>JAUJYP020000155.1:4800000-6079476 GCA_030674075.2 Linum usitatissimum | reverse complement strand
TTAGTGGTGATTGCCCTTCGAATTGTATGTAGCTCGATCGTACCAGATCGAGCAGGTGTTTCGCCTTTAGGTCCTTGTATTTCTCGACGATCTCGTCCGGTCTCTGCATAGAATTGTTGAAGAAATTAATCGCTAATGCAGAGACCGTCGACGGCAATTTAGTGTTGTTGCTTCGATAGTCAGAGCTTCCACGGTTCTTGTGGGGTGGACTCAAAATGTGTTGGATGTTCACATTTCCCCCTTTTGTCTGACCGTTGTCTAATTCGGTCAGACAAAAAAGTGTTTCGAGCACGAAGAACGGGATTTGGTTCTCGAGCCGGAGAAAATCCCGATAGAAGAACGGAATGATCCACGACATGGTCACAATCGGATCGTGATCTTCGAATCTAACGATTCCAGCCACTTTCCTGAACAATTCGATCAGGAAGCATCCGTCAACCACCATGGATTCGGCTAATTCGTCACTGGCAATCTCGATTTCCTCCGAATAGCACGCTCGGATGTCGGATTCGAGCTGGGAGACGGAACCGATGAGGCTTTCGAGGCTAATTGAGGATTGGATTCTGTTGAGCAAGGAGCCTAAGTAGCGCCACTTGTGTTCTTCGATCATGGCGAGCTGAGGCTTGCCGCGGTGGTAAGGGCCGATGGAGACGATGTAAGGCTGATACGACTTGCCATTTATTTCAACAAAGGTGGACGGTGCTCTGAAGATGGAGCAGGACGTTTTCCCGGCTGTCGGCGTGAGGAGCTTTGGGGGTTGGGAGATTTTTTGGTGCATCTGTTTCATGCGATCGGAGTTTGGTGTTCGTATGTTGATCGTGTGGTGGTTGGAAATGGACTCTGCTCCCCCGCCGCCGTTGCTGGCGCCGGCGGCGGTAGTTGGGTTGTTGTTTGACATTTCTTCCGGCAGAGGATTTGGGCTGCGGGAGATTTTGGTTGTTTGGTTTGAGGATTAGGTGTATGGAAGCCTAAAATATGAAATATCCAAGGTTAGGAAAAGTCTTGGTCAGCGGGTCAGCGCTGTTGATTATTTAATACTTGGGCTTTCGGCCCAGAAAACCTTCTGTCCTAAATTCATTTACTGGAGGGAACAGGCCCACTTTCAGACTGGGAATACTAGTCCATTTAGAAATGTATATTAGTAGGATTCTATCAACATAATTTTTCTTAGATTTTTTTTTATTCTAATCATTAGAACACTTTAAACTCGTTAGATTATTTTGATAAAGATTTATAGGGTGAGATTAATTTTTAATTTGTGTCTTGAACTAGTATAATTATGTGCAGTTGGTGATTTGCTTTAATCCGTTATTTCTTCTTTTAATACATTTTTTCCCTTTTTTTATTAATCAAAATTTTTTTTGTTTTAGATTTTAATTTTTCTCGTGGCAAATTTCAATTGTGTAAAGGTTAATTTTGTTCCTATACATTTTGGTAGATGCAAGTTGTACTTAATATTTTTATTATTGTATTTATTTTATTTTTTCAATGAGAAATAACTCACCGTTGTTTAAAAAAGCATTTATTTTAAAATACCCAAACAACCACATGCAACTTCCTCATTTTGTATTTGTTTTCAAACTAAGGCACTAACTGTACCAATGCAAAATAAAAACATGACAACAAAATATTTTCAAAATTACCTTAACAAATGTTTAGACACTTGTGACACTCAATTAGCATATCAGGTAGTAGAACACAAAAAACAAAGACAAAAATTATTCAGAAAACCATCATTATTTCTAAGTACATATTATAGTATTTTCCCAAAATCTAAATGTGTTTCATAATTTCATACTAGTATAATCTATGATAAACTATCATCAATTACAAACTTGAATATATTTTAGAAACACCTTATCTCTCATCTAATGCACGCATTATCACAAACAAGAGTTGTCCGCCTAGCACCCCCACTTCTTCACCTTCTTTAAAACCTCCTCAAATTCGCTATTGATCTCCCAAGATATCGACTAAAGACGTATAGCATTCATGTGATTTCTATTGTAAGATCTGTCACACCACACCGATGTCATATAATCTCCCACGTGCCCTAATCTTAGAATCTGCAACATTTTTTAAATAATTTAATCGTTATTGCATACAAGGTTGCACAAATACTAATTACACAAAACACAGCAGAACCAAATCAACACTACAAAACAAAGATCTTTAGTTACAGAAAGCTATCTGCCATGGTCAAAGTCGAGTGACTAAAGACATTTAGTTACGGAAAAATTGTATTAGTCACTGGAACAGTCGAGTGAAATGAGGCGGTTATACAAAACTAATAATGAATTATATTAGCAGAAAAACAATGTTAATCATTACCTAGAGTATATATTATCAATTCATCAGTAATCACGTTGAGATAAAGCTTTAATTTAAGAAATGATCATCATATCTCACTTTAAACTTAAAAGGAATCTTCAATTGCCTCAAGAAAAGAATAACTCCTCAATTAACAAGCCATATGAAAGTACATATGTATAGCTTTCGTCGGCGTTACATATATATAACCAATCAATTATGACTAAGATAGAAGGGTTCATAGGATCAGTCCTCTTCTAGTGGGGCTTTGGTAGCAAGTTATGAGAAACCAAACTACTAACAAAAATGCATGGCTTCCAGCTGGATCAACCCCTGGCGGGTCAACAGTCAACGGCGACACCGACTACGTCTGCAACCTCCGGCTTCGCCGAGCCCTTGATGGCGGCGACTGGGAGACGTCAAAGCGACTCCTCCACGACCACATCGGGGCTGCCACCGCCAGTCTGTCTCCGGACGGGGACACGCTCCTCCACGTGGCGGTCCTGGCAGGCCACCGAGAGATGGTTGAGGGGCTGGTGTCCGACATTCTCCCCGCGGGTGGCATTATTGATCAAGAACAATAGCGGTGCCACTTCGATCAACTACGCCGCCATTGGCGGGATCACGAGGATTGCAGAGTGCCTCATGAGACGGGTCCCCGGAGCTGCTCCAGGTCCCAAACCAAAAAGGGCACATTCCAGTGGTGGTGGCGTCGCTGTACGGACACAACGAGATGGTTTGGTACCTTTATCATGTTACTCCTAAGGAGGAGATGGTTAGTCCTGAAGGGAGTAGGACTAATGGGGCTATGCTTATTACTACTTGCAATGTGGATGGGCTCTACGGTAAGTACTAATTTAAATTTCAGATTAAATTGGTTGCTAGATTAGGACTCGTATTTTCTCTACAGATATTGCACTGGATTTGCTTCGATTTTACCCATAACTGGCGTTCGTTCAAGACAATGATAAGGATATAGCTTTGGAGGTGCTGGCTCGGACACCTTCAGCGTTTCCAAGTGGAGCCCCTCTTGCCTATTGGCAATGGTGGATTTATTCATGTACAGAATCCAACTTATTTTCAACAAAATTGGAATAACTAATTATATGATCTAATTATTTAGTTGTGTAATCAGTTATTCGGCTGTAACCGGTTATTGTGACTAAATAAATTTTAAACAATTTTTTTCTAAAAAAGCACAAAGGTCCCTCGGATTTCATATGGGAATAAAGGTGTTGATCATCATAGATCATAAACGACCCAAAAAGAAGAAAATCCTCGTTAGACAAGGTAGTGATTTAGCTAATCGATTACTGGATTAGAAAATTTAATGGTTTCATTGGTCTAATTATTATTTTTGTTTTATTTCCAACACTTCACAAATTGCTGGTACTCTTTTCAAGGAGCCTCAAGTACCTAGGTAGTCATAAAGACCTAACTCATATTGATTCGATTTTTGGTTCGATTCTGAAAAGGATTGATAAATAGTAATACGAATTATTGGTATAAAATCAAATCGAATTTTGTCGACTAGAGAGTGATCATCAACCATTTCCCATTTCCCATTGTAAAATAGTTCATGGGTTCAAGCAAATACGACCTCAAATGGACCCACGTCCAAGCTCAAGAGCTCCTTCGCGGGCTATGCCGGGAGCTCTCCACTTTGCCGGATCCCGAATTCGAGCAAACTGGCATCCAGAAGGCATTGTTTGACGCCATCAGCCATGGGGTTGCAGAGTTCGTCATCGCAATGATCAAGCATTACCTAGATATTGTGTGGAGGGAAGACGATAACCAAAGAGGGATATTCCTCTGTGCCACACTCCAGCGACAGGTAAGTTTGGTCAATAGTTAATATTTGTTTTTTCACAATTGTTGTTTTGGGTTCGGAAATAACATTTCAAGTAGTGAATTTCATACCATATCAGAAAAGGACTGTAATGAGATAGCGAATTTAAGTAAATTTAAAACCCATTACAAAGATTAAAAAATGTAATAGGTTATAATTTTTACATAAATTTTGTTACTTTTGAATGAGAGATCCTAAATACTAGTTGCTCACATCTAATTTCGCAATTATTCAAATCCATAATATATTTTAAAGACAAAAAGTTACAAGCTCTATTATTTTTCAAACACTTCAAATTTTATACATAACTAATACTAACTTGTCCTTTTAACTTGGCAGGAGAAAATATTCAGCATGATTTACAGGATGGGAGCTAAGAAGAACGCCATGGCTACATCTTGGGACATGAGTCACAACAATATTCTGCACCAGGCGGCGTTTCTTGCTCCGCCGTCAAGGCTCGACCGTGTCACGGGCGCCGCTTTTCATATGCAGAGGGAGTTGCAGTGGTACAAAGAAGTGGAGAGCATAGTTCAACCAAAGCACAGAGAAATGATGAACCTGTTCCAAGACACCCCGAAGACCCTCTTCACCAAAGAGCACAGAGGGCTAGTCGAAGAAGGCGAGAAGTGGATGAAGGAGACCGCCACTTCCTGCACGGTGGTGGCCACCTTGATCGCCATCATCATGTTCTCGGCCCTGTTCACTGTTCCCGGCGGGTTCGACCAGTACACAGGGCTGCCCATCTTCTTGCACCGAAACTCATTCTCGGTGTTCGTCATATGCGACGCCGTTTCGCTCTTCTCCTCCTCATCTTCCATGCTCATGTTCCTCGGCATCCTCACGTCGCGCTACCGGGAGCAGGATTTTCTCTGGTAAAGTTTAATAATGAGAATTAATCTCTTAACATAATTTTTGTGTTTTTGCTAGGTCATTACCGACGAAGTTGATAATCGGATTGTCGAGGTTGTTCTTCTCGATGGCGACGATGATGATCACGTTCAGAGTGTCACTGGTGATATTCCTAAGGGACAGGTTCTTGTGGGTCACTTTCCGATCATACTTCTGACAAGTGTCTCGGTAGCGTTGTTTGCGCTTCTACAATTCCCTCTGCTCGTTGACATTTTCTTGTCAACTTATATAAGAAGCATTGTTTCATTTGATTGTAGGCCCAATAAGGCCTGATGAAAAAGTAGAAGGCATTGTGCTATATTTATTACCCCGTTCTTCTAGTTATTTAATTTTTATTCGTATTATCTACCTAATTGCATAAACAGGCATAATATGGGCATTACATCATTACCGAATATTTACAGGTTTTGAATTTAGCTATTTAGTCGGTAAATATATGTTTCTCTTAATATTTTTTGATAAATTGCAGTTTTTATATACATATAAACAATTGTGTACAGTAAAACAAAACATCATTAGTTAATGTGATACTTTTGAAACATCTTTCAAAAGCCTCTTAGTTATCAGTGATTGAGAGTTGAGGATGCTGCTTATAAAAGCTAATCCTTGAAAATCAATCAGCCAAGATTACGTTAAATTTAGAATCGAGACATTTTCTTTTTATTGAAATCATACTCTCTTAATATTGAACCCAACATTAGAAAATAAAATATATAATCGGAAAATCTCAAACATTTATGAATATTTTTGGGCAAACGATTGTATACATGGCTGGGTACCAGTGGCGTGGGGATCAGGTTGGAGATTGCTAGATCTGTACCTGTCCATTGCCCACGTTTCACGAGAGTTCGGATCAACTCGCAACCATCAAACGAGCTCCTTTGATCGGGCTATTTAAACCCATCGCAGGTGGGTATTACATGGGTGGGTACCCGATTAATGGGTTAGGCCTACCATAAAAAAAATATGTTTCATGTAAGAACCAAACATATTGAGATAGATAGTAATGGTTAAAAATAGGTTGAAAAGTGACCTAATCAAACTATTTCATGTTGGAACCTGATTTCAACCTACTGGTCTATTCATAGATGAATGCATATGGTTAGTTTATAGCTCCTATCCAAGTTGAGAGTTAATATAAAGAATAGCGAGATTTAGACGGTTGAAAATTTTGGACGGAAATTTAAATATAAATGTCAATACCGAAAATAAATATAGCGATATATATATATATAAAACAATCTAAACTACGAACAAAATTGATCAATCTATTGGAGAAAAATAAAAAAAATTAAGCACGGAACAACTTCTAAATTAATACCGAATTAATTCACCAATTAAAGACCCAAAGTTCTAATAATTACTGGCCAACAACAATATAAACTATGAACCATCAATTAGTCCACAACGTCAAGTCCATGCAATGCTCATCCCCATCATCCACGACCTCATTCCAAAACCACCCTCTCTTCATCGCCGGCGGCGTAACTATTAACCCCTCCGCCATACTATCCAACAAAACCGGCATGTTGAAAATCTCCTCCTCGTCCACAAACATCATCGTGTCACCACTATTATTAGCAGTCTCTACTTCCAGCAACAGCGCCGCCACGTCACCACGACCACCGTTTACCGAGGTCCCCACCGTAGCCGCGGCACATTGAATATCGCTTATGTAATCCGACCTCGCCCGAGGCAGCATGTGAGCCGACTCTGGGAAGTTCAGATTCCCTGTACCGGCTCCTAGAGCCAAAGCAGCCACGTCGTGGGCCTCGCCGGCAGTCTCGGGGCACGTGAACGTCCCTAGCCATATTCGCGACTTGTTTTGCGGATGCCGTATTTCGCACACCCACTTGCCGTTTTTCCGACGCACGCCTTTGTATATCGGATGACGTGTCTCCTGGAACTTTTTCCTCCCCGCCTTTCTCTTCGACGGCGGAGAAGCAGACGGCGACGAATAATTCTGACCGCTTCCGCTGCCCCCACTGGACGATGGTTGTATCGTGCCCTCGTCGACAGAGGAGTAATCCATGTGACTAGATAGCTATATAACTCGATAAAAAAAAAGGTTCGAATCTTGAAAAATAAATGTATCGTTGGTCGAGGAATTGTCAGAATTTATAGGGTTTTCATGTAGCCGCAATTCAGGAGAAAGGAAGTGAGTTTGAACGTGGAACACGTGCTCAAATAGCATCCCCATGTATGACCAACGTGACTGATATGGAAAAAACACGAACGTGTATTGAGATGCATGCTCTTCCAAAATCTTTTTACTGTTTTTGTTAAAAGGGACAAAAAGGTGTCCTTTGTTTAATCGCCTGTCGTCGTCGACTTTGGTTCCTTTTTAATGAATTGTTGTCGGTTTATTATGGTTTGTGATTTATTATATTATTATGAATCGGCGACTGTGGTTTGGAACGTAGGCAGAATGTGTTCTAATTAAATCATGCATTACGTCAAACTTATATTGCTCTTTTGATCGATCCATTGTTGGTTTATTTAATGTTATACTTAAATTATATTAGCATTCCCACCACCCAGTTGCAGTTTTGGTGTTAATGATCATGTCGGAAGACAAGTGTGAAGGGCGCTGCACCAATAGAATGTCCGTGGGGAAAGAACTTCCTTTTATAGAGGTGTAAGCGTCCATTTAGGTTATGCTATGTTATAAATTATTATATTTCAATAATTAAAATTGTTGAGATTTAGGAAATAATTAATTATAAATATTTTTATATTATTTTCTTACATTCGTATAATTTTCTTGACTATAAAATT
Organism: Linum usitatissimum; assembly: GCA_030674075.2. NCBI lineage: Eukaryota > Viridiplantae > Streptophyta > Magnoliopsida > Malpighiales > Linaceae > Linum > Linum usitatissimum. The sequence goes on along the minus strand of JAUJYP020000155.1, from coordinate 6,071,627 downwards.
AGACATAGATTTTTTCTTAAAAAATGTAAAATTGGTGATTGTGATTACGTAAATTTGGTGACTTCAAATGGTGGTACGAACACAAAAGATGGTGGTAAAATTTAGGGAGACAATAGTATGATCGCCCAAACCAATTGGGTGATAGAAAACTAAAAAAAATTAATTAAATGCAAACTAATAATTTTACCCCAATTTAATCTAAATAGTAAATCCTTAAATATACAGGAATATCCGAAAACCACTATTTCTCTCATTCATCCAATATATTAATTATTTTGGTGATTGGATTGGACTTTTTATTTCCTGTTGCGTCATTTTCATAAATATGGAACGTACGACATGGCTTAATTGTTTAATTGTTTCCTCATCTATGAAAGTCCAAATCAGACCCTTTTTATTACAATAAATCAAACAAATGCTGCCATATATGTTTATGTTTGTTATTATTAAATATAATTGCAGTGTTTGTATTTTTTGTTCCCAAAACGCTAATCACGTTACTATGGCTGTGTTACACACAAGGTCGGTTACCCATAACAGGCCCCTAAAACGTCGCCGTATTATGAGATGCGTCTATGGTCGGCCAGGTCGTTGACCGTCAGCCACTAGTTCTCATCGCCATGCAAAAAATAGCAACGTCCGTGACGTTGACGAGGTTCAACGGCTATTGCATGGTTTGTTTCCACAAGATTTGTTGGTAACTAATTACCATGTTAATGTTATGCTTCTTTCTTTTCTGCTTTAATCGTTATATTTAGTCTGGGTATTACACGGTTGGTAACATTATGTGATAGCGATTTAAATGTATCACATTTAAATCCACACACTACTGAAAACATAGATAATTATATTCGACTTAAAATACATTTGATGCCAGACTATCCATTTTTTTGTTCGACGCAGCCGACGGTTCTTTCAAGTTCAAGATATAAAAATGCCAAATGTTTGCTAGTTTAGTACAATTATAGCCATTTAGATAGGAGAAGACGTTATTTATCTCACCAATTTGTCTTATCAATCACAAATATTATCTTATAAAAAGACAATTAAATTTTTTGATTGGTTAATAAGAGAGAAAGATAGTATTTGTACATGTCGTAAATAAATGAGTTATGTATATAAATAATAGACGTAACAATATAATATTTATACATGAATAGTGAAATAAATATTTTTATCTCACGGTGAGACGAAAAACTTCTCCCCATCAACTTTTTTTAACTTTTAATATCTTGTTATAGAAATTTGAATTTTTTTTGAAGAAATAAAATAAATCATACCATTTCTTATAATTTCTCAATACATTGGGCTCCCTCAGAAGCTGAGATTATAGATCCTTATCTTAATGTAGTATATTTCAGACCTAATTTCTCAATCCTTTTCTTAATAAATGTAATTATGGTCTCCCTCGCGGCCTCCACCCCGTACGTGTTCCACATCAAGTGGGTGTTGTTGGGGAATAGGTTCCGGAGATTGAGATACTTGTCCAACTTCCGGAACGTGTTGATGTTGAGAAATTTCTTCTTCTCGTCGGGTTTGATCCACATCCTGTTCTTCGGGTCTTCCCGTAGTAGATCACCTGACTGTCTTTGCAGTCTGTAGCACGACACTGCTCAATCTTCCCGGGGCAATCTACAGAAATCAAGAGACACCAGAAAGCTCGAAGAGTGAAAAGTAGGCAAAAGAAACGAAGACAAAACAGAGAAGCAATATTAGTACGATATATTCCTCGGCCAGAAGGATATGAGGTTCATTGGTGAACTTGAAATGGACCTCAAAGTGGAATCCCTTGGCTTCCGCGTAAATCGCTCCTTTCTTTGCAATACTTCTTCTCTTCAGCTTCCTACTTTTGCCTTCAGTTTTTCTTTTATCCTTCGTTTTCGCTCGCGATTCGCCTCCAGAACTATGCTTCGAGGAGCTTGGAGGTTACCGAATTTCCATCGTAAACATCGCTTAGACGATTCTGTATAGCATCCTCCAAACCCCTCACGAACTGCCCCTCTAAAGTTTCTGCCCATTCTTGTATGTCTATTTTTGGGTAATTTGCAGGCCTATGAAGCTAGCCTGCATTGTCAACTTGTAAATTCTATAAGCTTGGCAATCTTGAACGGCGAACGGGGTTACAGAGACCTCCATTCTCTTTACTATATATATCTGCCACCCTCACCTTTCTAAATTTATCCGCAAGGCGTTCCGCCACGTCTCTGCAATTGAACAATTATATTGAAAAATATGATCGAACATCCAAGATGTGTCCTGAAAATTGATAGAAGCTTGGTAACCAAGTAACCAAGAAAACTTACTTAATTAGTTTCCCCTCTTTCAAAGGGCAGGGTCACTAAGAGCCGAGCCAGGGTCACCAGTTTCCAACAGAGGATTAGTAACCTTGACAACACTCAGCTCCGCACCTCATCAGCTGAATACTGGCTAACAACACCGATTCAATCGACTTGCTCACGACCTGAGGAACAAGGAAACTGGTCAGTCAATCCGCAGTTCGGCATGGAAACGAATCTTTTCTCCTCTCCAATTGAAACTAGGACGCGATTCTAATGTGAAGTTAGTTGCAGAACAGTAGTTGATTCAAAAGAGAGATTGAGGAGGAGGGACCACAGTTAGGGCTTCCATGAGGTAGTACCGGCGGCCGGCGGAGGAAAGTTCAAAGCGGCTAAACCGGCGTGGTCGGAGGACAGTCGTCAGTGGAAGGGGCTTGGGAGCAGAGTATATATACCTATCCCTCCCTACCTAGAGTCCGGGTTAACAGATTGAAGAAAAATGTTTCCTTCATTAGCAAGGGTTATTTTAGGCCATTGGATTACATAATTAAAGTCCAAAATCTAAGTGACTGGACAAAATGGACAAATAGGTCATTTTTCAAACTAGCTTAATTTTCTTTCTTTTCAACTTTCAAACAGTAACTTCCATGGCCGAACATGGAACTCGGACGATAAACTTTACGGCAAGTTTTTCGAGTACCAGACCTGACACTCTTGACATCCTCCTTTTGACCGTTCCGGTTCTGGAGGTCAGTGGCCAGGAAGACTTCATGTTCCCGCGGTTATATAACAACAAAGACAGACTTTCCATTTTTGCGGTTGTAACCGGGGACGTTAGATAACCGTGAAAACGGGCGCAAATTTTTTAGTTGGCAATAAGAAAATTCCACCAATGGAAGCAGCTTTTGTAACGCCCTGCTTCTGGTTTAATCAGAAACGTCAGATCAGGCTTAATCGGAAAGGTCGGATCAAACGATTAGAGTTTGACAAGATCTCTGAAATGCATGAGTTCACTGCTGAAAATACAACGATCATGATGCAGCTAACAACCGTTGGACATTATGCGCTCAACGGGCCATTAGCAACGGGCGTTGTTTGGACAACGACCATTACTTCTTATGGAGTCCATGGGCGTAGCAGATTTGGAATCTAGGTGAAAAAGGATTTTAGGATTTTTAAAACGATTTTAGATCAGTAGATCGTACAGATTTTAGATCTAACGGTCTGTATAAAAAGAGCATGGAAGTCTTTGCAACAAAAATTATTTAATTTATTATTTGTTTCGGTTTGAGTTTGAGTTTAGTGTTTGGGTTTTGGGTTTAGTATTAAGATTTTGGTTTCGATTTTTTATTTTGGATTTTAGATTTTAAATTTTGAATTTTAGATTTTGGGTTTAGATTTTAAGTTTATGGTCTAGAGTATTAGGTTTTTAATTTTGAATTTTAGATTTTGAGTTTGGATTTTAGATTTTTAATTTTTATTCAAAAAATCAAACTACTATTTTATTGACATTCTGGCATTGTTATGCAACAAAAAGGGATAATGTTAATTAAAAAATGATGACTACTATACATCAAAATCACATCATAAACAATGGTAAATACTAAAGAGATATATATTAAGACACATTGAAAATACTCGTACCATCCTCAAAGCCACGTTCTTTGCCTTCATTCCCGTCCCCATCCCCTCCTCCACTCGCATCCTCACCGATTGCTAGGTGGTTAGAAATGCTTTTGAATTCTCCAGCATTGTTTCCTCCCTTCAGGATTCACCTTTTATCACTGTTGTTTTCATCCCCTTGGGGTTTAAACTGTTGGGCTGCTCGGGTGGGTACCGTCGCTCGCACCGGCCCCCCTTGCCCCTGATTGATTTTAGACAATAAATTTAGGTTGAAGAGGAGATATTGAAAAAGTTGTCACTAGATTCTTGTTTTACTTTTATAAATGCAACAAAATAACATTGTACCCAACCTCAACAAGTTAAAAGTATAAAAGATTACTAACATTCTTTAGTGTATTTAGTGTTTGTGGTTGATGCGATGATTATCTTTTTCCTTAAATATGATTTGATTATGATTTATGGTAGAGATCGATCCCCACCTGATAATTATTTGGTGTATTTTCCAGTTTCCATCAAATTAATAAGGATGGTTACGGGTGGATATGGGTATGGGTTTCATATATCCATCGTCATCTAATAGTCAACTTGGGTTTTACTTATATTCGTTCGGATTGGTACTATGGATATCATATCACTATTCATCCCCGTTTTGAATTGGGTTTGGGTATTATCCGGTTGAATTGGTTTTATCCAGTTGAAGCAATTTGACCAATTAAATCAATATAAAGAATTTGTAAAAAAAAATGTAAAGAACATTCTAAACAAAATACCTACTTAAACATATGATTTCCATTCATCCAAATACAGAAGTATCAAATTACATCATGCAGTACAAAATATAAACGACGTCGTATGTGTATACGGGTGCATATGGGACGGATAGTGCAATATCCATCCCCGAACCATACCCATTAAATCGATTTTACGGGTTTATTCGTAACGACCCAAAATTCAACTTCGACGGATTTTAAAATGAATATACCCGGATGAATTTTGGATTTTATCCGTTTTTACGGTTTTGATAGCAACCTTTACAAATCAAACCCAACTAATTAATTGGGTCACATATCTACTTAATATTCTTTCCGACTTTAATTTAGCTTCCTAAAACAATGAGGTCTCTGTTTTACACATTAATCTCTTTACCAACTCCATAATGTGGATTCACTTCACTAATTAAACACCGACTTTTGTATTAGGTGTGCATTTTGTAAGGTCCGTGGTGTCGTTTTATTCAATGTTTTTCACAAGCTGTGTGTTATTGTTGGTTTTGGTAATTGGTCCAAATTTGAAATCCGTAGGCTTGGAAATGATCACATTTGCAAAATTTATTGTGAATTTGTGTGAATTGTATTCTTAGTGGATTTTCGTCACAGCTACGTGATGTGTTGTATTTTTGACATATTTTTTTCGTTATAAACTATATTTTTGTGTGTCGAAATGTATTTAAATTCGGGATTTTAAGTACATGTTCGGTTCTCTTGCCCCGGGGCCGTGTTATGGTGTTTGATATGTTTTTGGTACATTTCAGGTGTCATATGACGTTTAGAGATGAACTAAGACATAACGGGGAGGCCGGAACAACTCAAAACGTTCGACTTGGGAAGAAAACGTCATTGTTTAGTATTTTGAGCATAACTCATCGCTCGGAAGTCTAATTGATGCAAGGTTAGAGGCGTTGGAAAGATAATTCGATTTTCTACAACTTTTATGTTGACGCTATGGTCAAATTCCGTATAATGAAGGAACACAGCTTGTTCCTCCTCTGAAATTGGCCGAGTAAGTTAAAGGGGCGGAACACGACCGGGAACACGGCGTGTCCCACCCCCAGACGGGTTTTCAAGTCCTTTTCCTTCTCCAACTTGGCCCAGAAGTCTATAAATACCCTCGAGACCCCTTATAGATGAGATATACTTTATTATACACATATTTTCGAGCTCTTGAAGAGTGTTAGGGTTCTAGAGAGACGATTGAAGCGAGAGGATCAACCACAATTGGCGAAGGGCGAATCATCAAGTCGAAGATTGAGATTTCCACGAAGAACATGTCGTTTTCTCCGGTTTTTCTTCTCTTCTCTTGTGATTTATTTTCTGAAATCATGAGTGGCTAAACCTTTTGTGTTGTTTGGATTAGATGAAACTTTAGCTTAATTTTTGAATGGATGATGAGTTTCTAAACCTTTGATATTGCTATTGATGTTATTCAGATTTATGATGTGTTATTTCTAAACCTAATTTCACATTCATTCTCGTCTGATCATCTTGATTGAATCATCGGCATTGATTTATGGGTCTGAGAGGAACATAGATTGATAGGTCGCTTAGGAAGAACTCTAGATTACTCGTTAGCTCGAGAGAGGAGCGTTTAATCTAGACTTTTTTCATCGTTTATCGGTGTGGCATTTCATCGAACACCTTTAATGTGTTCTGCTTGGGTGTAGATTAGCTCGAGAGAGGAGTCTACGGTCGAGCAGAATATATCCTTAGAGGCGCGAGAGTGATCTAAGACTATCGTAGGAAATCGCCAAGCCATTATATCTTGAATAATTGAGATTGCATATCGTTCATCCATGCATTGCTAGCTATTGTGGATTTGAGTCCGAACAACCTTCATCGTATCTTTGAAACTCGATTTCTTGCATTTTGATTTATTCTATTTCAGTCATTAGTTGATAGTTTGAAAGACCAACATAAAAACAACCAATCATTCATCGTTACTCGGTTTAGTTAGCATAATCAACTCGAGTAATAGTATTAGAAAGGCCCTAGAGAAATATGATTCCATTAGTTCATTCTAATGGGTATTTGATAGCGGGTGAAAATCCGCGCATCACTATGCGCACTTGATATTTCTCCAAAAAGGTTTTTCTCATAACAACCATTGTTCTCATCTTTTTTTATATATTTTTATTTATTTTTATTGTCTGTTAAACGAAAATAAAATTATATAGCGAAGCAACCACATTTCTCAATCCTAATATATATATATATATAGCAAAGATCATTTGTGGGATTGTTGCTAGATGTATAGCATATATAGTTACCATAAAACAAAATTCCAGAAGAGAAGAGAAAGTTATCATATGATTGTAATCAAATGTAAATAAATTTATAGACCAGGAAATATGAAAGTTTATGTCTCATTGAGCAAATGATACATAATGCTATTTCCAGCTTCCCCTACTTTCCCAATCTTAATATTTAATCCATTTACATAATAATTAATAAATAAATAAATACTAAACTAGCTACTAAGTTTTGCTAAATAACAGATCTCTTTAGCCCTCAGGATCCTCTCTATACCTTCTTCACCCACTGTTAGACTGTACCAATTTGCTCTAATCCCCCAGTCCATTTTACCTCCCTAGTAGGTCAACCCTTCAGAGAGTCAACTCCTCTGATAACTCTTCAACCAACAAGCCAAAGATGGCAACTTCAATATCCATGGCAATGTCATCCACTTCATCTTGTTTCCTTCTCCACTCGCCTTGTGACCGGTCGAAGTCCTGCTCCACCATCATGTCGATCGTGTTCGATTCGACTTCCTTCCACGACTCGAACCTCTTGCACACCCTTTTCGCCACCACTTGATGACCTATTATAGAGTCGTTGTGGATCTGATGAGATTCTTGCTGATAGTTTTCTTCCTCGTCGATGAGGTCAGACACCAACATCTTCATGTCTCGTGGGATCTTATTATTCCTCGATTTGCTGAGCTCATCCATCACGAATTCATCAATGTCATCGTGGCTCCTCTTTCGCTCCGTAACAGTAGTAGTGTCTTCTTCTCCTTCTTGCTCGTGGTCGAGCATGAGCTTGTCCAGCTCGATTGGATCAAGCTCCGCGAGCTTCTCGAATCTACAGAGCTTGTGCAGCAAGTGTTGCTTTGTTCCTGCAAGATTTAACACAGAAATTAGGTAATGATCAATAGTATATTATCACTACAAATTTGAAAATGTTAGCAATTCAATCTGTAACGATTTAAGAACATTAATGGGAAACGGAAACCCACAAAAAATTGAACAACTTCGTGGACTTCAATTCATTCCTTAACTACCAGCAACTACCCTATGAAATTCTTTCTTAACTAAGCCTAGACTGTGAAACACATGAGACCAAGTACAAGGAAATTCCAGTTACTAAAGAAAGCAAACAACAGTCACATTTATTGAGGAATTCAATTCCATGTACAACCAGAGAAAATGAAACCCAACAACTTGTTTTCTTTCAAGCATGAGAGTGGTAGATCTGAATTGAATTCTTGGCTCCCCTGAGTTTGAAAATTCATGATGAAAGGAGAAGATCTAATCTACAGGTCTACACAAGGGTCGAGGAGGCAAAAAAGGACTGCACGAGTAGGCAAATTGATTGGGAAAGTTTCACAGAACAAGAAATATTTGTGGGGTTTGGAGAATCCTATCTTGATAAGGATTTGGTTTTGAGGCCATTAACTATAATGGGTTCCACTTTCACCAAGAAAATTTTAATGCTGGTTTGCAAGAAATGCATATGCATAACATACCCACCAAAGAAATTGATCAAAAATTGATGTCTGAAAATTTCATTTCATTTTGGTACTTAGGCCATGATTGATCAACTGATTCGGAGCAGGTTTTCAATTAAATTGTATGAGTCTGTAAACTAGTACAAAATACTGATATCATGAATTTGTGAGAACTGAGATAAAGAATACAAAATAAAAACAACCACAACAGTAAAAAGAGCCATAGATCAGCAATCTCAGAAATGGAACCCACGTAGATCACACTACCAAGTACTACAAAGTTCTGTGACACGACCAATACCAAAATTTTGTAAGTAAAAAAAAATTCGTATTGAGGAAATAGTAAAAAGCTTTGTGAAGCAGAGGATGACAAAGACCACACAGCCAACAAATTAACCAAAAGAAAACAAAAAATAAATACAAACAGAGGAGAAAGATGATATATACATACTCTGTACAAACGCGTAGCTGCAGTCCAGATTATCAAAACCGCCGTCCTCCGTCGGATCGTCATCTTCTTCATCATCGAACGGTGGGTCCAATACTGAAACTGGGCTACATTGCTCTTTCTCTTCGGCATCAGCATCAGCATCAGTTTTGGCTTGTTGTTTCTGTATTTGGCACTTCCTCAAGCTACCATCCTTGTTATTCTCATTCCCCTATTATAGATAGTTTTTGACAAAGTACCGGTGGATTTAGAATGATTCGAAATACTATTTCGACAAGATATTACTGAAGTTGTATTTGAGGTGTAATTGGCAGTGTAGGAACCAGCTCTTATATGTTAAATATTATACTTAGTAGTGCATTAGTGATAGATTCAAGATTGAAAAGGATCCTAAATTCAAAGTTCTTTTGTCAAAATAAAGCACTCATTACAATGTTATATATCTGTAGAATGTGCCAGATACAAATTCGTCCAATATACAGCTCTGCTACTAGTATAACTCTGTTTCATTCGAAGTTATTAATTAACCTTCCACAATTTCCACAACCCACATGAGTTTTTAGTGTTTTTATAAGTAAATTGATGCCTTTTGTTTTGATGAATGATTGGTGGTTAATTGTTGACTTCTATATTTTTCAGAAAAATACAGCTATATCAAAAAGACAAATATAGAGGAAAAATACAAAATTGACAATATTATAGAATTTAACTTTTTCTTGTTCCAAAATAACAAGATTTCCTTGCCGGATTCATTGATCTAAACCTATAATTTTTTAAACACAATTGGAAATCGAAAATGACCTCCTTACCCCCAACTATCAATCTCATCTCTTACTCAAAACTCACTCTAATAGACCTATAAATGTAATTTCCACAGACAATACTCCGGCCAAAATTACAGCAAATCAGTCTTCCTTCACCGACAATTAAGGGTGGAAACCGTATTAATATTTAAAACAATAATGTACCGTTGAGTAAACACTAAACAGTCATATTAACATGAGTTTGTGTATAAAATCAGGCCGGTATTTGGTCGAACCACTTTACCGGCTCAACCAAATAATGGAATATTATCACTCAACATACCTCTGCTTTGAGGCGGATTGGAGAGGCGGCCGGCGACGAGAAATCCGGAGTCCGGCTACCATCTTGCGGCTGAAGCACGAAATGGAAAGGACTGTCACAGTAACGCTTGTCTTCGAAAGCTGCGAACTCGAACATTTCATTAGCGAACTCATACTCATCATCAGATAATCTGCTACTACTCTCCGTCCAACTGGGCCCCCTTAAAGTAGACGGTGACGGCTTCGATCTCGTCCTCCGTCCAACGACAACGGGAGAATAATCCTTAACAGAGTTCACCTTAACGCCGTCTGTTTTCTTGGTCTTATTCTTCCTACCGCCGTTAGTCAGCCGTTTCACCAGCGACCCGAAAATCCCGGTCCCTCTGTTACTGCCGCCACGGGCTTGCATATTGCGGGAGATTCGGAGGGCCGCTTCGAGGAGTAACGACGCCGTTTTCGGGCTGGCGGTTAGTGGAGATGTTTTCCCGAAATAAAGAGGGGACTTCCGCGGGTCGGCGGCTGGGGAGCTGGCGGCGGCGGCGGCGAAGGAGAAGAAGCAAGAGGAGCTTCTGGCGGGTTTGCTGTCATGGGGGATGATATGCTGAGAGATTGGTTTCCGCTTCTTGACGGCGGCGGACGGTGGTGGTTTGGGTCGGGTTCGGACGATTTGGCGGCGGCGGTCGGAAATGTAGGCGTGGAGGAGGAACGGTTCCTGGTCGTCTTGGAGGAGCTCGTGTAGTAAGCGCTTCTGGTTGTGATGGGAATTATTTGTCGTCGCCATTGGGGGTTGGGAGGAATGTTGAGATTTGGAAATGAAAGGGAAGAGGATTTGAGATTGGGGTGGTGGTGGGAGAAGAGAGATGAGTTGGTTTGGTTCAAATCCGGTGGAGGGTTTTTAGTAAAACGAGAGGGAGGTTGTGGTTTGTGGACCTTCTGGTAATATAATAATAAATATTTGGAGGTACTATATCGTAAATTAATTAAATGGGTGATTCATATATATATATATATATACATTTTTTAGAATCGGAAACTTATACAATTGACCTATTACTATGCGGCTATGCGCCGCTACACCTTGATGTCTGTTTTTGGGTGCGATAACAATATATTTATTAGTTGTTATTATTAGTACACAACAGTACTATAACAACGTTATTTTACTTGGATTATATATGCATGTTAGACATGATAAAAATATTTAAATATTTAATTATGTGGGTATTTTGATTCTATCTCATTCGATTAAAAAAAGTAATACTCACAATAAATAGTTACATAACAAATAATGGAAAATATCAATAAAAAAGAATTGAAAATGGATAAGACGTAGAAGGGGATGTAGAGGTGGTGATGGAATATATCAAGGCTGGACACTGTAATTTGGTGGTTGGGGTGTTATCGTTTGTGAGATCAGACAGTTGTTGGGTTCTCTTCCGAAGGTTTGTTTTTTTTGGTTTGTCGAGCATGTAACAAGGTCGCCCATTATATGACTCACATGACCTTTAGATATCTTCTAAAGATGTTGTCGGTAATCCTAACTGATTAAGAAATTTTTGGTCTTTACATGCTATTTTATTGTTTTTGTAAATAGCCTATGTGTGTAAAGTAAAAGGGTGAGTTTAGTGTCAATAACATATAATAAAGGGTAATTGACACTAATAAAAATAATAGGTGCCAAATAGTAAAGTAAATGTAGAAAAAAAACTCGAGAGGAGAAACGTGGCACTAGTAACAGTGTACCGGCGGGGCACAGAGCTATTGAGGATTGGGCAGTGAAGACTGTAAAGTAAACCCTCCGGTAGCTCTTTGGCCGAGTCTTCCACAGGTACAGCTGGATTCAATCACCACACCATTGGCAATATTTCAAATACTGGAAGTGGAGTCGTTTTCCACTTAGTTGGGGATCCCTTCAAAAGATACGTACCCTCTATTAATTCACCACCAAACCTATGTACAAAGTCAAAATCACCCTTTTGTAATACTAATTAATCATTACCTAGATTAATGCATGGTTTTCAGAACCATATATATCTTTTTCATACTTTGAATTGGTCGAATAAGCTCGAAATACGGGTGCTATTTAGATTTGGAAGTAAAGTTGCTTTATTGAGACAATAGTTCAAAGTGTATATGTCATCAATAATTGGAACATAGTTGAAAAGATGTAAAAGCTTTCCTATTAAACCGGAATTCAAAAAAATAAATATCACAAAAGTGTTTGAATATAATCACTGCATGCGATATTTGATGAATAAAGTGTGAATATATGCATGCAACTAAGAATAACACTTTTAAGTCATGTGATTATTTTGTATGAGCCTTAAACTTCGACCAACTAAGAATAAAATATCTTCTTGTAGGGGTTGGTCTATGAAGCAAGGATCTGATATTTACATGAATGCGAAACGAACATATAAAACCGGTTCAACCACTAATCAATCATCAAATTAATCTACTTAAACAACCACAATATAATGACAATTTAAATAATTGAATCACAATTAAACTATCAGCCATCTCATGTTCTATTTGAAAGCTATGGAAACTAACTTCATCTTGACTCAAATGTGGATTCTGTAGAAGTGTACTCATATTGCAACTTTTTTTAAATGGTTGGTATTGGGAAAAGAGAAGGAGTGGAAGCAAAAAGTTGATGATTTGAACAGTCATTATCGTATAATTCAATATTCACGGATCGTTTCGTTGAGGTATTTTGAATATATAGTATTTTGGAATAAAATAGTGGGTTATTTGATAATACTGTATTTGTATGGTATAAAAGACTTGTAGTATGAAAATTATCTTGTTTGGCTAATTCAAAACACTGTGTTAATTCACATGTGGTATTTGATGAATAAAAGGTCAATTTCTAACGAAGACAATGACCATGTTTGTGAGATTAGTTTGTTTTATGTTTTACTGTAAAATGATGTTTTATATATTAAAATCTTTTGAATTTGGATTATGTTGTAGTTTTATACTAAATTTTTAATTAATAAGTTATGTGGAGATAGGGATACCCACAGGCATTTGAAATCCAAGAATATTCGAAATCCACAAGTTTGGGGATGAGTATGAATTTTGATATTCGAATGAGGACGGGTATGGGGATGAATTTTATGAATAATTATGGAGATGGGTATAGGTACCCGTCCGAAACCCGCCTCATTGCCAAGTCTAGTTATGAAAAAAAAAGAACAAATCAAGGGTTAAATGGATTTAAAAAAGAATGTGTAGTGTTATAAAACCTACTAATTCAAATACCACCACTAAACTAAAGTATTTCAAATACCACAAAACCCCACTATTTTAAATACCTCATGTCAAAATATCATATTTTCTATTTTAGATATCAAACGTAATATTTTAACTCAAATATCACATAATATAATACTTAGACCAAAATACCATTTTCAAATACTCCATCCAAATAATTTATTAATGGTAAATTTGGATAGCTATAGTTACTTGTGTCTTTACGTACTTTACAGCTGTTTGCTCCATTAATTAATTAAACTTTCCCCCGACGAATGTAATTAATTAATTAAAATCCCAGAAAACATAAAATATAAAATTAATAATGCCATGTTTTGTTTCTGTATTTTGAGAATTGATTGTTTTTGAATTGGCGTATTTAAAAAAATTTATCATTTCTTAAATTTTTTTGTGGAAGTTATTTATTTATAATTGAAGTTTGAGTAAAAATATATAACATTTAGTTAAATTGTTACACTATCTTTTATTAGTTTTTAAAACATCCATTGTAATCACAACTTGAAAACCTAAAGAACTGTGTTTTTTTGTTAAACTTTATTTTAGATGTTGAGGAGCTTAACTGTTTCGTCAAATATACAAATTTTGAGATTTATTTTTCCTACTAAACGAGAAAGTCTAAAGAAATTATCATTTTACTCAAAACACTGAAACCAAACATGCTCTAAGTTTAGATTTTTCACAACCTTAAGTAACAAAAAATTTAGAATGATTCAATACATCGAGTCAAATTATATGAGAGTCTAAATATATTGAGTCACATATATATGAAAAACAACAACAACCTAAAATAAAATAAAAAATACAATATTAAATTTCAAAATTCAAAAATAACAAGAGTCAGGCAGCCCCGGATACACACTTTACAAAGCTTATTATCGACCTAGCTAGTCGTTTTGGTCTCATAGTTTCACATGACAACTTTCGACCGAACCGAGTTAAACTCAAACTCCAGCTAGCTAATTAAGAAAAACCAAAAGGTTTGACGTTTTCTGACTCTGGGAACAGAAAGACAAAAATAAAGACAGAAGCAAAAGGAAACCAACAATTAAACCCCTCAACTCGGTGATCGACACGGGCCAGATTTGGAGAAGAGAGCAACTACAGACAAAAACGGTGGAGACACAAACGCAAAACGACAATACAAAAAATACAGAAGAGATTACTGGAGAAAGAGACGACCACCGCGCATGCCCATGCTCTACCTAAAGACACCATCTTCGCTCATAAATAAATAAAGAAAAAAAAAGAGAACATTTGATTATTAGTTGTCTATCACGAATTGTAAGCCGTCCAGATCGAATACACAGCCAAACACATGTTGTAAGCCGTCCAGATCAATGCTGCCAACGTTAGCTATCACAAATTGTAACAATTTGATCCACCTTTAAATTAACTGAACCATCTGAGATAACGTACACCCACCGTGAAGGGGCTAGCTTCCGAGAGATTTGATACATAATAATGGTAGAATAAATAGTAGTCATCCGTGGACATTGCGATGACCAGAGATGCCGATATTTTTTTTCGACGTAATGATGCTCGTCAGAGGTTCCGTTGGAAGGAGGTCACCCAACCGAACATAAGGGACCCTGTGTTTGCTAATGTAGCCACCCAATGAGCTTCTCGATTTTGGTCTCGGGGAGTGAAGCCACCAAATATCTGGTGTAGAAGTCAAAACAGCGCAAGTCCTTTGAATTTGTACGATAACAGTTCCAAGGCCATTGGCATGGGTCTTGGTTGATGGCCGATTGGCGTCAATAATATTTTTGTTATCATGTAATTAATAATATTTGTGGGGGTAGTGTTTTTATTTTGGATCAGTCTGAGTGGTCAATTTCAAAACTCCACTTTAATTTAAACCACCTTTTCCAGAAAAAGCGTGTGAAAAAATTAAACTATTTGCAGGGCAGAAAAAAAGAAGTAGGATATAGAGCTGCAGCAGTGAAAAAGAAAAGATAGGCAGGGAATTGACTGTCGACCAGAAGGGGCCGACTGGGGGTATGTTTGTGTGAATGTTTTTGGAATTGACAAGTGGCTTTTTAATTTTGCAGGTTTCTGTTTCCATTCTCAGCAAAAATTGTCAGCTCCTCAGTACGTGCCCGGCCACTCATTCTCCAGTTGGCCGGGGTCGTTTGCTAATTTGAGGATGAATTACCAGAAATAAAGATCAATACCGGAGATGGTTGCTAGCTGGGTAATTACTAATTAGTAGAGGGTACATTGGTTAAATTTATGCTAATGGGTAAAATACAGGGATAGAAATTCGAGCATATAGTAGATACGGTACATGTTATTCAAGTTTGCTTGCTTTTCGATATGATTGTGTATGGTGTTTTCATATATGCTACTCGTATGTCTTACATATATCAAAATTACATTTGTTATTTCAAGGGTGGTGCGATCGTTTTGAAGATTCTAACTTATCTACACGCGACAATAAAACTTCACATTCCGTCGATTAATTTGGTGACAATCCAATGAAGATGTTTAACACGCGAATTTTATAAATATCTTGTGTATCATTTAGAAGTTAACTTTAAAATTTAAATAAAAAGATTAATGATGTCTTAATTATTCGTATAAAAAAACGACCTATTAAAGGAAAAGAGTTTGAATTCACCTCAATATTTCTTGATTGGGCAAAAAACCACGACAAACAAGACACAAATTAAACAATTCAGAAAGATACAAAGAAATTAAAAGAACACAACACCACGTACAACTAGCACATAGGTAAAAGAGCAGAGTACAATATTACAAAATCACAGTTGTAGACAACGTAACAAACAGGTAAATATTAGTAAGAAATTCTAAAAGGGTTATAGCTAAGTAGCTTCTATATTATTATAAGTTAACATATGAGCCCTTCTACTATGTTTTTTTCGATTCAAACCCTTAAATTTTTTTCCGATTAACAATCAAGCCCTTTCCTATCTTTTATGGTCGCCGGAGTCCGTTGTTTATGAGTGAGCCCGGACATGGTGGTTTATAAGCTGATGTACCGCTGCTGATTCGGATTTCCACTAATCTTAGTCAACCTTATTTAATGTGTATATTTGTAATAAAAAAAAATCTCCATCAAATAAGAAAATCAGAGCAATGTAAAGGTAGAGAGGAGATTTATTCTTCTTCTTACCTTCAATTTGCTACAACCCTAAAAGGAAGATAGGAGATTTCTTCGTCACAGTACAAATATTTTTTTTCAAATTCCGACATTCTTCTCGTTATAGCAAAGTCGGACCCAGCAACATAGAATCATATACATTGTATCACTTTTGTCCTCTTATTGCCTACTTTCTATTAAAGTAAGGAACCTTTTGAAATCACTCTATGCAGCTTCAGTTTCAGTTTATAAACCTGAAGCTTGAGTTAAACAATGAAATAAAAGAAGTTCAATAATCATTCAAATAGAAGAACGAAAACTCAAATACACAAATTGAAGCATCAGTTAATGACCCCGACCAGGCGACCAACATTAATTAAATAAGCTAATAGGGAGCTACAACTGAAGGAGATGGAGAAGGAGATGAATGGTTTTTTAATTGCTTAATTGTTATATACTCAGATTTTCTTTTCCCGATTACATTGCTCTAATTTTCTTATCAGACAAAAAAATTTTAAAAATAATAAAAAAATTGCACATTTAATAAAGTCTCTAACAAAAAATTATAGAAATCCCAATCAGCACCACCACGTCGCCCCATAAACCGACATGTACTCGCTGACTCATTAAAAATGGACCCTGACAAACCAAAAAAGATACGGAGGGACTTGATTATTAATCACAGTAAAATTTGAGGGTTTGAATCGGATGAAACATAATAAAAGGGCTCATATATTAACTTGTAATAATAAAAAAACAATTCTAAATATTGACTACTTTTTTAATTTTATTTATCCACACAAAGTACGTAGTTGTAGTAGAAAGAGCTGAAATGAACCCCTAGAAAGAAACATAATCTCCCAAATCAATGCACCTTCTAATTAGCTTTCCATTTGTTAAATGTTAATGGGAGTGTTTGTTCTTATCAAACCGTCTTTGTCGGGAATAATAATACACTGTACACTAACTTCCTTGATTTATTATTATCTTCACAAAAGCTACATTACAGGCTGGGCTGATTCTGATTTGCGAAAACCAAAAGTCCTCTTCAGTCAAACTAAAATCAATCAAACTATTGATGAACGGTTAAGATTAAGAGCTAATTATAATTTCCACTAATTTCTTTCATCGGTGAATAATATCATTAGTTTTTATTTCATCATTGGAAGCCAGACGTTTATTAACTCTGGTTCAATTATAAACACAGTGTCCAACTCTCAGGGAACATCAACCAGAATGATTCCACCGTCCCTGTTGTTCTATTGACATGTATATATGTACCAGAAACGTAATCCTCCACGTATTATTTAGTGATCTTGTGCAATTACCATATATAAAATTATAAGTACTGTAGGGTGCCACTTGCCTCTGATCTACCTCTGTTTCTACCGGCTGCCAACCTACAGCTAAGCATATCGCAGTTCATCACTGAAATCAGCAGAAGCTTACAGGAACGCCACTCCATCGATGTTCCCGTATCATTCGACACTGTTCTACATTTTACTAATTATATATGTCTGCTCCTCATTGTCAGCACATACGGCTAATACTGTGGCAAGCCAACACAAGGGTTGTTTTAGATCCCTCGAATTGGTAAAATACTTCAGATTTTTCCAACGAGTTTCTCAAAAATGAACTCTGATTGAATCATCTCTAAGACTCTAATCCTTAGGCCTCTTAGTAATCAGGTTTAGCCGCTCGCGAGCAGTTCGGTGTTCGGTTTAGAAAATATTCGTTTGTGACTCGGCTCGATTTTAAACGAGTCAAGGTTAAGCCATGGTATGTTCGACTTGATAGGCTCACGAGCTGGCTCAAGGTCGAACTCGAAAGCCAACTCGAATACTAACTCAATAATATGGCTCGTTAATTGATTCAATAATGCAACATATGTATTTTGCCTCAAATACATTAAATATATGTAGAAACTTATTAAACTTTTTTTTATGAATCAGAAACTTATTAATTTCAGGAAAGCTTGTTCTTTAGCTTCCCTTGTCGTTTTTTTTGCGCAAAATCTTCAAATTCAACTCAAATCAAACTCTTACCGTAAATTTTAATAAACGAAATTTGAATTAACTCTCGTTTGGCTCGTATATTATAATTAACAAGTCAAGTTTGAATAGGAGTTCGAACTCGACACAAACCAAAATTTTCTAATTAACTCAAATTCCAACTCAATTAAAAATTAACAAATTAAATTGAATTCCAACGCAAAACGAAAAGAACCCTCATTATCATTTATCGTTGAAAGTTGAATAAATAAATAAATAAACAAAAGAGACAAACAACTAGACAAATTAACTATTCGAAATAAATGCACCGTCATTAATTGGTGGCATCCGTAAGCATAAACAATTAATAGATTAGAAGCTGACTCAGCAAAGTCCTCACGAAGAAAGGCGGACTTCTTGCTTCGCGGGCTTTCGCAGCGTCACACGTGTCAGAGGCTGTCGGAATTTTGTCCTCGTCAGCAGGCTACCTCTCTTCGGTTTCTGACGTGGCACCCTCTCCGCTTTGCATTTGCATTGGATGCTCTTTTTGCCTTCTCTGCTCGGTTACCTTGTTTTGTCCTTTACACCTTCTTCAAAATACTATTTATTATATATTCAAAATTACCAAGTTTAAATATGAGCTTACTACTATAATATATTTCCAATGAGGTATTCCCCTCGAAAAGAGAAATTGAAAATGAAATAAAATTAATCCAACGACTTTTTTTTTTGTACGACGGGTAATTATATTGTATATTATACATATCATTTGAACCATTCAATTAAATTGATTTTTATTGTATGTTATAAAAGTATTTATCCAATGACGTTGAAATGGTATTGTCTTTTGATCAACCACAAATTTCGATGAACAAATATCAATTTAAAAAGTGTCCCTCCAAATCATTGTCTCGCTAGCCAGAAGTAACAAATAATTAATTTCATGCAAAAACATGTTATTCTCTCGCATTAAGTTATAATTCCGAACTCATAGACAAAAATCGGAAATGTGATTTACCTACACCAGTTCAATCAAATACATTGTTAATTTGAAGTATATATCTTACACTAATTTGATTCATAAAATATCAAAATTAAGCCGGATCTACTATATATAATAAATTAATATAAAAAACTCATTTTACATAAAAAAAATCTCATAGCTTTAAATTTGTCGTTTTCCTAGCTATTAGATCCAAAACTGAAAAATAGGATACCATGAACAAAATTTCATATAAATCTACGATTTAAGTAGGGTAGTTGATGAGCATATGGAATGGGATGTCATGCTTTGGGGTTTTAATTAAGAGTATATATATATAGCAAAAAAATCTTCTTTCCATTGGAAGAAATGTTGGGAAATCTTTGAACATGCTTTTTTTTATATATAATTTGTACAAATTATTGATTTTGGACATTTTGTATGGAATATGTGAGTTTGATTTGTGGCTAGGTGCTATGTACACAATTTTATAGATGCTTGTCTGTTTCTATTGACTTCAATAAGCCCCACGTCGTTGCATGCGACAAAACAGTACAAATGGTCGAGTGAAATTGAAACAGTACGTGGCTGATACAGGGCCTCGTTCATATTACGGCTCTTTTTTTTTTAATTAGGACTTTGATAGTATGCTTGTTATTTTCAATCCAATACATTGAACATTTTAAATTTTTTGTTGAATAAAAACATCAGAGAAAGGAAGATAACCCACTACTATATTGTGATATTTCAATGGTAATGTTGGAAAGAATAATGTAATGAGTTAAATTTGATCATGCATGCTAGAGTAACTAGTAACTACGCAGTTCCACACTGCACTAGCTAGCTACGTACGTAGTATATGCCGTAACAGATCGAGTGTGGATTCAAACTCGGTACCTTGCTCGAGTTAGCCGTTCAGTAGCTCCTTCTAGCTACCAGAATCCTACTAGTCTTCGCAAAATCATTTTCAAACTTTTAACTTGGTACTTACACATAGAGATAAAGTTCAAGTTCTTAGATAGCCAAGTATACGTGTAGTTGCTTTAGTCCACATAATAGCAAGCAGGAAAAAAACATGCTAACCACGTACGTGCAGTCACAGTATGTCAAAATCTTCCCAAAGATATTAACTACATATATATCTAATGACACCACAAAAGACAAAAACTTCCCAATCTCTTTCACTTTCAGTCACATTTTCAATGGGAAAATTTGTTAATTTGCACAAAAACTTACACGTTCGAAGCAAGAGGTCGCCATCCTTAAATAAAGTAACGCTCAAAAGTTGGCCAGGTTAAGGGTTCGGTTTGATATTTGATTCGTTTAGAAACCGTAAAAAAATATAAATATATTGGCTTGATTTAATATATTGGCGTGTCTATTACAGTATTAACTAGCAACTTTATGAGTTGAGATGGGAGTGTCAAATTCCCTAAATTTTTGTTAAAATTGATCCACCATTTAATTTAGAATAATAATAAAAAAATTATTATCATCCTATGTATGTATGTAGCTAGGCCTTAAATCAAATCAACCCACAAGACTTAACCTTAAAGAACCGTCCAAAAGGGAACAGGTTAAAAGGAAGAATATCAAGCCTAAAAGATTTTGGGGTGCCTGGATTTTTTGTTCATGAGTACTGAATGTAGCTTTTTTCTTAATAAAAACAAACGAAATTAATTAATAAATACATTTATGTCCACATTTTGACCAATTGGCTTTATGGAGACAATAATTATTTGTCATTTGTTTGTACGTACTACGTGTTTGCTTTTAATATCTCAACTTATTAGGGAAATGGAGGGAATGTTCCTCCATACTGCCAAAACAATAAGATTCACATTTTATAAATAAAATTAATATGCAACACCGTCATGCATGCATCCCTCGCACATATTCAACATAAATAATAAGGTTAATTATTAGACTAAATATTAGAAATTCCTGAAATTTTCATACTAATTTGATGTCAAAATTATAATAATAGAATCACAAAGTAACATCTTAATTATTAGCTGTTTAGATCGTGAGTAATTTGTTTCATATATAATTAGTTTTAAATCTGAGTAAACATAATCAATGATTAACCAAACAAATCATATGGTGAACTCGTCGTAGTAATCCAATATAATAAAAAAGAGTATGTAAAGATAGCTCGTTGAATAAATAGAACTTATCTAATGGCCCTTTTAATATTTCAGGTTTAACCCGTAAACTCGTATCACCCAAGAATTTCTACATTGCAAAAATTTTGTCATCTCAACTGTTTCGACCGGTCTTTCATGGGTCAAAACTCAAATTCATGAGTCTACAAGGCCATTCGATACAACTAACTAATATATGTAATGAAGTGATATACGATCCATTGTGCATATTCTTTTACAATAATCTAGCTAGACATTTTGATATATCAACGAAATAATCTCAACAATCACAATTACTACAACTCAAAACTTTTGGATATAATGATTCTTGACCACTGCGATGAAGTTTCTGTCCTTTCACAAATTTGATTAAATAATTATTGGATTATAGTAATGATGCAGTCATTATTGGGCTATAGTACTAAAACATACAGAGAAATGGCAACATGCAGACTGGGATAAAAGACAAGAGAATAATTGGTGACTTTTCTGGGATTCAATAAGATTTGAAAATTGGTGGGAAGAGAACATCTTTTCTTTTGGATCAGTACTGCAGATGAAGCTAATTATTGGTTCCTGGATTTTTGATCATGTTGTCGCTAGTTGTACCTCCCTAATTATTGTGTCCTTGTTCTGTTTGTTTTTACACAAAGTGTTCTATTGCGACTCGATCGATGTCGAAGAAGTAGGAGGCATCCGTTATTTCTAAGGTCGGACAGAGGGCGGTGAGAGGCTTGATTCGGAGAACCTTTGCGGTCACCAATGTCGAGCTGAAGGGTCTCATGTCAATATTGCAGTTTGGCTTAGAAGAGGGCTAAACGGCCACAAAGTTCAGCTCTTCCTTCATTCTCAGTGCACACTCGTCCCCAAACGGCCTGCCATGATGACCACTTGCAATGCTACTACCCCCATCCCTACAAGCTTATTTGACAAGATTTAAAGTGGAAAGGAGAGAGATTCGGTTTTGATGATGGGTGAGTTATTTTACATATTGCAATCGTAATAATAATTAATTACTCAAATCACCTTCAAATCACCCGATCAAATAAATGGGTTCACAAATGTATTTTTACCCATTAATTCAACTCAAAAATCAGAAAAGCATTTTGGAAGGAAGATGGGCCAGGCCCAAGAAAAATCTGAACATTTGTGGGTTTTGGGTTATTCAAACCACAACCCACACGAGTAAATGGCCCACGAATGCAATTTAGTCTTTACTTAACACACCAAGAAAGCAATTTGAATCTTCTGCTCAGAAACCCTTACCGCCGCCGGCCAAACACCACCACCAGCGGTTTCTTTGAGGATCGGAACTCTGCAGTGAAAAGCTTTTGATTCCACGGGGAAGGTAAATCGAATCATTATTGAAACTTCTTGCATTCGATTACTAAGGGGACAGGATATAATATTTGCTTTTAATTTAGGGTTTGAACTTTCGCCGTATCCATGGTGTAAAGAAGCAAGTGGATTCAGGACGCTGGTAAATCGTATCATTATCATAATCTTTCGCATAGCGGAAATCTGTTTTCTTCGATGATGATTGATGACAGAAGAATTGATAGACTGAGTGCTCTCCCTGACGATGTTTTGCATCACATTCTATCCTTCATCGACACTAAATCTTCCGTTCAAACCAGCATTTTGTCTAGGAGATGGACATCCGTATGGAAATATGTTCACGTTCTTGCTTTCGATGTGAGCGCTGATCAGAGTATGGAGCAGTTTGTGGACCGAGTTCTATCCCTCCGTTCGGGCAGTAGTAAGGTTGGCAGGATTGCAGTCAGGTCCGCGACCATGGATCTGTTGGATAGGATCGCGAAATACGCCGCTTCTCATGGCGTTCGAGAGCTACTCATTTCTCCTCCCTCTTACAACTTTCGGGATGTCTTCGGATTGGTACACGCCTGTCATCATTCCCTGAAAGTTCTGCATTTGGTAGCAACAATGTTTCCAGATGCTCATGATCATCAATTTTGGTCTTGTTTGCAAATGCTTGAATCTCTTACTCTAACTAGTTGCTGCCTTAGTTCGGGTGATGTTGCCTTTGGTAATTTACCCAGATTGGAAAGCCTAAAGCTCTTTGCTTGTGTTTCTTATTATTATCAACGGGAAAGTGTTCTTCCGAAAGTAACTGGACCCGAACTGCTTAACTTGGAGATTGTTGCGCCGGCAACTGTCGATTTTGAAATAGTCGCTCCCAAGCTCCAATCTTTCACTCTTAAGATTGGTCAGTTACGTGGAATGAAACGAGTGTTCAAGTCAAAACTTCCTTTCCTTAATCGTGCGAACATAAAGTTGTTTGGTTACATGAATTTGTTTTGCGACGGTACTTATTCTAGTGACAATGATGCCAAGAAGAAACGGGTGCTCAGGTGGTGTGTAAACTTATTCAAGATTCTGTATAATGTACGAGTTCTCAATCTGGAGGTTGAAACTTTTGAGGTATGTTGTTTTCTGTAAAATGTTTCTTGATATATCGTTTAAAACACATTCTTTTCACTTCATTTCAGCACTAATTTTTTTTTGTTTTATGATCTTTCTGCTCTATGTATAGTGGTTGATCCAGATTTGTAACTCGGACAAATATCAATCTTGTTCCCCTTTTAAAAGAATGAAGTCCTTGAATTTGAAGTGTGCTGAAAATTTTCCCGACGATGCACGTCATCAAGTGGTTCGTTACTTTTTTGGAGGCTCTCCTAATGAAGAAGAAAAGAGTTTTACAGTCGAGAATTAAACTACGTCGGGAGGGGAAATCTTAGTCGATCCATTGTTCGATGTTGAATGCTTCGACATTTGCAGGAATGGGTAGTGGCCGGGAAACGGAAATTAGAAGTTGAGACTTGAGAGTTGCAGAATATCAGCTCATATTTATCCTGTACATCAATTGCCCTTTTCTGCAGAGTTCTTATTCCGCAGACAGTTTGTCCCTGGCATAATCTCACAGTTGTGTTCTTATGTCGTAATATTTATTAAAAAATTAGCTTATGTCGTTATTAAATTCTCCAAATCTTGAATCATAACCTGACACTGCCGGGATATAATGACAGCCATACTGGAGTGTTAGGTATGCAAACTCGTAGCAGTCCAGTCTCATTGCAGAAGTTGTCGAGCTTCGTCAATATTCGACTTATGACGAATATTAATCAGGTTCTCTTGGGCCAGAAGAAAAAACTCAGTTACAAACTTCTCTTGGGGAACTCACTCCCACTAAGTAGAGAGTTAAGCAGAGGAAGGTGTGAAGGATGCTTCACGAGCTCGTCATACTATCCAACTTGGTATTGATAATCTCAACTAGACAATGAATTCATTCGTCGGTGGGCGATCAGCTCGACATCGACATTCAAGGATTGGCAGTTTTTCTTAGAAGACGTAGTCACTTAAAGGAATGAGAAATGGATTAATAATTACGAAGAACCTTCCTCTCCCTTGCGAACTCGCGTCAATCTTCGTCAACCGCCGTTAACAGCGGACTCCGGGCAACCGGACAACCGTCAACCTTCGTCAACAGCAATGTTCCATCCTTCGAATTCATTGCCGAACTCCATCGCTCCACCAGGTAAAATCCCATTCCATTTCAACTTTTTCTAACCTTAGTGTCGAGTTCCCCGATTTTGATTCCTTCGCTCTTCCCTGATTGGATTACGACGCCATGATTGAATTTTTTGGCGCTCGTCGATCCTCCAATCTCCTACTTCTGGAAATGAAATTTATATATACCTTAAATTCGACCGTATGGCTTAACAAAACACACTCTTGAATGCCACTAGAGATCCTACTGGTAACAATAACAAAAACTTTCTTCTCTGAAAATAAAGGGAGGAAGAGTTGTTGTATGTTGTTATTCATGATCATCATCGCTATTCCATGCAATCCTAATTATATTAGTTGGTAAATTAAAACATACCCAACTTGACGAAGAAATAAAAATCAATAGCTTTTGAAACAAAAAAGATTTCCATGCAATCCTTTATTATTATTAAATAATTAAAAATTATAGAAAATAAGAACTACTAATATTTTTAATGGTGTTTTTTATATAGAGTTCGTTTTTTATTTCGTGCAGTCCGTGAATAGACTAAAATATTTTTATATTTATTTTGTGCAGTCCGGTTTACTAATTCAGTCTGTATTTATTTCATACAGTCCGTCTTTACTAATATAGTCCGTTTTTACTTCGCGCAGTCCGTTTTTACTTTAAGCAGTTCGTTTTTACTTTGCACTGTCGATTATTAATAATACAATATGCTTTTACTTCAGTCCATTTTTATAAATAAATATTCCAACAATTATAAATAAATATCTAAAAATCCAAAAAATTATAAATAATAATTCGTAAAATTATAAATAAAATAAAATTATTCAAAACATTCTAAAAAAAGCCTAAATATCTAACTCATATTTTACTAAACTTTTGGATCATCTTTCCAACAAATCAGATAAAACGTAGCCACCCAAACCCTAATGTTTTCTACCGTGAAATTTGACTACATGAAATTCGATTAGAGATTTGAATGGGGAAGAGACAGAAACAATGACGAAGATTGAGATTTATATATCCGATTATTTATACTACCACACTCGTCACCCGGCGGGGGACTACCTACATAGATACTGCCCGATGCTTGTTTCTTATGAATCGAATCTACGAATGAGATTACGAGAGAAACATTATGTGGAAATTAATCTTGATTGTGGGTAGCGGGGCTTTGTTTTTAGAGTTATTGATTTGGCTCTGTAGATGAGAAAACGGGAACATAGGGAATATGAGCAGAAAACGAACAATCAAAACGAGATGTAAATATGTTTGGATGTCGGGCTAGTGAATTAGAATGATTTGATTGGATTTCTTAATACAATTTGAATTAATTTTAATTTAAAAAAATTAGTATTTTATTAATGCAGTCCGTATACAATAATATTTTTAATTAGGATATATTATTCTATTTATGATAAAATACGGACAGTATAAAGTAAAATACAGACTGTATATAGTATCGCCTTTTTTAATTTACATTGTGATTTCAATTTATCCTTAATAAAATTTTTTTATAACCAAAAAACAAACAAAAATTTAGCCTCTAAGCATAATTTTTTTTCCAAGTATCAGGTAGGTTGTGCAAATTGCATGTTCTCTGTTATTTTTTCCATTTGTCTTAATATTTAATATGAGTATAAATGTCCATTAAAATGTCAGTGAAGGGTCTTGAGAATTTCACCTCATAAGTTTAGATAATGATTGATTCGAAATCAATCAATGTGTGATTTGTTGGTGGAGTACATGTGGATTCGATATTTCTTAAGACCATCCGCAAAGTATAATTAAAATTTCTAAACTCTCTAAATTTAAGAGAAAAAACTTCTCCAATGCACACCTAATTTTTTTAAATTTTCCAAATTTCCCAAACAACCCACCTAAATTAAGGTAGAATAAAACAAATATTTCCATTAACTCATCAAAATGGACCCATCGGCTTGTGCACCATCTTTTCACTTGCAATGCCATTTGGCGATCCTCCATTGGTCCATTTAATAAAATATTTATGTCTATGGGATTTTAAAAATGCAATGACTACAAACATAGTCAAGCGTCATAATTTTTTTACGATTAGGTGTAAATTTTGGACGATATTTATTCCCCCACATGTAATCTTTTTAAGCTGTTTTAATTATATTTTAGCTACCATTTATCAATATTTTATTATGTTTTCGTTATTCATGACGTCATAATAAAGTGACGAAATTTTTTATGTCGAAATAAAAGAAAAGTACATCGAAATGTCCGTATTAATTAATTATTACTATCCACATAAAAATTACAAACGAATTTTGAAACTAAAATAAGAAAATCAACACCAAATTAATTTCGAATAGAAAAATGGCCAAATTTTAAAAATGGTGCATTGGAGCAAAATCATTTTTTCTTCATCTAAAATTCTAAAATTGACGGTACATTGTGGATGGTCTAATGGGCCAACTTGACGTCCACATGGCCCATAAAAATCCTCTTCTTTATTAACTCGAGTTTTGAGACGCAATGATTTTTTATATGATATTAAAACTTTTTTTTCACAAAAGGTCAAAGTATATTCCAATTTGCTTTACATATAAACTTTGCTTTGAGCCAATGTGATCTAGAAAACAAATCGAAACATACACAAAGCAGCTAACTCGACTATTGTCCGAACAATTAAACATGACAATGTCGCAGCACCAACTAAGCAACTAACTACACTAACTACACCTTATCTCCTGTTTCCCTCATGAATGAATCAACTTGGAAGTTGGCCAATTCATCCCCAGTTTGGTGGTTGCTTTTGCCCTTGTTAGTTAGTTAAACCCAAAGCCTTGCAAACTACAAAGGGGCAAGTGGCTTTGCCACCCCCCCCTTCTTTCTTTCAGATTGTGACTTGCAAATTGGGTTTTGCTATTTCCATCTTCTGCCAAATGGACCACCATAGGACCATTGCTAACCCTTTTTCTCGACTACAATATGGAGATCGATGGAGTTTCTCTGTGCTGAAAATTCGGGTGAGTATATGGGTATTTATCCGTACTTGATTCATTACATGATGGGATTAAGGTATGCAGTGTTTGTTGTCGGTCGAGGTGCAATTAGAAAAATAGGGGAAAGGAATTGGCAGACGATAAAGATAAGTGAAAACAGATAGATTGAAAAATTATTTTACGTGAACAATCTACGAACTCATGGTGGCGACACTAAATTCAGTATAATCAGATAATTACAACTCGGAGGAATTTACAAAAACTCAAATATCTCACACGACGACTAAACCAGGGGTATTTGTGAAGGTGGACTACAACCCAAATCGGGCAATACAACCGTATTAGAAATGAACGAAAATGTATCAGGGTTACCGAAGGATCCGACTGAGTCGCGGATTAAGTCGGTCTCTTTAAGACATTCGCGACAGTGCTTCAATATGTGCACATTAGACAGTCAACTGGTCGCCTCGTCTTCGTGATTTACTGACTCAAACTGGATTAGGCCACCGATCAGCTGACAAACATTGATAAATTTGGCTCAAATTTTGAAAAAATTTACACTGGAAAGCATAGTTCTGGACCTACAGATCCTTGGTTGTACATTCCCAAATTCTACTATTGGAAATACCCACAAGAAGGAACAATTGACCTAACTTGGTCCAAACTGCTGTTTCTTTCAACACTCATTAGAATCATGTGCTACTAAATCAACAACTGTGGTGGCCACACGCAACAACCATCAAGGGCATTCTAAATCAAGAATACTTGCTGTTTAAGAACCATGGCCAATAGATCAGCAGCATGTGCAGCAACTATCAGTAGCTTATCTTAGCAGCTAGCCTAGCACCACCAGATGTCAGGAGCAAAGAGTGAAATTCAATGGGGAAACAAATAAAAGAATTTCCAACTTAAGATCAAAGACAAACCATTAACAAGTTTGAGAAGAGCATGGAAACAAACGAAGAAAACCACTTTAGTTACAAACATTGTCCATTATAAGGTATATCTCCCTCTCTTTTCCTAAGAAAACCCCCACCTAAAGAACTTCATTAAAATTTGCTAACAAAAGAAAACCAAAAGATTATAGAATTACATCAAACCCCCAAAAAACAAGGAAAGAAGAAGAAGAAGAAGAAGAAACCTTCATATGGATATAAACAAGTCAACATAAATACACCATTGATCATCACTAGCTTCATCAGAAAAACACTTGCACAAGAGGGTCCTAAAATCAGTTCACCAACGAAGAGGTGTGTGTGTTCGTTTCGGGTCGAATCATCAGTCAGTAGACACGCCGCGAGCGGAATCTATGCTCTTACTCAGTTCCTCCAGCTTCTTCAACCTCAGCCTCTCGCTTTCGTGGACCAGCTGTTCAAACTCGAAGACACAAACATCGAATGCCCGGTGATGTTAGATGCAGGAACCAAATACTAAACCCCTGTTGAAATCAAAGCCAAAAAAAAAGAAAGCATGAAACTCACCTCCATTAGCTTGGTGATGAGCTGTACTTTCTCCTTGTTCTTATCATTGAAGGCCTCAAGTGCATCCTTGTACTCTTTCTCCTATGGAAGATAGAACAAAGATAACAAACAAACCATCACTACCAGCAATTTTGAACTGTTTCGCCTTTGTATGTTAACAAAATACAGAAGAAGACAAAAGCTTTCATATGATATCAAAAGGGGTAAGCTAAACAAGTTATATGGCTGTTAGATCATTATCATCACTTTACCTTCTTCTGGACTGTAGTTCCTAGTGGTTTCAATTCCTTGTTCACTGTATCAATCCTCTTCCTCACAATCCCAACTTCTTTCCTCATTGGATCGGCCAGAGATTCCAGCTCCTGATACAACAACATTCACAAAGGATTCAGATTCAAACCTAATTGTAAAGCAAACCAGAGCTCCTCCCATGTTCAATTTTGTCTTCAATTCTTCTTCTCAGCAAAACTCCCACAAAGAACTAAATCTAGGGTATGGTCATATTCAAATTTATCAAACTATAATTAAAGCTCTGAACTTTGAACCACAAACAGCAAACTCAGGTCCAAAACAGAGATCCCTAATGTTTAATTCTGTATTTCATTCTTCCTATCAACAAAGCTCCCACACAAAAGTAAATCTAGGGTTTGGTGAAATTGCCCAGACTACACAGTTAATAAAAATCTAAGCTTTTAACACAGACAGCGGAATCAGGGCAGAACAGGGATCCCCACATGTTCAATTTTATCTTCTCAAAACAAAATTACCATTTTTAGGGTTTGGTAAAGTTTCCCAAACCCCAACAGTAAGAAAAGATCTAAACTTTTCACCCAAATCTCAAACACCCACAAGCTAAAATCAAACATTTGGTTGTTTACCTCACGAATCAAGGCCAAACGCTTGGTCTCTTCCTCAACACGGCCAAGCTGAGCTTGAACCCTTTCCCTAACTTCAGTCCTCTTCCTCTCAATCTCTTCCTCTTTAGCCCTGAAGTTGGAGAGCACAGACCTAGACATCTCCTCATCTTCCTTGGACATCTGGCTGCTGAAGCTCAAGCTCCCGGATGTCTGAACCATCAGCTGATTCAACGGCTGAGGAGTTTGAGGTTGAGGTTGAGGTTGAGGAGGAGGCTGAGTCTCTGCCATTTTTGTTTTACTAGTACTGCTGCTTTCTGCTCCACAACACCCTATCTTGAAAGTTTTCCTTCCTTACACTTCTTTGAAAACAGAGATTGGGATTGAGAAGATTGAAAGATTAAGCTGAGATTCTTTGGCTTTTTGTTTTGTTTTGTTTTCCTCTCTCTCTCTCTCTCTCTCTGGTGTGGGTTCTGCTTTGGTGGGTTGTTTTGCTGTCTTTCTCTTTCTATTATTTGCTTCTTTGGAGAGTGGATTTTATAAAGCAAAAGGGTGAGACTTGAGAGGGTATATTTATTTTGGGGCTTTGCTTTGGAAAAAGTCTCTGTTCTAAAAGTATCATGCCAACTTAGCAAAGCTCTTCTCTTTTTATTTCATTAAAAAGATATATTCATCCAAAAAAAATTGAAATTAAAGAATTGTAGATGAATGATAATTATGTTCCTGGAATGACACCGATTCGATGAGTTTTAGTGTTCAAGGTTTAAAGGTTTTAATGGTGATGAACTTGATATTAAAAAAATTATTGAAGCAAATTGGTTGAACAATTTATGAAGGTAAAGTTCAGTTTGTCTGGTCGGAATCAAATAGTATTGATAATGATGGATTTTAGGAAGAGAAAAAATGGTGGCTATGAAAACAAAAAAAAGGAGGGAAATTCTCAAAGCACAATGAGGAAAGTAGGAAGGACCTAACTGCCTGCCAAGCTTGTTTTATAAGTGAAAATGAAATTTATTGTGGAAACAAAGCATCGAGAATAAAACTACCACAAATAAAATAAAATTATAGATGTTTTATTGAATGTAAACTTAGCTGCTAAAAATTTGGATATTGTGTAAATTAGTCAATAGAGTTAAGCACGAACGTAAATATAAAGAAATTAATTTTAATAAAGATAAACCAATATACAAAAAAGAACGAATAACAAAAATAGTTAAAATTGTGTATAACATTATATTGTACATACAATTCCTTATCTAAGACTTCATAACATGTGCATTGCATGAAGCATAAAGCTTGGAGATCACAGAAAGACTTTATAGCAAAGGTTGTTTGGTTTAAAACCAACTAAATAACCATATATTGTAATGGTTCTAATCTAGTAATCTTCTTGTAATAGAGTTTTTTTTTATTTCGAACATGCCTTCTTCAAATTAGTTAATGCTTGCTTTCAGTTTACTTTACAAGGGTTTGAAAGCCTTTTTTTTAGTGTCTAGTTGACTTATCAGATTAGGTCAATCATGAGGTTTTTCATACTGAATTATATACGTATAAAAGAATTGTTTGGCGTGTTGTATGGTTTCATGTGAAATTTGAATTGAAATTTTAACTTTATTGTTGGTTAAAAAACATGTATGGAGCTTTTTCGTCATAAAAATTAATTTGTGAGTTCAACTCAATCTGATTAAATCTCTTAAATCATCTAGATTAGTCGCGAATATTTACCTTGAAGGCCCAAACCCATTCCCATCTAACTAAAGAGTAGCTACATATTTTAGCACAAATGAAGCTAGGGTGTTATATTTCCCTCTCCATGCAAAATCCAACGGTTACATGCTCGCTTTCAGTGACATCATCAAATCAAGTTATTAAATTATTCGGTAGGGACTGAAACTTAACCTACAAGAAAAGAATTATTGCAATCTTTCCTTTATCTTTATTCATTTTTTTTATTTCCTTTTGTTTTTATGTTCTTGTTGTGGTAATTTCTAGGTTTATTGAGTTGTTCAGGTATGTCGATTAGCGAATCAGATTTGTTCTCGGTAATTTAATTCGATGTTAAAGGTTAAAAATTAATCATTAAACTATATATGTTATTTAAAGCTTAAATTCAGTACTAATATAATTGATCTTATATTCTTATATATCTTTTCAAATTTGAATTTGAGCGTCAAATTCAATATCAAATCTCTAACAAAGAGCAAATGCAAATCTTCCATGTACGAAAAGTGGTTAACATATTGCAAAAAAAAAAAGAAAGGTGGTTGGTAGCTTAGCTAACCTTTTGACTAATTGTTTTCAAGTATGATTATCTTAGTTATACCAATATCTTTATAGTTTAAAAAAATTATATTTAAATGGAGGGTTCCTTTCTAATTAAATCGCACCAGCATTTGAATTTGATTTTGTTTCATACTGAGTTCAATTTAATTATAATGGTAGGTAAGTCCATTCGGGTTGCATTATGAACATCCAGCAGTTTTGAATAATTTTGCACCTATTTTATTCATTTGGTTAATGAACTTGGGAATTATTATTTTATTAGTTTTGTTTGTCTAGTTTGTATATATGGAATGGACGTTATTTTATGGTTTTGCCAACTTGTTTACTTGGAATCTTGTGGGTTGGATTGTTTTATTATTATTAAAAAGAACAATAGAGCTTGAAAGGACACCCAACTTTTCTACATTGGCACTTGGCAATTTAGTTGGCACCGTTGAACCATTCTCCTCCTGACAGCCCCTTCCACAAGGATATATATACTTCTTACCCTTTTGGTTACTATTCTTCACTCCACCCTTTTACTTTAGGAGGGGCCCTAGCTGGTCCAACCTCTGGGGTTCGGTCTGGCCCTAACGGAAAGACTCATTCACGGTGTTGATTATATTATTTAGCCGCCGGTAACGTTAGGAGAAATCGAAGCAACCTTAAAACAATATGGAAAACTTAAGGTATTTGCCGGATCTCGAAGCACTATAAAAGGACATCATGATCGACATTCATAACTATTCGATATACATGTACATAATTTTCTTAGGAACATCCTTGATACTTCTTTTATCTTTTGTATATTGACAACAGTAATCACTTCGACTCATATAATATGTTTCTCATTACCATTACAATTATAAATGACATGGCATTATGACGTAATTTTAAGGAAAAGGACTCCGAACAGAGAGGATATGGAAGGGGACAGACGACATACATCATCTTTAAGGAAATGAAAAATGAATGGAGGTTGTTTTCTTGTCACGATTAGGGAGTTGTTATCGCCACACTTGTCAATCAACTGCCGCCATTTCTATCAACCAACTCTACCAGCTACATAAAATCACCTTTACACCACACAACATGGGATTTTTATCAATTAGAAAGCTTTCTTATCAATTATCATCACAATACCACACGTTCTTTAGCCTACCTCTTACAGCATGTAGACGTTACTTCTGAATCTAGAAATTTGCTCAATCAACTTGTAAACCGAAGATGAGCCGCGACATGATTACAAATCATGGAAGTTAGACTCATGCACTAAGAGGGAAATGTTAGATAATGACCAACGCTCTTGTCATATAAGGTTGACATTTCTATGAGATATCGTGTAAAGAACAACGACTTTTATTTATGGTGTCAGATTTTGACAAGACACTACTCAGACCCGGCCGGTATGCAGCAGAGTCGACGTACGGAGATAAGAAAATTGATGGCTTTTGTGTAGTTGTAGCCCTGCATTCAATTCAAACTCGCGTGCCTAAATTAACTGTACACATTTCCCCTTATTGACCTCTCTCTAACTAGTAACTGGTAACCGCTTTGATTTCAGTCGTTATGGGGCGTTGTGGTTCTTGTCGAGGCTTTCTTTCTTTCTTTCTTTCAAGAAAAAGGAGGGTTACGTTGTCTCTTCAAGTGGCGCTCCACGTACCCCAGCCAAAGCAGTAGGAGGAGCGCCCCCAGCTAGGGTGGACGTTTGGCGCTATCATAGGAACAGAAGTTACGTTGTTGGCTGGCTGTGACTGAACATGAGTTGCCGGTCGCTTTGACCTCATAAATTAGAGAGAGACCCTTTAAAACCATCCCTTTCCGGGTCGGATAAGTCTCAAACACATGAAAGCGTGCGTGAACCGAGACAGTAAGGGCAACAGAAACCATTTTAACAGTTTCAAAAGTAGGGTTAAGTAGTAATGTTGATCAATCAGTCTCCACTTGCACAGCCCTTGCAACCGCAATGCACGCATTCTATGACCTCTTCCTCCCTCATGTTCTTAGGCACTCTACATACACATGTAGTTGCATAGTTATGGTCCCTTGGCTGTATGCACCTTAAGCAGCATAACCGCTCGTAACCAGCCTGCAAATCACTCGCGCAACACCATGAAATGAAAGAGTAAGTGATTGTAAGACCAAAACACAGTCGGTCTCTTCAAGTATGTAACAATGTTTTATTCGTCGACCATCCTTGACACGAATCACAGTAACAGGTTTGGGGAACTCGACAGTTGCAGACAACAAGAATCACAGTTGGGTAGGGGTGAACGTTTCAATCCGCCCCGTTACAAGTGCTCTGGTCAGGTTAGGATTCGGTTTAAGGCAAAGGTTAGTACAGACAGAAAATCATACTTGATTGCACTAGATAACAACACCTTTTTCTTACTGGAAAAAAAAAGAAATAGTAAGAGTGCCTGATGAGATCAGATTAATGGATGTACATAGGCCGACCAAATCGGAAGAGTATGACTATACACGAGTAGATCAGGACAAAGCAGTTCAGTACTTTTCTCATACCAGACCAAATGGATTTGTTTAAATTACAGTAAGGGAAGGGCGTTCTGGAAGTGTTCAAACAAACCAAGTTTCCCACTTCTCTACGAAACTAAGCATAAAAAACTCAAACAGAGTGCAGACTCAAAAGAGCGAGGGGTAGTAACATTTACCTTCTTCCACTTTGCAATGAGATTACGGTCCCCGTAACCTTGATCAAGGCAGAACTCGTACAACTCCTTTGATATCTCATTCCTCCGATGGTAAAGGTCAAAGATATAGCGGCTCTTCTGATGTGCTATTTTGAAAATAGGCCATAGTGCCTCGCACTTCCTCTTACCATCATGCGACTCATTCTCAGCTGCCAAAGACAGAATAATATTGCAATCATCAGATCCATATTGACGTTAAGTTAAGAACAAGTCAGGGAGAGCCTAATCAATACTTTTTAAAAATGAAGTGAAATAATCCCTACCTTCTCTCATCTTCGCCTGTAGTTCGCGAAGAGTAGGCTCGATCAATTCCCAGCCCTCTGGGTAATTGACACGATTTGTCTTCACCTTTGGCATCTTTGCTTCTGCCGGGAAACAATCACACATTTTAATTTACTCAATTGAAGATAGAAAACATAGTCGTAGACGAACTGAATCTATAATGCCAAAGCGAGTGAACAACTAACTCGGGCTCTGAGAGCAGATTAGTATTTAGTAGAAAGGCTATAGTTCATTGTATCTTGATGATTTCCAGAGAAAGCAATAAAAAACTTAAGGATTCAGCGTTCCAGGCAACAGATACTACCAGATGAAAACCAAAGTCAGTTCTGCAAATTGGTTAGCACTGCATCATTACAAAATTGCAAACACGCCCGCCATGATGAACCTAATCAGGTTTGGAAATTTCTATACAGAACATGTAAGACGAAATAAGTTGCCAGCTGGAAGTGGCGAAAGAGAGGAATTTTCTAGGTTTCAAGAGCGTTTGCCACAGCAAGAAACAGGTCTGAAAATCTCGGCGCGGAAGAGGAAATTTGGAAAGGGAAGAAGAAGCAGTAAAGAAGGTACGAGCTTGGCGTACCTGAAGCAAACGAACTACTAACGCCAAACCCTGCAGCGAATGTAATTGGCGGATGAGCGGGAAGCTTCACGGATATAGAGAGATGAAGGGGACAAGGGAACGATTACTGATGAATTGAAATGGCCTCCGGCGAGCTGACGATAGCAATAAATAAGCTACGAGTTCGAACTGCCAAGCCAAGCTCACCTACACGGCGTCGTTTAGAGGAGCAATTGCCTCGTGAAGTACACTGGGCAAATCAAGGAATCAGATGGAATATACTCTTGTTTGGCCAATTTATTCATTTCTCAACAAAAAGTGAAAAATAGTGCAAACGAGTAGCCATTGTTATCAATACTATACTCGTCGTAATTATTTTTTTATATAATTTGTAACTTGGTACAGATTACGATCACCATCACTGCATCTCATACCAACCGAGTACAAACTGCGAACCGAGTTAATCACGTCCAATGGCCACACTGGTGGTCGCTACATGCGAAACATCTTTGAAAATATATACCTTTAAAGGACAAAACAACGAATCCACGATCAACCTCTGTCGTCAAAGGTGGCTTAGATTCTCTCTTTAATCACTGTCCTACTGAAACGTTCACTGTCCCATACCAACACCAACGTTTCCTTATGAACAAGCCGTCCAAGGTTTGCACCACATTTCTGCATCTTGCCGCATCTCGCTATCTTCACGCTACTCAAAAAGCACTTGTCAGCAAACTGCGAAAAATAATTAAAAGGGTTCAGCTCGTTCTCAGAAGAACATGGAAGCACGTTGGACCGATTCAAATTGCAGCAGACTTTGCTCGTCAAGTTGCCTGTAAATGATTAGCAGTTGGGCAATATGCCAGACTCGGAGAAGCAGACAGTTCGATATGACGTTGAAAACAAGGCCTAAGACTCAGAACTAGGAGTCTTACTTCTGGAAGATCAAAGCCGCCTTCACGGGCATCGCATAGGTCCAGCGATACCTTTCGAAGCAGTGGTAACTGTCATCATATACAGTGTCGGTGTCAGTACCAGAAAGAAAGAAGGCTTAGTTTGGCCGGAGTAAAGTTGGATAGAATTTTTAGCATTTTTCAGGTCTGACGGGAAAGTTATATCTTGACGAAGAAGTTTCGGAGGGCGAACTTTCCCGTTGCCATCTAAATTCCATCCAACTTTCCACTCGCCATACCAAGTCGAAATGTAAACTGCTATAAACAAGAGCTGGGAATCTGATGCAAATTGACAATTTTTACCTTTGCAGCAGCATCAAGAATAAAGCCTTTACTAATCCCAGCCCCCTGCGACATAGTTCACAAGTATTAACTGCCTATGCCTCCACCACCAAACAGCCAACGACAAGAAGTTGTTCAGGAACATGAAAATACAGTGATAAGATCATATGATGTCACTTACATTATGACGCAGCAAGATATCTTCAAGGGCTACGCAGTGGAAGAGCGGAGAAATATCACTTGCTGTTACACTTCCGCATTCCTAGATGACCAAAAGTAACACAGTTGAAAGTCAAGCTAACTTCAAAAAAATGTTTAAGAATGCAGTTAAACCTAACAGCAAAAGTACAATTTTCGACAATATCTTGCACGTACAACTGTAAGGGAATGGTGGATAGGATAATTAGGAAACAATAAGCGACAAACCTCAAGATGGATGGAGGTCAAGCCAGGCCATCCTCGTGAAATCACTCGCAAAGAATCTACATGGATAAAATTGCAGGAATAGCAGACATGTCTGAAGTTGTAACAAAACAATTCTCTAAATCAACAGGTGAAAAAACATGTTCAAGTTAAGTAATTCTAACCTGAATCGAGAAGCCTGCATCCAACCAACGACAGTTCCTCCAAATTGGGGTAATGTCGAGCAAGAACTGACAATTCATTGTTTGTCATCCAAGGAGTGACTCTTTGAAGCCTTAATTTCGCTAAGTGTGGCAAGGGAAGTCTGAAACTTGAAATGGAAATATCACCGAGACAGTAGTATAAAGCCAGCGTTTGCAAGGACCTCAACGAAGTTGTAATGCTTACAATGACCTCATCAGATATCGCCTGTCAAGAATACAGATCAGAATTTTTAATCTAAACTTTGCATTGAAGAACAACAAATTAACAAAAGGTTATCAGAATTCCATGCAAAAAATTTACCTGAAAATAAAGGACTAATGCATTCAGCATCGGACATGTTATAGGGAGCCCTCTAAGTGTCTCCTCACTTAATGATGCACCCAATCCAATTGTCAACGATCTTAATGATGCGATTCCAGGTCTGAGTGCTTGGAATGCAGAGCAGGAGAAACCCCAGCCAAGAGAAATCTCTTCCAAAATGCATTTCTCTCCGAGCTCAGCATATAAGTCTCCAATTGAATGGGGGATACTTTCTTGTTCAGCCAAATTGCTACAGCCCCTTACATTCAGACACTTCAAAGTAGGATTGGCATGTACAACGTGAAACAAAGAAGCTCCAGATATCTGCACGATTTCAACGTAAAAAAATTGAAGATTATGCACATCGGTAGAACAATACTTCTAACCACAATGTCAAACACAGCAAGCAGCGAAATCTTCATCCAAATAATTGGACATTGATAGTCCACAGAGCTTCCCTAGTGAAATAAAGGTCATAGGTAAAACAACAACATTTATCTGAACGTTATTAAAGTCGGTCAGCTGGTAAATCAACGCCTAAGATCATATAGAATAAATCAAGGATAACATTCACACTAGCCATTAGTTCAATTTAAAACATATATAAAGACAATACATTTGGGTTGTTTATGAAGGGTTTTCATGGCTAACCTTGGTATTAGAAACATCGAGTGTTTCGAGGGAAGAACCAGGGAAACTAAAAAGAGCTGTGTCTGTAAGGTACGTGTCCCTCGTGCAAAGATTCTTCAATGCCGTTGTTTGAGATAATAGCTCGAGTAAGGACCCCTCACTAACACCTGAAAATGCATATACCAATGTCTTCCATAAATGATCAGGATTTTTAAGTACGGTGACACAAAGACAACTGCAGAATCTCAAAACCGCCATACAGAACCACCAAAGGTTAGAAGTCAGAGCTCTTACATCAAAGAATTACACATGATATTGGTCATTAAACTATCAAAATTTTACACATGACATTTGGCGACCTTAAATGAAAAGAAGAAACAAGTTTGAATGTTTAAATTATTAATGAAACTACTGCAAATAGACGAGGAAAGATGACACTCACCCTTACAGCCACCCAAGTGAAGTGTCTGAAGCTTCGCTGTTAAAGGGTAATCTCTCTTTTCATGGTATGAAGCAGAAGAAGTACCAAGAGTACCAGTGACTGAACAAAGAGCGGAAACAGAGTTCATGCTGAATGATGTATCACAAACTAACAGAGAATTTAGGTGGATACATCTGCATATCAGATTCGCTAGTCCAATGTCTGTAACTGAAATACAGGCCTTGAGGTTAAGATGAAGCAAAGTTACACAGAGCTTTGACACGTGCTGAAGGTCCAGATCTGACATAGAAATAAGAAGATGTCATTTTGATGATCAATGACACAGAGAGCGTCAGCAGGAGCAAGAGAACTATTTTGAACTGAAATACTACTAATCTCACCGCAGATATCACTGCGACCCTCTAGAGTGAGGCTTGTGATATTGTACAGAGAATCAAGACCTCTAGCGTACAAAATGGTTGATGCCGTTGATATAACAGGAGTAGAAGATAAAACAGACACTTTTCCTGGTATAAGCGGAGTAGAATCAACAGTCAAGTCAACTTCATTTATGCGAGGGCACTTCTCCAGCAACTTATGAAGTGTGCTTTTCTTGAAGTTCAAAAGATAAGCCGCTTTTACTTTTCTCAGAGATGGAAATGATAGGACGAAGCACTCTATGGCAGCTTCAAGATGTAAACTTCGACATTTTGATACATCCACCTCTTCGATGGCACCAAAGGAGAGAGTAGGCAGCAAACACTTGGAGACTTGACTCTGGTTTTTGCTGTAACGTTCAAGGTTAACTATATATTCTACAAAACTATTTTTTGATTTACGGTCCATGGTAAATGAATAAGGAAGCAAGGATAGCAGTAGAATGGCTGATGTAATGTGCGGACAACCCGAAAGGTCAACCCTCTGCATAAAAGAAATTTACATCACAAGTAAGCTATAAAGGCAATCCAAGCTGAGAACTGCAAGTTAAATTGTCACCAAATGAAATCCTTGGATTGAATCAAACGATTTAATAATGCATAACATACATCTCTAGTATGCAGTTTGCCACAATCTTGTGTTCAAATCATAACAAAATCATGAGCAAGGAAATATAAGAGTGTTCAAGTCTTAACTAAATATACGATTGTTTCTCTCCCTACTTTCAGTAAAAGTTTCAACCTCGTCTACTAATAGTTACAAAGCCTAAAAAACGATTTTTAGCACGTGAGAAGTATGTAGACCGGAAGTTCAGAACTAGTAATCAAATCAACTTTTATAAGGTCCCAAAACAAGGTGAATATGAACTCAAACAGATTGGAGCTTAGAGTAATAATATGAAGCATAGACATTTGTGTAATTCTTTCTAGCTACAAACTCCATTTTGTCCACTTGAAAGATAAGGTAACAGCATTATGAACAACAATTAGTACCTTGGAGTATTCTGTCAACCGTATTCGAAACATTTCAGAGTAAGCATGGTCCAAGGAATCCATCATTCGTTCAGGAGGAACTTTCAACAGTCTAAAGATTGCCTCAGTACTCTCATCAGCAAGCTCTGACAAGTAACATGAACGTCTCTTTCCTAATACAGCATTTCACCGACAGAAATGTGTGAAGACATATCCAACATATAGAGAAACAGAAGGCAAAAGTATAACCAAATTAGTAAACGAACGGACCATACCTGCAACAAATGGCAATGGCAACAGACAACCTCGAATCTGGCAGATTTCCATCACAGATCAATTTCAACAGATTACAAATCAGGATGAGATGATATTGCGTGTTGTAACTTGGAATGTCACATTATTTATGGTAACCTGGAAGTAATTCATATACCTCCTTTAGAACTTCAGAACACACATTTTCAACTTTGGTCGAAGAATCTAACTGTTCAAAATCACCAAGCCACTGTAACAGTGCAGAGGATAGATGCTTCTCACTGACAAAGACCAAAATGTTATGTCGACCCAGGACAATGTCAAATACCTAATGAATATATGGTATCACTTACCTTTCTATCGTCAAATTAGGATGCTTAATTCCAGACAGTAGTAAAGTAAACGGGACATCTCGGAAAGATTTACTAGGCTGCACCAACATCTGTAAGGAACAGAGTGATAATGTAGAACTTTTTATTATGACTATCATCATGTTACAGCTTATGAATGAATTGGAAGTTAAAAAAAAGGGAAAAGGTGTTTCCACGTACGAAATTTCTGGCAAGATAGGCAGCACACAATTCTGGAAGGAAATCTATTGCTGCAAATATCATGAATTGATAAATTAGATGCAATTATCATTCTTCATATTAAACCTGCAACTATTTGTTAGAGATAGCCTCACCATTTTCATGACCAAAGTTCCAAAAATTGATCAGATCGTCCAATTCCATTTCATCCAACTCTGATTCCATGGACAGAACAATCTTATAAATCCATTCCTTGCACTTCAAGAGAAGTGTCTCTTCTCCAAAGTACATAGCAGCCTGCAAAATGCAGCACAGCACAATAAACACACACTCGCTTCCAACCCATAATTACATCGGATTGAAATGGAGAGAAGAGAACACCTCAAGAAGAGAAATAAAATTTTGAGATTTCACATCGACCGAGCTGGAAGAGCAATATACACACTTCAAAACGCTTACAAAGGACTCCAAGCTCCACTCGATGTAAACACCATTCAGGTTCGATTCACTATAGTCTCAAGCAAAATTCAGAAAACACAAACTACTGCAAATTTCTATTACAGCTGTGAAATAGATCACAAATATTTTCTCACCGAAAGCTTCCACAGAGCAGGCCGTGGAAATATGAGCAACATTCAACAAGCCTACGGACAAATTAGAAACCAAAAAATATAAGAAGTCATCGATTTAAGGATTGTCTAGTGTGCCAATGAGGAAGAACGGAACCTGGCTCGATGAGCTTGGATTTTGATAGTCCGGTAATGTAGGAGTGTTGGTAAGTCCCAGCTATCCATGTCTGTCGTTAACATGAGAGTTTCTCCACCGTCGGCCGTCGGTTCTATCGGACTCGAGTTAGTGAAATGAAGAAGAATAAAATCCTCGGAACTTGAGTCCATCGACCTAAATCAACCGGAGGAATTGACTGCAAACAACATCAACTCAAGGGATTAAGGCTGCCATATTTGAAAGAGAAGATCAAATCACTATCTCACTTAGACAAAGTCAACTCCAAAATGCATTGGCACAATTTGAGAACACTGAAAATTACGACCTCTGCACATAGATTATCAGAGGAGTCTGAGCTACGTGAATTGCAGATAAAATTACAGTAAAGCTGAAGTCGAAGGTTCAACAGCTGTTCATGTCAATCAACTATATTGAGCTAACGTAATTCCCCCCACAAACGCGATCACTTCAATTCAAGAGAAAGGAATTTATCTATTTTTTAAAAGCGTAGCCATAGCACGAAGCTGCATATATGCTCAAACCACAAAGAGTTACAAAAACTCTGCGTCGAAATGACCGCAAAAGAGAAAAATGAAAGAAGAAAGCACCGTGAAGCTAGGAACTAAGCATACCTGGAGCAGGACACTAAGTATCGCCAAATCCTGATGCCAACGCAATCTTGAGACTGAGCTGCAAGCTATCCGCAAATGTGTGAGTTCCGAAGTTGATAGGATTTTTCCGAACGGTGAATCGTTGATCGGTGTGAGAGTGAGACAGGGAGGGCATCGGGCAAAGGTACGGCAAGACGTTGCAGAGCGGGGGTTGGCATCAAGGAAGGGAGTTCATTGA
Source organism: Linum usitatissimum (assembly GCA_030674075.2). Lineage (NCBI taxonomy): Eukaryota > Viridiplantae > Streptophyta > Magnoliopsida > Malpighiales > Linaceae > Linum > Linum usitatissimum. Next base: position 6,028,582 of record JAUJYP020000155.1, on the reverse strand, counting down.
TGCATCCAATAAAATCTGGACTGTCCGAATATATTCACTTTGATCTAACGGCTCGTATTAAAAGGGCAGAAATGAAAATTTACTCTCCTTCAACCTAGCCACCTCTCACCGCCGGACTTCCTTCTATTGTCGGTCGCCCAACCTCTACCGCCGGTCGGGTACTCGTTTACAGAAAGTATGTACATGTGTACTTGTCTATAGAGCACAACAAAAAGTGTGGAAAGGCGAGAACAAAGGCTTAGGCCTGTACTCATTTGAAGTACCTCAAAAGTCAAATCGGATCGATTGCTTTACTATTCGAGCCCCATAAACTAATTGCCGGGTAATAAATTTGCGTCTAGTTTCACTCCTCAATGTATGTTCAAAATTAGCTGATTAACCACGGTTGGGATATTATAAATAGTTCACACACATGCTTTGATTTGCTATCAAAGCTATTGTTTTCAGAATCGGGCCGAAGATCAAACTGTTGAGGTTAAGAGTATAATTTTTAATGGTTCAACTTGTGTCGGAATGTTACTGTTTCGGGGTCAGATCATTTTAATTACTAATTAAATTAAATAAATATATCATTGTTTTTACCATTCTGGGAACTCAACGCTAACAAGCTACTTTATTCTTCTTCCATTCTCCAGCCTTTACTCTTTCTGGGAATATAAAGCATACAGCTCGTAGTAGTTTCTACCTCTCTTAAAATACAACACATGAAGAAAGCCGAGACATTAAATTACAACAAAACCAGCCAAGAACATGATTCTCATTGAGTTGGGAAGAAAGCAAACAGGCAGTCCTCTCTCAGTGCATAAGAAGCTGGAACTGGTCATCATCGGTTACGACTGTAAAATCGTAACCAAGATCGTTGGCGCGGATGTAGAACTCGTCCATCTCGACTTTCTGAACTTGGGTTCCTACCAGGACGTTGGCACCAGTTTCACCCTGTTCATAGCATTTAGCTTTTGGTCACAACCATAGGAAAACAATTAAGGCGTAAAGGGAAAGGGGTCCTTTGAGGACAAATTAAACCTGTCCTCTGTAATGGAACAATGTGATGTTCCATCGCGGACTGAACGCGTCCAAGAACTTCATCAGAGCACCGGGACGTTCGGGGAAAATAAATTGGCAAAGAACCTCGTCTGGAACGAATGATCTGCCACCCATCTGCAAAGGTCAAACCCAAAAATCATCAGCTGCTAGACTGGAGAGAAGGCTACTGATTCGTTTGATTTTGTGATTTGGTCGAAAGCGATTTCAAACAGCAAGAGATTTGAAATAGGAGGGATTTCACATATGCAAGTGATTTCATAAATACCTTATTTATTTAGTGGAGTTTTGGAGATTAAAAGGGAAATTCTAATTTTGTAAATGATTAGTACACCCCAACTTATCTTATTCTCCTAAACTCAACAAGACAATTTGGTCATTTCCTATTCAAATCACTTGAGATTTGGCAAATCTCGTCAATGGAGTGGATTTAAAATCACCTCCCAAATCACTTATGAGGATAGCAAGGTGATCTCAAATCCCACTTCGTATTCAAACTTGGTATTTCGACTAAATCACCCAGACTCCCGAAATCACTTTCCAAATCCAGAAAACAAACGACCCCTACAATTCTTATATTGACTAAATGAGAGGAAACAACGAAATTGGTGGCAATGAAGCAATAATGGGAACCATAATCTCAAGTGACAAAGGTGGCGAAATCCTATATGGTAGTAGAGTTTCATATTTTTACGCACGGAGCAAGATGCATTCAATCGGTGAACTGAATCAGAAGCACAAATGAAAAGCATTGTAGGAAAGTACGATTACCAAGTAACGCAAGTGGTCTTTGACCAAGTCACTTTCGGTCAGGTTGTAAGTTCTTAGTTCAGCAGATTCCATCCGCTGCTTCATCGCTTCGAGTTCAGAAACCATGTGGAGACCAACACTGCATATGATAAAGAATGAATGAATCGTTTACTCTCTCGACATTTTACAATGAGAATTGAATACAGTAATACAAACTAGTATTACAATGCCCACCATCCTCCACGAGATGATACGAACGAGGCTCTACACAAGATCTACACTTCGACAAGAATCGATACCAACACCGAAGATACAATGATTTCTATATGACACAGGTACAACAGCCCACTCCAGTCCAAAATTCAAATTCACTAACCTGTACAGCACAACGGCTTCCTTTTCAGAACTACTTCTATACTTGAACTCAGTTATGTTGATCGGACCCACCTGTCACCGAACAAACGAGAATCAGATGGCAAACGTTTATAGAGCTGAACAGGTGCATCCAAATTATAAGTTGGCCGAATCTACAATGACAGACCAGTTCACAGAAGTGTTTGAAGCTCCCAGGCTCCTCAGGTAAGAGTGTCGCAAGCACAGCTTCTTGTTGTCTACCAACATTGGCCAGTTCGGTCACGACTCTCAGTTTATCGAAGTTCATATTCGCCCCGCTAGCTACTGCCACAACATTTTCTCCCTTTAGGCCGTAATATTTGCAGTAGGCTTCAGCACCAGCTAGAGCAAGAGCACCTGCTGGCTCTAATATGCTCCTTTTCTCTTCGAACATGTCCTAGAATGAATAACCATTCACAGAATAAGCATATACCTTTGTACCGTACTTCCGTTCCAATTATTATATACTGGTTGGCCATAGTAAAATGATACACAAAGAGAAGCGTACAAAAGGCTCATTGTAGTAGCACCGAATTAGGAAGAAGAAACCATCTCAGGCAAAGCTTAAGAAACAAGAAAAGGCAAGCTTACTTTTATCGAAGCACAGATAGCATCACGGCTAACTAGAACTACCCCATCTATCAATTCTTTGCATAACCGAAAAGTCTCCTCGCCGACCACTTTAACAGCAACACCATCTGCAAACCCTCCAACCTGGTCCAACATCACTCTCTCATTGTGATGCAGTGACAAAGCCATGGCATTTGCATCCGCTGGTTCTACTCCGATGATCTTTACCTGTATTTGAATGATAAAATGGCTGGTCTTGCTGAGTTAGGAAATAGAGAAAGATCTTGGTAACCTACGGCAAATTGATCCAAACTAGACTGTAGCAGAGAAAAAAACTAGAACGTAGCAGTGAACAAAACTAGAACGTAGCAGTGAACAAAACTAGAACGTAGCAGTGAACAAAACTAGAACGTAGCAGTGAACAAAACTAGAAAGCTCATCAACTCATGCATGAAACACAAGAACATATAGTAGCAAGTGTCAGACATAAGTATGCTTCCACGAAACAGAAGTTCACAGCGAATATCTAAACTTACATTGGGATTAACTCTCTTCACATATGCAGCAACACCGGAGATCAACCCACCACCCCCAACAGGTACGAATATAGCATGCAATGGGGCTTGCATCTGGCGAACTATTTCCATCCCAACCGTTCCTTGTCCCATAATCACATCCGGGTGATCAAACGGAGGTACAAATGTAAAACCTTCCTGTTTGACCCTCTGTTTGGCATATGCTTGTGCCTCATCGTAAGTATCTCCAATCAGGACAACTGTGGCACCTAATCTTTCAACCGATTTCCACTGCAGGACATTCACAGGAGAATCATAAAACAATACCAGCCCTATCCAGTGGCTAAAAATAAACCATAACAGAGAGTAAAAAGAAAATAAATTCCACCTTGATATCAGGCGTAGTGACAGGCATAGCAATTATAGCATTGCAGCCTAGTCTTTTGGCAGCTAACGCAACTCCTTGGGCATGGTTACCAGCTGATGAGGTGATTACTCCCCTTTCTAACTGCTCTTTTGTAAGCTTCGACATCATGTTGTAAGCTCCTCGCAGCTTGAACGAGAACACCTGAACCAAGTTACAAGGTCCTTAACAAATTCAAACAGTATCACTCACTTACACAGCTAGCCTCTTTCAGCAGATTAAGAAAAATAAGCATCATTACTGCAGTCAGAAATGGAATCAAACTTCTGAAGCTTCGCCTACAGAGTATCCATCCCGATCAAATTGTTCTCTTTCAGAAGATGAAGCAAATGGGGAACCATTACGACGATCAGGAGTTGTATCAGACTTCAGAACCTTAGCTATATAATCTAAATCTCAATCAAAAGTTGAGTCTCTTTCAGAATACTAAGTAAATGAGCACCATAATCGAACTTCTGAAGCTTCACTATAGATTCTCCATCAGATATTAAATTCACGAGAAATTAACTGCAGTGTTTCACTCGATCAAAAATTCATACGATTCTAGAAGATCAACAAAATGACCAACAATATCACAATTACCAACCCGTGATTACGCAAGGGATAAGGAAACTTACAGGTTGCAAATCCTCCCGCTTAAGCCAAACATTGACGCCGAGCTTCTCCGACAGCTTCGGCGCGAACTGCATCGGCGATTCAATCGCCACGTCGTACACCTTCGCCGACAGTATATTCGTCAAATACTCCATCGCGCCCATTACATCGTCACCGCTCCCATCCCCTCCGCCACTCCGCTCCGGCACCGCGCCTAGGAAACCCGGCGGATACTGCAACGAGCTCGAGGACACTCTCTTCAACGACGGAGCAGATACCGCCTCCGTCGCCGCAGTCAATGAAGTGTCGTGCGTTGCCGGCAATGGAGAGATGTCCGCCGCGGTGGCAGCGATACTAAACAGCTTCAAACCACCTCCTCCTCTTCCCCTCCCTCCCGCGAACACCGCTGGAGTAGCGTGACATTCAGCGGCCTTAGATCGCCGGAGAAAGAGCGGCGGCTGTGGCGGCGCTAGACGGAGAGCCTCCATTGTTGTCTGGTAATGGAAAAGTGTATTTGGCCTTATGATTTTGATCTGTCTTCCCGTGGCGTTTTTTTTTTTATAATTTTGTATGCAAATGCAAGGGAGGTTTTGTTTGGAATTGTCTGTTACTTGGCGCACTTCCAGTAGCATTGTGTGGACCAATGAGAAGGGAACACGTATCTATTCTAAAGAGAACGGCGTTTTTTAGGTTACGGACAAACGTACGGTGAGTAGAAACGGAAATGCGTTTGGGCCTACAGGCTATTCAGTTTTGCTTCTTCTAGTAGGCTATTTCTTATACGGCCCATTCAAAAGTCCACATAAGTTCACAAACTGCAATTATACAACATGATCAAAAATATTGTGTTACGTGGATGGCACTGAGTATTGACCATCTTATCCTCTATATTTTCTGATTCATGAGACACTATGAACATCATCAACAGAAACTACTACACAGTTGCAGCTTAACACACAGAAATGGAAGTCTCTCTTTTCCACAGCAGCTCAGTTCTTCTCCTAACCAAGGAGCTTCCTTCCTCCTCTTCTACTAATCTCATCCCAACAGGTAAAAGAACACAAAAAAAAACCACTTTTCACTTGTAATGAACTAGTGAATTGTCACTGCTGACATTTCTGCATTGAAGTTTCTCCAGGGAGGAGCCAGTCCATCAGAGGAAGAAGAAGAAGAAGAAGAGGGATTTTGTTCCCATGTAGCTGTTCATTGTCTTCTCCAGATGAGATCAAAAAGGGAAGGAGAGAGCTTATTGGGTGTCTTATTGCTTCAGCTGCTGGGATTGTTGTATCTGATGCTGCTAATGCTGTTAGTACCAGCAGGAGAGCTGTATGTACCCTTTTTTAGCCCACTTTATCTTGTTCATCCCACAATTAGCAGAGCTCTCAAACTGATATATGTTTTCTTTGGTGTTTCAGCTTAAAGGATCAAAGGTGCCTGAGAGTGAATTCACAACTCTTGATAATGGTCTCAAGTCAGTAAAAGACTGAACTATTTACTGTTATATGAAAGTGACATTAATTGGTTAGTTAATTCTTATGGAAAAGGCTAGCTCTTTTTTCTTTCCTTAGGTACTATGATCTCAAGGTTGGAGGAGGACCAGAAGCTGTGAAGGGATCTCGGGTTGCAGTACGGTTTGTGCCCCCGTCTTTTTTTAATAGTTTTTCTTTCTCGAAACTGTATCAAAGATCAAATCAGTGAGACCGGCATTTATAACTAGTTATTAAGTTGTGTGACTAAGTTACTCGATTAATCAGCTGTTACAGAAGATTATAACAAGTTACTCGTGAAACTAGTTACTAACTATGATAACTCATTATTAAGTCATATAACTATTTCCAAACGATTATAACCTATTATTCGTATAACCATTTGATTCTTTTTGTTTGTGACCTTAGGTCCACTATGTTGCCAAATGGAAAGGGATTACATTCATGACAAGTAGACAAGGACTTGGTGTTGGCGGTGGAACTGTGAGATACTTGTCTACCTAAAATCTTCTTTCAGATCTTTTCTCCTTTTGTATGATGGCTGCTGATTCCTTGTTGTTACTCTTCTAGCCCTATGGATTTGATGTTGGACAGTCTGAAAGAGGCGCGGTCCTTAAGGGGTTAGACCTCGGAGTCATAGGAATGCGCGTTGGTGGTCAGGTGAGTCAGCTAAGACCGAACCGATTATCTCGATATTTGTATTCGCCCTGTGCACGAGTCGGGGACATAGATGGAAAAAATTGGTTGCCTTGTGTCCTAAGTAATCCATCAAATGTACACAGCGTTTGCTGATAGTTCCTCCGGAGCTGGCATATGGAAACAAAGGAGTTCAGGAGATTCCTCCAAATGCAACCATTGAGGTACGTTGGTGTTTACCTTTAGCACATTTAAATCAAAGCATGGTTTCGAGTAGTTCCAAAGTCGGATAAAGAACAGGGTTTAGATTCCCTTTCTCTTAGTTTAGCAAGTGAAAAGTTGGATGGAATTTAAATGACAAAGAGAAAATTTAAGAAAAAAATGTCATCCAACTTTCCACCTATCAAACGGAGCGTAACTAGTCATCATAACTGGGCCCGAGAACGCTTAAAACTTATTGGTGCATCTGTGGAATTGCAGTTTGATGTGGAACTTCTGGCCATCAAGCAAAGTCCATTTGGGTAAGTACTAGTACAAGTTCATAGTTAAAAAGAAAAAGACCTCAATTGTTGTGAAGATGTACACTAAAATTATCAACCTTTTTGCAGGTCTGCTGTGAAAGTAGTCGAAGGATAGCTGAAGCTATGGCCTATCGGTCCGAAATCATGTTTCTATCTATGTTGTTTGTAATCAGGATGCGGATTTCGCTCCTTGTAGAACGAATTCATACGATCGAATCATGCGTTTACATGGTCACCGTGATTTGAGATTCACCGATAAAGTCAACACTGATTCATAATAAGAAGCAGCGAAACTGTGAAGATCCTCCGATGATACCTAATTAACCTCCTTAAATACACGGAGCAACATGACAGGTCTATAATTTATGAAATATGACGAGGAACATCCACATATGATCTGATGCACGTGTGTCGATAGTCCATGATTGCATGAGATTATTATGTACTGTGATTTAGAGATATGAGGTTCCAGAGAGTATATAATCCAACCAACAACCGTGGTGTTACACTGCTCCCAGGCATCATAATTGTATTAAGGTGAACAGAAAGTGCGGAATTTACTGGAAATAATTAATTATACTCAGTAGAAGCATACAAAATGGAACTTCATTGTAAAGCTCTTTTCTTTTCTATTAGGAGAGCCTCCAAAAAAGTAGCGAACCACTTGATTACGAGTCAAATATCGGCAGGGAGAGAACTCAATCTATCAATTCTTCTATTATCAATCATCATCGAAGAAGACATATTTCCGCTATGCGAAAGATTATGTTAATGATTCGATTTACCTTCTTCCCTGTGGAATCAAAAGCCTTTTCACTGCAGAGTTCATCGATCCTCAGACAAACCGCTAGTGGTGGTGTTTGGCCGGCAGCGCGGCAACTAAGGGTTTCTCAGCGAGCTACGCAGAAGAAGACGCAAATTGCATTCTTGGTGTAAGACTAAAGTTTTTGCTCGGATTCACAGCCTTGTACCAACAAAGACGGAAAGGAACCCAGATAGCTTTGGCAGCGGTGGCCTGGTGGGCATCTTCTTGGCAGCGGAGTTAGCCACGTCCATATTCAGGCGAATCAGAGTTCGGAACAAAGTTGTCTATCATCAGGAATATATCGACATTGGTATATATCTTTATATAAAATAGCTATCCTCGGTGTCCTCCTAAAGAGAACAAGTTACGTAGAGCAACGATGTACCAGGTAAGAGTTGCAGAACAAATTGGACAGTATCTTGAGTTATTGGATTGAGAATTAACGATGGGTAGAGTGAGATGAGGTAGAGAAATCAAATCATATATTGAATTCATGCTGACGAGGTATCATTCATGATCGAAACAGATTTTTTAAAAGAAATGGGACTGTTTGTACAAAATTGAAACGTATAATGTTAATTAGCCCAGTTTGACATGATGTGATAAATTCCATATTATTCATACAGCACTAGAAGTCAGAACCATAACTATAGTGTGCAAAATTTCATCACTTACAACCAGATGACAACAAAAGAAGCCAACTGTATCCGGATTCCAGACCTGAAATTACCGCCGGTAGCGGTGGCGTTTGAAGTTGAAGTAGACATGCAGAATCCCGCGCTCGAACGTGCACTTGAACCCCTTCTTGTGAGAGTACTCCCACTCCTTGTTCACTATCCGGAACGCGATATCCTCGTAAGGCGGTCCAGCATGGAACGTGATGATGCACGTCTCGTCGCTGCTTCCATCCTTGTCGATCTTGTAGGTTGGAGCCTTGGTCTTGTCCACCAGGTCCGGGTAGAAGATGTTGAACTTGTATCCTTGAACGATCTTCGGTGGCGGGTTGTCGTGGTCGTAGTGAGTCTGGTTGTACTTGTTCCACTCGTAACCGGTGTGGACTCGGTTGAAGTACTTTGGCTTCCTCGGCCTGTACTTGTCGTGCCACCAGTAAACTGCCGAGTCCAGATTCACTTCAGCTCCCGACCCAAACACCGCATCGCCTTCCTCCATCACTCCCATGGCTTTAATGGCCTTCATCTCAAAGTTGTCCGCTGGTGGAAGAGGTGGTTTTGATGCCATCGCTTCTCGAATGCGCCTCTGCTGTTCTTCGAGCACAGCTGAACGCTTCTTCTCCTGCAATGGACATAAATGAGAACTCATCGTTAGAAAACGGTAACAAAAAGAGAAGTCAGAAATCAGAAAGAGAAGTCAAGTTCTTACCAGTAAAGCTTTATCCTCTTCAGGATCAACGGCTTCTTCTTCGTCTTCATCGCCATGCAACAGCTCTGGGGAGAACGATCCAGCTTCCTCTTCTGCCTCTTGAGTTTCCTCCACTGGCTCGCGATGAACGGGCTCGAGATCTTCTACAGGAGAATGAAATATGGGAAGATTCAGTTTCATCCGACAAATAGCTAGAGATTAGGTAAAACCAAAATCAGAGGGAGAAGAAAAAAAACACAAACCTTTCTCCTCAGGCTCACTCTCCTCTTCGATGGGCTTCAACTCGTTGCCACTGTCCCATTTGTCTTCGGCTTCTAGAGTTGGTTCAAGACGTTTCAAATGCGTTCGCAACATCTTCGCGTGAATTTCTTTCAGAATGGCCTGTTTCAGCATACATGTCAGCCCATTGTATAAGATACACAGAAAAACTCGAGAAATCGACCAAATTCACGCAATGAACCAGTACCTTTGCTTTGTAAATCTGGAGTCGCTTGAGAACAGCTTGCCAATACTCTACTACTCTTGCTTCTCCAGAACTCAACAACTCCTCAATCTTAGATTTCGATGCATCAAGCTCCTGGGAGGTTTTAGCTTCCAAAAGATCTCTCACATCTGCTTCAATGCCAGCATGCATACCTCTGTCTTCTGCAAGCAACTCGGCAGGAGGTTCCTCGCCTCGTACCCTTGCCCTGTCGAGAGCATCTTTTTTCCGAGCTTCTGATAATTCCCAGTTGCAGACCACCAATAGGGCCTCCCAATAATCCACATGTGTCTGTGTTGTTCGCTCCATTTCCAGATGCATTTTGATGTCATCATGAAGTTCTTCCATTTCTTTAACTGTCAAACCCTTAAAGACCATATAGGGTTCATTTATTTCTATGTCGAGATCGTCTGAGACATTTAAGTGCTTTGTCAACACATCGATTGGTTTCACTCGCCCTTCACGAAGCCTGATCTCAGACCTGAACTTGCTTTGCTCGTAATGGAACTCATCTTCCTTCTTCTCCAAGTCTTGGAATTCAGCCCGTGCACGTTCTCTAGCCAACAATGCCATTTCTTCTTCGTGTTGTGCTTTTCCAAGTGCCCTCTCCTCCCTTCTCTTTTTGACCTTTTCAATCTCTGCCATCCTTTCTTTTTGTTTCTTTCTCTCTGCTTTAACCGAAAAATCATCTAGTGGCGCCCCTTGATAAACATCTTTCTCAATCTTCTTCCTCCATACAAATCTGCAAGTGAATATACATAAACATTAAGAATCTGTAACTTTTAACAGTAGTCACTACAAAGAAGGAACCAGCGAAAAGCCTTACTTTTCATTTAAGTTTGAATCACCGAAAGGATTAGAGTCGTTTGAATATCCCGAAACCGTTTGCCCCTTCAACTTCTTGGCAACCTTCATAGCCTATATAAAACCAACCATCAGCACATATACTTAGAGAATATACGAATTAAGATAAACAAAACAGGAAGGGGAAATTTAACCCAAAAACATTACACCATACCTTTCGCTGAGCTTTCTTCGCCATGTACTCAGCAATTTCATCATCAGTTATCTTTCTTGAAGACTTCTTCTTCTTGCGTCTATCATCACTGTCACTCCCAGAGTCACTGGAACTCCCTTTTCTACCGCGGCTGCTTCTGCTCCGGCCATGGCTACTACGCTCGCGGCGGCTCCTGGATCTCCTCTGAGGAGAAGAGTCAGAGTCCTCGAACTCACTCACAGAAGACTCGGACTCAGAATCTTCCAATTTTCTTTTCCGGCCTCTCTTGGTTCTGCTCCCCATTGTAATTTAGAGCTGCTAAATCATGAAAATCGTATAACCATCAGCATATGTTTAGGAATAACGGGTAAAAACAAATCTAGATTCTATTGTAAATTGTAATTGACAAGCAAACAAATAGGGACACATGGTGAAAACTAGAAACGTAAGGAACGCCTAAGGCCAATAAGCCTGCCAAAATAACCCTACCATTATCCCATGATGATTAGTTCACACAATATTCGTTCATTACTAGACATAATCTACACAGAATTCAACAAACATATTAAGCAAATCACTCAATCGAGCAAAGTGTCAATCGAAAAAATCGAGCAAAAAATTCAACGGAGTAACTGATAAGATGAATGGCTAAGAATCTTTTTCCATTGAATAGAAGATAACCCTAGTCAATCCAAGAGAGCCCTAAAACATGAATAGCAAGGACTTCCAGCTAACTTCTTTCCTAGTGTCCAGGAGCTCAACAGTATTACTCATATATAGCAAACCAATCGGTAAGAGAAATCTCTAAGAAACCTTTTTCCAGTTACAGAAACACAAAACCGGGAAAATCGTAAGTTAGCCCTTGAAACCCTACTCGATCCAAACTGAAAAGCTTGGATAAGACAACCAACAGCAAGTCAATTGCAGCTCGACCGCAATCAAACATATAAGCTAATGACGAAGAGATAGTTGACCAGGCTTAGAAATCAGCAGCAATGTGCCCGCCAGAACCCCAAATCAGAAAGCAAAAATCGAAGCAGATGGAGGAGACTTCGTACCTGATACTCAGCTATTATCCGATCCGATCGAAGCGAAAGTAAAAGGCAAATCCTGCGAAGCGCGAAGCCGCCAAGTGCCGGAGATGAAACGCCGACGACGAAACGAGCGAAGTTCTAAGAGAGGAATTTGCGGGAGCAGGGAGGAAGAAGCATCGAACTCCGAACTAGTTTATTTTGTTTTTATGGAGAAAAATAGGTTATTCTTTTCCTTTTTTGCGGAGCAAAACCATACTAAAAAAATTAGTTTATGTTATAAAACTAAGAATAAAAGAGAACAAGAACATGAGAGGAGAAGTACTTTCTTATTGAGGTGTATCGAATGCTACAAATGAGAGCTCTATTTATAGGCTCATAGATCATAACCTATACTCTCTAATATTATTACACATAAAGGTGGGAAAATAAATACAATGAAATACATTGAAGAATGGAATAAGGAGTTACACAATGGTGCATTCACTATAGTAATTATATTCATAACACTCCCCCTTGAATGACCATTGGTTATACATCGTCCTTCGAATACGATTTTGATACTGCCTCATTAAAAAAACCTTACCAGGAAAAACCATAGTTAAGGGAAAAAGAGTACAGCTGCGTATTGACTCCCCCTGATGATGATATCAGTTGAGATCCTTCATATTGACTCCCCCTGATGAGGATATCAACTCTCGCTCATCATTATATCGCTTGAGATCATTCACTCACCAATTCCAAATTTGCTTTCCAACGAGTTGATGCGAGAGAGATCTTTGGTGAATAAATCAACCAAGTTATCACTTAGGTGCACTTAGTTGATAAATATTTCAACTCATTGAAGTTTGTGCATAAAATGTATGCATCACATGATCGATGGTCATCCATAATTCACATGACACTTCACCTTAAATGACCATTAGATGAGAATATGTCTCATTAAAACCTTACTAGGAAAACCCTATGGGATAAAAACCTAGTGAAGGAAAAAGAGTACATAATCATCACATCACGTTGCAACATTTTCTTGCAACTCAAGGATATATACAAAATAAATATCATGCATGATTTATAGGATCGATCTTGAAATGGTGGTGTAGTTTTATAAGTTGGTTTCACAGCCCACCAAGTGGTAAAATTATCACATGAGACCAATTTATGGTCAACCAACACAAATATGACCAAGATTACTACTTCAAAATCGAGTACATCTTGTGTCTTAATAAAGGTCGATTAAACTCGACATAGAGTCACATAGTGATCGACTACCATCCGAGCACCGATAGCCATGTCATATCCATATAACTTTTTGTTGGATATAATTAGTATATCATTGATGATATATGAAAATCATGTTCGAGAGAGATGCACGGTTGGCAAGTTAGTGGTAATCTTCCACATCTTCCATCTCGAACTCTAGCTAATCAATATTTGATTGCTTTGAGACACTCTTTAGGAGTCTCAATAAAGTGTATGTCATCTATATAACAAAAGATGATGATGACACTTAAACTCTTATAAACAAAAGAAATACATTTTAAATATAAAATAAAGTATATAAATTTTTATAAGAATTTCAAAATCATAAAATATGACAAAGATGATTTTTCATCATTCAAAATTCAACTCAATATGAAAAAGAAATCATAGTTTTATGCATAGAGAAATGTATGATATGCTAAATGGACCACTTCTCTCAATTATTCAATCCATATGACGTCAATTAGATATAACTTGTTCACGTGAACTTGAATTGTTTGCTTATAGCAAAATAAATCCTCAAGGGAATTTCATATACTCATGTGTATTCTAATTATGCAAACCATACATATAGGTTGCAAGGACATCCATTAGAGGCAAACTCTTTCCCTTCATAAATTGCCAGACTAATCGAATAATAAAAAGTAGTTGCATCCACCACATGAGAATATATTTTCTCATAATCAAAATGTTATAGGTTTGTTGTACAAAACCTTTCAAAAATGAGATGTTTCATAACTTCTCATACTCATACTTTACATCTCAATGTATAAAGACTTGATGTCTTAAAACTTTTCATTTCTCTTGGGAATTTGAATTTGCCCCAAATTGAAATTTTTTCAGCCAATCATTTCTTTCTTTGCATGCATTTTGGCTCACGATCCTCATTTTCAACTATCATATTTAGCGTTGCACTATACGCAAAAATTTCGTCGACGTTGACTTCATTGGGGTTCCAATATTTTCCATCCAAGATATAGATAATTGAGATATATATTCATATCTTTCGTGTACGAGACTCTTCTTGAGCACATTATTTGTTTCTCTTGGTGGTGTTTGCTTAAATAATCTTAACCTCAATTTGACCATCCGGATCTATAGCTCCATTTCACTTTTGAGGAAATTTTTCTTTGGAACCGTGTGGTCTACCATGCTTTATACGGGTTTTAGACTCAGTTGTGATGTCAGATTGCCCAATGTCAACATCATTTTCACTGGAGCATTGCGAGTTGGCACATGAGAGTTTTACTCGTTTGGGTCGATAAAGTGTACGGCAAATGATGAATTATATATTTTTCGAACTTCACGTTCACATTGTTTAGTGCGAGGATCAAAATGATATGATGATTATTCATCTAATCTCTGTGCCAACCTTTGATTTTCTTCACATAATGTTGAGAATTATGATTATATGAATGATAAACCTCCAAACGAGTCATCAAAATTTCCTGACAACGATGTAAATATTTTACCATCGATGAACTCGTAATCAACATAATTTCCAAATCATCATTGAGAACTCATCCTAATAAATTGTGGTGGAGCAATTTAGATGTGTATATCACATCCATATATCCAATGATGAGAAGTATAAGGTTTTGACCCAAAACCCACATATAATGGAGGAATTCATAATAATTTCTTGGCGTAATGCGAATTTGTGTTGTTCATGTAAATGACATGTTCACAATAATATAAATGGAAAATGTTCGTTTCAATGACACATTTTTCGTTATTGGATAATCATGAAAATATGCTCATAACCAAAATGGTTGAACTAGCAATCTCGCAAATTCTAGTTTGCTTTCATATATACATGTGACCTTCTAGTTGATACATCAATTAAAATAATTGATCCACATGTTGGGTGTATGGATCCACACACATCACCCTTTGTTTTGTTGTTTGTATAAGATAAATTATCTTACTTTAGTTGATTATTATCCAAACAATCAACTCTATTTAAGAATAAGCAACCCAAAAATGAGTTATGTTGTGTTGGAGATTCACCCAACAATGGGTAACGGAAAGGTGAAAATGCTTTCCTAGAAACGAAACCTTGTTGACGAACGAAAAATTGTTCGTGTTCCCGGGGAAGTAGGAGAGTCACAAGGACTACTTAAATCCCTATAACCTTAAGAATCATTTCTTTAGAATACCCAAGTTGAGAACTCGTGCACAACATTATCCATAGAGGTACTTATCGATTCACATTATGATTGAACCGGGATGGTCACACCGGTTATGTCGGATAATACTTGTCATGACGAGTAAACTTATAGTGTACATTGATATGTATCTCAATCACGATCACATATGTACCGGTACAAATTGGAGGACAACATTTAATAGTTTCATGGTCATATACCACATTATCGTTCCTCTCCCTTGTGATCATCAATATATAAATCAAAAGGATCTTGTTCCTTCTTGAATAATGCAATAGCTCTACTAAAGCTTTGAGTGATTTTGTACTACTCGTTATATGGTGCACTATCGATGAGTTATATATCACAATGTATTATGTCATTTCTCATCATGGCAATACTCATTTTGCAAGAGAATGATGAATAGCGCAAATGATAAATAGAGATACTCCATCATAGTCGTCTTAACCATCCATGTCACCAATTATGGGATGAATAATCTTCACAATATAAATGTACAACCACCAAGGAAAAGGTTCCATATAGAAACAACAATAATAACTTGTTCAATGTGCTAAAAAAAATGTAACAAATAAGTCTTTGTACATTTGATGGCTTATGAAGCAATATCATTTGTATATGATCATCAAAATAAAATTGATGGATGTATCCCCTTTTATGTGATTGAAATTGTTCAACATCAATTTACAACTCTCTTTCATATAAAAGATGTATTCCCCAAAAATCATGACCATACCAAATAATAGATCTTTTCCTCCACAATCGTGTATTGGTGTTTACACTTGTGGGAATGTATGTATGTATATATTTGTCACTTTGTGGATATATGAATATAATAATTCACTTCATGGAGTGATATGGTGTCTCATTGGACCACCAAACATTTGAGACATATAAGATATTCGATCTTTTCCTTGGAATATTTGTCTCTTGGTACTTTAATCGTATCACACTTTAAGAAAATTTGCCACTTGAGGTGGTCATACATGGCTTTGACATTACGCCACAGGATACATGAGTCGTTGCTCATTTTTGTCAACCATTCATGAAGATTATGGCGAATAAGATTAAAGCTATGGCTTTATCTTGAGAAGATGTTTTATTATCGTGTTTGATGGTTTCACGAAGACCATTATAAATGAATTTTAGCTTCCAATGCCAATGAATGGTGAAGCTTGCCCGAAACATGGAGGGGCTCAAATTACAAAATATTCAATATATTATAAGAAATAAATAAAATATCATTAACTTGATAATAAACTCATATAAAATTAGTAATAAACCATTAACTAATAATAAGTATAATGGCTATTTGATAACATAAATATCAATATAATATAGCCATAAATTTGAAAAGTCACAACAAGTGAATAATTATGATTGTAAGGAAGAAAATGTTAACTCATATTAAAAAAAATATAGTAAGGTCATAAATTTAATAATAAGGTCATATAAAGAAAATAAAAAACATAAAGCGGACAACAATAAAGTAGAAATCAATGAAGAATTATTCGGTCATACTATTCAAATGGTAAGCAACCCATAAATAGGAAATTAAATTATATTAAACTAGTAGTAATGTAAGTAATTGATGTGCATGATGATAAAGAACAATGACTCCGATTGTTGAAAATAAGTATGAGAAATATTATAGAAAAATGAACAATAACGCCGGCATGTATTATGCAAATTTCATGCACCCGAAAGTAAACTGCAACCCACGTATATACCAAATAGGCAAATAATAAATTTTCAAAACGCGAGTATCATGAGTGTAAATCTCATTAACCATATCGTGGGCATCAAGAGCATAAATCTCATTGGCCATATCACGGGCATCAAAAGCGTAAATCTTACTAGCCATATGGCGGGCGGAATTGTATTGTTCCGCGTGCACCGCTTATCTCACGATTAAAAATAATCTCTCATTGTATGATTACAAGATATTGCTCGACGGCAGAACTTCGTGCTGATAACGTGTTATAAAACTAAGAACAAAAGAGAACAAGAACATGAGAGGAGAAGTACTTTCTTATTGAGGTGTATCGAATGCTACAAATGAGAGCTCTATTTATAGGCTCATAGATCATAACCTATACTCTCTAATATTATTACACATAAAGGTGGGAAAATAAATACAATGAAATACATTGAAAAATGGAATAAGGAGTTACACAATGGTGCATTCACTATAGTAATTATATTCATAACAGTTTATAATATTTTTTGGGTGTAATTAACTGATTCCACGGTAAACACCTGCACAAGTTATTTCATTTTTCATTTTCATGGATAAAAATTAAATTTTTGATCTTATAATTAGGTTTATTTTTCTCTCCTTCAGTTTTGTTAAAAATCATTTTATATTAGAAAAAATAACCAATGTGTCACGTACGTTTCATACTCTAACAAATCACTTTTAACTTTATCCTTCAACTTATTTTATCGTCAAAATACATTTTTTTAACATGTTTACTTAATAAAATTGACCGATGGCATCCACATCTCACTTTACCCATGTTCCGATTAAATTTGTTGCTCAACCTATTGTTTCCAATTGAAACAAGGTGGATGCTACCTTTCAATTTTGTTGAGTAAACATGTTGATAGTGCATGTTTCATCGAAACAATGAGTTGGAAGATATAGTTAGAATTGATTTGTTAAAGTTTGAATGTATATAATGCATTGATTTTTTTAAAATACGAGACAATTTTATATAAAACTAAAATATATGGGACGAATAAAAGCTAATTAACCTGTAAGCATCTAATAAAAAAGTAGACAAAAATGGTCAAAATGATCATATTGTTATTATATTTTAATAGGTATATTAAAAAAATAAGTTTATGATTAGATTGTACAATCTCAACAAGTTTGTGACCAAAAATAGTAATTACAAAGAATTCTGCATCTTATAATATTAATGTATTTATACTATTTTACGCGTGTTTTATTAAAAAATTTAAAAACCATGGGAAATCAATATTGCGTTAAAATTAAAACATACTTGAGTTTTTTTAAGATGGGTCTATTTTTCATTTATAATTAAATGAGTTTAGAAAATCTTTAAAAAAAGTATATAACAAATGTAATATAATGTAGGATCACTAAAAGGGATAATATGAATATCAAGTGGTAAACTGTGATTAATGTTAGTTAAATAGTCAGCGATTTGATTGTTTTCTCAATAAATATGCTCAATTTTGATCATCCGGTCCTGATCCAACAACTCACATAAACTAGTGACCTCAGAAGAGTGCTGGTGTGTGAGCTCACCATCCCCCATCAGATACTGAATCGCGGCTTGCAAATCCAGCTGTATCTTACCTTTCGGTACGCTCTCTCCTACCCTTTTCGCACAAACCGTTAGGTTATGGAGTATGATAAACTGAAGGCTTATGGGTTTGGTCTGGTTAGTTTGTCTAGTTAGAAAAGGATTATGATTAATCTTGTATATTCTGTATAGGGTTAAAGCATATACATCCCTATTTTTTTAGCAATTGCTGAGTGATGTATACGGTGATGTGGCACCTCTATTAACAATTGCTAGGGATATAAAGGTGATTGTTAAATAGCAAAATTGCTAAATTAACAATTCCATTGGCAATGCCATATAGGATATGGACTAATTTTCTAAGAGAAATTTTTATGTTAACCATGACACATAAACATATATATTAGAATTTTTTTCTAAACATAAGAAATTGCTAAAGTATTTTAGGGATGTAAGTGATTAAAAATTATTGAAAGAGTCAATTGCTAAAATTGGTAATGTGACAATTAAAAATTTCTGGGTTGCACATCATCTTAAAATTAATTTTATCTATTTCATATATGATTAGTGTTAATCTGATAGCGTCTTATAAATAACATGTTCCTGTCACTGTGTTTGTTGAAATCCTCACTTGACAGCACCCCGGACATACTCTTCTTATAAAGAAAAATTAGATTACCAAATCTCAATATTTTGTATTCTCTAACTTTTCCGTTAATGATTGCGTTACATCCTCCACAACAACATTTTTTTAAACCTTTTTAAGCTCCGCTATATCCTTCTAGTTCTAGCCATCTAGGTCTTCTTCACTCCAAAGCCGCCAAATTCGTACAAACCTGCCGACGGTCGTCATTGATTCCTGGAAGATAGCTAGACTAGCTACTTTTTCCGGTCTACAACGTCGCTGCGTCTCTTTGCTTCTTTCTCAGGAACATGGCGATTGTTTCTGCAGACAGAATCAGCATCTTACCAGACGATATTAGGGTCCGGATACTCATGTCCTTACCCTTACGAGACGCAGCTAAATCCAGTATCTTGTCGTCTAAATGGAGGAACTTGTGGACCAATCTCCCCTCTCTCGTCATTGATGAAAATTTCGCTAACCAGATAGCAGCAGCACATATTTCTTCTTTTCCCATAACAAAAAAGATAGCAACCCGAAGAGGAAGCAGAGATAAAAAAAAGGAAAGAGTTTGTAGGGAAGCATATAATGTTGGAGGTATGCAGAGTTCTTATGCTTCACAATGGACCCTTGAAAAGCTTCTCTCTTTCCCTTCCCAAATGGAGTAATCAGATTGATCAGATCCTTCCTTTCAAAACCATGGAGATTCTCACCGTTACGAACGGAGGCAATAACCGCTGTCTGTCGAAGACCGTGTTCTCGTCATTTTCCGACCTGAAGAAGTTGTGCTTGTGTGATTGTTTATTCGAGTTCTCGCCTGTTTCGTTCGAGGGGTTTGACCGATTAACTGTTCTCGAGCTTAGGAATGTGATGTTCAAGGTGAATGAGCCTCGGTTGAGTGTTAAACGATGCCCTGCACTCACAACATTAGTGTTGGACAGTTGCGGCTCTTATTTCGCGAGGCCTAGTATTGCGATAGAAGACACTCCGATGCTTGAATGTTTCTACCTTGTTGGCCACTACGGCCATGTCTGCTTAAGTCGGTGTGCACTTCAGTAACGTTGTTATCTGTGAAACCTACACAATCCTGCTCGAACTATCTATCTGTGGCCTTCAGCACGGTAGAGTCTCTTTCCATTGGAAACATCTGCAAGGTAATTTCAACAATATTTTCCTCTGATAGAACTAAACATAACAGGTTCTGATGATATGGTTTACCAATTTCGTTAACCGGGCGAACTATATATGCATGATGCTTCTCAACGAGTACTTCGATATAGCCAGTGATTAGTGAAGGTGTAATGTATGTGATATATGGTGAGCTTATTACGGTTTCAACCACTTCAAATATCAGTACGTATACGAGTACTACGTACACGTGGTCTACTCAAGTAACCTCTATATGGTTAAATTTATATTACTGATCGAATTGCGTGTACGGAATATGCGAATATATATAATAGAGTTTGTGTCTGTTAAAGTTTAACGGCGGTTATTTCAAAATTCACAAGTAAAAACTTACACGTATAACATCGAATTTATTTGCTGTTAATGTTTTCTCAGTTTAACAGCAAACTTGAGTATCCATTAAAATTATGTATCTAATTTTCTCTGCGGTTAATAGATACGTTTAACAACGATTGGAAATCACTGTTAAATTTTCGCGGTTATCCTGTGGAGCCTTGGGTGAACCTAAGGCAATTGAGCTTTGATGAGTTGTATTTGAGCACACCAAGCCATTTTTCGTATGTTACGGGCATGATAACGAACTCTGCTAACTTGGAAAGGCTTCCAATCATTAATAGAACCGTGTAAGTTGATTTAGATGTTTCTGATACAGATGGCAGAGAGTTTTGCTAAGCATGTCATTGTCAATGAGAAATATTCTAATAATTACGAAGCTCCTGACATAACGGAACTCGCGGTTGCTGCTTCCCAGTATGACGAGGGCCGTGTACTGCTGAACTAAGGTGGAAGTGAGGAGGATAAGAGGTACGAAGCATGAGATGAATCTGATAAGTTGGTTACTGAACTCTTCGCCGGCACTCAAAAAGATGGAAATACAGTTTGATGCTGATGCTAAACTATCGGATGCTGAAAAGTTGATGGTTGTGATTCAGTTGAATAGATTTCAAAGGGCCTCGAGCAGAGCTCGAATCGATATCAATTGGAAACCACTTGTCACTCTGTATGCACTGGGAAGAAAGTCATGATATCTTGATAGTTGCTTATTCAGAAAGTTGATAGGCTAACACATTTCTATATGATGCATTTGATTGATTGTGCATTTGTCCTATCACATTCTTTCTATCAATTCAATTTGTGAATTCAAGTTGCACTAGTTACTAGGTCAAAGTTGATTTTTTTTATCGTGAATGCTCACACAAGATCGGTCACAAAATGCATACCATTATTATACATAATTAAATTTTCGACTTTATAGTTAAAAAACAATGTGAAGAAAACCCACCAAACTGACGACATTTGAGCACTTTTGAGTTATGAGGTAAAAGTTTTCCTGGAAATATTAATATTCATAATCATCACCATACCCATTTTCATATTTGAATATCAATATTCATATTCATCCTTAAATTCGCGAGTTTCGAATATCCGTAGGTAACCATATTTAAAAAACTTTAAGACATAAATCGTTAATTCACAGTGAAACATAATAAAATAACATTACAAGCACGCTTATTGTCTTGATTACAATACTAATAGATTTAGGATTATGTCTGGTAACTATTAAATAAGAATTTTTACATATTGAGTAAGGTACAAATATAAATATGGGATGGGGTACCTAAACCCATCCTGTTCATTTTTTATGAATACTTACCGTACCCGCCTCATATCCTATTTAGTATTGGCATTGTTCGTTCCGATTAAATCGAATAGAGTTGAATACTTGCGAGTTTGAATAATGTTACCGAGCTCCACTAGCAAAATGAGACTAATGGCAGGCTTTTTCAAACAAAGAATCACTGGGGTCATAGGCTTACTTCGTAAAGCCCACTGAAATATGAAGTGATTGCGCTGGCCAACAGTTTCTTATTTTCTCAATAACTTTTCTTAATTAAAGTGAATACTTCAAATATGAAATTATATATATTTCATTTTATTTGGGGTTTAAATGTTAAAAAGGTATAAAATTCCTCATACTTTGTGGATCTTTTAGCTTGAATATTGAGAACAAGTTGAATTCATATCATTTTGATCGTTTGGACTAATACACTTTTATCTTATTTCTCATCCATCTATCATCTTTTTATTTTATTTATTCATGCAATAATAGAGTTATATTTATTAAAAAAATGATAATTATATATTTTTACGATATGATATAACATATAACAGTTAATTGATTCATATAAAAGAATTATTGTCATCAAATCAAAACATGTAATCATAAAAAAATGAATGATGTATGAGTTGACAAGAATAAAGCACAACTTGATTAGTGAAATTATATTATTACAATGAAATTATATTATTGAACTCAACTAAAATAATATAGGAAAAAACTTTAATATTCTTAATTTATTCAATATTCCCATTATTACAATCACATCCTAATCGTTCGTTTTGGTGAATGAATATTAGCTGTTTATTTTTTTATTTTTTATAAAATAAATTTTTTAAAGAACAATTGACTTAATTACAATTAATATTAGATATCTTTAAATTATTTATTTCACATATTTGGTATACAGATATAATAAGTTATTATATAAACATTCGATCATTAATAATTCACTTATTAATCACTATTATTTTTTAAATTGAAAATTCATATTCATTGATATAATCTCATTTAATTATTTATTTTATTAATTTGAGTAATTTCTTTTAATTTATTTATCAATTCTTTCGTTGTGTTTATTATTTCTGAATGAGCGATTATTCATTGGAGCTGACCGTCAAACAAAACGCCCAGAAAACTAAAGAACAAAGCAAACCGAAGGAGCTGCAGATCACTTCATAGCGTCCACCAAGCTTCCATGGTCGTTCAAATCCCCATAATATAGAGAAATTCCGTTCAGAATAAAAATGGAGCGGAAATTTTTGAATCGGAAAGAAAAACATAATAAACCCTACGATTAGAAAACTAACACCCAAGTTCCTGAAGCTGCTGACGAGCTTAGATCTTCTGGAAGCTGAGAGAGTCGATTTCCACTCCAAGCTCGAGTTCTTCGCCTGAAATCATCTTGTGGAAATCTGAAAATCTCTTTCTTCTTCAGATCTCTCGACGAACAAGCTTTCCGGGCCGATCCCGCCGGCAGCCGGGAAGTTACCAGACATGCTCGATTTGGATATGTCGGGAATCGATTATCTGGCGAGATACCAAACGATGTCCGATTTGGTTGATTGGTGATCGATTTCCGATTTCCAACACCAAAAAAAAAACAGGCCCAAGCTAGATCTTCCGAAGGTGGTGACGTTATGCTTGTGGGTAAGGATTGGATTAGGAGGATTGTTACGTTGGTGGGAATTCTGTTGCTTGTTGGTATAAATTCTCAACCAGAAGCTGTCGGGGTGACGAATTGGAGGAATTAGCATACTTTATTTTTATTTTCAAATTTTTCCTCGCTGGCTTGCTGACGTGACCTTTGCCACCTGGCCACAGAGGACAAGATCGATCCATGTAAGATATTCTGCCAGCGCAGCATTATGGAGATGAAAGAAATCTCACATTATGACAGATGATGCATAACTTATATAAAAAAGAACGGTGTTATGAAGATATTTTTTTAATAATTGGCGACATAGTAAGAGATTTAGTCATAAATTAATTAAGATATTTATGTTGGAAAAGATTAAAATCTAACATCATATTGTAAAAATTAAAGTAAAATATATAGCATATTAATTGGAATTAAGTCAAGTGATCTTTAATAAATTTATTTTAAAAATTAAATTAAACAAACGCTTGAGATTTATTCTCATCAATGAATGATTGAGATCAATTTTTAATAATGAGAGTATTCAATAAGTCAAGAATACCGAAGTCTTCACCAATAATATAATATTACGAAGGGTTAGACACAATTTAATAAAATTTAATCATGGCTGATTTGAGTGATGGTTGGTCTAAAATGGGTCAATATTGAATTATGTATAATTAATTTTTTTTTAAAATATAAGTAACCACATATAATCATAATTTTAAAATTAAATGTAGTATCTAGCCCGAAAGAGGTTGTTATGTTTCAGATTTTACATCCTCAAAATAACAAATTTCAATTGTTCAAATTAAAAACGGACTTAAAATTCAATTTATATAATAAAATTGATAAGTCCATATCGTACTGAAAAATTAAATTGAAATAATGTTACAACAATTCAAAACCATACAAAAGATATAAATTTGAATAATCAATATTAAATCAAGGATGATTAAAGGAAGAAAAAAAAAGATGGGAGAAAAGGGAACAAAGACAGCTCAAAACAAATTTAGCGCCCACAATCTCCAAATCACAAAGGAACCACAGGGGCACTACTGTCATTTCCCTCCCCCCTCCTTCTTTCCCAATTACCGATTTCAAGCAATCACCAAAAATCCCAGTTGACACAAACTCTCTCAGAAAAACAAAGAACAAAACCTTAAAGCCATCACAGCAATCTTTCCTCTTCTTCGCCATGGACAATCTCTCAATGAGCAATTAACCAAAAGGAAGAGAGCACAGCTTCTTCTTTCTTCTTCTTCCAGCAATCTTGCGAAGAAATGCGCCCTTCTTGGTCGCCGACGTTGCTTATAACGACACTCATCGTTCTTCTCTCGCTGGCGGCAGCTAACAACAGTCTCGGCCTTCTCCACCTGGAGAGAGCTTTCCCGTTGGATTACACCGTCGATATCGAGCAACTCAGAGCTTGGGACAGAGCTAGGCACTCCAGGCTCTTGCAAGGATTCGTCGGCGGCGTAGTCGACTTCTCCGTCCAAGGCTCCCCCGATCCTTACCTCGTCGGGTAACGGCACCGTGTTTCCTATCGTTCTTGAAAAATTGGCGTGCGAATTCTTAACTAATTCCTGTTGTGTTCTTGTGTGGTTTTTGCTTGCTTGACTTGAATTGGACGATGGTCAATTTTCGATCAGGAGCCATGGGTCTTCATTTCCCTTGTAATGGCGTACTTTTTGTTCTAATTGGTTTCCAATACGGTGCCGTTTCTTTGTCTGATTCTACCTTGCTGATTATGTTTAGCTCAAATTATATTGACAGGCTTTACTTCACAAAGGTGAAGCTAGGTTCTCCTCCTAGAGAGTTCAACGTGCAGATTGATACTGGGAGTGATGTGTTGTGGGTTAACTGTAATTCCTGCGAGAATTGTCCACGCTCCAGTGGACTTGGGGTGAGTGGTTTCTTGTTAACACGTGTGGATGATGACTTGATGTGAGTTGGTGATTGGTGAAAGGTGTTGTTAACTTGATGCTTAGTTTTGTTTGGTATCTGCAGATTCAGCTAAATTTCTTTGATTCTGCTAGCTCGTCAACAACTGGGCCGGTTCCTTGTGCGGATCCAGTATGTGTGGCAGCGGCTCGAACCAGTGCGACTCAGTGTTCGGAGAGGGGTCAGTGTGCCTACACGTTCCAGTATGGAGATGGGAGCGGAACGTCGGGTGTTTATGTGAGCGATACGCTTTATTTGGATTCTATTTTGACTGGATCGATGATTGTTAATTCGTCAGCTGTTATCGTATTTGGGTGAGTTCTTTTTGCCCTCTTGCAGGATTGGTGTATATTGCTATATGAAAACGTTTATTTTGCTAGACCGGTTGAGTTGGTGGTTTATGAGTAATCCTTGTTTATGAAATGCTGCATGAGAACAAAGAGTGAGCTGTATGTGGTTCTTGCTTCCGTTTTCCTTGTAGAAGCTTATTGTATGAGTAATGGTGTTGGAAACAGTTGTAGCAGCTACCAATCTGGTGACTTGACCAAGACCGACAAAGCAGTTGATGGAATTTTCGGATTTGGCCAAGGATCTCTCTCTGTTATATCGCAATTATCATCCAAGGGGATTACGCCTAGAGTTTTCTCTCATTGCTTGAAAGGAGAGGGCAGTGGAGGTGGCACATTTGTTCTTGGCGAGATTTTGGAGCCAGGGATCATCTACACTTCACTAGTCCCGTCACAGTGAGTAGTTTTCTTCTTTATTAGTGGAGCTATGTGTAGCCTTCTTTTTCTAGAACCATTGTGTCTGCTAATCATCTTTCAGTTAGGACTGCAAGCTTTTGCAGAATGAGGGTGTCAGTTATTGATTAGACTGTACAATGTGAATATCTACAAGTTCATATCCTCCTCTTTAAATTTTCAGGGCTCATTACAATTTATATCTACAGAGCATTGCTGTCAATGGACAGATCTTACCTGTTGATCCAGTGGCCTTCGCGACATCAACTAACCGAGGAACGATTGTCGACACCGGAACCACTTTGGCATACCTTGTGGAAGAAGCTTATGACCCATTTGTCGGCGCGGTAAGTAATATTTCTTCCATTGGGAACCCAGTTCCAGTAACGTAGGATAATTTATTTGCTTACTCTACACTAGGACAATTTCGTTTCTACGCATCCTTGGCTGAATCCTACGACACAGAATGACAGAATCACATGGGAGCTTTTCCTTTCCGTTCTTGTACGATTTATCTAGTATCTAGTCCTGCAACAAGTAGGATCAATAACCATGTTGCTTCAGAGATCAAATCTCTCTGTTGCTACTAGGTTTCCCAATCTGAAGCATGCTAGCATCAGTCTGTATCTTGCCCAAACGGGCCACACTTGATAGGATATGTGCTGATTGTATCATCTAGTTCTTGCCCAAATAATAGTAAAAATCCTAGTTCTTGCCCAGATCTTAAATTGTATTTGCTTATTAAATTGAGCAGCTAGTCCTTCAAGGTACATAGCAGACCATTTTGAAAGATCAAAAGACAAAAGAATAAGATTAGTAAAGAGGAAAATAAATTTCAACTGTCCTCTGAAAAGGGCATATTATGGATAATGTTGTAGTTACTTGCTCAAGTATGGAGTGAGCACAGTTTTGAAACTTTTGTAGCTTTGGTTCTCTGTTGAAAAAACTAAAGACTTACTTGAAATTTCAGGTTACTGCTGCCGTCTCACAATCAGTGACTCCCACCATAAATAAGGGAACCCAGTGTTACCTAGTCAGTTCCAGGTTTGACTTTCAACCATTCAACTGATGCATTTTCTTCATTTTTTGTTCATGATGAAAATGGTTCTGCGATCTTATAGTATTTTCGGTAACCTTCACTTGCAGTGTTTCTAGTCTATTTCCTCCCGTTAGCTTCAATTTCGTAGGTGGTGCTTCCATGGTGTTAAAACCGGAGGAGTACCTTGTTGAACAAGGTTCCTATGTAAGTCGTCATCAGTGTGACCTTTCCAATCAGAATTTCACATATTTATGGAGTGTGACCTTAGGCCATGCTTCCTTGCAGCAGGATGGCGGTGGAATGTGGTGCATTGGTTTCCAGAAGGGTCAAGGACTAACCATTTTAGGAGGTTAGATCATTGGACTCCTCTTCTCTTTTCTGCCTGATTAAGAAAGTCCCGATTTCGATCCTCATCTCCCTTCTCATGTGCAGATCTTGTTCTTAAAGACAAGATATTCGTCTACGATTTGGTCCATCAGCGAATCGGGTGGGCTAACTACGACTGTAAGTGGAGCACAACTCACCATGATTGTTGACAAAGGCAATATTCCTTCCTCCTTCATAATGTCATTTCCTTGTTTTTTTTCCCACCAGGCTCGTTATCGGTAAACGTGTCTGTAACTTCTAGCAAAGACTTCGTCAATGCCGGACAGGTGAGTGCAAGTAGCTCTTTTCGAGACATGCTCTTGCAGCTGGTCTTCTTGCACATATCGGCATTGGTGTGCATCGAGTTTTTTGTAGTTTAACCCAGAAGGCAGGCAACACATTCTTTGTCGAGATGTTTCGATTAAGTAAGATTGCAGAGAGTAGCGGGGGTTTTCGCCCTCTTACGTATAGTGGTTCTTGACAGTGTGATTGAGCGAGCTGGTGATTGCTGATTAGAAATAGAGATGGTGATTGCAAATTGGCCTCCCTATCCAAGTGTAAATTATTGTTGATGGGTTGGATTCATGATAGGGTGGTGTTTGTTGTATCAACTATTGATGAAGCTTTGCTTGTAAGTTGTAATGGAACTAAATTCTCCCATTCTCTTTTTTTTACTATCATATAGTATCGTTTGAAAATTTGGTTCGGTGGATGGTGATTTGAAGGTATTGAATTTTGAGGGTTAAAAAAATTATGTTTGTAATTTATAAAAATCGCCACAAAGTCAATGTATATATATTTAATATTGTTATGATACAATTCTTCAACTTGAAACTTCGATTCAACTAAAATATTGATCAATTTATTTGGTATAATTCGATTCAACTAAAATATTGATCAATTTATCTGGCATAATTTGTTGATAACGAATAACCCTTTAAATAGGCATCATATTTAGTGATGTGGTTAGACAAACAATTATGTCATCAGAGGGTTAGGGTGAAAATGATTATGCATCTCGGACTTTTAATTCATGATCTCTAGAAATAAAATTAGGTACTACATTCAACAACCACTCACTTACAACTTATTAATTTATCGACATAATCAGTTTACAAATTTGCATGTCCACTAAGCATGAAATTTTGTGATATTTTAATTTGGGTGATGCTATATACAGTCCGTATTTTATCATAAATGGACTATTATACCCTTAATAAAAAAATTACAAACTCATTCCGTTTTTACTTTGTGCCGTTCGATTTTACTAACGCAGTCCATTTTTACGTTTTTACAGTCAGTTTTTACATTTGTAAATAAAAAAATTTAAATAAATATATCTTACGAATATTTAAAAAATGGAACTGTAATTTATAAAAACGGACTGCATGAAGTAAAAACGAATTGTACGAAGTAAAAATGGATTGTATTAGTAAAAGACGGACTGCGTGAAGTAATTTTTTTTAATTAAGAATATTTTAGTCTATTTACAAACGGTACGAAATAAAAGACGGACTATATATAATATTAGGCTTTTAATTTTTATGTATTAAGTTAGGTTTGATAATAAGAATTATATTACTTAACAAAGTTGAGTTACAAATAGGAGAACAAGTGGCCCGCGAGTGCGTTACTTAGCATAAGCGTAGGCATAAATATAGAAATGTTGGAAAATATTATTCTTACAAGCATTTTACTCTATCCTTTTATGGTCCCTCTTGTTCTATATATTTGCAGTTTTACCTCTTTCCTTTTTTGTTCGCTTTCACATTTGTCCACTTCTAGCACGTGTCTTCCTATTTTTCCCACGCGCCAATCCTCTCATCACTTTCTGGTGTGTTGCGTAAATATTTACGAGTTAAAATTTAATAGTTGAAAGATCAAGTTGGAAAGTAATTAAGCAAGTGCACAAAAGATGGATTAGAAGGGAAATTTTAAATGATTCTTTTATCTTTGAAATTTCATATTTTGTATATACGTGTTTTTTTCTGCTACTTTTATCCCGATGCTAATAACTTTTTAATTTGTCAAATCATCCCATAATCTATTAATAGATTGATCAAATTGAATTTGTAATATTCTATTTTATATGCAACAATCCTCTCAAATTAGGAGCAATATTTCTCCTTATTATTCATTTGTAATAAAATAAATAAATGATTTTTCAACGTGATATTCATATCTCACTTATTTTTCCCCGATAATTTTAGTCAACTATATTTATATTTGAGCTTATTGTCAATGAATTATCTGCTCAATGTTAAGATTTCATTTGTGATATTATAATGTAAAAATAAAATATATCCTTTAAATAAGAAATCAATTTTTCAAAGCACATGACATAATATATATTATGATAAATATCACTAGTGAATAAATTAAGAACTAAATCTGAATTCACAAAAGACATAAATAATTTTGAGTATATCAACATTTTAAATTTCTTTTCCAAAAAGACATGGTAAATTCTAATAAAATTATTAAAAGGTCTTATGATCCTTTAACGAAAGAAAAATATACGTGATATCAAAATTGTAGATAAACACTTCTTCAAATATTAACTTGACCTAAACCAACCTCCTCAAATCACATTTTTACTTTAAAATATGTAAATTTAATAAATTATAAACCTAAAATTGAAAATAATTTAACGATACAACAAATGGTAACTTTCCCATTCACCAACTTTTCGATTAATAGACTCGGCTTGTTCGGATTTTATTTTCGATTTTAGTTTCTTTTCTTTTCGGATCATTTCTAACTGTTTTTGTTTGATTTTTGAGTTTTGTTAAGTGTATAGGTTAGCTGGTTTTGGTATTAGTTTGTCAAGAAAATAAATAATATTTTATAATCATCATTAAATCAGCATTAATAAATTAATTGGGCTATTACCTTCCTCCTAAAAAAAAGTTATTTTACAATGAAATCCCTTTAGAATAGATTTTCTTCACAAATAAAAAAGGAAATCAATAAAAGGGTAAAATATGGTGTGATATCACGCGCCGATAAAATGCGAGTGGGAAGACGATTAATACTGTCCCCATCCAAATAGCGAACGGCCCAACTAACCCCTCCGCAGCGTCCATGCAAAATCCGCACACAGTACACAGACACCAACACTCTCACTTCTCTCACAACAAACCAAAACAAAAAACTCCGGCCTCCTCCTTCCGCCGCCAACCACCGTCCGCCGCCGTTCCCCTTCCTCCGCTGCATTCTCCGTCCACCGTATCATCTCGTCCCTTTTCTCTACCCTCCGTCATTAAATCAGTCATTTATAACCTCTTCGCCATAAAATAAAAACCAGCGCAATAAATAAAACTTCCGCCTCTGTTCTCTTGCCTCTCAAGTCAATTCTCTCTTTCCATCGGAGAGCAGCGTTTCCTTTTTGTTTTTATCTCCAATCGTTTTTTCTGTTTTCACAGTGAACCTGCATTTTGGGGTGAATCGGTACGATGGCGGCGGCGGCAGCATCAGATTCGGCGGCTACCGCGACGACGGCGACGGTAGCGGGAGCGTCTCTGTACGTTGGAGACCTGCACCCTGACGTCGACGACAAGCAGCTATTCCAGGCGTTTGGAGAGTTCAAGAGCATTTCATCGGTCCGCGTGTGTCGAGACTCCCCTACCGGGAGGTCTCTCTGTTACGGCTACGTAAACTTCATCGTCCCGGAAGACGGTACGTACCGTACAGACACACATTTGAATTGATCTGATCGGATATTTGTTGAGTTGTTCGCGTTGATCATTATAACTGATGAATTTCTCCAGTGTGGTCCGATTGTTGATTGAATCGCTGTGTCTATCTGTTTCTGGTTGGCTCGCGTGAAATTGCGTCGAAATCTTGATGGATAATAGGTTGTTTTCTCGGAGCTGATTCAGCTGCAATCTGTTGTTGGTTTGATGTGTGTGATTAGTGGAATGTGTTTGAGTAGAAAAGCAATTGAATAATCAAATATAATCTGACTGCATTTGGATCTCGTTTTTTTATTATTGTTTTGTGGCTTAGATTTTGTTCTGTTCTGCAATCTATTAGTTTCTCTTCATTGGAATGTGGATTTCCATTTACTCTTTTTTTCTACCACGTCGTTGATTTGATGGAAGTAATTCTGAAATCGGTTTAGAGAGATTAATTGTTCAATTCAAAGATTAGCATGGAAGTCATAAAAATTGGTGCAGGTTTGGATTTATACGCTAAGATCTCAATGTTTGAGCACTGTAAAGTTCAGTAGTAGCTGGTAATTCGTTGGTATGAACTAACTGAATCTTTTCACTGATGAAATGTGAGCACTGATGATTTAGGTTCAGAGCGCAACTTTTCAACCTTTATGGGTTGGTTCATGATTGAATGAAAATTGTTCTTGTTTATATCCATGACAAAACCATTCTTGTCAATTTTTTATCTCTATGAAAAGCTGTGAAAGCTATGGAGACGAAGAACCACACCCTTTTGAATGGGAAAGCGATGAGGGTTTCGTGGTCACACCGCGATCCTGATGCAAGAAAGAGTGGAGTAGGAAATGTGTTTGTTAAGGTACTGCTCAACTGTGGCTTGAAATTTAACTAATTTTGTTACTGTTGGGCAACCGTTTGTTCATCCAGTGGGGGGAATATGATCGATGTCACTGAAACAATTTTGGTTTTTCTAATCGTGGTTGCAGAATTTGAGTGAATCTGTTACGAATGCTGCTGTGCAAGAGCTGTTCGGCAAACATGGGAATATTGTGTCTTGCAAAATAGCAACCTTTGATGATGGAAGGACTAAAGGCCATGGCTTTGTCCAGTTTGATAACGAGGCATCTGCAAATGCTGCTATTGAAAAGCTGAATGGCTCAATGTTTTATGATAAACAGATGTAAGAACAGTGTCATTCTGAATTTACCTTGTCCATTGTTCGATAGACTTGGTGCCTGTTTAATTAGTAGTAGACTCTGTGGTGCAGATATGTTGGAAAGTTCATTAAGAGAAGTGATCGTGCATTACCCAGCCCTGATGCTAAATACACTAATCTATATGTCAAGAACTTGGAACTAGAAGTCACGGAAGAGCTTCTACATGAGAAATTCTCCAAGTATGGGACCGTGTCAAGCTTGGTTATCGCTAAGGATGACAATGGATCCTCTAGGGGTTTTGGCTTTGTGAATTTCGATGATGCTGATGATGCTAAGCGTGCTGTGGAAGCAATGAATGGGATTGAGCTTGGTAGGTTGTGTATCTTTTGGCCATTGGCTCGTTCACATATGTTCTGTTATATATGGACAATATACATCATTGTCTTAAAGCTTGTATTCAGTTCAATCTGCAGTTTACAGTTTGAACCTCGGCATTGTTATGATTATATGTGTTCTGTCCTTGTAAGCAGGATCGAAGATTCTATTTGTAGGAAGGGCACAGAAGAAAGCTGAGCGGGAGCAGATTCTGCGCCTTCAGTTTGAAGAAAAACGCATGCAGCAGATTCAGAAGTACAAGGTACTGCTGAACATTTTGTTTATCAGATTTTTTCCTTCCTCTAGGATTTTGAGTTGAGATGGTTGCAAATTTAGAAAACTATAATCCTTCATATATTACGTTCATATCAACATTAAATGTTAGATGATCTATACATAATACAGGGATGTCCAAAACTAATATCAGTTCGAGATCGTTATCACCGATCATGGCTTTTACTTTGGATTTATGAATCATTTGTTACAATCATCTAAATATAATGTAACTGTTCCGATTGTGCTGTTCTATAGTTGTAGATTGAGATCACAGGCACAGCCATCTATTGCCAACCTATGATCTCCTTTTCCTTTTCCTTTTTAATTCTTGGACAACTTCATTTGAAATGCAGGGTTCAAATGTGTATGTTAAGAACATTGATGATGATGTCACTGATGAAGAGCTGAGAGACCACTTCAGCCAGTGTGGCACAATTACATCCTCAAAGCTTATGAGGGACGAAAAAGGTATCAGTAAGGGATTTGGCTTTGTCTGCTTCTCCAATCCCGAGGAGGCGAATAAAGCAGTGACCACATTTCATGGTAAGTCGCTGAGTTTTGTTACTCGATTAAATGGATACCATGCCTTGGTAACACATATATCTTCACGATTCATGGATCTTGTTGACGTCCTTCATATTAGTTTCTGTTATTGAATCCCGTGGTACAGAGATAACATAGTATTGATTAATGGGCCATAATAAGAACAGTTTCATAGAAACGCTGCAGCTTGAAGCTACCATATGAATGCCTTTGAGTAGCTATCTCATTTAGTCTTCATTATCCATAGGGTACATGCTTTGCCGGAAGCCACTGTATGTGGCTATTGCTCAAAGGAAGGAAGATAGACAAGCCCAACTACACGTGCAGTATGCACAACGCATGGTTGGACTACCTGGACCTTCAACTGCTGTTATCCCCGCTGGATATCCACTCTATTATACAGGTCCGCAGGGCCTTGTTTCGCAAGTATCTCCCCGACCTGGACTTATGTACCCGCCTTTGGGTATTCGGCCAGGATGGAGAGCTAATGGCTTCGCTCCTCCAAATAGACCAGTGTTTCAACCTGGTCAACTTCCTATGGTATCTTCTCATTTCACCTTGTAATCAACTGATGCCTTAGTCAAAATCTCATTTTGTCTTCCATACCCTCTTTCAGATGCCTCATGCTCAAAGGCAACAAAGGCAAAACCGGGGTAGGATGAACGGAAACATGCTTCCTCATGGCAGTGCCTCCTATATGCAGCCTGCTCCTCAACCTCTACCTTCCCTGAAAGATCAAAACAACCAGGTCTGATCCTTCGCTTTCACTTCCTTTATCCATAACGAAATCCAATTCTTTTTGTACAGCATTTGGATCACCATTTTTGCAAAAAATACCATTCCCTGTCTGATCAATACAGCTCACTTCTCAGGCTAAGTATGTCCCAAATGGCCGTTCTCGCGAGCTAACCAAATCAGCTGGCATATCATCACCTACTCCGGCTTCCACAGGGCAGCCTGGTCCTTTAGGAGGAGTAGACATGCTGAGCACCATGCTTGCTGCTTCTTCCCCTGATCTTCAGAAACAAATGCTTGGGGAGCGCCTCTACCCTTGCGTTGAGTTGTACAACGTAAGTCTCTCGAACTACCATCTTACCATGTATACTAAGATTAATGTTTATTTAGTTGATCTCCACTTGTTGCTAACTCACCAGTAGACTATGCATCTCTACCATCTCGTCGGAATGTAAAACGTAAAATTCACTTGAACCATCATACCATATATTTAAGATTAATGCTTCTAGTTTCTTCTCAGTTTGTTTGCTTTTGGTGTGTTTCCTTTACCCTTTTCGTCCCAATTAAATATATAAAACGTAGGCAATATAG
Source organism: Linum usitatissimum (assembly GCA_030674075.2). Lineage (NCBI taxonomy): Eukaryota > Viridiplantae > Streptophyta > Magnoliopsida > Malpighiales > Linaceae > Linum > Linum usitatissimum. The sequence continues at coordinate 5,993,744 of JAUJYP020000155.1, read as the reverse complement.
ATCCAGAAGCTAATTAAAAACTAAATCCTAACCTAATGGCCTAATGCACATTTTGTACACGATTGTTGTCGTATTATGGATCCCACTTGACTGAAATCTTGGCCACGCCGCTCCTCGTCACTAACTTATCAATAGACTATGCAATCACATGAATGCCGTTTGTTTTTGCAGGCTGAGCAGACAGCAAAGATAACTGGCATGCTGCTGGAGATGGACAATTCAGAGCTATTGCTGTTGCTGGAAACACCAAAATCGTTGGAAGCCAAGGTGAACGAAGCTGTTCAAGTGCTTAAGCTCTCCGATGCTGCAGCTTCAGCTAAAGCATCCTCCGCCCCTTCTGCAGCCAAGATAACACCAACACCAACACCACCGGGATGCATTCTTCTTCCGCCAAGTACCATCTCTCTGCCGAGGTTGCTGTCAACTGATGGAAAAACTGCTTACTGAGAAAGAGCATCAAAGTTTTGATACTACTATATATGGGCACTACTGTTACTGCATCTGGTTTTGACTACAGTGGAAACGAACTTTAACATCTTTTTGGTTCCGTATGGATTTTTGGTTATTAGTGAACTTTGTTTTGAAGTAGAACAGAAAGTAACTGTTTGCTTTCGGTTGATGATAGTAATGGCTTGGACGAGAGGATCTTGTTTTCTGACTAAGTTTTTTGCTTTTGCTGTTTATGGGATTTTTCATGAGTAGATAAATAGATTCTAAGTTTGTGCTCTAGCTGGAACAACCTCAAGTTTACTCTACACCAGTTATCAAGCATTTGCTATGTTAGCTACAACCATCTCCATGTGTAAATGAAAGATCTCCTATGTTAGGAGATCTTTCATTTATTACTGTTGTTGACGGTGATACTGATATCATCACTCAAATATATTATACACTAATTATTATCATTACCGGTTCCTAATTGAACATATCAAACAGACCAATACATACTGTTTTCAACAATTGTTTATGTTGATGAATACTATAAAAATAATATTGTGAATCATCTTCCAATTATTGGTTGATCCAAGATGTATGGTTTAATGTATTCGGCCGAATTGTATAGAAGTTAAAATACTGAACAACATATATAGAAAACATGTTAATCAACATATAAATATAAGGATCGGAGCCCTCGAGGAGACCCCTGTATCCGCCACTAGTCCTAACAACTCGAGTTATTCATATGTATTTAATGGTTCATTGCGGCTTATAACATTAAACAATATGATTTTCGGTTATAATCAAATTTAAAAAAACTTTGATATTTAACTCAAAGAGTCAACAAACTATATCATATTTCACACACTTAAACATTATAAATTACTAAGAAACCATTTTCAACTTATATAGCTCAAACATTTCTTTATTTCATACACCATAGCTATAAACAAGTAAAAATAATAATTATTCTATACATAAATTATGAAAATATTTTATAATAGAGACTTAATTCAATTGACCAATTGTTGGGATTTCAATATCTATACCCTATTCGGACCCGCACATAACGATTTTCGGGTTTATCATTGTGGCATTTCATCAAACACCTTTAATGTGTTCTGCTTGGGTGTAGATCAGCTCGAGGGAGGAGTCACCGGTCGAGCGGAATAGATCCTTAGAGGCGTGAGAGTGATCTAAAACTATCGTAGGAAATCGTCAAGCCATTATAACTTGAATAATTGAGATTGCATATCGTTCATCCATGCATTGCTAGCTATTGTGGATTCGAGTCCGAACAACCTTCATCCGATCTTTAAAACTCAATTTCTTGCATTTTGATTTGTTTTATTTCAGTCATTAGTTGATAGTTTGATACAAGAACATAAAAACAACCAACCAATCATTGTTACTTAGTTTAGTTAGCTTAATCAATTTGAGTAATAGCGTTAGAAAGACCCTAAGAAAATAAACGATTCCAATAAAACAATTTAATGGGTATTTGATTAGCGGGGTGAAAATCCACTCTTCACTCGTAAAAAATAATATGTCCACCATATATCCAACACGTAAAATTCAAATCCAACTAAAGTATTGCACTAAATAGATCATATTTTTTATCACTGTGTTTACCGATTTAAGCAAAAACTCAACATACTAATTAAAAATGTGTCATAAAAGGTTAAACCAAGATGAGTTATATTATTAATTTATTTTTGTAGCTCCTTAAAAATATTTTTAGCAAGAAAGTTAGCAATGCACTAGAAATCATGTTATATTTATAAATACTGTGACCAACCACTCTTTTTCCAAATGGGTAAGCACAATAATCTAGTTATTATTAATGTTACCGAGGAAATGAATAATAATACATGTACACTTTTGTATCAAGCTCATCTACTCTATTTCTTGTGTTGGTAACAAACTGATAATGGAGATTTTGCAAGAAAAAATAAACATTTCAAACAAATATTAGATATCATATTAACATTTTTTTCATTTGTATGTGTGTCAATAATCCACTTGAACTTGAATCCATATTCAATAGGGCTAAGCTTTGCTTGGGGACTGAGTGATAGTCCCAACCATCTGTAAAGAAATACAGGGTTGTTCGACTGGAACCTGTGTGTAATATGAAATATATATAAGAATTTTTGTATTTAAATAATTTTAATTGTTAGAAGAAACTTTTCAAATGAAAATGTATGAGTTTTTAAAAAAAAATTGCACTACTATTATTAGAATATTTATATTTTTAAATTTTAGCCATTGTTAAAATGAGGTCGAAAGTGAGATTTTTCTAACTAAAAATTGTTAGAAATTGAAAAAGGTTTGCTAAATGTCAACCCGCAATACAATATAGGCAAAATGGAATAAATTTCAAAAAAAAAACATTAATTTTATAAAAGATAAATTACTAAAAAAAATTAAAGGTAAATTATGTTGTTGGTCTTCATTATTAATAGAAATTATTAAAAAGTATAGGAATGGAGGTGTTTAAAAATTATTAAATGAGTTAATTTTCAGAATTACTGATATAATGATAAAATTTATATTAAAAAATTATTTTATCGAAAAAACTAAAATTGTTATAATATTTGATTGAATTAAAGAAGTAATTGATTTAAACTCACAAAATGGCCAGCCAAAAGAATCCAATAGAAACCCAAGTTTCTGTGGGAGCTAGTGAAAGCCTTTGTAGTAGCATTTTCTCCATTGCAGTATAAAGGGGTTCGATCTTTACTCAAGAACTCTTGCAAGCCATCCCACCTGGTCCAACCGAAAAAAACCCGAATCAGTTTCTACTTGTAAGTTTATACATATTTGGTAACATAAAACTTCCATGAATTTTATGAACCTAATGTTTTCTCATTGGTTCAAGTTAACCCTACTTGAGTTCGTTAAGCCAGGCTTCTACTCCCGGTGTTGAGCAAATTACATCAACCTGACCATTGTATATCGTGACGCTAATGTTCTTCGCTAGGAGCTCATCAACCTATAAAAAATGATAAAAATATGAACCTAAGTTTTTAACAAAAACACTGAATGATAGAAATTTGAGCGAGAGAACAAACTACCGATCATCACTAATCGAATTAGTGGTGTCATATTGATTCAGAACTCTATAAAATGTAACAATTTATCGTTGCCAATCACAACAGAAGTCATGAACAATGTACTGTTAAATCTAAGCATGGTTTATTTCAATTACACCACCAAAAGTATGAATTTTGCACCATGAATACAAAGAAATATTTATATAGATTTTCTCACCTCTTTGATTCTAGGCTTCATGAAATCTCCCTCCATAGCAGAGAAAACCAACTCACCTTGCCCTCCCCACCTGTATAATCAACACAACTATTAGTTTTTCTATTATAACATTAACCCAATTTGTATCGAATCGACTTGCTCAAGTGGATACGATTTAATTTGTTTTAGGGAGGTTATGTCGTATTTTCCAATTAAAGGTATAGACTCGAGAGATGTGACATCTTAATATCAACTTACGTGACATTAGATGGGATTATCTTCAACTTCTTCCGAATAGGCCCATTCATCAAATCGTCAAGACTCATTGATTCTTTATAAGCTAATATTGACGAGGACGACGATGGTAATCTCTTGCTCATACTAATTAATCCGGTCGTGTACTTTTCAACGGCGTTTCTACTACGTGACAATATTGTAGCTTTGTTCGTTGCCGCAACTGGTGAATCTCCACTGTCGTACAAAAAGTTGTAGAAATCCTGAAAGAGAGATGACATAAATTAGAGATTAATTGGTAACGTATGCTATCGTCGGAACAATTTCTCAAAGAGGATCGATGTTACAAATTCGAACGCAGGGAATTATAATATATATGTTTTTCGAAATTCTATACATCCGATCGAATGCCTCCAAAGCTCCAACAATACTAAATTCGTAACTCTAGACAAGGTTTTGAATAATTTTAGTTATTATTGTACATTGGAAGACTCACCACATCGTTGCTATAATCCGAAACAACGTTCTCAAGTTCAAACCAAGACTCTGTTGCATTTTCATACTGCCCTTCAGCCAGCTGCTGTTTGATCTTCAAAGCCACGCTGTAAAAAGTTTCCAAAATTTTATTTAATTATTTACCGTCTCATCGTTTTGACAAGAAGATTAAATCAGTAATTTTCCATTCTCATGTAACAAAAAAAATATAATTATGTGTAAAAGAACCTGTTTGATTTGCTTAACCCATCGTTACTAATTCGCGACACTTGCTTCAGAAGAGGCCCCCACGACGACTGCCAAATGAAACACCATAAATGAATTATCAATAACTTAAGAACTAATCACAAATTAATTTATTTTTTCCAGTTCGAGTGGATAGTTTTACGATAATTTACCGTAAAATGTTCGGGTGAAATCCAACTGTCACCCAGAGCCACGCCTGTAGGACATATACATGATTTTATACTTGGGTACTTTAAAGATTAAAATTGTAAATGGAAATTTGAGTTATTGGGATAAGATGGTTGTTTTTAACCTCCGAGCTGGAGTTTTAACTCTCCGGCTTCGATGGCTTTAATTGCAGTAACTCCAAGGGTGACAGCAAATTTGCCTCCATAAGACTCGGCAAAGATGTAGAGAGGGCTCTTCTGGAGGGCATCGTTGTTATTGTACAATGCCTTCAACAAGGTAGTTAAATCGGTTGCGGACTCGTAGTCGGTTTTAACTACCAACGATTCGTCTTCCACGTAGCTAAATCCTGTAGCAACTGGACTATCCTGAAAATTATTTATTTATTTTCATCAACATTGTGCGATTAGCAGAAAGATTATTAATTTTTTGATGAAGAAAATGTTTTCTAGTTAGAAAATTGTACCACGAACAACAGGTCCGCTTTTCGCAGCCACGTGAAATTTCGAGCCTGTAAGTCTCCGTCAAGAGGTCCTATCTCGAGGAAATTACCGAATCCCACGCCCGAGCCTCCCTAGTTTGAGAAGGTATCGTTCAAACTCAGAAACTTCTTGTATTTGTAGTTTGAACTAGTCAATAGTTTTACCAACTCGATTCGGAAGCTTTGAGTATTATTAATAGGCTAATGATTAAAAATGTAAATAGGTTTCTTTTACAGGAGACTTACAGGGCCTCCTTGGAGCCATAGAATTGTAGGCCATGGAGATGAAGGATCTTCAACTCTGTTTGGGCTCTTGTAAAGCCACCAAAACAAATGTGCCTCTGCATAGAAATAATAATATTTTTTAAATTTATCGTGGATAAACACCTTAATCATATACATAAATAATTAAATATTTGGTTGTCGAGTCATCCACCGATAGATAGGAGTGTTTATCAAAGTAAAAAATATTGATTTTTCACTAATCAGAGTAAGAAAAGCATAGTTGTAGGTCCCTTTAATCCCGTTATAGCTCCTAAAATATATCATATAACAAAGACTTAATTACAAAAAATCACGACAATATATGCATATATCAGATTTTAATTACCAATTAAGTAACATTGTAAGACTGAACTAATAATATATGCATATCACTTACTTGGTCGAACTTCGACGTATCCCCATTGTTCGGAACCATCATCGGTTCCACCGGAGGATGAACCGGCTGAGACAAAAGGTGAACTCCATTGAAGAAGTAGGAGAGGAACAAGAGCAATAAGTAGAAGAACACAGCCAAATTTCCCCATACTTTTGAATGTGTCTTTCAATGTTTTGTGTGTGTGTATATATTGTTGTGAGATGGTTTTGGATGAATATGAATGCAAAGGGTTTATATATATATTCAATTATTTTGATGAGCTGGTCACAAGGAATAATTTGGCTGTTAATGTGTACTTACAAAGCTGGGGTTCTGTTTTTGTAAGTTTATGTAATGATTAGCAGGGAAAGTTAAATTAAGAAACATTAATTTTGGCCTACAGATGTAAACCGTCGTGTATGATATGAACAACGAGGGTAGTATCAATGACGGAATTGTGGACGGCTAAATTCGAGCCGCATCTCAAAGTTATTTGGTTCAAAATTGACGAAATTTTTTACGTGAAATCGAAATTTTGTTCAAAGTATTTTAAATTTCACCTCAAATATGAAATTTTGGTTATTTCATAGACCATAATTTTAATAATTGCAGTCGATATCCTGACTTGACAATGCCCCTCCAAAGTCCAGAATAGTTTCTTGTTAGGATCTACAATGAGGGAAACGACATAGTTGCAGTCAAGAAAGTTGTGATGAGACATTAATTAGCTGGGAGACAAGAAGAGTTCCTTAGCTTGTTTTGTTTGTTTAGCAAAGCTGCAGACTGCAGTCCTTGTTGTCTCGTTGGCCTGCAATGCAATATATTGTAATTATTTGTTGGGTATACCCACCTCGGATGTCGATGTCTAGTGCAACTCAACAAGTGCGAAGATAATGCCACTATAGTTCGTTTAACACCGCATACGTAGTCCGTTAGCCGGTTTCCGATGATATAACCGGTAATCAATCTACATGGACAGCACGTTGGCGCTACCTGTACAAGCGGCCCAGAACGTAAAAAAGAAAAAAAGAAGTATCGGAAAATTAAATACGGAGAATTTGAGATCTGAAGTTTCTTCTTCTTCCTAACCTTCTTCTTCATCCTCCTCTGCTCTCCGTCGATAAATTGAAATATGACGTTTCTTCTTCTTTTCTTCAGATTTGTCTTCTTCTTCTTCTTCTTCATAATTGTGCAGGTAGAGCGAATGTAGGTAGCCCATGGGCCATGGCCAGCCTTAGAGTGGACTGATTGGTATCTTTTGTGTACGCTACTCTGGGCCTCTTTACGTTGCATCTTGAGCCTGTATGTGGAAGCCCATTCTAACACTGTGTACAGTGAACGAGCTCATGAGCTCCACCTCAGCCCAATATCTGTGAGTTGATTGTTGAGTATTGACCGGCTGGTTTCATAATATATAATATATTTTGATATTCTGACAGGATAATTAAAGACATTTTCCACGCTGTCATTCGAGCACTTACATATTCCTCATTATTTATTCCTGGGGAGTACACATGAACATCATACAGCACTTGGATTCAATGTGGACAGATGAGTATGTTCTGTGATTGGGGGCAACTTTTAAGCCATTCAAGGACACTACCATGTATATTGGCTTTACACAACACAATCCCAACACCCAAATTACATATGGTAGCTGGGTTTGGTAATGAAATCTGAAAAATCATGTATTCGATAAAAATTGAGATGGTCAAAGTTTTTTTTAAACCGTTTTAACTGGTTTTTATTGCGGTTTTGATGATTACAGCACCGCAAAATATATAGGGTTGGTGTGGTGCTATATATCATGTTATCCGAACTGTTACCGTCACCATTATCGATCCCGTGTTAATGTATAATAATGTAGTTTTAAATATGATAATATGTAGTTAGTTATTAATTATTTATTCTTCCACAAAAGTACAAACATCGATTTTCGAACCCCAACTCCCTCCAATTTCTCCAACCGTTTTCACTAACTGGTTTAAAAAATCGCTTACAACGACAAACTTAATGGTTTGTTTTGTTAAAATAATTGAATGTTAAAACTGTAACCCGATTAAATACAGTGATGATATTAAAATCAAAATCAAACTGTCAAACTTGATAATTTTTCACCATAATCGTTATTAAAGCTATTAAACAGTAGATATACAATAATCGTCACCGATTCAAACCATTGTCATTTTTTTTTGTTTAATAGCGAATATGATACCTAACATTTTGCCCTTTTCCAGAAAATGCTATTAAAGAAAATAAATTTAATCGGGGGAATGTAGTCACACAAGTTTTAAGTTTAACGCTCCGAAAATAAGTGAAGTAAAATAATAATAACGCCTTACAGCCAATCTTCCCAATAAATAATAAATACTTATTTTTCCAGAAGTCCTTCATAAATATTTTATTCTTTTCCGAAAATGCCTAATTTCGTTTCGCTTGCCCACGTCAGCACCCGCCAAATAAACGGGCCATCCCGATGAACCCACGTAGACTAACATCACACGTGGCACAGTTTCTGGTCACGATCGTCATTGTTTGAAACAGCTAATCAAACCGAATGCGTCGCCAAGTGGCCGACCCGCTCCCCCCTCCTTTTCTATGCCTACGTAGACAAACAACTAAAAGAGGACGCAAGGAAAGATCCAAAAATACCCAATCCCACCAGGCCAGCTCTGACCCACACCCAACTCAGTTAGAGTTGGGTGAAGTTCTAGAGATATGATAATGAAATTCGATTCGGTTAGAGTTGGGTCATATGAGCTGAATTTGAAATGATTTATAAGTATATTCATTAAAAAAAATTGAATTATAGTGTTTAAAAATTTCCTGTTATTTACTCTACGGTACTAATCTTGATAAAATATCACTGTCATAGTTGGAAAAAGTTAGATCGTCATCATTTTAGACGATTATATATACTAATAATTATCTCAATAGTCAATTTAATCGTAAAATATATTCAAATGAAATTTTAAGAGATTTTAACTCAACACGATTTACATGATCGACTAGACGAAGAAGTGAGCTCCGGCCTTCCGGACTCAAAACCCGAAAACCTAGAATATCCAACACATAAATCATTGCATTAACATATATCGGTTGATTAGAAATTGGAAAATCACTATTTAATCAAACATACATCAACCGATTCAGTTTGATCAAACTATCAACTCGGTTCGATGGTTAGTCATCACTGATTAACGTCCAACGGCGGAGATCCATCCTCAGCCACCACAACTCATCTCATCTGTCCAAAATATCCTCCCCTTCCAAAGCAACAAAGTTATTACCGCTATTATTTTTATTTATATATCATATTTGTCGCCAAATCTCTTCAATGTTTCTTCGTTTATTCCCACAAGTTCTCTTTTTTTCTCAGTCGTTTTAGGTCTCCTTCTCTCTCTCTCTCTCTCCCTCTCCATTTCCCCTGGCCGTTTCGCCATTGTTGAGAGACAGAGAGAAATACAGAGCGCCGCCGTGGTATAGCCGTCGATACTGTTCCAATTTATAGCCGGCAGCAAACGCATTGTCTCCCGGAAGCAGAATCACTCGCCGATTGAATTTCCCCGGATAATGCGGGTGGATCCTTAACAATGTGCGGCACCGCTGACTTGGATTCCTTGTAGCGGTTGAGTCTCAGTCTCTACTCCATAATCTCTCTCATCTGAGACTGACAAATGTCGGTGCCGGCGTGGCTAGAGTCACTGCTGAGCACCGCCTTCTTCTCGGTCTGCCGGATTCACCGGGACTCCGCGAGGAGCGAATGCAATATGTTCTGTTTGGATTGCAGAGGAGATCCGTTCTGCTTCTATTGCCGCTCCTCCCGCCACAAGGACCACCAAGTAATCCAGGTGAGATTGAATGATCTGATTTGATTCCTCTTCTGATTTTTTTATTGATTCGGATTTTCGGTGTTAGATTAGGAGATCTTCGTATCACGATGTGGTGAGAGTCGGTGAAATACAGAAGGTTCTGGACATCAGCGGAGTACAGACGTATGTGATAAACAGCGCGAGAGTGATGTTCTTGAACGAGCGGCCGCAGCCCAAGTCCGGCAAAGGAGTTGCTCATCTCTGTGAGATTTGTGGCCGGAGCTTGCTAGACACGTTTCGATTCTGCTCGTTGGGATGTAAGGTGAGTAAGCTATCAATCAATCTCTCTTTTTTTTTTCTTACTGATTTCGTTGATTTTTCCGAATGCTGTTTGGCTGCATTGTTTGCCTAAATTTAGACAATGTCGTAAATCGGCGATTAGCTTTTCATCGTTGGTCTTGTATATTTGTTCATGTCGATCGGACGGCTAAGAATTAGACCCAATTTTTCCCACGATACCATCAGCATCATAACCACCCAGCACACCACCATTTGCAGACATGGACATATGGACAATTGGATATTCATTATGAAATTAATTTACAAATAAAAATTTTAAATTTTGTTGCATAATTATATCATCATCCAATCAACATTTCGTGATACATGTCTCTCCAATATATATATATATATATATATATATATATAGTCTTTTCCAGTGCCGTGTCAATTCATAACGAAAAGGTTGAATTTCATTTAAATTCAATTTCAGTCCATGGTAATTAATGTCATTAAGGTGACCAAGCATTTGATTCTCGCCATGGATGTAGCACATTGACTGAAATAATAGAGATTCAATCATTTTTTCCTCGAGGCATGTATCTTAGTCACACCGATCGACTAGTGAAGCTTAGTTAAGCGTTGTTGTCGAACTAACTATTCGTGTCAAATGTCTTACTAGTAGAATTAGTTAGTCACACCTAAAACTTCCTCAAATCGATAACTAACCCCTCGAGATTGAAATTTTATTAGTGTTCATAAGAATGCACTTTTATCTTGTCACTATCCGGTACTTGCTCTTACCAAAACATTGGCATTTATATCATTTGATTACAATTTTCCTACCTATCCTTCGTTGAGAGATATATTAATCATTATTATAATTAATAAACACTATATATATATATATATACTTGTCTAAAAATATTTCTTAATCGATAACTAATTACACATCGATTCGAGAACTAGCTGGTTGACCATCTAATTGATCACCACCACATTTTGGGGTGTTTTCATGTGATCATGATGATTGTAGCTTGTAGGGATAAAGAAGAATGGAAATGCTACATTCACCATGGGAGGAGGAGGAGGAGAAGATCATCAAAATAGAGAAGCTGAAACAAGTACATCATCACTATTATTAATGTCATCAAGAGAAGAAAACAGAGAAATGCGTCAAGGAACAACACAAGAACAACAGCAAGAAGAAGGAATCATGTACCCGCCAGCGACGCCACCCACTTCCAACGCACGGCGAAGAAAAGGCATTCCCCATCGCGCACCTTTCTTTGCTTCCTGATTATATATAAGTCTCTCTCTCTCTCTCTCTCTCTTTTACCCTTTTGATTCCTTCTATCATTATATAAAATATTGTTCTTATTCACACCCTCTCCCCATTAGTATATTCATTCCCTACACAAACACTCAAACCCACCCCACCACACACACACACACACATAACATATTCCTCCATCCTTCTTAATTCTTTCTTTTCTTCAAAGCTTCTGCTTTCACTAATCTGATGCCCTTCATTTCTCTCTTGAGCCCAGAAAGAACAGAGAAGAACACAAGCTATATATGCTATTCTTCATGTATGGCCAACCAAATGGGGGCTATGTAAGTGATCCTCTTTTGGGGTTTGGGGGGAAATGCAAGATATCTTTTTGTGCACTTTTCTTAATTTACAGCAAGCAAATAAATAATAATGCAACTCAAGAGAAGAATTGTAATTGTGAATTTGTTTTATAATAATAGATGGTTGGTGATCATGGTTGCAATGCAAGGTGATATATAATGATATCCCTGGTTTGATAATTTCGATCTGTTACACTTGTTTAATCGTGTGATGAAATTGTAATGTATGATTCATAAATGTTAGATTAAATTCGATTATATCCACAAATGAACATTAGATATTATATCTAAGATTAAGTTTGAAATAATTAATTGTTCATTTTATCCTTTTAATAAACTTTGATATTTATTTTTTTCAAAATGAATTAAAGTTTGATATTCAATTTGGGATTTAAAGCCTCTTTCTTGGTTTATAAATCGAAATCCGGCTACAAAAGGGTTTGTTTTCCAATTCATTGGGTCCACTTACTCACATGGGGCGTTCACATAAAGACATTTCCCCTTCCTTTATTTTATTTTATATTGTTGCCCTCTCCTAATCATCGTTATTAATTCTACTCATATTACTTCCAATTATAAGCACTTCACTGCAAGATTTTAACATCTACGATGTCATTCATATTATCCTTGCCTCAATTTGGGTTCAGTTGAAAATTTTCACTTTACTATACGCAATGAAGGACATCGAGATATAATTCTTCGTTAAAAAAATGCATGGTAAAATAATTTATCTTGAAAGGGAACAAATGTGAGTTGTTTTGTGATATATGTTTAATCTTTTTAACTAGTTGGATATTTCCAAAAATAATAAAATGAAAATTTATTAAAAAGAAAATGAAAACAATTTATTAGGTGGATTGGGACGTAGATTTGATGGTTACTTTTGCCTTACCAGTTGCTCACAACACACAAAAAGGAACACGTACCAACTCTCTATTTTATTTTTCCAATATCCATGAGCAAGGATCAATTAAGTAGGTTAGTGATGATTGACCATGTAATTTTTAATGGATCATTTTGGAATCTTTTTTTTTGTATAAATCATTTTGGAATCTTAATACCCCTCCTTTTAAATATAATGATTATAAGCTGCAATTATTTACAAAAAAAAATTATTTTCAAATTTAAAATTACAATCTCAAATCCATTAGCTGCTGAATGAGAAGAATTATGCTTAGGGTCTACCTCAGCACAACTGTTTGATGTGTCCATTTTGGTGTATTGGTTCATTCATTAAAATCCTTCTCAAATCTTCAAAAAAATATAAGACTCGTAAAATAAATGAAGTGTGTTCGAAGAGCGAATCGATATTGCATGTTAAATGATGCGTGGTAACTGGATATAGTTAGGCAAAATATCGTCATGATATGGTTGTTCATATTATTGCACATAACAATGCTCATTGAAACAGCCTAACAATGCTCCATAAATAGTTTTCATGTGGGTACTATGGATTCCTAAAGGAGTTGTACTATGGATTCCTACAAATTAAACAAATAAAGACTAGACCACACCCACCCCCCTATTTAGGGCAACTCACCTTTAGGCCCGACAACTTCAGTTCATCACCGAAAGTTCATTTATGAAGCCCCGGGCCCTGTAGCCACTATGCACACAAATGTGTACCCGAAATCAAATCAACTCATTATCGTAAGTGTAATTAAGGAGCTGTTGATGTAGTGGTGTCAGAGGTTGCACTTGAAAGGACGAATTAAGGTTTGATCCTTTCAACAACGTTGGGAAATGAGTAAAACCTTAACCTCATGACAATTCCTCGACTGGATTAATTGGCCAATGGTTGAATACCAAAGTTTACACACATAAAAACTCATTATCGTAACCGAAAAAACTGTATTTAAGTACCTTTCGAACATTGAGTATCGTGTTTCAGTTTGCGGAAATTAAGTAGGATTTAAGTTTGCGGAAACTAACGATATCATGAACTAATCGCTCCGTAACGAGCTCGATCCGCCACTTGTTGAATGAATAGACAAACCTTCTCAAAAGCGAGCTATAAAGATGTGGAAAATTTGTGTGTTTCGGATACAGGTAAACTTCCGCATCAGCAGGCAGACACCACATCATTAGAGGGCGAAACAATCTGAACACAGACAGCTGGACTGGGCCAACAGCCAGTGGTCCACGCAGGAAGCATGGAACACGTGTCCACATCTCGGCATGAAACGCTTCGTTTCGCCTTCCTCCAGCTCCCCTATACAAATCACGCAGTCGTTGACCTTCTTATTCTTCTTCTCATCTGATGGAGGATTCGCCGCCGTCAACCTGCCGTTATCTCCCTCTGAGTAGAACAAAACCGCCGGGATCCCCCTCATCACTTTCACCCCTTGCTGATCCACCGCCGTGAACGTACCGGTGACGCCTGCGACAGAGATCAGTAACGGCGTGATGACGGAAGACGGAGACGAAGAAGAAGAATGAATGAGAAGACGGTAACGTCGTTGTTGGGTTATTGTCCAGCTGCTGGCTGTCATCCATGGCTCATCTGAAGCTGTTTACAGAAACTTAATTCCGGGGGATTAATTAGCGTAAGCAAGCGGTAATTATAAAGGAGTTTAATTAAGGAGATTGGTAAAGTCAACAGGTAGGTTTGTAAATATGACAAGGTGGAAGGGTTTATTAGTTTTTTAATATTAAATGGAAGTACTTATAATTTTGTTTGATTATAGTGTACTTAGTTTTTGAATGATTTCACATGTCGTTTTCTATCAACTACTGGTGTTAACCTCCTTGGATTAGGTACTACTTGTCCCGTTGAGAGATATTTTGAGAAGATATTTCGTCGTGTAACGTATTAATCCGTATTAATTTATATCGATTGAAATGATCTTAAAGGTCCAACCAAACTTTTATGATTGAATTCAACAAAATAACACATTTTGAGCTATTTCTGATGGCTTATAGTAATGAATCAAACTCACGGACTCAAAACTAACATCCAAAAGGAATAGAACTGAATATTAAGTGGATCAGGAGCAACAATCAAATCGTCCACAAAAACGAATTTGTTTTTACTTAGGAGCGACATGTGCATGAAACGAGACTTAGAAATGGTAGTCCTTAGAGGAGGTAAGTAGAACAAAGACCATAAATGTATTTGGATTGTCAAAAGAGTTGATTAAATAAGGATGACCATCAATGTCGAGGTAGTGGAGCTACCGATATCAAACCCAAAAAAACAATCATATATTGCATTAAAAGATTGGATCTATCAAAATTAGGATAACCGAAAAACGGAAAGAAAATGAAATTATTATAAAGTTCGTTCTAAATATTATGTATTTAGTTTTGAAACTTTAACCGACTAGAATGATCTCAAGTTGTAAATTTAGAGACAAGTATGTGAACTTTTGAAATGTCATGTACCCTACCTAAAAAGATTGCGTACTGATCTCTAGAAGGGTCTCTCCAGTCATTCCACCCGTCAGGAGACGCGGCATCCGACATGTAAGTCCTTATGAACACGACCTTGGAGTAAGTTCCCCATGCCCTTCCTAGCCACACTTGTCTGGTTCCGTTTATCTTGGAATTGACGAACGAAAAGCCAGTGTCTTCACCGGAGGATTGCCTCGCCTGAGCTGTAATTGAGCCAGTGGCTCCTGAATCTGATGTTGGTGGGATTGCAATCGAGTTGATTGTGCAGCTCTACATTTCATTAAAGAGGTATAGAATAAGAAGAGCATTTAATACCCAGTTAAGCCCATTTCATTAGAGCCAATTATATAATATAATGTGCATAGAAACCCATAACCAACTGATATTAAACTTAGAATTTTATAATTAGAATGTTTATCATCGATAACAATAATCAATTTATGTGCATACCTCAAAGAATGAGTCGTGCATTCCCAAAGATAAAATCAATAGATCGTTGAATGAAACACCCTCTGTAGTAATGCCTCCATAAAACCCGTGGTCATCGTGCAGTGTATCTTGAGCTCCATAAAACCCACATCTGTAGAAAGCAGCTTGGTCTCCGGCCACCTGTATCGCCACCGCCTGAGCTCCCACCTCCCCTGGAGCAGGCGCCGGAGCTGAATTCTGTTTCAAAACATCTAGCACATGATCATTAATTACCAGCAAATTTATAAGTGTAACTCTTTAACTTTCATAATTATTGATTAGGCCGGGTTGGTAGAAAACTGCCAAACTGAAGAAACCCATCTGGGAATGATGTTGATAAATAAGAAGAAGGTAGATCAAGAGGAGGTGGGATTAGGCAGAGTAGAGAGATTAGGGCTATGGAGAAGACGAAGCAAAGAGCCAGAATGTGGGTGTTTGATTCAGCAGTTTCATCATTTCTCCACTCTTTTAGTTTTTGTGTGAGAGTAGAGTTTCAGAGTTTTGGGTTCTAACCCTTTGGAGAATTTATACTTATTGTGGGTACTCATTGACTGTGATTTTGTGTTTGTGGAAGGGAAGAAATGGTTAAGTATGGGACTCTTTACAATGACCCATAATGTGGTCTAAATGATTAGGGAGAGAGTTAAGTTCAATATTTGGTTAATTGAGTTAGGTGATTAGCGATATGGAGATCGAGCATGGTATCGGAAAAAAAAACTACCAAATCGTCGAGAAAGAAAATCCATGTCTCGAAACGTGTGCTCCAGACGAGTCGATGGGGCAATCAGTCTAGCTGCATAGATCCAAGCAGGGTTGCGGAGCATCGACCAACTCTAGCAACACAATTATATTCCCACTTGTGCGGTCCCTAGGGTGCCAACATGGTGTCTTCTTTTGTCTTTTATTTACCTCGTTAGACTATTCATCGAGTCAGTTGTTGGTTCCTTTTTGTTTTCGTTTTGTTTTTGCTGGGTCGCATTGTTGGCACTTGTTCTGTTTTTCTTTCTATCATCTGTAACGGTTGTTGATCGAGTCTATTAGTCCTGTAGTGAGGAGAATTAATTAAGATTCAATGTCAATTAATTACTTAAGTAATTACTTCTCTCGTTGTAACCCAATCTATGAGTTGTACTTCCCGAATTATTTTATAATTGATTATATTTGATTATGAGTTGTCTTAGGATTTCTGTTATCTATTCTAGTAAAAGTAATGGTGGATGGATGGAAGTCATGGAAAAGCAATATTGTGGAGAAAAGCACATGTCAATGGTTATGGAAGGAAGATGAACTGATACGCTAAGCTAAAGCACAAAAATATTAGTTTCCCCTCGTACAATGATGAAAACAAGGTTGCGTTTGGTTTGGTATATAATGACCCGTATTTCCGTCATTTAGGTCTAAATCTTTTAAAATTAGTTATATATTTAATTTGGCGTGTTTTTTAAAATCAGTCCAGTAATATTTTGAAGGCAGATTGAGTAGTACTTCATATGAGAATGATAAGCAAAAAGATTTGGATCACAAGTTTAGAGGGATGGATTGTAAGGAAATACAGAAGGTAACACAAAGTATCACTTAAGATAAAATAATTACGATATGAGTTTTCTAGACTTTACAGATATGTGTTCTATCTTAATATATAGTATCGATTTTGTGTCAAATGACCCCTTTTGAAACGGGATCCAATCTCTTGAATGTACGTCCTCCGAGATACAATTACACCACATATTGTTCTGAACACGTCGACAAACACCTAGACCACTAAGAGCTTGTGCCCTTGGACCTTAAGAAGGTGTGATAATAAAAAAGCATCCGCTGTTTTCTAAAACTTTCTACCAAACGGGACCTAAGAAGATTAGGGATGAAAGTATGTTTTATTTAACCTTGGGACGGTGGCCGATAAGGCAGATGATGCCCATTGCTTGCAAAGGGGATTAAGAGGGGAAATAATTAGGAGTAACATGCAATAATTAAGAGGAAGTTTTGATATGTTTTGTTTCTTCAATTGTACAAAGTGTTTGGTAATGGAGAATGGGGTTGGCAAGTACCTCTTTGATCCATATGCAACTTCATTTGGTGTCCATATAGATCTCTTCCTCCGACGAGACGACTAGGCTTGCCACCCCTCTGAACATTGAAGAAGAAAAATGAAACGACACCTGAGAGATTCAAACTCTCACGGGGAAATCCCATGTACTTAGCAAGCACACGCCAAAGTGTCTTTGTTGTGAAGGCTGGTGTTTGGGACAAATACATTGATAAACCGTTCGCTCTCAAGACTCGAGAGACTATTCAACTAATAATTTGCTCGAAGAACTCCGCAAAGTTTATCACCCAGCGCCACATTTCGAGTACGAGAAGCAACCTCAACCTTGGCAGTTTACAACTGTTCATCAACTAACATACAGTCACCATCAACTGAATAAAAATGAACTCATTACAATAACTAACGGAAACAATTTAGCAACTAAGTTGGATGATGTCATTCAGTAGGATTCAGTCAGTTTCGGCTGGTTGATGCACGTTGCGACATGGGTTGACCACTTACTTTGTAGCACCCTAGTCTACACACGGACCCCGCCCACTTCACGATTAGTCTCCCCGATTCGATCTCCGGGACGATCATAGTGTATTAAGTTACAACAAGATATTAGAAGAATATGAAAACAAATCATCCTGCTTCTTCTCTATCAACAACAATATCTTCACTATTTTGGTCGACAATTCTGAGGGGAACTGCTTTATGAAGCATCGACGTTCCTTCGAAGGAGACGATCTGGCAGCAGTTTTTCCTGTACTTGGTAAGCTGCATACAATCAAAAGAGACGGTGTGAAGTCGAGAAGTGTGTATTAACATAAAAAGGTGATGTGTCGTTTTCGAAGAAGATGATTGGCCATTACCTGCTCTAAGTCGATTCTCTCAAAACCAAACTTGTTCGTCCATATCGATTCAGCCTCATGGGCAGCTGGGAGCACGAGGCTCGGAACCTTGAGATTTGATAGCAGGTTCTCGATGCAGGAGAAAAGCAGCTGGAAGTAGCCCTGAAAAAATTTACAGTCGGTTTAACATTTCTCAGTTTCGTTCAAACTTTGTGGTCAGTAATGCCTCTAGTTCGGTTTGGATCTCTCACCTTGCCATGGTTAGTTTTACTGGTTGCAACTAGAGGAAGCTCGGCAACTTCTTGCCCGAAAACCCTCAACATTCCCGCGGACACGACAAAAGAGCTGCAAAAGCCAAAAACCGGATGCAGTGAGGAATCGAGCCGGACGAAAATGGTGGCTTAATTTCGAGGTTAAAGTGAGAGAGCGTACTTGACTGTTAGTACTGCACAGTACATTCCTCCGTAGTCTTGGCCTTTGGAGTTCTTACTGCGAAAAGTGACCGGTCGAATAAAAAACTGCAACTCGAGAAGAAAGACAAGGATCATCAATCATCATAGCTTACCCGTAGACCATTAGAGGAATCAGATCGCGGCCAGTTGCTATATCTACTATGGGATCGAAACATTCCTGCCAAAATAAACAAGAAGGTTCAAGTCAAACGGATCTCAAATTCGGCAGGTCAAGGTACTGACTGTTGACGGTCACTTACCTGGAATATCGCCAAAGCTTGAGAAAGTAACAGCTTATTCTCAGGGCCGGAAACTTTCCCGCTCACCAATCGCCATCTGATGTCAATGTTTTCAGCAGTTCCCAAGCCTTTCTTGGGATCCTTATTCTTGAAGACATTATTCAAATCTGAGTCTGGGAGCTTCTCAGCACCACGACTTAGTAGATTCTGCAGAGATGAATGGATCGTGCTACAATCTGTGCAACAGAACCATTCTCCTAGTGGCAATTCCTGTCGAGAAAAGGCCACGGTTTAGAGTGTCAGGGGTAAGGAGTAGAATACAAGAACTAAGGGCGGGTTAATTGTTTGCACCTTAAGATTTGCCATTTTGTGACTCCTCAAGCAGCCAACGTGATATTCTTTCTCACACTGGAAAGAGATATAGAGGCCATAAAATCAGTTAACAAATAAAGCCGGCATCACAAGCCTCATCAGTATAAGGACTAAAGCGACGAAAGAGAAATGAAGTGGACAAACCTGATCACAGAGTATGATTGTACGTGGACCAAACCCGGATCTGCTGAAATCGTGACATCTACAAAAATACACACAACATCAGTAGTGCTAAGGGGTGAGAATTCAGTTACTAAGGAGTGAGAATTCAGTTGGTCACGGTCAAACTGGACTGAACTCAGTCGGTCAGTGGGCATGTCCAAAATCAACCCAAACCCATAACAGTGGCCCCTTACCTGAACGGAATTCAGCCACGATCAATCAAATTTGATAAATTTCGATAGTTTTGGCTGGATTTGTTTGATACCCGAAACGAAAGCCGGTTTTGACAAAAAAAATTAAAAAAGCTGAACGATATTAACAGAATTTGGACGTTTAATTCATGGACACTTAATTCATTAAACTTGGTTTCAATCTGAGTTGGACATCTAATTTATGGGCTTTGACGCATCTGCGGACCGAATTAACTGAAACCACATCCGATTCCAAGGCTGAAACCAGTTTCGGTCAGACCGAATGACCATGGCTAGTTTTCCAGCCCCATGTAATTATGCTTCAGTAGCCAAGTCCAAAATAGTTTCAACGTTTACCTGCACAACACGCATCCGCTTAGTTCAGCTTCTATGTTTTTTACGATACGCATGCATCTCAGGGTTATTTCTTCGATTGGATCAACTCCAGGTATCCGTCCAGCAGCAACAGCATCGGCATTCTGCTCAGCAAACCTTTCTTTCTCAAACATACTCTCACAATAATTGCAGTACCAGTCACCGCGAGGAATACTCGGCAAAGATGCACATCCTACATTAAGAGAAGGTCAATTATGATCAAACCCACGTCTGGAAAGAAATCCGGACAGCAGAAGTCACTTGTTTGTTTAAGGCGCATGAACACATCAACCTTGATCAATCTGTACTTTGATGCAAACCTACTACTATTTACCTTTATGAAAGGCCCTGGGACATCCATCGCAGAGCACGAGATTACCACCATCTGCACAGACTATGCAGAGATCATCATTATCATTCGCGGAGTACTTGCGACTCTTGGAGAGAGAAAGTGCCAGTTCATGGAGTGACACACCATTGGATGTGTAAATGTATGAATATCTATCAACGAGAAAAATAAAACCTTTAGCATGTTGCAGGGCAAACATTCTTGATATTAAATCATTGCGTTGTTATTTGGATGAATCTTACGGTTTCTTCCGAGTAGCCCAACCAGCATGAACTTCAAAGGTTGATGGGCTGACCTGCACATTCACGATGAACAATGTAGTTAAGTATTACCGATTTACCGTGCATTAGGTTCAATAAAAGACTTCTAAAGCTATTATTACCTCACTATTACAGCAATGACAGAGTATTCCAGAGCCACGCTTATAGCCAGCAAGTAATCTCTGTACAGCAACTTCAATTTATTAATCTACGAGTAAGAAGAGAAAGATACCAAATCATGCTGAGTGATTGCGCATACAGACCTTGCCACGAGCATAGTATCCCACTTCTGTCCCATCAGGCAATCCACCTTCCTCGAAGACCATTCTGTGTAACCGCTGATCTCTTTGGGAAACAAGAAACGGAACAATTAGCTTGTTTACCATAAGGAAGCAGACAACTAACTGTACACGCAACCAAAGGGCAAATTAAGAAGTACAAACCTCATTGAGATTTTTAGTTGGTCCTTCTTAGAGGATGCCAATGGCAACGAAGTACTTCTGGAAGGCCTTTTTACCAACTCCCGCATCAACTTCCTAAATTAGACCATATAAGTGCAAGGGAAATGTCACTAAAGTATTTCAACAATAAGGAAGACCCTGAAATCATCTACAACGGACCCTAAAAAGATTAGAAAACTGGACTAGAGATATAAGTAACTTGGTAACCCAAGAGAAGAAAACTATGGTTCAGAATAGGAACATGCAGAAAGCATGACAATAGCATAGACCATGAAACCAACTTTGGAGTTATCTTCAATTGGCTCTTTTTTCTCGACAATGTGTTGACTGGGGTACTCATTGATCGTTTTAAGTTTGAACCCGATACTCTGAAAAACGCAATCAAAAAGAAAAAGAATCGAAAATCAGGCACCACCAGGTTGGAAAAGACAACTGTAGCTATAATGTGATCAAGTGAACATAGATTTTTGTAAGAAAAAAGACTACCAACTTTCTGGTTCTCTTGCTTGGAGTGAGCTCTGAGGTAAGAGCAGCTTCAGTATAGCTGAAATAAAAACAAAAATAGAAATACTCAGGGTCAAATCGGGAAAATAGAAGATTAATGTCAACAGAATAAAGAATCTGAGAAGACGTGACTTGAAGTACCTAACCGCTGTAACAGAAGACCAGGAAGAACTTGGATTCTTAGACTTTGCTTTGGTACATGAACTACAAAGTGGGCCTATTTTGCCAACACAAGTTGCAGGAAAAGAGCCTAAGAAATTCAAAAAAATGAAAACTTCAGAAATTAACAATCCTCAACGAACAGTACAAACTGCTCTCTGTTGGCATATCTAGTCTACAGAGGAAATAGTCAATATACAAGAATGCAAACCTTTACATCTTCTACAGGTGAAAGTTTTCTCTTGAGGGCTACCACTAATGGCATCTTGAATGGTTGCTTCTAAAGAATCAAGAGGTGAATACCTGCACGCATCCAATACATCGAGCAGGCTCTTGCCATTCTCGAAACAAATGTATTGTGATGCTCGTCTGTATTGGTTGATGGCATGTATCTCAAATTGGGACGGTGGAATGACCTATGATGGTAAAAATAATACAAAAAATGTAAGATGTCATCTGCTCCCGGGAAACCAGTCAAGAAGTTCAACTCGATGCAAATGCACGAATATGTTAACACTTACTCTGACTCCATTGCAGAAAGCACAAGCACACAGAATCCCTACATCCTTAATCACTCCCCTTAGAGTAAAAGCTTCAAACTATAAGGCAAAAATAAGGACATATAAGTTCCAGCCAAACAGAAGTGTAGGAAACCCATACCCGCCACAAAAAAATGCTAGAGTGTCAAGAGAGATTCAAACCTTCCTCCCACCCATGTAAACAACTGGTACTCCTTCCAGCAAGCCAGTTTCAAATAGCTCCTTCACCGTCATCGGCACACTACGAAGTGCAATCTTCTTCGACATCTTCATCTCCAAATTCTTCTTCGGAGGGGCTATCACTGCAGCACTTCCTTCCGAACCAATCACCTCAACATTCACCGTCGATACCGATCCGCTACCGACGGATTCCACACCGGTCACATCGACCTCCACCTCCGACTCTACACTAAGCTTGATAGCCGACCGCGTAAACTTCCTCATCTTACTCCTATTCACCTTATTACCTTTATGAATACAGATCCGTAAATTCCCATTGTCTGGTCCTCCATGCACCGTCGATTCACACTTCGCCTCGTCTTTCCAAATCGAAGCCCCTCCATTACACCTAGCTACCTCTCCATGCTTCAGCTCTAAGCACCTAATCCTCTTGCTCTCACAGCCGTCGTCGTCGGCAGCAATCCCATCGTCATCTCTAGCTCTACCACTCTTCTTAACGCGGGAATAGACGAAGAAACCGTTTACCTTAGCAGCTCCAAACTCCTCTTCGAGCTCCGTTATCTCCGAGCTCGGAGGCTGAGTGAGCAGACTAGCAGCAGCAGCAGCAGCAGCAGTGGAAGCAGTAGCCAGCTGAGAGTGAATAACCTCCGACAACGAATCAGCCAGCGCCATTTCAGATTCGTCTACGCAGCAGGAACTGGAATCGGAGCCTGAAACATCAGATCAAGCCGGTTTCGCTTAGGGTTTTGAGGTGGAGCCACTGCGAGAGGGGCCGAATCAGTGTGCGAGCGTGCTGATCGGACGAGGCCGGAGGGAGAGCGGCGATTCGTGTGTGACGGGAAGAATAAGGATCAGAGGTGGATAAGTGAGTGAGAGCTTCGAGGTGTTTTAATGGAGTTCTTTTGAGATTTTTTTTCGACGGATTAGGAGTTTTATATTTTTGAATTATTTTTTTGCAAGTCGTAAGTGGTAGTGGTGTTGTTGGGATGACGGGAAGGGAACTGACCAGACGGTGACGGAGTGACGGTGAAGTAAACCAAAATGGGAAACAGTCAACAGTGGCAGGATGTTGTAAACATATACTGCTGTTGAGTGCTTTTATGACCTTTATATTGTCTAAATTTGAAAGACTATTCGAAATTCCTCGAAATTGAATTACCAATGGAATTTCGAAATTCTTTGCTTGATTAAGTAAATTGTGATCAGTAATGACTAATTAGGTACGGTGAGTAGACTGTCCCAATGACTAATTCGTTTAAAATAAAGGTAAATATAAAACTCAACCAATTACAAACTTGTATTGTTTTAAAATTGATTTATTTGCACTTACAAAAGGTGAATAATCATATGGATAATATGAATATTAAATTCCTAAGTTGTATAGTTTGTATATATCCAGATGATTATTTCATTCGTTTTAATAAATAAAAATTGGTTACTTATTAATTTTTATTTCAAAAAATTGTATGCTCATGATATCTCTTGTTGGTTTTTAATTGAATATTTATATTATTGAGATGAAAGTTGGTGAGAGATTTAAAAATTTCAAAAGAATTATAAAACTTTCAAAAAGAATAATTAAAACAGAAAATCACATATATTTGCTCATTAAATCATTACTTCTGCGGATTGTTGACGTCAGCGGGCCAAGTGGTCGGTCAACATTTCTCTTCTCCTCGCCTCGGGTTGATTGTTGCTACAATTGTTTAGTTGTTTGTTTGAATTTCTGTATATATGGACTCGGTAACCCTGGTAACCATTACAAACAGAAACAAAACAGATCACAGTATTTTAAAGAAAGAGAATAGAATGAGAAGCGGAATCTCCATCTTGTCGCCCGGCGTACTGCTCACCGTCATAACCGCCGTTGCCGTCGCTTCCCTCTTTTCAGCTCCTCCGGTGACTGCAACCCGACTACTGGTAGACGGTATGTGGTAATGAACTAATGATAATTCGTCTTTGCGAATATTTACAATTGACTGGATTGTGGTTTGGTTGGCTTCCTATACTATAGATGCGGCGGCATTCGTAAATCGGACGGTCAACCATCATTCCCGTAAGGAAAGAAGTCAATCAACTCACTTGGGATCGGCACAAAATTCCGACAATGACTCATCCCCTGCCGCCGACGACAACAAGTCCACTTTAAGTGGAACTAGTGCTCCTCCTCCTGCCCCTACGACGCCGTTCGACGATTCATCCGCCGCTTCCGACGACAACAACAACAAGTCTACTTTGAGTAAACGTAGTGCTCCTCCATCTCCTCCTACCTCTACGACATCGTTCAACGATTCATCCTCTTCGGATACGACAACTACAGCTGGACCTGGACGGGCGGCTCCGTCAGGTGGTCCCGGAGAAGACACCACAGAAAAAGAAAGGGCGGGTCTAAAAGTAAACGGGGTTCCCTTACCGGCGGCCAGAATATATGCATCTGCTTCAAACACCATCGCCGATGGCCTTGATACTTAACGAAGGAGTTCGATAAAGAGCTGACGGAATGACCATTGATAGACACTTTAAGAGGATGTTTAGATAAGATATTTTGCATATTCTTGTATTTTAGAGCAAAATGAAGTGTTTATATTGTTTATAAGGTATAAAATTTGCGATGTGTAAATTATATCGTTTAATTAATGAATTATATATTTATAGAAATGAGATATCTATAAGGTATATATATAAGGCACATGGTTTTCAAAGTTGACTCAACAATAATCAAATACCAAGTTTAATTCGATTCTAACGACACAATTTTAACAGGAAACTAACAAACTAATCCATACTATCAAAACACTCCATCAGATTCGTTCATGACTGATTACAAACATACTAGCATTCCTCAAGTACAGAATTGACGAACTGCAAGTCAATAATGGCGGCAGTGTATGTTGGGGAATTCGTCCGATGGATTTTTGTGTTTTGGCTTTTTATGTATCCAATAAAATTAGGATCAAAGTTTATATAGTTTGAAATTGTGTACCTCTAACGTAAATGGTTTTGGAATGTGTTGATTTGAACTTCAATGTTCCGTCTCGAAGGTTGAAAACCTTCCAAATCAGTGATCGACTAAACCAAGCCATGATTAGGATTTTAGTAAAATCGTGAAAGCGTACACTTTCTATAAATAATATTCCTACCCATATTCAAAATCTAGGGTCACAAGGAATTTTTCATAAAATAAAACTACTAACACCTTCAAAATCAAGATTTAATAATAATAAATAACTTTGAAAACTTGAAAAATAAGATATTTCGTGTGAATATATGAAAATTATAAAACAACAATAACTATACCATCGTTATCAAAAAAATCATTACATCTATCCAAAAATTAAATCTTTCTTCAAACTATTCACAATATATCCATTGTTCATTCCTAATATTTTATATATTTCGTTCTGTAACTTTGGTTCTGTTCTGAAAAATGAGGAACAAGACCTCTATTTATAATGGCACAAGGCCGGCGCTTGGCACCCTTTGGAAAGGGAGGTGACTGTTCACAGAATTTGAAATTATTAAGACAAAGTTACAATCAATAACTAACTAATAATTTTCCCTCCAAAGGTAACTAAAACTAGCGGCAATGTGCTGGAATTTGGGTTGGTTTTCTGACTAAAAAATTAGCTCAAAATTTAGTTGAAAATTGGTCTGAAATTCAAATTAAAATCGGTTTAAATTTTTTGTTTATTTTGAATTTCAATATTAGTAACATAGTTCTTAATTAATTGTACAAAAGCCATCACTATACTAATGTTACTTAAGTATTAAATTAATTTTTAATGATGTATTAGTTAAAAGGGTTTTAAAGTTTACACAAAAACTAAACCAGAACACCTACAATATTTTTCATTGTCGTTGTCCGTTTATTGGAGAGTAAAGATTGAGGTCATCTTACTTGGAAGGATCCACTGTCCATACAACCCTGCATGTGAGATGTATACCTCCGATTAGAAACTTTGTACGCTCAGTTTGTATATTCGGTATTAATAAAAAATGTCCCGTCGTTAAATTTGGTCTGCTTCAAATATATGCAGAGGTACGTACATTTATTTTTATAAGAACCTATGAAATATTATTAATCTCTAACAAGCATTACATTATCTAACAAAAGTTGGTCAATCAAAAAAATAGAGGGTCTATTGATCCAAACAATCGGTTCATTCCAATAAACATTTGAATAAGTCAAAATGTGAGCGATCATATTAGCTTCCCTTACTGTGAATCCACCTATGGTCAACTAACTCACCACTAAATAGTCGGACGTCACGATAGACAACTCCAATCTCCGTACGATTATAAACAGTTCTCTTCAACTTCTGAATGATCTCTAAACAGTCGCTCTCAACTTCAAAATTCGTATACCCCTGTTCCAGCGCAAGGTGGACTCCAGCGTCCACAGCTACCATCTCAGCCAAATCAGGGGTCCAGTCACCTGGGATTCGTTTGACCATCACCGATAAAAATCTCCCTTCAGAATTCCTAGCTACAGCACCAAGCCCGATTCCACCAGAAGGAAAAACACCAACATCTGTGTTTATTTTAACCACACCAGATGCTGGTCGTTTCCAGAAAATAGCAGAAGGGCAATGGTTGGTGGAAGGAGTTTCCTTCTGAAGATGTTAATAGTCTGCCAAAATATGCTCACTACTTGAAGCAATTTTATCTTCATTAGTTCGCTTCCCATTGAATAGGTGTGCGCTTCTTTCTTTCCACAAAAACCAGAGCATAGCACACCAGCCTTCAAGGGTGTCAACCGAAACCGCAGCAGCCACATCTAGAAACCAAACAAAACCATCCGGATTTTGAAACATATCAAAGCAGTTTGCAAAGCTTGAACGTAACCAAACCCTTCCAGACCACTGACACTCTCCAAATCGATGTATTTTGGTTTCTGTGAGTCCACAGAAAGGACACTGATCCCCATGGCGGTTATTTCATTTATCAAGCTGCTCCCCGGTGGGGAGATTCCCTCGCATGAAACGCCACATAAACTGGCGAACCTTAGGGGGGATGCTTAGAGACCACATTCGCTTCCAAGTTTTCGGGGAACCCATTGCTAGGATATTCTCCCTCTCCTTCAATTCCTCCAGCCAAACACTATAGTCGTCCTTTGTAGTATAATCACCATATTTACTTGGATGCCAGATCAAATAGTTTGCGTTGCCACCACTTCTTAAGGGGATTTGCATAATAGCTTGCCGTCGCCACAGGGAAGCCGCTTTCAATTAATGCAATATTCCATTGATCAATTTTGGGGTCCATTAACTCTCGAAGACAAGCATCAGAATCGAGGATGGCCGGACTCGTAGGAATAAAAAGCTCCGGCAGCGACGGGACCCATTTATCCTCCCAAATCTTCACAACAGACCCATCTCCAATCTGCAAACGCAATCCTTTCCACAACAAGTCTTGTGATCCCGTAAGGCTTCACCAAATAAAACTTGGACGATATTCAATCTCCGCCTCAAGAACCGTGGAGCGCTTATGATACTTTGCTTTCAATAACCGAGCCACAAGGGAATTCGACCGTTGATAAAGGTTCCACAACTGTTTGGCAGGGAGAGCCAAATTGAAACCCGTTAAGTCCCGAAAACCCATCCATGCGTCTTCCTTGGGGCAACTACGCTCGCCTCTACTCGTCTGATGAATTCTCCTCTCCACCCCTTTCCCCGCCAGAAGTTAGATATCAATGAGTGAATCTCCTGGATAATGGCATCCGGAACGCGAAAGACCTGCATAGCATAAGTCAATTGAGCCTGTGCAACGGATTTAATCAAAACTTCTTTTGTGGCAACAGAGAGAGTGCGCTCTTTCCAACTCTTAAGCTTCGCATGAACTCTTTTTTCAAGTAAACAAATAGCTTCTTCTTTGACCGACCTACCTCAGTAACAAGGCCAAAATACTTGTCATGCTTTTCCACCTCCCGCATTCCCAGAACTGACTGAATCTGCAATCGGCCATGGGACTTAATACTCTTTGTGAAAGAAACTTCTAACTTTTGAAAGCTCACAAGTTGTCCCGACTCCTGTTCGTACTGCTTAAGAATCGCCTTGAGCATGATGCTTTCTTCGAGGGTAGCTCTAGTGAAAAAGATACTGTCATCTGCAAAAAATAGATTAGTAACGACCGACACACCCCTCGCAACCTGTAGGCCATGTAAACTCTTTTCCCCACCAGCAAGAGCAATTACCAACCAAATACCTTCCGCACAAAGGAGAAACAAGTACGGGGACAAAGGATTGCCTTGTCGGAGTCCCCTACTAGGGAAAAACTGTTTAGAACGATGACCATTAACAAGCACACTGTAAGAAACTGAATGAACACACATCATAATCAACTCAACCCGCTGCCTAGCAAAACCATTACGAATCATAATCTGCTCCAAGAAATTAAACACCATTCCACTCTATCATAAGGCTTTGCCATATTAATCTTAGCCGCTAAATAGCCTGTCTTAGCTGTAGTGGCCTTCTTCATGGAGTGAAAGCACTCAAAAGGTGCCATCACATTATCAACAATAAACCTGACAGGAACAAATGCGCTTTGTTCCGAAGAAATAACTCTATCCAGAATCGGTTTCAAGCTGTTCACCAAAACTTTGGCCACAAGCTTGTAAAGTACATTACATAAACTTATATGGCGAAATTCAACAGGTGACGCTGGTGCTTTCACTTTAGGAATGAGGGCGATCAACGTATAGTTAAGCTCCGGAGGGATATGACCTGTCTCAAGGATACCCAATACAACCGACACACCATCGTCACAAATAATATCCCAATATTTCCTATAAAATAGAACTGACATACTGTCGGCTCCTGGGTGCCTTACGAGCGCCCATTTGCTTAAGGGCACCAAAATTTTTCTCTCAGGAAAGGCTGCAGTAGTTTAAAATTATCCTCCTCTGTGATCTTGGGGGAAACAGTATCGAGAGTAAGAGTTGATTCAGGGGGGTTCCTGCAGTATCGAGAGTATCAACCAGTCTGTCTTAGCTCTTTGATTTCAATAAGACTCCTCATTCGTTTCAAGCTCCATCATTTCAGATTGAAGCTGTCTGCGATGGAGAAGGGCATGCGGCATTCTAGGTTGGCACTCCAAGATGCACATAGCTTTAATGATCTTAGAACGCTGGAGATTGAACTGTGGGAAAGTGTCATGACTCCAGCGGTCTAAAGTAGCTCGGCAGTGACTAAATTTAGCAAAGATATCTCCTGCACCTGAAAGATTCCATGCCTCACAAACAACCCCTGGCCCTCTGCATGCTTCGTCCAGAAAGACTCAAAACGACGATCAGCCCCATCTTATTTATTCCACATCCTCCGTTCGAGTGTCACATTGAATAGGTCGATGATCGGAATGAAATCGGTCAAGGTGAAGAACTTGCTTCGACCCAAACAGCTCCAACCACTGAGAGTTTGCAAGAAAGTGATCAAGTCGCTCTTCAATAAAACAATCTTCCAACCTACCGTTATCCCAACGTGAAAGAATACCCACGAAAACCAGCATCGAGTAAAGCACAATCCAATAAGCACGAATTAAAGTCATTGATTGAAATGATACGTACATGATTGCTTGGGTTGTTGCAATATGTACGAAGAAACATAGAAAACAGGGAACCTAATGCAACACATAGTAAAGCTCAGGCCATATATATGCCGTGCTAAATCAATAGTTGATCGACCTTTCCCTTTCTTCTGTATCGCTCATACCAGACATTACTAAAAATAAACCTCCACACGAGCCGTTCAACTGAAGCATTATAGCTGGTACCCCCTCAGAGCAACAGCTGCAAAGTGATATACACTATGAGGGTCTCAGAGCAACAACTGCAAACTGCTGCACACCAAGAGGGTATTGGCTTTCTTATGGATACCATCAGACACGCTCCAAAGGAAGTTACTACAAACCTTTTTAACTGTAAACTTAATCATTAAGCGATGAAGCAGGAAAATATAACGGAGAGCCATTATTGACTCATAGTGCTAAGAATAGAGGTTACAGATTGTAAACGTCCTGCATAACTGAGGCTCATGAGAACCTTACAAGGCTCACAATGTTTAATATTTGATTATAGATATACATCAATTAAAGCTTATCATTTTTATAAAATTAATTATATTTTAACAAATATATAATTTTATCCTTTCATAATTTCTCCATAGCATTGCTCTATAACGAATTAAAGCTCATTCCCTAATATGGGAGATAAATGTTTAACTATAGCATTATTATTGAGCAAATTAACACTAAATTCAAATGTTTTATAAAAAAAAAAAGAACTAAATTCAAAGGATCTATAATTAACTACATCTTTGATCACTTGTCTCCATGTTGCACAATGTCATTGATCAAGTTCCTAATGTTGAGGCCAAGCTCAGGATACATTTATGATTATCGGACGCATCTCTATCATTGATTAATGGACGGATGAGATCGGTTCATTACTCACTCCAAGACATTATGTAAGGTCAAGTGGCACACACCATTTAGACCGGCACTTAAGAAATACTACTGCTTAGGATCGACCGTCTAGAGACTAGTTTTGCTACAACCATTGTTCAGTGTGGGACGACATTGAGCAGCACTGTGGTGCCTAGTTGCTGAAAGTGACTCGCGAAATTCAAAAGCGGGGGCCAAATGTAATGTAATTTAATTTAATAAAATGGATGAATGTTTAAAACTAAACAGGATTGGACTTATAAAGAAAATTCAAATTTCTTCAGGGTGTAGTTGGTTGGTCAAAAGTAATGCAGAAAGTCTTCGGTCATCCCATTATCAACCTGAACAAGAAAAGTGATTTGTTCTTTTAGAAGCAATTCATTTTTAGGGGTTTTATTTGTTTTAAATGATGAAGAAGGCTCACAATGGTTTCCTTAAATTTCAGTCTGGTGTTTTTATGAATAGTCGAAGACACATATGTTAGGAAATGACCTAAGGATGTTGGATTTACTTTTAAAAAATAATTAAGATTTAAAATCATCATAAAAATTTATGTAATTTGAGCACAAAATAATATATTAACTTAATTAAAATTAAAAATCACTCAAATGCCACAAATTTTAAAAACTCTAATATAAAAGGATAATCAAGTCTATTTTAAAATACAGTTAATTTCACTTTCTTAAAATATTATTAGAATCGCTCTCAATTTTTAAAAATTAATAATTTTTTATGAAAACCATAAGCAAGTTATTTCAAATCAATAAATATTTCAAGTCTATTTTAAAATAAGTTAATTTAACTTTTTTTAATAAACACTAGAATCATTCACAATTTTTAAAAAATAAATATTTTTTCTAAAAATCATAAACAAGTTATTTCAAATCAATAAATATTTCAAATCACATCCTTCCAAATTTAAAATTTAAATTGATCACTTTGAAATATTATTTCCACTTATCACTATATATTTACATATGGAATTTCCTATAATGATTTGAATTAACTTTAAAGAAAGTAATTTTGAATTAATGAAATTTAATCCAAACCATCAAATATAAAAGTAACTCATATAAGCTGTTGATGCTTGATTAAATTTTAAAAAAATCTATTTTTATATAATACTGGCCGCCGGCTCAGCTATTCACGTCCCTAAAAAGTAGGGACTTATAGTTTTGATATTTTTTCTTAAAGAACAATAAAAATTGTTGTTGGATAGTTATTAGTAACAACTAAATAACTTACGTAAAAAAACAACTAAATAGTTAATAACCTTTTTATGGTAAATAACTAATAATTTTATGTCGTTATTCCATTTAAAAAATATATATTTAAAATTTTAATTATATAACTATTTTTTGTAACATTTGTCACAAAAAATTAAACCTATCACGTAAGTAAAGGTTGTTACGTAACATCAGTTATCCCTCACGTAAAATGAAAAATGAAGCATGGTACGTAAGAGTAAATGTCGTTATATAAGCCTTACGTAACGACATTTATTCCTTACGTAATAAGAAAATAATAAGCATGTTATGTAAGAGTAAATGTTGTTACGTAACGAGAATTGTTCCTTACATAACAGGCTTTTATGGATTGTGTTTGGTTAATTTGCATGTTATTCACACCTTTGGGTAGAAAACGATTACCATGCGAAAGCTTGTTGTTAAGTACAATGAACCATGAAGCAGAATTTGTTAATTAGGACTTAAACAATGAAAGAAATGTTGGCCTATGATTTGGTTTGAAAATCTTCGGATGTCGAGCCAGCAGTTGGTTGGTTGGTTGGCTTTCGTGACTAAGTTTTGAGGAGTTCTAGGTTCCACTTTCTCGTATCCCAACTAACCTTTTTCAAAAGGTTTCCAGTTCAAACCTCTGCCACCTTCTCCTTCCTGTAATCTAATAATAATAATATAATATAATGTAATTAAACCCCACTTTTCCTTTTTTCCATAAAATTTCTCCAGAACAAGTGATTTAGAACTCAATCTTCATCGAAATCTAAATCACCCCAAATTATTTATCTAAATCACCTACCCAAATAATTTTTACAAACAAAAAAAAAAGACTAATTAACCGAAATGGTACCTGGGTTTGGGTCAAACATAAAAGGAGACTGTGAAGTTACAATTAGCCGTGCATTAACAGACATGATTAAGCTCACTTAATAGAGAACAAGATTCTGTAATTAACGCCTTTCTGATTCTCCCTTTGTTTCATTGTGTGTGGTGGGGCTCACACTTCATTCCAGTTTGGAAAATTAGGGATTTGGACTTTTCAAAATCCCCCTAATTTTTTTCCCAATAGAAAAACAACTTCCTTCTTCCTTCCTTCTTCCTCCCGAGTCATCCTCCTCTGCTCTAATCAAACCAACCGTCTCTCCTCTCAATAAACCGCCGTGTCAAACTCGCGTTTTTTCAACTCCATCACTATATAATAATCCCACCACACCATCGCCACCATTTCGCTTCACTTTCCCTTGCTTCCCTAGTTTCGTTTCCTCTGAAATTCAACCCCCCCATATTACTGCAACCAGCCCTCCTTTGACAAATCTCTCTGATCCGGGTCCGCCGCCGTCTAATCGGACAAGTGGGGGTTCTCTTGGGTTTCTTCTCTTCTTATCTGGGTTCCAAAAAAACAAGGGAACTTATGGGTGGAATCAGTTTCTAATTATGCGTGTCTGTTGAAGGGTAAGCATACTAGGACAACAACTACAGCAACCACCTTATAACCAATCAGCAGTTAGCAGCAGTAGAAGCATAAAGGATGACGCTTTACATTGGCCGAGAAACTTCTAAGGTAATTGGTTATTGTATAGAGGAGTAGTTGAGCTACGTTTTGAATTGTTTGTTGGCGATATTCTGATAAGTTCGTTCTTTTTTGTTGGGTGTTCAATTCGTGAAGCTATGGAAGAGAGTTTGTGCAGAAACTAGTACCGAGTTGAGCCTTCTTGCCGAGAACTGGCGATACATTCTTGCCGGCTTGATTTGTCAGGTTTGAAACTCCTCTGGCTCAACTATCAAACTCTATGCCGGTCTTTTTTTGTGTTAAAAGATTCGTAGGTACATTCACACAGTATTCATTGTTCGCTCATTTGGAGTTTCTTACATAGTTTTGCTTGTTTGGATCTTTTGGTGATATACCCTTGTTGTTAAGAACGACAATAGCAGGGACAAATTTTTTTCCAGTGTTGCCATGTTAGAGAATCTTAAAGAGTTCCTATTGCCTTCCTTGTTTGGTTACAGCTCATACGAACGGCTTCTTGATGCTTCCAGCTGTTTTTTTTTTGCTTCCTAACCTTTTCTTTGCGCATCTTGCAGTACATTCATGGTTTGGCTGCAAGGGGGATTCACTACTTCCATCGACCGGGGCCGGTGTTGCAAGATGTCGGGTTCTACTTACTTCCGGTGTGTATCAACCATCTGAGCTCATTTCGATTAACCTTTATATATGGTCTCGAGCTTTTGTAAGTAACTAAAAAAAACACGTTTGTTGCTGATTTTAGGAGCTTGGACAAGATAAAGGCCACATTAGTGAGATGCTCTTCTCATGTGTCTTTCTATCCTTTGTTTTGGTATGGAAATCTCGACCACCCGTGTTCTATATTTATGTCGTTACATTTATGATTCTTAACCGTGTGGTGTGTTTTCTCCATTGCAGTGGACATTCCATCCATTCATCTTTAAGGTCAAGAAGATATACACAGTCCTTGTGTGGTGCAGGGTTCTAGCTTTTCTAGTTGTAAGTTCTTATTCTTTATTGTGTGCTATTTGTTGTAAGCATTTGCAAATCCCTATGGAAGCTTAAGATTTCTGTTTTTAATCTTTTTTTTTTGTCAGGCTTCTCAATTTCTTCGGATCATCACATTCTATTCTACACAACTTCCCGGTCCAAATTATCATTGCCGTGAGGTTTGTCAGAAGCTCCCTATTCAAACACATAGACCCTCCAAGCGTGCGTGAAAACTATTTTGTGGCTAAATAAGACTCTTGTATCGTACGTTTTCTGCAGGGCTCGAAACTTGCTAGATTACCTCGTCCTCAGAGTGTACATGAAGTCCTCTTGCTGAACTGTGAGCCTCGAGTTGTCAATTATTCATTTTTAAATTTGTTTGGAAATGGTTTTACTGATTGATGTTTTACATTTCTGCAGTTCCTCGTGGTGTTATGTTTGGCTGTGGTGATTTGATCTTCTCATCACACATGATATTTACTTTGGTATTTGTTCGTTCGTACCAGAAGTATGGATCACAAAGGTAACCTATTTTTTCTTTTCCGTGATAAGATGATACTTTGTTTGCAAAGTTTTCTGACTGTTCGAATCTTACAGATGCATAAAGCAGCTCGCTTGGCTTGTTGCCATTGTTCAGAGCCTCTTAATCATAGCGTCCAGGAAGCACTACACAGTCGACGTCGTGGTTGCATGGTAAGAAGGCTTACTTAAACCATTTCTACACTATAACAAAACATCTATTTGACTTTTCAGATTGTTAACTAGTTTTCGGACGAATTGTTCTTCCAACAGGTACACAGTTAATTTGGTGGTGTTCTTCGTGGACAAGAAATTGCCTGGTATGTTCTTTTTTCATTTCCTTTTTCTCTCTTCAGAAAAACTACTGCTGAAAAAAAAGTAACTGACAATGGAATCTTTTCGACTCAGAACTCCCTAACCGGGCCGGTGGAGCTGCAGCAGCATCGTTGCTACCCGTGACTACCAAAGACAAGAACGAAAATACGAAAGAAGAGAACCACAAGCTCTTGAATGGAAACTCAGTTGACGATTGGCGGATAAGAACCCAAGTGAATGGCAAGACCACAGAAGATACGAATGGTATCCCTCCCAATATGAATGCGATGAACGGTGCATAGTTTGACAACGTAAAATACAAAGATGAAGAAGAAGATTCTGCCACTCGCGTAGCAACAAAGAACTGCTGGTTCTTCAGGTGGGCATTCATAGCAAGAAATTTGAAGTGTTTTAACAACCTCAGGGAAAGAATATGTTAGTTTTAACAAGGTTAGCAGTCTTGTCGTTGTGAAAGAGATATGCAGCAATTACTTAGCTTGCAAAAACATCATCTGCTGCTGCCTGCCCTACAGTTCCATCATCTTAATGCTGATTGCAAATGAGAAAGCTCCTAATTTTTTTTTTCTTTCATTTATTTGTATTTACTATTTTACTGATTTATTAGTTGTTGCTGATGCTGTTCCAGCGAAGTGCTGACTGTTGGAAACAATGATTGAAGGAGACGGGTTATATAGAGAGAGTACGTACAAAAGTTTTGTTTGGTTGGCAACACTTGAGTTTTTCTGTTTTAAAGTAAGACAGTGCACATGCTAGACAGCATTACGATGTTGAGTAAATGGACCAAACCAAGCCGAGTTTTTGTCTTACTCGGGTTTGGCTCTTCATTTTGGTTTAGCAAGAAATCACTATTAAAGAATTCGGTTGGGTAACTGTAATGAGTTTAGCTCGATAAACTTTGTAACCAAGCTCCGATCATGAGGTCTTGAGCTAGCTCACGAGCTATTTACACTATAGAGATCCTAATCAAACACTCTCATGGGACAGTGTCAAGCCTTCTTGCGAGCTATTAAAATGGAGCCTGCTCACAAACTTTAAACGAGGGGACTCATGAGCTATAAATGAGCTCGCTGAACAAGCTCACGAACCCAGCCAGCGGAGTCAGGGTTGCTCACGAGCCGACTTTAGTTGGTAGGACCTAAGAATTTTCACAAAAGTTAACATGGATGTTGAGGAAGTTGCATGCCGATGATGTGGTGGCTGGATGGAGAAAAAGAACAAAGCCAGTAGGCCTACGACGACTGCTGTTACCAATATATTCATGCCGGCGCAATTTCAGCTAACTTTTTGGAATCAAATTTTGTACAGAGGGCTTAACAAAACAAATATCTTTGCCAAATACATCATGATAGTGAACAATCTCACCTTATCACATCACTCAACTCAATCCCACCAAGACACTATAACTGAACCCACCCGCAGCGTACAGGCTCATTTGACTGGGTTGGTTCAATTGAGACGTGTTCCACCTAACTGGCTGATGGATTAATACGTGGTTAATGTTGAGTATGGATGATGGGTATTTCTTAGTAGGATGCCTAGGAGTTTTTGGCAGGCTGAACCTGGCAAGGCATATAGAGGAAATGTAGTAATAGTGATAGTAGGGGCATACAGTGACATAGAAGTATCGGGATGTATGCTTGTAGGCAAGTAACCGGACTCATAGTGGCATCTGTATGAGCCCGTTTGCCACGTGTTTTGCATAAGTGGTTCTTAAATTTAGACAAGATCTGGGTCGTTGATGATGGAAGCCCATGGATTCGCCTAGGCCTGAAATCTTGCAGGGTGGGTGGTTGAACCATCCTCTTCGATGATCAGCGCCATGCTGATTGATGTGATGGATTGTTTTTTCATATCTAAGTGACAAGTCTTCAGAGTCAACTATTTAAGTTGTCGGTGATAGTCATTTAGGGCAATTTTATCCACCCATATTTCTTGAAATTCCATTGGTTGGCTTATTGTTGTTCATATATGATGCTCTAGGTCCAGTCTGTCCAACAACATGACAAGAAGATTTTCTTTAGCAACTTGGATTTCGCGTGCCTATGTACTTAGGTCAGCTAAAGAGACGAAAAATATAACTCCTACTAAAAATATATGCCAAGTGATATCCAACAAAAATAGTTGGTAGTTATAAGTAACTGAATACTGAACATAAGATGGTAATATATTTACTATATATCCGATAAATTTTAATTTGGTCTAACAAAACTACAATTTGATTGAACTCGTGACACCTAACTTGATTGATCGAAATATTAAACCTCAATCAGTCGTTTAGAGTTAAAAGTAAGTGTGTTAGGCATCGTTTGGGTCTGACCCATTTACTTTCATACGGTCCAACACTTATACGAATTCCTCACGATAAATGTGATATGTAATTTTTTGAGTTTATGGGGTGACATAAAAGTGAAAGTAAGCAAGGCAGAGTGAGAGAACGAGCAGAGAATACATACAAAAGGTAATGAATGTTGCTTTTGCAATTATGACAACTTGCGTTTTGTAGTGGTAGCATTGGAATTTTTTTTTCCATGAAATTGATAGCATGACAACATTTATAATACATGAGTCGGGCAATGTGATTTCATCCTGATGGCTGGTTTGATCGGGACGATCTTTGCCATTTCATTGAGCTGTTCGCAAAGACGATGTCAAATGTGTTTTTCGAAGTAACTTAATTGCGCTTATTACGAAGAGTCAAATCTAATAGGCCAGATTTCCATGTAGCTACGTGAGGCGAACCATACATGTACTAAGGGAACCCATTAGGGTTTAGGGGCGGGTCAACTTTTTGAAAGTTGACTCATCCGTTCATTAACAACTCACGATCCGCTTAACCCACCCGTTTGAAGCTCTAAACTGGAGCGGGAATCAATGTAAACATGAATAGAGGATGCATATGCTGGTATTTGAATGATCCCTTTCGATGTTTATGCTACTGTATCATACACTAATGATACGATTTCTGATCCTGTACTCTCTGTCAATTTACGTAAGATTGGATAGGAAATATTGGGCCAATTGGAAGGAAGGAAAGAAAGATGAAATCTCCCGACATGCAACGTTGGTTTCAGAAGGGGTTGCTTCGCTGGTCAACGCGATCCCTTGTCTCCTCCTTCACAATTATTCCTCTACTCACATGGCTTACGTATGTACTATGTGCATGTATGCATCTCCCTTTAGGTTTCACAAATCAGAAATGTGCCAACTCGGGCCACTGTTTATGGTTTTTCTTCGCTTTTAGATTGGTGAAATTTTATGTAAAATTACTTTTGAGTTTTACCGCTTACTAATTAATCATCGACGAAATTTGAATTATGGTCGGTATTTCGTTTAGGGTGCTTTCGAATTTGTAATTAAACTTTACAAGAATGACACCGTACGCGGCCGCCATTATCCATTGACATTCTTGACCTTTGAAACATTCCAACATTTGACCTACCTAACCGGCA
The DNA here is from genome assembly GCA_030674075.2 of Linum usitatissimum. Lineage (NCBI taxonomy): Eukaryota > Viridiplantae > Streptophyta > Magnoliopsida > Malpighiales > Linaceae > Linum > Linum usitatissimum. The sequence goes on along the minus strand of JAUJYP020000155.1, from coordinate 5,954,608 downwards.
CCCTGCTGAACCCGTCAATAGCATATATATATATATATATATATATATATTACTCTATCTAGCTAATCTAACAAATCTTCCTCCATCAATTCATTATTTGTTTGTCTGAATTTTGATTCCATACAAATTTTTATCATAAGATTCATCCATCTCGAAGACTTTTTCTATGTGTTAAGAGTCATGATTTGCGCCAAAGATGTGTTAAACATTCATCACCTTCTAGAAAAAATTTGTATAAATTTTTCTGTCTTACTTTCAGATACAAGTACCGTTAGAAAATCTCGTTATTCTAACTTAGCGTTGTTGATTTTAGTATGTTCTGTTTGGGTGAAGATTAACTCGAGAGAAGAGTTCCAGTCAAGGAATAGATCGTTTAGATTTGTGAGGGCAGTCTAAGGATATCTTAGGATATTGTCTGGCCATTATAACTTGTTTAATTGAGATTGGATGATTATCATTCATACATTACTAGTTATTGTGGATTCTAGTATGAACAACCTTTATCAAATCTTTGAAACCCGATTACTTGCATTTTGTTTTCTTTTAATTCAGTTCATAGTTTCTGTATTAATACTATAACATGCAAACAACCAAAATTTCATTATTACTTGGTCTAGTTTATATATTTAAATTGAGTGATAACGTTAAAAGTACGATTTCACTAATATTTTGTAGTGAATTATTTTAAAAGTAGGGTAAAATTCGTTTATCATTGATCTTCGATGCTCGATAAATCGAACCGGTCCCCACGAATCCTCTCGCTCTCCCATGGAGTCGTCATTTTCCCGTGGGGAGGCAGAGACATCAGAAACTTTTTTGACCAAGACGACCGTTAGCTTCCACCTTCCTTTGCCGCGTACACGTCATCATCATCTCAAAATTTTACCCGCAAAATAAAAACAAAAAAATATCAAATCAAACAGTCAATATATCAACGAGCAGATAGATAGGAGGAAGATAATCCTTTGACAGACAGGAAAGCTTTATAATTTGTGGGCAAAAGTTGAAAAGCAAACCATATGAGAAGAAATGATGAGACGACATTAGCACACCAAAAAAGCAGAGACCCTTTTCCCTCTTTCTCCAGTCTCGATCCAGTTTGCCTAAATTACAATCCTCCTCTTTGCTAAAACTCAGATCGATCCAAAGAAGAAAGAAAAATGGGAGCTCGCTGTTCTAAGTTCCCATTCTGCTGCTTCACCTCTCCCTTCAAGCCATCCGTCCTTGAATCTTCTGATTTTGGTAAAAAAGGCGATTCTTTTCACTGGTAATGGTGTTATTCTTTACTGGGTTCTTACTATTTTGGGCGAATTGCAGAGAAAAATGGGGGCAAAAAAGAGGCTGGCTTTAAGGAGTTCACATTGGAGCAGCTGAAATCCGCCACCGGCGGCTTCTCCTCCGACAACATTGTGTCGGAGCACGGCGAGAAGGCTCCCAACGTTGTCTACAAAGGGAAGCTGGATGCTGACCGTTGGATCGCCGTCAAGCGGTTCAACCGGTTGGCCTGGCCAGATTCTCGCCAGTTCCTGGTCGGTTACTTTCAAACTTTCAGATTCTTCCCTTTGTGTTTGGCTAAATGGGGGTGGAGAAGAAGGAATCTTTGGGATTGACTTTTTTGGAATGTTTTCTTCAGGAGGAAGCGAAGGCGGTGGGGAATCTGAGGAGCGACCGGCTTGCGAATCTGATCGGGTTTTGCTGCCAAGGTGAAGAGAGATTGTTGGTCGCTGAGTTCATGCCCAATGACACCCTCGCCAAGCATCTCTTTCACTGTGAGTTTTCTCTGAAAGTCTTTGGAGATAGATTTTTTTTTCCAATAGCGGAACCAGATGTCAGGAGATCTTGAGCGGGATTCTAAGTTTACAGTAAGTTTGAAATTTTTCTACGGTTTCGTTTTCTCCTGCGGATTTAGAGGCGGAATTGGCCGGATTTGGGATCAATTTCGGAAACTCAACCAATTGTGTCCGATACGTTTTCCATTGCCAAAAAATGACATTCCCAATTCTGCTAGATTACGGGGCTTAATTAAGCCTAATTCCAGCCTCTGAATTTTGTTTGGAGAGGTCCGAATTTGTCAAATCCGGCTGATTTTCCCTTGAATCTAAATTCCAGCTGAAATTAACAGCCTTTGAACGGAAAACAAAGCTTACATTGGGCGAAACTTAAAAACACTAGACAAAAATTTCAATTGTTTGAAAAGTCTATAATAAATTGTCACTTTAAAACCAAGGGATCCTAAGCCGTAGTCTAAGTTCGTCCACCCCTGCTTTTTTTCGTTGAGAATGGAGTTGTAATTATAGTTGGTTGATGTTGTTTAGGGGAGAGCCAGCCGATGAAATGGGCAATGAGGTTGAGAGTGGCTCTGTATCTGGCTCAAGCTTTGGAGTATTGCAGCAGCAAAGGGAGGGCTTTGTATCATGATCTCAATGCCTATAGGGTTCTCTTTGATAAGGTTTCTTCAAAGACTGAATCTTTATTCTCTGAACATTCTTTCCCACCTTTGGTTCTTCTTTTTGTCTTGACTGATCAATTGGAGTGTATAGGATGGGAATCCAAGGCTATCTTGCTTCGGGATGATGAAGAACAGCCGAGATGGCAAGAGTTACAGCACCAATCTCGCCTTCACCCCTCCCGAGTACTTGCGAACCGGTATGAATTCGTATTAACTAATACATGATACATAGTCGGTGTGCCCTAGCTACGAAATCTTCTGTCTAACACTACATTTTGCTAATCATTTGCAGGTAGAGTGACTGCAGAGAGTGTAGTCTACAGCTTTGGGACACTCTTGCTGGATCTTCTGAGTGGGAAACACATCCCTCCAAGTCATGTATGTTCTTCTTTCTTCCCTTTGTTATCATACCTTTTCCATCACAATGCAGATAAAATGACTTGATTCTTTCTCTGCCTTGTTATTCAAGGCACTTGACTTGATCCGCGGCAAGAACTTCCTGATGCTGATGGATTCCGCACTCGAAGGCCATTTCTCAAAAGATGACGGCACTGAATTGGTCAGGTTAGCCACCCGTTGCTTGCAGCTCGAAGCTCGTGAGAGGCCGAACGCAAAGAACCTTGTCACTTCCCTCGTTTCGCTCCAGAAAGAAACCGAGGTTCCATCTCATGTCTTGATGGGAATCCCTTCAGCAACTGAGCCATTATCTTTAACTCCGTTTGGGGAGGCCTGCTTAAGGATGGACCTCACTGCTGTACACGAAATGCTCGAGAAAGTAGGATACAAGGATGATGAAGGGATCGCCAACGATGTAACGAAATCTGACTTTTTGAAATTGAATAAACACTTTCTTTCTATCCAATTATTGAACCTGTTTTGAATTTTTGAACTTTTGCAGTTATCATTTCAAATGTGGACAAGCCAAATGCAAGAGACCTTGAACTCCAAGAAGCACGGAGACACTGCCTTTCGAGCTAAGGATTTCCCCACCGCCATCGATTGCTACTCGCAAGTAAGTCTATAAGAATATGGTGTGCCTTAACATAACTCTTGTAAACTGTTGTCTAACTGCACTCGCTTTTTAATTAGTTCGTCGATGGGGGGACTATGGTGTCGCCAACCGTGTACGCGAGGCGCTGCCTATCATACTTGATGAACGAGATGGCTCAAGAAGCGCTTGGAGACGCGATGCAAGCTCAAGTCGTTTCGCCAGAGTGGTACATTGCGTCCTACTTACAAGCAGCCTGCATGTTCAGCCTTGGAATGGAGGATGATGCTCAGGAAGCACTCAAAGACGGCACCAACTTTGAAGCCAGAAGGAACAGAAACTGACAAAAATCAAATACAGATGGAAATGCTGTTGAGTCTGATGTATAGAGTTTGTTCTTTCTTCTGCATAATTTTTTCTGTGTATCTAGGCCCTGCCCTCTCCTTGTTCGTCCGAGCTCTTGTTTGACACATGAGGATAAACTTCCAATATTTCAGTCGCTAATTGTTTGGGTTTTACTCTGTTGGCGTTTGTGAATACAATGCATTTAGCTCAAGTGATGAACTTGTTAGGAAGAAAAGGATAGGCTGGCGCGTGCAAACAATCGTGCGCGTGAATTGGGCGTGGGTGTGAGTAATATACGGGCGCGAGGGCTATTGACGAACCAAGGCGGTCTCAAGTAGCTCGGTGTTTTGCTCGTAATTTTTTTTTTCGACTCGCTCGATTTTAAACGAGCAAAACTTGAGTTAGGGTATGTTCGATTCGATAGGTTCGCGAGTTGGCTCGAGTTGAGTTCGCGAGCCTACCCAATTCGGGAGCCTACTTGAATACTAACACGATAGTATGGTTCGTCAGTATACGCAATAATGCAACATGTGACTTGTTCAAATACCATATATAGTAAAATATAATTTAGGACAACTTGTTTCTTAGCTTGACTTACCGATGTTTTTAGCATAAAAACTTCAAATTCAATTTGATCATCATGAATTTTAATGAGTGAAATTTAAATTTTGGCTTGTCAATGATAGTTAACAAGATAGGTTCAAACAAACTCGAACTCGATACAAACCAAAAAATTTTAATTCGAGTTCGAACTTGACTAAAAACCTAAAATTTAAAGAACCAAGTTTGAATACGAAGTTCAGCCAGTTTGTAAACCGCTGTACGCTTGGGTCAGCATTCCCGGGTCCGCTTATAGCTTGGAAGGCTTAGGCGGAATAAGCGTGGACTGTGCCGGGGCTGGCTCGGAGTTCACGGGCCAAATACCAGTCGGGTCGGCCCAAAATTGAAGTGGATTTAAAATCCTCCAACGGTAAATATGATAAGTTAAAAGGTTGAGAAGATGTCATGAATCGTTAGCAAAGAATTCGAATTGTTTAGAGAATGTTTATACTATTCATTAGAAGATGGTACATTGAAGTGGAACAGCCAGGAGATGACAAAGGCAAAAACCATACAAGCCAGCATGAAATTCAGGAACCGGTTGCCTTGCCAGAAGGTCTGATTCGTCTCCAAATTCTGAGCCAGCGGTAGCGACAACGACGATGGTAAATCTATAGACGCGTTGTTACTGGACTCGTTCGAATGCTCGACAACCACTACTGAATTCTGAGTTGGTACCTCTTGTACTGCTCCCACTCCCATGACGTTCTTGGCAACCGAGTTGCAGATCTCGCACGTCCTGAATCATACCACACAGAAAACGGACCACAAGGATTACTGTCATGATGATATGAAGATGCTGGTTTTGCTCATAACAAAAAGAAAAGTTGTCTGAATTGGTTTTGCAAATGTCTCAAGAAAAAGAAGTTCAATATGTCAAACGAAATGTTGGTCAATTCCCTTGTCCACTTTTCCAGATGTTGAAAAACACAAGTGACAAACTATAATTGCTCTGCACTGCACTACAAGAATTTTTCCTGCTCAGAAGCAAAAAGTACAGAATTGACATTATCAATTAGTGAGCTTTAACTTCAGAGATTATGAATTACTTACTTGTTGCCCTTGATCTTGAACCAGGTCTCGGCGCAGAGTTTGTGAGCAGCAGCAAGATCGTCCTTGCATGAACAACCCAACTCTATCATAATTCCGTCGCTCTCCAAATTACCCAGCTGGCAAATCCTACAGTCTTTCTCCGCTGCCGCCGCCGCCGTTTTATCATCCTCCTCCGCCTCCTCTGCCAAAGATCCCACCTTTATCACCGCCGAGTCGGACGAAACCGTCCTCGAGTGGAGAACGGCAAAGGTGTAGTACTCTTCGTCGCCGGAAGAGGTCCTGGAGTAGAACTGGGAAGAGTAAATTGCGCCGCCGCCGTCCTCTGCATCGGAGAAGCAGCTTAGGTCGCCGTCGTCGTGGAGGTAGTGGTGGAGGCGGAAAACAGTCCCCTGTTCTAAATCGATGTGGTGGTGGTGGTGGCGAGAGATTTCCATGGCGGATATCTTCGTAAAAAGAGATTTCTGAAGTGGAAAGAATAAGAAGAAGAAAGATCGGAAGAACAGAGCTAGTGAGCTACTGGAGCCACTTTTTGCCTTTTTTGAAAATCGGTTGGGACAAAACAGAGGAAGCTTCTGTAAATGTTGTTGGGAGTAGGAACGGTGGCGCCATTGTTTTTTCTAGATTTTGGTGGTAAAATTGTGTGTCTAATATTTATTATAATTAGGCCGACATTTAGAATTGGCCACCAATTCCGTTAGTTTTAGAGTTGGATAATAATTAGTATTCATGCATGGGTTATGTTGGGTAGATTAATTGATTTAAGTCCGAAACGGATAATGAGTAATATATCTAGTGTATAAGGGCATGGACGAGTTAAGTCGCTCGACGTATGGTTTGAAGAAAGCTCGTTCTAACTCGGCTCGATTTTTAAATGAGCCAAGTTTGAATCGGGGTATGCTCAATTCGATACGCTCGTGAGCTGGCTCGAATACTAGCTCTACTATCTAGCCCAATAGTAAACTTAATAATGCAACATGTTTTTCTATCCTATATAATACATCATATGTAAACTGTGATTCTTCTAAAAAAATATAAGTGACACATTTTTAGGTTTTAACTATTTTTGTGAAAAATAGAAACTTATAAATTTTCTAATTTAGCTCAAATTGGACTCATTAGAGATTTTAATGAGCGAAGTTCGAGTTGATCTCGTTATTGACTCGCCAATTAGTTATTGAGCCAAGTTAAAATAGGCTCGAGCTCGTCCAAAAAGTAACAAATTGAGGTTGAGCACAATAAAATCCGACTCGACTCTGTTCGATTTGTCAACATCTCTAAGTGTATTCATCTATATAATAACTTATATAGATTGGAATTACAAATATCCACTACTCATACCTCCACGTACTCACAATGCCACTCATTTTGACGGCCCGTTATTAGATTCACAACATACTAAACGCGTGACTTGCAATAATGAAATTGAAATAATAAAAAATCCTAGACAAAATTATAAAATTCAGTTACATAACATTAAAACTACCCGAAGCGATATTAAAGAACACACTACACAAAAATAGAGAAAATTTCTATCATTTTATTTATATCCTAGAACTAGAAGACCAAAAAGATGGATCATGATCACACACACACACCTATTTCCCCCAATTTGCATCTTGGTGTGAACAACACAAAAGCAGAAAGCAAAAAGAAAAAAAAAAGATGGGAAATTCATCCATGAATAAACAACATCAACAACAACAACATGTTACTTACTAGAGAAATGCATACTTAGCTGACTTAGCTGATCCACACCCGAAACTTCATAATGCCAACATAACAGTTCATGTATGTGGAGTAGTGCAATTAGTTGTGTTGTGTGGTTGAAAATTTAAAAGTAATAGGTTCGAAACTTCAAATCCAACTACAATAAACGCCTATGCTATATTTATTTCATTTCTCTCCTATAATAGTACTTTAATATCACGATAACAAATACTACTTCGGATGGTTCTTTTGAATAACCCTGTGGCTGGTCCAGGAGCAAACCCAACTTTGGTTGCTTTAATGGTGGGGGCTGGTTGTGGCGTGCCTTCCAAAGTTTCTTAGGATTCTTTGTCTTGATGTTGATGTGTGATTAGTTCGATTGTTAACTACTTATCAAGAAGAACATCTGCTACTGTTTCTGTCTCAACAGGTTTGGGAGAGAATAGTAATATATATGGTTCTTAGGGAGGCGAAAAATTAATTTATCTGTTGGGAGCTAAACTTTGATCGAATCCTTGACTTGGATGAACGGTTTGGACTAATATTAAAGTAATGAATAAGGTAAACACTAAGCACGTCAGTACTGATGCTGCTCGTATATCTGCAGATAAGCCTCAGAGAGAGCAACCGTCTGAGGAAGCGTTTCGGAGAAGATACAGTCCTTCAGTTCCAAGTTGTTCAGAGGAAAGTTGACTGCAATGCAATTAAACAATAATCAGATTAAGGAACAACATTGAGCTCGTGAAATGGAAATCCTTTTTTCCAAGAGTTTTGTATCATCGATGAAACTGGCCTAGTGTTTGGTTCTTCTTGAGGCAGACTGTGTTGTTGTTGAATCGTTGCATGTGAAGAATAAGATACTTAGGCAATTTGGTAAAGCGGCAGTTCATCCTCACGGCACGATCCGTGTCTACTTCGGTGATGGTCTCTTCCTCGATCTTCTCCAGGATGTTCAATAAATGAACCTAACAGAATCAAACAAGAGTGTAAAGATGCAACAGATTCATAATGCTAAAAGTTGTACAGCAGCTTCATTTGCATACATCACAGGCTTTAAAGCCAGAACATACAACAAGTAACTGATATGATTATATGAGTCAACTGTGCATTCGAATTTTAGACCAGTAATGTTCTAAGTGTTACCGCAACGTAGATAAAAGGAGTAACCCAGAAATTACAGGATCGAATAAGTTGAAAGTCCCCTATAATATAACCTTTTAGATGGGTGGAATCTCCACTCTGGGAATATGACGAATTAACTACCAAACCGAGCATAAGGATGTGTTTTTTTCATCACTAACCTGTGGAATAACATCCATCGGCATCAACGGAGGCGGTGGCAAATCCAAACTGAGCACCATGAACACCTCTGTCGAAGTTTCCTTGAGAGCGTTGCTATGTTCAGTCTCACCGTCTGTACCAGTGGCACTGTGATCAGCACCACGCCGGATCACTTCTTGGACAACCTCAATTTCCCCCTGCCAAAGCAGAAGCATATAACGAATAAAAGATTTAACTGCCCAACGGTCAGACATCATAGGGAAACCGGCGTTACCTGAAAGCAATCGAAAATGATGTTGATATTCTTGTTCCAAGTTGTAAGATTATAATGAAGTCTGAAGAGAAGCCATGCCATGAACTCCTCAGGGTCAAAGTGCCTCCATACGCAAAACCTGTTGTTGCTGGCTTTCATAACTGCTTGAAGAAACTCACGAGGGCTCACCTGCCCCTTGTAGTTTCGAGCATGCCATATCTTTTGTGTCAGCTCCCCAACACGTTGAACGAGAATGGACGGACATTTCTCATAGTTTTCCGGAATGAGGAAGAAATTTCATAGCGGCGGTACCCTCATAAGAGAATGAATTGTGACATACACAAAGTCGGTATTTATGCGACCCTCGATGTTCTTGCGGCCAACCATTCCCGGAACGTAATCGGAACCATCAAGTGCCCTACACCATTGTTTGTTCTAGTCCAACTGCTCGACTCGTTCCTTTGTAAACCTCGGATTCAGCGCATCTCGTATGTCATCCAAAGAAGGATCAATAATCTCATATCCGTCAGGAAGACAGTACACCTTCTCAGTCTCTAAGTTGATATACACATGATGCCCTGCTTCAACACTGTGAGTATACGCATGGGACTTCGCCCCCTTCCTTGGTAATATTTCCCACACCAGACACGCATACACATTCACATTCGACACCAAACGCAACTTCTCCGATTCAAAATCCCGCACCTCGCGATTCACATTCGACATCAACACCGAACATAACTTCTCCAAATCGAAATCCAGCACCTCGCGGTTCACTGTGTCCAGATAAGGACAGTCCGAACGAGGTTCCAATTGCTTCTGGATGCTACCTTCTAATCCATCAAGTTCATCGACTAGAGGATTATCAATCGCCTGACTCCGAGATGAACCTTCTATCTCAACTCTCTGTCTCTTCGTTGAACCTTCTTCGTCCACCATTCTAACGTCTGCTCTCTCTTTCGAATCTTAATACCTACAGTTACACATAAACTACTAATTTTCACCAATACTCCGTTCGATTGGAGTCAGCATGCATTTACTAGTAATCAAAATCAAACAAGTGAATCCGGAATTAGGTTTCAGCGAGCAGAGGCAGGTACGAGTCGTAGGTAGAGAGACGATGACTCCGGTTCAGAGTTAAGTCCGGCTTCCCTTCCCATGTTGCTTCAACGCCAAGAATTGTTAAATATAAGATAATATGATACTAGTAAGTCAAGCTTGGACCTTTGATGAACTTAGTAATGAACAAATTTGCAAGTTCACCAGGGCTCCAGATAGCCTTGGAAACACAAGACACAAATCTACACACATAAACAATGAAAATATAAATACAATAATTGATTATCCTGACCATAATTAAGAGTTAAGAAATAATTAGTGACACTTTCATTTAAAATCCATTTCGTATGTTTCCTTCTCCACACGCATTCAGTTCATCTAATTTAATTCATTAGCTAACTAATTAATTAATACTTAATCCTCCACAATTATTTTTCCCAACCGAACTGATCAGCAAAGTTGTTGACGAGGTTAGATTTTGACTGTCAAGGCTTGTCCCAATCAACGTCTAGATGTTGATATTAACATTCTTGAATTACTAGCTAGGATGACCAAATGTGTAAACTTGAAGTTAGGCCACCAATATTACTTAACTGTATTACCTAATTGCTTCATCTTCTTCTCCAACTGGAATGATCTAACGAAGATATTTTAATCTCCACTGAAATTGCTCGACCCAAAAAAACCAAAAACCAACAATAATAACCTACGTGAAAAAGGGTAAAAAAGATGGATTCATGCATGCATGCATGCATATCATAAAAAGTGGACGAATGTTTCCCTGTTCAAAATTTCCACACGCATATGATCCCTAGCTAGGTTGCATCCGACTTGAAGAAATTGACATAGAAACCAAATCTCATTTTCACCAATGGATAAGGAATTAGAAATTAGTCAAAAAAGTCGTACGTACACATAGCATAACAAGTTCATTACGTGACATATTGAAGGACCATCACGCATAAAGAAACATGTATACTTTTCATACATCAACCAAGGTAGGTAAATACTTTGTAGGATTGTCTCTTCCAACTCTTTCAATTTGTATATGATATTGTTTGTATTCGGTCAAATTCGTATAGTTTGTGCAATCTGTTTCTTCCCAAAATGAAATAAGTTTGGTGGCTAAACACATTTTTTTATAAATTAGAAAAATCTGCCTTGATCATTAGCCGATGCATAGTTTTTTATCCATGTGTGGGGATGAGGCGGCAGGTGGAGGAATTACGAAATGGGTTAATTTCGTTACGATCGTATGAGTCACGAACGAGTAAAGTAATTGTAAGCTCATTTGGGTTATAAATCAATTATATAACATATGGCTTTGCTATAGGTTGGAAATTCTGATCGTTTAACCGACCGTACCCTTATCGAGTTTGACGGTTATTAATTGCGTTGACTGGGTATTTTGCGGTTATGGTTATAACCGTTAACCGCTACGAATGGGTAAGGTTAGGTTATGGGTTTCGAAGTAACCGCACCATCACCGTAACCATACCCATAACCATCCCCAACCCGTAACTTACCCTCTATTTACCCGTATATTATTAAAGCAATAAAAGCCCAATATCATTTGACTTTCACAACCTACTTACATTTTAACCCTATGTTCCAACACAATACTTTTGCTTTTAATTTCAAAAATAAGTGACAAGTGCTTTTAGTGTTCTAGAATGCTATTGTTACTATTGTTTAGAATTAGATTTGGAAAATTTTCAGATGAATGAATGTGTATGCATTTTCGACTTTTCATTCCTTTTTTTTCTTGCATATCGGTGGTTAACCGTTAGGAGGAGCGGTTACAACCGTAACCGGATGGGTATGGGAATGGAACGAAATCTATCACCGAAATAGTATTGGTGATGGTTATGATTAATAACCGCCACGAAAGTGGATGAATAATGGGTATGCCATAACCATCCCCGAACCTCCCCATTATTAAGCCTACTCTGTTCACCTAATTGGGTTGAATCAGGTCAACTTAAATTTCAGCAATATATAATTAATATGGTATAATATTATTACAAGCTAGCTATATAGTGGCCAACTCTCCATCTAATAAAACATACTGGGATTACAAATATTTAAACTACCAAGATTTTTTTAAATGATAAATAAACCGAGTATCAGGTGGGCATATCATAAAATTCCTTGCTGACGTAAGAAGCCAGCAATTTCATCCGTTTGGTCCTCCTGTACATTTCTTCTTTCATTTAATGAATTTCTTCTTTAATTTAATTTATAATTCATTGGCTCCTGGATCTGACCATTAAATGGCTGGCTAGATCTTCGATTAATATAAAATAAGAAAATAATAATAATAATTTACCATAACAACAAATGGAACTATTAAATGTTTATTTACTTCTATTTTGTTGCTTTTCGATCTTGGAAAAATTGAAACTCCCATTGACACATTTTAGCACCTTATTTAATCCCCCCTTCATCATATTCTCTCTTAGTTGCGATATATAGTTTCAATTTATTGCACTCCCTACTAGGCCAACTATGCCAGAAAGAATTATATAATTACAAGAAAAAAAGTTAAAAAAAAAACATAATTGAAGTTGTAGTTAAAACTTAAAACCACTTAGTTTATTTTGGTTTAATGTCTCATTCATGATTTCAACGCACTAATTGATTCAACCCTTCAATTTTGGCGAGGGGGAATAAACTAATTAAGACTCTATCTCTCATTTTTCTGATTTGTTATATTTTATATATTTTCATTCCCAAATCCTCTATGCAATCTTCCAAGCCAGCAAAATTGTATTATTTTTTTGAAACATAAACAATAACCTAAATAGGGCATCTCTCATGATCCACAAGGCACACATAGATGTGTCATATATTGAATTTAAAACAATTTTGAATCACTGCTCCGCTTTGTTGGTCCGGGTAGAATAATGGTGGTTAGGCTATGAATTGGTCGAAAAGATCTTGCTTGGTCTAATTTTTTTTGGATGATTCACTCATGTGTGTATCTCGAAAGGCATATAAGAAAAATGCGGTAAGAGGGTATGGTTAAAGGAGATTAAGCGAACTCTAGGAAATATTAGTGATAGTACTAGGATTTATAGTGATTATCTATCTTTATCTGCATACTTTTTGAATAAATACTAGTTTGTTTGTGCTTCAATCCCGTGTGATTTTGTGTTTTGGCATTGTATGCCTAGATCTATTCACTTGGACCGTTTCGGTCCATTTGATGTATTTCTTTGTAATATTTGTTATCCACATGTACTTTAGAAAGATGTGGTCTGGCTATGAGGCCATGGACGTGGAATAGAGTACAGTTGAAGCTCGAATGGAGTGACGATGCAAGAATTGATGAAGAAGAAGGGTTGCATGCAGGCCCTCGAGCTGCAATTACCCTTGTAGCAAAAGGGGGTGCACGATGCACCTCTTGGATCCAGCAGTTTTCATATAAAAGGAGCAGTTTAAGGAAAGAGAGAGAACAAATATTCTCCAACAAATTCCTTTGATTTTTCTCCGATTTTCCTCTGCAAAACACCATATTTCCATTCCTAAAAGTCTGATTGAAGATCCAAATGAATCCCCATTGAAGATTGAAGATAGGATTGTAGCTAGAAGATCAAAAGTGAAGATTGATTCAAGTTTGATTCATTGTCTCTTCATCAAGATGGTGGTTAGATCTTTTTCTATTTTTTCTTCTTTTAGAGTTATGAATAGCTAAATCCTTAGAGTTTTTGGTTGGAGTGTAAGATTTAAGCCATGATACTCTCTCTAAAGTATAGGGTCGACGATTGTTGGATATTTGGAATTGAATGAAAGATTGCTTTGATTGTTGGTTTTTCAACCTTATTCTTGTTTTGACTTGAATTAGGTCAAATCTATAAAATCCTTTATTTGATCGATTGTGGCATTCATATGATTAACAATCTAAGATTTAAGAAATTTATCGATGGAGTAAATCAATAGCTCGATTCTACTCTTCGTGCTTCTTTTGGTTTTAAAGGTTGTTCATCAATTAATTAGTGGGCGCTCTGATTTGCACCTAACGAACCAAGTTGGGTATAGTTATAAGTAGTTTAGGTGTTGATGGACCAAGTTAACACTAATTCCAATTGCTTGTGATTTCCTTTAATTCAAAAAGAGCACCTTATCACTTTGTTGAACTTATCGGTGTTCATTACTAGTTAGCCTACTTAAGGTTATTCTAACCTTGATTGGGAAACTGGTAGTGGTAATCCGTGTGCATGATCATGCCGCGGATTCATACAAGTGATAAGAGGAATCATATTCAATCCAAGTCCAACGTTTGCTCGATTTGACTACTATTAGGAAGTTGAGCTTGATGAATCATCCCTTCCAAAAACTTGTTTTCTCCTTTTGATCAAACCTTAATTCTTAGTTTTAATTAATCAATAGATTAATTAGAAACATTTCCCAAATTGTTAAGTCCAGGCCGTGTTGATATAGTTGAGTAAAAGTATAACAAGAGGAATCTTTGGACACATACGACACTTGTGGTGTCGAGATAATTTCACAGTTATTACGACGATCAATTAAAAAATGAATAAATACCGATATGCGTGAGACACGTAGATAGTAGGAAAAATAATATCGACATGGCCTCTTTTTATAGTGTCTCGGTACGTTTGTCACCGTGCCACATAACAACTCCCTCTAAATTTCATACCATTACAGTGCAATCACAATTCAATTATCATACATTATATTAAAAGCAGACTTACCGGTTTGAACGTCTGACACACGGTTTGGAAAACCATGATAACGAGGAAGGGATGACATGCGAATACAATTAAATTCCACGCGTCAATCATATCTGTTTACCATCCATCCATCTATCCATCCATCCATGGTAAGTGCCTGGATTTGGAACTGTTCAAACACTTTAATCAGAGGTGAGCTAATTTACCTAATGATCTTGAAACTGCACCAACTAATAATAATAACGAATAAGAATAGCCCACTTTTGGAAATTGGATGATGTTTAATCAATGCTTGTTCCAATCTTCATTTACATGGCTAAATATAGATAGTGGAGAGGGAGACAATTGGAGTCACCAAATTCACCTTCATTATCAAATTTATTCACGTATGTACAAAAGTAAATTACTTTAATTTAACCTTAATTTTCATAGTTTAACTGATAATGTTTTTCTGTACACGTACGTGTTTAAGAGGGATGAAAACTGTATATTGGTCTCTCGATAAACATCATACTATGTACCCAATTTTAAACTAGATTTTTGTAAGTTGTTGTGCAATGTTAACTAGCTAGGATCTAATAACAAGATATATAATATGATGTTAATGCTCATGTATATATTGATAAAAAATTATCGGATGAGTTTCATTATCAGTTTATATAAAACTCGACTACGATAAAAAATTTATCACTAATTTGACGAACAATGTCATAAAAAATGAGAACACAATATACCCTAATCCAAAACTTAACGATTCCAACCAACAAAAAAGAATCAAAATGTTGACCAATAAATGGATTATCATTCATATTAATTTGCTTGAACCTTGTAAATTTAATTTAAATTTTTATTTAATTTCTTCCACCATCTCTTTGAATGTCAATTGGTTGATCAAATATTTTGGATGGCCTAACCTAGCTAGTTAGATAACGAAGCTTCTTCTTCCTCTTCTCCATCATCGAGAAGAACTAATCAAACACCAATTATTTGGTATTAACTATAAAATTAAATACTTAATATAAAATCCCAGCACGCAATCGTGCCAAATTCATCCCCACAAACCCTATAAATACAAACCCTCACCCTTCTCTCCCAGAATCATCATTTCTCACAACTCAAAACTTCATACATCCTCTCTCTCTCTATCTAACCTCGTAGTAAGCTACTCCGATTTCGAAAAATCATGAAGGGGATTATGTTCCTTCTCGCATTTGCTCTAGCCTTCCTGGCTTGCTCTCCTCCTCCTTCCGCTTCTGGAGCTGTCGTCGAGCACACTTTCGATGTAAACAATAGTTCTTCATGGCTTTCATTGTTATATAACTGGTATTTTGGATGTTAGAAGTTCGTGACCAAATATATGTTGTTTACGTGTGTATCGTGCAGGTGCAAAATCGGACTCTTAGGTTGTTGTGCAGCCAGCAAGTAGTGCCTACCGTGAACGGAAGTGTGCCTGGACCGACTATTCGTGTTCAAGAAGGAGACACTCTCGTGGTTCATGTTGTCAACAATTCGCCTTACAACATTAGTATTCATTGGTAAGAGAATAATCAACATCATAATTTTTAATTAATTTAATTTATACCATATGACTAAGCCTACCAACTCTATAATTAATTTCCAACATCAATAACAAATCAAACCCCTCAAAGTCCACGAGATTACGTTAGAAATGAGTTATTAGCTTGCGACACAAGTAAACGGTTCTTGTTAACTTGGTACAATTATTTATTTGATTAATTCAACTGTCCTAGTCAATTTGGTACCGAGATGTAGTTAAGTTTGTCTTAACTCTTTACCAATCAACAAAAAATTAACATGTTTTTTATTGTCTCATTTAGGCATGGAATTTTTCAAATGTTGAGCGGATGGGCAGACGGTCCTAATATGATAACCCAGTGTCCGATTCGACCAGGCGGAACTTACACTTACAAATTCACCATCACGGGTCAAGAAGGCACTCTTTGGTGGCACGCTCACGTGTCCACTCTTCGTGCCACGGTCTACGGTGCCCTCATCATCCGACCCAAATCCGGAAACCCTTACCCGTTTCCCAAACCCGACAAGGAAGTCCCTATTATCCTTGGAGAATGGTGGAATGCTAATGTCGTCGATGTTGAGAATCAGGCTCTCGCTACCGGTGGTGGACCGAACAGCTCTGATGCCTACACCATTAACGGCTTCCCTGGAAACCTCTACCCTTGCTCCCAAACCAGTAAGCAATATTATCAATATCCTTTGGCTTCATCACAAAAAGCAGTGATATCGATTCTGATTAGAAATTGCTAACCAATTTATTTTTATCTCCAAACAGAAATGTTCACCCTGACAGTGGAGAAAGGAAAGACATACATGTTAAGGATCATCAACGCTGCACTCAACAACCAGCTCTTCTTCAAAATCGCCAACCACAAGTTCACAATCGTGGCAGTCGACGCAGCTTACACTACTCCGTACAAAACCGACGTCGTTCTAGTTGCCCCGGGGCAAACCACGGACATCCTCCTAGAAGCTGACCAAGCAATCGGATCCTACTACATGGCCGCTCGCCCTTACGCTAGCGCACCGGGTGTTCCATTCGCTAACACCACCACAAGAGGCCTAATTACATACAAAGGCTCGTCGTCTTCGACTCCACAAATGCCGATTTTACCAGCATTCAACGACACTCCGACCGCATTCAAGTTCAACTCGAACCTCACTAGTGATGCCTCTGCGAGACATTGGGTGCCTGTCCCCACTGATGTGGATAGACACATGTTCGTCACAGTCGGACTAGGGCTCGAGCCCTGCACGACTGGGAACGGGACCTGTCAGGGTCCCAACGGGCAGAAGTTTGCTGCTAGTATGAACAATGTGTCGTTCCAATTCCCAACGACTCTGTCATTGTTGCAAGCCTTTTCGGGCAAAGTTGGTGGGGTTTACACCAGGGATTTCCCTGCTACGCCATTGTTGAAGCTGGACCACACGAATCCGAACATTAACAACGATACGCAGTTGTTGTTCGTCAAGAAGGGGACGAAAGTTACGAAGCTGAAGTATAACGAGACTGTGGAGATGGTGCTGCAGAACACTGCTATACTGACTGTCGAGAATCACCCGATCCATATCCACGGGTTCAATTTCCATGTATTGGCTCAAGGGTTTGGGAACTACGACAAAGTGAACGGTCCCAAGAAGTTCAATCTGGTTAACCCGCAAATCCGTAACACCATCGGAGTTCCAGTTGGGGGATGGGCTGTTGTCCGATTCCAGGCTAACAATCCAGGTGAGAGATTTGCACTTTTTTCTCTTTGAAGCATATTGTCGAACACTTGGAATGCTTGGATTTAAAAGTTAACAATCTCTGGTTTTTTAATTTACAGGAATTTGGTTCATGCATTGCCATCTGGATGCTCACTTGCCGTGGGGATTGGCTATGGCGTGGGAGGTGGAGAATGGGCCGACTCCGGGAACCAGGCTGCCGCCGCCGCCGGCTGATTTGCCCAAGTGCTAAAACTGAAAAAAATGGTTGATTCAAGCACAGGCAAGGGACAATAAAGAGATCATTCTTTCTATGTATTTAATTTGATTTAATTTGTTTGTGTCTCATTGATTTGATGTAATAATAATTTGTGATCAAGTTTGGGGGATTTTGTGATTTGTCAAATTCTTTTCGAGTCAAATATTGTTGTAATAGTTTAATTGTTTATTTTTCAATGTAAAGAAAGATGGTATTACATTTCAATCCAATGAAAGAAAGAAATTATAAATTTGTGTGGTTTCTCTTTCCGTCTAAGGTTTGTAATAGTGTGCGGTTTTTCATGTCTTAACTTAATGTTCGAAAAATTAATTCCGTCATCATTTGTTAGCCACTTGCCACTCACCGGTCAGGGTTCATCTCCGACCATTACTTGTCTGTTCTTTGTTAATCTCGACTTATTCTTATTTTTCTCATTTATGAATTATTAATCGTTTTTTGATATTTCAATTCAATCGTCAAATTGATTCAATCAATTGACTACAATCAAATTGAATCTGAGCAAAATTAATCAAATTCAATACAACTCAATTATAATCACAATCACGAATTTTAACATATTTAAATCATAATCTCCGTTGAATTCTATCTAAATTTAACAGACCGACCATTCAACTCAAAACTAACCTTGAAATGAATCCATGATCACACAAAATCTACAATGATAAGTGGGCCCCCAAATCCTAACAGGAGCCGTTAATCCACCTCCTCACACTCCCCCCTACGCAATCTTTGGCGGCTCTCTGCAATAGTAGCCAAATTAAAATTCCGACGAACAAACACTCTGAGAATTCTCAATCTCAATCCATGGCGACGGCGCCGGCAGCAGCTACCAGCTCATCTCACCTTCTAACTTCCACTTCCCGCTCACTTTCCCGCCTCTCTCCTTTCCACGTCTGCGTCCACGATTCCAAATCTCTCCTCGTTTCCTCTTTCCCTAACAGGAGGAGGAGTAGGACCTCCGGCGGGTTCAAATGCTCCGCAGTCGGCACTGCGCCGTCGGAGGCTGTGAAGAAGACCAGCAGCAGCAGCTACGAGATCAAAACGCTAACGAGCTGGCTGCTGCAGCAGGAAATGGCCGGCGTGATCGATGCCGAGCTCACCATTGTCCTCTCCAGCATCTCATTGGCGTGCAAGCAGATCGCTTCTCTTGTTCAGAGAGCCGGCATTTCTAACCTCACCGGCGTTCAGGGCGCCGTCAATATCCAGGGTGAGGACCAGAAAAAGCTCGACGTCGTTTCAAACGAGGTGAGAAAAAAAAAGAACAAGGACTTGAAATTGGATTGAAATTTGCACCCAAAGTGGTTGATAAAATGTCTGATAGGTGTTTTCCAATTGCTTGAGATCGAGCGGCCGGACTGGGATCATTGCGTCAGAGGAAGAAGACGTTCCTGTTGCTGTAGAAGAGAGCTACTCGGGTAACTACATAGTAGTCTTCGATCCGCTTGATGGATCATCAAATATCGATGCAGCAGTCTCAACCGGTTCGATCTTCGGCATTTACAGCCCTAACGATGAATGCCTTCCCGACATTGGCGACGATTCAACTGTAAACGTTTCCATTCCAAGAAGAATTTTATTACTCCTTCCCCAAACAAGGATTGAACCAAATGTGGTGTAACGTTTTCTGAACTTTTTGCAGCTAAGTACTCAGGAACAGAAGTGCATCGTGAGCGTGTGTCAACCAGGGAACAACCTTCTAGCAGCAGGATACTGTATGTACTCGAGCTCAGTGATCTTCGTTCTGACGATAGGGAAGGGGGTTTTCGCCTTCAATTTGGATCCTATGTACGGGGAATTCGTGTTGACTCAGGAGAACATTCAGATTCCGAAGGCCGGGAAGATTTACTCGTTCAATGAAGGTAACTACCAGATGTGGGATGGTAAGTTGAAGAAGTACATTGACGATCTCAAGGACCCTGGTCCAAGTGGGAAGCCTTATTCTGCTCGCTACATTGGAAGTCTGGTTGGTGACTTTCATCGGACGTTGCTTTACGGTGGCATATATGGGTACCCTAGAGATATGAAGAGCAAGAATGGGAAGTTGAGGTTGTTGTATGAGTGTGCACCGATGAGCTTTATAGTGGAACAGGCTGGTGGCAAAGGATCCGATGGCCATGGCAGAGTTCTTGATATCCAACCAGTTGAGGTCAGTCAGTCACAAAGAAAATTTTGGATTGCTTTAGTTTTGCTGCTGATTTTTTTGTTATGTAATGGAGATTGTTTTGTTTGGTTTTTTGGTATTTAACAGATCCATCAGCGCGTGCCACTGTATATCGGTAGTGTGGAGGAAGTAGAGAAGTTGGAGAAGTATTTAGCTTGATTCCAATGTAAAAAGCAAACAGCTTGAGTTTTGTTTAATGGAGCTCGGTCAATGAACAAGTGCCAGAATTGCAAAATGTGAAAGCTTTACAACTCCAGGCTGCCAACTGTTGCCTTAATAAACAGAGGTAAACCTCCAATAAACAGAGTACTCTGTTCTCTACACTCTAAATGTCTGAAAGAATTTTGAATGCGACACTCTTGACTCTTGACACTCTTGACTCTTGAGTATAAAGGTACATCCATAAAGAAGTCCGGTATATGAATGATTAGCCAGGAACTAGGCAAAATTGAACGTTAGATTTCGGTCACGAAGAAGAATCTGCCGTAAGTGCTGTCCTGCTAGGTGGTCAGCTTCTAAGTCATTTGAGAGTATATGAAACTTGCTGCATTTAAGAACCTATGTGATCGTTTGCTGCAATTTAATGAAAGATGTTAGAAAAATCTACAACGAACTGTGCTGGTGAAGTTGGTTCCCAAGGACAGGCAGGTCTTCCAATCCAAGCTCTAGTTCCTTTAGCAGCTCAGCAAAGGAGAAGTCGGGTCCAAACATAGCAGGCAAATTCATGCCAAAAATATCATCATCCTTATCAGTGTCTGGCGCCGAGACATTGTCATAAAATCCGAGATCATAATTATCCACACAGACAGTCTCATCAGAACCACCAAAGTCCAGCCTCGCCTTCACGCAATCTCTCGTTACTGACATCTTGGAGCCGGGTTTCATAGGCGAAGGAGATGAAACGAAGCGGTTCCTCTCCACCGTGTATGAGACATGCTTACAAGGGCTAACCATGACCCTCTCCGAGGTAATCACGGTGCAGCTCGTTGGAGTTACATCTTGTGGACTGATGCTGCAATTTGCAACAGGAGGAGAGACAGCAACCGTAGATTCGGACATATCATTCGGTGAGGATATTGATTGTTGAGGAGGTGTTTCAGGACCAGGACATTCGATCCGAGGAGATGAAGACATCTGATGCTGATTGAACAAGCCCTTAGCAATGCATGATCCATTAGTGGAACCATGAGCAGCTTCCTTACCAGTGGATGCATTACTAGTAGTCTGGTCACAAGCTGCTAATATGAGGAAACAGAAAGCACACTTAAAATACAGAAACTTGCACAAATGAAGCTAGAGGTGAGTAAAGATTCCTTACCAGGACTTGGTGTGGCTTTGGAGAGTAACTTGAACTTCTTCAAAGCACGAGGGGCTTGTTCCTGCTGCACAACTCCATTCGAATTTGCACCCGGTCGCTTTCTCGTCAATGACAGATTCGTAACTGGTGCGGAAAGCTTACTGTTGGCAGCCCTGGGAATAGGAACCAAATTTGCGGGAGCTCGAGAAAATACTGTGACCTGCTTCGTCGCAGAGGCCTGGATAATCGGCGCAACAGATGGAATGGAGCTACCATTGTAGACGTTCATCACTTCTTGCATACCATGTAAGAGGTTGCATACCCTCGAATTCTCGTGCTCTAAAAGCACCCTTTCTTGATCCAACATCACCTTCTGCCCTTTCAAGCTGATATACTCCTCCAATATCTCCCCTAAGCTCAACAAACTCTTCGGCGCCTACCGAAAATTCGGAGAAATGAGAAATCCCCAAATTTAGAATTCGAGAAAACCCTAGCGCCAGCTGAACAATTTTGCTAAGGACAAAGTTTCGAAGAGTACCTCATTAACCGGAGTTCTCGAGATTAGCGAAGAAGCTTCGTTCCTGAACACGGTACGAGTCCCGGAGAAATTGTTGTCGCACAGATATCTGTCCACTAGGAACGCCACCTGAGTCGGCGTCATGTTCCCTTTCCCCACACCAGAGTTGTTCATCGTCGATCTGCAAACTGGAGAGAACCAGAGAATGATGGATAGAGAGAGACGGAGATTCGAAAATGGAGAGCGAGCTAACAAAAGTGGAGGATGAATCTGAATCTGAATTAGAGAAACGTAAAGGGAGATTTGGGGAAGAAGAAGAGGAAGAAACGGCGGGAGTTTTAAAAGGGAGACAATTAGCCAGTTTTCCAGCGGTTGTTTTTTCCCGCGGGAAACCAGATTTCAGATTCTGGCGGTAAAATTGATTGCAAAAATGACTAAATGGACTCGAGTTCAGCCCATGCTTAAATGGGCTTGATAAGAGGAAGCCCAATTCAATTAGACGTAGTAAGAACGATGTTGTCCAGTTTTTTCTTATCCTTTTCTTCTTCCTCTTTTGAATTACATTTGCAGAAGGATGATGAACGAAGGACTGGTGCTTCAATGGAGTAGTAGTCGTTACTACTGCTGCAACCGGAATACCATTGCCCCGCCTTCGTTGCGTTTTCCGGGAACCAAAAGGATATGTCGACCGTTGATCAGAGCATCAACGACGGAGGAGCAACAGTTGACGGCGAAAGACAGACGGCAGCTGAGGAACCAACGGAGGGAGAGCAAATCGGGATACAGCTGGAGAGAAGAAGTCGAGGAAAGGCTTAGCATGAAGACTAAGAAGAATGTAATCCGGAAGAAGGACGAGCTCAGCTTGGATCGCTTAGCTGAATTAGGTCCTCAATGGTGGGGGCTTAAGACTGCTATGACTCGTGGCCATCTGACGGCTGATGTTGTCGCCAAATCGTTGGCTCGTAAGTATCCGGAATTCGAATTCAAGGTATGCAGAATCCGTTTCCTGATTTTGAAATTTTTTGAATTGAAATTTTTATGAGCGGAATTCTGAGTTTGGCGAATTTCAGATGTATGCTCCGTCGGTGCAAATAAAGAGGAAGCTGAAGAGCGGGAAGATATCGACAAAGCTGCAGCCGATATTTCCTGGCACTGTGTTCCTTTGCTGTGTGTTGAACAAAGAGATTCACGATTTTGTATATGGATGCAGAGGAGTTGGTGGCTTTGTTGGTATCAAAGTTGGATACATGTGAGTAGTACTAAATTCAACCTTCGTTTATCCTTTATTTATCCTGCCATATTCATGTTTAGTATGTGCAGCTCCATGCGAGTCACATTTCGCATCATCTCGGATCCTTATCATGCCCTAGGTTTATGAATTCATCAGTAGGGTTCGAGTTCGGTTCCAATTCTAACATTTCAGCTAGAATGTCTTTGAGCTTGGATGTGTTAGTGAACATAGAACGAATTCCATGTGTTTTGGCACTTCAAAGCAAGGTTGATTGAACCTGCATTCTGCTTCTTGTAGCAAGAACTAAGAGTTGGTGATCTTATTTGTTGACAACCAGGGGGAGACTATACAACATCCCTAGGCAAGTATCTGAGGAGGACATTCAACAAGTCGTTAAGCGGGCAGAGGAGGAACAGGAGAAACATGATCAGGCCTTTGAGGAAGAGGAGCAAGCAAGAAGAGTAGAAGAGAGCTCGAAAAAGCTTAAGGCCAAAGATACTGTAAAAGAATCGTCAAAGAAGAAGAAGGTTAGCAAGCGGCTGTCCGCTGGTTCGATTGTTCGCGTCCAATCTGGGCCCTTTGCAGAATTCGAAGGCAGCCTTAAGAAAGTTCATCGCAAAACCGGAAAGGTAACCTTATTTTTCTGAGGTTGGCACGATTCATTTAGTGAGAGGCTTACAAATTTCTTACATACTGAACTGACTTAGCTCAAGTAGAAAAGACTACTTACAGCTAACGCAAAGGTCCGCTTTAACTTGACTGAAAATAGTTGTTATGACTCAAATCCTCGGTTTCTTTCTTTGCCTAATCATTGGTCCGTCATGTGTTATTGCAGGCAACTGTTGGCTTTACACTATTTGGTAAAGAGACCTTAGTAGAATTAGATCTCAATGAGATTGTAACAGAAGAAGCAGCATCAATCTAAAGAAATGCTTCTCCCTGTCTCTATGGGGGGTAAGTTCTCTACGTTACATTAGTTATTCGTCATTTAATTTTTTCAACAAATTTACCGTCTATGCACCACATATACTTCCATGGATTATTTGAATGACAGAACTCAAAAGAATCTGCAGTGAAAACCAAAAGCTCTCAGAGAACTAGGTATAGTGACTAAATGCTCATTCCCAATTAAATGAATTTGAAAGATTGGTCTGTTTATAGACATGCTCACATGGCCAGTGGTTTCACAATATGACTCAAGATGGTAAGCTAGATCTGAAAGCTTTCTTCTTCTTTGTTTCTTTCCTTGAACGGCAGCCTGTAGTTGAGAGTGGTCCTATTTCTTTGGTTCAGCTGCCATAATAAATACTCCTCTGGATTTAGCTTAACTTGGTTCCAAGATCAGTAGGTCACTGCCCTTTTGTTACTTTATCCTCTTGATGAATTGCTTTCCTTTGTCTGTCACTGTATGTCTGTCTTTTACTACTTGTGTGCGCTGGTTACATGAACATGGATAGCCCTGGGCTTAACCCCCATCGCCGTGAAATCGGCAGGGTTGGTAATGGTTCGGTTTGAGTAGCCCCTCGAAGTCGGAATATATAGCTCGAATGTGCTTGTTTGATCTACAAATTAAAAGTTCCTGTAACGGCCTTCCAGACCCAGTTCCTTTGAGCAAAGACTTCTGGTCACCGGAGATATCTCCAGAGGCTTTTTTCCAAGAGAACTATTTTGACGACGGAGCGACGAAGATGGAGCAAGTCGGAACAGTCATCGTCACCGTGCAAAGCAGTGAATTTTTCCGCCATGGTTGGCTTTGTTTCGTGATCTGAGAAGAGACGGGACGATGAAATATGGTTTCGGAAGCCGGCTTCTTATTGTATTGAGAAAAACAAATGGTACATTGACCAAAATAACTAATAGTTCTCTCAGCATGTTAACCGAGTCGACCGTAATCAAGCCAGTAAATGGATTCGGTTAACCGCTAGCTAGACAATTCATGAACCAAATCAAGTTGAACTTCACTATACTCAAGTTTGGCTTGTTATGTTTTAGGCAAGCTCGAGCTTGGACTCAAGCTAGAAAATTTCATCTTGTCACGAACACGAGCCTAACTTGTTAACTACTCTCGACAAGCCAAACTCAAACTCACTCGAACTTTAAGTCTATTTTAAACCAATTTTGAAGCTTATACACACAAAAAAATATCGATGCATCAAGATAAAAAAAAAGATGTAAAATTAATAAGCTTTCATTTTTCTTAATTAAATCATTTGAACCATGATTTGAATTTTCATTAGCTCAATAAAAAATTATATATGGTTTTTGAGACAAAACACATGTTGTATTATTGAGTTTATTAACAAGTTATATACTCGAGTTAGTTTCAAGCTTGACCCAGCTCGCGAGCCTATCAAATCGAACATACCCTAACTTAAGGTTAATTCATTTAAAATCAAGCCGAATCACAAACTAATTTTTATCAAACCAAGCGCCGAATTGCTCACAAGAGTTTAATTCGTGGACGAATACTATATTACGATCCCGCCACCGGATAATAAAACAGAAGTCGTATAACAGAAGAGGTCAAATGCGCTTTCTTCTCTCTTATTCACTAACAGTCTTGAGATCTGAAGAGCATTAGAGAGATCTGTTACCCGTACCAGAATTTAATGCTGCCTCCTGTGTTACTTGTTCGTACCAACTACATCAGAAGTGAACAGAGATCGTTAAGAGATGGTGAAGAGTTTGGGAAAAAGAAAGAGAATCACAGAAGACTGATCTGATCGTACATATTTTATTAGCAAAAAACGTTGACCAGCCGTATTTCATATAACAAATGATAAAAGAAATAAGGAATCGTCTTGACTAGTGAAATTGACTAGTAAAATTTTATTAGCATCTAGGAAACAAATTGATGGTATTTTTGAATTATTGTATATTAAATAATTCATTTTGCGATATTAATTTCTTTCAAATACTTCATCATTATTATATTATTAATGAATATTATAAACTCTATTTAAACCCTCCTCAATAACTCAAACTATCAGGATGTAACGTTTTATGATATAGATATGTAAATATCAAAATATTTTGACTATTTTGATATTTTCGTTTACCAAATACCAAACTGAATTAACTCATTAATTGCTCAAGAAAATAATTCTTACACAACAATCTTTTATACTTCATAAATATCACATTCTCAAATAACACATCATTTTAATTTTACTCCAAAATTAAAAATACTATACATCTTAAATAACTCATCCAAACAATATATTAAATTGAAATTACCATTCCACCCCGCTAACTCACTGTCACTCTTTTCTTTTACCCTTTTCCTCCTCTATTCTGTAAACACACTCCACCACCCCATTCCCTTTCACAAAAGGCAACCCAAAACCAACAGCAACTCCTCTTTCACCTAACTTCCCAGATGAGTTCATCTCCTCCTCCCCTCAAACCCTAATCCAGATTCCCTCCCATTTCACAGCCATGGTCATGTCCAACTTCAAACTACTCCCCTTACTCTTCTTCTTCCACCTCAATCTGCTGCTTGCAGACCCAGTAACCCACTCATTCTCCTTCACAAATTTCGACAAAGATCCAAACTTTGATTCCACCCTTTCACTCTACGGCGATGCAAAGCTCTTCGCCGCTAATGGGTCTTCTTCTTCTTCTCCATCTCACATTCAACTCTCCAGTGCTGGTGGCCAAGTCATGTACAAGAAACCCATCAAGCTCCTCCAAGGTAGTAGCAGAGATTTCACGTCTTTCTCGACTTACTTCTCCTTTCTTATCTCCCCAGATAGCGTCCTGTCTTTGATTCTAGTCCCCAGTCTCGAATTCAACTCCAGTGTATTGGCTAGCAACACTCCCTTTGGGGTTGGGAATATGTTAAATTGGACTGGAATCATTGCTGTTGAATTTGGTGCTTTGAATGATGCCAAATATGGAGACTTGGAAAAAGGTCGGTTCTTTTCATTAAAGTTGAGGCACTATCCATCTGCTAAAGCAATGTTGAGCAGTGGCAAGAGGTTGCATGCATGGGTTGATTGTTCTTCAAACAGATTGGAAGTCAGGTTGAGTGAATCTAGGGAAGTCAAACCAGTTGACCCTCTTGTTTTTGCCCAAATTGGTTTCTCAAGGATGTGGTCTATGTGGAGTAGTACTAGTGATGAAGTTATGATTGGTTTGAGTTCTTCTTCCAATGCATCAGAAAGTTGCTTCCTTTACTCTTGGAGCTTCCAGATGAGAAGTTACCCTCACTGGATGCATTCTCAGCCTTTGGATCCAAATAGTTTCCATCCGGAACTGAAACCAATGGTTGTGGATGTGAGAAGAGGAGGAGACTATGTTGTTATGTGGGTGATTGCTGCTTTGATCTTGGGAGTTGGGTGTGGAGCTTTGGGGGCATTCATGGGGATCAATCTTTGCACCATGTTCAGTAACAGGAGGCCAGATGAGTGTTCTTCGTCTTGTTCAGTTGTTCATCCTGTGGATTTTGAGTATGAGAAGGTCAAAGTAGTGGTTGTGGAGGATACTAAAGTCTTTGAAGATCATGGAAAGCAGTGTGAGTAGGTAGGTGTGTTTTTTTATTTTGTTGTATATGTGAAAATTCTCAAGGGTTCTCCTAGTGCTGTTATTTTGTATGTTGGTGGTGTGCTTGTAAACTGATGAATGATGATGATGGTGGTGATGAATGAATTTGTTCAAATGTGTAGCTTTCTTTCTTTTCATGGTCTGAATCATTGCTATGTAATGTGTAGATTTCAACTTTGAGCTGTTTTCTTTGTAGTAGTCATTGATACAGCTAGCCTCATTGGTTTGCAATCATTCATATTTGCTCAGACTGGTCTCAGTTTCTTGCTAAGATCTCCTCCAATGTGGCAAGCAAGAAAGCTAAAAATCTAACCCGACCCCTTCCACATATTGAACTGATCAGAAGTTAACAACCCATCACTTACTCATCTTGCAAACTAAGTACGCTGTGATTTAACTGGCGTGTAACCTGCTTAATACATTATCTAATGAACCTGCAATACGATTAACATGTGACTCGTAACTCGATGTACACACCCTGTGACCTGTCCAAACTAGCCCTTATGAGTTATGACCTCTAGTTTGTGATAAACTATCCCAATTTCATAGATATGATGGTCTAGTGTAGTCATATTCACCACATTCACGAAATTATGTCGTCATATGAAGGGGATGTTGGACGAGTTTGATAGCGGGAGCTCGATTCACTGTAAGCAGGAGGCAAATATACATGGCCGCACATATTATGACACATAGTCAAGTTAATTGGAATAGTCCTGAGATATGGGTCGATTCATCACCGATTTATCTTTGTGATCTATTTAAGATTGATGGTGTAGCAGTTGGATCTGATTAATAATATTTTTTCATATTTATGTCAAAGATATAGTAACGATGAACACCCATCAAAGATTGGGTTATAATAGTTCTTGTACCATGAAAGCCCAATCATCAGAAAGCCCATAATTCACTCAAACTTTCGCGGCGGCGCGCCATTGATCTGAAAATAACCCTTAATCCAATTAGGGTTTTGCACCATCTACAGCTGAATGTATATAACCCGTCGGAAGCTCTGGCGAACTACAGCCGAATTTCCAGATCTTGTCTGTTTTTAAAATCCAAAATTATTTTTTGGTTTTGATTTTCCGATTAGAGCATCAATGATGAGAAAAACCGAGGTCGTCATCCTTGCACTTTGATTGCGAAGTGAAGAAAACAACTGGGGAATTTATATATCTCTGAGATGCTCTTTAATTCTTCCAAAACGATTCAGTTTTTGTTAATTAGGGTTTGATTGGGTCGTCGATGATGTTATTATATACTGCGTTATCTATCTGCAATTCATACACTTTCTGTGTATATTGAGGATAACTTAAACATACTGAGTGATCCATATGAACCTCCTTATATAATTGATTCAAAAGTTTCCACCTTTTTGTTTATGGCGTTTGGATCTGTGATGTTATCAATCTCAATACAAACTATAACTTCCGAATTCAATTGAGGAAAGCTTTACAATCCTGAGATCCAATCTCCTTCAAAAAAGTTCTAAAAACGCTTTACTTATTATTCTCTGTTTATTTGACTCTTTGCCTGTTTGACCTTTATACATAGTTAGGGTTTGAATCTTCCTTTGCCTTGTAGGTTTCAGCTTTCAGTCCATGCTATCGCTGGAAGAACTGAATCCACGAGCTTAATCCTTTTGTTCTGCGATTTGCTTGACTAACGAATCCGAATTCTCCATTGACGCGCAGAAGAAAGTTCCTTACTTTGACTAGTAATCGACTGAGCATCTCAGGTTTGCTTATAAAAGGGAAGCTCCTGCCCTCATTTCATTATTATTAAGCTGTTAAGACTTAGTGAAGCTTTGAATTTTTGTCAAGATGGGTATGGTGCTAGGAAAGATCCCAGTCGAAACTCCAAAGTACGAACTGATCAAAGCCTGCAAGGACTACACGATCTGGAAATACGTTCCAGTGGTTGCGGCACAGATTACATACAGCCCGGCCGAGTTCAAGGGAGACAAAGATGGGGGCTTTACGGTTCTCGCCAAGTACATAGGCGTGTTTGAGACCCCACAGAATGCCAAGCCGGAGGAGAAAATTGCAATGACTGCTCCTGTTATCTCGAAAACCGGCAAAAAGATTGCGATGACTGCTCCTGTGGTGACTAAAGAAGATGGTGGTGGTGGAGAGATGGTCACGATGGAATTCTTATTGCCGCCAAAGTACCAAAAGGCGGAGGAGGCTCCTAATCCGGTGGATGTGAGGGTTGTCATAAGGGAAGTGGGTGAGAAGAAGTATGGAGTGGTGAAGTTTTCTGGTGTGGCGAGTGATGGTGTTGTGGCAATGAAGATGGAGAAGCTGATGGAGAGGTTGGTGGAAGATGGGTATAAGATATTTGTTGGCTAGGTATAATTCACCTTGGTTGACTCTGCCTCCTTTCAGGACTAATGAGTCTTGGTCTGTAATAGTTTTGCATCAGTATGGTAATTATGAGTTGTGGTTAGCTGATGAGAAACAAGTTAATGTGTATTGTGATGAATTGAAGTTGTTCCATAAGCTTTTTCGGTGCATAATCTGAAGTTTCTGTCATTCATCTTGGCATTTCTCTTTCTCTCACATATTTTCATACGGTTATACCATTTAAACACCATCCTCTTACTATCATTTGTGCGCGTTATGAGGAACCGCTTACCGATGGGTCCTAGGTTCATCCACTAAAGAAGACTCATCCTCACTCAACCCGTTCCACCCTTTAGTCGAACAACTCATTGATTCACCAGCCAGCTGAACAGAACAAGTAGTTCATCGTGCATAATGACTGAAGTTCCTTTCTTTTCATGAATCTATTATATGATCAAGTTGCTGTTAGAAAACCTCAGAAAAAATCTAACCCGAGTGTTGAATAAATGAGATCAAAAGCGAAATCATCATCAATTCCATCTCTAGCTGCAAACATGGTGCTTTGTTTTGCCATCATGAATATGCAGGGGACAGCAGAAAGAGCTCGACGTACAGGCAGTAACTAACTTACCATTTGGAGCAACGAACAACTTCACTCTTTAGCAGCATACAACTGATGTTGTGCCGTAATTGGCAAAACCTTTCTCATCATCTCTTTTGTTCCTTTTCATTCATTGCACAATTCCTGCTCAAACCAGTAACAAATCATAGTACTGTATATTTCCTTCTGTGCTTCTTTTTTATCCTTTACTGTATAACTAAACCCAACATATCAACTAAAAACTTACAATTGGTAACCTCTGTTTTTCCTTTTGCCTAAAACAACTTGATTTGCTGTTAAAGTAAAAGGTCCGCCTCCTCCAATCCAAAATCTACATAATACAAAACTGAAACCTGTTACTGGTGGAATCCATCCTTCCCAGCACCATCTTGATTTTATGGAAACCCTGTTGCTATCATATGGCCCTTTTTTCCTTTAGCAATAGAGCTATAACAAAGAAGCTTTTATATTCTTCAAAATGTAGTAATAATTCTTCTTTCCTTTACAAATTGTAGAGGCCACAACCAGCAGACTTACATCTTCACCTGACTGTGTGAGTAATAGCTTGTTCACCTCCCGGATGCAGTCCCAACATTCGCTTGCCTCCTCTGGTCAATGCCAAGGTGCTCATTCGCTCCTGAGTTCGGTTACACAAACATCCCGGAAGAGGGTTCGCGTAGAAGTTCTCTTCCAGCCTCGGCGATTCACCTAGCCGTCTGTTATAAGGCTGTCCAAGCCTGTGCTCATGCAAAGTTCTGACCTTTGAAGCAAAATCATCAAACGAAAGCGATCCCTCGTTCAACTGATCAATCAGCGCCACAAAATTCTGCCTGGATGACATAACATTTAGCAACTCAAGATTTGACAATGCTGGTCAAAATAACCAGTTATAGTATCAGTTTTTTGCTGTATTAACATATAGTTTTACCTATTTGGATTGATAGTCTTTCGAAAACCTTCAAACCTCCGATGACCCTGAACCGCCTTCGCCATATTCCCATCGTAAGTGTAAACAAAGACATCACTCTCAAGAGCAACAATGTAATCCAGAGCTGCTAAACGGTTCTGATAAGGCTTGAAAGGTTCCAGCTCTTCTTCAGTTGCCAAAGTGGAATGAGTGAACACATTCGGATATTCCTCTTGAAATTCGGCCATGCTATTGCTCCCGTAGATCGGTCCAGCAACTATGTAAACAGTCGTAGATCCAGGATACCCCATAGCCTTGAGGAACATGGCGGCTTCTCTCGGAGACATGGGGCATCCTCCTTCCTGTCTTCGAGCTTCGCTATCTATCTGCTTCT
Source organism: Linum usitatissimum (assembly GCA_030674075.2). NCBI lineage: Eukaryota > Viridiplantae > Streptophyta > Magnoliopsida > Malpighiales > Linaceae > Linum > Linum usitatissimum. The sequence goes on along the minus strand of JAUJYP020000155.1, from coordinate 5,922,658 downwards.
CCTTCCAGTGAGGAACACTGTACCTCATTATCCTCAGCTCCTCAGCTTCCTCTGCAGTTAGGTTGTGGTTGCAGCCGGTGAAAGACAGCATATCTTTCTCATATCTGCACCACAACGGAACACGAGCCCCTCAATTTCTGACCCTAGTCCGCGACTCAGCTAGATATCGGTGAAACCTTAACATGACATTATATTACCTTAGGTGCAGGGCAACGTAAGGCCCGTCGGTCTTCCTGAGCCGAGCGACCAATGTCTTGCCGAGATCCTCGATATCTTGGGAGTAGCGGAGAGCTTCGTAATTGGCTCGACACCGGAGCTTCTGGATCGAAGCAGAAAGGCCATTGTTGGCTAGTCTGGAGTCTGTGTGTGTGTACTTCATGACTTTGTGCTTCTTCAACAGCACTGCCTCTCCTCTGTAGTAGCTAGCCTGAAGAAAAAATCAAAAACTAAAACCACAACCCATTTCAAGAACCGAAGTTAGAGCAGTCGATCGAACCGGACCTTGGACCAAGAGATTGGAGCCTTGACAAGAGGCTTCTTCTTTGCAAAATGGGGTGGCAAATACTCAACTATGTCCACATCATCTCTCAACACTTTCATGAAGTGTTTCCAGTCGAAAATGTCCTTAAACGTACTGCAATCATAAAATGTATGTTTAACACTCTCCGGATGCAGAAATCGACAAGATACTACAACGATTTATACAAACCTGGGATCGGTCCAGAACGATTCGTGATCGAGAGAAGGAAGAACCAGAGTTGCATTCATCAGTTTAGCAACAGCAACCATGTCACAAATCTGCAGCATTTTTATCCAAAGTTCAACGGAAGGAAACTCATAACTAAAACAGAGCTTTGGAAATAACTAGTTATAAAAACTTACCCCTGTTCTCATCTGATTCAGTCCACCATTTGCGTGAACAAGTAGGTACCCATTTGTTTTCCTTGACCCTTGAGGAATCAATTGGGAGAAGACATTCAGATTTCAGAAACAGAATTGAAATTAATATTTTTTAGGGTACATAAGTGTTAACTTTCTGATCAAGAAACCGTACTTAATAATGGGTTTCTCGGCCGTGTTATGCACTTATAGAAGTTGTCATTGTTTGGCTTCATCCAAATTTCTGGCGTCTGTAGAAAGAAATAACCCCAAATCAACATCAATAATCGATTCTGGAAAAGGAAAGCTCCGCCGGCAGCAGTGGCGGCTAAAATTCAACGCGCCACCGTAAGGCGAGTGGCGATTCGGATTCTGTTAATCTGTTGCAACCGTAATTTTCCTCACGCATTTCTCCAACGCAAAAACTAATTAATTTTCTAGGGAACAGAAAAAAAAGGACTCACCGGAAACTTCTCGAGGAGGCGTTTGGGGATGGAGGATTGCGTTTCGGAGAGGACGCGCTGAGCCATAGCCCAATCGTCTTTGAAAGTCTGAAGAATCAACAGCCCGTTCATCTCCTTTCCTCCGCCACCACCTCCGCCGCCGTCTCCGCCATTGATGTTGTTCTCCAGGAGGCTGTCAATGTGATTGTTATGATGATGATGATGACTCAGCAAGAAAATCTTAACGAACACCGAAACCACAGTCATGAACATCAACGCGCCGATAATCCTCCGCCCTAGGCACTTCCCAAATGTCAAACCCTGCGCCATCGCCGCCGCGCCCTGGCAGCCTTCCTCTACTCCGATGAGGAGAACCTCGGGGAGGAAGAAGAATAGCTTCCGCCGGAGGAGGAGGTACTTGATCACCGGATGGCGCTGGCAGTTGCGGTGGTGACAACCAGCATTGCTGATGCTGTTGATGTTGTTGCTCGCGACAGCGGCGCAGGCGGCGTTGCATCCTCCGGCGGCGGATTCGTCGGCTTCGGAGTGGGAATCGGAGGCGGCGTCAACTCTGCGGCGGGTGGCTGTGGGGCCCGGGTGGTTGTTGTGGGGGCTGACATTGGTTGCTGCTGCGTTACCGCCGGACGACGACGACATTGCCATCATCCGGATGAAACACAGAATCGAAAAAGAAGTGGGGGAAGAAAAATAGGAGAATCAGAATCCAAATTGATCCCTCCTTCCTACTGAAGATTTTTGTTTTCCCCGGGAAAATTGTGTGTGTGTATGAGAGAGAAAGGTAGAGAGACGGTTTAGGGGGGGGAGGGGGAGCTATGGATTTTTCCGGCGAGGAAGGAGGAGGAGGGGGGCTCTCTGGTTTTTAGTTTTATCTGGTTTTTGGTTAAGGGGGGACTCTTATACCCTTGTTGTTATTGTTAGACTGTCTTTGTTAGTGAAAAGTTGTACCATATCAAACAAGCTAAATTGCTATCATATTGTTTCTAATTACACATTATTCCACATTTATCATAGAATCTACAATATTATATAAGGGCTATTTTTTCCGAAGATTTACGAGCGAAAATTACCCTTACAAAGAGGAAAACAAAATAACTATAACATATGTATTTATATACGGGGTATGGTTGGATTCAAATCCTATACATTTAGGTTTCCTCACAGACAACGCAATTAACTGCACTACTCCACGAGGACAATGTTATAAAAGGTCAAAATGCATAAATAGCCAATTTGTATTGTTTATCCATCGGTATTCGAAGCTATCGATTTTGTGATAAAAATCGCTCTTAATATCCACATTTTGGTCGCTTACCTATAACATAGCTCGATGACCTTTTGCGCTCGACATCTACATCTCAACAATCGGCACATCGACTGTTTAATGTTTTGTTGCGTCTATTCTTATGACCATTGTGGAGTTTGTCCATTGGGGCATGTTTCCTTTTCAGTATCGATGCTCAAAATCAATCTCCATCCTTGCTTTATAGGCAGTTCGTCATAAGAGAACGCTTATGTACGTTACCATCTTGTGATCAACAATCGTCTTTGCTTTTAGTCCTGGCAGATGGGGACTCATATGCCAAGAGGTGATCTGATCTCACTACACTAGAACATTCACTTCATGGCTCATTAGCTCTTAACAAACAATTCTTTGTAGTTGTCTTTAGTTTGAAGGTGAGCCCTAGATGCAAATGGTAATGTCGACAAATAGATTAAGCTTCCGAATTTAAATTTCTACGTTTGAGGGAAAACGTAAAAAGACTGCGTAAAATAGTTAAAGAGTTTATGAATTGGAAGCAGATTCGGTGTAAATCAATTAAACTAATCAAATCACATATATAATAAATATATTTATAGTAAAATATAATATCAGCGTGTATTATATATATATATTAAAATGAAATGGCCAAATATATTGTTCTTATTATAGCAACAACTAAATTTAGATTTTTTTTTTGGTGGAAACAATTAAATTTAGATTATCATATTAGTAAATTGTTTTACTTGGATAACCACATTGACACACATTTACCCATAATTTTTTTTACTATCTTGCTAGTTATTAGACTTGAAATTCGATTTAGTTTGAAAGAAATTATTTGTTTGGAATGTAAAAAATAAGAGGGATTTTGAGATTCTTTGTGATGTTCCGACTCTTTGGTGATTTAAATAGAAAATATCAAATAGTATTTGCATAAATGGAAAAATATATAAAAATAATTGTAGGGTTGCATTGAATTCAGAAATCTCCACTAAATAAAGAAGTTCTTTATACAATTACTAGATGCTTTAAATTACTTTCAACCAAATTGTAAAATTAGTGATCTATTTACAGTTAAATGAAGGTAAAGTTAAAAATAAAAAATAAAGGCAAAGTTACTTTTACTTCTCCTTTTGATTAATTACTGATGGTGGAAGGATAAGACTAGACTTAAAGGAAGCATGTGGCTGGCTAGCTCATGCAGAGACGATAGAGATTGCCGTTTTCAAAAGGTGCGGAAAGAGGTGCTTAATGGGAGTGCACTAGTTCGTAAAATCGTATAATTGTATTATAAAATTGTTTAATTCGAGCATACAGTTTCAATATGTACAATTTATAGTCAAACCACATACATTATACTTTTTTTTTAAGTCGGATAAAAATTGGATTGCCGACCTTTATTCCATGTACTTATTTAAACTGACCGAAAATATTATAAAAGGACCAGCCAATAATTCGAATATAGGATATCCATACTGAAAAAACGACGGAACTACCATTACGGCTACACCTCGTTCGCCATCCCTCATTTTTCATCGATACGATGAAATCGGAATATTGCAATTCAACTCGGTTCGGTCGGTTAACCAAGAGATTAAAATCAAACATCCACTTCTAGGTAACATCAGTCTCCATTACATGGTGAATAGTCACACAGAATCGATCCGACTTTCCATCCTCCATAATCAAAATCGTTTGGGAAAACATGGTAATTAAAACAGTGTTTTCAGATTTCTTGTACAAAATACTCGTGATGACGATAGGGAGGAAGTTGGGGTGTTTTAGTTTAGTTTTGATGGGTTGGTTTGTTTGTACGTACATTGTCAGATTTTGACGGCCAAGCTCCGGATTTGATCATTTCAGTATCCCCACCACAGTTCTAGCCGTTGACACATGACCCGATTATATTTGCCTGAATATGAAGCCTGTTGTGGACCACCGGAAAACCCCGCGGGTTAAGGTGGTTTTCGAACGATATAACTGCGGATACTTAAAAAGAATTTCTAATAGAATTTTCATAACTACATCGACAACTTTGACAGTTAACTCAATTTAAAATTTTAAATCACCTCTACCTCCGTAATTCTTTAACGATTTCTAAAAAATTGAAGAAGAATATTAAACCTTTCCTCTGGTTGTGTCCATTGCATTTGGATGTGGGAAGTAATTGCCAGAGAAAGATTACAATCTTAGATATATGCCATATAAACTGGGACTCCTTTTAATTAATATCAGGATTTTATATCCTTTCTAATTAATTTATTTTTAAAAGTGTCATTTTAAGGGAGTGCATAGTCTTAGTCTTACTCTCAAATAACAAATATGCTTTGATCCTTCCACTTAAACATGGCGTTAATGACAAAAACTCCATTAGGAAAATCAGACCAAATTAAGTATTTGGAAATTATATCACTCTACCCTTTTCTTTTAATAATAATAACAACATAACAAAATATCTGACATATGCCTTCATCAATACGTGTGGGCTTCCTAATTGGACTTCCATATCAATGGGCCATGACCAGCTCATCGGCCCATTTCGCCTGTTTAAAGCAAGTTTCACTATATAGCCAGCAGCTAGGGTTTTTTCCTGCGATTTCTTTCTTTCATCGCCGTAGAAGGGTAGATTAGACGCAGAGGAGCTTCGATCCAAGGCGAAAATGGTGAAGGAAAGACAGGGAGAGCGCGTCAGGTAACGTAAATTCTTCTTCACGTCTCATTCATCAATGGCCTAAATGCAAGCTTCAATCTATAGTCAATCTAGTTTCACCAAGTCCTTGCTCAATTTGTGTTCTCTTCCATTTTCTTCTCCTGTGCAGGCTCTATGTTCGAGGAACAGTTCTCGGATACAAGAGGTAACAAAAATGCGGTTCCATGATCGTCGCCATTGTTGCTCGAGCCTCGAAAGAGCTTTTTTGATATCTTTGTTATCGAGTGCTGAAGATGTTTATGTGGTTGGTCGATCTCAGGTCGAAGTCGAACCAGTACCCGAATACTTCGCTGATTCAGATCGAGGGAGTGAACACCAAGGAAGAGGTGGATTGGTACAGGGGCAAGCGCATGGCGTATATCTACAAGGCTAAGGTGAAGACGAACGGAAGCCACTACCGCTGCATTTGGGGCAAGGTTACTAGGCCTCACGGTAACAGTGGTGTTGTCCGAGCTAAGTTCACGTCTAATCTTCCTCCCAAGTCAATGGTAAGTTGCTGGCTATCTGATTTTGCGTTGGCTTGTTGGGTGTGGTTTTTCTGTTCAATCGTGAGGGTGATTGTGTGGTTATTGAATCTTACAGGGCGATAAAGTCAGGGTCTTCATGTATCCAAGCAACGTTTGAGGTAACTAATCACAATAATCATTTGTTCTGGTGTAATATCCTTGTAATTGTTCTAGAAATGTTTGCTTTGGATCTATCTCTTCGTGATAGAATGAGCCAGTTGCATTAGTGATATGAATGAAGCTATTTCTGTCTCATTTGAGCCCACTCAGTTACTTAAGTGGGGAATGAACGTATTCATAGCTTGGAATGGTCTTTGAAAATTGAGTACTGGAGTTGAGTTCACTGTACTAGTGTGAGCTAGTTGAGTTAATGATATCACGAAGCTGTTTCTGGTTCATTAGTGTCGAGTTGCTGAAGTAGGTGGGGACTTGAGGTGCATTCGGGTTTGTTATTGGTCATACTATAGGAACCGATGCTTGTTTAATGGACTCAGATTAGCTGAAGATTGTATTACTAGAATAGAGATGTGTTCGCTGGATATAGGTACCCATGGCAGAGTTAACCCTCTACCACTCAAGCCTTAAGTTTCATCTCGTAATCTTTAACGTTGCTTTTTTGAGCTTAGGCGTTGTGGTTGTTGATCAATGCTAGCTGTAGACCTGATTGTTAGGGTGAATATCTCCTGGAACAACTTTTCTGGCTTGCTTCTTTTGTAAACTTACTTCCCCACATGATCTTCTGAGTCACGAATTGTGTTCTAATCTATATATCTCCCGCTTTTTCCTGCAGATCTTCAGTTGATGACATTGGTGGGGCAGTTTTGTTTGGGATTCAAGCTTATCAGAGTAGTATGTGTAGTTCATAGATTTCGGACCCCCGAAAGATACTAGTTCTAGCAAACCTTCACTTGCTGTGCCCTTTTTGTTTCTATTGTGTACTGATATTGTTTCCTTCCTGTTTTACAATTTATCAGTAAAAGTTCCGTTCCGTGTTACAATCTTTCACAACTTAAATATAGATCAACATCTCACTCATTCCGATTACATGTCATACTACTTACAAGTTACAAGAGAGCAATTGAAACATCGAAAATGCTCAACATGTAGCCATATCACGGTGCTGTCTGTGGACGTACATCAAAGCTCTTGGGAGAGTAGAAACCACCATTGAAACAAGAGAGCTCCGAGTCTTGACATTGAAATGTGGCTGAGATTGATGAACATGTTGGTGCTTTACTCAGCATCAGCTCCATAATTGAAGAGCAGATTGGATCTTAAAACTAGCTCCACAAACCTTCTTCATTATAGGCTTCGATGAGTAAATAAGCAATTGTTTTCAACCAGCTCTTCTTCTTCTTCTTCTTCTTCTTCTTCTTCTGTTACGACTAGAATATGGTACTCTTTCATATAGACATAGTCTCGATATTCGAAAGATAAGTTTTAAACTATAAATACATAGATTAGCGATCAATCTACTATCTTCTATCGTCCATCAATTATTCAATAATAAGTTATCCACACATGTTGATGACGGCATTAGTTAGCAAATCGAGTCGCCAATGGAACGATGTCAATTATCTTTCTGGAAAAAAAGAACTCATCAAGAATCACCATGAAACCATACATGAAAGGAATGGTGTATACATACGCTTCTAGAGTTAAAAACGTACACTAATGACGAAGCAACCGCCACAACTGCAAACTGAAGAAGAAAGAAACGACGGTAGAAGTAGAAAGCTGGTCGAAACAACTAGTACAACTTCTTACACAACGAAGCCAATGATGAGAATGTATATGAAGCTAGCAGTGAGATGAAATCCTGACTTCATTTTTCGTTGTACATAGCTGTTTGATCGATGCTTTGGTTATGATAATGAACAACAAAGGGAAGGAGGCCTTCTCTTTATAGGCCGGCGATGTCAAGTGCTAAGCTTTGGATTCTGGAGATGTGTGGTTAGTGGTTACAGTGTCGTTAACTCTTTGTTTCTTGGAATGGGTTGTTAGCCGAGTAATTGGGGTATCAGTGTGTTGGGTCTATTTTCGTGAAAATTTTGAGCTGCATACGCAAACCCTTTGAACGTGACTAGATTCCTTTTCATATGATTGATGCTACTTCACCATTTTTCACTCGTCATCCATTGGCTATGTTGGGTTGGAAAGCTAATCCATAGAATCTTAAATAATTAGTCACTCAATTGTTCTTGTAATTTATCGACGTAAGACCACCCTCGAAACCCCTCACAAATATAGTACTCTTGCCTCGTTGTCGAATATGATGAATTTCGTAAGTCTGGTCAAGTGTGTTGAACCGTTGTGGATTTATATCTACTCATCATAGAATGTGTGGCGTCCCCTTGAACCCAAATTATGTGGTACGAGTCCAAATCTTTTGATCTACGGACCCACTTGCATGTACCCCACATTAAATCATGCGTTAAACAATCCGGGTCTGACCCAGAGGTCAGAACATTTTAACCATATTGGATTCGGGTTGATTCAATTTTCTATTACCTTTAAAATTCGGTTGGAGTCTGAGCTTTATATATATTTTAATTCTCAAAATTAGGGAAGGAAAGAGCCGAAATTCACCTCTCTTGTCAAACAATAAACCGAAGTTAAAATTACACGGAATCGGATTTGAAAAAATCACAAAAACATACCTGATTTCATTAGTGTTTTTTTTTTGGTCCTAAGCAGCGTTCACCAACCATCCTACTTATATCTCCATTCAGTTACTAAACCAATACTTACATATCGTTTTACAAACTGACAAATTGATTTGGAAGCCGCACCTGGTCACTGGCTTCCCTTGGGCTCTGATGGTTCGGACAGTTTGAACTTAAACCACCAGATCTTGAGTTCGAAGTTGGTATCTGAAACATATATATATATATATATATACATGACATGCAAATAGTGGTATTTCAAAATACCTCCTTTTTTGGCCAACATTATTAGCTAGGAAATTAACCGATTAAATAGATATCCTTGTGGAGAATCGAATTGGATCGACTCGAATAAAAAGCTCCTAGCCATTGGTACTGAGGCAGTTTTGCTTGAGATTCAAGTTTCTCAAGTGTACTTCTAGCAACTGAATACTGTTTCCTTCCTGTTTTACAATTTATTGATCAGCTGAGTGAAATTGGTGTGGAGTTTTATTGATCAGCTGATGTTGTAGTTATGGATTCCTGGAAAGCATTCCTTAGCTGAGCAACGAACTCTCATACAGTAACACCGTCATCCCTTGATTGTGCCTTAACAGACGAAAGCAACTTGGTAGTTAAACTCAACAATGTCTGTGCATCAGCAACCTGTTCCCTTGGCTTCTGAACTGAAATTTGCAACAAAAATTCAAGAGTAATTCAAAATCTCCAGGTCAATTTCAAGTTCAAACCGTTGGATAATTTTTTGGAAAAAAAAAACAAACAAACTATTCAAGATAGAAAGCGAGGTTACTGTATTGGTGCAAATGATCAACCTCTTTGATGAATGAATCGAACTTGTCAGAGTCCACATTCATCAAATCATCCCTCTCCTCTGCAAACGAGAGCCAACACACTAGTGAAGGAATAAGAAATTGAAGGCGACACCACAGGAGGGGCAAAAATCAAGCCAAACAGAAATACCGTTGATCCGATCCTGCAAGGCGCGATCCATCTGATGCTCATCGTCTGTACCTGAGTTAAGCTGGATTTGACTACGCGTTGTAGTCCTGAAAATGAGACAAACATACTGACGCCTTCTTAACCTTTATATTTTGAAGGCCGTGGATGTTTGTATGTATTGTGTGTGGTGTTTTCTATGTGTATTTGGCAAGTAGACATTAAGGGTAATGCTAAGGTCATTTTTTCTCGATTCACTCATCGATCCAAGCGTTGTGAAGGTTAGTGATGTATCAATTTAGAGGTCTTGATTTCCCTAATTACTTATCTTCGGCTTTATATATAAGTTGTTCAACGATTTGTTAATAGAACTGCCCACTTAATGATATATGAAATGCTCTATAATATCTCTTAGACTACGATTTTATAACCTAAATTGATTCTTCAGTTAGATTTGCTTGCTTGCTATTTAGTATGTACATGAGGAAATTGCCGAAGAGGGAGGTCAAAATAGAAAAATGTGGCATATTAGTCGGACTCCAAAATTCGCCGGCGGCTGACTAGGATTCTTTCATTTGGCGATAGTGGCTAAGTATCAGTGACTTCTGACAAGGATACTCGTCAGGGATTAAAGTTAAATAAAACCAAATAAACAATTCGGTTCAACCAATTACCTTAGAGTTTAGGCTGGTTGACCAAACCAAACGACAGCGGCTATATATATAAACCAGAGAGACGACGAAGTCCAGTCAGCCAAAGCCACCGTCACCTTCCGTAACCCAATTTTCCGCAATTCAGTTCGATCATCGTCTCGTCGGAGTAAGCAAAATGGTTGGCCACGGCGGCGGTAAATCGGACATCTCCTTTCCCGGCACTTTAGCCAGTGGCGCCTTCGCCGCTTGCTTGGCCGAGGTCTCTCTTTCTGATCGCCGATCATCTTTATGAGGTTTTTTTTTGTTTTTGTTATGAGAATTTTCTGTTTTCTGATTCTGTGTGAAATGGGAAATGTAGATTTGTACGATCCCGCTGGACACAGCGAAAGTGAGACTTCAGCTTCAGAAGTCAGCCGTCGCTGGAGATGTATTGACCATGCCTAGATATAACGGTATGTTGGGCACTGTCGCTACCATTGCTAGGGAAGAAGGAGCTGCTTCGCTCTGGAAAGGCATAATTCCTGGACTCCATCGGCAGTGTTTGTATGGTGGCTTAAGGATAGGTTTATACGACCCTGTATGTGTCTTGATCATCTCTTGAATCTTGATCTTGACCTCCCTGTGTTCTTATATGAACTTCTGTTTGTTTAGGCTCTGTGATGTCATTGTAAACCAATCTTGCTTGATTTTACAGGTTAAGAACTTCTATTGTGGCCCTGACTTTGTTGGAGATGTTCCTTTGTCTAAGAAAATTCTAGCTGCTCTAACCACCGGTATGTTTAACGTTTTCCTTCCCTGCATATGCTTCCAGAATGTAGGCTTTAATGTGTCTTTACTGTCACATTGATGATCACTAGGATTATCAGAAACATTTGCCAAGGTTAGTTAGTAATTTAGGCCAATTGATGATCCATTTTCCTTCACCTTCAATCAGGCGCTGTAGGGATCTCGATTGCCAATCCAACCGATCTTGTGAAAGTACGATTGCAGTCTGAGGGGAAGTTACCTCCTGGAGTGCCAAGACGCTATTCTGGAGCTCTAAATGCTTATTCTACGATAGTGAGACAGGTTCTGCACCGAAGTCGGCCAGAGTCGCTTACTTAACATTGAGTATAAGAGAAATGATCTTATTTGGGTTTGTTTTTATCTATACCAGGAAGGAATAGGTGCCCTTTGGACTGGGGTTAGCCCGAATATTGCACGAAATGCTATTATAAATGCCGCGGAACTAGCCAGTTATGATCAAGTGAAGGAGGTGACTTGGAAATCGATTCGTTGTCTTTCTGATATGGTAGCATGAAAAAGGATCTCCAGTCTCTAACTCATCAACTCCTTGAATGCAGACATTACTGAGAATTCCAGGTTTTAAAGACAATGTTGTGACTCATCTCCTAGCCGGTCTCGGGGCAGGCTTTTTCGCTGTCTGTATTGGTTCTCCAGTAGATGTGGTATGCTGTCTAGTGTCTAGGCCATGCAACAAAAACTCATTGCTATAATTTAAGACTTCTCCTCTCTGAAGTCTATTTCAATGACTTCTTCATCCTTCTCTTTGGCAGGTTAAGTCCAGAATGATGGGGGACTCAGCATACAAGAGTACAATTGACTGTTTCGTCAAGACTTTGAAGAATGACGTAAGATAACATCTTCTGTATACCTCTGTTGTTCCTGTAGTGAACTGTTTGCAAAATCTACTTCTGAGATACAGAACCTTAGATACGGATTCATTTACACTGCGTAGAGATCGCATTCAGAAAAGTGCCGAAATTTTCTTGTTCAATCCTTGGAGCACCGATTAGGCGAGCAATGAAGTGTTGTTATACTGAATCCAAATTTCATGTTCACAGGGACCTCTTGCTTTCTACAAAGGGTTTATCCCGAATTTCGGCCGCCTGGGATCTTGGAACGTGATCATGTTCTTAACCTTGGAACAGGTAAACTAATTCCAGAATGCATCCTTCGCTCCACTTTCTCATGTTTGTTTTGCTCATTCCTGATTTTTGTACAAAATAGGCTAAGAAGTTTGTAAAAAGCCTGGAATCACCGTCATCTTGAGGTTCGAAGGACGAAGATCATGAGGAGTTCTGGAGAAGCCGAAGTTTACGCAGGAAGAATAAAATTAGAAGATTTAGACCCAGAAAGGCTATCGAATAAGGATCTGTTTCTGTTGCCATTGAACTTTGATCAGAGATTGTAGTTGTTAACTGTAGGGTTTGATAAATGGTGAAACATCTCTAAGGTTTGGACTGAGTCCGAAATAGTTTCAGCTTTCGCTGAATATATTCAATTGTTGAAGCCATCACAGTATCATTACGGCAATTGAACAACATACCATTAGTCTCCCGTTCCGTATTCGTCCGATGCAATCACAGTATAATTACCGTTCTTAACTAAATAATTGAACAACATACGGTTAGTCTCACCGGTATAAATTTGTGAAAACGCAGCATTGTAGTTAGGTTAATGGAGGAAGAAAAAAAAGCATCAAAACTCAGAAGAACAGCTCTAAATATCCACAAGGTTTGGCTTTGTTTCAGAACATTAAACAAACAGTAGAAAAGTGGAATTAACAAAATCCAGACACAAACCATTTTCTCTCATCTCTATCATCTTATCTTTAGCTTCTTTCTATACGAAATTCAGATACTGCAAATCAATAGCCAGGAAGAACCAAAAACTGCTGGCCTAAATGGGGAATGAAAAACTAAAAGAAAGAAAATCAAAAGTAAGGACAAGAAAAGAATTAGCAGAGCTCCTCCCCACACTCAGAAAACAAAATCATCTCAGTTTCTGCTTCTCCAATACCCATTTCTTCACTCTACCAACGACCTCGACATCGATTTTGCAACACAGTTTCTGCATCTCGTAACAAACCATCTTAACGTATCTATCGATTTCGTCTCCGTATCTTTCGTAGAGTGCCGGGACAGTCAAAACTGACAGCAGGCCTGCAAAAAAAATACATCAAAGTATAATACTTTTAGCCATGGGAATAGTCATGATGTAAAGCTTACAGCTTCTTTTGCAAGTTAAGGGGTGAATGTAGGTATTTACTGGTGTATCCCAAGGTACGAAGATCAACCAAGCCACCAAAAATCGAAATCAGCAAGAGAAATGCAGCCACTCTGAGGAACAGCCTTGTGTCTTTCCCTAGTGCAACGCTCTGAGAAACTGCTAGGAATTTATTCACATGGGTTCGGATAAAGGTTGCAGCTTGATTCATCACCTCTTCTGAAAGCTGCAGTTTTGGTAGAGGTGGAGGAGGTCTGCTTTTAATTAAAAAGGCACCAAACATTTTGCCAAGAAGAGAGTCATTAATCTGCCAAGTGTAATTTTTTGTGGCATATTTGGGGTTGCTTCACCAATTTTTCACTTGACAAACACAAAAACAAACAATTACAGAAATTTGATTACCTGTTGAGAATTGCAGCTGATTTGGCCCAGAAGAACAGAATGATGAGAAGCAGAAGAAGAACACTAGAAACAAGTGAGATAAGTGTGTACCCAGAGATCTCAAAAACCACCCATGAAGCTACTGTAACTAGTAATATCCCAACTGTGATGTTGCTTTCCCTCCATAGTACAACATCTGCAACTGCTTAGACAAAAGAAAACATAGATTATCATCTTCCAACTACCCCGCACCAATCCACATTGTATCAAAATCTCAGCATGTATGCTTGGTTTGAGTTGAATTGGGATTAATGTAAGAAAGTTGAGCTAGAGTTGGGAGGGATTGTGGAAGGAAACTTAGATGAATGAATATAAAGATTCTAAGTGAAAAATTTTGTTTCCTAATCTAGGGGAAAGGAAAATTAAACTTTCTTAGGAATTCTGCATACTCCTATTATCACAACTCCTCCCAACCTCAACTTAACGTTTTCCACTAACGTTAACTCAATCTTTCTAAAAATGATGATTCTTGTTGGCATGGCATTCATTAACATGAACAAGCATAAAAAACGATAATGCTTGAGATCAACAGGGGGAAAGAAAGGGACTTTTTTTTACCTAAACCTCCTCCAAAGATTTGATGAACACCTCTTTGTCGATCAAACGATGGATCTGGAAATGATGAACCCATTTGGAATGTATAGCCAGGTTGAGGATCCAAAAGCTCAGATCTTCCCCCAGCGAAGAAAAGAAAAAAAGGAAATGGAGGGGACGGGTAAAAAGGATGATCAACGATGGCGTATGGTTAGGCTTTAATCGAAAACCCTTGCTCCAAAATTAATCCTTTCTGCTTCCTGAGAATTTCCCACTCAGATTCATTGAGGTCCCCAACGGAAATATGATTTGATATTCTTTCGACAATGGTTTGGTGACTACTGTTGATAGATTGTTGTTGTTGTTGGTGATGGTGGTGGGGTTAGATTCCAGCCTAAAAGTGTCCCATCGCCAATTGTTTTCCTTTACCTTTCCAGCGTCGTTGTTTGTTTTCCTCAAATTTACAAATTTTCATCTGGTTGGTCGGGGTTTACGTCCAACCATACCGAATGGTTCGACGGTTAAACTCATGTCCGAATAACAAATCTCAAGTCGATACATCTTTTGTTACATTTTAGAGATGGTCTTAGTTTGAACCTCACATGTCTCACTAGCAATATGTAGACATTATTATCTAGGCATATGATATTTTATGTCGGAGTAGAAAAGTAATTTTGTTTCAACGAGGAGAAAAGTCGAGAGGAAGCCAAATGAAACCAAACCAAACCAACCAGACATTTCGAACCGAGAATTACAAGAGGTCCTGTGTGTACACTACGGAAAACTGAGGCCCTCACTAACATTGGTTTCCTCCAAACTAATCTGTAAACTAAAACTGGAAAAATGAAAATACAAGACTGTAAAATCTCTGTATAGTTGATTGATGATCAATGTTCTAAGCTGTTTACACTTCAATTGACACTTCTAAAATGGACACCTTCCCCTCATTCGTCTGTAATTGGCTGTTCATTCGTGTTCTTCGATTCCTCGTCCTTCGAGGCGTCAGCTGCTGCCTCTTTATTCTCTTGTTCCTTATCCTTCTCAGAGATAACTGCTGATGTCTCTTTGCTCTCCGGTTCCTTGTTACTGGTAGAAGATTGCGACGAATCCATCAAGCTGGCAGCAATCGCGGCTTTCAAATCCTCGTCATCCCCATACGACAACATATCTTGATATGGATCGTTAACCGGTGGGATGAAGGTGATGGGCGTCGGTTCCCTGCTGCCAGAGCAGGACTTAATGATCCTATTGGCGTCCTCAGGGGATAGCCACTGGCCATAACCGTTGGAAGATTCAGAAGACGAGATGGGGAACTCGGCTGGGAAGTTTCCCCTCACTATGAATATGCTCCAGCTAGCGCTTCTCAGGGAGTCCAGGTAAGCTGCGAGGTAGAACTTTGAGAGGTGAGTCGGTGCAGCAGAGAGACTGTCGAAGTTGTACCATTCCCCATTCACTTTCCTGATGCAGAACCAGTGGTCGTGAAGGTGACATATGAATGCGTTTTCAGTATCTGGGTCCACCTGTGCTGGCTCGGCCAGTGGACTGCTGAATGGAATCACTTGCAAGTCCCATACTTCTAAGGCCTTCTGCAAAACCTGTGAGCAAGATAAGAGCTTTAGTGATTCACAAATCGGAACTCAATAGCAGCAGGCTAACTGTAAGCTATTCACAGGAACCAGTCCATGAACCAGGATGTACCAGTCACTTTTTTACTAGAACACAAGTTCAATGGACAAGAGTTTGACAGTTAGCTAGAAAACAGAACGATTACGTTAAATTTTTATCAAAGGACTAAAAAGACCATAACTTGGGGTCCATCAACGAGACGTGGATCTTCCCCTTCAACCTTTACTGAGGTGTCAATTGAATTTGCTACATTAAACAATCCCGTCTGTCAAATGTAATTGCCCCAATAGCTAGTGAAAGCATATTCATGAGGTAGATGGAATAGACTTCAGCATTGCCCTTCCTAATACATATAAATTCAATGCATAAACCAAAAAAGCTGTCCACAGCACTGACGCGGTTTCTTTTGTTGGAAGGTTCCATACTATGAAGAGTTCAGATAAGACAACAAGGACCGGCACCCAAAAAGTAACACCAGGGACAAAAACTATATTGCATTCTACATAATTCTTCAAATAGTTTGCAACTTGCAACTCAATAGGCTTACTGAGACAGATTATTGGTTCTGCAGATTGTAACAAATCCACTGGAAACTGGAAAGTCAACTTAAGCACTAATAAAAAGAGGAAATCTGCAGTTACCATACCAGAGTTACACGGCCAAATAGAGAACATAAATGGACATCTGAACTGTAATTCTTAAAAAGTTACGATTTTTTCTATGCAGATTTCAAAACCCAGAAGATATTACAGAGCGTGGTCAGATATAACTTCTGGAGCACAGTTATGCATACCAAGACCTTAACTAATAGGGCTAGATGACTGTGAACTCAGGGATTCTAATTTCTACAGCCTTAATGGAGCAATAAGGACATTGATGCATGCCCTTAGACAGTTCCCAAATCCAGTCAAAGAAGGTTAACATCCTTGATTCTTGATTGTTGTCTCAATGCGACAAAGGGAAAGGACAATTCATAATTTACAGTTCGCGCTCGGAGGCCGGAGCCCAAGTCTTTTCACATATCACAATCAGCTTAACAAGCAATGAATAAACTAGCCGTAAAGACACCTACGGACTCGTGTATTCCATCTACAATAGAAGCATCGGGGCATTATTAAAGAAGCATAGAATTACACTTAAACATTGAAGCACGTCGACCAAACAAATTGACAAATTCAAAGCTCGGTGACAAAATAAAAACTCACATTCCAACGAAAATAGAAAAAAAAAACCAGGAAGGTGAATACAACGGGAGCTAGGCAAATGCGTGAAAAAAAGGAGAAATGGACAGTCACCTGGATGCTGAAATCGCCGCCCATGGAGACATTGTGAGACTCCACGGAGAGGAAATCGCCTCCACCGGCAGCGGCAGGAGAAGGAGGAGCTCGCTGGGACATGACCTGGCGTTCCCTGGTGTCGAGATCAGAGGCAAGGGCGGCCAAATCGAATTCCGAGAAGAAAGGGCCCTGAAGGACGGTGTTGACGCAATGAACGGCGCAGAGCTTCGACTCCTGCACCTCGTGGTACAGCATCCCTCCATTGCTGGCTCCGTCCATAACAGCCTTGTTCTCTCTTCTCTGGTTATGGGGGAATTCAGGAAATGGAAAACCCTAGAAACCCGTGGAAGAAGATATTGTAAAGGTTTTGCAGTCGTCGCCAATTGATGATGAATGTGGCAGGTAATCCAGGCTTTTATTAGGAGCTGCATTTTATATATATATTTTTTATTGCTGGTGTGTCTGTTTTGGGTAACTGACGTCACAAAATGAAATAACAAATCTATTACCCAAATTCCTAGATTTGATCCATCCAAAATCATGGATCAGTTCGGTGATTACGATTCATGGATCTATTTAACTTGTTACGTGATGTTGATGGTTGTTTACGGCGTCACATATTACTTAGCTGACCTAGGTTATAGTTTACCTGTTATTCTATTAGTGTTCACTCTCTTTCTACCAGTTATCATGTTGTAGCTGGGCATGCAGTACATGACTGGTTTGGAATTTTTGAACCTTGTTTGATAGTGAATGAAAAATAGGACTGGAGGTTTGACCAATAAAGTAGATGTTTGAAATCAAATCGTAATCATCCCACGAGTCTAGCACACCATCAACTTCTCTCTTACGAAGCTAAACTAACTTGGAAAATGGCAGCCTGTTGAAGCAAAAGCTTCGGCCTTCTATTCTCAATCTTCATATCAATGGCGGTGGTGGTGGAGGGCTCTAAACAAGCAGATCATAATGGTTCCGACCACTGTAAAGAAGCCTCACAGCTTTCTTCCTCTTCCACTTGCTGAACTCGCCTCCATATTCTGCTATTGGAAGAAAGCCAGACCCACGCCCACCTCTGGCATGCTGCATTCATAGCAGATATGGTGATGTTAAGTTAAGAGAACTTCTCCATTGTTTAGAAACATAATGCAGCAAAGAACAAGACAATTCAAGGAGGCTGATATCATACCTCATGCTCTGGAATGTACACGATGATTGGTTGTCAACACAATTTCGAGAGCACCTGGCCCACGTTACAAAGGTTGTCGGTAAAAATAGAATGATTCGGAATTCGAGGCTACAAGTTTGTAGAGGATCTGGCAGATACTAGACAAGTGCAAGTATGAATGAATGCAAAACTGGTTGAAGATGTTACGGCAAAGTCAAGATGAAACACAACGATGAAGCTTGTTCTGCTCCATCTGAGCAAAGTAATGGACAGTGACAAACCGACAAGGAATCGAAACAGGGCGAATATATTCGGGTAGATGCAGTTTGCATGTCTTCCATTTTAAGAGGAAACAGGATGAATATATTCAGATGATCTGAAACATTCAAGTAAGAAACACAGTAGCATAATGAAAGTTGCACTAGAAGGGTACTGACCAGTAGCTCTGATTATCCGCCCCAAAAGTCAGCTCGCCCAATTCGTTGACAATAACTAGAAAGGGTTATCGATTAAAAGCTATTAAGCATGACGTGAATTGTGATAGCAAAGAGCGATAGATAGCGCACTGTAAGATGAAAAAGTAAAGAGAAGTTCTGTGCGGGAAATGAACTCACCGATTCAATGGTTCATCAACTGTGATTGCAATTATTGCCTCTTCATACTGTTCGCGTTCATTACTGCTGCCACATATTAGCTCCTTAACTGCCATTCGTAAGTAATCTGAAAGACGCACAGTATTTAATAGAGTCATGACTCCAGGGGGTCGTTTAAGTGGAACCATGTACTATTAGTCTATTAGTTTGACGATCAACAGTAAACGAGCATGGCAATCACGTCTAGTCATCTAGACAGCAATCCACTTGAAAGGAACACTTAAAAAAGCATAAGCGTTGCAAGTTTAGAGCAGCATAGATCCCTCAACAGACAATATGATCAAGTAGCAAAGTGTTTATAAGTCAAGCTCGCTCTGAGCAAGATGTGGTCAATAGAGAGTGCTATTGGATAGTGAGTGCCTGGATTCTAAATGGATTTGCAGGCATTTCCAGGGTTACTGTTGCTTACTCAGTCAGCTAGATTGCAATACAGATCGAGGGCTTGCATCGTTCATAATCTACATTGCCTATAGTGAACATGTATATCCTTTCTCTCCATGGAGTAGATCACTCATCATGCATAAAATAAAAAAGCAGCTGATACATAACAAGCCAAAGTTTGAAATACCTGCATCATCTCTCTTCCCTTGGCTTAAGGGGGATACCTTTGTTGAGAGCCATTCCTTTAACCTGGTTTCAACAATCATTACTCAAGACTACGACAGCAAAATCAGGAACAACAATGGCCTAAAACCAACTTAAAAATTACGAATTCCCAGCAAGTAAAACATCAAGTTTCAGGTCAGTCATCTACTACTTAATGGCGAATCCACACAAACCAGCACCAACAACAAGCTTCATACAAGTAAGAATTCAGCATTTCAAGCTTTCATTATACCAAGGCACGGAACAGACAGCGGCCATCACCGGTGACTTTCTGGATTGAATATTGCTCCAACTTCTTCGTAGACGGCAATCCTTTACCACTATCAATCAACAGACAGAAATTGTGTCTAATTAATCAGCACTCTATCTAAAAACCCCCCAATTGAAGAAAATGAAATTCTGTAAGGCGAAATTAGTACTCGCGGTGGAGGACCGATTCGAGCGAAGAACCGGTGACTGTTGCCGGCGGAGAAGAAGGGGAACGAGCGGGTTTGCGGCGGCGAAGCTGAAATGGAAGGAAGAGGCGAAGAGACGAGCTCGAAGTGAGCAGCTTCATGTTTCAGCTGCTGAAGGATATTATTCTCTGCAACCATAATCGTTACCCTGAAATCAGTGACGAATTCTTCTTCCAGTGGGGAAACCCATCAAGAGAGAGATTGTAAGTAAGTACCGTTCGTAAATGTCTCCGCCATTACAGCAATTCAAACTTCGGAATTGAGACTTCAATGCTGCACCGACCAGTAACGCTAGCTGGAAACAGGGGCGGATAAAGGGGGAGCCCGGCGGTGCACGGCTCAGGGCCACTTCGGCTCCAGTAGTAAATTCTGTGTTTTTTTTAGTTTGGCTTAGTGTTTTGTTATTTTTATTTAATATTTAATATATATTAATTATTATTTAATTAAAAAAAATTTGTCAATAATATAATTAATTTTTAAAGACAACTTATTTTAACTAACAAATGATACAACAAATATATTTTTTATATTTTAATTTAATATTACATTTTAAAAAGATATTTATAAATTAGTTCTTCAAAACACAAATTTCAATTTAAATATGTCTAAGTGCATATTTCGATTCTGGATCTTAATTATAAAAAATTGTATTCACTAGAAAATAAAGTAAGCACCTTTATTTATTTATAGGTCTCAAGTCGATGCTAATGTTTAACAAGTCGACTTCCGATAGGTGACTCATATATGGGTTGACTAAATCTGGACTTGTTCTTTTTGAAATTCAGACTTAAAATTTTATGCGGTTGGATCTAAATTAAGGTTGAGTTATTGTATGTATGATCTAAATTTAGATTGTAGAGAGAGTAATATTACAGTGTATACTACAATGAGTGGCCTCCAAATTAGGTGGACGATTTTCATGTGTGTTAATAATGAATGTTTGATAAAATTTAATATAGAGTGATGTACACCGTTCAATTAGAATGATAAAAAGTTATTACCTTAATTTGAAACTTCAATTCTTAATTAATCTAATTTATAAATCTGGTTGAATTCATTTGATATTTTATTTGAATTGTTCTACCTCAGATGCGGCATATAAATTGAGATGTAAATGAAAGTCTATACATTTTAAATATTAAAAAAGTTAGCCAACCCTAACTCAAGTTGGCTAAAAATCAAAAATCCGTCATGTCTCATCTACCGTAGTATCAAATAATAACCTCCTTGACCTATAATCGACATGCAATTAATCTAATTAGTCTATAATTCAATTAACTTGCTTTAGTTTAACTAAGAGAATTAATCGTCAATTTAACCTTTATTGAATTTATTTATAATTTTATTTATAGTCGAAGAATGAACTCATCATTAAAATCCTCCTCCGAAACAACCAATTATTTATCAACATAACATCCAATTTTTTATTGGTGGTAAAAAAAACAACTACAATTCAAAATTCTGTTAATCGTTTAAGTTGATATGAGAAATCCAAAAATAAATATCCTTGTACAACAATTTCAGCACTCATGCATGATCCAAGATAAAAAATAAAGCTTTTTTTCTTCATTAACTCGATGATGAAAATTACACGTGTCGTTAGATTATGAAAATTAATTCCGTTGATTAGAAACACGACATTGATATAGGGTTTAAATAAAATTAATTAATAAATTAACAAACGAGGCTAGATACAGGCAAGCGAGGCTTTTTGCTGCAATTAATTTCCGTGTTTATATTATTTCCTTTTTGTTTTTACAAATTAGAAATTACAACAAAATTTACCCTATATAATATATAATATAATCCTCCTATTTCCCGGCCTCTTCCTCGATCCGTGAAATTCCCCAATCTCGCTTAAGCTCTCTCCTCTCCATCTCTCTCGTGGATTGATCATTTAACAAAATTTTGAAACACAACAGTTTCACCATCTTCCTCCAACAACCTCTCCCGACTAGGGTTTCAAGCTCACTGCTAAAGGTAGGTTTCTCTTCTGCGCGCCTTCGTTAATCATTCTTGAGCTCTGCAGCAGGGGAGTACGGAGTTCCTGCTTAAGTTTCCGCCTCTATTAGGGTTTAGGCTTGTTGCGGTACGGACAATACTCGAATAGGGGAATCAAATTGGTTGCTAGGAGGAGAAGCACGATGAGGTTTAATTGAACCTAGTGGGTGTTGAACTTTTAGCTCCTGGAAATACCACCAATTTATGCCGTCGATAAGAAAATGAGAACTTAGAGCTATTACGTATCTAACACTTGTACCTGAGTATTTTTTTTATGTCTGCTACTGGCAGTCTTAGGGTTTTGAGTGGTTTTGTGCATGTCGTGGTGAATGCTTCCCTAAGAACTGCTGCTGCTGCTGCTGCTGCTGACACATGAGAGTTTCATTGTCCCGGAAAATGTTTTGTGGTCTGCATTGAATGAATGGTTGTTGCGATGGACTTGAACGCCTCGCCTCTGCCTGAAGACGAGGAGGATAATTTCGAAAGACACGTTGAAGAATATAGTGCCAATCACGAGGAACGCGGAGAGACTTCTGTACAGCTTGCACGACGGGTACTTAATGAACTTTTGGTCTTGGTTTTGGTTTTTCATCGCAATGTTATGATGCATTTCTGATCGAAACAACTGTATGTACTGTGATACGTTCTATCATTCTGTTACTGAACCTTCATAACCTGTAATTGGTGATTGAAATAACAGTGATGGTTGGATTCGTGTAGTTCTTTATTAAGCTAGATTCGTGTAGCTCTTTATTAAGTCACGAAGGCTTTTATCCTCTGTGTTGGTTACCTCTGATATCTGTGAGTTATAGTATGTGAGAAGGTTCTAAGCCACAGCATTCTAGTGCGCCAATGGAGATGCTTGTGGTTTTTGAACGGTTGAGTTGTACAAGATTAAACGTATCATTTAGGCAAATGATGCGGAGAAAATGGTGGTTTCTTAGTACCATTTATAACTAGATGATGTTCTGATGTTCTGATGTTCATGTGGTTATGCTCTTCCCATTCAAACAGAATTCATCCATGCCGGTGCTTCTTAGTGAATGTTTACAAATGTTGTTGCTTGCTTAAAGACAGCAAATAAGGAATTTTGCTCTCTTCGAGGTTATTGATCATGTGTCCGTGTGTTGTTTAGGAGCGGGACGAGAGGCGCAAGCGTTTGAAAATTGATAATTCAGAAGACAGACCCTCTTCTGTACCTCGGCAGGCAGTTCATGATCAGAATTATCAATCTAAATACCAGAAGTCATATGATAAAAGCAGACTACCTCCTGGTAGGTTCTTCTTTTTCTTCTTCATGGTTTAATCATTTCAATGGAAGGAATATGCATTCTAACCACTTTAAAATATTCATATCTGCTGTTTAGTTACTGGTTGAGATGGTGTTATTTTTCATGTGATTAAGTTACTGTTACCGATTCTTATATCACGTAGCAGAACCATTTTCGCACTAGAAAAACATATTTCCTGCCTAAAGTTTGTAAACGACGGGCCGATCTTTGAATATATACAAAAGACAAGGACTAGTGGCATAACTGCAGTTCTGAGGGGAAAGACCTCACTTCCTTCTAGCACTCTTTATTAATATATGAGGCTATGTTCATTTCAGGATGGTTGGATTGCCCCCCTGCTGGTAATGAGATCTGTGGAATTGTTCCTTCTAAGGTTCCACTTGGTGAAATGTTCTACGAGGATGTTCCACCTGGTAAAAGATATTCTTTCAAGCAAGTGATTCATAATCAAAGAGTCTCAGGAAGAAAAGTAAGGACTACGAGAGACTCTGCAGCTTCAAAATTAATTGATACATCTATTTTTAATTTCTGCCTTGCACCATGGGTTTAAACCGTGAGACCAACTAGTCACCTATAACTGAATTATTAATTCTTGATTGTTCTTTGTGATACTGCACAAATGAGCAATTACATGGACTTCAAACTTTGTGTAGTTTCCAAGAATATCACTCTTTTTTCACATAATTCTTGATATATGTTTGTGTTACTGCAAAATGTTATCTACGTGGACTTCAACATATGAATAGCTTCCAAGAATATCAGTTAACTCAATACAAGTCCTCTGACAGTTAATTATTGATTCATGTATAGTGTTCATCTATGCACTACCTTTTTTCTCCCTCAGTGGCCCTGCCAGTACATTTGTAAGTTGCATGTAGCAAAGGCCGGTTTGGTTTTTGTCTCTCAAGTGTCCTTATGTTAAATAATGAAATCTTTTGTGTGAAGATTTGGTGGTATCTTGACCTATTTCAAGTTATAAAAAGATGCTAGTCTGGAGTGCAATCCAGTGCTTGGATAATTTCTGGCTTTTGGAGGCATTAGTTGATCTATTTTTTGTTCCTCTAAAGTACAGTTGTAGTTAGTGATGTTTTGAATCTACTGATGTCTCTAAAAAGTGTTACTTCATGTGCAGCTTGGTTTGGTGATCGATTTGACAAATACTACTCGTTACTACTCAACCAATGAGTTTAAAAAGGAGGGCATCAAGCATATTAAGGTGCATGGTGATCTGCAATGGCCTCTGAGTTATGCTTATTCCAGCTATGCTATGCATTGTAGTACTTGTTCACTATCAACTCAAACAGACTCTGTTGTTACTTGTCCAGATTCAATGCCGGGGACGGGATGCTGTACCAGAGAACGTGGCTGTAAATCAGTTTGTTTATGAAGTATGATTCTTTGATTTACCGTTGTCTTTCCTTCTATGCCTGTTTTGGCTGTATCCATCTGTTTGTCTGAACCTGAACCTACTTTGTTCAATACAAGCTTTTCACATTTAATCTTGCTTTGTTAGTGTTATCAGAACTTATGCTTAATATGAAAATTATTTGTATAAGATCTCTTTAGACAGCTGAACTTCGTTTCTAAGTGCTATCATTTGGTAGTTGGACTTTATATCCCTGCTCACCTTGTCTCTGGTTCTGTTAGAGTGCTTTATGATTTACATTCGATTTTTTTACAGTTTTATTTGATGTATGCTTACACTTATTCTTCTTCTTCTTCTTCCAGGTCATGCAGTTTCTCTCGCTTCAGAAAATTTCTAAGAAGTATATTCTTGTTCATTGCACTCACGGGCACAACCGCACAGGATACATGATCGTTCATTTTTTGATGCGTACACAGTTGATGTCTGTCACAGAGGTTTGTTTCAGCTCTATAGCTTGGCTAGTACCCCTTTGTATGATCCATTTCGTCTTAAATCGTTTGCTACAAATACAGGCAATAACTAAATTTGCTGAAGTACGTCCACCTGGGATCTACAAACCAGACTATATTGATGCTCTGTACACTTTCTACCATGAAAAGAGGCAGGACATTTGCCCTCCAATTCCAGAGTGGAAGAGATCTTCTGAATTTGATCTTAATGGCAAAGCAGTACCTGATGACGAAGATGACGGCGCTTTAGCCGTGCCTTTGACTGTATGTATAATTTACTAATACAAAATCACCCCTCTTTATGATCTTAAAAAACCCTTGTGTCTTCATTGTCGTTTACGTTCACCTTGTAACATTTCAGAACAATCAAGAGATGGATGTCAAGCTGACAAATGATGATGTTTTGGGGGATGACATACCAATTGACCAGCTCAACACATTGAGACAGATCTGTTATCAAATGCTAAAAATGCATATGGTATTACTGAACTAATCTTATACAATCAATGTTATTGTAAATGAATAGTCTGTGTTTTCCCTCTTGAGTGCTCAAGGATATCATGCAGCAGCCATGTAAAGGTGCAGATGCTGGTAGCGTGTGTAGCTATCGTGTATGACCAAGCCTGTGATCAACGTGGCAGATTTTTACATTTTATAAAACTGTTCATCTTGTATAGTATTTGTGTTTGTTTTCATTACAGAAAGGGGCAGATTACTTTTTTTCTTTAATTTCAGGGAGGCAAAACATTCCCCGGTTCACACCCAGTATCTTTGAGCAGGTCTGGTATAATTATTTCGTTATACAATTTTCAGATCATTGCAATTGGTCTTAGACAAGTAAAACATTACTGTGACCTCATTTAACCTTAGAAGCACCAAACATATATTGAACTCCTATTTGTTTTTCTTTCTTTAACCTTTTTATTATTTGGAATTTTACTTTTCTTCATCATGTTTTCCCATCGCACAGGGATAATTTACAGAAATTGAGGCAGCGTTATTATTATGCTACCTGGAAAGCTGATGGTACGCGATATATGATGCTAATCACAATGGATGGGTGTTATCTGATCGATAGGAGTTTCAACTTTCGAAGGGTCCAGATGAAGTTTCCTTGCAGGATTGGTAGTGATGTAAGTTCAATGGAACTTCATTTTTTCATTTTCTATTTTTCTTCTGCATTGAGACTTGTCATGTAGCTGCTAATGTGGTCAATTTCTGACTTGTAAATTTCTTTGTGTACTAAGGTTTCGTTCGACAGGACGCATCATTTTACCTTGCTTGATGGGGAGATGATTATTGATATTGTGCCAGAAACCCAGAAGCAAGCGAGACGCTACCTCATCTATGATGTGATGGCAATCAACAATGTGTCTGTCGTAGAGGTTAGAGTACTTTGTGCTGATTAGAGATATCCACTATACAAGTGGCAATGCATGTATTCTATTTTCCCTAATAAACCAACCCGCTTCGCTGGAACACATTTACGTCCCTCACTTAATGTCTCTCCCCCACATCATGATAGTGATACCTCTTTTATTAAATGATTGCTTACGTTTCAATGCTATAATGTTATGATTGTCATTTTTATTGAAAATTTTGCAGCGGCCTTTCAGTGAGCGATCAAAAATGATTGAGAAAGAAGTCATTGAACCTCGAAACTATGAACGTGCACATATCACTCAGAGCAAGAATCCCTGCTATGATTATTCTTTGGAACCCTTCAGCGTAAGCGTTTTGAACTAGTCTTGTGTTAATTGTTTAGCTATTGAATGAATAGTCTAAAGGTTAGTTTAAGTTGTTTACCAGGTTAGAAAGAAGGGTTTCTGGCCACTTTCTGCCGTTAAGAAGCTTTTGAAGGACTTCATCCCTACGCTTTCACACGAGGCAGATGGACTTATTTTTCAGGTAATATCCAATAAGGAACAACTAGATAAGAGAGAAATCTCTATAACTGACATCTATTATTTATGTTATTACTTATTATATTGAGATATACCGACCAATCTGCAGCTCTCTTTGTTTATTCGCATTTGCATAAAATGGTTTTCTTATGGTGAAGCAATGTTCAAACTGGTGGTGATGAAGCATTTACAGTTTTGTCAATCATGCTAGCTCCATTGCATGCATGATTGGTGACATAAACTTAGAAGGGTATATTTCTCTTTTTTCTCTTGTTGCAATTTCAAAGTTAAGCTTCCAAATTTCCTATATATTTATAGGGATGGGACGATCCTTACGTCCCAAGGACTCACGATGGTCTTTTGAAGTGGAAGTACCCGGAGATGAACTCCGTTGACTTCTTGTTTGAGGTATGCATTTACAGACATTGTAATCATCATTCATAATTTCCAGAGGTGCTAGAAATCAACTGGAGGATGGTTCTATCTCCTGCCAGGTTGGTGCTGATGGTCGGGAGTCATTGTATCTAAATAGTGGTGGGAAGAAGAGACTACTGGAGAGGAGCTCGGTGGTATTCAGAGGTGAGTACCTGGCAGTGTTATGCATATTGTAGAATTGATTATCTTGACTGAAACAACTTGTGATTCAGTATGCTGGGTAATATATTCTGTTTCCCAGATGGTTCGGACCCATCCTCTTATTCCGGGAAGATCATAGAGTGCTCGTATAATTCCGAGGACCAGGTTTGGGAATGCATGCGGATCCGCGTTGATAAGAACGCTCCAAACGAGTTCAATACCTTCAAGAAGGTATTATTTCGTCTTGATAAGCCTTCACCCTACGATGTTTGCCCTTATGTCATATTAGAAGCACCACATTTTTGCTTTACCAGGTGATGAACAGTATCAAAGACAACATAACGGAGGACATCTTACTCGACGAAATCAACGAGATAATTCGCTTGCCGATGTATGCTGATAGAATAAGCAACGATAGCAGACCTCACCAGCGGCGAAGGTGATCTGAGCTCTCTGAGTTGCTTACCCAGCCTTGTTTCGTAGATTTCCGGTTGAGGGTCGGTCACCAGGAGTAGTAGTAATTGTATGTGTAAACTATCCACAGCTTGGGTTTGGTAAGGGGTTAGTAGCGGTGGTGTTTCTAAGCTGGTGAGATGTTTATATATAATAGCTATGATTTGATTGATCCTGGATAAATCAAATCTCTGTATGATCATCCCCCCTACGGTAGTTTGTTTAGATCATGAGTTGCTACCTTTTGCCTGTTTATTATTGGTTATTATTCTCGATGTTTATATTCATTTTTAGCTGTCTGGTGTTCTTATGTTTTGTAATCTGTTAAGCTGCTTGTGTCATTTCGATGACCCTAAAGCTGCTGGGTTAGAATCGAAATAACCGAGGATATCTTACTCTACGAGATAACTCGGTGAAGGTGTTTGATCTCTTTGAGGTGTTATTTTGTGCACAAAGTGGCGAAAGGCTAACCACTTGATGGATATCATTTCCGTGAGCAAAGATCAAACTCGTACGGTTTAAGACTTGTCCTGCGTACATGCCTATTGGAAAGTAATTTACTTTAGCATTGGTTACCACGTTTGTGTTGTACGGGTACTTGTTTTTTCATGCTCCTGCTACTATGAAGTATACGGGTTAACTGTATCGGGTTCAGTTCGATAATTGTAACAAGTTCGATTTCCACAATGGATCTAGTTCGACCTCTATGCTTCGGTGTCGTCATCAGCAAGTGAAGAAACCTAGGAATCCAGGGTGGCCACGACTCCATCGGTACTAGGATTCTTATTCTACTCAGTCGAGTGGCTATGTCTTGGGGGTTACTTTATCTTTGGGTAAAGCAACTTCTAACCACGGAGCCGGTTGAAGCAAAGCTCAGAATTGTGCTTGTTTGCTTCAGGCTCGCCAACATATTAGACCACAGTCCACAACTAGGGAGGAACCTTTGATATCCTTTTAATCGACATCTGCTCATGAGTAGATCTCTAGAGGTTAAAAAAATGTAAAACTATGTTTACGAGCGAGGCCATCACTATCTGAACTGGCTCGCAAATAGCTACAAGATGCCTTATCTAGTTGACTATCGAGTTTACTCACGAACTATGTCAGGGCTAGCTCATGAGCAATAAACAGTTTTGAGTCTCCCGGGCCGAACCAGAGTTGGCTCGAACTCGACTCCTTCCTTTCGAGCGAGTTTGTAAAGAGTTAATCACCGGAAGTTATAAAATTTAACCGCTCTTACTAGAAGATCAGATTTAATTTTAATTATCATTAACATTGGGGAGATAGACGTCTGTTTTCGTTCAGCAGGAGGCCGGATGCTTGTACTCCATTCAGCTCAGAACTCTGCTTCACTTTCAGCCTAGATAGATCCGAACACCATTTGGTTAGGGTTTAAGAGCTCCTTATGTCCTAGCCACAATCAAATCTTACAGCCGATTCGGATCGTGGATGAATCAAGTATTCTGCAGTAATCGCCTGAATCTTCCTTCAATCGTTTTGACTTGAGCACATGAAATCGTCGGGGGTTGCTGTCTTCTTCATTTGCCTGCTTCTCTCCGATCGCCTTCATTTCGTCAATGGAGAAGAGGAGGAAATCAAAAAGAACAAATTTCGGGAGCGTGAGGCCACTGACGATGCTGCCGGCTATCCGGAACTGTAAAATTTCTTCCTCCGTCCTCAGCGTACAATCTCTAGTAGAATTTCAGTCTGGAGTGTGGGGCTGCTGTGATTTTGATGGCTGAGTGTATTTTGAGCTGCGAATTTTTATCTTTTTTCTCTTTAGCTGAAACTTGTGTGGCCGCGTAGGGACGAAGATGCGTTGTTGAATACTCAGTGCCCTAGGAATTTGGAGCTGAGATGGCAGACGGAAGTCAGCTCCAGCATTTATGCTACGCCATTGATTGCCGATATCAACAGGTATTAAGCAGCATACTTCTTGCTCTGAGTATGTTATCTTGGATTGGCGTCTTTGAGATTACTAGGGCTCAATTCCTTGCATTCTGCAGCGATGGGAAGCTAGACATTGTTGTTCCTTCTTTTCTGCACTACCTAGAAGTTCTTGAAGGCTCGGATGGGGACAAAATGCCTGGTAAGTTTGGGAGGTGTTTGAGTTTTTGCATCACAACATTTTGGAAATTGTGGGACTGGATCAATAACATATATCGAAATGTTCCATCAGGCTGGCCAGCATTCCACCAGTCTACGGTTCATGCCAGCCCTCTCCTATATGACATCGACAAAGATGGTGTCAGAGAGATCGCTTTGGCCACATACAATGGGGTTGTGCAATTTTTTAGGTACTTTTCCAAGTTGTTCTTTGCCATCTATGTGTTCTTATATTTCAATGTATGTTTGATTGACGTGCTTCCTAGTCATCCTCATTTTTTAGCTATATCTATTGATCTTAGGGTTTCAGGCTACATGATGACGGATAAACTAGAGATACCTCGTAGAAGAGTTAAAAAAGATTGGTATGTTGGCCTGAAGAAGGATCCTGTGGATCGTTCCCACCCTGATGTCCATGATGATGAGCTTATCAAGGAGGCTGCTGCTGCTGATGAGAAGAATACTATGCCCCGTAAGTTGATCCTGATTACAAGTGCTAGCTCATGTTGCTTCTATCTCTATTAGGATTCAGTTTTCATAAAAAATCTTGGAGAAGTATATTCCTTCATGTGTATAGAGTATATGGATAGGTTCCATTTGCGTGTGGTTTGAAATTCATCAAAACTACTGTGATCATTCACATGAGGCTTTGTAATAGTATGTCTAATGCAGGCAGAGCATCACCTTCTACAGCATTAATAGTCCTAAAGGCCTAGTTTTTAATGATTCTGTTATGTTTGGTTTGCTGCTGCTTGAACCAATGTTACAATTCTCCATTTTACACTGGTTGATTTATGCTTTGAAGATTACATCTGAGGAGGGACCATCTTACAATAGCTTCTGTGAGAACTGAGAAGTTACTTCTTTATTGATCTTACTTACGAAGACTTTGAATGTTATTCTGCAGAAACAACTGGAGGTACCGCCAGAACACTTGATTCAACCACTCCACTTTCTAAATCAGTGGAAAACCACCCTCCAGGAAATGGAAGTGTAACTGGTGAAAATAACACGGTTATTGGTTCGGTGGTTGATAAACCTAAACGTGATGGCAATGCTCATGTTGAAGCAAATAGCACACTGTCTACATCAGCTCAAGATACCCCTCCTGCAGAGGAGAGTACATCACATACAAATAATACAGTTAAGAACGACCTTCCTGCTAATGCATCCAATCAGGAGAATAAACCTAAAATGAACGAGAGTGAAACAGTCATCAAACTGCCCACAAGCTCAGACAATAATGGGAATGCTGAAGCTACAAAAACTGGTGAAACACATAATGCAACAAACGCTGGACGACATCTCCTGGAAGATAATGATTCGAAGGTTTCAGAATTAGATAATGAAAAGAGCTCCGGTGATGATCATGTGGCAACTGTGGAGAATGATGAGGGGTTGGAAGCTGATGCTGATTCATCATTTGAGTTGTTTCGTGAAACTGATGAGCTAGCTGATGAATATAGTTATGACTACGATGATTATGTTGATGAATCAATGTGGGGAGATGAGGAGTGGAATGAAGGACAACATGAGAAACTTGAAGACTATGTCAATGTTGATGCCCATATCTTGTCCACTCCTGTAAGTATTAACCTGGATTTCAGTGGTTCCTTTTTTCTTGATTACAAGTCTTCTTCCTTGATGCATCCGAAGTTCCATTGTGGAATCTCCTGATCTCTTGGTTCGGTTCAGATTATAGCAGACATTGATAAAGATGGCGTGTCAGAGATGATAGTTGCAGTATCGTACTTCTTTGATCACGAGTGAGTTTTCTTACGTAGTCTCTAATTGTTCTTATTGTTTATGCTTGATGACTCCGTCAGTCAATTTACCACTTATGCTGCATGTATGATTTCCACGTGTATGTATAATGATTTAACTATGCCAGGTACTATGACAACCCAGAACATTTGAAAGAACTCGGTGGTATTGACATTGACAAGTATGTTGCTGGCTCGATCGTGGTCTTTAATCTTGATACGAAGCAAATTAAGTGGACAAGAGAACTAGATTTAAGTACAGACACTGAAAACTTCCGTGCATTTATATATTCTACTCCAACGGTAGCTGACCTGGATGGTGATGGCTATATGGACATCCTTGTCGGGACTTCATATGGGTTGTTTTATGTTCTCGATCACCGCGGTAAATTCTTAATTTTTTTCCATTTCCATTGTCGTGTGTCGTTTGGAATAGAAAAATCCTTTTGATGAGACGCCCCCAAGGCCAGAACAGTATTTCAATTGAAACTCCTAGCTCCTTTGTTATTCTTTTTATGAACTCCTATGTTATTATTTAGGCTACTTCATTTTATCATTTTCAAAAGATTCATTTGTATGTGGTCAATTTTTCCAGGCAACATCAGAGAAAAGTTTCCCCTTGAAATGGCTGAAATCCAAGGAGGTGTAGTTGCTGCTGATATAAATGATGATGGTAAACTTGAACTAGTGACTACTGACACTCATGGAAACGTTGCTGCATGGACTACACAAGGAGTGGAAATTTGGGAGACTCATCTCAAGAGCCTTGTTTCCCAGGTCAGTCTTCGATACTGAGATAAGTATAGTAGTGTCAGTTTTGACGTTCAACATTGAGTTTGCTGACAGCATTTGATTTTATTTTTGAGAACGAACTTCTCTGAGCCCTCTGTGTAAAAGCCTGTGTACACTTAAAGCACCAGTTTGGAGTACATTACTTAAGACTGTTGTAGTTCTTAACATCAGAAAGATCTGACATTGTCGCTGTTTTCCTTCAGCAACCATCTGTGGGCGATGTTGATGGTGATGGGCATACTGATGTGGTTGTTCCAACATTGTCGGGGAACATATATGTTCTCAGTGGCAAAGATGGCTCAATGGTCCGGCCTTATCCATACAGAACTCATGGAAGAGTGACTAGCCAAGTTCTTCTTATCGATCTGAGTAAGCGGGGAGAGAAAAGCAAAGGGCTTAGTCTAGTGACCTCATCATTTGATGGCTACTTGTATCTCATAGATGGACCTAGCTCCTGTGCTGATGTTGTCGACATCGGTGAAACTTCGTACGACGATTTTGTACCATATTATATTCTCCTCTTCTGCTTACCTTGAGAAACATCTGTAACTTTTCAGATGAATTCGTTTCAGGTACAGCATGGTTCTGGCTGATAACGTGGACGGTGGAGATGATCTGGACCTGATTGTCACGACAATGAACGGGAATGTCTTCTGCTTCTCCACCCCATCTCCGCATCATCCCCTCAAGGTAGTCACACTATATCAGTGAATCCATCTTTAGTGGGAAATAAAATATCTGTTCCTCTGGTTTCAAATTTCAATTATATGAAATTTGCATCTTCAGGCCTGGAGATCACCTAATCAAGGACGAAACAATGTTGCGAATCGCTACAATCGTGAAGGGGTCTACGTCACCCATCCTTCAAGAGCATTCCGGGACGAAGAAGGAAAGAACTTCTGGGTAGAGTTCGAGATTGTAGACAAACACAGGTTCCCCTCTGGGTCTCAAGCACCCTACAACGTCACTGTAAGTTTCACCTTTTCTTTACCAATCCAAACGCATTTGCAGAAAGCTTCCGCCGTAATTCTTACTCTGCGATTTTCATCCCTAAATAATGCAGACAACCCTGTTAGTACCCGGAAACTACCAAGGCGACCGGAGGATAACACACTCGCAAATCTACGACCAGCCTGGGAAATACAAGACAAAGCTTCCGACAGTTGGAGTTAGGACGACTGGAACCGTTATGGTCGAAATGGTGGACAAGAACGGTCTATATTTCTCCGACGACTTCTCCCTTACGTTCCACATGTACTACTACAGACTGCTCAAGTGGCTCATCGTCCTCCCGATGCTTGGCATGTTCGGGATACTAGTGATCCTTCGCCCGCAGGAAGCTGTGCCTCTGCCGTCTTTCTCGAGAAACACCAATCTATAACCAAAGATCTCGTGTCCGTCCATTTCGACCCGGCTGATCAACTGCGAATTTGACAAAGGTCCTGAATCCGATGGCGCGAGGCAGTCGAAAATTCCGGCAAAGGGGGAGTTTTCTCTCTGCACAGAGAAGAGGGTTTGGAAGAGAGGAAAGGAAGGTTGAAACTTTCGAGGAATTTGAGTTGGTTGAATTAGACTGTCGAGGAAGGAAACTTTGTAACATACATAAGTACTCTTTAGACATATTGTGTTGATGATATATAGTTGGGAACTTGAGAGTGATAGATTTAGTTGACTACTGAAATCACATCTAGAAAAGTGACCAATCCACCCTCTCAATCGGAATCGATTTCGTCAATTTTGTTTTATCAGATCGGTTATACATTTCCATTATGTCGGGGATCGAACTGCAATACTCTATCTAGCTAGCATACCATCAAAACCGCTTCGATGTCGAGTTTGGTTCATGGCACAAAGACATGATACCCACTGCAAATTTAGCACCACACTTAAAAACACATAAGACATGATCGTGCCTTGAAAATTGACCGAAATACATATCAAAACCTAACCATGAAAACCGAGTTGACAACTACCCAGCTGAAAAAGCTTGTCTAGACATCCACTATATATACTTAACCGGACCACACACCCAATCCAACCACGACTCAAACCCGATGCTGAAAAGTATCTAAGCTTAGTGCTGGACTTGCCCGTAAACCTTGAATTAAAAACACTCGTTTACGGAACATTAATCGGAAAGAATATTGTACCCACACGATCATAAACTAATCATCAAGTCAGAAAACCGAAATAGCCGTAAAAATTGGTTTAAGCATTAGATCTCATATCGTTCTGTTCCTGCAAGTTGCTCTATAGAAGATTAATTTATTGATCTTTTATAGTACAAATGACAATGAAAGAATTGACCAATCACGACATTTTGTGTACATTTTACACATTAACCTAATCATTCGTTCTTTTGCCTACTCTTATCAACCATTCATTTCTTTTGCCTACACTATAAACCATTCTCACTTGAAGATTCCTCAAAAGCTCTTTTGTATGCAGAATCAGAAAACTTGGTCCCCTGTTGCATAAATATTGTAGAACACAGCAGTAGCAAAGTATAGCCCTGCCGTTACCGTCAAGAACGCCTGGAAAGATCCTAGCCATTCTACAAAATACCCCGTCCCGATTGTACTCACTATTGCTGCCAATGTCCCAGCTGAGTTGCAGATTCCTGCCAAGCATACATAATCATCAAAACCCGAGTTGGCATTCTCATGAAAAGATCGAAGCAAGGAGAAGGAAAGAAGAGGCAGTAGGTAGGTACTCACCGTGAAGAAACCCTGCACATCGTGGAGCAATGTCCTGATCGAGAGAGAAAAATACGTTAGTTCGATATCCTTGGAGCATGGTTATGTGACGAATGTAGAATGAATGTATGTATCTTTTGATGTTTTACTTGTATGTTGAGGAGAAATCCAGCTTGGCTGAAAGAACTCAAGCTTAGAGCTGCTGTGATGAAGATAGATGCAGTGACTGGTGTTTTGGCATAGTTCAGGGCAAGAAGTGCCAATCCAGGTCCAATGAAACCAATTGACTGTTGGCAAAACAAACAAGCAAACAAAACATCACATTAGCTTATATGCTCTCAGGTCTTTGTTTCTCTTTTCGATTCGGAGTTCGGTTCTCTCACCTGCATGACTTTCCTTACTAGTGTCAAGGAATACCCAGCTTTAATAAGCGAATCAGATGCTGCTCCTGCTACGTAACCGGAGATTGCCATTGACCCCCATGGAACAGCACTGAACCAAGCTGCTTGCTTTAAGTTCACATTAAACACCTGTTTCAATGTAGATTATTAAGCGAATCCACTGAATCTCGAACGATGAAGAATTTAAGATTTACTTACAGTCTTGAAATACACAGGCATCCACGAGAGAAGAACGAAGTATCCCTGTACAGAATCCCAGAACAATGTTTAAGAACGGTAGGCAGAGAGCTAAGTAAGAAGATACAGGAAGAGGTTTTCAATGAAACTAACCCAATTGTTGGTTACATTGGCAAGTATGATGGCCCAAGAGGGCAACTTTGACAAGAGCTGCCCAAGAGAAGGAAGCTGGTTACTCTTACTACCGTTGCTGGAATCAGTTTTACCAGCTTGGATCAGTTTCAACTCCGATCTTCTCACAAACCGGCTATCCTTTGGATCATTCGTCACTCGACCAGCCCACGTAGCTACCCAAACCAATCCGAGAGAAGAGAACAACACAAAAGGTCCAGCTATCCCAACTGTGGACAACATGATTGGTGTCAACAGTAACCCTGCAACATTCCCCAGATGAAATCCGGCCATTGAGATCCCCACAGCAGTTGCACGTTCATTACTTGGGAACCACCTAAGTACATACAACAATCCCAAAATAAAATACCATCAAATCACTCTTGATTCCCACCTTCCAAATTCCAAAGCCTTAGGATGATAATGGTTATGAATAATATAAACCCAATATTTGACCCTCTCCCAACAAATCGAGTTAATAGGATTCAATGGTTCTCGACATGGTATCAAAGCCTTCGATCAACAAAAGTTTGGAGCTTTGAGTCTTAATAGGCCCTAATCCATTGTACAAGACTTATTGAAGTTGTGCAAACTTCACATTGACCCTCCCAACTCGAGTTATTGGGATCTAATAATTCTCGTGAATGAACAATATTGTTGTTGGGTGTACCTTGACAAAAGAGTAGTGGTGGCGGGAAGAGCAACACCTTCAGCAAGACCAAAGAAGGCTCTCACTGCCAAAAGACTGAGAGTTGAATGGTTAGCAGCCCATGGAGTCAGAACAGTGGCGAAAGACCATAAGCCAACTCCCCAAGCTAACACCCTTTTCCCTCCATATTTGTCCACTAATGCTCCTCCAATCAGCGACGAGAATATATACCCCCATAGAAACGACGACTGCACAGACGAAAAATTTGACTCCCCCATTAAAAATTCAACTCACCAACCATGAATTTAAACAAGATTTTGACGGATTTTGAAAATTTTTACCTGTACAATGCCAAGGAAGGCACTGGACCATCCGTACTTGGAAGCAAGGGGGACGATGGCGACGGACATGACGACGCGATCAGCATTGCAGAGGCACATCACTAAAGCGGTGAGAGCCACCACCGTGAACCTCTCCGGAAACTTTGTTTCCACTCCGGCGGCGGCAGCGGCGGTTCTACCAGTACCACCTCCACTAGCACCGCCGAGATTGAACATTCCTCTTTCAATCCCTTCCGCCGTGCACCGCACCGAGAATCCTCCGCCTCCCTGGCTCCGTACAACGTTATGAGAAGAATGAGTAGTCGTGCGAGCCAATTGTTTAATCGGGTGGAATCCATCGGTTAATCTGAAATGGATTCTGTTCGTGGGAAGAAATGGAGGGAGGGAGCGCAAGAAACATGAAGAGTTTGGTGAGTAGGAAGAGTGGGGGAGGGATTTTGCCGCCATTGCTGCCGATTTGGCATGGCAGAGGAAGGTGCAGAGCGGAAAATAAACAAATGGAAGGCTCTGCTTGTTCTTTTATTTATATTCAAAAAATAAATCTGAATATATTTATTGGTCAGAGGAGGAGGATTGGTTTGGTTGGTTGGTTGGTTGGTTTCAGTTTCTTCCGGTAGGCGGTCAACTAGGGAATTGGGGGTGGTAGGTGAGGAGAGAATTATAGCCTTTTTAAATGAATGAAAAATCAGATTTTCTTTTGTTTAGAGGGTTTTTTTTTGGAATAAAATTGATCGATATAACTTTTAATATTCTATTTATTAAAATTTAAATATAATCACACTTTATAATATGAATATCAATGTTATATTTATTTTTGTTTTTTAAATAAATTAATGGTGACGTGTATAGGGTAAGACTTTTCAACGAAGGCTACGTGGTCGGCCAAACACAAATGTGAAAATAAGAAAATATATTTGATAAACTTTTATTTACAACAACAACAAAAAAATATTGCACAACACAACAACCCCCAAGGATTACCGACAACTTGAAGCCCCTGTTTTTCCCGTCTTCTACGGTTCTACCAACCACCAGCTTCTATACTTTCTATACTCCTCCCCACCTAACCATGATTTTCATAAGTTTCGGGTGAACTATTTGATTCATTCGGTTGTGTTTGAGGTGTTTATTATATGTTGGTTTCGAAAATTTTGAATGTTACTCGATTTCAAAACCGATAAATAAGGTCAATCAGAGTAATTCAAAATGAATATTTCAAGACGAATACCTAGTTCGAGTTCAAGCTCGCATGATCGAACTCGACTTGACAGAACAATTGTTAGCTTGAGTTCGATTTGGATAAACTTATTAACCAATTACAATATTTTAAAATGGACTAGACTCGTAGTCGTTCAGAGTTCAGACAACATCATTCATCATTCATCATCATAAGAACACTCAAACCATTAAAATCTCTAAAACCAATTTGCGAGTTAAACTAATCAAGCCAACATCTGTCGAGTCGGCGATCGAGTTAAAACTCGAGCCCACTCTCAAGTCTAGTAATCAAGCTTCAAACGAGATGACTCGAGACCCAAACTTATCGAGCTCACGAGCCGAACGGGCTCACGATTATGGAGCCCGACTAGTTTATTAACGAGCGGCTCATTTACAATCGAGTCGAGTTTTGACTAAACCTTTTCCGACCCTTGGTTCGTCAACCGATCGAGAAAAATACAATAATCCTGGGCCTTCTAGTTTCCTCCCTGGTCCCCTAATGGGTGGGGCAGCAGGCCAGTCGCTTGCATAGCTGGGCTTTTTTGAAACTGGCAATCCAGAAAAAATACCATAAACCCCAAAATGGCTCAGTCCATAAAAGAAAATATCAGGCATTCTTGTTTTTTTATTTATTTATAAAACACCCTCATTTATACTTCTTATCAATCGCTGCAATAACGGTTGAATAGGAGGTACAGACCTTACATACAAAATTATAAAGATTATATAATTTTATTATTGGTATTATTATTCCAAATATAAAATTCTCTTTCTTATTATCTGATACTCAATTATCATACTGGATATCAAATTTTTAGATTTGAAAATTAATTTCGTGATAGTATTTTTAATCCCTTCACTTTGTCTTTAATCTAACGAGCCATCAATCACGAAATTTATTAACATGTATAATGAGGTTTGGTGATAGTGTTTCTAGTCCCTTACCTCTGCCTAATCTAATGAGTCGTCAATCACAAAGTTTATTATCAAGATTTTATCATAAATTTTTTTCGTTTTTCCTTATGAATGAGGTTTAGCCTTATTACAAAGCGTTTAGAAAATCATTATATGTGCTCGTTCATTTCGCACATGTAGTCATATACTCGTTTTTTAGTGTACTCGATTTAAATTTTCGAAAAGGGTCCTGAACGGAAACGAGTGGGAAAACTGGAAAACCCCTTAGGGTGAATAACGTGCTCGACTGAGTCACTCACTCACTCACCAATGACATGAACAAAATTGTTTTATTATATAAACGGAGCAAGCAAACCAAAATCAGAGGGAAACAATTCCCCCCCATTGGCTCATCGCGTTTCCTGGTAAGTAAGATCGATCAACGCAGATATCATCTCTCTTTCTCTTGATTTTGATTTTCTCCTTGCAATTCTCTCCAGGCATTGTTCCTCTGTGATCGTTCGTAACCTTTGTTAGCGCTCCCAACTCACACTCCGCTTACCGATTGTATATCCTCATGCGATGACCTCATCGCATTGTTTGTTTATGTGGATGATTTTCGCAGTCGGGAACTTAAACGAGAGAGAAAAGCGATGGGGAGGCTGTTTGTGATCGATTTGGAAGGAAGAATCTACAGCTGCAAGCACTGCAACACGCATCTTGGCCTTGCCGACGATATCATGTCCAAGGTTTTACTTCCTAATCCACTCGAATGGTTCCAGGATTCCATTTCCTGTTACTGCTTTTTCTTTATTTGGCTTGATTTTGTCGTATGGCGGTCTGAGATACTCTCTGCTTGATCATTTTTATAGGCCGTGATGAGTGCTTTTATGGTTGGACCTTAATTTGCTTTGTGATACTCTAATACGCTTTTTCAATCGTCATGTGATATCCTGCAATCTAGTTCCACTAGTTGTGATTTCGTGTTGGCATGATCAATCTTTAAACATTGTTCGATTGGTGGAGAAGAGAACGTTCTGTGGATTCTAATCCGATAAATTTTGTTTGCCTTTGGTTCTAGACGTTCCGCTGCAAACATGGGAAGGCTTACCTCTTCGATAAGGTGTAAGTTTCCTTGTTTAGCATCCATTTAAGAGGGTGTTCAATTGACTTCGTCCCTTTATCCTTCGAATCACTATATCATCATTACATTTTGCTTCTGAGGTTAATCCGAAATCATCCATACATTTCAATGGATTAGTGTTGAGATGTTAGGGAGTAACAACTGCTCTACATACATGTTAATACTAGCTATCATTGACAAAACTCTTGTAGCTTATGAAAGAACTGATGCACAATTTTTTACTTTCTGCTGCTAAATTTCAAAGATGGAAAACCAGAAAACATATAGCACCCATCTACATTGAGCTAAGCCGTTTCGAAACGGTTAATCGTACTTGCTTATAAGCTAATAAATGTTTTGGTCCATATATGACAACAGTGTCAATGTCTTATCTGGTGAAAAAGAAGACCGACAAATGATGACAGGATGGCACACCGTGGTTGACATATCATGCGTCGGTTGTGGCTCAATCGTTGGCTGGAAATACGTAAGTGCTCCGCCGCGGAGCCCTCACGGAAAAACAAGGATATGTTCGTCTCATTTGTTTATACCATCCTGTCCTTTCAGGAGGCTGCGCATGATGTGAACCAGATGTACAAAGTAGGCAAGTTCATCATAGAGAGGTGCCCCCAATGACTCAATCCAAACTCTCTTTGTTTGTGTTGATGATGATGTAAAAACCCGTGTCGGTTTTCCGGAACTGATGAACTGTCTTCTGATCAGATTTAAGGTGCGGGGTCCTGATGGAAGCCTTTTCGAAGATCTGCAGGAAGAGGGCAGCGATTCTGATGAGTAATGGAAGAATGGTTCTTCATTCAAAACTCAAACGCTACAGAGATTAGAGCAGATATTGTTTCAAGATCGTCGGTTTAATTGTACATGGTTTCACGAATTTGGCTGCCTTAGTATAGAGTATTGAGCCTGAAGCAAAATCTCTCATTTGCTGGATTCTGATTCAGGCTATCAGGCTTTTTTTGGCACCCCAGCGTAATTAGAATTCCGGGGCTTTTCTATGATTCGCACTGATTCAGTTGTTGAATATAAGGGCCTGATTTTATTTTACACGATAGATAATCATTGCATATTCGCTTTCGAATTTGGAACAGTTGATCTCCAGGTCATGATTTTTAAATGTCCAAAGCGATAATGCGATACTAGTCCAAACACCATAATTTTTCAATTCATTTTCCGACCAATTGCGTTATCGACTAATGTTTTATTTCTATTACTCTCGTAGCTCCCTTTATATCTTGTTTTAGACCAGACGAATCAAAATTATAATGTGGTTGAAACCTTATGAAATACGTTCTCAGACACATTCATCCCTTTATAGGCAATGTGACAAAACATAAAAAAAACATAAATACATAGTTAGAAAGTACTAACATGACATAAAAAATGTTAAAAGGATATATTTGATTAACTGGCAGGAAAAAAACATTAAATCATAAACCGTTTGCAAATATGTACAATCTGCAATTTATGATGTGAAGCTTACGTGGAAGAGGTGTGATAACCATATTAGCATCATTGTGTTTGATCATTAAATTAACTGTCAAATTTAATTTTCGTTCCATAAAAAGAATTACAAAGAAATCATGTTATTTTTCGTAATTTTTTAATAGATTAGGCTTCCTGATGTGATTAATCCTAAATCTAATGATATACATTTATCTTTCAAATTCAAGTTTTTTTTTTCCATTTGCTCCCCCTAGTAAGCCATCCATTCCGTATCCACACAATTTGATTGATAAAATGACTCTCCTCGTTTACCCAATCTCCATCTCCCACCGCCTTACCTCCTCCGGCAGCCGTCAAACCACCGGCATTTCAGTCTCCTGCTCTTCTTCCACCAACATCAATCCCTCTCCCGCCACCAAAACAGGTGTCATCGTCGTCGGAGCCGGCCTCGCTGGTCTCGCCGCCGCAACCCACCTCCACTCGCGCAACATTCCCTTCCTCCTCCTCGAAGCATCCGACGCTGTCGGTGGCCGTGTTCGTACCGACCTCGTCGACGGCTTCCTCCTCGACCGAGGCTTCCAAATCTTCATCACCGCTTACCCGGAAGCCCGAAAGCTCCTCCACTACCCGGAATTGGATCTCTGCAAATTCTATTCAGGTGCCCGGGTTTACTTCGACGGCCGGTTCCACACCGTCGCCGATCCCCTCCGTCATTTCTCCGATTCCGTCCAGTCGTTGACTAACCCGATCGGGTCGGTTCTGGACAAGCTGCTTATCGGCTCCACCAGGCTGGGCGTTTTGACCAAATCGGAGGATCAAATATTCCGGTCAGACGAGATCCCTACATCGCAGCTCTTGAAGAGAATCGGATTCTCCGATTCTATCATAAGGAGATTCTTTAAGCCCTTCTTCGGCGGGATATTCTTCGATCCGGAGCTGGAAACCACTTCCAGACTGTTCGAGTTCATCTTCAAATGTCTGGCTCTAGGCGAAAATACCCTTCCGGCGAAGGGGATCGGAGCCATTCCTCGCCAAT
The DNA here is from genome assembly GCA_030674075.2 of Linum usitatissimum. Taxonomy (NCBI): domain Eukaryota; kingdom Viridiplantae; phylum Streptophyta; class Magnoliopsida; order Malpighiales; family Linaceae; genus Linum; species Linum usitatissimum. Next base: position 5,879,888 of record JAUJYP020000155.1, on the reverse strand, counting down.
TGGCCTCGAAATTACCACCCGGTTCCATCCTATTGAACTCCAAAGTCGCCTCCATCAATATCGAGGGATCATCCTTGAGGTTGGACAGCGGCGAGATTTTCCAGAGCGAACTTGGATTGATCTTGGCAGTGGATGAGCCTCAAGCGATGAATCTGCTGGCCAGAGAAAGGGAACCGGTTATTACGGTTCGACCTCCTCGTTGTACGGTTTGTGTATATTTCTCGGCCGATAACGGTTCGGTTCCGGTTGAAGAACCGGTTCTGTTTCTCAACGGTTCGGGTGAGGGCATTGTTAATAACATGTTCTTCGCCACCAATGTGGCTCCGTCGTATGCTCCTCCCGATAAGGTGTTGGTCTCCGTGTCGTTGATTGGGTTGTTCGAGGAGGAGGAGTCAGATGAGAAACTGGCGGGGCGGGTTGTTACGGAGCTTTCGGGTTGGTTCGGCGAGTCGGTGGTTGGGTCGTGGAAGTACTTGAGAACGTATCGGATAGGGTATGCACAACCCAATCAAAGCCCTCCAACTGATATGAGGAAACGCCACCGTATCGAGCCTGGTTTGTACGTTGCCGGAGATTACTTGACTTCAGCGACGTTTGACGGGGCGCTGCTTTCCGGGAGGAAAGCCGTTGAAGCATTGATTAGAGATGTATATAAGAGCTGAAAAATCGGGTAGGACTTTTGTACCATGACTGTGTAACGAGCACGAAACATTTCGGTATTCATTCTTCGAATTTGGAATAGTTGATCTCCAAATATGATGATTAGATATTTGATAGTAGAGTCATTAAAATGATACGAACGTGTGATACGATCTTGATGGATTCATCCCTCTATAGAAAATGTGGTAAATATGGTTATCCGTTAGACTCTTTCCTAATCAATCATCATTATTTTTCAGTTATATTCAATATTCCTTATGTTCCGATCGTTTATATATGGATTACAAAAAGAAAAAAATAGTCATAAAAGTTGGGCAAGGTAACAAATGAGTCGCTAGATGTTTTAACGAATCCATGACTCGATTATTTTGCTGATAGCGATTCTGTATTTAGGCACAACTCAAAGAACATAAACGTAATAGATATACTCTTATACAAAAAATTACTAACATTAATATTATAATTAATATAAATTTCGTTAAATGTGTCTTAACATATTTTCATAAAAAAATACACAAACAAAATGTAAGTGAATTGAAAATAAAGAACTAAAGAAACTCCGTATAAGAGAATGTAAAATTCGACTTATTCACATTTACCGTGAAACAAATTGCTTTGATGATGTTATGGTGTGTTTGGACATGACCTTTAACTTGACGGCCGTTTTGAAGGACATAATGAGGAGCTTGTTCAACTTGAGAAACTTATAATAGTGATAATAAACGAATTCGTACGGTTTAGATGAATCAGTTTAAAATTTTATGTTTTACCATAAAAAAATAGAGAATTGAAATCAGTTGAAATTTCAAAATTATAAAAAAAACAAAAAGAAATCAATTGATCGCAAAATAAATAGCATGCAGCTGGATTCTGGTAGTGACTCTCTGCTGTTGGTATTCTGCACAAAAATGGCAAAGAAATCTTTAATGCTGGGTTTCTGGGTTTCTTCTTCCCGTTGCCATTTACCCATTTAACCTTCATTAGATTTTGACAACCAAGAACAAGTTCTAAGTAGAAAGACAAAGTTATATCGGGTCCGCCAGTCTCTGCTTCTGTAAACATAGGTTAGTCTTCATTTTCCAATCTAAGGCGTTCTTCTTGTAAAAATTAGGTCAGGGAAAGATCCATAAGGTTTTTATGCTCAGTTGCTGTTCTTGGCTCAAGGAAAGTTTCCATTTTTCTGTTGGGAGGAAATTTCTTTCCTCTGTTCTTGTTCTTGTGAGTGGGTTTGTTTTCTCTTTCTTATTCTATTTTGTTGCTCATAGAAAGGTACAAAAATGGAGAAGGTGATGGATGATCTGAAGCTGGAAGAAGCTAAAAAGGAGAGTTTCTTCAATTTGATGAACGAATTTGAGTCGAAATCTTCCTTGATCCTTTCGTTACCCCTTCACTGGAAAGATTTAGACTTGCAGTATGAGTCGATAAGGGAGGCATTACGCCAACATGTGGAGGAACTAGCCCTGCAAAGAACGGAAATCGAAGAAGCACGAAAGAAGGTCGAGCTACATGAAATGGAGGTCCAGGTTAAGCTGGAAACCGCTCATGGGGTTCTAGATGCAGCCAACACAGAAGGAAAGGGAAATGGGTTTGCTTGATTCGCCGCTTCAGATGAAGGAGAGGGATTTGAGGTTTGTTCGAGGAGGGGTCAAAGAGTGCGAAGCCGAACTCGAGAGGAAAGAGATGGAGATGAGGGTTTTGGAGTAGACGCTGTCTAAGACACGCAAGCAGATATGTGAGAAGGAAGGAGAAAGGGATTGTGTTCAGAGGTCTATCGAGTCGACTGCGAGGGAGATGAAGGCAAAAGATGATTGCTTGGGTCAGATAAGGAACCTCATCAGCAAGTGTAATGACGAACTTGAAACGAAAGAGAAGGAATTGTGTGAGCTTGAGATGAAAGTTAGCAGGGAAAGGGAAAAAGTTTGTTCATTAAAGAACTGTGTTGCACTAAGACACGATGATATGGAGAGACCAGGGAATTTGGTTTCGAATCGTACTTCTGAGCTCGAGTCAAAAGAGAAAGAGGTGGGTGAGGTAAGTACCATAATCACTAAACTCAAAGCTGAGTGTGAATTGAATGAGAGACATCTGATTACCGTGGAAAAAGAGAGAAACTTGGCTGAGGTCTGTGAATTGAAAGAGGGAGAGTTTGCTGCCGTAAAGAACTTGATGACCGAGTGCAAAGCTCAGCTCGAATCAAAAGAGGAGCTTTTGAGTTCAGTAGTTCAGGAGCTTGAGAAAAAACAACAACAACTGGAATTTGTAAAAAACGCCTTCGATGTTAAGATTGGAGACATCTCTGATAAAAAAAGCAAGAACTATGTTTATTAGAGGAAAAAGTGCAGAACAAGGTAAATGCAGTTTCATTTCTTAATTCTGAACATAAGTTGAAGGAGGAGGAGTTGGATGAAGTGAAGAAGTTGATCATCATGTCCAATGCTGAGCTTAAATTGAAGGAAGAGAAATTTCAGTTACTCTGTAAAGAGGTTGACATGAAGGAAACTGAATTGTGTGGTATCAAAGCTTCCATTGAGGAAGGCCTCGAGGATTTGGATATGAAGAAGGAAGAAGTTCATGCAACCAGAAACTTGTGTGAGAAGCAACACGAAGAGATTTATTCGAACCAGGTTCGTCTTGATTCTGTTTGTGAGATGGTTAAGGAATATGATGAAGAACTTGAACAAAGAAGAAGGAGCTGTATTTTGTGAAAGAGAATCTTCAAGCATCTGTTGAGAATCTTGAATTGAAAGAGACTGTGCTAAGTAGTATTGAAACATCCATCAAAGCTCGAGACAACGTGCTTGAATCAATGAAGGAGCAGACAATTTCCGTAAAGACGCTGATTGAAGAATTCGCTCTTGCTCTCGAGTCTAGTGTTGAGAAGACCTTCAACGTGGCTGGAGAAAAAATGAAGCAATGCTGCGGCAGGCTTGAATCGAGAAAAATGGAGCTTATTGAATTGCGAAACAAGCTTACAGAGAAAAGAAAGGCTGTGGAAGAACGTGTTGTAGCAGTTGAAACGGAGAGGTTGGAGCTTCAGAAAGAAGTTGAACGGTTCAAATTGAAAGAAAAACAATTGGTTTGAAAAGAAAAAATCATGGAAGAACGAGTTGCAGAAATAGACGCGAAAGAGAAGCAACCAAGCAACTTGTTGGATGAGCAGAGAAACAAACAGCAACCTGAAATTGCAAAAGTTGGTAAGTTTTACCTTTTTGGGTGTTTCCTTGGCGTTGAAGTTACTGTTGAAAGTGAATATATTTTGTTATTACCAGAGATGATTCCCAAGACAATCTACATGTTGTTAAATGAAGAAGTGAAAGAACCACATGGATTTCTTTGCGGAATTTCGTTATGGACAGTTATCGTGTTCTAATGGATTGTTGTGTTTTGACTTCATATTGCATTTTGCTTAGATAAGAAAATGGAGGGTTTGATTCATAATTTTATTTTCATGTTCAGGAGCCATTGGTTGTGATAGTAGCACCAGTCCTGCATTCGGTATTAGCTCTCATTTCAAAGCAGAGGATACACTTGAATTAGTTTCCATGATTGCTCACTGGGAAAGGGCCCCCGAGTTATGTCGCTCCCTTGATCTTGCCAAGTGCATACCAGGTACCTAACTACCTTTATCATTCTTCGGTTCGCTATACTTTTGTGTTGCATTTCATGATTATTCCCGCCCTGCTTTTTTGGTTAAGGACTGGTAGTGAACCTGTGTAAGAACAACAAGCATATGGAGGCCATTAGATTTAGTTTGGCATTCAAGATAGTTACGAAATTCCCACCAGACGTGATCCTCAGAGACCATCTGAGAAAACAAGGATCTTTGAGGGCGGCGTGGACTTACTTGAGTCCCAAGAAAACACCTCTCTCCATACCCCCCTCGTTATTACTTGAATCCCAAGTAATAATGAAATCTTTTTTCCCTGTGCAGCACCAGGCCTTGAACATCCATCTCGATTCCTTGAAAGCTTTATAGCAAGGTGTGGCCGGATTTGGGCACGATCCAGGTTACGTAATCAGGATGATCAGCCACCATCTCGAGGTTCTGGAAACTCAATTGGTAAAGAAAAGAAGTTCCTTGCTGGCGGCTGGTCTTGTTATAAAGAAACCGAATCTGAACATCCAGTATCTTGGCGGTACAATAGTTTCTGGGCACAACAAGTGGCCACAGCAGGCAACGATCTTGACCGGAGAAGAGCTGAGTAACAAGCGGAAGAAGCGCTAATTAACATCGGAGGATCGGTTATGTAGTCATGGAGTTTCGAATTAAGGCAGCGCCTTGTGTAGTTTGATAATCAATCTAGACATTGTGTATAGGCTTAAATCCACGGTGTGTCACGACCTCTTGAAAGTGTTCGTTTGGGATTCCTTTCCATACAGTTTGCTCTGCTGAACTGTTATGTGTTTTGTGACAATTGAAAGTAAGTAATTACGACCATACCGACAACGTATCACATGTCGAGCTTTCAGCATTGAAGAAGAATCCTCTCATGATAAGGATTGCAAGTAACACCAACTGATCATGATTCTGATGATCCATTTTCTGGTGTTGTGTGATGCCAAATTTCTTTCTGATATCTTTTTGTGGGCTTGAAACAATGTCTGTAGAGTAAGGGAGTGAAAGTAAAGTATAATCTCAACAACTCCTGCTAAACTTTGTTTATAGACTATGGATTCGGGTTAAAAGGATTTTTAGTCACTTAAGTTTGGCTTAGGTGACAAATCAGTCACCCGGTCAGACGCTTTTTTCGGTTACTTTTACTACTTTTTTCGGTTTTTCCATCAAAAAGTTGACAGTCACCCAGCCACATCACTTAAGTTATTAATTTTTATTAATTTTTATGTTCACTTCTTCGTCTGCCGTCACCCTGCCATATTGATAACACTTCTTATTGTAGCCGATTCAACCTCATCTTAAAATGTTTTCCAATGTTAAGAAAACCGGATCGGATTGGTTGGTCCGACCGTTTCGACCGTGAACCGGTCATGAAGCCGATACTGAGTCATTAGTTGATAAAATGGTCAAATTCGGGCGTCGACTCAGTTTGACTAAAAAACCTGCCGGTTTGATCGAAATTATTTATCTAGTTGGACCAGATTTTTGTGATTATACTTTATTTTTTAAAAATGTGAGAATGGATTCAAAGCATAATCTTTTAAGTAGAGATGATGAGTGATTATCATCTCTACTAATATCACAATTTAATTAAAACATGTATTTAATTGATAATAATAAACATTGTGACAGCTAATTAATACTAAAAAGGTAACATCTTATCATAAATTAAATAAATTGTACATTACATCTTAATTATTTGATTAATAAAAACTTCAAATCATTTATATAATTTAGAAACTTCTTAAAAACGATTCAATAATTATATTTTTTACAATCTAGATTATGATATTGAATTCTCTATACTACTGGTTTAATCGTCCAATCCGGCTTAACAAAATTTATTTATTTAATTAATAATTAAAACGGTCCAACCCAGTTTTGAAAACGATCAAACCCCGGTCGAACCATCAAACTCTAAACCCCTAACCTCACCGGTTCAATCTCCGATCTGGTTTTCAAAACCTTGATGTTTTCAACTCGGTTCGACCGATTATTGACTTCTTTGTTGTGATTGGTTGATAAAAATAAGGGATTTGTTTGTAATTTAAAACTTTCAATTAGACTCGGAGGGAGTAGTATTGTCGGTCGAGTTCTTTATTGTGTCTAGAGCCGATTATAATCGTAAAAATTGAAAATGTGAAACACTTTAACTATTCTAATTACATATTTTCCCTTATGAGCTATTTTAAAAAGCACATCCCAGCTGAACTATTGTACTCATTCCTCAATTTTTGCTCCATAAATCAAATCATCATCAACTGATTTATCAAACAAAAAGGTAATTGGCCGGAAAAGAACGTAACCGGCAACCAAAAATAATAACTAGCACAAGAAACATTGAAATAAACACTCTGCAACTTATGTACAATCTGAAGTTACATGTTATCTCAGACACCACAGTAGCCAAGTTAGGAGAATCCTAGAAGGGCGAACTGTATCGAAATTCGAAAGTAATCGCACCACCCACGGATTAGTTCCCATAAGGTTGTGACATACTGGGGATTTAAGCCTATACACTACGTCTATAATGGTTATCAAACTACATAAGGCGTTACCTTAATTCGAAACTCCGTCATCGAATAACCGATCATCTGATGTGTTAGCGCTTCTGCCGCTTGTTCCTCAGCTCTTCTCCGGTCAAATTTACTGAATGCCATGGCCAGTTGTGCCCAGAAACCTTTGTACCGCCAAGATGATGGAGATTCCAATTATTCGATCTCTTTATAACAATACCAGCTGCAAGCAAGCAAGCAACTTCTTTTCATTCATGAACATGAAAAATATAAAATTATGAATCAAACCATCCAGTATTGGATATAAGCTAATGCAATAGAAGTCAAACACAACAATCCAGTAGAACAGTATTATAATATGGACAGCCATTGCATCAACACAAACCATGAGAAGTATCATAACGAAATTCAGCAGAAACTTCAACGCCAAGGAAACATTCAAAAAGTAAAGCTTACCAACGAATTCTTTTGCAGTTTCAGGTTGCTGTTTGTTTCTCTGCTGCTCATCCAACAAGTTACTTAGTTGCTTCTCTTTCGCTTCTATTTCTGCAACTCGTTCTTCTATCACTTTTTCTTTCAAAACCACTACTTCTTTGCTCAACTTGAACCGTTCACCTTCTTCCTGACGCTCCAGCCTCTCCGTTTCAACTGCTACAGCACGTTCTTCCACATCCTTTCTTTTCTCAGAAAGCTTGTTTCGCAATTCAACGAGCTCCATTTTCTCGATTCAAGCCTGCCGCAGCATCGCTTCATTTGTTCTCCAGCCACGTCGACAGTCTTCTCAACACTAGACTCGAGAGCAAGAGCGAATTCTTCAATCAACGTCTTCATGGAAATTTTCTGCTCCTTCACTGATTCAAGCTCTTTGCTGCACTCATTTATCTTCGATTGAATAAAAGTATGCAGATTCTTCTTCACTCTGAGCACTTTGTCTCGACCTTTGATAGATGTTTCAATGCTACTTAAAGCAGTCTCTTTCAGTTCAAGTTTTTCTCTGACAAAATCCAGCTCATTTTCCTTCGATTCAAGCTCTTCATCATATTCCTTAACCAACTCGCTAAGAGAATCAAGACGAAACTGGTTCAAATAAATCTCTTCGTGTTGCTTCTCAGACAAGTTTTCGGTTGCACCGAGTTCTTCCTTCTTCATATCCAAATCCTTGATGCATTCCTCAATGGAAGCTTTGATACCACACAATTCAGTTTCCTTCGTGCGGGTCTCTTTATGGAATAACCACATTTTATCCTGTGTCACAGCCAACTCCTTTCTCTTCTCCTCATGCTCAGAATAAAGAACTGAAACTTCTTTCTGTAATTTAAATAGTTCTTTTTCTTTAGCAGAAACGTCTTCGATGTTAACTACCACTGCATTTTCTACAAATGCCAGTAGTTTTTGCTTTTCCTCAAGCTCCTCAACCACTGAACTCAACTGCTCCTCTCTCGATTTGAGCTGAGCTTTGCACTCGGTCATCAAGTCCTTTACGGCAGCCAACTCACATTGAAAAACACTCATTTCCATCTCTTTCCTCTCGAGTTCAGCCTCGCACTCTTGAACCCTTTCTCGAACAAACTGTTGGGGCGCAGCGGACAAGAATAGAGTAAATATATTGCACTAATAAACCACACACCGTAAATATTTCCTAGGTAAGTTGGAAGTGGCGGTAGTCCGCCACACTTAAAATCACTATGGATGGGTGATTACCACCGCAATACCATCATGACGATAATTAAGCCAACCTCCTTAGACCAATTTACTGTGGTAATATTAATAATGCAATATACAACGAATATTCTCGAAATTGCCAAGCACAAAACAGTAAGTAAATAACACCGGGATTTACGTAGTTCCCCTCCAATGCGGAGAGTACATCTACGGCAGCAGCAACAGCTACGAGCACTTCTTCACTATAACAAGGTAGCTACAAGGTGATCCGAGCCGATCCAAAATAGTGTCTCTCAAGTGTTTCCCAACCCCGAAAACAACTACTCACTATTTTATCGCTCACAAGAAAGTATTCCTACCACGGTAAAACATTTACCGGGACTTTCTACCGCTCACCTATCTACCCAATTGAGACAACTTATCTCAATTATTAAACAAGTGAAAATTGCTACACTACAACACTTAGAGAAGTGAGAAAGGAAGAAGAGAGGGATGATTGAAATGGGATGCACTAGCTTCCCTTTTATACTAGAAATGTAGGGAGACCAATTGAAAGCAATTGGTTGTGGCATCCAATTAGTTGAATCCCCAACTAATTTCCATGTGCACTAAATTGGAGGTGGGGGTTAATATTGGTGGGAATTCAATTAGTTGGTTAGAGATCCAACTAATTTTGTGGTGCTTTAATATTGGTGGTACATATTTTTGTTGCACATCAATTATCCGGACCAACAATTCTCCCCCTCCCGGCTAATTAAGACTCTCAGTCATTCCTGCTGCTGATCGACAATACTCAAACTTCTCTCTTAGAAGACTCTTCGTGCACATGTCAGATCCATTCTCATCAGTATGGATCTTCTCGAGTTGTAGTTGTTTCGACTCCACCACATCTCGAATCCAATGATATCGAACATCGATATGTTTGGACCTAGAATGAAACATCGAATTCTTCGCAAGGTGAATGGCGCTCTGACTGTCACGAACAATCGCGGTCGTTCCCGTTGGAACCCAAGTTCACTCAAGAACTTCTTCATCCACAACGGCTCCTTGCTAGCTTCCGTTGCGGCAATGAACTCGGCTTCGGTAGTGGAAAGGGCTACACACTTTTGTAGCCTTGAGCGCCAAGAAACAAATCTCCCCGAAAATGTAATCGGGTATCCGAAGTGGACCTCCGTGTATCAACGTCACCCGCCATGTCCGCATCTCGTGTAGCCAACAAGTACAGGATTAGAATCTCCAAAACAAAGGCAAAATTTGGAGGTACCTCGAAGGTATCTCGAAATCCACTTCACAAGTCGCCCGTGTTCCTTTCCGGGATTTGAAAGAAACCGACCGACAACTCCATTGCGTGAGCAATATCCGGCCGTGTACACACCATAGCATACATCGACTTCCCACCGCCGAAGCATATGGAATACTTTCCATCTCCGTCTTCTCCGCATCGGTAGACGGCACCGTTTGGCGCTAAGTTGAAAGTGATTAGCAAGAGGACAACTAACCGCTTTTGCACCGTTCATGCCGAATCGTTGGAGTACTTTCTCAATGTACTTCTCCCGCGACAACCAGATCTTCTTGGCAACTCTATCTCGTGCAATCTTCAAGCCAAGAATCGCCGCGGGCCCCAAGTCTTTCATAGCAAAAGACTTGCTCAACTCCTTCTTCAAGTTGTTGATTCCGGAAACATTCCGGCCAACAATCAACATGTCGTCAACATAGAGCAACAAGATGATGAAATCATCATCACCGAACATCTTCACGAACACACAATGGTCTCGAAGTAGTCTTTTTGTACCCTTGCTTCCCCATAACGTACTCGAACTTCTTGTACCATTGTCGTGGTGCCCGCTTTCAAGCCGTACAAACTTTTGATAAGTTTGCACACGAAATCCTCTTTTCCCTTCTTCTTGAAGCCTTCCGGTTGCTCCATATAGATATCTTCCTCCAAATCGCCATGGAGGAAGGCGAGTCTTCACGTCCATCCGCTCAACTTCCGGGTTGAAACTTGACGCTAACCCCAAAGATCGTACGAATGGATGTCAATTTCACCACCGGTGAAAATATCTCATCAAAGTCGATGCCCTTCCTTTGATCGAAGCCTTTGACAACGAGCCGAGCTTTGAACCGTGGTTTACTATTGTGTTCTTCATGCTTGATTTTGAACACCCACTTGTTCTTCAAAGCTCTCTTCCCCTTCGGCAACTTCACAAGCTCAAATGTGTTGTTGTCGTGTAGGGACTTCATCTCGTCCTCCATTGCTTCCATCCATTTATGTTTGTGTCCATCCTTCATAGCTTCCTCGAAGCTATCTGGTTCTCCCCCGTCGCTGAATAAGACATATTCATTTGATGAATATCGGTAGAGGGTTGCACGACTCTTCCAGATCTCGTTCGGGACGGAGAACCTTCAGCGGCTGGCGTTTGAGAATGAGAACCATCACCATCATTAGGATCATCAGGCTGAACATCAAGGGGGGCTTCAGGTTCAGCTACCTCTGGATGAATTTCTCCAACATCAGGTGTTGGAGGCTCTAACTTCTCGGGCATTGTGCTAGCATCAGTGTTAGGAGCATCTCTCCCAACCTTCTGAATGTCTTCGATGGTCTCATTCTCCATGAACACAGAATCACGACTCCTAATGAGCTTCTTCTGGATAGGGTCAAAGAATCTGTAGCCAAATTCATCTTGACCATATCCAATAAAAACACACGGTCGTGTCTTGGAATCCGGTTTCGACCTCTCATCCCTCGAATGTGAACAAAGGCCTTGCAACCAAACACTCGAAGATGCTTGTACGAGACATCTCTTCCCGACCAAATCTTCTCGGGGGCTTCAAAATCTAATGGAACGCTAGGTGAAAGGTTCCAAACATGCACTACGGCAAGTAGTGCTTCTCCCCAAAAAGAGTGCGGTAACTTCGAGTGGGAGAGTAAGCATCGACTCTCTCCATCAAGGTTTTGTTCATCCGCTCCGCCACGCCATTCGGTTGCGGAGTCTTAGGAGGTGTAAACTGATGTCGGATTCCCTTCTCTTTACAGTAGGCATCGAATGGCCCAATGTACTCTCCACCATTGTCTGTACGTAGACACTTCAGCTTCTGGCCAGTCACCCTCTCCACCAATGCAACAAAACGTTTAAAAACGTTTAGCACCTGATCTTTCGTCTTCAGAACATATACCCATGTCTTCCGCGAGTGATCATCAATAAACGTAGCAAAGTAACGTGCGCCACCAAGGGATTTGGAATCCGCTTCACAAAGATCCGAGTGAACCGGATCTAGGACGTTCTTCGCTCTAGAAGGTGGAGAACTTCGAAAGCAACTCGATTTTGCTTTCCTCGCCAAACAATCGACGCATCTCTCCGGGTGGACATGATCCGGTCCGGTATAGCCTTCTTCTTTGCCGGCTTTACCATGGACTTCTCGCTCATGTGGCCAAGGCGTTTGTGCCACAACGCGACGTCGTCGACAATCTCCGTTGAGTTTGCAACTTCTAGAGAGATCTTGGCTTCTGTCACGTACAGTTTAGACTGCTTCTCGCCTCTTGCCACCACCAATGCGCCTTTGGTGAGTTTCCATTGACCGTTTTTGAAGGTATGACAATAACCTTCCCCGTCCAGCTTGTCCACAGAAATCAGATTTAGACGCATGTCCGGGACATGTCTAACATCTCGCGGCACCAACTTCGCACCTTCCATTGTCTCCGTGCGGACATCTCCTTTGCCAACAACCTTGAAGAGGTTTCCATTTCCCATCCTTACCACACCGTAGTTTCCCGGTGAGTAAGATGAGAAAAATTCACGCCTTGACGATACATGGATGGTGGCACCGCTGTCAACCACCCAAGTGGTCTCCTGGGTTGTCAGGTTGACAAAATCTTCATCATAGACAAGCATGAGCTCCTCAACAACATTAGCATTGTCACCGTCGGCACCTTTGTTTTGCCTAAGTTGTGGGCAAAACCTCCGGATGTGTCCCTTCGTTTGCGCTTGTGACAAGTGATGTTTGCATACTTGTTGGACTTCCCTCGGCTCTTCCCTCGCTTCTTTGAGCCTCTCGACTCACTCCTTCCTCTCCCATCCACGGCTAGAACGTCTGACTGTGATGATGAGGAAGAGACACCTTGAGATCTTCTTCTCATCTCCTCGTTGAGAATTCCGCTCTTGACATCCTCCATGGTGACAACACCATCTATGGCAGAGCTCGTGATTGCAATCTTCAAGGTTTCCCATGATTCGGTAGGGATGCCGAATCAAAAGAGCCGTCACCTCATCTTCGAGTTTTAAGTTCATTCCCGACAACCGGTCAATGATCCCTTGAACGTCGTTCAAGTGATCGGCAACGGAAGTGCCCTCTTTGTATCTCATCCGCACCATCTTCGTGAGATAAAAGAGTTTGTTGTTGCCGGTCTTTGAAGCATAAAGCCCCTCCGGCTTTTTCCAAAGCTTCAAAGCATCCGTCTCTCCAGCGATGTGGTTGCGTACGTTATCATCGACATGGTGTCGAATGTAACTACACGCCTTCTCGTGCTCGCGCTTCCAATCCCCGTCACTCTTAGCGGCTGGCTTAGTTGACGATGACAACGGTTGATCCAAATCTTTCATCAATAGGAGATCCTTCATCTTGCTTCTCCAAATATGAAAATTTCTACCGTTCAAACTAACCATCTTTCTTGGTGTTGCCTCCATAATGAACCGTGCTCTGATACCACTGTTGGGGCGCAGCGGACAAGAATAGAGTAAATATATTGCACTAATAAACCACACACCGTAAATATTTCCTAGGTAAGTTGGAAGTGGCGGTAGTCCGCCACACTTAAAATCACTATGGATGGGTGATTACCACCACAATACCATCATGACGATAATTAAGCCAACCTCCTTAGACCAATTTACTCGTGGTAATATTAATAATGCAATATACAACGAATATTCTCGAAATTGCCAAGCACAAAACGGTAAGTAAATAACACCGGGATTTACGTAGTTCCCCTCCAATGCGGAGAGTACATCTACGGCGACGAAGAACGGCTACGAGCACTTCTTCACTATAACAAGGTAGCTACAAGGTGATCCGAGCCGATCCAAAATAGTGTCTCTCAAGTGTTTCCCAACCCCGAAAACAACTACTCACTATTTTATCGCTCACAAGAAAGTATTCCTACCACGGTAAAACATTTACCGGACTTTCTACCGCTCACCTATCTACCCAATTGAGACAACTTATCTCAATTATTAAACAAGTGAAAATTGCTACACTACAACACTTAGAGAAGTGAGAAAGGAAGAAGAGAGGGATGATTGAAATGGGATGCACTAGCTTCCCTTTTATACTAGAAATGTAGGGAGACCAATTGAAAGCAATTGGTTGTGGCATCCAATTAGTTGAATCCCCAACTAATTTCCATGTGCACTAAATTGGAGGTGGGGGTTAATATTGGTGGGAATTCAATTAGTTGGTTAGAGATCCAACTAATTTTGTGGTGCTTTAATATTGGTGGTACATATTTTTGTTGCACATCAATTATCCGGGACCAACACAAACCTCAAATACCTCCCCTTCATCTGAAGCTGGGAATCAAGCAAACTCATTTCGCTATGAGCGGTATCCAGCTTAACCTGAACCTCGGTTTCATGTAGCTCAACCCTCTTTCGAGATTCTTCAATTTCGGTTCTTTGTAGTTAGGAATCCGCAGAGCACAGAGACCTGCTGCATGCTATTTGTTTGGGATCATAGTTATCTTTCCCAACTGATTTCTTTTTCCTTTTCTTTTGTAAATTTTGGATTTTAAATAATTTCAATTCTCCTTTTATAAAATATTTTCAGATGACACGTGCAAGAAGATCTCTGTTAATTTTGTTTGACCGCAGGACATATATTTATTTATACCAAAATAATTAGGTAATTGCTAAAATAACAGCAAAAATAATTTGAACGGTTGGGAAACCATTTACAAACTGAGGATGGGACCTAGAATGACAATTGTGTGAGTACATTACAAATACAAATTGGAAAATTACATTGATCTGACCTCATAAGCTGGGGGAAGATGGGACTTAATTCTAAAAACAACAGCTAATCACTTCTACTATTATAAGTGATGCTGCCCATTTTTCTGCAGGCCTCCACCCGCTTCCTCCTTCGTTCGCTTGCTCGGAAACGACCCCGGCAGCCTGCCATATTCATTCTGTGTATTCAACGAAATCATCGATAGTCGCGGGAGGTTGATAACGGAATGGGTTTCAGGTTACCTAGGAGAATTGGCACGCTTATGATTTCCGGGATTTGCAGCTGCTTCAGTCTCGGCAGCCTGTCAAAGTTGTTGACAGCCAAAAGAACCAAAGGGTGATTAGGTTTGAACAAACTCTTTGCAACACAAGGATGTAGATTTTCCAGGGACGCCGATGCGAAAAATAATGGTTCCGACAAATGTTTTTTGTTCAATTTACACGGCAGCCTTGGATAAGGGGTACCTTGGGTTGGAAACAGGAAGGGAGTGTAGCCTGGTTAAAGGCAAGGCAGTAGTAGCAGAGAGTACAAAAGCCAGCTTACTTCAACTTCGCTGTTTTACATTTTTGCCCCGCATCCTCGGTCTACCCATTATCCAAGCATCGCCTATGTAAATTTTTGGACAGTGTAAAATCAACAAGAAAAAAGAAGCAAAAGCAGAAGCAGTTTCTCACCTCAGGATTCTCCTCTTTAGGTATGCCGTGTTCCTGCAGTGCTGCTTCACCAGGTCCGGGATTGATTGCCTCCCAAAGGAATCCGTTTTCATTTGCAAGAGAGAGTTTATCGAAATCTCGGTCCACTGCTCCCCTACGAGGTGTAATGTGTGCTAAATATTTCTCTGCGCCAAGATACATTCATGTAAGATACTAGAATCAGTTGCAAAATACAAAGTCTACGCGCATATTGGACACAGTATACCTTGCAGCTTTAGGAGGGCATTCTCGGCTGCTTGCTGCTGCGCGTCCTTCCGTGTTTTACCCATTCCAACAGCTATCTTCTCGCCCGTGAACAGAACCTAAATCCATGCAAATCACGAGATTGCTTTGCGGCTTCAGCAAGATGTTTGTACTTTCATATGACAAGCTTGCTAATGGAATTGAAAAGTAAAAGCAGTTAAGGAAGAGGAAATAAACCACAACTCCAACACACCTCAACAGAAAATTGCAAGTCCTTACTGGTGCTAACCACAGATTTGAATTCAACCTGCATAACAGTATTACGTGAGATAAAAAAATGAAATCATAAAAAAGGTGTTAAGCTCAAGATTATAAGTACCTTTGAGCTGCACCGCCGCCCAATTTCTTGGAGAACTCCAATATACAAGTGGGACGATAGCACGCTCACCTTTCCAGGTTCTGATTGAGAGTCTCTTCCATTAGTACACCCTGCGTTCATGGGAATACTAACATCTGTAAGAGTCTCGAATTAACACTAAATTTATAGTCTACAATTGCATATATAGTTTTCAACTGAAACAAAGCCACATGCCTGATGACTGATTTCCAGGTGGAATACTTTGTTTTTGCGTATCAGGGACAGCATAAGCCTGCAATCGAGTGATCTCACACTTCTCAAAGTGTTCAATATATTTGATTGTAAATCTGATAATAACTATAATCAGTTCAACAACAAGAGAAATAAGAAGACAAACCTCTTCACTCTTTACTTGTGAAGAATTTGGGAGTGTCCGCTGCCTATCTGCTTTTAGGGTCTCAGCTTCTTGTACTATACCTAATGGTCGACTATTTGCATGGACTTTGATAACATCATCTTCGACCAACCAACCCCCATGTGGCTGTACAAAGGATGGTGCAGGTACTCGAGATAACAGTGGTGGTTGTCCTGAGTTGTGATTTCTCATATCTCGTCTAACTGGAGCTCCAAGCAGACTGGGTTCTGTAATTAGATGACAAACTTTAGCCTAAATCGATTTAACTAGGATTTGTGTCTATCAGCTTAAAATAAACAGTGGCAATGTCAGAGATCATATCAGCACATACTTTGAGAAGGTATAGAAGGTCCTGGGCCTATAAGACTTGGATTTACAGCAAGAGGTGGTTGGGAAGTATCAGGTCTCAGATCAGCACCGCTTGTAGTTGGATAAGAAACTCCATCCTTGGCAGCCCTCTCTTCCTAAAAAATAAGAAGATCGTGAGCAGACAAGCATCTACCAAGTAAAATGAGTTATTATCCAAAGAGCTAGCAATAGATGGCGACTTCTTTTATTAAAAATACAGCATCACATAAGCATAGCTTGTCTGAAGTATGGTGCCAACAAGGAAACTCGTGCAAACCAGCACTTAAGCCAAGGACTCCGTTCTCAACTAGCTGTCGTAAGGCATTAAAGTATATACAGTCTTCTTATATGGGATTACTTGGAACTCACTGATTGGTTCATTCTCCTTTCAACTTCTAGACCATTCATTCCTTCACTGATAGGAGCATTATTGATACCATTAGGTACAAAACCAGCATCCTGCAACTAAGAAGCATTAAGTGCTGAAGAAAAAGGGGCATCTTCCTTAAATGTCAACAAAAGCAATTATTGTAAGAGAAATACCTCTGACATCATGTAGTTGCTCACATCAGGAGCAGGAGGCATAGTTACCATTTCATCTTCATAGAAGACTTCCAAAATCCTCCGCATCAAAATCTCATCAAATTCTCTACAGAACACAAATAAATCCAATAATAAACATAATTGCACATCTCCAAAGAAGTCTCGGTGACATGAAAGTTTCATTTGTATGGCATAGTCTCTTACTTGAAAAAACATCCTCTGACGTTGCATGCCACATTCCTTGCCACACAAAGAACAGGGACTGCATTTGCTGTCTATATGCAGAAACAGAAGAACTAAGCCATATTTCAATTTTCAACGAAGTGGCAGGACACAAAAGGATTTCATGATTCATACACTCTATTTTATTACCTCCGCTTGAGGAGCATAATAAGGAGAGAATGCAGGAACAACGTGGACTCGAGGTTGATCCTTGTCTTCCCAAACCTTTGCCCGGTCATCAATTACCATCGCCATCTTAGGATGGCAAACTCCATCTTGAAAAACATTCAACAACGACTTCTTGGAGCCTGCTAAAGAATAATATGATTCAAATATATACACGATGCAAACGGGTAAAATCTGAAAGGGATAAAATATACTAGCCTGATTTAACACAAACCACACGGTTTGAAAGTTGCTTTGAACTTATTAGGTGAGACCCAGGATCAAGAAGCCTCCAAATTTCCAGGGCATAATCCCTTTCAGCCATAGTGCAAACATACACTTCAAACCGTTTGCGACCTTTTGCCGTCAGGTAGCTTCTCAAATCCTCCCATGCAGGTCGTAATCTCACTAGCACACTAGTGTCACGAATCTACATAAACAAATAAAACTCATTGCCAACGTTTAACAATCTTGCATCTAAACAAAATTTGTTCAAGCTCAAAACTACAAACTGATAGTAGACACATGCTCCTATAGAACTCAAGGATTTGAAGTAAAAGCGACATGCTTCCGGAAATACGAAATGCAGAAACCTCTCTGGCCCAATCAAAACATTGTAGATGATCAGTATAGTATCCTAAGTCATGTTCTGATAGTAGGAACCAAATTCGGCAAGCAATTACACATGTTGGGGTTAAGTCACGCATACTAAGCAGGTTCAACAAACCAATATAAGAAATCAGACAATACCTCAGGATTTATACGAGTCAAGACGAGATTCCGTTCTTGCAGTCGAATCACGGGTCTCACAACTTTCTCATGGGCATCAGATACACGGGGAACTTCTTCTAGCTGAGCCTTAAACATCTTCCCACCATCAATTACACAATCATTCTCTATATACTGCTTCAACAACATCCTATCTTCCATATACCGCTTCAACTCCGCAGACATCCCCGATATCCTCACAGGATCCATCTCGCGGGAGAGCCATGCTTTCAAAGTTTCCATCCGATCTTCAAACGACTTCATCGTGTTTGCCACAATAAGCGTCTCGTCCAGATCAAACACGATCGAAAGGCATCTCATATCAAGCATAGTGACGCACGAACTGTAGATTCCTAATGGAACCGCGAAGCACCAGAAGCAGGGAAACTTCTTCTGTTTACTCGGCATTGCCACTAAGTGAATCTCTTCATTTCCTATCAAAACCACAGCCGTCTGTCCCCAATTCCAAAACCAAAAACGATTACTAAACTACACACACATACACACAATCGCACTCTAAAGCCAACATTTCTCAAGTGATTCGGAATTCAGAGTTCAGACCTTGTGCTCATGGAAGCAGGAGGCGTGAAGGTTGATCAAATGCGGCTGCTCGACGGGAGACGACGTCGACTCCAGCTTGCATCGGACGGAGTAGGAAGAGATAGTCTGGAGCACTGAGAGCGGCAAGCAACGGCCGCTCTGTGATATGTGGTGGATGCGTATCTCGTTGTTCGGGAACATGAAGTTCTGCTCCGTCGTCGTCGGCACCGGAACAGTGTCCAGTTCTCCGAGACATACTTCGCCGTGGTAGACGACGGATTTGAACCCTGAGCGGCTGCTCATTGATCGGGAAGAAGTGTCGACGAATTCAACACAGAAATGGTGACGAATTTCGAATTCCTTCGATCTTTTTCCGAACTCTTAATAATAATTTCTTCTCTCTCGTCTCTCTCACTCCAGTTCGAGGGGGCGGGGGGGGGGGAGGCTTTTGGCAGTTTCTCTCTCTACCTTCGCTCCTTCCCTACCTCTTTCCTTGCTGAGATCCAATATTTATAGGGAAGAAGATAGCGCTAATGTTCCGTGGAATTACGGAAACAGCTCTGATTTATAATAGTAGAAAATAGCGTTGATGACAAATTGGGAAGGGTAGTCTGGAGAATTTGTTAGTTATGTGCACACGTGGCGCCGGATGAGGGCTGTGATTCAGTATGGGCCAGCCTTGGGCCGCCCGATCAGGAATCACAACTTCCCTTTATCGTTCTCTCAATATATTTTGTAAGGAGATGGTAATACCAAAAACAATACTAATGGTTTGCTTCAAAAAAAACTACTAATGGTGGACCGGTCCAGGGGAAAAATTATTTTGTTAGATCGATTCGAAAAAAAATATTTAAATATATTTTTCGGTTTAATGTGATTGTACCGTCAAACTGAAAATATTGTCCGAACTTTAAATTTGTTCTTTTATGTTTTTCAACAAATGAAATGATTATTCGTCTATGAATACGAATCATTGTTAAAAGAGAGACGATGTTACTTTTATATGAAAGTAACTATATCATTGAGTTGAAGAGGTTATTGAATTAGCAATTATATCACCTTAATCGACATGTTCTAAAAAAATAACAATTAACAAAGAACGAATGCATTTGATAACAACCATAACAAATAATAATTAAAAAAATGTGACGGTTATTGAATGAAGAAGAAGAAAGGAGGTATCTAATTTCTTTCAAATTGGTGCTTTGTTATTGGCAACAAGAATGAGAAAGGTTTGAGCAAACAAAAATTATATATATTAGATTTGATGGTTATGATGTTAATTTAATTATTAGTTGAGGAGAAATAAGTCATTTTAAATTAGTAAATTTTTTGTGGAATTCATTTCAAAATACCTACTCAATTCCACGGAATTGCTAACACTAGCTTCATTTTCACAGAATTCAAAATTTAAAATTGAAAATAAATTTTTTTACGAACCAAACACAAAAACTCATTTCGAAATAAATTTCACAAATTTTGAGGAGGATAACATTATTCGAGAACAGTAGAATTTATATAAAAAGCAAGCATATCTTATGATATAGAGATGCAATTAGAAACTTTGTTTGAGAAATGTAGAACTATTGCATCATGTACACGACATTATTAGGAAAGCGGACATGTAATTAGTCATTCAAACTGATTTGATAGCAAACAGGTCGAGCTTGAGTCAATCATAATTTAGTTTGAAGTTTGAACCGAATTTGCGAGCTAACTTATTTATAGCTTGTAAATCTACTTGATAGACTCGTGAACCTGCTTGATGGTTTAGCTCACAAATCAATTCGCTTTATGAGCTCAATTTTAAGTCTTTTGATAATGTCGCTTAAATAACTTCTGCCTTTTTAACCTCTCAAGATCTACCCAAAAAGTCGAACTCAGTTACAATAGTTATCAAGTAGAGTTCGTTTATGGCTATTCATCCGTTCTGCTCGGTGTTCTCGACTGGAATTTTAATGCGAAAAATGTCTGAATGAGCTCTTCAGGTTTCGCATTATGTCTTTAACCAAAGCTTGCTTACCACCTACTGGCCTGACTGGTGGGAGATGAATTCCCTCTCTCGCTACTACTCAACTCATTCTCATCTGCGAAGAAAGCGTTGTTGACACTCGGCTCCGAGCTACTACAGTTACTGCTCGTGGCATGGGGTGATCCTGAACCAACTGTCCAGCTTCTTGTCGATCCTCCAGTACTTGATCTCACACTGTACATCGACGAAGCCGGTACGTTGGTCATCAGCGGCCTTAGATTGCTGTTAATGCTTCTTCTTATATCCTGCAAGCGCGAAACTCAATATCAGTATTATTCGAAACCCAGAGGGAAATGAATACAACGTAAGAGATGATCACAATTATACCATATGCCGCAGGGCCATGTCAAGAGATTTCTTCGACAGTGATTTTGAAGAACCTGTGCTGTCGAGGGAAGACGACATTGACAACGAAGATGAGCGATGGCGATCATGTAGCTTTGGTGGTGCGGGTGCTAGTTTTCTCATTTCGTCACGATCGATGATTTGGCTTATGCTCTTGATGGAAATAGGCATCCTAACAACTGGTGCAGCAGCAGCATTCCCATTCGAAGCTGTTGAAATTGATCTCCTCCTAGCAGGAGAGGAAGACTGCTGCCTTGGTCTTCCATTAGAAGTGGAAGAAGATGATGATCGAGCTCCAGGCCTGCCCCTGGTAGCAGAAGCTGGCCTTTCAGGCATTGAAGTCCTTAAATTTGGCGGAGCTTCATGCGAGAACCCTGGCATTTCATCAACATTCCAAGGCACCCTCGGCCTCACTGCTGTTGGAGTTGGGGAACTCCCACGTGATTGAACTGGAGCTGATCTTGTCACGGAGGAGGATCTACTACCAGGTGCAGAAGACATAATTTGTGAACTTGATAGTGGAGCAGAGGAGCGGCGGGTTGGAGTCGAGGGTCTTGATGATGACCTTGATGATGGTAAAGAGGGTCTCGTCGGTGTCGATGATCGTTGAGCAGTAGTAGTGGTTCTTGTAGGTGTCGATGATCGTTGAACAGTAGTAGTTCTTGTAGGTGTCGATGGTCGTTGAGGAGGAGTAGTACCCCTTGTGGGAGTTGATGGTCGTTGAGTGGTAGTTCTTGTAGGAGTTGATGCTCTTGCCGGCTTTGTGGATGCCAATGTGGGACGTGATGTAGGAGTGGAGGATCGTCCCAGCCTAGGTGAAGGTAAAGTGGGACGTGACGTAGGTGTTGAAGGTCTAGAAGCAGGTCTTGTTCTTACAGAAGTTGCTGGTCTCCTGTTACCAGCATTAACGGATGAATTCAATCCTGATTGTTTAGATGGCCCCCTAGATGCTGGCTCTGCCTGAATATTAGTCAGCTGGAAAAAAACAAAAAACACAACTTAAACAGAAAATTCAAGAGCGAATAAGAGGTCAATGAAACAGATAAGAAAAAGACGAAAATTCTCACCCTTGAGCTCAGTGCAGTTGGACAAGGATTCCTCCCAAGCTGATGCATCAGAGACTTCTGTGCCTCCATCTCCGCAGATGGGAAAACTGGGGTCCTCGGCGGTGTTATAAGCCTAAACATATGAAATTTGATGATAAGTATTCATCTTCACCACTTCCCTAATTCATATGATACCCAAGTGTGTGTGAGTGTGGTAATAATAGCAACAAACTTAACAGCGAAACCCATTCAATTTGAAGCTTTAGAAGAAGAGTTCATCCATAAGCAGACACTTCACTTTCAATCCTATATATGGAAAGAACTATTGAATTGAAGACGTTTTTACCAAAAATGGATGCTAGAACCGTGTGAAGAACAACTAATCTAATAATATACTACTTAGCATCTACAGAAACTTGATCATCACGAATAGAAAATATGAAATGATAAAAACTGAAATGTAAATTGACTGATCAGCGTGCAGCTATACAGAGAGGAATTACCAATCGAATTCAGATTTATCATTCTCGGAATCCAAGAACCTTTCTGCCGCAGTTTTACGATGCGGCACCAGCAGAGTCGCTGCAGAAACTCCGCCTCTAATTCCTGCCGAAAGTAGCCAAACAAACAACATGTAAACAAATTCAAAACAGAGGTGAAGAAGGATCGGTTTCAGCTAATGAAAACCTCATCAGAGGCGAGATTACCTAGGTGCGCATCCGACGTAATCGGATTAGTATTACTGACGAGAAAATTGCTCCTCTTCTCCTTCTCCCGCCTTCTGAGCTCCAGGAACAGAGCCAGCTCTTCGTCCTTCTCCATCGTCACCATCTTCCGAACCTCCGTCGTGAGTTTCAACACAATACAACAACTCCGACGCTGCTGCTAGTAATACTGTAGCGAGAGAAACAAAGAGATAAGAGAATGTAAGGTTTTTCAAATTTATCATCAACGGAAACGAAGATGTACAGCTTTAGAGGGGAGAGGAGGTGGCTCTAGTCATAAGTTATTACCAGGTTGCAGCTATGGCGGAGAGAGGTAGAATCTGAGAGGGGCGTCCGTTTGGCTTTCCTTGTCTGAGCTAATACCGGTTTGACTGGAAGATGAGATGAGAGAGCGTATTGTTTTACCCGTTATTTTTCTGTTTCGTGGATTTGTATCGTCGTCGTCGTCGTCGTTGACGCCTTTTTTGAAAATAAAAAAGGATAATTTTAGAATTTTCTTTTGTCTGACACAAGAAACAACAGTCTCTGGTTGGGAAATCTAATGAAAATTTAATTACTAAAGTGGTTCAACCCAAGGGGAACGCAACGGGGAGATTTTTCAAATTGTATTCAAATGCCCATCGTCAGACGCGGAATCACAATTCTGCCACGCGTTCAAATTTCCAACAAGGACCCTCGGTTAAGGACAAAAATCAATTAACCGTCTGAATTTTGTCGGTTAATGATCAAGTCAAACCTAATTTGGTTAGTAAATTGGTTAATGATCCGATACTTTTTTGCCTAAATAATCTTTTTGCGGTTAAAACTCATGAACTGATTCACTGGTTTAATCGGTTGATATATGATACTTTTTAACCGACCCTTATCATATTCGGATGGCTTATGCTGTTTTTTCTTCGTCTTTAAAATCGGTCAAAGTTAAAAAAAATCCTGACTACGATACAAATATATTATATAATTTATTGAGCGCTAAATATTTCAAATCTTAGATTATCAAATATTCAATCCACGTCGAATCAAATATATTTACCAACTCGGCTACTTCAACCAAGAAAGTAATTCGGGCCTGGCCGGGTCGGACTTTTTTCAGGTATACTGTACAAGCAGTCAATGGCAGAAGTTCAAACCAGCCTATATCTTTTTTTTGACAATTAAACCAGTTACCAGCCCTATGTTACTCAGCAGTTTCTGCATATATCTCATGTGATTCGACAAAACGCCGTCTTTCTCACTTCCTGAAGGAGCATTCTTATCCTCAAGCATCTCCCCTTCCTTTGCCTGTAATCCTTGCCATTTCAGTTTCAGTAGCTGGTCACCAAATGCCAATCATAGCATTATCAGCATTAGCAGAAAAAATTACACTACCGAACATAACTAAGAATGAAACTTACAAGCTTACGTACCTCTAATAAAGTTGGATTCTTAACATCTGTAACTCCTTCAACTGATGCTGCACTTGGGGTGTTTGCAACTGGAGATAACCCACCTTCCTCGGGTATCGAAGTTCCATCAATGTCGATGGATGTGGAATTCATGACAGTACCATGGTTTGGAGAAAGCAGTACATCAGGATCCTCCTTCGGTTGACTAATTATTACACTTTCTCCAACAAGTTGGTGCCTTGCATTTGCATTATAACTAGTTATAATCTCCTCTTGGTGGGAACTGATGTTATCTGCAATGAGAGACAGTACTGGCTTCTCTACTGGGATAGCATCAGCATCGGCATCGGCATCGACATCAGTATCAGAACCTTTTGTTATTGCATTCATCGAAACCGTTCCAATCTGAACTAAGTTATCAGCTACAGACAGCAACCAGGAGTCAGCAACTGCCTCTGGATCTTCCTTCACAACAACACTCCCATTGGTTTGCTCTACGAAGCTCGGGTCGATTTTTTCATCTTCCTCCAGAATCTTCTGAACTTGAGGATCCGCCCAATCTTCAAGAACAACAATACTAGTCTTCGTAGCAGTTCGCCATGTCTCGAGAACTCGATCAGGGTCAGGCTGCCAGAGTAGCTCTCCATCAATGGCCTTGAGGATAAACTTGTACTTGATTGTTTTCCCAACTGGCATATCCTAATTAAAAGTAAACTCAAGATCATCAAATTGTGCAAAAAAGATATTAGAAATCTTCAAAGCAGCGTTTCAAGCTTACTAGTTCCACGCCCCAAAGATGTCCATCTGACCAGTCCAATGGTATCCCACTATCAGGATCCCATGAACCCAACAAGGAATCATCTCCTACCAACACAAACTGCTCCCCAAATGAACATTCTTTCTGCAGTAGGAATCTCACACGAACAGTATCCGTTTCGTCTGCAAAACCAGAACGATTCTAAGATAAAGTTTGACATCCGGAATCATGTTTTCTGGTAAAATTGAATTGAGATCAGTAAAATGAAGTTGAGTCAAGGTTGAGACTGGGTGGTTTGACAAAAAGAAAGTTGAATTAAGGAGGCTTGGTTTGACATAAGAAAGTTAGACCCCTATAACGTGATATTTAAAAACAAATTTTTTCGTTACCATCTAAATTCCATCGACCTAATTTTCCATTTGTCATATCAAGTCATAAATGATTCCCAGTAATTTGGAAAAAGCACTTCCATTTGAGATCTCTTATATCACTCAACTTTTTTCCCACAACTGTTCTCAACCTCAATTCAACTAATCTCTTTCTATATAACTAAAAAAGAAATAGGAAATTCTTGTCTTTACCTGGTGCTTGGTTTTCTGATTGAGAGATGGGTTCTTCCAAGTCCACCTACAACCACAAATTTCTCCAATGGTTACTCAAAAACAAATAGCTGAAAAAGGACATAAATGGGGCAGGATTTTTTACCTGGACAGGCTCTTGAGAGAGAGAAGCAGAAGCTGAAATCGGCGAACAACAACACCACCGGTGATCCTTCAAGCGTATGGAGCAATGCGGCAACACAGTAGTGATGTTAATAACCGACTGCTTAAGAGATGGAAAACTGTGTGGCTTGGTTCCGGTTCTGCTGGTTAAAGCAATCATGCTCGACGAAGAAGGAGACGCATTCCTCCCAAGGGATTCCATCGGTGGTAACCCCAGAACCAGAAACCAGCGCCGGCGTACGAAGTGGGTTTCAGTTGATTGAAAGAAAGGGCAAGATTTAATTAGTGATTTCTGTTTTTTTTTCCTATTTTTAGCTGGGGGGGTGTTATCTGGTTCTGGTGGCTGCCATTTCAAGACGCAACGATCACCTGACGATGACTGGTCTCTGCTTCAGGCTTCTGATGTCGGCATATGGAGACGTACTAGTGACTGAGTGGTAACTTGAAACCGATTTTTTCATAGAATTATTACGATTCATTTTTATTTGGATAAGGGTGTGTGTTCACATGTGGTACAAATAGTGGTGGAATTCGGGCAAAGTCGGGCTTAACCAAGAATCCGGGTCAGGTCGGGCCGTTTTGTGGTTTATCCAGAAAGCTCAAAAGCCTGAATCAAACCATCCGGGCCAACTTTATTCCTCATGTTTTGAGCTTTCGAGTGCTCGAAGTCCAATTTGACCGCTCAAGGTCAAGTTAAGTTCATTTAAACTCGATGAATTTCCTAGCTCTAACTACGAGATAGACAACCAAGAAGTGTCAGTCTGTCAGACTATGTGGTCTGTTGATGTGCTGTATTTTCGACACATCTTTTTTGTTATAAACTGTGTTTTTTGTGTGTCGAAATGTGTTCAAACCTTAGATTCTTAGTACATGTTAGTTCTCCTGCCCCTCGGGGCCGTATTATGTTGTTCGGTATTTTTTTGATACATTTTTAGGCAATATACGACGTTTGGGAATAAGCGGGAGCAAATACGAACGATTAGAGCTGTGAAGGGCCAAATTGGGAGTGACTGGAGAGAAACACGGCGTGTTTCTTAGAACACGACATGTTCCTACTGGACACGGCGTATCCCATTTGTGAAATTGGGCGAAAAAGTTACTGGGACGCAACACGGCTAGGAACACGGCGTGTTCCAAGGAGTGTTCCGAGGAACACGACGTGTTTCACCCCAGACGGATTTTCAAGTTTTTTTCGTCTCTGATTTGGATCGGGAATCTATATATAGCCCTAGCAGCCCTTTGGACGAGATACCATTCATTCTACACATATTTTCAAACTCTTAAAGAGAAAAAGAGTTACAGACACCGATTGAAGCGATAGAATATCATCGATTGGCGAAGAAGTGAAGATCGGCGACAGGATTGAGAATTCTCGACGGATTATGTTGTCTTTCCGGGTTGTTCTCCTTTTTTCTTCCCTTCTTACTTCCCAAACCACAAGTAGCTAAACGTTTCATGTTGTTCGGACGAGATGAAGTTTTAGCCAAAACTTTTGTATAGATGATGGGGTTTTAACCCCTTGATTTGTTATCGATGTTTATTCAGACTTATGATGCGTTCTTTCTAAAACTTAATTTCAGATTCATTCTTGTCTGATCATCTTGATTGAGTTATCGACATTGATTTGTGGGTCCGAGAGGAATATAGATTGATAGGTCGCTTAGGAAGAACCCTAGATTATTCGTTAGCTCGAGAGAGGAGCGATTCGTGTAGGCTTTGTGCACGTTTATCGTTGTGACATTTCATCGAACACTATTAATGCGTTTTGTTTAGGTGTAGATTAGCTCAAGAGAGGAGTCTACGGCTAGACGAAATAGATATTTAGAGGCGTGAGAGTGATCTAAAACTACATTAGGAAATTGCCAAACTATTATAACCTGAATAATTGAGATAACTTCTTATTCATCCATGCATTGCTAGCTTTAGTGGATTCGAATCCGAGCAACCTTCATTCCATACTTAAAACTCAATTTCTTGAATTTGTTTTTCTTTGATTTACACTCTTAATTGTCAATTGGTTACTTGAAACAATCTTAAAAATAATAATAAACTGTTACTTGATCTAGTTAGTTAGTCCATTTGAATAATAGAACTGAAAAGACTCTAATGAGATTTACAATCCCACTAAAACAATCTAGTAGATATTTGATAGCGAGTAAAAATCCGCACATCATCTACCACTACACTCATACCTACGTCCGAAACGATTCTGCTTCGCAATGGTCCATTGGCCATGTAAAGAAGAAGAAATTATAAAATTAATTAAGTGGAATGTTCTTAATGATGAAGTTGCAAAAGGGTTTGGATAATCGGACCTGGCCGGCTCGGATTGGATTTTTCATATATTACCTAAAATGCATATTAATCTATATTGCAACATTTAACAAATTTAGATCCATTGTATTTTTGTTGTTCCTATTTTGTCAAAATAAACCTTTCAATTTTCATTCATAAAGTATTCTAAATTCGAACACAAAACCTTCCGATCACCGCATCACAAATTCACAACTCTATTAGTAGAGTTCATTACTTACTTGATTCAAATACAACAAAATCAGACAATCAGTAATTCAACAAGAAATTAACAAACTATTAATTAATAATAATATATATGACATATGCATAGTTGATGTTAATTAATTGATAATTAGTAATCTCCATTTTTCCCCGCCAACCAAGATCATCAACCAACAGTCCCGCCGTACACATCCTCCGCGTACAGCACAATCCCATACGCAATCTCGTAAAGCTTCTTCCACTTCCGGATCTCCTCCTTCACGGACCGATCAAGCCGAACCTTCTTCGTCTCCAACGCGGCGCCGCAGTAGTGCGAATCGTCCAACGCAGAATGCAACTCGAGGCTCTTCGTCACCTCTCCCAGCCCCGTCGGCCTGAAGAAGATCGCCGCCTCCTTGTAGTAGTACGCGCACATCTTCATCGCCGACTTCCCCGCGCCGCTTCCGCCGTCGCGTTTCCCGATTTGCTGGAACGTCCGGCTCATATTCAGCGACTGTTCCTTCGCGGTCTTGAAGACGGCCTCAGCGAGGGCCTTGACGTCGTCGGCAGTAGACGCCTTGGGATCGGATCTCAAGGTTCGGATGCAGACGTTGAAATCGAGGCCGTAGGTTCTGTTGCAGACTTCTTTCTGTAGTCTGATTTGATTCAGGCAGTGGCGATCGTGATCGGCGATTGGTCGAGCGGTTGCTTGAGACAATAGAAGTTGCAATGTGATCAGGCATGAGAGTATGATTGAGGCAGTGATGGAGGAATTCATAGCTTCTTCTTCTTGTTGTTGTTAGGGTTTTGAATTTGGGGAAAAGTTTTGAATTGGCGAGTGAAGAAGAGAGGGAGAAGCATCCCCTTATTTATTTGAGCAAATGGTTAGGTCTAAATTTGGAAAATTATGGTTAGTAGTTAATTAGGATAAGTAAGTTAGGAGAAGAAAAAAGTCTAAAATTAGTGGGAATAGTGGGTAGAAATTGATTTCCTTGGTCATACTACACTTTCAACTTTGTGATTCTCCTTCAAGTTTTGCCCTCCATCCTATTAGTAGACTAGAGGAGAGGCGACCTAATCTGCAATCTTATTTGAAAACAACGTTCATCTTTACTGTTGTTGAGTAATCGAATAAGTGCATACAGAGTAGACTTTTTCGAGTGAATGATAATGTCTTATGGGACTGTAGAGGATGAGGTTCAGCAACAATCGAAATCGGCTATAACAAAAGAGGTGTTAGAACCATTACGTACGTGGACATCGGCATGAAAACACACCAAAAGCTGCGTTTTGAGAATGATCACTTGTAAACAATCTATCACAGACTATCTCACAGGAATTAATCCGACATAGGCAGTGAGTACAAATGAGTGATTGAGGACCAAGGGTTGTCAGTCGGTCGATGAAAGTGTGTGGACATGGCGGGTGTAAAGCAGTCCATTCTGTAACGTCTTGATCACAACTGATTAACGTCTCGGTACAGAACACTGGAAAAAGATACTCATAACTTTTCTAGATGTTCAAACATACAACGGTAATCACATTTACAACAAACCCATCGGTGTCGTATATCTTGGGAGGTTTACTAGTTCCCCTTAGAGGTTTCAAAGACCGAATCTTAACCCTACATTTGAATCTTCATATCTTAATGGTTTGAGTTTAAAATGTAATTTAATCGTTTTAAAAGTAATTCACTTAACGAACAAATTCAGATTATTTTATAACCAGTAATTCCGATAATCCTGATTTATTATTGTTTTATAACCAAGCAATCACACCAATATCGTGGGAAACAAGAGTGTACGATCCAAGTACACTACTTCCATCATTTCATGCGTCTGAGAAATTGGATTATTAGGGAGAGCAATTTAATTATAACAGAATGGAAATCCAATCCCAACGGTAACTTAAATGGAGGACTAATACAATGTTCTCTGCCATCCACTTTTGTCCTTGCCGTCCATGCCGGTTCATACGGGTTAACATATCTTTAGCACGTAAGCGGCTCCGCTCGCCGGTCCGACATCTTCGATAACCAGAACGTTTTCACGTGAGTTTTTCACTCAACAAATCACAGTCTGTTGGTTGCGCAGCTCGTGATCTCTTAACTATGAGGTCATGAGTTCGAGCTTTATCTATAAGAATAAAGTACACCTTATGCAAACACCCGAAGTAAAGGAATTGATTTGTTGCTATCCCGCTGTAATTAAACAAAAGCAGTAACACTTTGAATCCAGTTGAATAACTTGGATTTTATTACAACCTACTTAATTAACTTCGCTGGAAACAATATCGGATTCGTCAAACAAATTAGAAACAAATTGTATCTTTTAAGACTATACGATTTGTCAGATAAATGTCATTAAAACTCCAACGATAAATAATAGTCTCTCTCTCTCTCTGTTTCTCAACAGCTTCATATCCTCTGTGTACGACCTTTCAAAGTTAGAGCAACCCCGAAGCTCCTTCTTCATCTACTCCAAATGCTCCATGGAAAAGTCACCATAGCTTCTCCTTTCAAAATTTCTCCCATTCTTGTAGCTAGATTCAGAGGGGGGATATGAGGAAAGTTATCGACAGAAAGCCTCTGGTTTTATTCTCACTGGTTTTGATCATCTTCATCATTCGTACGAGTTTGATCCCCACTGTAGTAGTGGTAGTCCCTCTTCAATCTTCTTCCTCTTCACCTTCGTTAGTAACCCACAAATCCTCTGAAGAAACAATAACGAGAAGGAGAATAGAATCGGCTGAGTTCCACCAGGAAGACGGAGATGGAGTGGTGGAGCAGAGTTACTTAGTCCCACCGTTGAACCTGACAACACAGGAAAGAATCCATTGGTTCAGGAAAAATCTCCCGAATTTCCAGATTCTCAAGTCGGAGGACAAACTGACGAGCAGGTTTCAGAATCGGATGCAGGAATTCGTCCGAGGCGGCCGTTGCGGGGGAGAAGACGATCAATTGTTGTTCTTCATGACATGGATTTCGCCAGCCGGATCGTTCGGCCAGCGGGAGTTTCTGGCGGTGGAGACCCTGTTCAAGTCCAATCCTGACGGATGTTTAATCATCCTATCGAAATCTCTCGATTCCAGCAAAGGCCGCAGGATCCTGCGGCCTTTGCTCGACCGTGGATACAAAGGGTCCGCGATGTCCCCCGATTTAAACCACCTGTTTCGGGGGACGCCGGCGGAGTCCTGGTACGACGACCTGAGGCGCGGGGAGAAAGATCCCGGCGAGATCTCGCTGGCTCAGAACCTGTCGAATTTGATCCGACTGGCGGTCCTATACAAGTACGGCGGGGTGTACTTGGACACGGACGTCATCGTCCTGAAGAGCTTCCGGGGACTCAGGAACTCGATCGGAGCGCAGAGCAGCGATGTCGTGACCAATAAGTGGACTCGGCTGAACAATGCGGTCCTGGTTTTCGACCGGGAGCACCGGTTGCTCTACGAATTCATGGCGGAATTCGCTTCGACTTTCGACGGAAGCCGGTGGGGGCATAACGGGCCGTATCTCGTGTCGAGGGTAGTTGACAGATTTGCAGCCCGCGGTGGCGGTGGAGGCGGAAATTTCTCGATTCTGCCGCCACTAGCGTTCTATCCGGCGTACTGGAACAAGATCGGTGGGTACTTCAGGGCGCCTGGAACGAAGGCGGATTCGAGGTGGGTGAATGCTAAGCTACTACAGTTGAGCGGGAAGACATACGCGGTTCATCTGTGGAATAAGGAAAGCAGAGGTTTCAGGATCGAAGAAGGGAGCATCCTGTGGAGCTTGATTGCTCGCCATTGTATCATCTGCCAAGGGTTTTCATGACTCCATCTCTCCGATATTTTATTTCTGGATTGTGAATTTTGATATCAACAGCTTAATCAGGAATTCTTTCAAAATTTATCTTCTGATTACTACATTCATATGCTCGTTTTCTCGTTATTATGGTTAAAGCCTCATTCATATCAACTTCGGTTTCAGTATACGTGCGATGTTGGTCACATCATATAATGAAATTGAACGACTAACCACGACCCACCGAGTGAAAATCATCAATTTGTGCACGAACTGGTTTATCTTAGGTTGTTCGGATGAGTTATTTCGACCCAAATAGCTCATAATAATGTGTTGCAGTAGTATTTGTTGTTAATTTTCGCATAAGCATATATGTAATAAATACTTGTGCATTTATGTTTTATGAATATCAAGTGTGGATATCATTTTACTAATTGTTGAATGAATGTAGATTGGTCTCTTATTTTGTTACATGGCTATATTGTTTGAAATAATCAATTTCATGCATTTGATCACATCCAAATATTCGAATCAATGTTTTTTTCATCTAATCCAAGCATTTGATCGGTAGGGTATAAAATATGTAATAACCGTCTCTGATCCAACCCATTACAAGATAAATTATGTATCATATTCATACGGGATAATATAGTACATACATTATTATTAAAAAAAGTTATTACTAAGTGCAATATAGTACTTTAATTTTTTGTTTTGAGTTATAATTTCTACCCACAAATCTTTTGCAAAAGACATAAATACCACATTCCCAAATAACGCATCATTTTACTTCAAAAATATTACATATACAAAATAACTCATCCAAACTAGTTTGTTTGTTCCACGAATTATAGGATTTGGCATTTCTCATATAGATATAACTGTTTGTGTCCTTTAAACATATAGAATTTTACGTATTATCGTAATTTTGAAACCAAAATTGGTCTGAAATAATGGCCCGGAATAGCATCAAACTCGGTCCTTACGGTCGAGATCCAAATGATTGAAGGTTGTGCTAGGTTTAGGAATGAAGACCTAAAAGTTATTGCTTAGAAAATTGAGTTGAGAGGAATTGTAAATCTTTTGGAATTTAATTTAATTCGCCACTAACTGCTTTGACAGAAAAGGGTGATTAAATTACTTGAAATCGATATGAACAATTCCTCCTCAAGGAATTAATAGAGAGATGGGTCAACTGGAATTCTGAAACTAAATATCAAAGGGTTTTACGAGGTAGCGATGCCGTGAGTAATGCGTTTCCCAACAATGCTACATTCACAACATATATAATTTATTGCAATACCTTAGTCCAAATCAACTCAAACGTGATAGATTATATCTCAAATTTTCAACTTAATCTGGCAACCGATTATCATACGAATTCTTGGACGACCATTCAAGTTTCGAGGATTAATTCGGTAATTTCGTGTCAAGTTTTCTTCTTTGGGCTTTATGAATCCAAAGACGTTTAGGATTATATGAAACACATTTTCATCGTTCATTTATCAATAAATAGTAGAAATTCATTCATACATGAGTCCCCAATTAGAGGTCAAATGAATGGCATTTTGACCTCGACCATGTGACATTACAAAAAAGACAAAAATGACATTGTTCTTAAAGAGTTAAATACGTCGAATATCATTAAATTTTAGTTTGCAGTTATACTAACTGCCGAACTAAGTTATGTTCACAAAATACCACCTGATCATAGTTTTGTGTCCTTAATTGTCATTTCATTATTTTTTTGGATTGAATGTTGACTTGACCTAATACAATCAACATTTATGAAATGAGCCAACTGCCAACTTGTCATTTTATCAAAATTCACCGTTTAAATATTTTCATATTTTTATACTTCGAAGAAGGCTATCGAAACATAGTGATACCAAAAAACAAAGCAATTTGCTAGGATGGGCTTTTAAAATAATGAGTTACCAGCTGACTCATCCTCTGAATGTTGATTGTGATGGGCCACATTAACATTTCGTCTAAAATAATAACGAAATGGTAATTAATAATAATTTGGTGGTATTTGGTGAATATATAATTTAGTTCAGTGGTTAATGTGACTGTAATTTAAATTTTAGTGGTACTTGGTGTATTCAACTCGTTTCCAAACATTAATCCAGACCCTGCTCAAAAACCAGTTTTGAAAAGGAAAAAAAAATCAACCGGTTCAGAAGCAAACTGCCAGGCCAGAAGCATAATCAGACTAACCAAACCGAAACGGTGCTTATCTGAACCGGTTCTAAGAACATCAATCGCCTTCCTTTTCACCCTCGTCAGAATTTAAGAGCCGATTGATGCTGAAATAAGAAAAGCTTTCTTTAAGTTTATAAAAATGGGCATGGAATCTCTCTGGTTAATCTCATCCATTCCCCTTCCTATGATCTCTCGCCACAAATCCACAGCAACAGAATTCTCGAAGATGGTCAAGAAAATGGCTAAGAAGCTGATGTTCGATTACCGCACCTTACCCAAAACTGCCAAAACACCAATCTTCTCCGCCATCTCCTTCGCAAGTCTGTTCTTCATCCTCTACTTAGACACCACCTTCCGCACTAATGATCATCCCGACGTGGCGCATCGACTCGAGATCACAACACGAATGAGCATCGATTCGGGCGAAGAAGAAGAATCTGTAGTCGACCCACTAGTGCCTCCCGTGAACGTGACCGTAGCGGGGAGGATAGAGTGGTTCAGGCAGAAACTGCCCGAACTGGACCTGCTCAACTCGAACGATAAATTGAGCAAGTCCTTCCACAGCCGAGTCGTCGACTTCTTCGACGAGAAAAACAACTGCTCGGTCCAGTTCTACATGGTGTGGCTCTCGCCGGCCAGAACGTTTGGACCCAGGGAGTTTCTGGCAGCAGACACGCTGTTCAAGTCCAATCCGAACTCGTGCCTGGTCATCATTTCAAGATCTATGGACTCAAAAATCGGAGCAAAAATTCTCCAGCCTCTGCTCGATCTCGGGTTCAAAGTCCTCGCAGTCACGCCGAACGTGCCATTTCTAGTAGAGGACACACCAGGTGAATACTGAATAGTGGTGGTGGATCTAGGGAGAGCCTCCCCAAACCACGGCTCAACACCAAACCACGGCTCAACACGATACTACATCATTTTCTGCATATTTTGATATGCATTAATATATTTATCAACGGAGTCATTGCATTTCAAATTTTAAATAGTTCGGCCCAATTAATGGGTCCATTGCATTTAAAACTATATATAATCCGGTCCAAGTGCACTGAACCACTCTGATTTCATCGCGACAGGTGAAGACTGGCTAGCAGAATTAAAAACCGGGACCAAGGATCCCGGATACATCCCGCTAACCATGAACCTTTCGAATTTGATACGAATTGCAATGATCTACAAGTATGGAGGCGTGTACTTGGACACGGACTTCATAGTCCTGAAGGACTTCTCGGGGCTGAGGAATGCAGTCGGGGCGCAGACTATCGATCCGACAACGAACCAATGGAGCAGCATCAACAATGCGGTGGTCATCTTCGACAGCGGGCACCCTATGGTGCTCGAATTCATCAAAGAATTTGCGAACACGTTCAACGGGAACAAGTGGGGGAACAACGGCCCTGGAATGTTTACCAGGGTGTTGGAGAGAGTTGTGCATCGGAATGTGACAATCATGCCTCCAA
This sequence comes from Linum usitatissimum, assembly GCA_030674075.2. Lineage (NCBI taxonomy): Eukaryota > Viridiplantae > Streptophyta > Magnoliopsida > Malpighiales > Linaceae > Linum > Linum usitatissimum. The sequence goes on along the minus strand of JAUJYP020000155.1, from coordinate 5,844,225 downwards.
AAGCGTTCTATCCAGTCGACTGGATCGAGATTCGGAAGCTGTTCAAGACGCTGGTGACTAGCTCTCGGATGAGATGGGCGGAGGGGCTGCTGGGGGATCTGAAGCGGGATAGCTATGCGTTGCATCTGTGGAATAAGAGGAGCAGGCAGTTGACTGTTGAAGAAGGGAGTGTGATGGATAGGTTGATTTCAGATCACTGTGTTGTCTGCCAACACATCAACCATGCCTGACACTGAGAGATTTTCTGCTGACCAGAGTTTTTTCAGTACCATTTTCCATGTAGCTGCAACTAGTTATAACTTATAAGACATCATGGAAGTTTGGTACTAGTACCATTACGAGTACTTACCTGAACAATTTGTCAAAGTGTATTGTCCATTTCCGAATGATTCGTTTGTTTTGTTTATATAGATGAATGAAGTCAATGTTATAAACAAAACATCCAGAGTTTTCTGTGCAAGTTGGATCCGAGAATAATGAGGTTGCTTATATTTGAGACAAAAAAATATGGAGATGCAGGGGATCGAACCCTGTACCTCCCGCATGCAAAGCGGGCGCTCTACCATTTGAGCTACATCCCCAAGTGTGACATTGCGTTAAATGTGATTTATTATATAGATGGAAAACGTTGAACTTCTCTATGCAGGAAACACCATTTATGATTATGATGATGTATTTTTGTTGATGAAAACATGAAGATATAATGATAAATAGAAATTGTTAAAAATGGATGTGATTTGAAATTATTCATTAAATAAATTATTAAAATTACTTATGTAATAATATAAATTTAATTAAAAATTACTAAATAAATTTTGTAATGAAAATCGCCTTCAAGTTCCTAATACTTGGATCTATTGAAATGAGATAGAAATCCTTGTAAGAAGTAAAAGCCCACAATTATTTAGCTTGATTTTAGTGGATAGATGGGCCCACATATGACAAGAGTCCAGCTGGAAGATGTTACAGCGTCTGCAACATTTCGACATGTGAATTGTGAACTCCATACCGACCCGCCAATAATTTTAGTCAAGCTCAGGTCTTTATTTAAAGGTGACCGCTATACCTACCCGCCCAGTGAAGTGAATGCTCCACCTGCCTGCAATTCATGACTCATTCGATATTCGGTTTCGAAATAAGTTGTTCGATATTTGATTTGGTATTTAACGAGCCGGCTTGTCTAGCAAACGAGCTACACTTGAGCCAACTTTCGCCCGAGCACTCATAACGCTTGGCTTGAGGTTTCAACAACTTTTGTAATTTTGCGAAGTCAAGGTTTGAGAATACTCTAGTCAAGAGATATCATGCTCGGGCCTTGTTTTGAGCTCTACCCAAAAACAATTTCGACAAACCGAGCTCGAGTCAATTAAAACTCTGACTCGGTTCGCAAGCATTCCTAGCTACTTGGGATATCATACGCCTATAAAAAAACTCAAACGGGCAAAGCTCTCTGCATCCCAAACTTACAAAACAAAAATCCAGCAGCACCAAGAAATTATAATGACAGTGTTCAAGCTATCATCCGACAAGCATTTCCTCCGAACATTCAAAGGCGATCCGGCCATCCACGTGTACGAGTATCTGGACGATCCAAACGCCTTCGACATGATCCGAGCCAGCAACTCCCGCTGGACTTTCCTCGCCAAAGTGAGTCATCATCATTCGACGCCGTTTAAGGAGCTGGAGGTTCTGGGCGTGACGATCCGGTCCAACCAGCTGACCCAGCTGGCCAACGATCTGACCCTGACGGCCGAGGGCGGCGGTCAGACCTTCCACCTCATAGTCAACCGTCAGGGACTCTGTTTCCTGTACGTCAACAGTCCGAGTTCCGTTATGCGGCTGAGGGTCAACGACTACTTCGGCTGGTCAAGGTACGGTGTTAATACTAGCAGTCAGGTAATTTGGAACAGGTGGGATATGAGCAGCGGCGCCGTTTTGGTTCCGGCGGCTGCGGCGGGGTCGGGGAGTGAAGAGGGTTGCCTGAAGAAGCTTCTGGAGGAGAAGGATAAGGTTTTGGAGATGAAGGATAAGGAGCTAGCTGCTCTCAAGCTTGCCATGAAGGCCTTGGTGCACGACATGTAGTAGCTAGGATCGATGGTCTCCAAGTTTCGTCTAATGCATGGGTTTGTAGTATCGATATGGTTTTTGGTTAATTAAGGTGTACTTGGACTTAGTTTCCTTTGTCCGAGTATAGTTATTGAATTTGGGATCTATCTTTATGGTCAAAAGAAATGAAAGAGCGATATTTAATTTATTTTGACTCGATCAAATCAAAAGGTTTAGATTGTTCAATGTTAATATATCGCACCTACAATTTTATTTAGTATGTGTTATGTTAATATATTATATGTAGTGGCATATTTAAGATGGTTGAAAATATCATAATCAAAAGTTTACGCAGCTGGAGGTTCTGGAAGGATCCAGCCCAACCGGTTGACCCAGCTGGCCAATGATTTGACCCTGACGGCTGAGGGCGGCGGTCAGACCTTCCACCTCATAGCCAACCGTCAGGGACTCTGTTTCCTTTTCGTCAATGATCCAAGTTCCATCATGCGGCTGAGGGTCAACGACTACTTCGGTTGGTCAAGGTACGGTGTTAATACTAGTAGTCAGGTAATTTGGAACAGGTGGGATATGAGCAGCGGCGCCGTTTTGGTGCCGGCGTCCGCAGATACTGCGACGTTGGCGGGGAGTGCAGAGGGTTGCTTGAAGAAGCTTCTGGAGGAAAAGGATAAGGCTTTGGAGATGAAGGATAAGGAGCTAGCGGCTCTCAAGCTTGCCATGAAGGAGTTGATGCAGGGCATGTAGAATGGTGCCCAAAGTTTATGTTTCATGGGTTGTGGTTCGACCGTTTAATCAGATCGTTTCATAAGGTGGTTTATGATCGGACTGGTTGAATGGTCAAAACCAGTATGGTTTTTGTTACTTAAGGTGCTGGACATGGTTTCATTGGTCCGAGCCTAGTTACCGATTTTGGGATATATTATGATGGTTAAAAGTAATAAGTAAACGGAGATCTACCATTTTTGGATCGGTTTCAAAATTTTAATCGGATTTATATGGACTATGGTAGTTATGCAATTATGACACTGACTAGACCGTTGTTGCCGTTTAATATATATTCGATACTCTTCTTATAATCAGTTATTTTTCTCAATTTTCTTGTTCACATCAACCGGAAAAAAAACACATCAACGATGTCATTTGAACCGCGCAGGCTCAATTATAGACCAAAAATCGTGTATGCAAATATTTATAATCACACATTGTGAGAAAGTATAATTGTAGTAATTCAAGACGTTATTTGCTTTGAGAGTATCTCCAGTCTTAAAGTCAAATTGCAAAAGTCTTCGATACTCATAATCGGAAATGTTACAATGCGGATGATCTTGCTTCTATTATGGGTTGTGATCTTGAGTCCTTTCCTTTTATACCTATTTTGGTCTTCCTCTCGGTGTAAGAGAAAACCAAGAAAAGATTTGAGATTCGGTTATTCAAAATGTTGAGCGAAAGATGAACTCGTGGAAGACAAAATTTCTCTCATTTGGGACGAGGATTACTCTTCTAAAAAGTGTGCTATCTAGTCTCCCAATTTATTATTTATCGGTCTTCAAAGCTCCAACCAAGGTGATTGAGCGGTTAGAACACCTCCAAAATCGTTTTTTTTTGGGCCAGTAGTTTGAATAAGAATAAGATTTATTGGATTGACTGGACCACAGCTAAAACCTCCAAGTCTAGTGAGATCCCAACAGACTATTTTACCTACGGTCCGACGGCGATGATGTGGCCACTGAAAAAATTAAGTGTTTTCTCAGTATGCACTATAAGAAGACAATAGGTGGACGACAAATTTTCTGGAGTTGCTTTCCGACAGAAATGATTGGGGTGACTTGTGTGCCAATAGAAAAATCAGGTTTTTTGTTGGATGATTTTTCATAAGAAATTTGCTACGATTGACAACCTTAAGCAGAGAGGCTTGTATTTGGCGAATAGATGTGTCTTATGTTGTAATTGCTCCGAGTCTGTGGACCATTTGATGTTGCATTGCGAGTTCTCACAAATAGTGTGGAATTTGGTTAGTTCGGTACTTTCCTTGGTTGGGCCGAGGTTTCCGGATGTCAGGACTTTCATTACAGTCTGGAAAGGTATGAACTATCATCTGAGCTTCACTAGTGTAAAGATGGTTACGATGCATGCAATTTTTTGTTACTTATGGATTGAGAGAAATGAAAGGATCTTCAGAAACACTACTAAAAATGCTATACAAGTTTTTCATAAGGTTAGATTCAATGTTAGCAGGTGGTAACTATATGCAGCAAGTGTATTCACATATGAGAAATTGAGGATGTGGAACCAAATGTACATTGATTCAGGCTGATTTTGGTTTTTGTGGGTTGGATGTTGGTGGAATGTTTGATATCCACCGCTTTATTCTGATGTTTGGGATCGGTTTTGTTTTTGTTTAGGTGATATGTTTTTGTTTTAATTTTTTTGTAGTATGTTGGATATTTATTTTTCCTTCAACCCGAATAAATATTTATTTTTTATTTTTATACCGTTTCTCTTTTATAATATATACACCTTATAAAAAAAAGTAATTCAAGACGTTCAAAGCTTTTTCGTAAAGAAAATTACAAGTAATAATATAGAATTCCAAATTAATTTGTGCATATTTTTCAGTTGGAATAATGGAATTCGAAATTTATAGGAAAAGAAAATAGAAATCAGTGGAAAAGAATAGAAGATAACTATGACCGCAGAAAGATTTTTCAGTTCTTAATAATGCATTGCAGAAAGATGTTTCAGTACTTAATTATGAGCATAAGTTGAAGGGGGAGGAGTTGGCTGCGTTACAGACAAAATTCAGTTCTTCTGCAAAGAGATTGACATGAAGGAAACTGAATTCTCTGGTATCAAATCTTCCATTGAGGAATGCCTCAAGGATTTGGATATGAAGAAGGAAGAACTCGATGCAACCAGAAACTTGTCTGAGAAGCAACACAAAGAGATTTATTTGAACCAGGTTCATCTTGATTCTGTTTGTGAGTTGGTTAAGGAATATGATGAAGAACTTGAATCGAAGAAAAAGGAGCTGGATTTTGTTGAAGAAAAACATCAAGCATCTGTTAAGAATCTTGAATTGAAAGAGACCGCGCTAAGTAGTATTGAAACATCCATCAAAGGTCGACACGAAGTGCTTGAATCAATGAAGGAGCAGACAATTTCCATACAGACATTGATTGAATAATTCACTCTTGCTCTTGAGTATAGTGTTAAGAAGACTGTAGACTTGGCTGTAGAACAAATGAAGTAATGCTGCGGCAGGCTTGAATCGAGAAAAATGGAGCTGATTGAAATGCCAAACAAGCTTACAGAGAAAAGAAAGAATGTTTGGTGTAGCAGTTGAAACGGAGAGGTTGGAGCTTCAGAAAGAAGTTGAACGGTTCAATTTGAGCAAAGAAGAATTGGTTTTGAAAGAAAAAGTGATAGAAGAACGAGTTGCAGAAATAGAAACGAAAGAGAAGTAACTAAGCAAGTTGTTGGATAAGCAGCAGAGAAACAAACAGCAACCTGACACTGGAAAAGAATTAGTTGGCAAGCTTTACTTTTTTTGGTGTTTCCTTGGTGTTGAAGTTTCTGCTGAAAGTAAATATAATGGAGATGGGAATGAGCCTGGTAGATTGTTGTTTAAAGAAGCAAACTTGATAGTTCAATTATGATAGGATGATCTTGTTGAGTGTTAGTTTAAGATATGGAGTTGCTGAATGACGCCTTATTTGCTCATTGTAACATTTTACTTGTCTAGGTTGAATGATTTCATCAACAGCTAGCTTTGATCAGGCGTGTTATTTAGAAAATGCTGATTCATCTACAGTTTATGCAGCAGCGGTGAATGATCTTCTTCCAGGTGTTCCAATGGATGTTTCAGTTTGAAACTCGGTCCAAGGACCACGTCACGGTGGAAGAAAAAGAACTCGATCACAAATTGAAAAGAGAGACCTCGTGCCTCCATTGGCGAAAAAGCGGAGGAGAAAAACAAATCGATGGACCGCTGTGGAGGAAGAAGCCCTGGCTGATGGCGTGAAAGAGTACGAATACATGACGAGTCTTTTACTGCGTCTCCTTTCTTTTGCTAGTTGCTCTTTCTCAAAATATTGCTCTCTGCAGTTATGGAAGTGGTTCCTGGAAGGCCATTTTGGAGTCAAGACAAGAAGTACTTATTCAAGAGGACTCAGGTCAAGACAAGACAACTGTAACTACTACAAACCATGGCTTTTGATCAAGGATTGAACCTTTTATTTGCAGGTTGATCTTAAAGACAAGTGGAGACACATGAGATCATATAGGTAGAATTGAATCAGCATACCAATACTCGTATATATAAAGCTTCACTAAAGAACATGAACTGATCAAATTCCATGGAGAAGAAACACAAATCGGTGGTATTCAGCCTGTCAACGGACAGCCACTTCGTCCGTACATGGCCCTCACTCTCATCCGTCGACGTGTTCGTGCACGAGCTAACCTGCGATCCGTACGATTTCGAGATAGTCCGAGCCAAGGAGTGCGTGATCGGTGAGTCCATCCAAGTTGGCCCATCTGTCGACTCGAAATATAGGGCCCTGGAGGTTCGTGGAGTCAGGATTCAGGGTCAAATGTTGACCCGGTTGGTCAACAACTTGACCCTGGCTCTACCGGATGGTCAGACATTCCATCTGGCGGTCAACCGTCAAGGATTCTGCTACCTATTTGTAAATAGTGCTTCTGTGACACGATTGAGGATCAACGACTACTTCAACTGGTCGAAATACGGCGTGAAGCAACCACATATCGTTACGTCGACGATATGAAATCGATGTGAGATGGGGAGTGGGGTCACGGTGGTCAATGTAGCCAAGCTGAAGAAGGCGGGGGAGGAGATGATGAAAGAGTTGGAGGAGCAGAAGAAAGAACTTGAAATCATGAAGCAGTTGGTGGAGAGGAACATGGAAGTGGAATTGATGTGGAAGAAGTCCATGGAAGAGAAGGTATATGGGTGCTATTAGAGCTTTAATTTCGTGAATTTTTCGGATTTATAAAGGCTTGATATAATATCAAAGGAACATATAGGTTATGTTTGACCTTATGTGTACATTAATTATTAATGTAAAAATCATAAATAAGTGAACTTATGTTATCATTAGAATTTCACGAATCCAAAATGACGAACTCCAATATAATGTAAGAGTATCAAAATTGAAATTTTTGCACAGTATGTTTTAAAATTGCTTTCAAATACACCCACCAAATTTTGAAATACTCCCTACGATCTCCTTGCACCCTGATCTGCTATTGACTACTATAACTATTTTTAACGTATTGGGTATCATATCGAGTAGAGTGTACAAGTGAAAGGACCATTTTGTAAGTATGGAATCAGTGACCCGACCTTCATCCGGCTGATTAACAAGTTAACCCGCCGCTTTTCAGTTGTTTGGCACAGCTCTCGCGACTGGTTCTCACGGTTTTTTTGCCCACGTGTCGGTGGCCCAACTAAAGAAATAAAGTAGAGTAGAGCGCAAGTCGATTGTTTCAAGTAACCCGCCGCGTCGGAGAGGATTCCGATCAAAGATTAAAGTTGCGACTTGCGAGAAGACAACAGAAAAAATATCGGGAAGAATGGATGTAATCAAGACTCAGCAGGTACAGTCGAGGCCGATCGATAAGGTTGTGGTGCATCCTCTGGTTCTCCTCAGCATCGTCGACAACTACAACCGAGTTGCCAAGGACACTCGCAAACGTGTCGTCGGAGTTTTGCTCGGAAGCTCGTTCAAGGGCACCGTCGATGTCTCCAATAGCTTCGCAGGTGCGATCTTCTGTCCTGCGTTCGCTAATTCCTTATTGACTCGTTTTCAATTACTGCCTTCCTTTGTACTATGAGTGCTGGGAATTTAAGATCTAGGGTTTTCCGGTGGCTGAACTTTTTTTAATGTACTGGTAAGAAATTTCGTGCCAGTTGCTTTAAAATCCTGCGCAGCTGAGCTCCTTTGATTCTGTTGCTAGAAGGCTTGTCGATGGAAAATGAAGCTTTATAGTTAGAATGGAAGTTTGAGATTATGCCAATGGCAATGCCGAATGGGCTATAATGTGTTAGTTGCGGAATTTGTCTCTGTTTTTCAGTTCTCTATAAATAGCCAACACTCGGCGTTACTTTCTTTTCTTTGCAGTGCCCTTTGAAGAAGATGATAAGGACCCCAGCATATGGTTCCTTGACCACAACTATCACGAATCCATGTTCTCGATGTTCAAAAGAATTAATGGTAATTGTTGTTCGTTCTTTACATATGACTTGATGGAATTTATGTTTGACATAATTGCAACTTGTTCATGAGCTTGATGTGGGATTCAAACTTTTTCTTCAGCTAAGGAGCATGTTGTGGGATGGTATAGCACTGGACCAAAACTAAGGGAGAACGACCTGGAGATTCACCAGTTATTCCACAAGTAAGAAGTTTCCGAGTTCTGAAACAATGAAAATATGTCTTCTTTACTGTTATGCGTCTTGGATATTTTCTACTACTTATTTTGGTCCTTCCTTTATTGATCAAGTGTTTTGTTGAATTCAGCTATGTACCGAATCCTGTACTGGTAATCATTGATGTCCAGCCTAAGGAGCTTGGGATTCCAACCAAGGCATACTATGATGTGGAAGAAGTTAAAGAGGTACTAACGAATTCTTGTATCGTTTGGACTCAATGGAAAGTGAACCAGTTTCTGTGCTAATTATATAGTTGAAGGACTGCCAATTAGGATAACTTCATCTCAAAGTTGCGTGCATGTTATGGTTTTCGATGGAAGCTGAATTGGCTTTTGATTATTTTCCTAGAATGCCACTCAGAAGAGCCAGAAGGTTTTCGTTCATGTCCCTTCAGAAATCGCTGCTCACGAGGTTGAAGAAATCGGTATGTCTTGATATTTAGATTGTACTCCACTGAAAATTTCTGTCTATACTATTGGTTATCAGTGTGGTATACTCTCCCTTTTCAACATTTTGCATCAAAGAGTCTCATGATTCATATTCATCCATGAACAGGAGTTGAGCACTTGCTGAGAGATGTTAAAGATACAACCATAAGCACACTTGCAACTGAGGTATTCTTTGTTCACACCCTATCAAATTCAGGCATTTATTTGTCCGCATCGGTTCCCAAGTATACAACCTGTCACTTTTGTTTTCCTAGGTTGGTGATAAACTTATAGCACTGAAAGGATTGGATGCACGGCTCCGGGAAATTCGTGGTTACCTTGATCTTGTCATTGATGAGAAGCTTCCTCTGAATCACGAGATACTTTACCATTTGCAAGTATGCTTTCGTTCACTAGCTGTTCTGGACCCATTATAAACACAATTACTAAGCAGCATCTCAAACTGAATTCTTATCAAGCTGTCCTAGCAATGTTCAGTCACTTAAAAATAATCATTGGTAGAGCAGAACCTTGTTCTTGTTTTGGCCTGTCCAATTTTTGATGAAATTGCATCAAGGAGAATAAGTACTACATTGGCATGTTAGGGTTGAGAGTCTGTTAAGCTATTAACGCGACTGGTTTTGAAGTCTCACAAGTGTTAATGCCGCAGGATGTATTTAACTTGCTACCTAATCTCAACGTCACCGAACTGATAAAGGCTTTCTCTGGTATGCAACCTGAAACTCAGCGCATACATATATGTTATTTATATATCAGTTTACAGTTTTTGCTCACTCGGTTTTAATTCGTTGCAGTTAAAACAAATGACATGATGCTAGTGATATATCTCTCATCTGTGATCCGAAGTGTCATTGCCCTTCACAACCTGATCAATAATAAGGTGAGATCTTCATTGTTTCAGCAGCCATGGTTTTTATCTACTTATACACACAATTCGTCATCTTTATATTGATAAATGTTGCAAACTTTCTGCGCAGATATCCAACAAAGAGCATGAGAAAGCCGAGGATGCGAAACCTGCTACCGTCCCGATTGCCAACGGAGCCTGATTGGATTTCGGCCTTTGCTTCTTTTGTTTTTCATTCACAGCCGAAAGCTCAGTAGCAGAGATGAAACCCTCCAATGTTTTGGAAGCTTTCTTCGTGTCTTTTGAGAAATCTACGATACGAGTTGTTAGACAGTGAACAGTTTAGTCTCCCTTGTGTTGAACCGGTTAGTAATTGATTTCATTTTATCTCGTTTGTTGTCCTTCTTTTGCATCTCGAATCATCGTTTCTGCTCTTACAAGGATGGAATCCTTGAAGAGAAGAGTTAAGAATTAAGAATGCTTTTATCAGAATGTTGCACGTAAATGTAGTTGAATTGCATTCTTGTTAAGCTGCATGTAAGTCCGTTTGGCAAATGTTCGGCTTGTAAAACTACTAATAATCTCGTTCGGAATTCGACTTGATGTTAAACTAGTCGGCTCAATAATTGACAGCTAAGTTCGAGACAACCCTGTTTGGGCTCAATACCAGTTTGTTGAGCTTGTTGAGTCGTACTTGCGAGGCTGCTCATTATGGCTCGGGAGATGGTTCATTCATGGCTTGCGAGGCGGCTCGTTTAGAGCTCATGAGCTTGAGAGGCAACTCGATTTTCTTTTGATGAACTCACTTGTACTTGTTCCTTTTTTTACTCCCCCGTCCCTACAGACCTACTCACGAGTCAAACTCGATTACAATAGTTATTGAGCCGAGCTTGTTATGGTTATTCAGTTTTCTTATTAGGCCATCATCGAGCTGGATTTCGAGTAATAAACCGTGGTTGAGCTCGAGTCATCCTCGTGTCCTCCAAAAAGGAAAAATCTCGTCTCCGTTCATCAACAGCCTTGGCCACGACCGGAAACTATGTCGGGTTAGCGAAGTTACGATCGACTCGAACTGATTAGAGCCTGAGGCAGCAAGACACTCGGCCTTTGTAACCGACCGCCGGCTCCGCCCTCTTCAACTCCATCGCCGTAAAAACCTTCCAAAAAATCAGTGGCTTACTAGCTTGTCCCCAATGCAAACCGGAGCTTCCGTTTCCCGCTTTACTTCCCTGGCCAGAAAATTTCTCCCCGCGGCAGCACTCAGCACCACCGTTGCCGCCGCCTACTACGCCTCGGAGTTCACAGTTCCGCCAGGGCATAGAGCCGTGATTTTGAACCGGTTCCACGGAGTCAGGGAAACCTCAATCGGCGAAGGAACTCATTTCGCAATCCCCTGGATTCAGAAGCCGTACATCGTCGACGTCCGCGATAAACACCACACCTTCTCCTGCGCCTCCCACACAAAGGACCTGCATCCCGTCAATCTATCCCTTCGAGTCTCCCTCCGTCCCGAGGTAGGTAACCATAACGAAAAGTCAAAATCCCTAATGTGACAAAAGTCAAAATCCGTAATGTGACAAAATTCAAAATCCCTAATGTGACAAAAGTCAAAATCCGTACTGTGACAAAATTCAAAATCCCTAATCTGCTGTTGATTTTTCCCACCAGCTGTCGAACTTGCCAGAGACCCTCCAACATTTCGGCCTCGACTACGACGAGAGAGTGCTACCTGCCATATGCAGCGAGGTAGACTCCATAATTGCTAATTACAACGTGGATCGCCTCCTTACTACGGAGAATAATAATAGCAATTTGTTGGATGATATCCATGGCTCTCTGGTTGAACGTGGGAAGTTGTTCCACCTAGTTGTTGATGGTGTTTCGGTTGTAGATATTTCGTTGAGCGAAGAGTTGTCTAAGGCTGTTGAGGAAAAGCAATTGGCAAGAAAGGAGGCTGAGATGTCGAATGATATTGTGATGAAGGCTGAACATGAGAAGGAAGCTGCCATTCGGAAAGCAGAAGAGGAGTTACAGGCTGCAAAGCAGGTAGCTGAGTTGTCTGCAGATGTTCATGAGCAGTTGCTTCATCTGGTGAGGATGGAAGCGGAGAGGGAAATCGTCAAGGCTCGTGCCAAGTTCGAGAATGTGGCGAGCCTTGCTAGATCAGAGGAGAAGGAGGATGGTACAGGCAATCCGAGCAGTTGAATTGGGTGATCAAATGTTTTGCTTCCAATGGGATCATATTGGTGATGTGTAGCTATCTTTCAAGCTGCTTCAAATATTCTCATGTCTGAACTAACTGCCTTTGCCTGTTCTTGGAGGTAGGGCTTATTCAACTCCTTGTTATAAAGCTTGTTGCTTTCTGTCACCCATCGTAAGGATATCAACATTCATGGACTTCCAGGCCATGACATTCCATGTTCTAAGAATATGATTGGATCACTTAAGATACCTCCTCCAACCTTATGAAGCTTCTGAGGTTTCAAATCCTCAGCGACTAACGGGCAATAGCGGTTGCAAAAGAATGGCTGTTCCAAGATAGTAAGGTATCATAGACGTTTATTCTCTTTGCTTATTGCTTAACAATGCGTATGAGTTAGATTACCTGGACAGAGATAAGGGTTGTTCTTGTACATGTGGAACTCAACTCTCGTTCCACAGTCTCTTAAGCCGTGTTGGTAAGCTGTTGCGGCCTCAGTTCCAGGAGCTGATAGAATGGACTCAGATCGCCATGCAGCCGACTACTTTGCTAGTATCTGTCACGAAATTTGCACAGGTGTTTACCAATAATTACATATGATCTGTCAATTATTTAGATCCCAAGTAGTTCCATACTCCTTCAACTAACTTCCCTCTCAAGTTTGTCTTACTATACTTCCAGCCACTTCTTTCTGACTTTATTAAGAAAACTTAGGTTTGAAAAACGTGGTTTATACACACGCGTATGTCTCTTGTCACCATTGCATTACTGCTTATCTGAGTTTGATGCGTCCGTCCAACAGAACGTGGCCTTTCTTGTCCAAATGAGACAAAGCATTTCCAAAGTCTGCCTATTTGCTTTCCCCTCCCTGCAAAGCATGCTTCTTTACTGTATGTCCACTTGTTTGAGACATCAAAATCCCAGTTGGGGGTTTATAATCTGTTTGGTGTGGCCCTGCAGACCTGGCTAGCAAACCGGTTCGGAAGCAAGCGGATTTCAAACAGGACACAGTGTGAAGAACGTGAGTCGATCGAGTAAGCAGATCAATCCCATTTGCTGTCAGAATCGGATCATGAGAGTCAACCACTCAAACTGGCTTGGAAGCCCTGAAAACTGGGTGACTTTTCAAACCAACCATTGCCGATACAGAATGAGTTGGTCAGCCTAGTTTTTTTGTGTCACAAATTGGTTTTACTTAATCTGAATCCTTTGAAACAAATGATCCTTATTTTCCAATTTGGTTACTTGACTATATTTTGGGTAGAATACGGCAGAAAACCGCCGTAGTTATCGATCAGAACAGGACGGGACGCAAGACCTATAGGGAATCGATGTTGGTGCTCGTAACTCGTAAGACAATCAATGTTGTGTGATTCTACCCTCTTGGTACATGTGATGTACTTCAACCCTCGAGATCAGGATTCACAATTCAACATCTCACGAGATCACGATCCACGATTCACCTTCGCCCAAGAGAAACTGATAGATTTCAGCACTCGAATCAAGACGAATCCAACTAGATCCTGCCTCCCACACTAGTTAGAGATCCAGATAGCACCTCGTAACTCCACTCTAGCAATGGAACAAACTCGCAAATTCGACCACGACCGTCCAAGTATAATGCCACCATTTTCAGTGGTGAAACTTACTGCAACAATTTTTTATGCAAAAGTTTGCCTGATAGCAGCCTGTAGGTCACTAGGCCATTGACAGAGACGATAGATTGAGAAACAAGTATTTCTCCCGTGGCAGGTACGGAAGATTCCTAATGCTATGTATTAAAAAAATAATTCAGCACCAGAAGTCCATAATTGCCGAAAAGGAAGAACAGAACTTAATCATCGTCCTAATTCCACCACCGGGACCCTACAACAAATTAAACACCCCCCCCCCCCCCCCCCCCGGGTTGAAAATTTTCATTTTCATGCTCTGCTTTTTGCCGCCTCTGTTTCTTAGAACCAGAGGAAAAACCCAAATCGTAGAACAAATAAAAATACGGACTTTACTTTACTCTAATTCCTGGTTGAAGAGCAATTTACAACTGGATTTCGTCACAAGAGATTCCTTAACTTAACTACTCTGTTCTAACGGAAACAGAGCTGGACCTGGACAGAGAGTCGCCGCAGCACCAAGAAGACGACGAATTCAAGAACTCTATGCAGTCTTCAATCGCTTCAATCCTTTGAGAGTCTTCACTGGCGGACAACCTCACCGGCGGTGACTTACTCATTTTCCGTCTTCTTCTTCTCGTCCGAAGGGAGACAAACCGCAGAGCTCTAGCCAGCTTTGCGCCGAGCCGTCTGAAGAACCGGCAGGGAGGAGAGACCCTGAATATTCTCACCCGGCGGTGATGCATCCTGAAGCTGAAGATTCCGACGACGGCCTCGGAGGCGCCGACCCCCTTCCGGTTTCCGGCACCGGCGGCGACTCTGCAGGAATCGAAAGTGGAATGTTTGAGGAACACTGCGGTTGGGTTTTCGGTTGAGTAATTGGGGGTGAAGAAGGTGACCCGCTTGCTTGGTTTCCGAGACATTGTTTGGAATTGAAGGGAAAGATTTGTTCTTCAGCGGGGATTTATTTTATGCAGAGAGAGTTGATGATGAGTTGGTATGATGAGTATTTAATATTTGGAAGGGGAAATTTGAAAGAAGAAAAAAAAAACAATATGAAATCAAAAATGTTGGTGGAAGAAAACTGAAAAAAATGGGATATCAAATCAAAATTAAAAATCAATGGTTTAGACTTTTTTCACTTTGCAAACGCCGACCACGAATGGTATTGGTGGTGGTCTTCTCTTCATTTGGATTAGTAATGGGTTAATCTTGTAGTTGCGGTATAGGTTTAATCGGTAGAGTCAAATCAAAGAAAGGATTTTAAAAAATTATCGATTTGAGACTAACAGACAAATAAGGAATGATATAAATAGAAAACATATATAAAAATAGGAAATATGGATGGCATCAAATGTTTCCGAAAATTACAACTTAATTAATGGCATGCATACCAAACGGTCTACACTCTACATAGTAGAATAGGTGATGGATAAGCTACAAGTAGCTTTGTAATGATAATTAAAAAATAAATACCATAATAAGCACTAAACATCGAAGGGATTAACTAAGGGTCAAAGCTAAACCACTTGAATTTCAAATATTCAATTATTAAAGGCGTGGTTTAGTGTTTAACCATGAAAAATTAAGTAGGCATTTGTTGGGGGTGGATGGTCAAACATGGTGATGGTGGTAGCTCATCTCCTACGTTTCAAACCATTCTCAAATCGGAATTTAAATTTTTATTATGTAATTTCATAGTTTTGATGTCGGAACGGTTTGGATGGTGGTCTGAATCAATCAATCTCTAATTTTCGACATTAAAAAAAAGAGAGGATTTAAATTTAAAAATGTATCAAATCAACGGCGGAATACAAGATGATTTTAACTACGCCACAATCTCTTTTCAAACAATTTTCAAATGTGACGATCGGGAAATTAGTTATATGTGTATTTTGCATAGTCTAACAAGTAATGACCAAATTCGTTATCCGAAGTGCACAACGAAAAGAGTCGACATTAAAACGTTCAATTCTAAAAAAATAATTAAAAACACTTTTAAATAGCCTATTAAACTATCACATTGTTCTAGGGAAACTCATGATTTATATCCTTCTGCCGTATAGTGATTAGCGAATCACCAAAAAACCGACTAAGCGGTTCAAACAATTTCAGTGGTTTTAACACAGTCATAACCCATCAATTTTTGTAGGTGTTTTTTCGCAACGAACTAACAAACAAATCAAAATTTTACAATCAAACCGGTCGGTTCGATCCTAGCCAGAGAGTTTTTTCCTATCTTTCTAGCTATTTTTTTTGGAAGGTGGGGTTATCCTTCTCAGTCTTCCTATGTTCTTTTGCTGGGAAATAGTCACCATTGATTGATAATCATGTTCCCAATGGGTTTGATTACTAACACAAAGCAAAGCAACACCACTAATATTAATCAAAGTTTGAATTTGATTGGCTACCAACCTTCCATTCTTTCTTACACAAAGACTTATGACTTCTTTCTTGCTGACTCCTCAAGTTTTCACCACATTTAGCCTCCCCTTCTGTTATTTGACTGTTCTAAGTTGAATTCTCCTTGTTTACCATACCATTCAATTCATCCTAGCTAGCTAGTCATAAATGGTGAAACACACTGACAAACACAGTACGGTTAATTTGACTACCCATTTCTTGGAATTTCTTGCAGAAACGGGTTCAAAAGGATCCGATGTATGGCTTCGGGTTAGTTCGATACAAGGTTCAACTAGGCGCTAGAAGGACATTGGGTACCGCCTAGCGCCTAGCTTGATTAATCGTTGCCTAAGTGCACTTAGGTGGAAAATAATATAATAATCCATAACACCTTGTGCTTAACACTTAATATCAATCAAAATTGTTCATAGAATCATAGATGTAAGTTTTAAAGTTCAAAATAAATAACATGAAGATCATAGTCATAGCATGAAGATCATTCATCCTAGTCATAGAAGTAGCCTTTTTATAATTAGAAACGCCTAAACGTTGCCAAATTAGGATTAAACACCGCCTAGGTAATTTCTATGGCTAATTACACGTTGAAAACACCCAAGTCGATACCTAAGCCCAAGGCGCGGCGTTTTTTCACCGCCTAGCGCTTAATCGCGTCTAGGCAGACGAGGAATCACACATTTTTTAACCTTGGTTCGATGTATTCAAATCGCCATCTTCTTCCCATATGAATATGTAGCTTTCTTTATACATGTTTTCTAACCATTTGAGAACTATGGTGGATTCATAAATTTTTCTTGTAATTAAAAGA
Source organism: Linum usitatissimum (assembly GCA_030674075.2). NCBI lineage: Eukaryota > Viridiplantae > Streptophyta > Magnoliopsida > Malpighiales > Linaceae > Linum > Linum usitatissimum. The sequence continues at coordinate 5,827,372 of JAUJYP020000155.1, read as the reverse complement.
TAAATTGGGGTTAAGGTTTCATGAATAATGTTTGTTTGTTCTTTGTGTTCTTTATTTCACATAGACTATATATATTTAAGGAGGATGTGTCATTTTAGGTCGTTCCGTAGATATAATATCTTGTGAACGTTGGCCGTTAGAATTTCGGTAGGATCCATGTCGCTTTGCAACATTTGTTGAACGTACATGGATGATAAGTTACGTTGGCTTTGTCAGTTTCTAGTATCACTCTTGATAGTTGTTGTGATTAATTCTTTGTTTATCTGTTTATGCATAATTGTGATTAGTGAATCTCTAACAATGTATTTTTTTTCTTCCATATTTGCCCATTTTAATGGGTATATTTTTCACGAAAAGTCATTGGGCTTTGTGTTTGGTCTAACAGGCTCATAAACAGAATGGGCTTCTCTTGTTATCAAGTCATTGTCGAGCCCAGACACTGCACTTAGCCCAAATCCATAAAATCACGATGTTGCTCGACTGTAACAAAATCTAGAGGCGGGGAGCTATGCAAATTTTCATATGTCAATTGAAAAAGCTCCGCCAGGAGTTACTAAGATAGGGCATACAAGAAAACAAGAGAATTAATCATCAAGGAAGTGGCGGGGTGTTGATGATTATGAATTATCGGTTACACCACGACACGTTCCAAGGGTTGTTCGGGGTGATCGTCGGGGAATCTTGTACTCGATCGAGTGCAGGATATGGTGGCTGTTTTGTGTAGCATTTGGAAAGAAAGGAACTAGCGTGTGTGGGAGAGTACGTCGAGGCCGGAGGAGTTGGTGGTTAAGCTAGCTAGTGGCTAGAGATCATGTCGAGAAATGGGGTCTTGCAAAGCAGGTGCGGCTTGGTGGTGGTTGAGTGCGAGCTTCGGTACCTTGTGGGAAGTGGCATTGCCCACCCCCAGGCTTCCTTCAAGTGAATGTTGATGCATGCCCTGGTACAGTTTTACGTGGCTCTTCAGGTGGCTACTTGGGATGAAGCCAACTACTTACCTTGTGTGGGTCTTGTACCGGCCCGATTTTATCTTCATCAACAGCGTATGGAACTATCTTTGGATGTCGTTCATAGTATAATTTATTCCTAAAACACAGAGTCCCCTGTACACAAATCATCATCCTCTCCGGCCACCGTACCAGCAGAAACCATAAACACTCAGAAACAAACAAAAAAGCCAACCATGTACAATAAAAACAGAAAACCAAACTGAATTCTGCCAACATGACACACGCAATTAACCAAACCGAAATCATCTCTTAAATCAAACCGTTTCCGAAACGTACTGCATGAACTCCTCATCCTCCTCAACTCCAGCCATCGTCTCCGGCGCCAACACCACCTCAAGGTCAACGCTCCCGTCCCCTTCTCTCCCTGGAAAGGCCGAAATCTTCCCGTCGAACTTATTCGCCTTCCCGCTCCTGATCGCCAGCGGCTTTCCCCATCCGAAATCGTTGTTGTACATTGGAAACCTCGGTGAGCTTCCCATCGTAATCGACGCGCCGTCGGCGTTCCCCAAGGGAAACAGCCGAGGGTCCATCTCCCAATTCGCTACGCCCTTACGCACCGTAGTGTCCCCGTGTGCGACGACGTTTTGGTGGAGCAGCTCGGCGCACCAGCTTAAATCGTTGGCTAAAAGCTCTCCCGCCGGAGCCAGAGTCGGAATGCTCTGTATCAGGTTCCCGAAGTAGTACGCACTCAGCCGCGGCTCGAGCCGGTGGCGGCAGTTCACAGCCATCCGAAACGTCGTCGTTTTAGTGGGATGCAGATTCCTCGCACGTGTGACCGATCTCCACAGCTGAGCTGAAAGAGATTGAAACGACGAGATCTGAGACGACCCTGTTTTGTCGTTCCTCTGTTTTCCGATTATCTCCTCCACCGATACGAAGCCGAAATTACCGTTACCGTTAACGTTGACGGTAACGGCGTTATTATTAAGGTTTGCTCTGTTTTTCAGCTTCAGGATGGCTTCTCTGCTGAAATGGAAAACCCTCTCCCGGAGGGGTACGTCGCCAGAGAAGGTAACCTTAGGTCCACCGGGGGGGAATTCGAGTACGGCGGGGGAATTAAACACGGTGTCCCTACAGAAATCAGGCGAATTGGAAATTTTCATAGCGCCTTTAGCTAATTCAGCGAAAGTGTTGAAGAAATGCCAGAAGGAGGTGCCATCAGTGACGGCGTGATTGACAATGCAGGCGACGAAGACACCGTCTGAAAGCTCCGTGACCTGGACGGCGGCGATCGGTTTCGAATGCCCCGAGTAGCTGATCGTGTTGTCAAAGGTGAAGAACTCCTTGACTTGGGCAGGGACGTCGGAGTTCGGGATCAGGACGTCGTTTATAGAGAGATGGGTTGCTCTGGCATGGATGAAATGGACGCCGGCGTCTTTGCAGGCGATGTGGACGTGGCCCGAGGAGTCGGTGGTGAGGCGGCCGGCGAGGGCGGGGAAGTGGGAGAGGGCGCCAGAGAGGGAGGTTTTGAGGAGGGAGATTAGGTGAGGAGATGGATAAGGTGGTTTGGAGAGGAGGACGCCCTTTTGGATGTAGTGGCAGGAAAGCATGGGAAGATCGGAAACAGAGAGCTTCAGGGTTTTTCCGGTGGCGGAATTTGGGTTGGGGAAGATGGTGCATTTGGAGACGATAGTGGTGGAAGAAGACGGCATGTTTGAATATGTGGGTTCTAGTGGGGGAAAAGGTGAAAGAGTGTAGGATTTGGGGTGTGGAAGGTCAATGGAAGGATGTTGGGGTTTATATAGAGATATATGGTAAGTACTAAGTAGGGGCTCCAGTGACTCTAGTAGTGTGTCTACTCCTAGAGATATGGGGGAAGAGAGTGGGAGAATAGGGGTGGGGGGAGTTTGGATGCATGAACTTGATGTTGGTGGTAGTTGTAGACTTTGTAGTGGAGAATAGGGGTGGGGGGAGTTTGAAAGCGCCTGCTGCAATGCTTTAATTTCCGATCCCTATCCATTTGTATATCAGCCACTGCTGCTTCTGTTACTTCTTGCTCTGTTTTCTCGAGTTTCAGCGGCTCTGCCCATCTGACTCGATATCTTTTCTCAAGGACTCAATTATATTGGTGTGTTTATTTTGTGAGAATTATATATTCTTATGTTGAAATGTTGTATCAATATTATCAAAAAAATATTTAGTCTCACATTGGCCTGTAGGTGGACAACAATTTTGGGCAGATCCAAATATGCGCATTCGATTATATTGTATAGAATTTGAAATATATTTGATCATATATGAAAAATTTACTAACTCTTCTCAAAATAAAAATAAAAATAATATAATATTAGACTTTAAAATTCAAAAAATATACTAAATCGTAATGTGGGGAGACTCCCCTAGATCTACCACTGCTAAACATGAACGTTGTTATCTAGTTATTGTTTAAACAAATAAATCCATAATTAAATGTTAGGGAAATTCTCTGAATAAAGCTCATATATATATATATATATATATGCTTTCATTCTAGGTGACAACCAAGCATGATCTGTAATCCAGCTGCTTAATTCCTCAAATTGTTTTTTTTTATAAGTCAATTGCTAACTGAAAATGTTATTTTTTATGCAATAAACACGAAAGTTAGAAAAACAATGATTAACCCAAAACAAAACAATAACATAACATCCTACATATTACTGGTTATTGATAACTGTTTTTGTAATTAATTTACTGTCTCAAGTAGATGTTTCGTCTTTTTTTCATCATATTTGAGCCAATAAATTATTAATGATTGTCAATGCGTAAATAAATTCAAAACTGTTATGAATATAATTACTATAGTGAATGCACCATTGTGTAACTCCTTATTCCATTCTTCAATGTATTTCATTGTATTTATTTTCCCACCTTTATGTGTAATAATATTAGAGAGTATAGGTTATGATCTATGAGCCTATAAATAGAGCTCTCATTTGTAGCATTCCATACACCTCAATAAGAAACTCTCTCCCTCTCCATATTTCTCTTGTTCTTGTCTTTCTTTGAGTTTAGTTTTATAACACGTTATCGGCACGAAGTTCTCGCCGTCGAGCAACTTCTTGTAATCATGAGCGAAGTGCATACAAACAATACATATGGCCAGTGAGTTCATGCTTATGCTCCTGATGCCCGTTTTTGCAATTTTATTATTGCGCACGAATGCTTTATTCTCTCGAAGATTCACGAATATTGCTATATCCTAATATTATTATTTTAAAGTGCTTAATTTTTCTATCCATAGCTGGTGTTAATTTTCTGTATGTTTGTTAATTACTATTTTCAAATAAGTTTTGTTTTCCTACGGAAGCAATTTACTTTGATATGGCGGATAGAACTTCTTAACCTCCTTGTCTTGATTTGATCATACGTTTTGATATTTTCACGATTATACAATTTTCGAAACTTTTATGTTTTCAATTCTCCCGAAATTCTCGCATTATTAGTTATGTTCATAATTAGGCACTAAGAAAAGGTTATAACATTTTTATGCTTTTTGTTACTTTCACTTATATGCATGCATGTATACTCCTAATATTTGTATATATATGAGAGCCTATATGTTCATTTTGATTCAACTATGATCTCATCCAGAACACGTTATCAGAGCACCATCTCTATTTCTTATGTTTATTATTTTACGGAATCAACATTATATATTTCTTACATTATTTAATTTGCTTCTATCTCTATATCAATTAGGCAACGGTTACTGCCAATATTAATTATCGTTGCCATTTTTTTTAAATTGCAATGATATCTCTATTTATTATCCATATGTATAATTACTTGCCAACTTCGTGATTAGTTATGAATTTTAAAGAATCTTAAAGTTTATACCTTCGGCTGATGCGGTTGAATATTATTTCAATGTTATTCTTCATATTGATTCATTATTATATTCTTCAAATTATATTATTTACCTAACTTGTATTTGTTCCATTTGATATTTCCGACAAGTAATTACATTTTATGGATATTGGATGTCGAAATCCATCTAATGGCCTTGGTGAAACAACCAATTATGATAATGAAATATGTTATCCATACAAAGCCAAAGCTTTAGTTACTCGCCATCATCTCAATGATAGGTCAAAAGATGAGTACCAAGAGACACAAGTTATTGAAAGGAGAAAGCTATAAAGCTATTTATATATATGTCTCAAATTGAAGGTCGAAGTGACAAAATATCATTCTTTGAACTGAATGATTTTACTCATAAAAGCCCGATATGGTTGAGTGTCTTATGAGACACATATCTTGAGAAATGAGCTATATTATATGTTCTAAATTTTGATGGTCAAATGAGACATAGTATCACTTCATAACGGAATGATTATAATTACATGTCCACAAGTGACAGATACATTTATTCTCACAAGTGAGCACACTTATATGTTATTGTGGGTGAGAAGACATTATTTTTATGGTCATGAGAAATATATTTTAGAAATATATTTTTCCCGCAAAAGGAATTTGTGCACTGATGTTGAAAAATTTCAATCATATGGAAGGTTATACAACCATCAATTTTATCTTGATGATAATATCCACATGATACTAATATAACCATCAAAGTGAATGTGCAAAGACACATGTTACACTATTTTTGAAAGCATATGTAACTATGCGGAACCCTTTTATTCGGATGGGCATAACAATGGTGATTGTACATTTTGTGAAAGAACGGTTGATCCCTTAATTGGTGACATAGATGATTGGGCACATACATGATGTAATTTCATTATTTACAAAATGGGTCATACTCATGACAATATGAGTATTTTATGATGGAAATCAACATAATTATAATTGTGATATATATCCCATCGACAGTGCACCAAGATATATGAAGTAGTATGAAATTTCTCTCAGTCTCTAGATCGAGCTATTGTATTGTTCACGAAAGAACAAAACCGTTACTCCAATTTGTTGAGGATCAAGAGAGGAATAATAATATGCATGGCCTATGGCTATACAATTGTTGAATCAATAATATTATCCTCCAATTTGTACTACACATATGTTATTGTGATTAAGATACATATATATAAATGTAAACTATACGTTTACTCGTCCTGACAACTATTATTTGGCATAACCGGTGAGACCATCCCGGTTCAATCATGATGCGAATCGATAAGTACCTCTATGGTCAATTTTGATGATTCCATAATCTAAAGTGTATGTTCTATTGAAGATTGTTGTGCATGATGGTCTCAACTTGGGTATTCTAAAGAAATGATTCCTAAGGTTATAGGGATTTAAGTAGTCCTTGTGACTCCCCTACTTCCTGGGAACACAAACAATTTTCTGTTCTGTCAACAAGGTTTCGTTTCTAGGAAAGCATTTTCACCTTTCCGTTACCCATTGTTGGGTAAATCTCCAACACAACATAATTCATTTTTGGATTGCTTTTTCTCAAATAGAGTTGATTGTTGGATAATCATCAACTAAAGTAAGATCATTTATCTTACACACAACAAAACAAGGGTGATATTTATGGATCCATACGCCCAACATGTGAGCCAATTATTTTAATTGATGTATCAACTAGAAGGTCACATGTGTATATAAAAGAAAACTAAAATTTACGAGATTACTAGCTCAACCATTTTGGTTATGAGCATATTTTCATGATTATCCAATAACGAAAATGTGTCATTGAAAACCAATATATTATTGTGAACATGTCATTTACATGCACAACACAAATTCGCATTACGCCAAGAAATTATCATGAATTCCTCCATTATGTTTGGTTTTTGGGTCAAAACCTTATACTTCCCATCTATTGATATATGAATGTGATATACACATCTGAATTGCTCCACCACCATTTATTAGGATGGGTTCTCAATGAAGATTGAGAAATTATTTTGATTACGAGTTCATCGATGGTAAAGTATCACATCATTGTCGGGAGTATTTTGATGACTCGTTTGGAGGTTTATATTTAAACTTCCCAACATTAGGGGGAGAAAACAAAAGTTGGCCAAGAGATTAGATGAATGATCATATTATTTTGATCCTTGCACTAAGCAATATGAGCTTGAAGTTCAAAAATATATAATTCATTATCGCGTACACTTTACCGACCCAACGAGAGTAAAGTTTTCATGTGCCAACTCAAAATGCTCCGATAACAATAATGCCAATATTGGGCAATCCGACATCACAAATGAGTCTAAAACCCGCAAAGGCGTGATAGACCACTCGGTTCCAAAGAAAAAAATCCTCAAAAGTGGAATGGAGCTATATATCAAGATGGTCAAATTGAGGTTAAGATTATTTAAACAAAGCCACCAAGAGAAACAAATAATGTGCTCAAGAAGAGTATCGAATTTTCGAAAGATATGAATATATATCTCAATTATCTATATCTTGGATGGAAAATATTGGAACCCCAATGAAGTCAACATCGACGAAATATTTACGTATAGTGCAACGCTAAATATGATAGTTGAAAATGAGGATCATTAGCCAAAATGCATGCACAGATAGAAATGATTGGCTAAAAAAAAAAAATTTCAATTTGAGGCAAATTCAAATTCCCAAGAGAAATGAAAAGTTTTAAGACATCAAGTCTTTATACATTGAGATGTAAAGTATGAGTATGAGAAGTTATGAAACATCTCATTTTTGAAAGGTTTTGTACAACAAACCTATAACATTTTGATTTTGAGAAAATATATTCTCATGTGGTGGATGCAACTACTTTTTATTATTCGATTAGTCTGGCAATTTGTGAAGGGAAAGAGTTTGCCCCTAATGGATGTCCTTGCAACCTATATGTATGGTTTTCATAATTAGAATACACATGTGTATATGAAATTCCCTTTAGGATTTATTTTGCTATAAGCAAACAATTCAAGTTCACGTGAACAAGTTATATCTAATTGACGTCATATGGATTGAATAATTGAGAGAAGTGGTCCATTTAGCATATCATACATTTCTCTATGCATAAAACTATGATTTTTTTTCATATTGAGTTGAATTTTGAATGATGAAAAATCATCTTTGTCATATTTTATGATTTTGAAATTCTTATAAAAATTTCTATACTTTATTTTATATTTAAAATGTATTTCTTTTGTTTATAAGAGTTTAAGTGTCATCATCATCTTTTGTTATATAGATGACATACACTTTATTGAGACTCCTAAAGAGTTTCTCAAAGCAATCAAATATTGATTAGCTAGAGTTCGAGATGGAAGATGTGGAAGATTACCACTAACTTGCCAACTGTGTATCTCTCTCGAACATGATTTTCGTATATCATCAATGATATACTAATTATATCCAACAAAAAGTTATATGGATATGACATGGCTATCGGTGCTCGGATGGTAGTCGATCACTATGTGACTCTATGTCGAATTTAATCGACCTTTATTAAGACACAAGATGTACTCGATTTTGAAGTAGTAATCTTGGTCATGTTTGTGTTGGTTGACCATAAATTGGTCTCATGTGATAATTTTACCACTTGGTGGGCTGTGAAACCAACTTATAAAGCTACACCACCATTTCAAGATCCGATCCTATAAATCATGCATGATATTTATTTTGCATATATCCTTGAGTTGCAAGAAAATGTTGCAACGTGATGTGATGATTATGTACTCTTTTTCCTTCACTAGGTTTTTATCCCATAGGGTTTTCCTAGTAAGGTTTTAATGAGACATATTCTCATCTAATGGTCATCTAAGGTGAAGTGTCATGTGAATTATGGATGACCATCGATCATGTGATGCATACATTTTATGCACAAACTTCAATGAGTTGAAATATTTATCAACTAAGTGCACCTAAGTGATAACTTGGTTGATTTATTCACCAAAGATCTCTCTGCATCAACTGTTGGAAAGCAAATTTGGAATTGGTGAGTGAATGATCTCAATTGATATAATGATGAGCGAGAGTTGATATCCTCATCAGGGGGAGTCAATATGAAGGATCTCAACTGATATCATCATCAGGGGGAGTCAATACGCAGCTGTACTCTTTTTCCCTTAACCATGGTTTTTCCCACCGGGTTTTCCCGGTAAGGTTTTTAATGAGGCGATATCAAAAGCGTATTCGAAGAACGATGTATAACCAATGGTCATTCAAGGGGGAGTGTTATGAATATAATTACTATAGTGAATGCACCATTGTGTAACTCCTTATTCCATTCTTCAATGTATTTCATTGTATTTATTTTCCCACCTTTATGTGTAATAATATTAGAGAGTATAGGTTATGATCTATGAGCCTATAAATAGAGCTCTCATTTGTAGCATTCCATACACCTCAATAAGAAACTCTCTCCCTCTCCATATTTCTCTTGTTTTTGTCTTTCTTTGAGTTTAGTTTTATAACAAAAACAATATTAGTCGACTAAATCCTCCTTCACATATTTTAGTTTGTCGATAATGTTTGACATAGTTAGAGATGATTTCATCCATTTTTATGCCACATCGAAAGAATGAGCATGGTTGATAAAAAATCATTCCTATTATAATTTATAAAATTAGTTACTAAGAATTTTTTTTTCTTTTTTATCAACGAAATATACTTTATTATATATTTTCTACCGTCCTCGTAAAAAAGTATTTTCTATATAAGTATTTTTAGCAAATTCTATATAAGTTACCTAATACTATGTTTGCTAGTGATATTTGTTTGTACTTTTATTCCAACCGTCTTTTATTTGTTTTTAGTTAATTATATTCTAATTGCAACATAAACTAAAGACCCGAGTCGAGTGAGGTGGGTCAACTTCGAGTCTACATTCATGAATCTAAGTAGATATGGTATCGTTGACATTGTGTTTTCTAATCTCTCTTTTAATTTAATCTTCTCCTAATTAATTATTATTTGTTGGTGTAATGATTGTGATTATTTGTAGGCCTTAGTTAGCAAGAGACATAGAGTGGCCCACTTATCACTTTGGTACCGTCATCAGTTTTGCAAAATTGTGTATAGGATCATGCACTTCCCTCACAAATCACTATCATGACACCCCGCACGAATTCGAGCCTTTGATTCGAGGTTGTTTGTTCGTTTTTTGAAAAACTCATACATAGTCGTCTTTCACTGATATGTGTATGTATAATTTTCGAAATTCTCAGTTGCTGGTGGAAATTCCTTGGATGTTTTCACCACGCTAGTGGGTCACTATTGATTGGAATGATGACTCCGTCATAAGTGAATTCGAACGAACACAACTGCAGGAAGCTTGGTATGTGATGCCGCTGGTCGTTGCTTGATTGTCTGAGTTGAGTTAAGAGATGTTGAGGCAGACTTATCGTTACTCTTGGTTGCTAGTGCAAATGAACTTACATAAAATCTTTGGTTTTACTGTATATTTCATGCCCGACCAAAGCGAATGAACCACCCATTGAAACTTGGGTGGGAGTGATCAGTTAACGACAAACATCATTAAACAAAAGCCATTTGGTTAATTAGAGTGAACTGTTTCCCCACCCCTGAAATGATTGCTAACTGCTAACTCACCCCCACTCCAAATTAACTCGTGCCCATTTATTTGCAATAATTATTTAATTATTGTTATGATGTTAAATCTTAATTTGTACTTCTTTTCTACTTTATATGGTTTTATACCAAATAGCTTTGGGAAAGAATTAAACCATTGTTGACCCAAGTAATGAACATATCTAGGGTAGATCATATATACAGTGCAATGATTGTGATTAACAATTAATAATATTTAGATTTGTACTATACTAATTGGACGGAGTGTGGAATATCGATGAATATTTACGATGGCGTTATCAGGATGGAAGGAGATGTTGTGCAGGGTTCAAGTCTGAAAACACTATAAAGTATATATTTTAATTTGGTATAAACTTTTGTGACTTTAGACCCGACTCTGTGTGATGTGATATGGTCTAAACCGAGCCACCCGATTTCTACCATTGGTATAACACTATCTTAAGATCACTTTCCATCACATAATTAAGGTAAATTAAATATAGATTTGGGTTCTACATATTCTAGACAAATCAAATTAGTGTGATGGTTGAATGTTTATATTTAAGTTAGGGATCAAATATTGGATAACTTTCATAACTTTGGGTAGGGTCACATAACTTTTATGAAACTTCTAAATGTTACGCATTAAATTATGGGGCCACTTTAATTCATCATGTTTTTTATGTTTTGAGATCAACATGTAACGTTTTAAAAATTTGGGACCAGTATATAACTCGAGACAAAGTTGTCGGATCAATTATGTAATTAACCCTTTAAGTTAGATTGGAATTTTCTTCCCACTAGGTCAAATTTGGAACATATGCTCTAGTACTATATCTAGCAAGCCATGAACCACAGAGAGTGCGCAAATTTCACCACATTCATTCATTCATTCATCAAAACAAAGTGAAAAATCTTGATTCAATGGCTCTAGCAAAATCTGAAATGTTCATGCACATCTCCCCCAATTCATCAAACTCATTCATCATTGACATGTCTTACAACATGGCACAACAACGAATGATTGTGTATGTGTATCTGTTATTCTCGTCTGATAGAGTTCAGCAAATCCGTATTAAAAACTTAAAATTAAAATATAATATATTCTTAATAGATTGAGATGAAAAATTTTATTAAAAAAGTAATATTATTTCTTATATTGGTTGAAAATCTTTAATTTTTTAATAGATATAGTTATTAATAGTATGACACCTACTAGATAGTCGTGTATCCAGGGAATATGTGTGCTTCATGCCGAGTCAATGTTCGATACAAGGAAACTGAGCCTTGATATGAGTGAGTGCTCGTCAATCGCGTATATTATGTGCACGTTGAACTTATGGGGATGTTTAGGATTTTTTTCCATCAAACCGTTAAAATAATAATATAAAATCCATTTTAAATTGTCTTTTATCTACATACCTATTCTAATAACCAAAATCATCTCCAAACGACTCGAATACATAACCGAACTTGGTGTCTATCCTTGAGAGTTGCATGCGTTCCACAATCAATTGGCTTGAAGACTGGCCACGTTTGAGAGAGAAGTCCTTTGCTCCACCGATTCCCAACACAAAACTAAGTTGGCCCATGCATCCATCCATCCATCTAAGGCTAAGCTACTCTCTGCCAAAATCATGGCTGGCTAGGCCCTCCCCCCCTTCTACAGTCGTTTAGATACCCATGATCTTCTGACCCTTTATGCTGGCTAGCTAGGTCCCATGTTTGTGTACATAAGCGCCAGTTGGGGGTCGGATGGATCGGGACATTCGATCATTTCGGGTTAGACTTACAATTGAATGGGTCAATTTTGCATTATGAATTTGAAAAAGATCACTACACAATTCTACTTACGGACCTACTACCACAACAAAAGATTATAAATCCACATAAAAGTCAATATTTAGCAATGTAATACTCAATGCACTAGAACAATAATCGATTATGAACTCGAAAATGGGCTAACCGAAACAACCCCACACCCCTCGATATGTAGAGCACTATTTGCCTCCATTAATCATTGATCGTAGAGGTGCAAGGCCACAAATAGCTACAAAAATCGTACACATCAAAACGGGTAAAGAAAGAAACGAAAGAGAGAAGAAGAATCATTTGCTGCTGGTACGCAAGTGATGAGTAACAACTCGACAAATCCAGGTGGGGATTCGGGTGGATGCCGAGTTGTTTAATCTTAAGCTTGCAACTGGGCCGGGTTTGTCCTTTTGCTAGCCGATTGTAAACAGCACTCGTGTTCATCTCCGGTGGATAACATTTTTTTTAACACTAGTTTTGTTATGGAATTTTTGGATTAGGTTATTGAGTATTGATCTACGTATCGATTAATTCGTAATTTGTTCCTCGTTGTAATATATATCATCACTAGTGTATTGATGGAGTTCTCTAACGGAGCGAGGACTAGCTCCATCACTGACTCTATCGAGTAGGTCATGACTCCTTAACTTACAAAATACACTAAGTTCAAATATATAATTACAATAGACCTAATTAATATAATTACAAAAATCAGGTTTTAGCTAGGGATAACGGGCATCGGTGTCCCTAGCATGATCATTATGTTACAATCTAACAGTAGATATTCCTAACTCAACATCGTCTTTAGATGTACTCTACTCATAAATGGTAACCGTGTTAATTAGTTAAAGAACAACTGTGGTTACGTAATAACTTTTATTCTTGTGTAACCAAATTAATTTTGCATGTTACCTAAAAAATTGTTGTTGTTATATAACAAAATTTACTCTTACATACCATACTTAATTTTGCCTGTTACGTAAAACTTACAAAATAATAGTTGTTACTAATATTAACTGGGTAACGAACTCAAAAAGGAGCCACCACAATCACTAATTCACTATTCACTGGCTCTGGCTGCTGCGCACATTTCTCTCGTGGTTTAATTCATTAGTTAATGGAAATAGCCATTCGTTGACCAAGTCCGCCAAAAATCAAATGATCCTATCCATTTCTACATTGTTTATACATAAATATCTTGGTTTTATCTTTAAACACTGCAGGTTGAAGTTTGATGATGTAAATTTTTTGGTGTCAATGGGTCAATTATATTTTGTATTTTCTATTCCACTATAATTATTTTTCTATTTAATTTTTTAGATTTCTTATTTGCGTAGATTCTAACAAATTTTCACTCTTTGATTATATTGGAGCTTTCGTTGTCTCGCACGACTATGATTTTATCTCGTAAAGATTAGTGGAATTATAAGATAGAAATTAACAATAAAACTAAATTCATTAGTTGCCTTAACCCGTGGGCCAGATTTGTGGACATCCGGGCCCGTGATGGTTAAAAGTCCGTGGTCTTGGCAACTGGTCCAGCCCGCGATTGATAAACCAAATAGAGGATTCGGGTTCATATATTTGATACTCCTAAAACCAGCAGCATCAGAAGTTGCTTAGAACTCGGCAAAGCTAAAACAATGAAACCTTGTACCAATACCGGCGGCGGTAGCAGCGAGGGATGCTGGTTGCCGCCTTGCCACAGCAGCCTCAATCGGGCGATCTCGTTGTGTGAGCAAATCATGGTACTCTCTTCTTTCCGATCCTAATTTCATCCGTCAAAACACCCGCTTGTTCGATCTTCATGGCACCATTGATGATGACAAGAAGCCTAGGTTAATGATACTCTCCAGCCCGTCTCGCCGGTATTGAAACTGACGGATTTACTCCCTGGACTAAAAGTTTGGGCTACGAGTTGGGGAATGCTGTGATGGAATCTTTTGCTTATACCGTTGTCATTCAGCATCCGGTATTGTTCTGTGATTACAGAGTTTTGCCATCGCTTTCCCCAATTTTAAGTAGCAGCAAGCGAATGTGGTTGTAAATATTGGATTTGGATACGATCGGCTCACTAACGATTACAAAGTTGTTGCTATTGTGCAATACGAGGGTGATGATTATCGTTGGGGCCGTAGACCAGCAGATGATGATTAGCAGCGTTCAGTTTACCTTTATTCTCTGAAGAACGATTCATGGAAGGCACTGGGTGAGAGGGATTTATGTATTTGAGTAGAGATTCTCCAATCACATTATTCGCCAGCTAAAATTGACAAGTGTTACTGGATGTGTAATACGACCGTCCTTGACGATGATCTTCATCTCCGGTTGTCTGTTGCATCGTTTGACATGAGCAAACATGTGTTCAATACGGCGGTGTTGCCACCCCTGCCTACGGATTCCGGTCTATCTCGGAAAGCCATGTGTTGGAATAATGTGGTGACTGATTTGTAAAGATAAAAAATTGGGTGATTAATATATAATAAGGATAAGTTTATGAATTGAAAAATAATTTGATAAGGAAAAGTTGTAAGCTTGAAGTTGAGAAAGAACTAGAAAATTGTTTCTTTATGTTCACGGGTGCAAGATCCCTTTTTATATGTAATTTATTGTCTTTTTCTTTTTTTTCTTGATCATACATTACTAAGGTGAGACTTTATAAAGCCTTTATACATTTAAATAAGACAAATGTATTTATTTAATTATCTTGTAATAACTAATTTTAAAGGTTAATTATGATTTTTATTGGTGGTTAGGATATAACTTGTTAGTGGTTTGTTGGATGCATTATTTGACTTCATATTGGTGGCTAATTGTTTCCCAAATTATTAAGAGATGAAGTTTTATTATCTAACACCATGTCCATGTCACGAGACTACTTGGTGATTGTTACTTCCGATCGTAACGAGAATAAAAGTTATTTGACGAGCGGATTTTACCCCGCTAAAAATCAAATATCCACTAGAATGAACAATTGGAATCGTATTTCCCTAGGGTCTTTCTAACGCTATTACTCAAATTGATTAAGCTAACTAAACCAAATAATAGTGAACATTGTTTGTTTGATTGTTTTCGTAACCAATTATCGACTATTAATGCAAATCAAAAGAAAGCGAAGGCAAGAGATTGAGTTTCAAATATGGAATGGATGTTGTTCGGAATCGAATCCACTAAAGCTAGCAATGCATGATGAACAACAAGTTATCTCAATTATTCGGGTTATAATGGTTTGGCAATTTCCTATGATAGTCTTAGATCACTCTCGTGCCACTAAGGATCTATTATGGTCAACCATAGACTCCTCTCTCGAGCTAATCTACACCTAAGCAAAACGCACTAAAGGTGTTCGATGAAATGCCACAACGATAAATGATGCAAAAAGTCTAAACAATTCGTTCCTCTCTCGAGCTAACGAATAATCTAGAGTTCTTCCTAAGCGACCTATCAATCTATATTCCTGTCGGACCCACAAATCAATGGCGATGATTCAATCAAGACGGTCAGACGAAATTGAATCAGAAATTAATTTTAGTAAGAACACATCATAAGTTTGAATAAACTAGATAACAAATCAAAGGGTTAAAACTCCATCATGCATACAAAAACTAAACTAAAGTTTCATCTCATCCAAACAACATGAAAGGTTTAACTACTCATGGTTCTGGAAACAAAAAGGGAAGAAGAAAGGAAAATAACTCAGGAAGAAAACATGTTTTGTCGATAAATCTCCGTCTTGTCGCCGATCTTCGATCCGTCTCCAATTGTTTATGTTCTCTCATTTCAATCGATCTCTGTAACTCTTTCTCTCTCTAAGAACCCAAAAATATGTCTGGAATAAAGTCTGTTTTGTCAAAAGGGCTGCTCGGACTATTTATATCGTCTCTTCCAAATCGGAGAAGGAAAATAACTTGAAAACCCATCTGGAGGTGAGACATGTCGTGTCCTAGAAGAACATGTCGTGTTCGTAAAGGACACAGGTGTGTTCCTCCAACAAAGGCTCTCGGATTGCTTTCCAGAGAAAAGGCATGGCCGTGTCCCTGAGAAACAACCCGTGTTCCAGAGGACATGCCGTGTTCTCAAGGGACACGTCGTGTTCTCAAGGGATAATTTCAACAATTTTTCGCTCCGAACAGTTTAAATCGTCCGTTTTAGTTTCCGTTTGTCCCTAAACACCGTACATCGCCTGAAAATACATCAAAAACATCCCAAACAACGTAATACGGCCCCAAGGGGCAAGAGAACTAAACATGTACTTAAAATCCTGAATTTGAATACATTTCAACACACAAAAATATAGTTTATAATGAGAATAAGTGTATCGAAAATACAGCACATCATTACGTATAGTCGTTGAACTATGCTGTGCTTGAACGGGGGATTGGTGGTGGTGACGAAGAAGAATGTTGTTGGATCAAGTTGTATACTGTTGTGAATTCTAATTTCAGGGAGAAAGCTTCCTCCTATGTTCATGCAGGCATTTGGGAACATGTTAAGTGTTCTGTTACGGACCCTGATGGACGATTGCACTTCGTTAATCTTCGCAGCGGTGGTCACAGCAGTCTTTCGATCACAGGAGGATATCTGGAGTTTTGCGAAACAAGAGCATATATACCATCGCCAATGTCGTCGTCTTCTCGTCGGGGAATCAGCCATTCAAATGATGTTAGTAATTTCGTTTCCTTTGGTTCTTCTTTGGTTAGTGAAGCAGAGCTTAGTTGAAAATTCACAGTTGATTGTGTTAACAAATGCTTGTCGTGCTGCTTCCTCAAGTCTGGTCCTATGAAATGTAGTCTAGATGGATGAATGGTCAGATTATCCGCCGATTAAGCAAATACTTGTTTTGTTGATCATTTATAAAAAATTCGTTTCTCGTTAAAAGAAAAATTTAGGATCAATTAATAAGGCACACTAGTGTGATAAGGGGATTGTACATACAATTATGAATTTATTCTTGGATCTGAAATTAGATCCTTCTTTTTTGCTATAGAGGATACGATAAGTCGAGATAGTAAATAAGCAAATAAATTTAAGCATCTATTTTAGTTGTGAAATCGGTTTCAACACGGTCTAAGAGTAGGAGGTATGCAACAGTTTTTCTCGCCATTGAATGGACATTTCTACAAGCACCAGAACGTACCACATGCAAATGCAAACGAGAACAAGTTGTCCGGCAAGCCAAGACTTCTGCAATGACTCCGCCGCCTGCCACACAATAAGTGTTCCGTCATAATAGTATGAAAAAACACCACTTCCGCTTCTCCTCAATATCCCCCAGTCAAACCCCATCGAAAACACCAAATAAATATCCATAAGTGAAACCTCACCGAAAACTCCAAGCAAATCTCTGAAGAGCCGACATGATCGGCTAGGGACCATATTGATAAAACCGAAAAACGCAAAACAGCAAAACTTGCCTTAAGATCATGTGGGATAGAAACAAATGTGTTCACAGCACATGAGATGGAGGATCCCAAATTACTTGTTTCGTGTAATAATAATAATAATAATTGCCTTTTCCGAATGATTTGTTGTTAGGCTTGAGGGAACCCATGTACGTGCAATATTATAGTATTGTACAAGTGAACAATTAAGCACTGAAAAAGATCATAAACATGTACACCTTCAAAATCTAGCACATTTTTTACTCTGTTATGAAGTCTGTCATTTTCTTGTACAGATTCGAGAATGTAGGCTAACTTTTCGGACATTGCAAGTAGAAGTCTCTTGTGATCGAATCGTTGAATTCCGGAGTCATTTTCTTGTACACATTCGAGAATGTAGGCTAACTTTTCGGACATTGCAAGTAGAAGTCTCTTGTGATCGAATCGTTGCATTCCGGAGTTCGCTTGAGATCATGCTTGATCAAGATTGAGGTCTGGGTCGAGGATCAGAGGAGATAAAGCAAATGGAGTTGCATAGAAGGGGTATAATGTGGCAGAGATGGTGAGGATGGCAGAAGCACATAAACAGAGTTTGTGTTTTAGAGTTTTAAGGTTTGAACTTCCGGGTTTAGAATTTGAAGTTAAGGGTCGATTTCGATGAAACGATGACTCGATTCTTGGATCGACATGTGTACGAGATTTGTGTCATGACTCATGTATACGAAATCGAATGTGCTTGATTCCACATTTCCGCCATTGGCTTGATGCCCAATTTCTCTGGGAAGGAAGGCAACACGTGTGATGGTTAGAATGTTTCCAAGGGGCTTCCCCTCTGTAATTTGATCAACAGGACAAAGACAAAAGCAATGGAAGTTATTCACAACGTTAAATATGCTTCGATGATGATGATGCTTGATTGATTGATTATGCCCTTCTGTTTCATGGTCTGGTCTTTTCTTGTGACTTGCGATGAAGGAAGCTTCGTCTTCGATCGGCATCACCTAGCATTTTCCACGATGCCACCTAGCTTAGATTTTTACCATGTTTTATCCACGTATTCCATATGCTTGATTGAGATCCTCATTTAGATATTTTCGACACCTAGTAAAATAGTATGTTACTTTAACATAAGATCTTGTCTCGGTGTTAAATCAAACAAGTATGTGTGTGTTTAGACAACCAACTTCTGTCGTGCTCAGAGATTTCGTTATGGCCTCCTAAAAATAATCTGCTATCAAATATCTTACTGGAGTCGGGAGCTTCAACTAGATCAATCACACAAATGGTTTTAGCGCCCAACCAAACTCAACCAATATTTTTATTCTATACCATCAATCACATATATGGGTTTCAAAAAGTAACGACTCTAAAATTTTGACCCTCTAAGTATCTCTGGCTCCACTAGTCAACATCTTCAATGGCTGGACTAGTTGCGATGTGCTTATCTCCCCGATAAGTCACAACTTGTATTACTTAATCATCATGGTCGTCATTACACAACTGATACTGACCAGATCGGGAGCTTTGACTAGATCCATCCATATGGGTCTAGCTCCCAACCAAGCTCAATCATATGGAGAAGTTAGGATTCAAACTTGACAATCTAAGTATCTATGACTCCACAAGTTAACATCTTTACTTGCTAGACTAGATGCGTTGTGTTTTTCTCCTTGATAAGTCAAGACTTGTACTACTTAACCGATAGTAACTCGAGTTAGGAGCTCTGACTAGACGCGTCACAAATAGGTCTAACTCCCAACCAAACTCAATCAATATCTACATTTTTCACATGAAAAAGTTAGAATTCAGTCTTTTAACCCTTTATAAACATCTCTAGCTCCACCAGTCAACATCTCTAAACAAGATGTTTTACTTTTTATCCCCATAAGTCAAACCGGATATTACTTAATAATCACGAACGTCATAACAAGTGATTTCTCCCGTAACGGGCAAAGAGCATACAAACATAACTAACAAGAGCATGTGCATGTGCCATTGATACTGACCCAAAAACTACCATGTACAACTGAAATATATAAAACATTACATGTGACTCCATTACCCCACTAAAAAGCATTGGGGCCAAGCTTCTCTTCTTTTTCACTGCAATGATTTCCATACCATGTTTGCACAACACCAAAAATAAAAGAAAAACCATAGCTAAAAGGTCTAAAACCAAAGCCACCAAAAGAATCAAACCCTATGAACCAAACCAGCTCATGTCTACAGATTTTCTTTCCTTTCCTGACACATATTCACATTCAAACATCTTCAATGAACAAACATCTCTAGTCTCTACTGGTTCTGCATTGATTGCATCGGCTGATAGACCAAACCATAGCTGGATGGTCCTCCCATCAGAATCAGGCTCTTCTGTTCCTGCAGCTGCAGTCCATAAGGCGAGCTTGACGACATCATACCGCATACATTTGCTCCACCCATCATCACATTCGTGTCGAGTTTCGTATCCATGGTGGTTGTTGAGTGATCTGGGGAAGAATGCACCTGCTGCTTGGAGTCTGTAGGAGGATTGACAGTGGTGATATCATGGATGCTTGATCTCTTCTTGTCTTTCCCACCTGTGCTCTGCCTGATGAAGTACTTCTGAGCATGGCTAGCTACCTGTGTTGGCGTCCTCGTCATCACAAAGTTTCGAGATATGTTCCTCCAGTCTCCCTTGCCATACTTCTCTAGCCCCAGCAGGAACTGCCTGCAACACAAAAAACCAACACACCTTTGGATATTTGTACTCACCAATTGCGAATTTATAGAAACTAGTCATACTTAAACACACATTGGTGCGGTTCAAAAACACATAACTCAATCGGTAGTCACGACAATCGAATTCGGAAGTTAAAAACGACCAAAGCTCGCACCTTTACCATAAGAAGATATCTTGATTGGTCACGAGAGAGTACATAGCTCCATCATGACCAATCAGCTGTCAAAGGTAACTAGACTCCCGAATTCGAAAGTTAAAGGCGATCAAAGCTCACACCTTTACCATCATACGACAGCTTGATTGGTTTAGAGCAAGTACATAGCTCAATAGTCATCAATCAACTGTCAAAAGTTAACTCAAACCCATAACTCAAATTGACTAAATAGTGGCGGTTTATAATCTGTTCACTAAAAACTCTACAAACTAGCAGTTTATAAGCCGGCCACTAAAAAATTTACAAACTAGCGGTTTATAATCCGTCCACTAAAAAATCTACAAACTAGGTAACCCATCAATTTGTGATTAAATGAACCTACAACTCAAATCCACCCGTAACCCCCAACCTACCTGTTTGAAAGCTCTACGAATCGTAATTAAATTCGAAAATATCTCGATTTCCAAACCTTAACCATCCCCATCAACCTTAAGAACTAGTCCTATATCATCAAACAATTCGTACCATAAAACTTAAATGTAACAAATCCAATTTGTAGCAAAAAATGTACCTATGTTCTTCTTCAGTCCAAGGGACACCTTTCTTGCGTTCCTGCTCACAAGCACGAGTCCTTTTGCCACCAGGACTGTAGAATTCCTTAAGCTCATCGTAGCTATGACTATTGACCAACTCCAAAGTAAAAGAATCAGCAGAACCGACGTCGTATCCAGCAGGCACAGGGATAAGTCCAGCCTCTATGTCGCTGACGTCTTCTTCAAGCTCCCTGTACTGTTTGATCACGTCGCCGACTGTTTTCCCAGGGATCAACGCCGCAACTTTCGACCACCGATCGGGAGTGTCCCTGTCGTAAAGCGCCAACGCATTCTCAAACCTCTTGTTCTCTTCGCTCGTCCATTTCGGCCTCTTGCTCTCCTGGAACAGCCACCCTGAGTTCTGCAGGTAGGACGCCGGCGACAGGATTTCCATCCCTCTGTCCATTTTTTTGCGGAAATGCTGAGAAAAATCGGTGGGGGTAATTTGGGGAAATCTTATATGATCAAGTCCAGATAGCCATTGGAGAGAAGAACTTAAGAAAACCCCCCCAATTGGAATAATAAAAGAACAGAGTAGATCTTGTAAACCCTAGAGTGAATGAACAAGAAACCCTGAAAACCTAAGAAAGAGAATTGTCTGTGAGGGCTACCAGTGAAGACTCAACGGACTGGGAGATAAGAAAGGTTGATGCTTTTTACTAGTAGTAGCAACTGAAACTCTTTTGTGGTTGCAGCTCTCTGTTTTGGAGAAAAAGCAGAGGTGGAGAGTGTGGGGAGGAGAAAAGCCGAGGGGGGATTGTTGGGGGCAAAGGAATATGCGCCAGCTCCTTTCTTTAGCCTTGCTAATGGCGACAGATGAAGAGAGAGGTAGAGGGAGGAGGATCTATGGAGGAGCTGTCAATGGAGAATGAGTAAAGAAGAAGAAGAGAGAGAGAGAGAAAGATTAAAAGGGAGGGTCAATGTTGTTGAGTTGTGATTGGTGGAAACAGTTTGTTTATTAGTGGGGAGGTGGGGGGTGGCTCTTTCTTTCTTCCTGCAGCCTTTCTCATGTTGTGTCCATGGTGTTATTCGGGTGGGCCAATTTCGGACCACTGGAATCGAATTAATGGCGAATTTAGAGACGAGTCTATCTGGAATTTCTTCATAGTAACTGATTTTGAAGTGATGAAATTTTTTACGTAAAATTTTTGAAAATTGAAATTTGTGTGCGGTATGTTTTATAATTGCGATTTTTTTTTGGAAACTAGTTGAATGTAACCAGACATTGGCACGGTTCACAAATACATAACTCAATTTAGTGGTATTGTTAAAAGTTGGTCATTTGAGTGATTACAACCCTTGAATTCGGAAGTTAAAACAACCTAAGCTCACACCTTTACCATCCAAAGACTTCTTGATTGGTTGAGAGAGTAGTTAATTTACAATATATGGTTCAACAGTGATCAATCAGCTATTAGAAGTTAACTCACTCGTAATTCAAATTGACCATAGGTTAATGGTTTATGGTTCGTTCACTAGATAACCCATCAATTTGTGATTAAGTGGACTTACAATTCATATTGACTTGGGACCCAATTTGAAATTTGGATATGTCAATTCGGACCAATAGAATCAAATCAATAGTTCATTGGTAGATTTAGAGACTATTAAATTTAGGTCATTGTTCAAAGCTTTTTGGTTCCAAGAGCCCTATGTAATATTTTCAAAATTAAAAATTTGTATTTAGTGTATATTAATTTCACTTTATGTACTTTTAATCTCACTTCAATTTTTGAAATTCTATCTAACATTTCCGATGATATTTGTTACAATATTGGAATAAAAAAGACAGAATTCTAAGTATTTAAAATTGAAATTTGGGTATAGTGTCTTATCATGCCTTACTAGTTGTGTTTTCAAGCTAGTCTCCTGATTTAAAATTTATTTCAGGGTGACTCGACTCACGTACTGATTATAGATTATAGATTTTATCAAATTATAAGTTTATTGAATGACACGAATTGATCAAATTATAAGTTAATTTGATAACAATTTATTTAGTTTTCAAATTTTATCTAGGTGGCTTAAATTACTGATTGAAATTTGTGATGGGACCAAGCTGAATGACGGTAATTTTTGTCAAACTCCGCATTTTTCAAATGTGTGGTACACAATTTATTGGGAAAACAACCGAAATATTACATCTCATAAATTGCGATCCAAACACTATATTAGGTATTTTGACTATTTCGAATTCGAAAAACCGATAATTACAAATCTCGTTGTCTTTGAGATGAATGTAGTAATAATTATGAATATGAATGTGGGTGTATAGTTGTAACTTGTAAGGTGGCCATTTGGGTTGGGGCCAGCATGGTTTTGTTTGTTTCATATGGTACCAAGTAAAATCATTATCAAGTGGACAACCCAAAAGGGTGGGGAGAATTGGCCAATTGGCCTTTCTCGTTGGCTATGCGGTGGTGGTGGTCTAGTGGTGGGATCGGTTAGAGGAATGGGGCGGTTTTACGAATAGAATTACTTTAGCCGTCAAAAAATAAGTCATTTTGTTTATAATTTATTGGCTTCCAAGTTCAAATTTATGTTGTGGTAAATTTTATTCTCCCATTTTATCACTATGAAAATCCTTTTGGGTTCAAAATATGTCATTTTTATTTTACCTAATTTTGTTTATAATTCTAATTAATCCTGTAAAAAAAAAACTTATGACTCAAATGAAGTGAATTAGCAATTCGATATATATATATATTTATGTTTTTTCTAGGATGTAAATATGCATGAGTTCTATTTATAAGAAAACTATGTTCATATATCCAGTGGAATATGGATAGCTGATATTCGTTTCAAAAATTTTGCAATTTTTTAAATTCTGGTAATTAACATCGTAAATTCATATGGTCGGTTTTCATGAGGTTTCGGTAATATACCTCAACCCAAAACCATTTCAATTTTTAACCACTTACAACTTTCTAAATAATTAACAAACAACTGTTAAATTACATAACTCAAACATTACATTATTTTATATCTTATAATAATGGAAATTAAAATAATTAGATATCCTGCACATAAAAAAGCTCATCATGAAAATAGTTCCACAGAAATTTAATTTAATTGATTGATTCAGGTTTAGTGTAGGTATTTTAGTATTTTACTCATATTCGCTAAAATTATTTTGGTAGACAAATTCGAATTCAAATGAATAATCACAGATAAAAATAATTATAATATCTTATTTAAAATCAGAAAACCATACAAAATAAGACTGAAACCCAATTATAATATCTTATTTATATACCGTTCACCCTACAAGAGAAACCTTAGTTAGTCTTACAATCTCTAATCATGATTATGAACCACCCTAATTCTTAATATAATTAAATCAATTCCAGCTGTAGTTTATGTTCCATAGCGATGCTCTTCTTCTATCTGTTGAACACGTGTTCATTCTCAATTGGTCAACTACCTTCTCATTTGGAAATCCAAATGTTGACTCTCATTGTCAAAACTAAAAACTCAAATTTTAATAGTCGTATTTCTTAATGTAATGAATGATGATATAAAGTGGGGAAAATATACCATTAATTATTTTTTAAAATTTAATACATTATTATTAAGTTAAGGAAAAAACTGAGAGTATTGAATACTCTCATTATGAGATTAAATCTCAAGCGTTCGATATTTATAATTTCTGAATTTAATTTATTTCCTAAAATAAATTTTTTAAGGACCAATTGACTTAATTATAATTAATATTAGGTATCGTTAAATTTTTTTCTTGTCACGTTGGTATACAAACATGATAAATTATTATGTAAACATTCGATTATTAATATTTCACTTGCTGGTAACTATAATTTTTGAAATTGAAAATTATAATACAAATTGTATTTATACGAAATTATGAGGTTATTATGGACCAATCCAACATCTTGTTTGTCCAACAATTTTTTTGATCTGAGTGTTGTATTTATATTATGTTCACGACTTTGATTTAGATTGGTTGCCGACTCGTCGTATTCTACCCATTTCGTAACTCAATTAGACTGTGTGTATCTGTTGCTCGGAGGGTTCTGGATGAGTATCTCTCTTGCTTGCTGCCAGTTCTGCTCAATCAAGGTCTGCATTGCAAGAAAAAAAATAGTTAGAAAATCAAATCAACAGGAATGAACTCACTGAAGAGGAAGATGAGAGAAGAGTGAAGAAGATAAGAGAAGGAGAAAGCAAGAGTGAAGGATGAATGGAGGACTTGTCTTCATCTGAGATATGATATCGTAGAGCTGGCTCTTCGTCATCCTGGTGAAGTTCGCCGCCAGGACGTCGGCGGGGTTCGGCTTTTCCACTATCGCTTTATCCGATACGATTGGGACTTGACAGAGAAGGGAATTGACTTGACGGCCTGCGGTCCGGGTTTATTGACTCTATATATTAGCTATGTTTGAATTTGTACGTTTAATATCCTCTCTATTCTTTATCCGATTCTCGGAGAGACCAAGTACATTACGATAACATGAATATATCACCGATGGATGGAAACTATGTATGAATATCTCATTCCCTCACTACTTAATAATGGCTGGTAATGTCTTTTATATATGGACTAATTAAAGTCGATGAACTAAATTCAATCCCAACTCGATTGTATTTAGATAGACCCAAAAAGCCAACAATCGAATCTCACAAATCCAAAAATACATAAAGCGTTGCAAAAGACGTTGACCAATATTAAATTAACTCATAATTCATAAACCAATAAACTTATAATCCGATAAAATTATCACCGATAACCCAATACTTATTTACAAAATTCAACCAACTCATCAAAATATTAAAATTGGTTAGTTCGATGGCTTGTTGGAAGTATGACACATAAAAACACGGCCATCGCCGTGGCATAATTCTTCTAATTAACAAATCAAATTTGTTTGGGAGGTTAGGTAAGAGTAGACATTGGAACAAGTATGGTCCAAACTCAAGAAAGTGTAAAACAAATATATAAATAATAGAGGGTTTTTATTTTAATATATTTTGAATTACTTTACTTAAACTAATGTTAGTTTTAGTATATTTAATTGCTTTACTTCAACTAATGTTAGTTTAGTATTTCATTATCAATGAGGTATGGATTGGTTGTGGTTGGTTCCACTTGTCTCATTTTTGTGTAATTATGTGTACCTTTGTGTTCAAGGTTACGGTGAAGGATTGATTCATCATTTGAATAGGCAGTTTTTAAAATTTATCGTTCGGAGAAATCTTTTTTTTTAATTTATTATCGGGGAGATTTTTTATGAGATGTCTTTTCACTGTTGATCCACAAGCAGTAAAGATCCATTCGTACAATTTATCGTCAATGGATGTTTTCGAGTGGCATCGTCAACACTAACATGGCCTCGAGGTACAATGAAAGCCAACAATGACACCATTCTTGAACATTGAATATGGTTTCATTCCACCCATTTTGTTGAGGTGAAACTAATTTTACTTCTCTATTTCCCTATCTTCCCGCTCGATTATACGCTTACTTTATACACCTTCATCCCTCTTATTATCTTTTTTCGTATGATACATGTCAAAAAACAATCCATAACCAAACAGACTCTCGATATATTTAACCGGCTCACAAAGTCATCGAGATGGAACAAATATGTGGTTAATATTTCATTGGAAAATGGGGAAAAGGGGGTTATTTGTTAAACTATAAAGTTTTGCTGATTTGTTTGTTAGTTAGGGATGACAGCCACGACTTCAACCGAACTGAGAAGCCCTTTCCTTAAATGGCAAAATATTATGTTAAACCACTTTAGAAAAAAATATGTTAAATTTTGATTAACCAACGTTTTTAAAATATTGTTATGGTAAAGTTAACCAATGATTAATCGACAACGCATAACTTTGGTAGTCCCATAGCATGTGCGTCAGTTCTTATACTACTGTTTCTTCTTGAAATTTTAAATTTTGTTATTACTGACTTCTCAACAACCTTACATGTTTTTTTACTCTCAAACCTTTCATTACATTTATTAAAAAAAAATTAAAACTAAGATCTTCCGATCATTATAACAAACGCTTGTACCTAACAGGAAATGTAAATCTTAAAGTGCCAAATTTGTGAACCTTAAAACTTGCAATGTGCATGATTGAGGATTGGACATGCACCTTAATATTGATTCTTATAGTATTACTTTATTTGAACAGTAGATATGTCGATAATTATTAATTGAATAATTTTTATAGCCTTTGTAAAGTATACAAATATGAAAATATTTAAACGATGAATTTTGATAAAATGATGAGTTGGTATTTGACTCATCCCCTAAATGTTGATTGTATTGGGCCATACTAACATTTCGTCTAAAAATATAACGAAATGATAATTAAGGAACTGAACTATAATTTGATAAATATAATTTAATCCGGAAGTTAATGTAATTATAAACTAAAATTTTGTGATATTCGCCTTATTTAACTCTAGATTGGACTAAGAAAGGTTAGCTGAGAATTAGATTTTTCAAAATAATTTCCCAAACGGCCAATAATACAATTCATTATTCCAACTTTGCTTGAGCAGAGCAAATTTCTACTCAAGAAAACAAATCGGGACTCTCAATTCTTCATCGCACAACTGTTGCCGGACGTTCAGCATTTGGGAAGATCCGCCGGCGGCGGCAACAGCGACTGTTTTGGTCCTTTACCGTTGTCCACCAAAAACGCCATCTTTAACCCCCACGTCGTATGGATTTCCAAATGACAATGCATAAACCAAACCCCTGAAACAAACAGCACAATCACCGTCAATAATTTGATACTGTAACCGAACCCATAATCCGAAAAGTATTAGAAACAAAACTCACCGGGATTATCCGCCCGGAACCGGATTGCGACCCACCCACCCGAAGGCACACCGATGGTATTCCTCTCCACAGGATCCATAAGGTTGAAACTTTTCGGGTCGGTCTTCGGGTTATAATTCCCAATCCCTCTCCCGACGGCAAAGAAATTGAATCCATGGAGATGCACCGGGTGATTCTCCGCCGCGATAATCCCAGTGTCCTGCATCACCAGCTGAACCGTCGAGTTGTAAGCTAACCTGTAGACCTTCGTCCCTTTCGTCGTCCCCAGGTTCGCCGTCGCCGGAAGAGTACCCGTGTAGTTAAACACATGGGGCGGATTCGCCGGGAAATCGGCGGTGAATACGCCGGCGCTCTTGTTGAAGTAATGCGCCTGGAGAAGCGCCGTTTTCGGCATCACAAAGGTCACGTTGTTAATGCTGGCTACGACTCGGCTCCCGTTCCCTGCTTTGCAGCTCGGGCAAGGGTTGATCCCTAACCCCACCGTGAAGAACAGCTTGTGGTCGATTTTCAAGGGCACGGCGGCGGGGAATTTCTTCGAATTTAAGCTGCGGAGTGAATTCGTGAAGTTGTTGGCTACCACGGTGGCGTTCTGTGGAGGCGGGGTTGTTAGAACCGTCGGGGAATTGGAGAGCGCGCCGCTTTTTCCGGCAGAGTATGCAACGGTGGCGGTGGCGGTCTTGTTGTCGACGGCGATGGGAGCATCCATGAAAGGGGAGGCGGCCACCAGGTAATTCCCTGACGTTTTGGTGGCTGAGATTAGGACGTTTGTGGTTTGTCCTGGAGCGATTAGGACTACGTCGGTTTGGAATGGCTTTACATAGGTAGCGTCCACTTCCACGACTGTGAGTTTGTGTCCGGCGATCTTGAAGAAGAGCTCTTCGTTGAGTGCAGCGTTGATTAACCTTAGCATGTATGTTTTCCCTGCCTGCACTGGTAGTTTGAATCCTCCTTGTTGTGATGATGCACAGTTGGATATAGCGCCAGGATGGCCATTGATTGTGTGGGCATCAGATACATTTGGTGCTAATCCTGATTTCAGAGCTTGGTTGATCACAGCTTCTGTATCAGATTTCCACCATTCTCCTGCAAAATTCACATTCAAACTGTCACATTTCCTGGAGGCACATATGTCGTGTAGAGAATTGTTGTGATCCCAATCACTTGAGTTGTTTGGGATGCAATGGGTCATCATATACATAATATTCCTTAACACACCCATGAAAGGGGAATGAATAACTGTACACTGTTGTTTTATATTGGAGGCTTAACATGATTCGATGTGTGGACCGTGAAAGAAGCTCTGATATCAAGTAGAGAACGTTGCATCCCAATAACTCGAATTGTTAGGAGAGATTCGTGATTAACTTTGAGGAGGGGTAAATGCTCGTTCATACCTAGAACCATGACCACTTCCTTGTGGGGAGCCGGGAACGGGTAAGGAACACCGCGTTTCGGAAGGATGACAATGGCGCCATGGACGGTAGCTCGAAGCCAGAGGATATGTGCATGCCATAGAAGTGTTCCTCTCTGGCCTGTAACGGTGAAGTTGTAGATGTAGTTCTGCCCCGGCTGGATAGGGCACTGTGTGATGTATGCAGGTCCATCAGCCCAGCCAGTCCTCAACTGTCGAATCCCGTGCCTGCAAAAAATCGACAGAAAGGTAACTCTATGTACTTCAAATGAACACATTTCAGGATTCAGACTCTTTTTACCATGTTATCATCTTCTTACCAGTGGATGGACACATTGTATTTCACATGGTTGACGACTTTCACTAGCACCGTGTCGCCTTCCCTGGCATATAGGGTTGGTCCTGGGAACTTCCCGTTCACTGTAACGATCGGCTTTGTCGAACATAGCTTGGTAGAATTTTTCATCACCACCTGATCATGATTGAATTGAACCAGACATCTATCAAACTTAACCCTGATGGCTGAACTTAGTGTCGATGGAAACAAATGCTGAAATGACCACTTACATTGAACTTGTAATGACGAACTGTGCAATCCACGAAAGCTGGAGCGAAGCAGACTATCGCAATGAGGAGACACCGAAGACAGGAGTAAGCCATTGATCCGATCGGCTGTCTGTTGATTGGTAATTCGACTACTGTCTTCTTGTTTTCTGACTGTTTATTTGATATGACTCTGAGTGACTCTCCATCTCACCATTATAAAGGGAAGGGAAAGTTGTTGATGCAGTCGTTTTTGCTTAGTAGGTGTGTGAGTGAGACGAGACATGAATTTCAAGCAAAGCCCCCAACCAAAGTTTGCATCTTTTCCCCCCAATGTTTTTTTCCTTGGACGTGGATAAGTTAGACCAATTATTCTGTTGGATTTTGACTTGGATAGTTCTTCCTCCTAATTACCAACTTTTAGTGGGGAATTTGGTTTCGTTTTTGTTGAAACATCGCAGTAGATTGGAAGACAAATTTAGAGCTGGTCTTCATAACACCAACTAGTTACCATTTTCACAGCAAATATCGATCCCGGTCTGATTCTCAGGTGTTGGATCCTCTTGCAGGAAGCAGACACATCCTTTCTCATAGTAGTGGTTCGAGTTGTTGATACCTGTCGGGTCATCTAGTTATCGATTTCGATCCGAGCCTGCGAGAATGCGAGAACTAAGACTTTGGCTTTCTTCAAAATGCTGATAAATCATGTCAGGCGAATGCAAAAGTCCAGTCAAAATGTATAATTTGGTGCTGTTAGACCGTACGACTCCTTTTGTTTTTGTTTCTAGAAAAAAGAGTTATTAGCAGTGGAGGAACTAGATTTTACTGGTAATCTCTAAGAAGTAGTGTTGGATCGAATGGAAGTTAACCCGGTTTAAAGAACCTACCGCAACATTGTTCAAAGAAACCGTTCATCCATTTTAAACGAAATTATATCAATTAGATAAAAGAGATGGTTAAACTAGATTGAGCCTTCAAGTTCTACTTGTGTAGCGACCTGTTTAACTAGTTCTAACGTTCTTTCTACGATGATTTTTTTAACCGGGTTGAACCGGCCAACGTCCGACTCCTAATCTCTATCGAGAAGAAGTACATTAACAAACCATAGCGAGGTCGTTGTTTGTTTGTTTGTTTTTGAATGCTTGTGTAGTAAGAAAGGAAATGGTTGGGAAATGGCTATCAAGTTAGTCTGTATCAGCAGAAGGTAAAGAAAGCTCCAAGGACAGGGAAGATGAAACCAATCATGGTTTTGTTTGAAACCCAAGTTTGCTTTACCATTTGGTCATCCCCTCCACCTATTTTTGTTCAAGTATTAACATTGAAGCCCAATTCTTAACAAGCCCGTCATCTTTAGAGCCCAGCATCAAGCCCATTTCTTTGGGCATTTAATCCAACTTTGTATCCTTTAAGTTTTAATGAAATTAGCATTTTTTAAAAAAGTTAAATAAAATACTTCATCATCAACTACAAGTTAATTTGAGATGTTGGGATTTTACCGTTGAACTTCACCCAAATTAGATCCATTTTCATTCCAAGCTCATTTGAATTACATGAAAATTGCATACTTGGTTATTAATTTGATGTAATGACAGTATTTATGGTACATTGCAAGTATAGGATATACGTGTTGTGAGGATATTGTCCATAATTATACAAAGTATGGTGCAAACTTTTGGAAAAGTTGTGTACCTTATGAAACAGAAAGAAAAAAATAATGTTACGTTAATGATTATATATCTACAAATGTTTTAAAAATAAGAACGGGTTATTGAAATAGTATATGGTTCAATAATAATATAGTGTTTATTTTGTAACGAGTTGTCAACATATTATACAATCACTGACGTATCATAATTTAAAAATTGAACAAAAATCCATAACTTAAAAATTATCCAAGTAAAAGACTCCAAAACCCTTCAAACTTGGTGATTTAGGATCAAATCGACCTAAATCAGATCACTTTGCAATATAATGAATTTTCAAACTCGATTGAACCGTGCCGAATAAATTTAATGTCCGAACCCGCTAGCTTGAGATCTTTAATATGTAATATTGCCAAATACAAAATTAACCGTTTGCAAGGGAAAAGAGATTCTCCCTGATTCTCTGTGATTCGAAATAACCTGCTTGAAACCACCTGCACATGGTGGCGCGTATTCCCACTACCTATTCCGACAAATCAGAAACTCTGGCGCGTGACTTACACCAATCTCCTCCTAGCCTACGCAAACCCCACCCTTTCCCCGCGAATGACGCGCGAAGAATAATTGAACAAAAACCTGAAGGAGGTTATGGGCAAATACCCAAGAGTCCAGGGACCACAACTGCAAATAAAACTCTGAGAATCAAATTTCAAAGCAACTGCCTGCCATAACTCGCTCACTATTAAGCTAACCAATAAGAAGAAAATAAATGACCCAGTAGCAGAGCAGGATTCGGATTTCCGAGTTACACTCCCACTCAGCAGACTGATCCGTCTCCATTGATTCCGTTTCTCTTTCTTCCCCATCCTTCAAAGGTACGTCTTCCAACGGTCATCCATGGATCTGAAACGGGTACTCGTTTCGTTTGGCTTTTTTTCTTTTCTTGTCAATTCTGTCTTGAAGTCTCTTGACGTCCAGAGCTGTGATTTTGGTGCACTAATGGCGATTTTTGTTTTCGGTGTTGGATTCATTTGATTATTGTGACTAGTGGAGAGAAAAGAATATACTAGAGCATGCCCGATAAGACAGAGAATCAGGGGGGGGGGGGGGGGGGGTGGTTTTTGAGATTTGGTTCGTCAGGATTCTTCTGATTGTGCCCTTTTCGTGGTTTTGATTCTGGCTGACAATCGTTTAGGAAATTATTTTAGGGTTCTTAATATAAGAAATTGGTCCGGATTCTGCCACCAACAAGGACGTAACCATGATGGTTGCATGAGATTTGAAGTTTGAAGTGAGTTTGAGAGTACCCCGATGAAATTAGAAAACACACTAAAACTTAAATTTTGAATATTTTACATAGGTTTTCATGCACGGTGCGATTGCCCAAGAACAGGGTGATTTTTAGTTTGGGTTTTTCATTTTTTCAATTTTGGGTTTGAAAGCGTATATTTTCTGCATCAATGAAATAATCATCATTTCTGTAGTAGGTGAAAGTTTTATGAGGTTGTTGGAGCTGTGCATCCGTAAGAGAAAGTGCAATTGTCTGTCTTACCTTTTCCAGAACTTCTTCCGTATTAAGCTTGCTCCGGATGCTTGATCAAATCCACGATTTTATTATGTTTCCATATTCCATTAAGTTGGCAAGTAAGCCTACTGAGCGGAAGATGAACTGTCACTCTTATAGAGATGCACAGAAATAGCAATGAATATTCTTCGAAAAGCGTCTGCTTTATATTTTCTTTTCTTGTCTGGTAGCACATTTCAGGAAAAAACTGACATTTTGCAGGGTTGGTTTGATCTCTGAAGAACAAACTTTTCCGTCACGATTTTCGCTATCTGACTGTGCAAAACGCTCTTACTAGGTGCTATCGATGGCTCAGAACATCGAGCAAGATGATAACTATACGAACGATGGAACGGTTGATATTCATGGAAACCCAGCTGATAAGCGGAAGACAGGAAACTGGAGAGCTTGCCGCTTCATTCTGGGTATGATAGATTCTTTTCCAACCCCATTTTGGTCTTGGATCATAATTCCATGGCTTGATTATGAAATCCGTGCTGAATTGTTGGGTGAAATTTTTGCAGGGAACGAATGTTGCGAGAGATTGGCATACTACGGGATGAGTACCAACCTGGTGAACTTCCTTCAGGAACGTCTCAACATGGGGAATGCTAAAGCATCAACTACTGTCACCAACTGGTCAGGAACTTGCTACGCCACACCATTAATCGGAGCCTTCCTGGCTGATGCCTACTTAGGAAGATTCAAGACCATCACAATTTTTGTGATGGTCTACATCTGCGTAAGTACTATAGACTCCCACATAAGTTGCGATTTCAGGACCTGACCTGATGCTAATCAATGTGTGTTTTCAACTTTCAGGGGATGACACTCCTGACAATGTCCGCAGCTATTCCAGGACTCCGTCCATCTTGCAACGGAGATTCCTGCCAGGCCACATCAAGCCAGACCGCTGTATGCTTCGTAGCGCTCTACTTGATTGCTCTCGGAACCGGCGGAATCAAGCCGTGCGTTTCGTCCTTTGGTGCGGATCAGTTTGACGACAATGACGAGTCTGAGAAGAAGCAAAAGAGCTCCTTCTTCAACTGGTTCTACTTCTCGATCAACGTTGGTGCTATGGTCGCTTCCTCGGTGCTGGTGTGGATACAGATGAATGTTGGTTGGGACTGGGGGTTCGGGATTCCGGCAGTTGCCATGGCCGTTGCTATTGTGTTCTTCTTTGCAGGAAGCAAGCTGTACAGGGTTCAGAAACCTGGTGGAAGTCCCCTGACCAGGATTTTCCAGGTCATTGTTGCTTCTTTCAGAAAAGTGAATGTTGAAGTCCCAGATGATAAGTCGCTCCTCTATGAGATTGCTGATTCCGAAAGCTCCATCCAAGGCAGCCGCAGGCTTGAGCACACCGATGAGTTCAAGTAAGTACATTAAAGTTAAGCTAGGGGTGGGAATCAGTGCTTTACGGCTAACCGCACCAGTCAGTGTGGTAACCGGTTAACCGAACCACAAAGTTAGTCAAAGTGCATGCTAACCACTACACGGACTACATAATTGTTGGTTAACCACTACACGGACTACATAATTGTTGGGTTAACCACTACATGGACTACATAATTGTGCGGTTAACCACTGACCACGTCATAACCAAACTATTTTAAAAAAGCTCAACGATATGTAGACCGAAGTAATCAATATCGATTAGAAATTTCAAAGCTTACAACCCTAGTAAGCATATATAGAAGTCTAAGACTAATTAGAACTTAATACAAGACATGCAACTTGATTTCTAAATTTTGTAGGTCATTATTTAGAACTTGATTCATTCAGTCATGACTCAGTACATTCGGTCGATCATTAAGATTTCACGTGTGGTTTAAGGGAATAAAACTTGTAGTCATTAATTGTACTTTAAATCATTTATACATACTTCTTGTAAGTTAACGTCTTCGATTATTTAAGAGTTAGCAAGTAAAGACCAATAATTTATATTACATGAGTTAATTTTTAAAAAAATTGTGCGGTTAACCACTAACAACATTTTTTAAAATGATAACCGCCAACTGGATTTCAGTGCGTTCACTATCCACTAACCACGTTCCAGCCTTAAAGTTAAGATGCTGCTATATACCGTTTGTATTTTACTTTCCGCCATCTGTATTTCTATTTTGACATAAACACACTAGCCAAAAAAAATCTTCTTTGGCCTGAAATCCTGCACAATGTTTCCAGGTTCTTTGACAAGGCAGCCGTAGAAACGAGAACCGAGGATACCAAGGGCGTACCAAACCCATGGAAACTCTGCACAGTGACCCAAGTCGAAGAGCTGAAATCCATCATCAGACTGCTTCCAGTATGGGCAAGCGGCATCATATTCTCAGCAGTCTATAGCCAAATGTCCACAGTGTTCGTCCTCCAAGGCAACACGATGGACCAACACATCGGCCCGAAATTCAAGATCCCATCGGCATCACTCTCCCTCTTCGACACCTTAAGCGTCCTGTTCTGGGCTCCCGTATACGACCGCCTAATCGTCCCGGCAGCGAGAAACTTCACTGGCCACGAACACGGGTTCACCCAACTACAAAGGATGGGGATCGGACTCGTGATCTCGACCTTCGCCATGGTAGTCGCAGGTAACGTAGTCAAGATCCTGATTTTGATCTTAAAGAAAATTTAAATTTATTCGTTAATTTGTACACGAAAACATCTTTAATATCTTAATATTTCTGTTTAGTGCATTGTTATGTTAAATGTTTTTAGATAGTACTTAGTAGCTCACAAAATCTTACGGTTTTGTATTGTTATTTAAATCTAGGACCATAATTTCACATCAGTTTTCGTTTCTATCTGGAATCACGATTTTGGCTATATTAATTACTCGCAGGAGTACTGGAAGTGGCTCGTCTCCAGATGGTGAGGCACCACGGCTACTACGACGTGGAGACGGTTCCGATGTCGATTTTCTGGCAGGTTCCGCAGTATTTCCTGGTGGGTTGTGCCGAAGTGTTTACCTTCATCGGTCAGCTCGAGTTCTTCTACGATCAGGCTCCTGACGCTATGAGGAGCCTCTGCTCGGCGCTGTCTCTGGCGACGGTGGCTCTGGGGAACTACCTGAGCACTCTGCTCGTCACGGTGGTGACTGAAGTGACGACGAAAGGTGGAAAGCTTGGGTGGATTCCTGACAACTTGAATAGAGGTCATCTGGATTACTTCTACTGGCTTCTGGCCATTCTGAGCTTGGTGAATTTCTTCATCTACCTGTGGATTGCTAAGTGGTATTCTTATAAGAAGACCAGTGGGAAGGTCTGAGTAGAAAAAGGATGATGTGGAGGATGAACAGGCTGAACCGTGGGTTTGATTTGTTTATGGTTATGAACCGAAATCTTAGTGTGTTGAGTTTAGTAAAGCTTGTGATTTTGTCGTCTTTTTTAGGAAGGGATTAAGTTGCTTGTGAATATCATTGCTGAACTTCGTAATTTAGGATAGTTCACAACATAAATGAATAAATGATAGTTATTTGATTTCGATATTAGTTATATTAATTATCTTGTTATAGTCTCAATTGAGTTGATTTCGAGTTAAATCAAATTGAGCATGAGTCTTTTCCGAGCTGACATAAATGTTGATTTTTCATGTCAATTTCTCTTGAATTGATTATCGAGTAAGTTTGATAGTCTCATTTAGGTTGATATTGAGCCAAACTCCAATCGAGCCTCAGCCAACCCTGAATTGAAGTTTTTTTAAATCGAGGAAAGACAATTCACCAAAATAATTAAGGCTAAATAAATCTTGACTCGACTTGTGAACAACTGGTTGACATATAATTGAAAGGAGTCATAATCAAATACATAGTCGATAAGCTACTATGGTGTAAGTGTTATGGGAAAAAGATTTTAGATTTTATGTATTAATTTTGAAATTTATAATTCGAAACTACTCTAATTAATTTTATTTATAAATTGTATAAACCGATACATAATATTTTAAAAAATTAGAATCCATATGTAACATGGCCCAAAATTGCGGGTGAATTAGTTATTTCACCTGAAACATAACTATCAATGTCTACAAACCAGATAACATCTCCGCCAAATGAAAGGTTCAAAACCAATCCTTTCCCCGAAGAAACCAAAGACGGCCACCGGAAACTGAATCGCCGGCGAGCAAAACATGATTGCTTTCAAGGCCATTGGCGTCTCCTCCTTCACCATCCCAAAGCAACATCAACAACAACCCTTCTTACTCCTCACCAGAAGGCCCCCTAGAAACCACTCTCTTCTCTGCTTCTCCAAGCCCAGTGACGACTCCGACTCCGATTCTCCGCCGCCGCCAGAAGGTGATGGTGAAGGAGACACCCGCTGGCAAGAGCTGCTTGCCAGGATAGTCCTGCTCCAAACTGAAAAAGTCCGCCTGACCGATTACCTAGACGAGAGATCTGATTACCTCACTCAGTTTGCTGAAGAGGCCAATGCCGAGATCGACAAGATCGGAAAGGATGCTCTCACTCGCCTTGACGAAGCCAGTTCCAGGGTGGGTCTGTATAGCAAGTTATTACCATTGTTTGCTGGTCACTTCTTAAAAAATGGTGATTACAGATTACCCATTTTTTGTTGTAGATCATGGAGAAAATAGAGAGCGGCATGCAAGAATTCGAGGAATCTGCAGAGATGAACAGAGCCGAGATTGAAGAGAACGATAACAAGTTGGTGGAATTCGAGGATCAGATAGTGAAGGATCGTAATGAAGGGATGTTCTTTAAGAGCTTAGGTACGACGGCAGCACAGAAGGCGCCTATTGACAAAGGTAAGGCCATGGCAGAAGCGCAAAAGATCAAAGCTTTGACCAAAGCAAAAGCTGAATCAGCTACCAGGAGAAACATTTACCTTGCTTTGATTGCATTGCTGGTGTTCACCATTGCTGAATCGTTTGCCGCCGGCCCAGATTGGCGTAAAGTTGCAGTTCTTGGAGCAATCTTGGTGGGTTTGATAACTCAGGTGAGCTACGAGCAGAAGTTGTCATCAGATATAGAAAAGTCGGAAAAGGAAGACAAAAAGGAGTAGCTTTGTTACAGTGATATGTAGCATGAGTTAATAGTCCCAAGTCGGATGCTTTCGAGTTGGGGTTGATATGCTCAGCAGAATTTCTCTATAGCATCATCTTAGCTTGTAATCTTGGTGAGTTACTTAACACCAATTCACATGTAAACCGAAGTTACAAAGCTTGATGCTTTTATCAAGTTGCGAACGGGTCATAGATATGCGTTCTGTAATTTGTAAATGCCAGCTCATAGATATTTTGAAAAATGTATTACCAGCTTTTTCATATCGTTTCTGGATCGAAGATTAGTATTGTACATTGGTATAAAGGTCAAGCGGCTAAGCACAGTAAACCTGGAAAAGAACAAAAGCTTGAAAGTTGAAGACTTGTAGGCTATCAAGAGCCAACGATTCAGGGAAATGGAGTCATGGTGGTGAAAAGTAAAGAATTCTGGGCACAGAAGTCGAATTTAGAGACCGGTAGCTTTGACATCGGCCTTTGTCAATTATCATGAGCTAAAACCTGAGAGGAAGGACGAGAGGCTGAGAACCAGAGAAGCAAATCAACAAAACAACACGATATCCTGTTCACAAACTCTTTCCAAACTTAGTCCAGTAAAAGCAAAGGTAATTACCAGAAAAAGGGGTACTTACATTCATATGCTTCACATGATCAAGCCATCAATGGAGCCCCTTTCTCTAACCACAGCCCTGACGAGGATTCTCCATGTCACAAGAGTTGGGTATCCTCCATTGCTGAGAGCATCATCCAAAAACCTGATGGCATTTGATATTATGCCAAAAGGACAAAGCTCTTGCTGACATTTCATCGAACACTTGGTATGCAGCCACCAAATCCCCGCCTTCGGCCATCAAATTCATCACGGTAATGCAGTTTCCCACAGTTGGATTCAAACCTTTGCCCAACATTCCGTCCAACAACTCTCTCTCGTTGTGAAACTCCTTCCTCTTTGTACAGAACCCTAACCAAAACGATCGGATCCTCAAAATTAGGCGCTGCACCCACCGTTACAAGATGCCAGAAATTCCTCAGCCTTCTTCCATTGCTCCTTCTCAACAAATCCCCAGCGCATTGCTTCGCAAGGGCTAACCCCCGGCTTGCACTGGAAAAACTCCTCCATTCGTAGGAAGGTGCGTAGATCGTCGACTATAAAAAAACTAAGCTGCACCACCGGAGAATCAAGTAGATCGTCGACTATAAAAAAACAAGCTAACCTAAAAGCTGAGGCCTCCACTTACCTGGCCAACGGGCCAATACCTTGCACCCCTACATACCCAGAACATACGGCCTTCTTGAATTTGTTGGGCCTTCTCCTTTGCTGATCCAAGCCTTGGCCTGCTGGGCCTCATCGCTTTGGGCACATCAATTTATAATAAATTCATTAGTCTTGTTTTTTAAAACTACATTATATACCCCAATATTTATTTTACAATGAGTAGTTGGTGTAGTAATATTAAAAGCTGTATTTGAAAGAAATAATTAATTTTAAAATCATACTTGACTGAATTAATCCACCAATGAATTGAATACCGAAGTTTTTAAAAAAAAAATTACCGTGAAGAAGGGTAAGAATGTAGGGCTTCCTTCCTTCCTATGAAACCAACAAGAACAAGAGATGAGTATTTACCAAACCCACTTTTGCCTTGGAAAAAAAAACCGAATAACGAGGTAACTTGTTTTGTGGCCAGGCATGCATCGATATACGAGCCCAATGTCTTGCTCTTTTACTTTGTTTCCTTTCCTTGTGTCCTTTCCTTTTCTCACTTTGTTTGTTTTGGCGATCTCATTCATCATTAATTTCATGGTTTTTTCCTTCTTTCTTTCTTCCTCATTGGTTCACTTTTGACTTTAGAGCCCTAAAATTTTGGTCATTTGTTGACGATGGATTGCCCATTAATGGAGGTAACAAGAACCCACTAATGATTTGAAAAGTATCTTCATATGATCTCCTCAATGAAAGCTCATTAAGGATTGGAGGACGAATTTCATACATTATAGTTTAATGAATTATTACGAGATGGAAAATATTTGTTTTATTCATCGGGTGGGAAGTCATGTCATGGATCATCTAACTTGATGCGGCTGGTGATGAATTTAGATTGGATGGTTGCAGTTTAGCACATCCATTGGGTCAGCATGTGTACATTAATTTTTTCCACACTCGTCATATGTGAGTTGAGATTTGAGCAAGTATATTTATAATTTATAATTAATATGAGCACATTGATATATAGTCATTGAGATTTGATCGCTAATTTGATGTGACGGCTAATTTGATGTGACGGGAGTTCACGATGTTTATGTTTCTAATTTATAATTGTATATTTTGTATAATTTATTTTGAAGTTTTCGAATAATTAAGATTGTGAATAAAAATTAGAAAATATGTTGCTGAAAAAAAGCTCATTAAGGATTGGAATGTTTGATTATACGTGCTGGCTTTTAGATTCCTTTAGATTGAAGTAGCTGTTTTCCCGAACCCAACACATCAAAATCA
The DNA here is from genome assembly GCA_030674075.2 of Linum usitatissimum. Lineage (NCBI taxonomy): Eukaryota > Viridiplantae > Streptophyta > Magnoliopsida > Malpighiales > Linaceae > Linum > Linum usitatissimum. The sequence goes on along the minus strand of JAUJYP020000155.1, from coordinate 5,786,761 downwards.
CAGCACAAATTCTTTGCTTTAACATGGGATAATCATTGCCTTTCATTGTTTTGTCTAATATTGTCTCTTGCTAATGGGATTTGAGCCCTACTGGCTCTTTGATCATTCAAAGATCTCTGTCTCGCATCATCATTTATGATTCACCCCCTCATACCCGCATCTAGAAACACAAGCCGTAGATTCAGAATCGTTCAAACTGGTTCGGTCAAAATCTCTTCGGGTATGTTTTATCCCTTCTTGTCCACAAAATAATGTTGTGAGTTGTGAGTGGTGGATGACACTATACATGCAAACAAATCCAAAAAATAATGTTCCCATACAGAAGACCTTTACGTCCTATAGAGCCACTTCTTCTCCACTTAACAGGCCAAAATCTGCAGACTTGGATTCCGTATGTTCCTAAAAAGAACCAGCCCACTTCCTTCTTTCACCTGCAGAGAACCCAAAGACAAAGAAACAATATCTGCAATACTTCCCAGAAGCCTAATTCAAGAAAGCTATAACAAACAAAACCCCAACAGAGGAAGAATGGCAGAAGAAACACCCAACTGAAAAACTGTTGTTATTTGAACAAATTCTGCAGAAGCAAACCAACGCAAAGGGAACCAGTTTTCCAGGAATGAGCTTTTACTGTTATACCAACCCAACTAACCCAACTGATGAACAAGAATTACACATTACATGAGTAGCAGCATTGCAGATGCATGATCAATGATCATATCCTAAAGAAAATGAAAAACCCAGATGAAAAGCAGTAACCTTTATCCAATTCCCCCCCCCCCTCCCTCCCTCAGTACAATCGCAATACACTCCTAGCTATGGAATGTGCTTGATGCGTTTTGCTCTTCCCCCATCCTCCTCTGGTGGTACTGGCCGCTGCGATCCGGCCTGTACCACTTTGAGGAGCTAAGTACCATTTCAGCATACCATTGTTGTCCACAGTAGTATTATTACTTGGTGAATACCTTGCACTTCTGTTCCTCTCCAGCATGAACTCATCTCTCTTCTTCCTTCCTCCAAATCCATTCCCACTGCTGCAAGTCTCCACATTGCTCTTCCTCCCGCTCCCAAATGACCCGATCGAAGGTCCGAATCCGTTCGAATTCCTCCAACTCACACTGCTGTTACTCCTCATTAGATTAGGATTGAACCTCCCTCCACCTCCTCCTCCTTTCCCCACATTCAACATCCTTTCCCCTCTCAAATCCGGCCATGTCTCCGAAAACGACCTCTCAACTCCATTACCACCAACCCCTCTGTATGATGATCTCTCGTCGTCCTTATTCACATTTCGCCTGTGTATAAAACCCCAAATGCTCCATCCTTTCCCCCACCTCTTCGACTTCTTCGCACCACCACCGCCGTTGTTTTCCTTCCGATCCCCTCCTCCTCCCACAATAGAGGCATTGTCGAATGTCTCGACAGAGCAATCGTCACGGAGAGAGTTTGAATAATGTGAATACTCCCTCAAGTAATCTACTTTCGGACCGTTGATTATCGACGATGACTCCACCGTCGCCGGAGACACTTTCGAGTTGGACGAGACCGATTTCAGCTCGTCAATCTCCGCAACCACCGCTGCCGCCGTGCTCCGAATCGAGCTTGATCTGTCCAGGCTCTTCCTCCTTCTGGATGATGAATCGGTGTAGTAGTCCCTCGTCTGAGCACACCCACCAGGGACGAACTCGTCCTCGGTGACGGAAAGAATCGCCGCCGGCACCTGCGGCGGTGGCGGAGGAGGTGGAGGTTGTTCGACGGGGATATGAGCGTCGGATCTGATCACCGCCGGAGCGTCCTCGACAACAGAGAGCATGGTGGGTAACAGAGGGGCTCTCGTCGGGAAAGTCCTTCCCATCAAGTAACCGTCCCAGGAGGCGCGTGGCTCGTCGAAGGAGTAGCGAGGATCGTCGAAGGACATCCGGCCGATGTCGAGCGAGAATCTCGGATCCGTGTCGCAGGATCTCCTGCCGAATCCGTAGTCGGCGATTTCCGACTGGGTCTCTCTGTACTGCCTACCGATTGGCTTCTCCACCGGCAATGTCCCGGATACGGATATCACCCCATTTCCGACGCCGTTGCTCCGGCGCTTCTTCAGCTTCTGCTTCTGCCTCCATTTCTGTAGTTTCTTGCTGAAGACCGACGCCGCTGACCAGAAGCTGACCCGCTTCTTCGTTTGGGAAGAAGAATCGAGATCTAAGTGGTCCTTCATCGTCTTTTCCTCTTCTTCTTCAACTGGCGGTTCAATTGCAATTTCTTCTTCTTCTTCTTCTTCTTCTTCTTCTTCTTCTTCTTCGTGTTCGTCTTCTTCCTCGATGATTTCGTCAATCGGCTTCGCGTTCGAGTTCCTCGCGGTCAAAATCGGCGGATCAGCAACAATGTCCGTATTTTCACGGACATTCTCTTCTTCTTCTTCCTCTTCTTCTTCACTCTCCGTCCCTTCGAATCCGTCAGGTTTCAAAACCGACGAACCGGAGGCGGAAAATCTGGGTGGCTGCGGCTGCTCGATTTCGGTCGGATTGGCCTGGTTGAACAAAAGCCAGAGGGTGTTCCGTCCCCTGACGTCGCACGACTTTCTCTGAGGCTCGAACACGCCGGAGAACCCTTCGTTCTTGGAGGCGGAGAATGACTTGGAGCGGCGGAGCTCTGGGAAGAATGAAGGCTTATTAGACGAATTAGAAGAGCTAGTAGCGGCGGCGGTGGTGGTGGAGGAGGGTTTGAAAATGGCTCTAAGGGCGGCGGAGGCAAGGAGGGGCTTCCGGGAGGAGGTGGAAGAGGAGGTGGCGGCGGCGGAGGAAGAGTGGTCGAGGATGGCGAGGCGTTCGCAGAGGCATGAAGGGCAGAAGCCAGTGAAGTTTTCTTCCTCAGGATGGCGGGGGCAGGAAGTAGAAGGGCGGTGGGGCTGTGGGGGTTGCGGTGGGTGGAGCTGCTGAGGATCGGTGGCGGTGGCGGTGGAGGGATTCATACCCGGCGGTGGAATGGATTAATGTGGAGAATGCTCATATTAATTTGGAGGAAGGAGAGAGTGTGATGAGAGTGAAGAATGGAAGTGAGAATATTATTATTATTATTATTATTATTATTATTATTATTATTAAAATGTGTAAAAGGAAGAAAAGGCAAAAATGGAAGAAAAACTGTTTGGGTTTTCCCAACGGGAAAACTAGGGAGAAAGTGAAGGGCATCAATTACTTTTTTTTTTCTTCCTTTTCTTGCATATTTCCTTAATCATACTAATAAGATTTTTTACCAAAAATTATTACAACCAACAATATAGGTTAGTTAATTTATATAATTACTCCACCACAGACTTAATTATTATCTTTCCAAATCATAGATAAAGCTTAATAAATATGATAAATTTCACATAGTTAAAATAAGGTAAGTCTATTTTTTACTTTTCTTATTTCAAAATAATATTCATTCGTTAGGTGCACATTTAATTTGCGGTGTCAGCTTTTATTTTTTCGAGTCCATTTTTATTTTGTATAGTTTACTTCTGCCAATATAAATTGGTTTTATTTTGTATAATCATTTTCCTGTTATGACAAACCATTTTATTAATATTTAGTCATTTTACAAATTTATGTCATATGTATGATTCTATATTCATAAAAATAGTGAAAGCAAAATGTATAGTAATGCACTATATTAGTACAAGTGGATGGTGTGAAATAAAGACAAATTATACAAAATGTGAGAAGTTTTTTTTGAAATATATTAGTGTGTATATTTTAAAAAATAATGTGCGAGGTAAAAAGGAACTAGATGTAACGATTGGTTTGAAATGTTAAAGACCCTCATTTTTCGGTGGTGTTAGAAAGAAAAATTTTCTTTCAATATGATTAGTTATCCTTAACCGATTAACCACACGGAAAGCCATGTTCCAAATAATTCCTGTCTCTTTACTGTTTTGTTTACTTATGATTCTTTATGTACAACCCATATTTTTCATCATAATCAAATAAGACTTAAAAATACCAACAAATCATACATTAAGCCATTAAGTGACAAAATAACATAAAATTAACATCTAAATAATAAAATGAACACACTGATGGAAACATCTCATGTATCATGCTGGCTAACTAATCAGCCATTAGCTTGTCTTCCGGATAATACTCAATTTTGAAATATCTTAATTCATGCAAACATCTCATAAAAAATTGACGATAACACGCACTAAACTAATGTATGTAATCCTTCACTCTCCTTCAATAATAGCTAAAAATCGTAACACATAACCCCAACTGGACATGTACACTCTCCTCTACCTTTTCTCATATATATGCAATCTGGAATTTATGAAGGTTTTAATAATTAATTTGAGGGTTAATGTGTATTTCATTTTGCATGGGGGTGCCTAAGTTTAGATTTTTCCAAAGATTCCTGGCGAAAGATGTGAAAAAAAAAAAAGCAAAAGCAGATCACGCCCATCACTTACTACTACGGTAGAGAGACACGGACACAGACCTCTGCCCTCTGTTTCTTTTCTCTCAATCTTTCCGTCTCTCATTTCGCTGTCTCCTTTTCTTCATCTTTTTTTTCCCATTTCGCCCTTTCCTTCTTTGTCTCCCGAAATTTAATGTGGACCGTTAGATGGACTGAGTACAATCGGATGGATGTGTATATAGAAGGAGTTTTGTAGGCAGATAAAAGAATTTGAAGGGGAAAAAACGTTCGGTAAAATGGCAAAACTATCCAACGAGACCATTAAAGTGGAATAAAAATTCAACCAAACTCAATATTAATAAGAAAATGTGATGACACCCAACATTAAACAACAGCAAAAAGTGATATTAAAACAGTGACAGGGTTTGGTTTTAATAGTAAAAAAAGGAGAGTAGTTTTAAATCCAAGCAAAACAGTTTCAGGATTTTTGACCGTGGGGCATTTTCGGTATTTTAAAAAAAATTGTTTTTATTTTTTTATTTTCAGATTTTCGGTATTTTTAATATCCTATGCGAAACTTAAAATCTAAAATCAAAAACCGAAAACCCAATACTCTAGACTCTAAACCTAAAAATTCAAAACTTAAAATCCAAACCCAAAATCTAAAATTCAAAATTGAAAACCTAATACTCTAGACCCTAAACCTAAAAATCCAAACCAAAAATTTAAAACTCAAAATTTCAAAATCAAAATCCTAATACAAAACTCAAAACTCAAACACTAAACCAAAACTCAAACCGAAATAAATAATAAATTAAATCATTTTTATGAAAAGACTTTCATGTCCTTTTTATATAAACCATTAGATCTACAATTTGTAAGATCTAATGGTCCATGATTATCCTGAAAATTTTGAAATCCTTTTTCGCCTGGATTCTAAACCTACTCTTAAAAATGGCGGGCGTCTGGACTCAACAACTGGGATTTGTTTTTGGATCAGAATTTTCGTTTTGTCTCTGTTCAAATTAAGGAAGCAAATTCTGTTTTATCCTTATAAATTCCGAAAACAACAGATATGTGCATTTAGTATTATTGGCCTTTGTAGCTCCATCTGCATAAGGAACTGGAAAGGCAACCCGATCATCAAATTCGGAATAGTCGATTTTTCCTGTATCGCATTGTAGTGATTATATATGTTTCCAGTCTCATCAAAGTTGATCATGTTACGAATCGGACTGTAGCCTATTCTTTATTGAGTGGATCAGTTATATATCATCAAATGTTTTCAATACTAGGTAGATTTTATATGAGAAACTATGATATTTGTTTTTCGAATCAGAACCACCGTCCCAAATCAACCCAAGCCTTCAAAATGCTCATGGCCCAGTTAGAGTTAAGACTGTTTTTTAATAGTTGCGGATATCCAAAAGTTTTAAGTTCAAATATCCTTTTTGTTAATTTATTGTTTTTTCAAACCATAAATTAAATTTGGTTGACCAAAGCAGTAACATATTGCGGTGGATTTAGATAAAATTATTAATTTTGATTAGAGTGTTGGTGGCAAAAAAACTATTAATAGTCGTGAAAGAAATTTTCTATGGCAAATCCAATCTACGAAACAGGAACATAATTTAACCGGATCAATAATATGTGAAGTAGGTTGTTCTCCGCATTGGAGAAAAAGCCAAGCCGGGGCAAGGCAAAGCATGAATAAATGTGAGATGGAGTGAGAGCATTTATGAAGATTCACGCGTGTGGCCGTCGTCGCAAACAATGCACCTCAAACACTTAATTACTCCTCTCGATCACATCAGCTGCCTGCCTAACATTTCCCGCGTATCACGAGAAAATTCCCTCCTTTTTCTCCCCTCTACTTACTTGCTAACTTCATTAATGAATTTTCTTGATGACCATGCTCGGCTCCAAATGGGCTAATTAGTCACTCTTTTGTGTATCGAGAACGGATCCCGATATTGAACTATGATGATGCTCAACTACTCTCAGCTCGACAACTCGAATCTTACTGTATAAGTGACGGTGTTATATAATAGGGATAGATAGAGAAGAGAAGTGTAGACAAAAATTGATATAGTAGTATTTTGCGAACATTATTTGAATGTTTTGGTGACTATTTTTGTACAAAACGAGTAGTAACTCACCATCTTTTCTTTGGGGGGCCGATCGACTGTCTTCCCGGCCTTCCAGCCAAATTAACGTGCAGGCTCTCTGAACTTCCCCGATGTCTCGTTATAGCTAGTGCCCCTTCCTCGCTTTTTCGATGTTGGGCTCTACCAGCGTCACAAACCATTAAATCAAAGCTGTTTGGAAGAGGGCACAAGATTAGTTTCAATATTATTCACTAACACGCGTGGCCTCTCAAACAGAAGCTCTATTTCGGAAAAGTATGAGCTGATTTGTACAACTTCTATAAATCTTGTCCAATAAATTGGAAAATACAAAAATTTAAACAGATACCTCTCAATCATTTTGTCCTCGATGAATTATTAACGGTGGTGGTGATAAAAGATGAACGGTGAGGATTTCTTAACCCAGTAGTGCATGGGAAATGGAATAGAAGTCGTAAAGTGGAGCCGTGTCCTTCCACATACTTTCACGCACCTTTTTGTTAATAGATGGTTTTAAATTATAAAAAAAAAGTGAAACTCTTATCAATTCTCAAATCAAAGGAGAATAAAAACAACAGAGATCACAAGCCTAAGAGTTTGTCTTTCTAGGGCTAATTAATATATATAAGGCTATATATTGGTTGTTTCCATTAACAATTCATCCCAATAAATTTAGTTATTCGATCCAATATCCAAGGTGGATATTGCTTACCTTTATTTATTCTACTCTAGGTAATCAAATATATAACAAAAACCAATATAAATACAGTTGTTGTTGACGTCGGTACATTACTTGTCAAATTAAATATCACATTGTTAAATATAGGATGGATACTACCCGAAAAATTGTAACACTATGACTTAAGTTTCAACAACCATCTCAGAAATGGACTGAAAACGTAATCTTCAAATTGATATCGGAATCGAGAATATATATTCCTCGTCCAACAATAGTCAATATATAGATAGAATGTACTGGTGTATAAATGTGGGGAGGAAACAAAGATGTGAGACCAAAAATGTGGAGCAAGTGGGTGTGTTGGTTGGTTGGTTGGTTGGTTGGTTGGTCCCATTAATATCCGATCCGATCCGATCCACGTCAAAAAGAAACACAAAAACCAGGATGAAAGTATTAACACGAGTGCTTTAATTTCAAACAACTTTAGTCGATGATAAGGAATGTATGCATTGCTGGGTTCTCTCTTTCTTTTTCTTCTTTGCATGCTCATGTCGACACTATTCTACTCCAACAACACACATACGTATATATATAGTCGGTCGGTCCCTACTCCCCACCCAAGGGGCCGGGTTTAGTGTGTACATTATTCAACAATTTCAACATCAACATGCAAAACCCTTTAATTCTCTCTCTCTCTCTCTCTCTCTCTTCCCGATCAATCATTGTTCATACTTAACACGATCTTGAACTAGTGGATTGGGCCGGTCTAGGTCATTGTTGAAAATTTCCTGATTTGATATCAGCGAAAAAAACTCGAATTATTGGAATGCAACGGTTTTGATATGATATTACAATTTTATATGATCGAGAGGTCTCCGTTTTGAATTCTGGTAGCCCCCAATCTTGTGTAGAGAATGAAACGCAATCACGAACGGAAAACACACAAAGAACACATAACACTGAGATTTGTTAACCCGATTCCCCTTTTACGAGAAGAGTACGTCTAAGGGCGCTGCCAAACAAGGATTTTGACTACTACTATTGTGATACGGAATACAATGACAAGAATAGGTTATTAATTATAGTTAGGAGCTACCAGATGAATCTTAATCCTATAAGGTATAGATAAAATGTGCTAATACATAATTCAAAATTAATCGATTATCAAACGAGCTGATATCATATTGAGAATCGTTACAACGATATACGATACCAGTTGTTATGCTTTTGTTGGTTTGTCTCATTGGAAGCTACATGGCAGTGAGAATGAGCTTTCTTACTTACTTCACTTTTAAGTTTACACGCTCTCTTTGTCATTTTCCTCTGTGGAAAACAGAAACAGAACACAACAACAACAATAATAATAATACCAACACTTTGGTATTGTAATAGTACATAACACATACTAATTAATATATGAACAAACCTGAAAATAAAATTATTTAAAGTTGACATCGCACACACGGAACAGAATCATGCTGCCTTGCAAAATTTTCCACGAATTTGAATCATGGAAAATATCTAATTATTATTATAGCTTGTGAAAGGTCATCGAAGGGGAAAGTGGCCGGGCGGACAGATGAGTTCGAATATCCTTAGTTATTCAAATTGGTCGAGACGAATAATTAGGAACATGCTCGAGATGGGAAATAGTGTTTGGGTTACATTATTATTTAATTATGATATTGTTTTGGGTTACATTCTAAAATTTAGCGACCAAGATTATGATTCTTTTTTCGTATATAGTATCATAAACTCTAGTTTAGACGTTAGATGATTTTAGTTTTGTTAAAAAACACCGTACGACTAAAATAATAAAAGTTTATTTTCTTTTGGTTTTATTTTCCGACCTTATATATAAAAATTTTGATTTCGTCCCAGCTCATGCTTGTTAAGCCGGTGGATTGTTTTAAGTTGGGGACATTTGAAGATGTAAATTTATCGATATGGTACTTAGAGTGATTTCCCCAACAAATCAAAGATTATAGAGTAACCTAATGAATAATGGGTACCTTGACCTGATCATTAGTATTGAAACTCCGAATCGGTTTAGATTACCCGGTTACCCGACTGGTTATATATCTTGGAGGCATATATGTACAGAGAAAATAATTGAAAAGATAATAAAACCATGCGCAAAAACTTCCACTAATTTGGGTGCAGCCAATGATTTCCTATGATCGATGCTGCCTTGTATTAATCCTAAACCATGATGCTCCCTAATTATTCCACATTTCCACTGCTAAATTTCAACGGTCTATTTTGCTGCAATGAAACCAAAATACATTAACTGATCATGTGTATTTATCTACTCGGGATTTTGTAGACACGTTCAGAGTATTAATTAATTTAGGAAGATTGATTGAAATTGAGATAAGCATAACAGTTAGTTTCTAAAAATAAAAAGAGATTTAGATGGAGCTTGCTATTTTTAAAATTGATCGTTTTGATGGGTGATTTTTAATATAATTATTGAAAAAAAAATTTAAAACGAAAATACCTCCTGTTTATTTATAACCTTATCAACTATTAAATAAAAACAAATGATAATTTTAGTTACAATTTTCAAAACTCCCCCTTACCGTCCAATAAATTTTCTCAAATCTGATAAGGTGATTTTAAATTTTTTTTCTTTTTAGTATTCAAATGAGTAATTTGAAACAAAATCTCTTTCAATCCAAATCACTCATCCAAGCCACCCATAAAATTAACACAACACATATATTGGAAAGTCTATGAACAAATGAAATGATCAGTAATCCATTGAGAATTAATGACTTTGCACTAGTATCGATTGTCGATACGTAAAAGGTATTGTGGGTAACCAATTAGTACTCAAACCCATATGGAATTATGGGTAAGGGGGTACCCACAATATGTACCCGTACCCAACCAATTTCGCACCTCCTATAGATCAATTTTTTAATTTAATTAGCAAACAAATCCTAGTACTCTGTAAGGCAAAGCCGACGAAACAACAACCGAATTTGGTTCAGCAAGAGACGGAAAATAAAAGTCAACTAAGCATTTTTTTTGTTATATTAATACATAATCAGTGTAAATAATTTAATTTCTACATAATTTTCAAATTTAATTGATATTGCCGAACCTAATAGCATTTGATAAAATACAAAATGTTGTGAAAAATAAGAGCAGAGCAGTAGGTATTCAATTCATGTGCTTTGTCTTTAACATGAAAGACATAAAAAGAAAACAGTATAGTACTTGTACATCAAAAGAGACACGATCCAACTGTGGATTAAAGCACCAGAAAATTAAAATAAAAAATAAAAAGAAGTCGTCATGATTACAAAAGGATAAATAAAAAGACGAAAAAGGACAATCTATAAGATCAACCAAACCCACATATACACACACACTTTACCAATGTCCCAGTTTAAAGACAAACCCAATATTGGGATAAAATAATTCGACCGGCTATATGTTACCAAATTTTTCAAAGAAATTTATCGGGGGTTGAGTTTTTGAATGCGTCGATTGAAACGGTTATATTTTTATCAAATTTAGAGCGTCGTTTTATTCAAATCTTAAGGTGTTGAATAATGACCCTTGCATGAACATCTTCGAGCGAGTATATCTATCCTTAATCGAGGGTCGGAGCGAAAAAGAATAAAGAGTTAAGAATGAGTAGAGTAACAGTACTACTACTCCCAAAGAAAGAAACAACAGCACTTTGAAGAAAGCAAAGCAGCCTCTATTTTGGACCCAACACTCTGCATGTTTCTTCTTTAATTCTTCTTTCACATTTTGTTTCTAATGTAGTTTGTGTTTTTAAATGCTGTATTCTACCTACTTAATTATGTATGAAACTCTGGAAAAGGTTTGGATCAAACATGTACACTGATTCGAAATATTTAAATTTTACGTACCGGATCAGGAAACTTACGGTTGAATTATTAGAACCATTCTAACTGGTTTTATTTGTAAGTTTCGGGATGATCGGTTCATCAATTATCTGATCTCTTAGTACTTCTTCACATATCAAATATGTAAGTTCTGTAATTTTGAGTTGGTTATGTATTGATTTTGAAACATCCAAATATTACTTTAGGATTTAAGACAGTAATATTTGAAAGTTTCGAGTCTAGTAAATAATAAGGCACAACTGTACGTACGTGTTTGTGGAGGAGTTGTTGCACAACTGTACGTACGTACGTGTTCCCTATTGGTGGCACAAACAGGACATATTGTCATTCTGTTCTTTCTTCAGAGTGAGGCCGGCATTAAGGTTTGGCAAAGTTCAAAGGCCAACGTTAATGGGTAGAAAAAACTCATATAGAAGGCGAAGTGTCCAATAGAAAAGTAGGGTAAACAATTTTGAATTCATGGTGAATTTTAAAGTATACATGATGAAATATTGGGCCGAATTTTATTTTTAAAACTCTTATATAAAAAAAAGTTTTGAGCGAGGACTCGGGTTGGCTCAGCTTCGATTCCGTCATAACATTGGTAAGTATTCAAATTTGTCGTGCGTTTGGAATTATATTGGGTGAGATTTAAAAATATATCAGATAAATTTTTTGATTTGTTATAAAATTTTAAATAGAACGTTGTTATTTTGAAATCAAGAGATCCTGAGTGGTGAATTAAGTTCACCCACCTATACTAGTTTCGGTAAATGGGCCAGGTATCCAAGTTATGTAGCCATGTTACTATATGGCTAAGAGAATGTTATTGCAATGTACATAAGTTTGATATAGACTGGTTAATGGAACGGGTTTGAAATATGAGTCATGTTAGTAGGATTACAAGTTTAATAAATCACAGATTTATTTTTAAACGTTGAACAAACACAACGAAGTTGTTATCCAGTGGTGATCGATTGCTAATGAATAAGTGATGTTTCGAAGTTAGGATTATTGCGATTTTGTATTTGTTGAGATGGTATAATCTTGAACCAAATCAAAACTTTATTTTTTCCTTGGACAAACCTACAACTAGTATGCTTATTCCAAATTGATATGAAGGAATCCCAAGAAAGAAGTAAAGAGTGGGAATTTAGATTTGTTGGCATGTTACTAAAGCTAAGACAAAAGATAATGTGTCACATGAACATTTGTGTTGTCTCCCTACTTTCTTTGGGATTCACAAATATTCCCCCACATATCTCTACCTTCCTTGGTTCAAAAAATACTAGTCACATTTGCATTGGAACCTAAGAAAAAAACAAAGGCTCCTATGATCTCACTTGTGTTTCTAAGGTAAAGGATTTTGGGAAACAAAAGATGACTTTACTTTCATTTCCTCTTCCATTTTGTAAGTTTAGAAAAAGAAAGCAAAGATCATGGTGGGAAGAGATCCATATGATCAAAGAAGAAGAGATGGATGACCATCAATCGAACAAAATGTAGAATGGTCGGAAATTTTTATTGAAATTTTAAATTTGAAGTAAATTTGAAAACATTTTAGGTGAAATTCCTTAAATATTACTGAGGATTTCTTCTAAGGTATTCATATTTAGTTTCAGTTGAATAAACATAATAGTGCGCCTTGAAATTTAATTTGAATCTAGAATTTAATTTTAAAGATTTACATATAATTTATCATTTTTTAACTAAAAAGGATCGGAGATAACACCTAAATTTGCCTGCCCTCATTTTGTCATTGTTTTTTACATTTTCTTCATACATATGAATGGGTTAGTAAGAAAATAAGAGGGTCAAATTTTTTTATTTCATAATATGCTACCGAATTCAAATTTAAAATGTTCAAATCACTACCACAAAATACTACCAACTCGATCATCAACTACTTCATATGAACATAATAATGTTTGGGGTTGGTGTTACAATTACATGTTGGTCTCCAATTCGATCTCTTCTGGTTAAATTGGGCCTACCAAAACAGGTGGTTTCCATTTATCTGAGCCCAATCCGGTCACATAAAGATGGGCTGTATGTTACGCCTGCATATTGGGCTTGGAAATAGATTACAGGCTAGGAGTCCGGATACGAGCAAACAAAATAAAAAGGGCAATTTTGTCAATTTAATAAAAACTTAAAGAAGGAATAAATATTTGATAACCTAAATTAAAAATTAAAAATACAATATTCTAAACCTAAATTTAAAAATTTAAAATATAAAATCGAGATTCACAATTTAAAATCCAAAACTAAAAACCCAATACTCTAGATCCTAAACATCAAAATCCAAATCTAAATTCGAAACTCAAAATCTAAAATCCAAAATCGAAAACCCAATACTCTAGACCCTAAACCTTAAAATCTAAAACCACAACATCGAAACAAAAATCATAATACTAAACCCAAAACCCAAACATTAAACTCAAACTCAAACCGAAACAAATTAAAAATATATATAATTAAAATATAAAGTATGAATTTTACCCTCAATTAAAATAAATATACTAATCGTTAGATCGAAAACAAAAATAAACGATCCAGATCCTTACTTGTCGCATCAATTAATGATTGTTTGATTGATTGTTGAAGTATCCAATTATAAACTAAGAATGCAAATCAAAAGAAAAATAAAATGCAAGTAATCGATTTTTAAAGATAAGATGTAAAGTTGTTTGGACTCGAATCCACTAAAACTAGCAACGCATGGATGAACGATATGCAATCTCAATGAATCATGTTATAATTGCTTGACAATTTTCTCTGATAACCTTAGATCACTCTCGCGCCTTTAAGGATCTATCCTGCTCGATCGTAGACTCCTCTCTCGAGCTAATCTACACCCAATCAGAATGCACTAAAGGTGTTTGATGAGATGCCACAACAATAAACGATGTAAAAAGTCTAGATTAAACGCTCCTCTCTCGAGCTAACGAGTAACCTATAGTTCTTCCTAAGCGTCCTATTGATCTACGTTCCTCATGGACCCACAAATCAATGACAATGATTCAATCAAGATGACCAGACAAGAAAAAATCAAAATTAGGTTTTAGCAAAAACACATCATTATCCTGAATAACATCGATAGCATCATCAAAGGGTTAAAAACCCATCATCCACACAAAAGCTAAACTAAAGTTTCATCTAATCCAAACAACACAAAGAGTTTAACCGCTCATGATTTCGGAAAATAAATCACAAGAGAAGAGAAGAAAAATCGGAGAAGACAACATGTTCTTCGTGAAAATCCCAATCTTCGACTTGATGATTCGTCCTTAGGCAATCGTAGTTGATTTTCTCGCTTCAATCGTCTCTCTGGAACTCTAGCTCTCTCTAAGACCTCGAAAATATATGTAGAATAATGTATCTTGAAGTATATCCCATCCATAGGGAGTCTTGGGGATATTTATAGGTTTCTGGACCAAGTTGGAGAAGGATTAAACTCAAAACTCTTGTAAGCATTTGGGACATGGTTGTGTCCCTTCTTTTGCAGTTCTCGGCCGTGATCATAAATAGGAAGAACATGGAATTTGACCACGACGTCAATATAAAAGTTGCAGACAATCGAATTATCTTTCCAATGCCGCTGACCTTGCATCAACTGGAGTTCCGAACGATGAGTTATGCTCAAAATACGAAATAGTAACGTTTTCTTCCCAAGTCAAACGTTTTAAGTTGTTCCGGCCTCCCCGTCATGTCTTGGTTCATCTCTAAACGTCATAAGACACCTGAAATGTACAAAAAACATACCAAACAACGTAGTATTGCCCCGAGGGGTAACAGAACCAAACATGCACTCAAAATCCCAAATTTAAATACACATCGACACACAAAACTGTAATTTATAACGAAAATAAGTGTGTCGATAATACAACACATCAAAGACCAATCAAAGTGAATGTCCGAATTAGAAATCCTTAGACTCGTTAGAGCTCTAGGAGCCGCGTACATAAGTTGTCGCTTTTGGGAAACCTTTTTGTCTATACTTTTTGCAAGGCTGATTTGGTCGCGGATTATCTCGCTAATTTAGGTCACTACTCCTTAGACTCGGCACGCATGAGTTGCCGATAGGCATTTGGATAAGCTACCATCTTGTGGGTTTCCCCTTAAATAGGCAGGCAAAACTACTCCTTAAACCAAATACAATCCCACAATTTTTTTACAAACAGACAAGACTCCCTTTGAAACCGAATTACAGCCACAGATTCTAAGACAAGTTGTCGATGATGGTGGTGTGGAGTGGGTCGCTCAAGTGAGTGGCCCAGTTGTTGAGTGGTCCCTTCCCCGTAACTGCAGCCTGAACCGCAAACCCCAGGAACCCGACCATTGCGAGCCGGGCGTGCTTGATCTCCGCCAGCTGAAGTCTCTCCTTCTTCTCCGGGTCCGTGGCCAGTCCCAAGGGGTCGAATGGCCCTCCCGGGTACAGCCTCTTCTCCGGCTCCAGCTCTGCGTTCCTCTGGAACTCGATGAACCCGATCACCAACACCTCGATCCAGATCAGGGAGGTTAGCGAGAACGGCAATGGTTGTCCTAGGTACGAGGATCCTTCCACCAATTCCACCTGAAAAAATTACCACTAAAATTGCTCAAGGTTTTGAACTTGTGGAAAATCCACTATAGACATACTAGCCTTCACTCAGGGCTATAACATGGACCGTAATTTTGAGCCGGGTTACATACGTTACTTTGCACGGTTAGACCATCTCCGATATATAGTCTCAAATAGCTAAATTAGCAGATGAGAACAGTATCGCAACGTTACAACTGTATAAAGTTACAATACTAAACCAGTCTATTTGAACATTACATCACGTAATCCGAACCAAAATTACGAGACAATATATCTAACTTAGAAGGGTCTCATTTGTGTTAGCCATATGTTAACATAGCCATAGATGCCTAACTTAGCCGATGAAAAATACACTATCATAGATATAGAACACGGCTAACTGTCAATTTTTTAAAAGGTAATTGTTAATTAAATTTACCTTGCCGGCGTCTTGCCAGGTGATGCCGGTGAGCCACTCGACGGTGAGAGCGCCGAGGGTAGCCAACATGGCCCACCTCCCATGGATAAGCTCACACTCCCTGAACCGCTGAAGCCCAAACACCTCGCTGTAAGGCTGGAACGGCGTCGATTTCACGTCGCTGTCCTCAGTCCTGGTCCCGATGATCTCTCCGGCCAAATTCTTAGCCAGGTTCTGGTCCAACGAGTCGATATCGTACTGCAAATACTCAGCCGGCTTACCCAGACCGAACGGGTCGAACCCGTAGTCACCAACCAGGGTCCCGTCCAGCCACTCGGGCGCCTGGGCACCCGGGTACCAAAGCGGGCGGTCCGAAGTTGGCTTGGCCGCCTTCTTCTTAGGCGCCGCTTTCTTGGCTCCGAACCCGAACCGAGCCTCGACCCGCCCGGATTTAGCGGACATTCTGGGTCGGCTTGTGCCGATGAAGGACGACGTGGCGGCGGCGGCTGCTGATGTGGCGGCCATGGTCGGAAATCTTTGATCGAGAGATGAAAATTGAAATGTTTTGGTTTGGTCGAGCTAGATCCGAGAATAGGATTTAACTTTTGTAGGCTTGGTTGAAATTCGTGGTCTATCCACGGACATGGGTGTCGACCGTTAGATGAAGATGCGTATCCATCTGACGGATGGAATTGCTTTCCGCCTTATCCCTGCCTTATCTGAATTTAGTGGGGTCCGGTCTAGTCACGGATAGTGCAGTGGTTTGCTTATTTGTACGATTATATTGGCTGATGTTGCCACCGGAAATCTCCATTGAGAAGGATCAGGATTTCGGTACGGCTGTTTTCTACCCAGGCCACACTCATGAGTCGTGAGCCATTTGGAAAAAATATTGATGTCAGGGTCGATGGTAAAGAAGCCGAATACGAGTTAGCTCTGGCACGACTTGACAGGCTTGTTAGTTTTTTTTGTTCGTAAGGTTGGAGATTCGGACGTGGGAGCTTGCTAATCGGATTAAGTTAGATAACTAGGGAGCCGCTTCATAGCACTCGCTTACTGGTTTGTGAGCCTACTCGATTATGAGTTTTAAGACTAAATTTTCGTCTATTTTAAACTTGTTCAATTCAAGTTCAAACTCAAGATTATCGAGTCAATCTCATTACAATTATCGATCTAGTTCGTTCACGGTGATTTAGTGGAGAGCCCAAATTGTTTTCTAATCGAGCCGAGATGAAGCTCGAACCGATGCTGAGCCTACCAAAATAACCGAACCAAGCCCAATCCGGATGAACCTAGGGTCCTGAGCGGCCCTGTATTGGTGGCAGGCGATAATGAGCCATTCAGCCCAAGATAAGCCCACCAGGAAAGAGAGGAATGGCTACAACTTTAAGGCCCAATCGGATCCCCCATTGTAACGGTGCAGTTGACTTTGGGAGTGAAACGGTTGAACGGATCCGACTTCAATATGGACACGTGGGAACCAGCTGACGCGACACAAATATCTCCCTTGTTAATTAGTGACGATTGGAATGACGTGGCAGCGGCAACTCCTCGCCACCGCTTACTATATCCTCCCGCCATAAAAATCTCCATCCACTAGGCTTACCAATCCAACGGTCGGTAATCTTACAGTAAGCTCACGCTAGTGTTTAAGGCTTTTGTAATATTCTCTGCCAACTACGTGATTATCTTTCATTAATTTAAATTCAGATCTCTCTCTCTCTCTCTCTCTCTCTCTCTCATAGCGTTAACTCCTTTGTTCTGTTTGTCGGAGTCACTCAGCGAAGAAGAAGGAGGCAGCCACTGCCGATTCGCTCTATCGCCGGTAAGTGAACGCCGACCTCCATCTCCTTCCTATTGATTGATTTAGGTTTAATTGTTTGGCTGCTGAGAAAAAAAATTGTAGCTCGTTAGTTGAACTCTCAGTAGTTAGTCGCCGCTAGCTGTCTCCGATGCCCGTCCGTACTACACGGTTGATTCTGTGACGATCAACTTCTGTCAATTGCCGCCTTTGCAATTCCGAAGTGATTTCATCGCTAGTTTTCAGTTCTGAGCTACAGTAGCATAAAACTGTCTTCTGATTCGATCTGTGTGTCAGGTCCGCCACAACAGTCCATGATCGTTTTGAGGACTGTTTGGTTGATTTCCCCCATGTTTCGAAGACCTCATATCTTGAATTTGATTGAAGATGGAGTCTGGTTCGTCCGATTTCTTGTTAGTTTCTGATTTCTTGATATCATTTTCTGTCGCAGGCAACATAGTAGACGATGAAGGGTAAGGGTAAGGGGACTGCCAAAGTTACGAAGGAAGCTCTGAAACCTGCTGATGACAGGTCTTGTGTATAAGCTCTCTACTGTTTGAACTAACAGAGCGCTGGATTCGAGTTGTTTGGCTTGGCTTGCTAGTTTCACAATTAGTTCAGTTGATGGAGAATCCCGAATCAGATTGTTACAAGCTGCGTCTGTTTTCAGAAAAGTTGGCAAGCGGAAAGCTGCGCCGGCAGCTGCGGTAGAGAAAGGTAACAAACCGAGAGCAAGGAACGTGAAGAAGGCGAAGAAAGATCCAAACAAGCCAAAGAGGCCTCCAACTGCTTTCTTCGTCTTCCTGTACGTAGAGCCATGATTATCTCGAAATTGTAGGATTCTCTGCTCCGTGAATTAACAGTTTGTCCTTGTTGCTTCGACAGGGAGGAGTTCAGGAAGACGTTCAAGAAGGAAAATCCAAATGCGAATTCTGTTTCCGCGGTGAATGTCTATGACCAAATCCTAATGTTAATTTAACTTGTGCCCCAGTTTTCATGTCTGAATGTTGCTAGCATATTCGACTTTGTGATGTCCACTAGGTTGGGAAGGCTGGAGGACAGAAGTGGAGGGAAATGTCTGCTGCTGTGAGTATCATTTTCTCGAAATCTAAACGTTGTGAATTGTTATACAATGAGACCATTTCCCGAATGCGAAATTACACGAGCAGGAGAAGGCTCCGTACGAAGCCAAAGCTGGGAAAAAGAAGGACGAGTATGGGGAACTCATGAATGCTTACAACAACAAGCAGGTACGTTTTGTTCATCCCCCCCGAGCTTGATTTAGTCATAGCGAGTAGTAGTTAATCGTGTCGATATACATTGTCAAACCACATACTACAGGAGAGCGATGATGGTCATGGAGACAAAGAAGATTCAGACAGGTCGAAGTCCGAGGTAAATAATGATGATGACGAGGATGTTAATGATGCTCCTGTTGCCGAGGTTGTCCTGCTACACCTGACGCGTTTCGCCGTGTCACCCTTTCATCATGTCCAGCCGCATTAACCTGCCGTTTTTGTCTTGTTGACAGGAAGCGCATCAGGAGAAGGAAGAAGTGGAAGAAGAAGAAGAAGAAGAAGACGATGAAGAGGAAGAAGAGGATGATGATGATGAAGACTAGATACATACGAGGGGCTACACGTCGGCGTTTGAATGATTATTGACGATGGTGGTGTATATTAATTAGGGTTTCTTTTTGTACTTTTGGCAACATACTTGACTTCATTGGCAAGTCAACCTTTGGAAAGTTGACATCAGGCCTGACCTCGAAATCGGAGGTCAGGTTCATAATATGGGTTTGCTAAGGGGGGTCTTAAACAGAGCTAGTTGTTACTTACTTGCAGACAATATGGACAGTTGTTTCTTTCACTCTTTCGAAGCTCTGAAGCATGATTCATCGATCAATAATCCGACAGGGACTTTTAGGTTGATTTGATTCGTGTCCCATCCGGCTTGAGCCAACTGCTGAATGAAATCCTCAAAGTTTCCCTGCATCTCGTTCTGGGATGTAGCAAGCTGGCGGAAAACATCAAGAGAATGTTGCCAGTTGAGGTGCAGCCAGTATGCTTGCCACACGCTTCGTAATACCGAGATGCTCGTAGCTCCCACCTGCCGCAAATTTTATATATCAGATAGATGATAACTGTTACCGAATGTTATTATGTTATAGAGACCAATTGTCAACCTCTTCCAACAATTCAAATTTTTGGATGCAACTATTATTCACATGGTATTGAAGTCCTCTTACGGTGCAATTTTGACTGGGAGGTACTAACAACCATTTCACTTGCACTTTGCTACATGAATCTATGCAGATTACAATTTCCGTTCGTGGGTTTCATTTGAGAGATGTGTTTAAGGATATCATATAAACTAATTATGCCTAACGGCTCGAGTTGTTAGGATGAATGCACTGTTACTTACATGATAACCAGAACATCTTATACAAGACTTGGTTTGGTGGACCTTTATAAACTTTCCAATAATGATTTGCTCATTTATGGTCCACTTAAGGCTTTACCTTGAACGAAATAAAGACCTCGAAATACCTGGTTTCCTTGTTCACCATGAGCAGATATTTCTCCTCTTCATACACTTTCATAAGTGCTTTTACCTGCTCCAGAAGGATATCAGAGCAGTAAAAATGAGAAAGCAATGCAACCACAGAAATGGAGCAAGTTGAAACCGTACATCGGAAACGGATTTCTTGCCACCAATCATCTCTCCCAAGGGGACACCAAAAGTGATTCTGGGCTTGGTGAATCTTTCCCATAACAAGATGTTCTCTTCTTTATTACAATCCAGGCCTCCTGACACAAATATAACAGGATTTCCTTTTATTATAGTTGTTCAACACGAATAAATGTCAGCTAGCAAAGGATCAGGAAACTACCTTGAACACGAGAATGGATAATATGTGAATTGACCAGCAGCCGAGCTCGCTTGAGGTTTATCTGCAGAGAAGACAATTGTCAGGCCAAATGACAGCCCGCTTTGTAAAACTCAGTGATGTTTTTGAACATTCTCCAAATCACACCTCCGTGTTGATTTGATTTCTAATAATCGGATAAGGATGTGAATAGTTTTACCGTGTTGAATTGTAGGACTGACAAGGATTCATAACGTAACCACAGATGTAGAAGACGAGTGCTGGTCCACGTCAATGTCAAGGCAGGAAAAGATTTCACCAGCCCTGGTGTATCCTGTATTACGAAATGCATCATTCAACTTGAGGGAGATTCTATTTAGTTCTTGTGGAGAACAACCAACCGGAACTTCTTCCAATACATCTTGAGCACAAGGGGGAAACGCACCAGGATCAGTATGCCTAAAGCAAGTCCAAGCAATTGAGCTCCTACTTCCCAAACTTCTTCCTGAAGCATGAGATTGATCAGCAGTTTAGGGGATCAAATTGTAGGGGAAAAACAGCATAGCCTTGGTTGGTTCAAAGTCTATATGTATACCTTTGCGGCTACTTCCCCTAGATTCCCGGCAGCAGCAAAATGGTTTTGGATCACACGGGACGAAGGATCTTTGAGTCCCCTTGCAACAGCCTAGTCAATGCTAGTCTCATGTCAAAACTAACAAGTCCATCACTTCTAAGTAATAACAAGATGGTGATACCTTAGTCAGATTTCCAAGAGAGGCTAATGGCAGGAAGTAGCCTGGGTACAGTTGAGTGGTAAGGTCAAAGATGCTACATGATAGAATTTGAAACCAAATCGTGTCATTCTCGCATGCATTTATACATGTTGTAGATCATAAAACAATTGATTTGCAATGCCAACCTCCCAGCACTACCAATGAAATCTGCGTACATGCGCCATTGTTTCGGATCATCATCAAAAAGATTGCCAAATCTTCCACCTATAAAAGGAAAGGATAAAGTTATCCATACAAGTTCGGAAGTAACCACATTCGTCATGACTCAGGAGTCATTCTAGTAAAGTATCATGCCTATGAACAAGCGACCCAAAGCTCCAATTCCATCCTTAGACACCCATCTGCAAGTAGAATATCATGCTTCAGAACTGACTTTCAAGAGAACACATATGCATAGCTGAATACACAAATGATTCACCTGATTGCAGCAGCTGTAGCAGCTGCAGCCGTCCCTGTAGAGTAGCCAACACCAACAGCCTGCAGCCGCCATGCATAGTAGTAGCTGAGGGTAATAAGCACAAGCAGAACTTGGATCCAAAACTAATGCTAATCAAACCTATGAAGCAAAGAACAAAGAAGCAATGCCTATTAAACATACCAAATCAAAATGAACTCCATGAGTTAGAGTCACATGCCTTAAGAAGACTAGATGTGACCAACGCGTGACAGATCCATCCAGTGACATTCGTGGGGAACTGTAACAACATGTAGTGCAAATAGTCGTCTGAAACAGATCCTGGCATCACAGGAGAGAAGGTTCACGATCCAGAAATGCAACCAAAACTAACTAAGATGAAGCAATGTACCACTCTATACACCTGGAAATCCAGCAGGCAGAACAAAATCCGTGACGAACCGAGGAACAGGCCATGCCGTTTCTTTCGTCTCATCCTCAACCGAGCTTCCGAGTTCATAATTAGTAACCAGATCTTCCTCGAAAGAGCTTCTTACTCCTAATGCATCATCCAAAATGTATCTGATGATTTCCGAACAAAAACCGAAATCAAAATCCTTAGCAATGGAAGTTTAGCAAACGAGTGATGATCACTGATGCTATCCGAAGCAACGTACCTTTTGACAGCTCCATTGCTGTACCTCTCCACTAAAATAGACTGTTTCTTCCGGCATCTATCGCTGTTCAAAGCAGTGTAAAAAAACATTCCTCAAGTGTTTCCTACTACGAATCATTGAGCAAGGCTATCAGGAGAGGCATTTGGAATTGCTCACCTCTCGTCTTCGGAATCTTGAGGATTGGACTGTGCACAGGTAAATCGGAAACGACGAGCTCTCCTACTCCGGCTGCTGCTCGTCGTCGTCGACGATTCGAATGCATAGTTAGGAAACGAGAGCCTCAGGGAATGAGTCATGCCTGTGGAGAGTTGAAGGTGATGATGAAATGGAATGATGATTATCTTCTTCCTCGGCTTGATGCTGTGCCGGTGTGTTGCAAGCAACTGTATCAGCTAAATCCTCGACTGGACTGGAGGAGGAGGAGTTGAGTTGCCTTCCGTTTAATCATCCAGTTGTACGGGTTGTGGTTCCGGTTGCCCGACCAACCCGGATCGAATTGGGTCGGGCCACCAAAAGTAGAAGCCCAAAGCTGTTTGAACGATAGAGCACATCATATTTTCATAGATTTACGTACTTGATGGTTACATATGAATTTCTATTTCAGTTTTCATTGACTAGGAACCAAAGGCTTTGGTCAACCGGTCAGTATTTTCTAGTTTTGGTTAATGCTAAATCGAAAAACCGAAACCATTCCCGAGCCAGTTAGGACGAAAGTCGAAGCCAAGAATGCTGGCCTCATTATATGAGACCAATTTGAGTACATATAATGTGTTACAGACATTGCCTAATCAAACTTACTAAACCATGCTTTCAAGTTTCACCTAACTATCACAGTGCCAAAACAAATCAGTGCCTCCCACTTGTTTCCTTGAGCTACAAGCAAGGCCGCAAAATCGCCAGTAATAGCTACAAAATCGTCCAAACATTTGAGGTTTACTGTGACAAATGTTAGAGCAGGGCTAGCTATGTTGTGCACGGTTCCCATCCACCATTTGTTGCAGCTCTTTCTCGCCCGCTGCTATCAGTCGTTTCACTATGTCGAATGTCGAAAGCCTTATGCTGCATTTCGGACACAGAAAAAAGAATATCAAGAAATTGGAAGGGAAGCCATCAATTTCTCACAGTTCTTTTAAGTGATGTGTTTTGGAAGATGAACCTGCTATTGGGTAAGTTCTTCAACACGTTGGGCAGAAACCCTCTGTACAAGCCGATGAACCCATCTCGTTCCACGATCCCTGCATAGCCATTGATTAGAATGAACATCAAAATGGATGCAGGTAGGTAAATAAACTTTCACAAGGAAAAGATTGCTAAACTCTCTTCACCTGGAAAGGCATGGAAGAACGATTTATAAGGCGCACCCCGCATTTGCATCTGTCGTCTCACTGTATCCAGTGGATAGCATGTGATAGTAGCAACAGCAGCAGAAACCACTGCTGTAATTACAGATGACTGAGCTGTCTGTTTATACTTCTCGGGCAAGGATTTCTTCACTCTGTCATGCAAAACAGGGTTCGGTCAGTCTCTATACCATACTTGTCATTTTCACAGTGGGAGTTCATGTAGTGAGCCTCACAAGTCGAACATGCAGAAGTTCACAGCAATATATGGAGCGATGCTGACAAGAGAAGGCCCGAGGCCGTAGTAAAACGATGCTGCTCCTTCCTCTCGCAGCATAGTTAAAGCAATCTGGATGATTAAGAAACATCAGAATTTTTGCATAATAGGTCTGCCGAAGAACGTGAATGAAATTTCGATTTGCTTAATGCCATTCATACCTGTATCATGGTCCTGTGTCCTGTATCAACTGCTAACCGCAACCTTAGTACATCTAAAGGGTACGTCACCTAGACAACAAAATTGATATAAGACCGTCTCAAAACTTCAATTGCGAATCGACATTCATAAGAAATCGAAATGAAACAACATCTAATCTCATGATACATGTGTTAAGATTCAAGAACTTACGAGAGTGGATGTCATGCCTGCACAAGCGCCTGCTGCAAGTCTTCCAATAACAGCCAGCTCCCCATCTTTTCCCTTAAAAAGTTTCTGCGAGAAATCGAAATGCCAAATTTCAATCACATAGAATGAAGTTGCTCCAAGAACATAACAAGCTATCCTAATTTCACAAGCAAATGCTGGCAAGAATACCTTGTAAAACTCGTAGCTGAAGAGCTGGACTGCGCTATAAGGTATAATCCTAATAACCTGAAGCAAGAAACTCGTCAGTATTTCAAACCTAAAGTGCATATTGCCAAAACTGAAGAACACAATTGTAAGATATAAGGACCTGAGGAAGGTTCCCTTTCCAATAACCTTTGATTCCTTCTTCTTTACCAATCAATGCTAGAGCCTGCAAGAGTTAAATCAAAATTCAATGTCGTTCAAGGAAAGAAAAATCCAAGGATAACCATCAACAATCTGGAAATAACATACACCTCAATTAAACCAATCGCCTTCTTAGTGCTCTCTTGCCCAACTCTGATACCGTGAGTCTGTAAGCAAACAACAAAGAAAACGAATCTTTCGTTGCTATTCTGATTCGAAGTAAAATGCTAGCTAGCTAAATAACTAACTAGCCAAAAAAATTTTACCTGCATAAGAATCTTGACGCGATCAAGAGGAGCCGTCACGGTCTTCGCAGCGGCACCGGCGGCAGCTCCAGCAATGAAAATCGCGGCGCCTCGAGGAACGCAAGCCAGCATAGCCAGCGGATTCTTCAGTAGCTGAGATGTGGTAGGCGCGAATTCCAATCTCTCAGCCTTCTCCACCATTGACAGGGACGCAAAGAAGACGCCGCCGGAGTTCTCCTTACTGCTGCAGCTGAGCCGGGCGGTCTTCCATAGAGGCTCGCTGTCTTCGTCATCAGTCGGAATACTGTACTGTGTGGTCTTCAGTTCTGGCAGGCTTCGGAACGACAAAACGGCTCGTTCTTCTCTCATTTTCGCTGGTGGTTTGAATTATCTCCGGCGCCGGGGAAGGGAATATGAGCGGATAAGACAGTTGGAGGGAGAAGAGCAAGCAAATGAAGAGGAGATTTTTTTAAAGCGAAGAAAGGGTTTTGCCGGTAAAAGTTTTATGATCCGGTGTTCGCTGGTCCACGAATGGGTAGGCAATCGACGGTAGAAGTTGTATGGACAAAAGGAAACACTAATCGACGGTTGAAAAGTAAGAATGAAATTTTCCACGTCATCGTAATAAATGGGCCAACCTAGTTTACGCAATTGGGTTTGATTTAGTTGTTCGGCCGAGCTTAAGCCCAACTTTACAACTTTAGGCATGGTCAAATTGAAAAATTGAAGTTTGTGTATACTAATAAACTTTTAGCGAATATTTATCGGATCAGTGAGTTGTTCGATAATAAAGAATTAGTGTGATTGAGTAAGCGTTTTCAGTTTAGAGTTTTGTAGTCTTCCAAGCGTCTCCTAATAAGGCGTGGGAGGATAAAGATGTGGATTGAGACTTGAGAGCAAGGGTAAGCGGATGAAGATAGGAATTCTGTGAGAAACGGAGAAGTATTGGGAATGTCGGTAAGATTTGTGGACTTAAGACAGTTATTTGAGCTAAACGTATGAATCTTAATTAAGCTATTTGAGACTCAAACAGTTGGATTTGGACCCTTGATACAACTTGCTTTTGGATCTGGTCAGAGCCACTAGGCCCATCAAAACTATTTAATATTTATTTTTTCATTAGCGCAATATATACACTGTGCATATAATTTTTTAGTACGTTGTTTTAAAATACGATTACATTATTAAACATATTAACGAGTCATATAATAAAATTAGTATTTAAGTCGGTACACCGATTCGAACCAATTTGGCACCCTAACAAGATTATACTAATCAGCCGAATTCATGGATGCGTAGCCCTCTAGGAAACCCAAAAGGAAAAAAAATCCCTAATATATAATACAGCGATTCCCAATTTTGAGGGTTTTGTTAGAGAAACCCTGAAAATACGATCATTCCTTCTGTTCTAATGGGTTATATATTCCCAACTGCTAGACGATTGACATTATTTTGTTTGTTCATGTTGTTCGCTGCCTTTTGGTTTCATCACAAGGCAACTGATCTCGTCGATGACATACTAGAGAAGATTGTATTCGATCACTTACCCGCATTTTCCGATCTCCCTAGTCTGCAAATCATGGAGTTCCATCGCACTCCGTCGCCCTCGACAACGACTGCCAGGACTCCTATCTCGGCTACCGGACAAAGCCGAGATGTACGGGTTCTTGCCCTTCTCCGTGATGGGGATTTCCCACTGCAACTGTTCACATTTCGGTCGATATTCTGGTTGTTGCGGCTGCGGTGAAAAAACAGGCATCACTTGATTTAATCTCGATATACATTATTGACTTTCATTTTAAGGTTTAGATTTCAGAGCGGACCATTAATTTTGGATCCACTACTAATATAAACTTTGCAAATTAGGTGGACTTAAACTTTTACAAGTTATAACCCATTAATTGAAAATGCTTTTCGATACGAAACCTCTTGATTTTGTTATGTCTGATCGTGCTAATCGAAAGTCTATGAAGATGCTCCCAGCTCCCAATTGTTCATTATTCTCGAACCAAGTACTGATGGTACGAAATAGACAAAAAAGAGGAGAAACACTTCGTGGCAGGTTTAGACGGATGGCTACTCATCGCGGACCCATCTACAACTACCGCTAGCGGTCCCCAATGTCTCCAACTCCAACTCTTCAACCCAATCACGAGCGCCACCATCGCCCTCCCTGATCGCCCTCCCATGCTAGCCAAGCTACTTTCCTCGAGGGACGACATCATCCAAGCCGTTCTCTCCTCTTCTCCTGACAACATCCACGTAGATTGCAACGTCATAGTCCTCTTGGAATCGAGCCCCTACCTAGAATGGTGCAAGGTGTTAGGAGAAGGACGAGGTTGGAAGTTCTTGATCAGCAACGAAATATTCGGAACCCGGCCAGAGGAGGTGTCCTACTACGGAGAGACATTCTACGCTCGAGACTCTAAGAACGTGTACGTCATTCGCGACCTCATCGTCACATCCTCTCACAGGAACTTTAGTGTCAGGGCAGTCTCCCTGTCCTCACTACAAGTTACAAAATATCCTATCAATAGGACACATAATCGCTTGGCGCCAGATCTCGCTGGTCAACTCCTAATCATTTACGACTCCGGAAAATCAGTTTATAAGCTGGTTGTTAGTAGTAGCAGTAGTGACTACAAGTGGGAAAAAGTGAAGAGTTTGGATGGTTATGCTGTGTTCTTCGGAACCCATCAATCCTTTTGCCTCCCGGCATCAGATGATTCCAATAATAGAGTCATAGCCAATCGAATATACTATCCACGCGAGGTGGTTAATCGTGATTTTGGTTGTTCTGCTTCATCTGTTGATCCTTATAAGGGTCTAATCAAGAGGAGCTCTTTTTGGTTTCTACCCATGAATAGGTACGTTAACAAGTAGCCATCGAATTTCTGTTCGGTTTGCCAGTTGGGATTACTGGAAGAAAGTTGAGTTGAGGTTGGGAAACACACTTTTCAATTGGAATCTTCTATTCATCACTCTCAAACTTCAACTCAACTTTTTTCCACTGACCTCAACTCATCAACTTTTCCGAAAAATAAGATATGACGTTGATGCTGATGTTGTGTGTGTAGGGATGTCATCGGGGAGCATATGGAATCGGAGAAAGGTGTTAGTATGAGAAATTGTGGTCAGGCCGATGTTTTTAGTTATTGGACTTGGAAAGATGGTAAAGTTTGTGACGGCAACAGATTTCAAGCTCTTTTATCAATTCAAGATGATGAGGGAACAGTGATGACAAATGGGGTGATATGATGGATTCCCAGAAACTGTGCTTTCCAGAGTTTCTTATAGGGAAGAAGAACGGCTGAAAATTGAATCACGTTTGATTTTTGTGTTTTGAGAATCAATAACTTTTTTGAAAACGATAATTTTTGAAACGGGATATATAAAAAAATTATTGTTTTTTTAAAGCAATTGTGTTTTTATAATACTAGCGCGTCCAATAGTACCCTTTTGCAAATGGCTCGTGAACAGTCGTTGGATCGATTCGAGGGAAATGGTAAAATTTTGACATGACCCCAATTTATCGATACAAAATTTGGTTACAAAGATTCAGTAAGTAAATCTAAGAAAAAACAGAGACGGAAACCAAAAGCACATTTGACCACAATAGAGACCACGTTTTCCACAGCATCCTAACGTCGCCCATCGATCTACGCCGGCTAGCTTGCGTAGCCTGTCCTCACAAAGCCAGAATTTTTCAGTCTTCCAGTGATTTAGCTTTCAGACAGAATCACAGAACACCAAAGGCCAATCAACGAGTCCTCCGTCTTGATCAGATCAAGCTGTCAGAATGCTCTTGATGGTATTTCCTTTGTCTGCAGTAGGAATTAAAGACAATTTCTGATTTACTCAATGGTTCATCATGACATAATTCTCTATGGTAATCGAGCTATCCTTACGTAGAGGTGTGGTGGTGACGAAGAAGCATGCTGCGATGACAATGTAGCACAGAAGCAAGATCAACCCTTTCAAGTAGTTGGATGTTCCATCCTGTAGAGTGAAAGCGGTGACGATGATTGCAATAGCAAGGCTGCCAGTTTCGACGGTGTTGAAATTGAGGTCCATGTCAATCCCAGCTATCCACGCAACTATCACGCACAGCGGAACCACAAACAGCGAGACTTGACACGACGAACCTAGAGCAACTCCAAGAGATATGTCCTGCAAAAAAATGTACCAAAACGGATCAACACGAGATATATACGTGTGGGTTTACGACCAGAATAGTGGTTACATCCATGGGAGATCTTACTAGGACAAACACTATCCTAAATACTCAACATAAACCGTCCTGTCCAATCAAGAAATTTGACGGTGCGGGTGTGACAATACGTTGTAACATTCCTTCAAATTGATGTTGGGTACGTAACATCAATTTGCGAGATAGAAAACAATGGCGAATAGCGGGAACAGATTTGGTCAACATGGTCAACTAAACGAATCGTATTGAAGGACAGATAATGTTGGCTTACCAACTTGTCTTTGAAAGCGAAGATGATGGCACCAGCATGTTCAGCAGCATTCCCTACAATCGGAAGCAGAATGATGCTGATAAAGCTTACTGATAAACCCCAAGAAGTCGAAGCATCTTCGATGGTGGCCACTACGTATTCTGATAGAAGCGCGATCACGACTGTCATTCCGACCAGCCATGCAAACCCGCTCCAGAACCCGATCACCGGCGTCTCTTCTTCCTGGTCGCCTTCACTTTCCTGCTGATTAAAAGATAAACAGTTAGTTTGCTATTCCTAAAATTAATTAGATTTGCATAGCAATAAATCCAGCTAAGTGGTATCATAATAAATGAATTATTTTATATTACATTGGCTGATACCGTCTATACTGCCTAGACAGTGCTAACAAATTTAATATTTTTATACTAATAATTATAAAATAGCGTCTAAATAAAAGATTTATATTAGTAGACACAAATTAATACGAAATAATGAATTTAAAAAAAAATCAAGGGACATTAACGCGCAGGGCATGGTGCACCGCGCCATGCGGTGCGGCTTTCCATTTCACGTTATTACGTCTATCACGATGTAATTGGGTATGTCGAAACTAAAAAAGTTTTTACCTCTTCAGCTTCGAAGAGTTGGCGATGGGTCCAGAGCTGGAACACGATGTAAACGACGTAACCCACGAGCATCACGATGCTGCTAGCCCTCGAAAGCTCGAGCGTGGGGACAGTGGTGGTGGAAGTGTCATCGTTCCCCGCAACTCGGAACAACAGCGGCAGCATGTGACACAACAGTCCCAGGAACAGTAGCAGCATGTTCACGTCGGCCTGCCTCCTGTCGTACTTCTGCTGCTTACCGAGGCTACCTAGCCCGCCGCAGAATAATGAAGTCCCCAACACAAGGAGGAGGTTCGAGAGGATCGAACCGAGCAAGGAGTACTTGACCACTTCGATCTTGTTCTGGCATAGCGCGAATATTGCTATGATCAGCTCCGTTGCGTTCCCGCATGTTGCGTTCAGCAGCCCTCCCACTACATAAAAAAAACAAACATGAGTTCAGTAGGGCTTAGAGTAATCTTCTCCAATTATATATCACTAAAGAAATTTATTAATTGGGGACCATTTTATGGTCCCCAAAACACTAGAAATGGTCATTGAAATTTTTGGACACGTACGTATACTATTAAATGACTAGTGCAACTAACATAGTATTAGGACACGTACTTATCTTGAAAATATCCCAAGCTAATATTTGGACACGTACGTATGATGAATACTAATATCAAAAGATCCATATAGAATATCCCCATGATTCATGTCATAGTAATGAATATTATCGTATCAAATTGTTACATTCCAACGTAAGTATATTGTGATATAGTACCTGTTGGACCGGTAAAGTAAGCGATTTGCCTGCAAAAATTTAGCCAAAGAATAAATAAAGTTAAAGGGAATAAAGCAACCAAAACTTTATACAAAAATAAACCACCAATCAAAAGAACGAAAAGCCTAAACAATGCCTGCCCACTTACTCTGTCAAAAAGCTGACACGTTCGGCTAACGTCGTTAGAGCCAGCAAGCTCAACCCAAACACCCACGGCTGTTACAAAAAACATCACAAATTCATCACTACAATCTTACCAATACTTACATCCTTAATTAAAAAGAATGATTTCACGATCACTTAAGTTGTTCACTTTCATATCATTGTTGATCCAAAATGACCTCAATCGATTGATCTCCCTAAACACACTAAACCGCCTACAAACCCTTCTCCACATTTTACGTGTTTAAAAAAATTAGTTGGGATTATAAAGCACGATGAGTTCAAACATTAATATATGTATCAATGATGCGGGAAAATAAATTAATTAAAATCATGTTAAAACATAACAATAGATAAAAGTATATTATTTAGTCATGTAGTCCAAAATTATACAACTACTTTATTTCATTTAAAAGCTGAGTTTAAATATTTTATAATTCCCGTAACTTTGGACTGTGTTATGTATAAAACATATAATTTTCAAATGATATATACCAATCCCGAGACTTATAATGTTTGACCACTCGATATTTTGAGAGTGTTAGTCTAAACTGACGAGATCAATTAGGCTTATATATGACTCTTAAAACTTGACAGACCAATCTGTCATGCGACCATACTCAAGTGACTACGAAACCATTTCAACCCTATATGTAACTAACATTATACGTACCCTTCCGAAGTTGCATTGGTCGGCGATGATGGCCAGAGGGATGGCCGGGAAGAGAACGGAGAGCTTCGTCCCCAAAATAACCTCCTGGAGGTTCGCCAAAAATGCTCGGAGCAAACTGTATTGGACCCTGTTGACCAGGGTTAAATCGGACTTCTTCCTCAGAGACGACGACGACATGTTGTGAGCCGTACGGCCGTGGTGACTGTGTCCATGTCCGTGCCTCGCTTCCTTCGTCAGCACCTTGTATCCGCCGTTCTCCAGCATCCACGGCGCCGTTTCATTGTTCGGAGGAGCCGCCATTTCGGCTGAAGAGTTTACGTTAAGCAGGAATTCGCTAGCGTGGGACACGATTTTGCTCTCTTTGTTGAAAATGGAAGGTTTGTGTGTCGGAGATGGAACGTCAGGTTGTAGCTATATATAGAGTAATAAATTATTGAAATTACAAGTATATAAATTTTTTTATAGGTAATTTTAGGAGAGGACGAACGAGATAAAATAAAATAAAAGTAGATATTAACTCATGTTGTGAGATCGGTCTCAACACAAGTTGAGAGATATAAAAAAGCTTATCGAGTAACTTTATGGACAGCTCCGTTGGCCGTACAGGCACCACTAGGATCCGAAAGCGAAAGCAGACCGCCAAATAGGATAAAATCTCTGTAATGATAGCACCAGCAACACGAAAGGTGCACCGCCCAAAGATATGGAAAAGAACAGTTTCAGCATTCGCTTCAAAATCGACTGTAGGAAGACAAAAAAAATTATTTATTGATTAAAGAAACATCTTGGTATAATTTCAAAATTAAAATGATTGGATGACCCTACTATAGTGCAGCTTCCAGGAAGCTTCGTATTTTTTGCATTATTCTCTAACTGTACACTATGACGAAATCATGAGCTCCAAATCTTGTCAAAGGAGAGTTGTTATTGCCTGCCTACTGGTGGCCTCGATGGTAGAATCAGTTAGGAGACTCCAGAGGTGGTTTACTCTGTGGCGTATGTTACTGATTCGAGGCTGTTTATTTTTTGATTCGTGAACTTAGTCGGTACAAAGTTATACGACAGTATTTGAGTTAGGTCATCGAATTTGTAATTAAGCGATCTAGATTCGTCTACATTCGTGTACACTTTCTTTGAAGATAGTACATGTGTTTTGTGCACACATATGCACGACGAGATGGAGTCCGGCAGAGCAAACTTAGATGGTGGAAGACCTTGGATTAGATTCTGGTTTGGAGATGTGTCTGAATGCACCACATACAAGATTCAAAAATACACTTAATATAAACTTTGATTTCGTAAATTTCAAATAGGATTTTATTAGTCTAAGAATCAAAGACCCTGGGTGATGATCATCCGGGTCCTCCCCACCATGGCTTTTCTTGTGCGTGCACATATCATTGTATCCTGTACACACTCCATGTGTACAATAGTCGGTATACACTGCGGCCGAGTCCGACAGAGCAATGGTGGCGGCGGTGGCCATGGTCAGCAGTAGCAGTAGAGTCCGGCTGAGTAGAGGGGGGGGGGGGGCATCAGATATTTTGCATGAGTTCGGTTCATGGTCGTTAACTTTTGTTTTATGATGAAATATGGATATCCTAGCTTGACATCCACCAACCCTTGAAATGCATATATATCACATAAGCAAATTGATCTACGAATTTTTCGAATGTTGTCCGGTGTATGTTTTGAATGTCGAACCATAAATCTTTTTTTTTAAATAAAAAACTGAGTAACTGATTTATTACATGAATCAAAGTTTAGTGATCATTAACGTTTGCAAACTTTTCAAAAATAATAATAATTGCATTATTTGAGTGGTATATATATCACAAGTACTTTGTGGTCCCATAATATAAATTATAGAGTAGATATGTGTCTTTGTGGTAATGATCTTGGCGCCAAAATTATTGATGAGGAATGAGGCTTTATCGAAACAAACAAAAAGAGAAGAATGTTGTACATTAACTTGAACACACATTAAACACAAATTATATATATATATTACATGGAAAATACTCTGGATATTAGTTTATGTATAGTCCGATATATAATATGTTTGAATTAGGGGTGGGAAACGGGACGAGAATATGTATACTCATTCTCAGTGGAAAATTTATACTATATATTTCAAAATTTGTATGAGTTAACGAGTACGTATTATTTATATGGAATGGATAATGGGTACCTAATATATATAAAGATGAAATTATTTAATGATGTGCTGTTGAAATCATTTAACAGTAGCTAGTAATTAGTTGTCTAATTTATTAGTTTTACTTCATATACAATAATAATTTTACTTCTTTATTTTAGATTAATGAAATGACTCTATTGCCATAATTGAGTGTACATTATTCATTAATGCCACTGAAGTAGAGGAAAGTCATCTAGCTAAATCCTACGTCAGTAATTAAGATTCTTCAGATGTAGAATATACACTCTTCTGCCAAAACTGGAAGACTACTGAGATGAAAATCTCGGCAACTCTTCAATAGCCAATCGGAAACGGTGTCGTTACTCAAAATTATCCCAGGTTCTGAAAATTTGCAAGTAGAGAGAAAACGACAAAACAAGTACCGAGCCGTACGTACCTACGTACGTACTTGCATGGGAGGGAGAAGAAACTTCGCAGAAGCTTCCTCCGCCGTTTTACGGCCACGCATGTCTACGTGCGTAGTTGGAATTGGACACTCAAAAGGGAACAAACGACAAGCCGTTTTATGGACAGCGAATGAAGATAATAATAACGTTAATTAAATAGCAACATCAGCTAGCCGTCTTAATTAGGTACGAAACGAATGTATAACACATTCATGAATCCAACTACGACAAGACAACACGTACGCCAGAAGGATCCAATCGTTTCGAAATTCGAGTTCAAGTTGTACACAAACACTCCGTACATTGAACATTTGAACTAGAGTTTAGCTATGGGATATTATGATAAAAAGCAACAAGCTATTAATAACTCGTTAATTACTCCATATATATACAAATTTTGACTCAAATACGACTTAATTAGTGCAGGTTTCCATCACGGTCCAACCATTACATCCATCTTCTTACATTGTCTCGCATTAAAACGCAACCTTCATTAATTTCTAATATAGCTAGGCCGAATCATATTATTCCTGAAAGAACACTCAAGAACTTGAGAATTCCGTGGACCATACGGATTTCTGGTAATAATAAATAGATTAATTAGTAGGCCAACCTTGCACGTATGGTGCTCCATGTCGACTCAAGCTAGGCAGCTTCCTCGAAGATTCCCTTCATTAATTTTAAAAATCGCTTCAATTATACATTTACGAAATAATAATACCACTACATCAACAAATGATGGCAATACCGATAGCGATATCTACAATCTTAACAAGTGATATCAAAATCTAATTAACAACGCATTTATTCATCATAAATTGGGTGGATTAACTGGGCCGTTACTGGCTATGATGCACAGCTAACTTTTCTGCCGAAATTTGATGCCGTTGATGATATTACCACTAATTGAGCCCGTTAACCATTGGGCCTTCATTAGTCCAACCACGGGCTCTTAATGTCAGATGCAGGCCCTTATCTATAGACATTGCAGATGAGACTCACAGTTGATCATATTCTGGTCGGACAGTGTACTTATCCCAACAAACTGAAAGTTGACCTAAAAACTCGTCATTCTAATGGGACATGTTCGTCCAATCCATAATCATACATCAATGAGTCTCGTCAAAGGTGGGTGCATATACGATCACAAAGGTCATGTCGATTGCCCACACCGCAACTTGCATAGACAAATCTCTGGTCGTTCATCTTTAACGATCCAAATTCTACCTCCACCGCAACTTGTATATACAATTATTCACCTCTTTATTTTACGCCACAACTAACACAATTTTGATCGATCTCCTCTACAAAGGGTGCATTTCTACGATACGTTTATATTATTCATCTCTCGCATTTTATATGTTTACCCTAATACTCTTTTTTTATTGCATTCTCTTAACTGTTCTCCGAAGAACTATAAGACTCACAAACATCCCAACTCAAAGAAAGGTCATTTTCACACACTCAATGGACCCTGAAATCCAACATCAACCCTCAAATATTCTAATTTCTTTCTCGAATTTAATTTATGAACTTCCGAAATATATCTCGTTGAAGAATGGATTGTCTATTGTTCCGTTTGCCAGCTGAAATATGAGATAAAATTTTCAACATTCTTCTATTCAAACGAAAAATTTAAATCCCAACAAAACATATTTTAAAAATTAATTTTTTCATTCTCATTCAAATTTCATTTCACCTAACCGTACCCATCTCAATCATCCTTATCAATCACACATGGCGACAATTCAAAACCTAGTTGGCTTGACATCCGTAAGTAATATCAAACCGAAACAAAAAAACACTGACTCTGATCATCAGAGGAGGACCCATAAAAAACCGACGGAAAACACTTTTGCCCCTGTATCGGATTCGGAAGGAGATGGTGGGTCCGATGAGACCCGTCTTCGTGTTGTTCGGATCCTCCATTGTTCAGTTCAGCTATGGGGTTTCCGGCTGGGGAGCTATCCTTTCTGATTATTACTCTCGCAAGGTTACGAAAGCTCCACGCTTTTTATTTTACTTTCTGTCAAAGGGTTCTTCATTCAATCAACTATTTTGGGATTTGATTGGTTTTGGCATTCATTCAGGCGGACGTTGTGGTTAGAGGATATGGAGGTTGGAATTCCAGGAATGCTCTTCAGGTTCTTCATCAAATTTTCCCAAAGGTACTCCCCTCTCCATTCGGAAAGAGAAACCCTTTGAAAGAATTTGTTGAGAAATCATACGAGCTTAATAGAATTTGTACATCTTGTTGGGATTGATACTTTGTTTCTGATGCTGATGTTGGTGATCTTCCTCCACATCTTCCTGATGGTGATTTTGGTTGATCTTTGTTAATGAATATTATAAACCTAGTGTCGAAACTCCCTCCAACAACTCGAATTGCCCCCCCCCCCCCCCCCCCCCCCCACCCACAGTTACTGAGACACAATCGTTCATGACATGTTTGACTGATAAAGGGCCAGAGTTTCGAATCATGGTAATCCTTTGTACAAGACTTGTCCCAGCTGTGCAAATTTTGGACTTCTTCTACATTTTGCGTTTGAGTGGGTGTGTTAGTGAAACCCCCAACAACTCAAGTTTTTAGGATGCAATGGTTCATTACAATCTTCCTTCATATACCATCGTTCTGATGCTTATGTTGGTGAATCTTCCTCTATATATTGTCATTTTGATGCAGATTTTGGTTGAACCTTGTCAATGATTATTATACAACCATTGTAGAACCCCTCCCATAAACTCGAGTTATCGGGACGCAATGGTTCATGATATGTTTGGCTGATAAAATGCTAGAGTTTCGTCCCAGAAAGCCCTTACTCCGTTGCAAAATACTTGTAGAAGTTGTGCAAAATTCAGAAGCCTCTAATCATTTTGCACAAAACTCATTGAAGTTGTACAAATTTTAGACTCTTTCGAAATTTTCATTAGTGTGAGCGTGTTAATAAATATTGTAAAACTAGTGCTGAACCCCCTCTTAACAATTCGAGTTATCGGGATACAATGGTTCATTGCAATCTTCCTTCATATACTGTCTTTTCTGATGCTGATGTTGTTCTCAGGATGCAGCTACACAGCCTGCATTGGTCATAGTCTATTTTGGAGGAAACGATGCATGCCATCCGGACTTCAATGCAGCTCATGTACCTCTAGCTGAGTACTATGAGAACATGAAGAACATTGCTGCTCATCTCAAGGTGGTAGTTCATCACGCCGTATGCTATATTAGTTGCCTCGATCGTTTCTCATTCCGCAGAGTGGTTTGTAATTCCCAGGGCCTATCAGGAACAACCCGGGTCATCTTTCTTACTCCGCCTCCTGTCAACGAGAAGCTCATCGCAAAATCTTTTAGGTTGGTACTAAAAAGCTTCATCCTTTTAGTCTGTCTTATCATTACAGAACGAGCGGTTTTTAGTTTCTAACATTACTCGAACTTCTTGTTTCGAAACCAGCCGAGTTAACGGCCGAACGAATGCTGCTATCCGGATGTACGCAGATGCTTGTTTGAAAGTGTCTGTAGAAATGGAGATCACAGCTATTGATCTTTGGGATGTATTCCAACAACGGGACGATTGGCTGTCCACTTGCTTCACGTAAATTTCTCGATCCCGTTTCTCGATCCGATTGCAATCACATTGACATAGGAGTATGTAAGTAGCTAACACATCGATCTTTTGCTATTTTCTGGGGAACACAGAGATGGGATTCATCTGTCAGCTGAAGGGAGCGAGATGGTGGCAAATGAGATCCTGAAGGTGCTGAAAGAAGCAGAGTGGGAACCTAGCTTGTATTGGAAGACGATGCCTTTCGAATTCCCGGGATTGGTAGACCACGATCCCCACGGATACCATGGTTACTTGAGGTTGAAATCGCGGATTTAGCTTCGAAAGGGCTATCTTTGCTAGCAGTTTCAGTTTCTTACTTGTAGGAGAAGAAAATGTAATGTGATAGCATCTCGAGTTGAAATGAAGCCGGGAAAACATTCACATATTGCAATGCACCAGAGAGATTTTAGATACACAAACTAATTCGTAAATTCGGTGGAGATTTCGAAATTATTGGAGACTCTAAATTCTCGAGAAAAGTAATGGAGAATAAATGGGTTTCACATATTATAATTCCAAAATGGCGCACCGCTTTAAATAAAATGAGGCATCTTTCTTTCTTGTTACCCATCTGTTTTTATCCCGCAAATCCCCATAGCCATTACAAAGCTCTGAACTGAAGTTCATCAGCTCGAAGAAGTAGAATTATTAATCAACGGTGGGACCAGTAAGGCCACATATTGTACTGTTTGGATCTCCATAGTCCAGTTGAGCTTCGGAAATGGCGGATGGGGAGCTATTCTCTCTGATATCTACACTCGCAAGGTAACTTAGATTATCAAAATCGTTTGATCAGTTAAGTCTCTGTTTTTCCTCTGAAATTTTCTTATTATTCTTTTTGCAGGCGGATGTGGTGTTGAGAGGATATTCAGGGAGGAATTGGAGGAGAGCTCTGCAAGTTCTCCACCGAATCTTCCCCAAGGATGGTCGTCAGCAGCCGTCACTGGTGATCGTCTACTTCGGCAGTAACGATTCCGTCAAGCCTCACAGAACAGGGCTCGGCCTTCACGTTCCGATTCGGGAGTACGTTGACAATATGAGGAGAATCGCTCTCCATCTCCAGGTATATATAAATCAAATCCGAAGAAACTCGAGTCATTAAGATGCAACGTTTATCTATCTACGTGGTATTAGAACGTCTTCACTTTTGTATGGCCTTCATTCCAAAGACCACGTTAAAGAATTTTATGCATAAACAATTTACGATCATCTTCGAACTACTTGAATTATCAAAATACAAGAGATGTTTTAAGAAATATTATAAGACATGTTAAATAACCCGATTATAAAAATATTTCAAATACTCGAATTATTGGAATATAACAATTGAGTTGTGCACGACTGTTTGATTTTACTAACATCAGCATCGGTGGACGAGGACCTTATGCACAGATCCTTCGGGTAGTGATCTTCTCTCATTTTCTCCTTCAACCTTGTGATATCTTCTCTTCTGATAGAATAAAAACCATAGGGACTTGTGGGAATGGAACGGACGAACGAGTCGTACAGGATATACTCCAAAGCGTGCATGAAGCTCTGCGAGGAGACCGGCATCAAAGGAGTTGATCTATGGACTTCAATTCAGCAACACAAAGACAACAATGATCAGAGCTGCTTCACGTAAAAGAACCCTATTCCTTGACTTACACGTTAAAGCTCCGTCTAAACTCTGAAGAACTCATTGCGAACTTATTTTGCAGAGACGGGATCCATCTATCTGCAGAAGGGAGCAAGGTGGTGGTGAAGCAGATCCTGAAGGCAATCACGGAAGCAGATTGGGAACCCAGTCTGGATTCCCGATCGCTTCCGACTGAGTTCTCGGAAGATTCTCCCTACGATCCAACTGGTCACGATGGCAGAACCATCAACGTCTCTCATCTCGACTTCAACAAAGCTGCCCTGTGGGAGTAGTTGTTTTTGTTCATAGTTCATACATGTAGACTGTAGTCAATATAAACACACAAGCTCGTTTGCTTCACGCTGATCACGAATCGATTCTATGTTCGAAAGAATTGAATTAACTCAGAAGGTCTTTCAGTGTTCAGTTGAAAGGGGGGCTATATTACAAAAGGAAAATTCTAATTTCTACAGAAACCATACCATTCTTTCCCCCAGGTGACAAACCCATACAAACTTCCCCAAACCAAGCGTATATAACAAGTATATATTATCCGGTTACAAAGAATACTACATACAAAATGAGCAGAGGCATCAACAGAAGAATAAGAAGAAGAAAACCGAAACGGAAAACCAGCATCATCAGACCCCCCAGCTTGACTCGTCTGCAACTCGATCTTTCCAACATTCGATTCTTAAAACAGCACAAGCTACGTAAACCTCCGAATATGAGAAATACCTCGTCGCCACCCCTCGTGGCAGTCACATTGATGATTGGAAAAGCGCTCTAGGTCGAGAGTTGGAACCGGCCGGATGGTTTCTTCCGTTTCCATCCCTAATAATTCAACAAAGAAAGCAGAAATGATTTGATTTATCACATGATAAGCATCTATAGAAGAAAGGAGTCTAGGTGGAATACTTACGAAGGCAGCGTAATATACGAAAGTCAACCCCGCAAGAACGATGAAAGCAATTTGGAACACATTGTACCTATAAGAGATCCATCTCAACTGGTCAGTGTACTAATTGAGAGATGGATCACAGGTTAGTCGAATCAAAATACAACTCACTTGTACAGATATTTAATCCCGCGAAGAGACTGCAATGTGTGACCAAAAATTTCTTGAGCAGCTGTTGCTTGTGCATAATAGCCAAATGCCGTGGCACAAAACTGGATCACACTGAAACAGCATAGGAAAAGGCATTGAAAACTATATACTCAAGACACAAAACTACAAACACTGAACAGCAAGAAGAAGTCTTTCATCAAAGACACTAACCTAATCGAACACAGGAGAATGAGTCCCACATTGAAAAGGAAAGAGTTCATGAGAGTTGCACCCCACCTGCAACGTCCAGAACAACATTTGAGTACTACTCACTAACAGAATAACCGATGAACTAAAAACATTGAAACCCGAATATAGTGTCAAGTCAGTTACTTCATGGGATGAATCGTGATGAAAACAATTTTCAGGCCCAGCATCGTTGCACCAGCCACCACAGCAAGGAGAAGGTAAAAGCAGAAGAAAGCAAATGCTGCAGTACCAAGAAGACCTAGCAGGAATATCACAAAGGACATAGTAAGTTTTTAAATGCAGCCCGAAGATGACGAAAGGCATATGGTGATACCACAATGAGAATCTTACCCCACACATCGTCCAACTTGATAAAAACCTCATTGAGTAGAGAAGAAAGAGGAGGATCAATCAACAGATATATGATAATATGAACAATCCAAGCCACTGAAACAATCAATCTACAAAGAAACAAAGAGCAAGGCATAAGCAATAGGCATTAAAAGACCCACTGATTGACTGAGTTAGCCGTACCAGCCGTACCCATAATGAACTAGTTAAAATAAGAATAGAAATAAAACAGGCCAGGCTAATTCCTGTAATGCATTCTCCATAATCATTAACAAGGAGCTTGTTGTGGCCACAAAAAGGGTACCACAATCAATCTCAGAATGTCTCAAGTGTATGAACAGAATATTAAGCCATTTGGAGTTCAGTACTCACCCTAAGGATCCCAACACAAGTTTTGCCAAATAACCAAGTACAGTAAGAGCCCAAGTAGTCTCAGCCTGAAATGGAAGAAACATCAGCTGTGAAATCAAGAGAAGAAAGCAAAAATCCATCTATTTATCTACTTAGCAAACTGTTTTCATACCTTTTCTCCTTGAGGATACATTTCTTCCAGTAAGTTTACATCTTCTTCCAACTGAAGCAATTCCTGGAAGTTTAACCATGGCAGAGATCAGCCAACATTACGATAACATGGGACAAAAGCAACCAACTGAATGATCATTATAGTATGTTCATGGTCACTTGTATCACCTTTTCGACTGCCTTTACATTTTTACGCCATTTTCTCCCCTTAGCACCATTTTTCTCTTCCTGACGCAATGAATCAGCTGCCTTCTTCAATTCTCTGGCTTTTTTACCGAGTTCTGTTGCTTCCTGTAGAATGTACATGAGGTTCAGAAACTTGAGACTACAACATTTTTTATATTGCATCTGATAATCACCTTGATGTACTGTGAGCGAGTGATAACAGCCTTTGGTCGCCGGAGGAATGAGAAAATAAGTCCCAGGGGTAAACTTGCAATACCAACTCCACCAAATATCTGAAACGGTTCAAGAAAACAACAAAAACAGCACATTCTTGAAAAGTGAATGAATTCCGTTTCAAGATAACACCTTCCATTCCCCATTCTTCATGCAAAAAGCAACAAGGTTTGGATTAATGAAAAGGCAAAGCAAGACATTTCCATTGAGAAAAACCCAACAGTTGAGGTAGGGTGATATCTCACCGAGAAAAGCACAGATCCAGCTATTGTAGCAAGTGCAACAACATATTCAGGGAACGTAGTTTGCATAGTCCATGTCTTCTCTGAAGTAGCATTGGCAAGATATGCTGAGCACTGCAACAAATGGGGAAAGCTAAATGTGAGACAAAGATAGAATGAAATGCAAGCAAAAATGAGCAAGATGATTAAAGGAATAACAGAAACATAACCTGACGTGCATTATTTCCAACACACGGTTGACTCATAGAGAAACTCCAAGAAGTTGGAAAGTCTGTCGTGGTCGAGGAGAGATGCCTAACAGTGAAATCAACCTTTCCAACTAGCCCTGATACAAAATCCAAAAAGCATAGATGCATATTGGGTTCAATTTCCATCAACTATTTATAAGAGGTTATTAGGACTTCCAGCATTCTGTTGAGAGCTTGATATGCACGATCATCGATCAAAGCTCAGATACTGATCACATTTCAAGATAGACATGCCAGGCCAATGAACTTCTAGAAAAGGAATTGCTATGTCTTGAAGCAACCAATACTTCTAAGCATTTGAGCTACAAAACTCAAGTCTATACTCTTCACAGAAACACCAACAAAGTCGGCAGATACGTATCACCCCACGGCTCAAAAGCTACAACATAAGCACTAACCGTATAAGATTCCAAGCAGAAGAGCGCAGACAATGGCTGTAGTTATCACCCAACAAAGTGCGCTCTTAATTCGCTTGCCAATGGTCCTGTAAACCAAAACAAGCCATCATCCAATGTCATCCATTGACCAACAGATCATAACGAAGACAAAAATAAAACAAAAGTTTACTTGTCCTGGTCCCCTTCGTAGTAGAACATGGCGAAAGGGATGATGAAGAACACAAGCAAAGCATCGACGATGTAGACGGCGATCCAGAGATCCTTCATCGGCAGAGTGAGATTGCAGGCGCCGTTGTATATCGCGTGGCGACAGGCCTGCCGGTTCGCCACGTCGGCCGGCAGCATCAGTATGGAGATGACAGCGACGGAGAGGCCGAAAACGACGACGAATTTCGGGAAGTAGGCTTGGTTCTTGTCGTCCGGGTGCTGGTAATTGACCAGGAGGTAGACATTGAAGAGGAAGACGATGACGCACACCACTATGGCGACGATTACCAGGGCGAGATTGAAATCGCCCATCCTTCACCCTATCAGCAGCTCGACTTTCCTTCTGGATTCAAACGTGGACGACGAATTCGGTGGCAAATGAAATCAATCGATGATGCTTGGAAAAGAGGGGAAATTTTAGGGTTTTCTTCCTGAATTTGAAATGTTTTTGTTAGATCTGAATTGATTTTTGGGAAGAAGGCGGAGGGAGAAGCTTTGGCTCCGGTGAGTTGTGGGAGAATATGACAATGGATGTAGAAGAACGACTGTTGTAGCCTCGGTCGGATGGCTTAATTACGTGGGAAATGGTCTTAGACTCCTGAGGTTGGGGGGTTTTGGCGGTAATTTTGCTACTTAGTCCCGTGATTGACGAAGCATCGAAACGCTAACAGCCTGTCCAGACGAGGCCTCTGGTCTTTTGAGAGCTTTTTTAAGCCAGGCAGGGTTAAAAACGGCGTCGTATGGCTTTGAAGTCCATTTGTTTATTGGGTTACAAGCATGTTTCTGGTTCATGAGTGTTTTATTTCGTATATTTTATAAATTTAACGTGTATGCGAAATGTTAGAAATCAATGATTCAGCATTTATTATTATTATTTGTGAATTACATACGAATATTAAACTATGCATTATTCTCGATTAGAATATTATTCTTAATTACCTTTTCTATTTTCGTTTGCACCTTCAAAATCATCAAATTAACGACGTTATCTATTTATTATATTATCGTCTTTTTTATAAAAATTTAAATATGAATATCCTCAATTATATGTAGACATTAAAACCACATATAATTTATTCTTAACCCGAATGAAAACCTCACACCTATTTTTTTCCATCATTGCTCATACCTCCAACATTATCAGTTCAAAATATCGTCATAAATTATATAGTCGTCATTTTTCATAATAATTTATAATTTGAATATAAATGACAATTATATTTTTAATGAAGCACTTGTACCTTCAAATAATCCGTAACTCAACTCAAATTATAAATTATAGTCAATTCATAAAAATAATTACCTGCTATTTAGATAATCCAATCTAACATAATCCACGATTTCGTAATAATCTAACCAAAATAACCTCGTCCGCTCGATTCAACCTCCAAATAATTTGGGAAACAAAAGTTCTAAAGATCTTACGATGCATATATATAATACAACAAATGCCATTTGGCTAATGGCTTCTCCA
Organism: Linum usitatissimum; assembly: GCA_030674075.2. NCBI lineage: Eukaryota > Viridiplantae > Streptophyta > Magnoliopsida > Malpighiales > Linaceae > Linum > Linum usitatissimum. Next base: position 5,741,950 of record JAUJYP020000155.1, on the reverse strand, counting down.
TTATTATTGTTTGTCGATGAATTAAAAAAGACAATCAGCGCCGCCGGAGATCCACACAACCTTCCCCTACCGGCTACCACTATGCATCACAATTAATTAACATCAACCAAACTCCGGCGATCAATTACTTCCCAGATTGCAATCGTACCATCAATTCTTCGTCATCGGTTCTCTCGTCGCCATCTTCTGTCCTTCCATTTCCATCAAATTCCCTTACACATCCGCCGCCGGTGATCGGAACTACCCTCTGTTTTGTTTACATAATTGAGTAATTATATTCCTCTGTATTTTTCCCGTAACCGGTGGATGTATCTTAATTAGGCTGTCGATCTGATGCCATTTTGAGGCAATTTCATACGGAGCTTGTACCAAGTTCGCTTGAAAAGTCCGACGACTTTCCAGCCGCGGCGCCCAAGGGTAAGCGACGGCAGCGTACCCCGCGGGGATTTTTGCTTGTCGTCGGCGGCGGACATTGTCTTCTTCCCGGTGCTGGCGGACTTCTTGATTGAGATTCCACGCTCCATGTTTTTTGGTGTGTCTGATTTGTTTATTGATTACCACTTGGTCTCCTTCTTCTTGATTTTAGAATGATTCATTGTTTATATAATAGTTATTGCATTGCATCGGCGACTTAACTGAACTCTGTTAGAACAAGAACTCCGGCAGCTGGATTTTAGCTGTGGCTTGTAGTTTTGTTGAGGAATAAGTAACGACAGGGTGCCAAATATTAAAATCCAGCCATAGGTTAGATTTTTTGAAGCTATTTCACCTTAATATGTTAAGAATGGTTGTATTTTAATGTGATACAAATATAAGAGATTATAATAAACACTCTCATATTCAAAAGGACATAAGTATTTGTTATAAAAGAGGCCATAAGAACACTGAAATTACCCAAATAAATAATTTAAAATTGATATTAGATATAATTTAAATTCTTAATAATATCTAGTACACTTCAAAGACCGTATCCTACAAAAAATATAATTCAAACCGTACAAAAAGGGATATAATTACTTTTCTTTTGTGTACTATACATTTTTTAAATTAATTTTAATTGTGGCATAGATTAATTAAAATAAATAGTTAAACTACATAATATTAGATTGACAATTTAAAAATTGAGTGCGATTTTGAAAAATGATACATGTGGTTGAAAGAGACCATAATGTATTGAAAATTTGTAATTTCAAGTTAGTGAAATTAATAATGGATTATATACTATCGTTCAACTTTATTTCACTTGTAACTTCTAAGTTTTTTTTAAAATTTTATTTTTGGTTTTATATGTATTTTGTAAGATGAAATTTAAATAGTTAAACTTGGCTCAAATATAAATTCATTACCTATCCATCCAAAAAAAAAATCAAATTCATTATATTTCATAGGGGTCCTTTTGTATAATGACTATTAGGTGCTATTAATATCTATAACACCTAATAACTAGTTATTCCAAAAATCATCTGTTTTTTCGTTAAGTCGAATAATTAATTATTGGATGTTATTTTGAAATTCAATAACACCCATACAAATATTCACCAAAATAGGTGAATTTCTTAACATAGTTCAGATTTCACTTTCAGTTTCCAATTTGCCCCCGATTAAAACAAAAATTACATGCCATTCGGCTCCACCTTCAATAACAAACTGTTTCCCCGCTAATTTAATATTCCTGTGTCTCTTTTTTTAAAAAAAATTTATCCGTCTCTTCCAGTATTGCCGATGATAGATCCGTCACCGATTCCAACTTCAACTACAATCAACCACCGTCTTATCTGTTAAGCTCGATAGAATTTGGGGGGCCAACGAGCTTCTTCTTCATCATCTTCTTCTTAATTTAATTAACAAATACTTTGATCATTTTATTGCACAACCCACTAACTCCAAACAAATAGACATTTACCAGATCCGGGCCGAGGCCCAACATTCAAGATCCATCAATGGGCTCAAATCGGGAACTTCGGCCGGAAATGGTAGCTCTGCAGTCTGCATAGCAGAACTCCGTCGTCGATACATCCAATTTGTTTCCCGCCGTAGAGACGTCGTCAACTCTGAGCGGGTCTCTTCCCATCGACTGAATCTCTTCACCCAGGTACGTCGAGTCTCGCGCACATTTCGAAAATCATACTGCAAAAACAGCTCCTTGTAGCTTCAGTAGTAGCTTCAGCTCGTTCGAATTCGTTTAAACTCATATATCGCCGTTACGAGAGGTCAATGCATCGAAGGAATTAGACTCCTCGCACGATACTAGTAGTAGAATTGGCAAAACAAACGTCAGGGGATTTAGTTAGGATTGTGGACACTGGAAGACTGCTAAGTTTGATTTCGAGCTCCGTCACAGTTTTTGTATTTCTCAATTCGTTTTGTATGCAGGTTTAGCTGATCAGACTGATCGGTGAAATTTTCAGTTGATTATTGGTGGAGCTGAGAGGAAAAGAATAGAAGATGGGAGTGAAACAGGCTATAAAGAGCCTGGATGCTTTCCCTCGTGCAGAAGAACACCGGCTGCAGAAAACACGTTCTGGAGCTCTTGGTAACCTTACTCTTTCAACTCTAGGATTTGAATTTTATGTGAATGCTGATTGTGCTCTAGCTCATACACAAGGCATTATCCGATATTCCGATCATTTTCTTGTTTTTTTGGATTAGGGGAAGGGTTTCTACGTACTCTTGCGGATGTTTGAATTAATTACTAGTCAATTGTCTTGCTTGAGTTAAGGATGATCGTAGGCCATCTTCTCAAAGTTCAGATTGGCGTTGTATGGGCATAAGTGATTGAGCAAGCTTAGTTTTTTTTTCCAAGTGCCGCCCTTGGACTTGGTTTCTTTGTCCCAATGCTGAAAGGGTAGAGTTTTAGTCCGCTTAAACAATGCATTTCTATCTGAAGTTAGGACTATCATCAGGACATTGTTTTCTTGTTCGTCTTCAGTAATGCAGTGCAGTTTCCTTCTTTGATGCATGCCATCCTATGGCGTAGGATGTTGTGCTTTCGATTTGCACTCGTATATCGTTGAACAAACTTCTATCTCCGATTTGTGATCCTATTCTATTTGTCATTTGTTCCTTTTCAGTTTCGATTATTGGGCTTGTGATAATGGCTACATTGTTTCTGCATGAGCTCTCTTACTACCTCCAAACGTATAAAGTTCATCAGGTCAGTAATGTACCTTTTCATGTCAGCTACCTTTTCTTTCTATATTATGAACGAGGAGACTCGGCTGCAGGAAAAATAATATCTATTTGAAATGACGACCATAATTACATAAAAACTAATCTTTATTGGGTATTATGCTAATTCTTTTGCTTGTTCTTTGATTATATCATTTTTTAATAATGTGGCAAATCTTAAAGCAGAAGTTAAACACCAGATTTCCCTTTAAATTAGTAGCAAATGTGAATTCCTTTTGGGTTAGATCCAGTTCCTACCTTCTAAATGCCTTGCAATGGTAATCGATACAGCATGAATTAGAACTAAACAATTAACATACTCTGCCGTAGGTTCTGCTATATCATGAGACCAAGCATTAAGAACTCCCTATAAGTTAGTTTTGGTTTTGTATTTTTCTTGAAATTAAGCCATTAACACCTCCATTGTAATAGGTTCGCCTGAATCAGGATTTAAGCTTGTGATTGTCATTTATGCTAAACTTTCATTCGTGTGCTAATAGATAGTTTTATTGTGCTTCTATCTTGCAGATGTCCGTAGACTTGACACGTGGGCAAACGCTCCCGATCGATGTAAACATCACATTTCCTTCCGTACCTTGTGATGGTTAGCTATGATATTACTTCTTCATCTTTGGTATCTTCATCTATTTTGTGTCTTGTTATATCATTCACATACTCTGTTCCTTATTTTTGCCCGTCTCCTTATCTTCTTAGTATTAAGCGTGGATGCAATTGACATGTCTGGAAAACATGAAGTGGATCTTGATACAAGTATATGGAAAGTAAGATCAAACTCCTCCTTTAATCGCCTGGAGGAAATTTTGTTATGTTACTAACAAAGATGGACTTTTGCAGCTTCGACTGAACAGTCATGGACAGATCATTGGCACTGAATATTTGACAGACCTCGTGGAAAAGGAACACAGTCACAATCATGGTAATATATCTCCACATCAATGAAACACCTTATCTGTTGAAAAACTGACGTCTGAGTTGTATGGAATTTCGTACATCAGTTTTACAGTATTGGAACCTGCATAGTTGTTAGAATTTTGTCTACACAGTAACATCGGTTTTCTCTATGCCTTACTTTCATTTCTGGTCATGATAGTTCTTAAAATCCATTTGGAAAGTTGCGAATGTGAAAGGTTGGGGAACTTGAGGTTGTAAAGTATATTCAATTTGAAAAGGAACACTGCTTCTTATTTCGAAGAAAAAAGACACTGCTTCTTTCATTTACTAGAAAAATGACTATGCCTTTTCCTCCATTTCATCACTCGCCTTTGCGCCGTTTTAGGGGGTACATTTGCTTTAACAGGTTCGTATTATCACTGTATCATACAGTAACTTGCATAGGGGGGTCAATTATTAGCTGTCGTGAGTCGTCATTGTCAAAGGTTGAGGAGCTTCGGAACCAGTGATTAGTCTATGTTCCTCATGTTAATTTCAGGAATGCTTGATAGGTGGATTTTCAGGATTGTGGAATCAGTGACTTAATCAAGCACTCGAAATGTGCTACGATGATAAGGGTACGAATCAGGCAGACATCGGATCGGATGTGTACATCCTTTTTTCTCGAAAAGCTTCAGAGCTTTTGCGGAGATGGCTTCGAAGCACAAGAATTGATTTGGAAGCAAGTATTCCACTTTTTTACCAGGGTTATTAGGGCTCATAGAAAATTGCAGCTGTTGGAATAAAAAGGAACTTCTTAGAGTTACTGATCATGTAATCAGAACCCTGTTCAGTTAGTATATTTGACCTGCAATTTTCATTCGTAGGCGCATTCAATGAACCTGCGGCTCCGTGTTCTGATTGAATCTGCGAAACTAATGGTAAGTAGAATTGGCGTTGATGGAGTTATACTAGTACAACCAACTGGTACGGTACAATTTTTACGATCGCGGCGATATCGTGGCATGACACTGTGCATTAAAGATGGCTGATAGTGGCAGCTTGAGGAAGCCCCTCAGGGATGGTTTGGTTTGGAGCTGAGGATGAACAGCTCGAAGGAAGTAAACGATCAGCATTTAACGTCCCATTGACAAGGATCGATGGATTGATGTTTCAACCAATAGCTGCGTCGAAATCTCAAGGAATACCATCACGAATCGGTAAATGAATCAACTTCTTCGTTGATCGGTGTTGGTGCCGCCGGTGAAAGCAACTGGAGTATAAACTCCTAATTACCGATTAGCAAATTCATCAAGGAAAAAGATAACACACTCCAGAGGCAAAAGACGAAAGTAAAACCATCAATTTCACAAGTCCTTGATCATCCAATTACATTATCCCCAGACTCCGGAAATTATAAGATTCTTCGAGTAAAATCCCTAACTTCCCAATTTCAGGCCGCTGGAATTCGACAACTAGAGCTTTTCCACTGTTAAATTTTTTGAACACATACCTTGGCGAGAGGGATGGTGGCGGCAAGTCGCCGGTCGAATTAGATGCTTACCGGTTTGGTGAAGATGGCCACAGATGGAATCCAGTAGCGTCACCAGCAGCAGGCTCCTTTCGGATCTGTTCTTCCAGTTCCAGATGCTTCCGTTGCATTTCACTTTTTCGAAAACAGATCTGATGCGGAAATTGTGACAGCTCCGAATCCAAACCCATATCTCGACCCGGGTACAACCGGGTCGGATCCTGATCCGCTCCCGAGGGAACTGAAGAAGACGAAGGCGGCGATGTAGGTTCAGAAACCAGCCGGCGGGTGACACTGGGAGAGGAATCCGGGGTAGGATCCGGGTTGGCGCGTTTCTGGTTGGAATTGGAAGATCGTTTGGCATTCTTGCGAGTTCCTCCTCCGCCACCGCCGACGGGGATGTTTCTGAGAGCGCCGCCTTTGGTCCAGTAGCGGCGGCAGTCCTTGCAGAAGAATCGAGGCTGGGAGAGGTTGTAGTTGTTGTAGTAGCAGAATTTCGTGTTGGAGGAGTCGCAGCGAGGACAATTGAGCTGCTCTTGCTCCGGGAAAGGCGGCGCTGGCTGCTGGTGAATCATCGGGAATTCCGAAGTCGGATCTTGCATTGAAATTACCAGATGTTGAAATTGTGGAGTTCTGGGTGGCTGGTGAAGTTTCCACCTCTCGTTTCGCAATAGCTAAGCACAAGAAGCGATCTGATTTTTTTCTTCTTCGAGTTGGTAAAGCTTATCTCTTCAAGTCAACTTCATATTTATTTTTTCTTTTTCTGAAACAGTCATCTTCATAATTCTTACGATATTTCACTTATTCACTGGAACTATTCGGATCTTCTACTTCATCATCATCATCATCATTTTCACCATTTGTTTCCTGCTGTTGTTATGGCGGTGGCATGGAGAAAAAGATTAATTAAAGTCGGAATAACTATTCAGAAACCAGTATTGACTATTTCTCGCCGGAGCTTGTTGCCGCCCGAACAAAATCAGAGTCTTTCCAAATAAATAAAAACAAATCGGCCGTCGTCGTCATAGATTAACAATAATACACCAACCGTCCCACATCAAAGTTGTCTTTCGAATCGAATCTTTCCCCTTTTCGAGTTTTTTTCTCCTTGTCTTTGGATTCTTACCAAGGAATGAAAGCTCACTCTGTAAATCAGCCGGCCGATTTCAACCGCCGGCGGTTGGAGTTTTCTGTTTTAACGTCGCCCAAAATCCCACTATTTAAGAAACCCACTTCCCATTTGAACTTCTCCGCAATTTCCATACACAATGACGCTACCCGATTCGCAATTCTACTGGCCTGCAACAATCGGCTTACTCTGCATCACACTACTCATCCTCAAAACACTATTCGCCGGAACCCGACCCGATTCCCCGCCGCCGCGTCCATTCGCGCTTCCGATCATCGGCCATCTCCACCTTCTGGCTCCGATCCCACACCAAGCCCTCCACAAGCTCGCCCTCCGACACGGCCCGCTCTTTAGAATCTCCCTCGGCTCCGTCCCCTGCGTCGTCGCCTCCTCGCCGGAGACGGCCAAGGCGTTCCTCAAGACCCACGAGTCCTCCTTCTCGGATCGACCGGGATCCGTCGCAGTCGACTACCTCACTTACGGATCCGCCGACTTCTCGTTCGCCCCACACGGGCCGTATTGGAAATTCATGAAGAAGCTCTGCATGTCGGAGCTTCTTGGTGGCCGGACTTTGGATCGGATGGCGAATCTCCGGCGGGAAGAGATCGAATCGTTCTGTTTAGGGATTTTGAAGAGAGCAGGGGAGAGGGTTGAAGTCGGCGGGGAGCTGATTCGAGTGACGAACAATGTGATCTCGAGGATGGCGATGGGAGCGAGATGCTCCGGGGACGGCGGCGGGGAGGCGGAAGAGGTGAGGGATGTGATTCGGGAGACGGCGGAGCTGACTGGGAAATTCAATTTGGCGGATTTTGTGTGGTTCTGTAAAGGATTGGATCTTCAGGGGTTTGGGAAGAGGATGGAGGTTGTGAGGGAGAAATTTGATTCGATGATGGAGAGGATCATTAATGAGCACGAGGAAGAAAGGAAGAAGACGAAGAAGAACAACAATGGTGGTTTTGAGGACGATGATGACCAAGTGAAGGATTTGCTTGATGTGTTGCTGGATATTTCTGAGGATCAGAGTTCAGAAATCAGACTGACCCGTGAGAATATCAAGGCTTTTATCCTGGTAATAAGCAAGAGATTCATATAACCAAACTTTTCACTCGGGTTTGGTTTGTCAGTAATCCTTTCAAAACGAGTACTATTGTGCCTGGTTTCATTAATTAAGGTTATCGTTACAAAATAGTGTGCTAATACAAACTAATGCATGTAGGACATATTTGCGGCGGGAACCGACACATCGGCGATCACCACAGAATGGGCACTGGCAGAGCTAATCAACCACCCAGAGATGTTAACCAAAGCACAACACGAGATCGACTTAGTAGTGGGGAAATCGAGGATGGTCAAAGAATCAGACATTCCGAACCTTCCTTACCTCCAAGCCGTGGTGAAAGAGACGTTGAGGCTCCACCCGACGGGGCCATTAATAGTGCGAGAATCTTCTGAGGATTGTGAAGTCCAGGGCTACAACATACCGGCTAGGACCAGGCTGTTCGTGAACGTTTGGGCCATTGGCCGCGACCCGAACCACTGGGACGATCCGCTCGAGTTTAAACCCGAGAGGTTCGTCGACGGGAAGGGGTCGCAGGTCGAAGTGAGGGGGCAACATTTCGAGATGCTTCCATTTGGGAGTGGGAGGAGAGGGTGCCCCGGGACTACATTGGCTCTTCAAATGGTGCAGACTATGTTGGCTGTGATGGTTCAGTGCTTTGAGTGGAAGGTTGATGGAGATGTTGATATGGAGGAAGGAGTTGGGCTTACTCTGCCTAGGGCTAACCCCTTGGTTTGTGTCCCTATAGCTAGGCTACATCCCTTTCCAACCAATGGACTAGATAATTAAGTTACGAGTTTGTATCACAGTTTTTAAAATTATGGTTGAATGTCTAATTAATGAGTTTAACTGTATATGACCGTTCAACTGTTTCAATAATTATAAATTATAGTTTAAACTACCAAGTGTGATTGAATCACAATCTTACTTAAATTGTTGAGGACTATTTTAAAAATTAATTCTCAATCGAATCGTCTATATCATTACAGTTTTGAAAATTTTGAATGGATTTAAATTCGTTAAGAAATAAAGAATTCAATTACAATTATTTGAAAAAACAAAAGAGTTCACCATATTTTTCCACTTAACTCATCTTATCTTATTGGATTCTATAAGAGTTTGGTGGTTGTTTTTATTTATTTTAATTAATCTTAATATTAATTTTAATTAGTCAGAAACCAAACCATTCCCCCATAAGGATTTTAATTTTGATTAAATTTTCGTTTTTGTATTAATTTTGTATACCTGGTGTATCAAGAATACTTCCGACAAAAAAAAACAAAAAAAAAAGATTTTCATAAAATAGAAAGAAAAGGGCAAAGAGTTACAAGTTGCCGGCTTCTTTTCAGAGCAACTTTTACTCGAAGACGACGTCTCCGACGTGGTAGGTCGCCGCCGCCGCACTATCAGTGGATAAAAAGGTTTTCTTGCCGTCCCCGATTTCTCTGTTTCCATTAAAAAAAGAAGCTTATTGTTTTTCCCACCAATGACGCTTTCTGCTGGCTCCTGAAGCACCCAGTTTCCTTCATATACAACAACGGATCCGGGTTTCATCTCTTAAAACTTCGGCGATCAATCACCGAAGAACACAATGGCAGAGGGTATTTGAAAATTACAAATTTTCAATCCCCAAACTATCATCTTCTCCGTCTAGTTATCTCCCAAAGCCTTCGCATTGTCCAGTAGATCTGGTAGATAGATATTGGTTGGAGGTTTCAACTTTTTAATCCCAAATGCGTGAAAAAAACAGCTCTCTTGCTGATGCTGAACAATTCTTGCTGGGATCCTTGATCTATCCATCCTATCCTCTTCGTTGCATTTTCAATAAAGCGCCAATCTTTTTGCAGCTGCAGTCCGAATTATTTCTATCTGCTTAGGGTTAGGTCTTTGATACGGAATGGTGTCTGTCAACATTGGAATGCTGCATTATGTGTTGGATCACATCTATGGAGCGGTAATGCACAGGAGCAAGTTGAGCGCTCCATTCTTCTCCAAAGGATGAGGTGGCCAAAAGCTTGCCCTCTTGGAAAGAATGGTGAAAGATTTCTTCCCTGAAGTGGCCTCTCAGTATGGTTCAGCCTAACTGGAGGACTATTTGGGAGAGCAAGACTGCTTGTTTAAAGGAAGGAGTGTTTATGACTCCCTGTGATGAGGAGATTTTCAGTTACCCCCCCCCCCCCCCGAGAGTCGCACTGCTCGAGTGGCTTTCCTTGCTCCGAAATCGGGGCCCAGGGAAAGGATGGCTTGTGTCGTTCATCTTGCTGGTAAGGAATTTGGTTGCTTTTCCTGTTTTTTAAGTGAACGGGGTATTGTCAAGTTCCTACAATCCTACGCCTAGTTGATTTTGACTTCGGAAAGGGTTTAGTTCTGTGTTGCGTTACATTGCCGATTGTCTAGAGGTTCTGTAGACAAGGGTTGAAGGAATTTGTCAGTAGATTTGCCAGTTGCTAGCTTTGCTTGACAACTGCCTATTTGATTGAAGGAATTTGTCAGTAGATTTTAACAGTGCCTATTTGATTGACAACTCTACTGTTGGAATTTCGAAGTGGTGTCTAACTTGGATGCTACTGACTGCTTACTAGATATGAAGCACGATTGACTGTAGCGGAGAATTGAAGCATTCTAGTCCCATCTTTTTCAGGCACCAGAGATCACACCTACGAGTGTAGGTTACGCCTTGCTGCACCATTGCTGAAGGACAACATTGCAACCATGGTGTTGGAAAGGTTAGAGCTTTTTGTTTCATTTACTCTCCGTAAGGTGAAATGTTCATCACTCAGTGAAAAAAACGTATGACTTTAGATGTGCACTTTTGTAGCCCTTTCTACGGAAAAGGCGTCCGATGATGCAGCAGGGTGCCAAACTCTTATGTGTTCGTGACTTGCTTCTTTTGGGTAAAGCAACTATTGAGGAAGCCAGTAGTCTCTTACACTGGTTAGATGCCAAAGCAGGTTTTGGAAAGTTAGGCATCTGTGGCCTTAGCATGGGTAAGAACCAAATTAAGAACCATATAATGCCTACTCGGATATCTCCAGGATCTCCTGAATTAGGTTTTTACGAGTTCTCGTTTCATCTAGGTGGCGTTCATGCTGCGATGGTTGGATCGTTGCACCCAACGCCTGTTGCGACTCTCCCTTTCCTTTCCCCACACTCTGCCGTGGTCGCATTCTGTGAAGGTATTCTACAACATGGCACTGCTTGGGAGGCTCTGAGAGCCGATCTCGCGGAGCAAGTAGCTGCAATGACCCTCGAACAGGTGCGAGAACGGATGCGCACCGTGCACTCTCTCACCGATGTCACTCGTTTTCCTGCCCCAAAGATCCAGAGGCGGTTATTTTCGTCGCTGCAACTGTAAGTAAACATAGAGCACACAAATAACTCATATATGATGTTGATTGCCTATAGATCCTGAAGCAAAGGCAGTTAAAGGAGCGAGCTTTCGTCACGACTTTATGCTCATGCACATAATCTCTTCATGAAGAGTCTTTAAACCTTCCATTTGCCAGTTATCTAACCATGTATCCTTATCTGGTTGCTTTGCAGGATGATGGTTACGTCCCGAACTACTCGGTTTTAGAGCTTCAAAAGGCTTGTCCTGGTTCAGAGGTCAGGTGGGTGCAGGGAGCCCATGTTTCGTTGTTCCTTCTCCACAACAGCGAGTTTCGAAGAGCGGTTAAAGATGGCCTGGACAGATTAGAATGGAAACAACCTCCATTGTGACAGTAAGAATCGGTGTATAGGTTAACAGCTTTCATTTTTTTCTATTTGCTTCAGACTTTCAGTAATCTTTGTAACATAGAATGATTAAACCATTGTGTAAACTTCAAAGATACCCTTTGAAATTCGATCGCTTGTTTCTGGGGTGTCTACTTGAATCCTTGTTGTACTTTGTAGAAACTCTGATCCTAACCGAATTGGAGACCGCACTGGATTTGCTGAATCTTAACTAATTCTATTGCAGTTGCTGCCGTCTTGTGCGTGTTATGAATCTGACAAATCTGACAAATCGCTCCACCAATTATGAACAATCATGCACCACCACCCATAAAATCAAGAAAGAACTCTCAACGTGTCAATCCTTACTATGTAGGACCTAGCCTCAAGAAAAATCGCCACACGAACTATGAACAACCATGCACCAACTTATAAGTACAAGCTATAATCAGTAGAACGTCTCAAAAACTAGACAGGTCGAAACAAATAATGTAAATAACACTCGTATCAGACATAAACCCATCAATAATTATGGATTCATTATCTCAAAGCAAACCAGATCAGACAGATCGAACCGGCTTTCGATTCAAACCGGTATTCCTAGTTCACCTATGTCCGACCCGGACCGGACAATTTAGTGATCCAAAGCCCATGGTTGATCCGTCAAGGCTCCAGCCCAGACCCATAATATCCCAAGGCCCATAACTCGATCGAAGGATGTTCAGTTACCCTAGAGAAATAAAAAGGGGGTTTAGGGTTTCGCCTTATAAGCATTTCATACCCCATTCGACCTTGACTGACGGCAGTGGAACTCGCTAAGGTTAGAGCTGCTGCTTTCTGCATCTTTCACCAATCTTTCTTCGCCTTCCCTTTAACCTGAAGAGATTGTTCTTTCTGTTGCAGCTTGATCGCTAAAGAAGTATTCTCTGTGACCAACAGCCAGAAAGCCAAGATGTCGGGGTATGTAAACGATTCGATCTCATCACTTAATCTCGTATTTCGCTGTATATCGCTGCCGCTTTGTTTTCCTTTTGATGGTCTTGCAATTTCTCGAAATCTGCATTTAACCCAGATCAGATTCTATTACAGTAGCTGTCCTTGCATCTCGTTGGAAATTGACGTTTAGAGTTCGTTTATTTGTTCATTTACCGTTTATTATTGTTTTGGGTACTGCGGTTTTTTCTTACTTCAGTCTAAAGGTTGAAACTTGATGTGAATGTAAGAAGTGATATGCTGTCATTTTGTTTGAATTGGTATACTAGATTGTTGATTCCGGTGAAATGGTGATTTCTTTTTTTGCAGTGAAGAAGTTGCCGTCCAACAGCCTGAGGCTCCTCCGGCCGCAGCCCCTGCTCCTGCTCTCGGTGAGCCAATGGATTTGGAGACGGCATTGCAACTCGTGCTGAGGAAGTCACTTGCTCATGGCGGTCTCACCAAGGGACTTCATGAGGCTGCAAAAGTGATTGAGAAGCATGCTGCTCAGCTTTGCGTATTGGCAGAGGACTGCAACCAGGCAGACTATGTCAAGTTGGTGAAGGCTCTCTGTGCTGATCACAACGTTAGCTTGATGACCGTTCCCAGTGCCAAGACCCTTGGTGAATGGGCTGGTGTAAGTATCTCCTTCACGAGTTTCCCAGAGATTTGTATATGTTATTTTGTTATCTGCTTAACACGTGATTGGACTAAGGGTGGTGATGCTGTTTCTTTATGGCCTTCCCTGTTGTATTTCTATGTCAAGTTTCTTTCTTACTTGTATGTGTAATTTTATCAATTGAACATTAGAGAATGATGCTTTAGTAATTCTTTTTGGCCATGGATTTGACTGAAGTTAAGCCCTCTATTGTGATTTGTTGGTTTTACTAATATCGAAAGTGGTAATTTTACCTAGTGTCTGGTGTTTTAGTTAGCTGTTTTTTAATTTCTACTTCTATTTGTCTTGAGATGTCATTTGGAAAATGACTATAACAGCATCTTGACATCATCTAATGCTGTGCTGCAGCTTTGCAAGATCGATTCAGAGGGAAAAGCCAGGAAGGTGGTTGGATGCTCCTGTGTTGTTGTGAAGGTATATAGTTTACTCTGTTGCTTAGAACTCTTAGATTAAGAATTGTTCGAGTCTGTGTTCTCATTGCTTACAAAGATCCCTTGCAATTCTGCAGGATTTCGGTGAGGAAAGTGAAGGGCTAAACATTGTTCAAGAGCATTTGAAATCTCTATAGATAGGTTATGATGCAAGGGAGGCTTGATGTCGTAGTTGCCTGCCTGTACTTGAATTTGGCTTAATCCTTTGCTTATTAAGTTAGATTGAACACCTGCAATTTGATATTTGTTGCTGCCCGAACACTTCCTTTTGGTTTCTGCTATCTTCAGTTTTGAATTTTGGTTTGATGGTGTATGCTACTATTAAATGAATGCTGATCGCTTGTTTTGTTGGTGACTCGTTAAGATCCGAATCCGGATGGTCAAGTTTTGTTGATTTGTGTTTTATGCTGACCTAAAATTGAACAACCATCGCATATAAACATAGGTGAGAAGACATACTACCTTGAATGATTTCGAGAACTTGCCTAAAATTTAACTGTGACCTGCTCGTAATTGTGTGTACTTTTATTCTACACAAAATATTCGCTAAAGTTTATCTATGATCCAGCAGAATGATCATACCTGAGTCGTGTCAATGAGTATCTCGATTCACTGGCACTATTGTAAGATTTCGTTGATAAAGAAAACATCTATCGGTAAGATTTCTGTGTTGGGGGGTTTGATTGAGTGGTGCAATGGTGACATTACATTTTTACTTTACGGAGTAGCCAAGTTGATCACAACCCTTATGTAAGTACGTCTAGTTATATCGAACTGGCTTAGCGACCAAAGATAAGTTGTGTCGATGAGCATCACCATTGGTAAGAATTTGGGTTGGAGGTTTCTCTTAGTGATGGAATGACAACGATCGTTACAGAACTAATTGAAAGTCAAACGCTTCAAGACTAGCTATGTCGATGTTTTGATAGATTAAGGGACAACCAAAACACATAGTCAAACTCTTCAAGACTAGCTATGAAGATGTTTGGATATATTAAGGGAATCACTCGAAAGCCAAAACACATAGATACTTCGTGAGGCTTTAACTTGGACAACAAGCAAGCTTTGTTTATCAAAATCCAGAATTCCATACTGTTCCAGATTCCAGATTTGCATGTACCTTCGAGTCTTTAACTTGACCAGAGGTGGGAAATGGATTTCCCCTTTTTGCATGCCGCAACACTGTCCAGCACTATGCTCTGCAGCTCCTTCTCAATCTCCTCGATTGGCCGACACGCATCGATGGTCTGCAACAGATGACGTGATGAGAAAGTGAGAGCAGAATCTTCCTGTATGTTGTGCGGGAAATGCAGGTAGAGAAAATAGAAACCATAGTAATTTGTTGGACATGTATAAAGATTGATGCTTTTGAAGTTCATAGAAGTCAGGATGACTGAGTAACGGATTAGATTCATACGGAATTGAGGATCATAACTTGACGAAAACAAAGATAGCATGCACTATTGCAAGTTCGGATATTTTCTGGGACTCCAATTGAAGTAAGATCACATTTACGGCAAATTACAGCACTGTGTCCAAATAGGACTTCAATTAAGCTGGTAGCAAGGTTGTTCATTGTTCAATGCAAATCAGGAACAAAGTATAAATCACAAGTTACCTGCCAAGAAGAATCACGGAGGGCACGATAGCATTCGGCAACCTTCTTTTGAAATTCAAGCTGCTCGTATCGTTCACCTCCATAGCCCCCTCTCTCTGCAGCTTTCTGAAAAATTGACAACAGCATCATTGCCTTGCAGATCAAACCAAACACTCAATGTAATCTTCATCGGATGGACACTTAGAAACGATTGATGTGAGCCTGTTACATACAGCTTCCAGACTCCATATATAAAAAAGGCTAAGCAATTTGTATCTACACGAGGATATAAATATCTTAATCGGACTGTCTGGCCACTGTATTGCTCTCATGTCTTCGGTAAAGTTACGAGATACACTGTCTAGGTTGAGTCAAAACAAATCATAGAGTATATGATCAAGAAAATCACAATTCGGCATGTTTTGGATGAAATCCATGGCAAAGAATGATGGTTCTTCCCTCGAGTAATGAAGTGATCACTAGGCATGGCGTTCACTAAAGTTACAAAGTTCAAGAAGTTTTGGTAAGCGTGCTATACTTGACCCTACTGCTACAAATATGCATGCTTTCACCTCAATCAAATAGAAATCACCTCAGGTGGTATGTCGAGGTACAGAACCAGATCTGGAGCTGGCAACCCAAATTCAGGAGTCTGCAAAAGATTATGTTTGTTTAACAATAGCCACCTGATAGAAGTGATACTAAGTTTCCGAGTATTTCAAGAACGAAATTTACCTTACACCAAGCAAGATCGAGTCCCTTAGCTGACGAGAATGCCACACCAGAATAAGAGTAACGGTCTACAATCAGAGTGGTTCCGCTCTTCAATTTAGCTTCCATCAATGACCTGAAAAGTAGCTTACAATGTCAACAATTCTCAAGGAAATAGACTAAATTTAAAAAGCATTTGCATCACCACAAAAATCAACTTATTTGATGATTATAGCAACAACCAACAATACGAAGCAGCATACAAAATTCACAAATATGATGAAGACCATATTTTTATACGTTTTGAAAACAAAAGGAAAGTTAGTAGAAGATCAAACCTTAAGATAGTACAAGTAATGCAGTGAGATTACAAACTACGAAGTCACGAATCGTGATTACAGAGGTCACATCAAAATGGGCATATACATAAAAAGTGAAGTTCTTTAATATGAAGCTTCGACACCTTCTAAACTATCATAATAAAGTACTCAAAACAGAAATGGAAACCAAAATGATATGAACCGAACAGTATGATGTACCTCTTCTCCCATCGATTGGCACTGAAGAGAAGATGGATAGTGTGATCATCCAGCTGAGATTCATTCGAAAGATAAGCAGAAATCATCTGCCCAACACTAGTCGTCCTATCAGGGAATCGCCACAGTTCGGCAGAATGTCCTGCGCCTTCCAAGTAAGTGACCAATCTAGCAGACTGTGAAGTCTTCCCGCTCCTATCCAATCCTTCTAGAACTATCAAAGCTCCTCTAGGATCACTTCCCTTGCTGATGTTTCTACCATCACCCTCCATCCTAATCGACCTGAACACACACTTCCTAGGATGATTCAGACTACCTATCAAGGACCTTCTCGCCAGCAAGCCACCGAAGTTTCTAAAATCGAAAATTCAAAAGGCGATCAGTAGATGTGGCAGCAGAAAATCATCAACCCTAAAAAAATCTGGACTTACAGTGTCAACTTACACAGCTTTAGAACATGTGGAATAGCATGTCTGTATCATACCAAATTGCCCAACAGCTTCAAAAAGAGCACAATCACAGTCTGAGTATACAAAATAAACAGGGGAAACAACTGCTAGCCGAGAAAATTGACGTGAAGCTAGGAGGAAACAAGAGACCTTATTTAGCAGAAAAGACCCAACAATAGTTCGAACTTAATGCAGAGGAAAATGCGGCAAAGACTGTAAATTTAACAGAGATTTGAGACTCTGAAGATCAAAACAGCTGCCAAGTGAACATCTCCACTGAGAAGTTGGGGATTGGGGAGAACTTACTTGGAATTGCCGGAATTCGGTCGGCAGCCAATGACGATGGAAGAAATTGCGCGCTTTTTGATTCGAGTGTTTTCGCTTCGTGTTCATTCCATTGAAGACCTTGACAGTGAGCTGGGATACGGGCTCAAGCCTGACAGTGAGCTGGGCTACGGGCTCAAGCCTTTTCACCGAACTGTAGAAACTACCTATATGGCCCAGAGCTTTCTGGCGGGCATTTATTAGCAATTTAACAGAGTTAAACATATATATAACTAAGGGTTGTTTGGTTGTGATATTGTAAATAGTTTGTTATTGATATTAGAGTAAGATGGATATTGAAATGGATTTAAGGTGGAATTATTATTTGGAAAGAGATATTACTTTTGAAATTAAAAGTACTAATATACCCTTATAATTTTAGGCAATGCAGAGAGAAGAAAGATGGGAAGGTGGGGCTCATGCCATGGTAATTTCTGGGGTATTTTTTAAACCAAAGATGATATTGATGTGATATTCACAAAACTTTTTTATTAGGAGTAACATTTAAATGTCCAAAACTAAATATTAAAGTTTTATAAATAGTAAGTTATTCAAATTTCAAACTACGAATATATCTTGAATATATAGTAATTTGTATCACCCTTAAATATCATAAATTAAACAACTCTAACCTTTTTCAAGCCCATTTCTAATGGGTACTTAATGGTTTGTTGGTTGGAGGATATTGATAGATATTGTTGTTAATTAGAAGGGAAAACAACAATCTAACAAGCAAGAAAGAGAATTTGATTATATGCAATTTTTCTATGGAGTTTTGTCTTGAACAAGGGTGACACAAAATTATAAATTTCTTTTATATTGTTTGTAAAAAAAATTAATATTTTACTCAACCATGGTATCAATAAATATGGTAGAGAGATCGCGAGTATATATATATATATATATGGTGTAGACTACGGTGCATTAGTATATATGGTACATTCAATATTAAAACTTTGAATTCTAAACTAAAATTTTAATTCCTAAACCGTAAAGAATAATGTTAAACCCCTAAACGCTAAATTCTAACCCTCAAACATTTTATCATAAAACCATATCCTTAATCGTACTCCAAAATCCGACTTTTGACTACAAATCTAAATTAACCAATCATAAAGCTCTTAATTAGACTCTAAACATTTATTACTATATCCGAAACCCTAAACACTAAACAATAACCTCAAAACTTTTAGTTTTAAGCATAATATATAGCAAAAATATAATAAAGTGTACCGTGTACACTAATACACCGGAATCTTTTCCATATATATAGTTTTATGTATAATTATCCGACTATCAACTTGCCATTTAACATATATATTAGAATATGAGTATCTACTATTTTACTACTAGAAAGACCACGTTTTTTGTTAGTCTTCCCCGCATTATTTGACTAAAAAAAAAGTTCACATTGAGCGCCATTACAATACCAAATACAAAAGGTAGGCATCTCGGGCACTATAACAAAACTGGTTATTTGGCACGGTTGGTCCTTCTCTTTGGTTTGTGCAGATTCTGCAACTCTCTCTCTCTCTCTCTAGACTGGCGGAAGAGATCAACAGCTACTAGCTAGTTTTGAAGAAGTGAAGATTAGTGAAGAAGAAGAAGACGGGCGGATTAAGATTATTAATCACGGATGCTGACGATGAACAGCAGCAGCAACAACAACAACAAGAATAGTAATGATAATTATAATTATAACCATATACAGCAGCGTCAACTAATTCCTTATGATCATATGGGAGATTTGGATCAAGCCCTGCTGTTGTATCTTGACGACGCCCATGGCCATAGTCAACAGCAAAACGACGCCGTCGCCGATAGTTCATCAAGTAGTTAAATTAATTCTTCTTCTTCTTCTCTTCTGGGTTATTTCTGTGCTGTTTTCTTTTTTTACATATCAGTTGTTTGCATGCCAAGCAGCTAGCAGGGAGATCCGATTCTCTGTTTGCAGTAGATCAAATCTGCTTCTTGTTTGTTCCAGTACGTACTTACTTTGACCCAGCTGCAGGGGCCAGTTGGGGACCATCTCAATTAAAGTTAAAAAGGAAGAAAATGATCATTTCCTTCTTCTTTGCTCTTCCTTTCTCTCTAGCTACCTGGGTAGCTAGCTAGGGACCATTAATTTTATAACAAACTTAGAAACCTGCTCCTTTCTTTCTTCCTTTGTTTTTAAATGCACCACCGACACCGAATCGCGAGATCTCTCTCTCTCTCTCTCTCTCTTTTTCACCCCTGGGTGGGTCCCACACGATGATCATCTTAATTTGTTCTTATATGGCTGATCTCTATGCTCTGCAGATCCCCAAGAACAACAGCAGCAGCAAGGACGAATCAGCACTAGCAGCCCACCTCCAACTCTCAGCATCTTCCCTTCTCACCCTATGCACTCTCCAGTACGTACTACCTACTAGCTGCTACGTACTTTCAATATCTATTTTAGTTTCGGTTTGCCTTGAGTTATTGGGACAGATTCATCAACGTTTAATTTTATGTATTTTTCACTGACAGGCTCATCGTCAAGATTTAGTAGTCACCTCGTCGACGATGATGATCCTCCCCGCCGGCGGCGGAGATTCTTCTTCTTCTTTCATGGGTGAGGTCGACTTATCGAGCAACCCTCCATCTTGTTCCCTACCAGCCGTTAAATCCATCAAGGTAACTTGTATAATTAATTTTCTTCACTTGATCGGTTAAGTAAATATAAGTATAACTCGGTTGTGATTATTTGAGCAGCGGGAAGGGATCATAAGCAGAAAAGGTAGTACTCCGCACCAAGGACCCAAGAAGCCTCCTGACGCTAAGGTTATAACTTAACTTTTATGGATCTCCATCAATTTATTATTATTGTTTTACGGTTTGATATATGAAAATTCAAATAATTTGGTCAACTGTGTTTTTACAGACGTTGAGGCGACTTGCTCAGAATAGAGAGGCAGCCAGGAAAAGCAGGCTCCGTAAAAAGGTCTAGATTCGTTGTTTCGGAAAATTATCACGTTAACGATGTAATAAATAATATAAAACCCTAATTTCACACTATTTCTACCTATATAAATAATTCGAATTTTTGGAATGCAACAATATCCATTTCTCTATGGGTTTTGTTTTATGCATGTAGACTTATGTTCAGCAGTTGGAGTCAAGTAGAATCAAGCTTACCCAATTTGAACAAGAGCTACATAGAGCTCGAGCCCAAGTCAGTTCTCTTCTCCCAACATCTTTTTTATATTTTCAGTAGCTTGATTATAGCTCGTTTAATTTTCGGATCATGGTCTGACAACATCTCAACACTTGCTCTTTTCGAAAAATGGTCATCATTTCTTTATAAATTTGATCTACTTTTGAACAGATTTGAATATTTATTTCTCCGTGTGTTTTTAGGGCATGTTCTTTAATGGAGGTGGTGGAATTATAGGCGGTGACCAGACCATCCCGGTGATCGGCAATATCAGCACTACTGGTAATCAATTAATTATTACTATCCCCAAACGAAATTACTCTTCTAGCCGTTGGTTTCCTCATCCTTAATTATTATTACGAGATATATGTATATAGACGCGGCTGTGTCTGACATGGAGTACGGGAGGTGGCTGGAGGAGCACCACCGGCTGACGTGCGAGCTGAGGGCGGCGGTGCAAGAGCACCTGCCGGAGAACGAGCTCAAGATGTACGTCGACAACTGCCTAGCCCACTACGACGTCGTTATGAACCTTAAAGGAATGGCGGCCAAAGCGGACGTCTTCCATTTGGTGTCCGGGATGTGGAAGACGCCAGCCGAGCGTTGCTTCATGTGGATCGGCGGCTTCCGCCCTTCCGATCTCATCAAGGTAAATTAAGTTAAACTTCTCAACAACAAACTTTTAAGATATTCGAGTGGTCCCGTGGTCGGGAGTTTGAACATTTCTCACCCAAACTTTTGTTTATTTTTTATTTATAAACAAATTAATACAAAGTGAAATTGTCGATCTTGCTAAAATACTAGACATATATATATCATTTTAGACCGACCATAAACCGATCATAATAGTTCAATATACTGAGTCAATTCATATATATAATATGATAAAGAAACTTGCATGGTAAATTTTTTTTATATGCTTTAACCGATTTTAATTTATATTTTAATCGATTCAACAAAAGTGAGTTTGGTTTATTATTGCTTAGGTTGTTGGGTTGAACCTGAGTGGGTAGCGAGTCGGTCAATCAGTTAACCATTTATATATTAAACATATACATTGGGGTACACGTATACATTGTGCAGGTAATAGTGAGCCAGATAGAGCCACTAACGGAGCAGCAAATCCTTGGGGTATGCGGATTGCAACAGTCGACCCAGGAAGCCGAGGAAGCCCTGTCACAAGGGCTCGAAGCGCTCAACCAGTCGATTACGGAGACGATAGCTTCAGACTCGTTGATCAACTCCCCTCCGACGAACATGGCCAACTACATGGGTCAGATGGCCTTGGCCATCAACAAGCTCTCTACCATCGAAGGCTTCGTACGACAGGTACGTGTAGCCGTACACAATCCCATGCATCTATATTTGAGAAATCGAGAATTTGTACCATCGTCTCAATAACTGGGATCGTTGGGGGAGATCGTACGGTCGATAATTACTTAACATGCACCTCTTCAAACAGGTAATTGTACGAAATTAATTATTAATATTGGGGGTTATTAGGATTCATAGTATTATGTAGAAAAACGAGAGAACTTTCAATAACTCAAATTTTTATGAGAGCTACATACGTTCACAATGAGTTAACATGTACTTCAAACAAAAAAAGTGATTAAATCTTGCACATGATGAAATTGTTACAATGAGTCTGTTAGAATTCGTATTGTAGGAGAATGAGAGGGCTCTTATAATGTATGAAAAATCGTTTAAACCCAATAACTCTAATTGTTAAAAGATACTTATCATTAAGTTTATACAACCATTTTTGACCAGTAAATAAAAATCAGAAGCTAATCTGACGATAATTACCAAAAACCCAAACCGAGGATGTGGGGCTATGTTGGGTTTGTTGTCTAGTGCAAGAAAACCCAAACCCAACAAAGATTGATACATTTATACGAATCAAACCAGTCCCTATATGTGGGTTAGGTTTGATGGAGATATGGGTTTCTTTCTATTTAGAGTAATGAAAGGAATCATATGATGGTTGGGTGAGTGTTTTGTTCTTTGTGGGAAAGTGACTTGTCAATTGATAAGGGAATTTAGGCTGCAGAATTTCTTGCTTTACCCCATACCCTAATAGGAATAACTCAAATTGTCTTCATTGAATGTTCACGAAACCCTAATTTGCAGTATGACGTGGCAAGGGAAGGTGGTGGGGCCCACAGGCCCATGTTTTGAGAGGGTTTTGGTGATATATCAAAGTCGTAACCGTTTGACTTGAAGACAAACCTACATGTCTACTATACATATAATGTACTTTCAGATTCTTGGGATTGACACATCAGCATAACTGTCAATTTAAGCTTCAATCCAGATTTTAAGGGATTCAACCAATTATAATTTTTCTTGCTGAATATTTAATTAATCAAATATTAATAATTAAATCTTTAATTAATCTTATAGCCTTGAACTCGCATCATGCCCACCGAAACACTTCTTACCGCCGTAAACCAACGCCGACGGAAAAACCCCCTTCCATTCTTCACCAACGTCGTCGGGAGACTCGTTCTTCCGCTCTTCACCAACGCCGACCAATATCCCATCTTCACAGTTCACACTGAAAAAAAGAAGGCCTTTTTATACCGACGAGAATCGATTCCAAAAATCTTGGATTTGACTGCAGTGGGGAATCAATTTTTCGACGAAAACCCTTTTTCCATTATGACCCAATGCTGACGGCAAAGTATCCTTTCAATCTTCATCAACGCTGCTGGGCGACCGTTCTTCTACTCTTTCAAACTTAGTTACCCTTAGCGAAAACCTTCATTCGATGCAATTACGAGTTTCATGGGTTCGGCGTACCGGCGAATATGACCACAATCTTCCCAGTATCCATAACTGACATTATCTCTTCTAAGGCTTCTAAGCCATAATCCTTATCATCTGCTTTCTTCATTGGTATAAGACGGTATGCCTTATCTACGAATATAATCCCTCCCTCGGCTTCTTTGATCTGCACAAACACAAGTTTCAAGAACATTTTTTGGTCATTAGGATATGCAGAGAAGAAGATTCCAAATGCATCCCACAAACAGTAATTGAAAGTTACCTTCATCCCAGAAATTCAATTACATTTATAACCTATTAGCATAAATTCATACCTCTCTTTTACTCATACTTACTTTGTTACTTATTGATGCATTGCTTTCAAACAGACATTAACAGAGCAATTTACCGACCACAAAGAACAAGGAAAAGCAACAGAACATCGTATGAATGTAAGTTATTGCTTGATTCAACTTTTTCATAACTATTTGCAATATCCTATTCATATGATTGCATTTTTTCGAACGAGTTTCGAACAAATTAGAAATATGTTAATCAACACGGTGAAGAAGAGAATATATGCGGTGTTCGAAGAAAAAGGCAATTAAGATTAGCACATTCTCGAGGAAATCATGTTCATCCTTACGCTAATGCGAGTGATATACATTTGCCCATTACTTTGGCCAAGTCTTTGTAACATACAAGCTAACTGGGTATTTTTATCCATTTCATTGCAGGATTGGAATGGATACTTGGTCGACTTCGACTAAAACGGTATCGGATCTTACGTAAGATTAAGTTACAGGACCGCGAGATACAAATACAGAGACGAGGTATTCAAACGATCGAAGTCATTTTTCTTATAAATCTTATAAGAACTATATGTTAAAACCAATCCCAATTCCATTGTCAACGACCTTACCTATGGTGGAATATTTCAATTTGGGACCCCCTTCATGTGTTTGTCGATATTGTGATGCTATTATGTGGCGGGAGGAAAGTACTTGGGTTACACGGAGAGCTTCACCGCCTACATTTCAACTCCGTTGCAATAAAGGCAACGTTAAAATGGCTCCGATAAGGGAACCTCCACAATATTTGAAGGACTTACTGTCAATCCATTGGTCGGCACACTCATCACTTTCACAAATACATTAGGGCTTATAACGGAGTCTTCTCGTTTCACATCAATGGGGGGAAAGGTTGATCACGGACTCAATGACGGAAGAGGTGCTTATATTTATTCAATTGGCGGCCAAATTTTTCATCGTATTGGCTCACTAATCCCTCCAAGGTCAACCTCCGGTGTTCCTCCGGATATATATTCATGATAGTGAGAATGAGATTATGCATCGGTTGAACTCCTTCAACGCTAATGCAAATACAAATCCTCTTCGACGGTCTATACTTCAAGGATTCGGTAACATGCTAGATGAGCATAATGTCTTGGTTAAGGCTTTCGGGTATGCTCGCAATAGAATGAATGCTTGGAGATGTGCATCTTGTCGATTGAAGCTATTTGCGGAGAGAAGCGGTCATGGTAGAGAATATGATTTACCCACTATTGATGAATTAGCGAGATTAATAGTTGATGAAGCTGGAGGTGCTTCATATCAACCCGACATAGTTGTCGAACATCAAAGTTCGGAACTCCGAGAATGCATTTCAAACATCCCAGCATTATGGCATTACAATATCCTTTGTTGTTTCCTTATGGTGAGGATGGCTGGCATGAAAACATCCCCGTACAAGAACCTACAGAAACAGTGACGACTGTATCACAATGTGACTTTTATGCTTACAGACTGCAAACAAGAACTGAGGAGTCATCACATTTATTATTGTCTGGACGGCTGCTTCAACAGTATGTGGTGAATGCATATGCTTTTATCGAGGCTGAAAGATTGGAGTGGGTTAAGAATAATCAAACCAAGTTACGTTCTCATTGCTATCGTGGATTGGTCGATGCATACATGCGAGGTGATACAGATTTGGACCAAACGGGGAAACGCACGATTTTAGCCGCACCTCACCATGGTAGTCCTCGATGCAAATATGAAAATTTTCAAGATGCCATGGCAATTTGTCGTTGGGTTGGATATCCGATTTATTTATTACTTTCACCGCAATTCCGGTTGGTGGAAATTCAACTCATGGTCAATTTGATTAGAGATACGAGAGAGAAAAGATCCTAATAGGGCCGATGTTATTGCTCGAGTTTTCAAGACCAAGCTCAATCAATTGATTTATGAGATAAAAAATCAATTGATTTTTGGAAAAAGCTATTTGCATGTAAGTATGCACTTATATTATTTATGTTTGTCATTATAATTTGTTTCTCTTCCGCATGTAAGTATGCACTTATATAATTTATTACTTTGTGTCTCTATGAATTAGATATGAACTACATGGATTTTCTCTTCAACCCTAACTATATGTTTATCTCTAAAGTCAACCTAAATGATTAACATTTTTGATATATTACATATGGTTCGGTTTAGGTGCTTATAAATTTTCTACTTCATCCCATGTAAGTACAACGTAGTTCAAAAACTATGCATATGATCATTGACCTATTATTAGACGTTGCTTTTATTACTTTGTGTCTCTGTGAATTAGATATGAACTACATGGATTTTCTCTTCAACTCTAACTCGTATGTTTATCTTTAGAAGTCAACGTACATGATTAACATCTTTGGTATATTACATATGGTTCGGTTTAGTTGCTTATAAATTATTTTTTGAGTAAGCCGGGAATGGATTTATTACAAATATATAGCAACTCAACTATCCATAATCGTCCGTTTGATTTTTGTTTTGCAGTTGTCCATGCAATCGAGTTTCAAAAGCGTGGCCTTCCTCATGCTCATATGTTAATATTTTTATCCACGAAGACAAAATCCATGATGCTCAATCTATTGATGCGATTATTTCGACAGAGATACCCGATCCTCTTCTTGACCCTTTGTCTTTATCGGGTAGTTGAAAAGTTCATGTTTCATGGTCCTTGCGGTGCAGCATGTCCTAAATCCCCATGCACTGTAGATGGTAAATGTACTAAGCATTTCCCAAAAAAGTTTTGCCCCGAGACGTGTGTAGATGGTGATGGATTTCCACGATACAAACGACGTCAAAATGGTAGGTGGATTGCAAAGGACAATGTTAAATTGGATAATCGCTTTGTGGTTCCCTACAATCGATATCTATTCTTGCGTTTTGATGCACATATCAATGTTGAATTCTGCAACAAGTCAAGGTTAGTATCAATTTCAATGTATTCTTTTAACCAGATTTTTCTTGGATTCTGTGAATTGTGTGTAGTGACCTAAGTCTAAGTTTCATCTTACATGAAAATAACTCTTTTCAAACTCTAAATGAATGCATGTCTGTGAGCAAAAATTAGTGATAGAATAAGTTGGTCTTATAACCAAGGTTGCTCTTAATCACAAGTTTAGTCTAAGTCTCACTTAAAACCATTATTAGGTCCACTATCCCCAAATCAAGCCTTTGAGACAAGTTCGTATGAAAGAATTATCAAGTTTGGACCTTGCCTTATCAATTACAATAAATTTCACTAGACAGCCAAAAAACCGGCCCGTATACCTAAATTAAAGATTGAACAACTATACTTATGCCTAGGGATTAATATACTTACACAAAATCGATAATAAGGAGAACTCCGGTTAATTTTAGTTGAATCTTGGTACTCACGTCAATTATAAAATTAGTTCAAGTGACGATCAGAAATATGCGTTTATATACTTCTTCTAATGTGTACATCTTACTTATTCTTACGGGGCAATAAAATATTTATTCAAGTATATCAATAAACCTCCCGATCGTGCTAAGGCCACGATCATTGGGAATAATCCATCAAATTCCACTAGCTTTGCGGGGCCAAGCTGCGAAACTCCAGCTAACATTGATGAAATTAAGGCATTTTTGGATTGTCGATATATAACACCGGGCGAAGCATCTTGGAGGATATTCAAGTTTGATCTTTATAGTAATTCTCCAGCGGTCCTTCGCATGTCATGTCATTTGCACCGGAGAGCGGCCTATAATTTCCAATGACGATTCTTTAATGGAAGAATTAGTTCTATCACGACGAGCTCAAACGTCGATCTTTGTTAGAGTGGATGAAAATAAATCGGGAATCAATTCATGCTAGACAGTTTACCTTCATTGAGTTCCCTCAACATTATGTTTGGGAGAAACAGAACAAAAAATGGCATTTGCGGAAAAGGAAAATTCAAATCGGCCGCTTATATTATTGTCCACCAGCTGCAGAGGAGAGATTCTATTTGAGAATGTTACTTCATGTTGTTAAAGGTTGCAGGAGTTTTGAAGACATCAAAACGGTAAATGGTTTCGTGCATGAATCCTTCAAAAATGCATGTGCAGCTTATGGTTTTTTAGCAGATGATGGTGAATGGCATCAATGCCTTCGAGAAGTTGCTCTTACAGCTTCTGCACGCCAGCTACGCACCCTTTTTGTTACTATGATTATGTATTGTCAAGTAACAGATGTCAGATCACTTTGGTTGAGAAATTGGGAAGTAATGTCTGATGATATCTTATATCTCAGGCGTACACAGCTAAAGATGCCTCAAGCTATGCAGCTAACTCCGAAGAACTACATAATGTTTGTTTAGGTGAGATTGCTTTGAAATTCTCCAAAGATTCGACAAAACATTAGCTGACTTTCCAGGTTTGCCAACGGTAGATGTTGATACATTATTCACTACATCCAACGCTCTACTTGCTGAAGAATTAAATTATGATCATGTGGCATTGGGTGCTCAGTTTGATATTCAGGTTCCAAAGCCGAATACGGAACAAAAGCGAGCTTTTGATCAAATTGTATCTTCGGTATATGGAGATGCGGGTCAATTATTCTTTGTAGACGGCTTTGGTGGACTTGGAAAAACATTTTTATGGCAGGTCATATGTCCGAAGTTGAGATCGGATAAGAAAGTTGTGCTATGTGTTGCAAGTTCCGTATCGGCTCGCTTTACTTATGATGGGTGGACGAACGGCTCATTCTCGGTTCCACATTCCAATTGATGTCCATTCAACCTCTACATGTCATATTCGAGTTGACGGTCCATTGGCGAGTTAATTCGAATACTTCTTTGATTATATGGGATGAAGCACCTATGGCTCAAAAAAATTGCATCGAATCTCTTGACGAACATTGCGTGATGTTATGAAAAGTAAAAGGAATACTGAAGAATCTCCTTTTGGTGGCATTACTATAGTATTCGGTGGGGACTTCCGACAAGTATTGCTGTTATCCCAAAGGCTTCTCGAACCGAGATTGTCAACTCATCAATAAAGAGGTCCTATTTATGGCAACATTGTACGGTTATGAAGTTGCACCAAAATATGCGATTGAGGCAAGATGGTTGTAGTCCTGAGCAACTACAAGAGATTGAACAATTTAGCAATTGGATTTTAGATATCGGAGATGGAACGTCTTGCTGTTTCTTCTAGGAGACTCGAAAATTACTATATCGGATGAACTAAAGGCCGACATAGGATCCGATCCAATTGCTGCTATTGCAAACTCAACATATGATAATATTGTCCGGCATTATGGGGATCCAAATTATTTTGCGAGCCGTGCGGTTTTTAGCACCTCTTCATGACAACGTATCGCCGATTAATGATTATATGTCGGAGCCGTTCCCCGGAGAAGAGGTATGCTATTACGGCTCGGACTCGGTTCAATTTGATGCAATTAATCGGTCGGATAGTGAAGTTGAATTCCCACCGAGTTTTTAAACAACTTGAAAATTGGGAACTTCCCGGATCATGCATTAAAGCTTAAAATTGGCATGCCGATCATATTGTTGCGAAATATTGATCAAGCGGCGGCCTTTGTAATGGTACTCGATTACTCATTAGAAACTTGGGCACGTGGTCAATTGATGTTGAAATAGTAACGGGAACCAATGTCGGGAATAGAGTTTTCCTTCCTAGACTTACAATGTCATCGGAGCAAAAAGTTTGAACTTCACTCTTCTTCGGAGGCAATACCCTATTGCATTATGTTTTGCAATGACAATCAACAAAAGTCAAGGCCAAACTTTGAAAAAAGTTGGAATATGTCTTACAAGGCAAGTATTCACTCATGGACAATTATATGTGGCACTCTCAAGGGTGACTACAAAGGCGAACTGCAAATCATAAGTTGTGACGAAGCCGGGAGTTTGAAACGAACCATGAGAAATATAGTCTTTCGAGAGATATTAAACTAAAGATCATCACTACTGAAGGTAAAATAGTTTAGGCTTTACTACTCTATCTATAAAAAAAATGATTCATAATTTAGTTGCTTCATCGTGTTTAATTCACTGTTCTACTATGAAATGTTGTGAATGGCTTTCGATTAACGGCTCAGCTTTTCACTATGATTTATACTCTTACGGGACCTTTGTTTTCCACGTTATTGAAAGTACTCTTACGGGACCTTTCTTCTCTTCTACACACAAATTATGGAATCTTTGGATTGGACTTGCAATGAGGTAATATAGAACTTAATTTTCATGTAATTTGTATCCTCAGACTACCTTTCAAATGCCTGACCGTAAATAATCATGACTTAGATAGGAGGGTCAGTGTAGCATAAAATTAGTATTATGTATTTGAACAAATAATTACCAAGAAATTAGTATTACGAACCAACTGCACATATCATTTGATAAAAAGATTGTTGTTGCTTTTATCACAACGCCCTTGAATTTTAAGGTATAATATGGGATCTCTAATGTGAAAGTATCTGATTTTTGTTGTTACGTATTTGTTTGTAGATACGAAATCTGTATGGAAGAGTATGTTTCTCTTTGACTCTTCTGTTCTCTTAGCATCTCGAGATGAACTCAAAGTTTGCGAGTCAGGTTGTTCTTCCAAAGAAGGAAGTTTGAGAATGATTATGATCCAGTCGAGAGTTTATCAAGTTTATGTTTTAGAAATCCTAAATTCAGATTCATTTAGCTGTACTATTTGTTAATGGTTTGCATTTCATTTCATTACACACTCGATGTCTGAATCTCAATTATTAGTTGGAGACAAAAGTATATGTGGTCTCATCCGGTCATATCCATTGACTTTGACTAATTAATCGTAGCTAATATCAATCAATTTACTTAGACAATACTCATAAATTCTACTCTGCTACACCACTTTGATTCTTACATATTTCCGCCCAACTTGCACTTATTTTATTTGAAAAAAACCTGACCGAAACCTGACCAAACCTGCCCGAAACCTGCCCACTTAGAAATCGGCCCGAAACCTCTTGAGAAATCGACCGAAACCTACCAAAAAACGCCTTGAATAAAAAATCGGGTTTTATATAGTCTTGTATTTAATCGAAACCATACTTCTTTCGTAATAACAACCGGTTTTCGAAGCACATATTTATTCACATTATAATGACAATCAATCCATCTCCACCTACCACGAAAGAATTAACCACTCGATTTAAGTTCATACATAGATGGTACATATGTATTTTCTTCTCTTAATCAACTGCCACACCCCATCACTTCCATTTGCACGAATTTCTCCACCCTTTCAACATGACCTCCACATTTCACTCCCACTATATTAAAAACCGCTTATTACAACTGTTATATTTGAACCTATGCATGATGTTACTTATATATACACAGTCATATGCTGTAAAGATATTCCTACAGCTCAAAATTCAGAAACTTTGAAAATATGGAATTTCACTCCGTCGACCAGTTCTCTGAAGTGCCAACCAAATGGATTCTAAAAGCTCGAGTCTCAAGAATGTGGCTGGCAATCAAGGTGAATTCAACCGCTGTGATGCGCAAGGAAATGATCTTAATAGATTCCAAGGTAAACAAGTTCAGCAATATTAAGTTTTTAGTATTATTGTTCTAATACATTCATGTAAGGCGATATTATCACAAACTACATTTCGGGGGAATGACATTTGGACGCGATTCCGGCTTATTTGATTCAACGGTTTGATGAGACACTTGAAGAACAAAAGGTCTACATTTTCAAAAACTTCAAGATCACGGTACCAAAAGGAGGATATAGACTGTGGCATTCAAGTATATAATACGGTTTACACCCTCCACCTTAGTTGAAGCTTCGGACCAAGTCTGCGAAATCCCACGATACAAGTTTTCCTTCATTAATCCGACTGAGATTGACCTGAAATGGAATGAAAGAGAGATATTATCGGGTGATGAACACTTTTCCGCATTTAGCGTATGACTCTTTCTTCCTAATCAATTTCTCGTTTAAACTTTTATCGGATGTGATTGGCCACCTCATCAAGTATTCGAGACGGATAAGAGTTCTGGAAATCCACGAAAGGACATTGAAATCAAACTGAAAGAGTGAGTATTAGACTAACTTAGTTAATTCTTTTTATATTAATTGTTTGTTCCTTTTTTCACCCTCAATTTTTTGTGTGTAAATGATAGGGGAACCAAAGTTAATGTTAGATTATGGTCAAGGGCAGCCACACAGTTTGATGAACTCATCAGCGCCTATGGGGATAAAGGTATCATCTTGATAGTAACATCGACGTATGTCTATGGTTTTGGAGGTTAGGCCACTATATCTTTATAACTTCACGAAAATTTTGCTGCCATGGATATAAAATAAAGCTTAACTACTACAATCTAATTTTTCAGCAAAAATACTCTCTTCTTCCACGATTACCAGGCTTTACTTTAATCTTGACATACCTGAGGTTTTGAACTTCATGCCGGGTATGTACTATCTTATATTGTAGTAACTTTTGCATTCACATAACCAATTGCATAATAACATTATTAATACTTGCTATCTTATATACTTCTACGAGACCAAACGAGCAACAACATATATGCACTTCCTCCACCAATTTTTATTGATTCTAACAATGTTAAAGAAACTCCTACATTATCTATTGTAGAGCTATGTGGTCTAACCAATGAAGAACAAATGAAGGTATCAATTGAGAAAAATTAAAGCTTTCACACAATCCTTTCTTTCTGTCAACTATTATTGATAACGTTTTATTGTTACAGAACAAATATTGTACAGTAAGGTGCAGAGTGAAGGATATAGAAAGCGTGTGGTGTTATAATGGGTGCTCAAACTGTCCATTGAAAGTAGAAGAAGGTCAGAAAGATTACTATTGTGGCCGATGTAAGAAGACATTCAATACAACAACAAAAAAGTAATCAGTTTCTAACCTGCTTATCTTTTGTTTCTCATATGAAGTAATGCTTATAATATATCTAATGGTTGATCCACTCAATTACAGATTTCTTGTGAAAGTATACGTCCAAGATGCTACATCAGAAACAAAGTTTGTCATCTTTGACTATGAAGGCAACAAGTTTTTCAAACTTTCAGCAAGTCAATTATATGAGCAAAATGGAAAGAGTCACAACACCACCCCTGAACTCATGATGCAACTGTTAGCTGATAGGGAACTCAATTTTCAAATCAAACTACCATCATACATTTCAGCATACCCACAAACAGAGAATATACGGTGTCTAGGATTCTCGATGAGCAACTTACACCTCCATCTCCAACAAAACAGGTTTGTACTAACTACCTTTATGATACCAGTTCACATTCGATTAAAAATTTTCACATTATAATTGCTCTAATTCATTCTTCTATTATTGTAGGAAACTAATCCTATTCTTTCAAATGGGCACATGTCTTCTCAGTCACTTAGCAGCACCATTACAAGTGTTGAAACCAAAACAACATCCATAAACAATGACTCTCCAACCTCTGCAGATCTGCTTTCAAACAGTTATGCTGGGAAAGATATCATTGGAATTCCAATTGAACTAGATGATGAGCTTGAAGATGACATTACAGATGACATGCCACTAGCAACAGCAAAAAAGAGGATCATCAAAAGAAGGAAGGCGATAGATTCTACGAAGAAGATTGATTCTTAGTAGTTAATTTATATATTATGAACTATGGATGGTGTGCATAATCACACCGGCTTTCATTAGTAATCACTTAGAATAGTGTTTTCATATTCTCTTATGCGGCGAGCTATTACTAGATTGCGAGCGGATCCGCAAAGCCGGTGTGCACAATCTCATTTAGCTATTTCACATTTATGTTAGTCTTTCTTTATATTCTCTAATGTGATGGTATTTCATCTTAGTGTTATTCAGATTTGGTTATTATTATTAATAGTATTTCAGGTTTTTGAAAGATCACAGTAAAAAAATGAAACCCTGACTCGCAAGGGAAAATATAAAGAAGACCGGCCAAGCGGCCGGGTATCAGACTAGTATATAATATATATATAAATTCATCATCAAAGACGGAATTGGTAAATTAGATCATATTAAGTCGATAAGAAGAAAATTCGAATAATGAACAATTGGTTGATCAATTTGTAGTCAACTGGCGACCTTGGTTTACTAACCACATTTTGACCAGTTCAATTGTGACGAAAATTTTATGGGGGGTCGTTCGACTCTTTAGGAAGAGATTAGAAGTGGGAACTGAGTCTGGGTAGGTTAGGTTTGACCTACAACCCGATCGACATAAATACAACTTGCTCATATCGTCTATTGGCCTCAAATGGTCTATTAATTGGTTTTGGTAAGTCGTATTACTCATAGGTTTTTGAATGTGAGTTACAATGTGAGATCATTTATTCGGTCGATCATGCTAGTTAAATAGTCATTCAAATTAACCCTTTATTTGTTGCAAATGGCCGAGACACTTAGTTTGATCTATGACCTCAACCGACCGAAAAGCAACTCGATCAAACCGGTAACTGGTCAAACTCCCCCCATTAAAAAACATTAGAACTTTACATTTTATGCACGATAAATGGCAATGAAGTTATTGGCTTAGTACTATTAATATATAATAATTGAGCATTTCAGTATAAGTGTATGATAATACTAATAATGACATTTAATCCATCTCAGAATACCCAAATTAACCACCTTACCGGTTTGATAGTGATTTATTGGGATAAAAGAATAAACCAACTTCAACTTTACAAGTCTCAATTATTAATTTAAATTTCAAAATTCTAAATTATTAATACACAACTTTACCAATAATAAAGCAATTTTATTAAGATGATGAATCTTAATTCTTCGGTCAATATGGTGAATAATGACTAAATAAAAAATTATCTTTAAATATCAAGAGCGGCACAATTTTCACCCGTGGATAAGCAATAAATTAGATCATATATGATGCTAAAAAGTAGTAGTGGTTAGTATATACCGAATATCAAACTTAAGTGACATCAAATGAATGGAATTCAAGTTTTCGATTCGAATGGGAAAGTGTTTAAGATTTCATCTCAGTAATTTGTTAAACTAAATTTTAAATATTATGCCGTAAAATTGGATTTTGATTGTCTCTACGAATTAATGAATATGCAGGCCGATAATCTAAGGCACCAAACCTTCCACATACTGCATCAGGTATTGACGACACGACAAGCTGCGAGGTGTTTTCTGGGCATTGCTGAGTACTTCCACAGATTCCGAACTCTAAGCTCCATTTGGTTGGCTAATCGCAGGATTAGTGATGATTAATTATGATATTAATGATTTTCCACTCATTTTAGAACTAGATGAAATTTAGAATAGAAAAAAAGGAAATTAGACTTTAGAATTATAATGAGATGATTTTTCCTCCTAATTTTGGTTTTGAAAAAAAAGTGTATAGACGGAGATACATATGGGAAAAGGAATTTTTGTTTTTTGTAATTTATTTATAAAATATGCTAAAAATGTATTGAGATGTCGAATTGGTGAGTTGATTAACGGTATTAAATTGGTCAAATGTTGTTAATTACTCATCAATACAGTTCTATACAACTATAATAGAGTTACATATTAATCATAATTCAAATACGATTTATAATGATTCAACTATAATGAAGTCCTAGCGACTTGGTTGTGTATTTTGGATTGGAAGAAGAGAGCATTATCGAGGTTGCATATCCAAAGGGGGATCATGTAGCCTTTTGGTCGAAATTAAGGTTTTGTTTGTGTAGGTGAAAATAATGAGATTTTAGTCGATTTGGATTATAATTAATTAAATTTTTGATATAGGCCTTAGAGATTTTGAACTCATATTGAAAGCACTATTTTAAAAAGGAGATTTCTTAAAAAATTCATTTTATTTTTAAATTATTTAATCCTAACAAAAAATTAAAATAACACATCAAAATATTTTATTTTCTAATATAACATATAACATAATCTTTTTTTCTAATTATTTAAATTTTCCTTTTACATATTCATCCACACAAACGAGCTCTAGGGCAAAGAAATTGCTTTACTCCAGGGCTTTTAAAGCTTATGCCTTTCAATTTGTGGCCCAACATTAAGCTGCGTGAGGCCCGTTAACCTATTATTTTATCGACCGGAGTGAATCCACAGGGCTACGGCGCCGGTGAAAGAAGACACGCCGCCCGCATCCAACGTTCCGACCAACCAAATTAACCGTCTTACTTTAACACAGATTCGTTGGGTTCGTAAACTGCGTCGAACCCTAGAGAGTCAAAACTCAAAAACCCAAAAACCCAAAATCTTCTTCCACCTCCTAACGGTAATCGGACACCCAAAATCTCTGATTCTGAATCAGAGACAAAACTGAGCGGGTCTTTGGGCGATTTGGGCAAATGGTAGGGATGCTGAGCTCCTCCTCGAGGGAGCGCCTGGCGGGTCTTGTAGACTCCGTGAAGTCCTCCGTCGTGGATATTCCCGCCAAGCTTGACAGCTTGCGGCAGCTACGGGAAACACTGTTGGGAACTGGAGATGCTGGCTCGCTATCTGAGTTCGTCCCTAGCTTACTCGATTTGCAGGGTGATCAGCACTCTCCTGTTCGGAAATGTTCTACCGAGTAAGGAGAATTTTAGTTCCCTTCTCCTCTCTAAATCCTAATTCCAGATGTTAATTTCCCTTATACATTGGTTTTGGTATTATTAGGATAATTGGAGAAATAGGATTGAAGCACTTGGAATTCATTCCGGAAATTGTTCCCGTCTTGATGATCCTATTGGAAGACAGTGTTCCTGCCGTGGCTAGACAAGCGATCAATTGCGGAATAAGATTGTTTCGTTCTACTCTCGTGAAAATTGCATTTCAGGTGGGGTTATGGTTCTTTGCAGTTGAATGTGCAGCAAGATTTTAGATGCTTGTTCCTTTTATATGTATTTATGTCAAAGGAGTAACGATGGTTAAAACATTCATCTGTTCTAGGGCCTTCACAAGAGTGTGCCGGATGATCTGCTAAAGTCAGCATGGTCTTCAATGCTAGAGTTCAAGGATAAAGTTTACTCACTGGCTTTTCAGGTAGGTTCTCGCTTTTTCGAGCGTTCATATGGGTTAAATCTCTTCCTGAATCCCGATTTATTGCTAATGCTATACTTTATAGGCGGGAAGCGGTGGCGTAAAGTTGTTGTCGTTAAAGTTTGTTGAAGCAGTTATTATACTCTACACGCCCGATCCCAAACTCCCTCTTGTACCTCCTAATGATGAAGGTTAGTTAGTTTGTAGCTTCTGTTGTAGCTTCAGCTTGATGAATGTTGTAACTACATCAGTGTGCTTACGTTGTCACTTATGTTGTAGGAGAGCTCTTCTTGTTTAACATAGCATGGTTCCGTGCACGCCATCCTGTACTAAATGTCGGTGACCTATCAATTGAAGCCAGCAGAAGACTAGCTTCACTGCTCGATCAACTAAGGCCACCCACAGTAAAATCTCTCAGTAACTTGGTTATCATTGTTATTATTAAAAGGTGGGTGTTTTTGAGTCTGACTCTGTCTATTTAGATTGTCATGTCTGATATATATTGAGTTTGAGTATTGTGGATGTATAATCAGACTCAATTTTTTTTGAGTTTCATAGTTCTATTTTTGTGGACAGCATGAACTTCTGAACTCTGATAGTTTCTCTTCTTAATCTTTGTTCTTTGCAGTCTTGCTACCATAGCAAAGCAGAGACCCCTATATTTTGGACGGATAATTCCTGTCTTACTTGGTCTGGACCCTTCTAGCTCTGTTGTCAAAGGGATGTGTGCTCCAGGATCACAACTTGCTCTGAAGAATGCCTTTCTTACCTGCTTGAAATGTACTCACCCAGTTTCTGCACCGGTATGTTCCAAGAGAAGTTGTTGCATAGTTGTGGTCTTGGAATCCTCCTTTGTGTTAAATTGCATATCTTACTGCATATTTTATGGTGTTTATAGTTGGCAAATGAACATATATTTCTGTCGATGGTGGCTGGAATGAGTTGTGCTCATGTTGGTTCCTCATATCTATAGAAGATTGTTTGATCAGTTCCTTACTGGATTGTTCTCGACATATCTTATGACTGATGTTTTCCTCCGTATTCTAGTGGAGGGATCGTTTAGTTGGTGCCCTCAGAGAGATGAAAGGAGATGGATTGGAAGAGGAAGCTTTACGTAGAAACTTTAAGAGCAACGGAACTTTGCTGGAGGGAACGAGCAATGTGATTGTGAAGAAGGTACTGCTATTATCCCTTTAATGCACATCCATGTGTAATATTGTACATGATTCATAAGTTGTGAAAATAGCCAGTTTCCTACTGCATCTTACTGTAGGAAGATGACCAGCCAGCTCAGGCATTTGATGCCAGCATATGTGATAAATTGGAGAGGAAAAGGTCTGGAGCAGACAGTACAGATTCAGCTGAAAGTGATGAAGTTTCGAGAAAGCGTGCGAAATCAATGCCTATTAATGTGACAGACCCAAAGAATGGATCAGCCAGGGACCAAGTAATCCCTCAACAGAACGTCCCGTCACACGTGCCTCCCAAAGATGAAGGACAGGATGATAGTGGACCCGTGAAACAGCTTGTTGCCATGTTTGGGGCCTTGGTAGCCCAAGGTGAAAAGGCTGTTGGTTCTTTGGAGATACTTATTTCTAGCATTTCTGCTGACTTGCTAGCCGAGGTAGTAATGGCAAACATGCGCCTCCTCCCGCATATTCGAACTCAAATTGAAGGAGATAATGAGACTGTAGCAAACATGACTATTGTTGGCAGTAGCACTCGAGCCAAGTATCCAGCCTCCTTCATAGCTGATGTTGTTTCCCTTTCAACGTCCTTTCGATCTATACTTCCACAACTAGGACCTCATGAGACTATTTCCAATGAGTTGCCATCGGTATGGTTTCCTGTATTTCCTTAATTGTATATTAAATGTTTAGTCTATCTTGAAGTTGGAATGGGTTTGTTTTAGATTATCAAACTTACATGCACCTGTTCTCTGAAACTACAGACGTCCCGGGAGGAGAAAGAAGTACATATTTCTGGCGGGAGTGATGATCAAACAGATGATGAAATGTTAACTACTGTCTTACCAGATTCTTCAGCCGCTATACCCAGTGTGGAGGCAGATGATTTGTCAATTTCCTCTGATCTTCCTGATGTTGAGAATCCAAAGAGTGAGATACCTGGCCTAGACTCCTCTGCACGGGATGATGGATTCTCTGAGGACATTGGTGCATCCTCACTTGTCTCTAATGACATAGAAGCTGTTAGTCAAGAGCAAGTCGCAAGTGTTGGTGCCACATCAATGTTAGATTCACTTCCATCAATATCCACTGAAAAGTCAGAGGAACTTAGCTCTAAAGCAGCCATTATAGATTCCAATAGTGTTATGTCATCAATGTCAACCTCTACAGCTTTCCCTAGTATGGTTATCCTGCCTAAGATGGCTGCTCCAGTGGTTGACCTTGCCGATGATGAGAAAGATCAACTGCAGATGTTGGCATTTACACGTATTGTTGAGGCATATAAGCAGATAGAGCTTGCTGGCTTATCTGAAGTCCGCTTTTCCTTACTTGCTTGTCTAGGAGTTGAGGTATGAGTTTGATCTTTCGCAGAACGTTCAGTTATTGTCTTTTACAAGTTACAAGGTTTGACATGAGCAATTTTGGTTAGGCTGTTGATCAAATCTTTAGTTCATTTGCTCTGTTCAGAACTGGGCTAGCCAAACTATTCAAAACTTTCCAGCTTGTATGGCACACTCATTTATAGTTTTCTTTTCTCAGCTTCCTTCAGAGTTAGAGCCATGGAAGGTGCTTGAGAAGCACATATTATCAGATTATGTTAACCTGGAGGTAATGTGAATTGTGCTTGAATCCATATTTTGTTTCTCCTTTTAACTGGGAACTTAGCTTGTATGTGTAGACACTTGACAAATGCGCATTATGCATCTGTGAAGTGTTATCATGCCAATATTTCTGTTAACATGGTTCTGAAAAGTGACAGAAAGAAATGAAAAAGTATATTAACTGGAAATTGATAAAGAATGAGACAAGAGTTGTGCATTTCTAGCTCTTAGTATTCGCGTTCTTGCATGCTTAACTAATGTACCTTTGTTGCTGGATACATGAACATTCTACCATGTCAGGTTTTAATCTTTGACCTGTGTTAACACTATCACTGTGTTTGTACGTGCAATTTAGTTTCTGCCGTTTGTGTGTCGTTGTTAATTATTGTAGTTGCTGATGATGCTTTCACTTAATGTTCCATCTTTTCTGTTCTTCCTATCTGACCAAGTGCCATCATCTGTTCAGGGACACGAGTTGACATTGCGTGTCCTTTACAGGCTATACAGAGAAATAGAAGAGGAGCGCGACTTCTTTTCCTCTACAACAGCTGCTTCTGTATATGATGTCTTCTTCCGCACTGTGGTTAGTGCTCTTCTATCTTTCGTCCTTCTTATGCTACTAGGGCTGGAATAACGAAACCACTTTTGATTGTAGGCTGAGACATTGAGAGATTCTTTTCCACCTTCTGACAAATCTTTGAGTAGATTACTTGTTGAGGCTCCTTCCTTACCCAAGTCAGTGTTGAACTTGTTGGAGTCCTTATGTTGTCCTGGAAACTCTGAGAAAGATGGAAAGGTATTTCAAAGTGGAGATCGAGTCATTCAAGGACTGAGTACTGTGTGGAACTTGATTATGTCAAGGCCTCCAATTAGAGAAGCGTGCTTGAAGATCGCCTTGCAGGTCTGTTTTTGCTACTTGCTTGTTTTTAATAAATGTTTACATTCTTTCTGATGCCCGGAAGCCCCTTTTATCACAATTTTGCTTTTACGTATCTATCCATGACTTATCTTTACATTTTCCCAATTGTTATTTGCATTATTATTTTCTTCTGGATCTTGGTAAGACTGCTTGGTCACCGTGGCTGTCTATTAAAGTTTTAATCGTTTGATTGACCTATCAATCTATCAGACCATTTAATGCCCTTTATTTTATTTTGTTTCTGTTATCCTGTGTGTGCAGAGTGCAAGTCATCGTGCGGAGGAAGTACGGATGAAGGCGATTCGTTTGGTATGTTTCTATATTAGAAGTAACTGTTACTTGCTTTGTACAAGCTGAATAACTTTTCTTAAGGATGTTGTTCTTACAGGTGGCAAACAAGCTTTACCCACTTGCATCCGTCTCTCAACAAATTGAAGATTTTGCCAAAGAAACAATGTTGTCTGTGGTAGATGTTGAACATGTTATGGAGATCAAGGATGAAGACAAATTGATTACTGAACCACACAAGGTAATTTATGGATTTGCGTAAAGACTTGATAGCTGAAGGTTGCATTGTGGAATTCCCTCGAATGAATTGGAGTAGGTATTGTGATAGCACAGTCAATAAATGAGGTAACGAAAAATATGAAGAACTAGGCAGCTTCCAGGAATCCTGGTCCCCACATGCGTATCTGCTTAATGTTTTTTCCCTTTTTATTTTACTATTAGCGCAAAATTTCCAATTGTTGATGACTCCTCTTCCATATGAAATTGGAAGCAGCTTTCTGGAGACTTAATACATCAATAATCCTGGAAATCATCCATATGTTTCCACTGAAGAATGATGTAATAATTTGCAACGTGTTTTGCTATTAGTCTCTGAGGCATCCATGAATGGATGTGTCAGTTTGAGTGTTCTATATTTTGAGCATTCACTTTTCCCAAGTCTGCCTTGAACTTAAAAGATATAGGAGAAACAGGATGTCTAGGAAGACGAAGATAAACCATTATTTGAACATGCCTTTTATTTACTGTTGTATGTCCTTTAATTTACGTTATCGATTTATTTTATAGTCAGTTGAGCCTTGATGCTACTTGCTAGTCTTGCTGATGCTTTTACTTGCACTTTTGTCAGGACTCCAGTTCAGAAAAGCTGTTATCAGAGCATCAGTCAATGAACCCCAAAGTTCTTTCATGCGAAGATCAACAAACAAGTGTATCTGAATGCCATTCATCACATTCAACTGAAGAGGCCCAGCGATGCTTGTCCTTATTTTTTGCCTTGTGCACAAAGGTGATACCATTCGTAACAACAAAATGCTCGTTTTTCTCTTATCATTAAACATGGTTAGGTTTTTTTCTCATCTTGAAAA
The DNA here is from genome assembly GCA_030674075.2 of Linum usitatissimum. Taxonomy (NCBI): domain Eukaryota; kingdom Viridiplantae; phylum Streptophyta; class Magnoliopsida; order Malpighiales; family Linaceae; genus Linum; species Linum usitatissimum. Next base: position 5,700,386 of record JAUJYP020000155.1, on the reverse strand, counting down.
AATATTTCAATTTGAATGCTGTGTCAATTCAATTGATATTGCAGAAGCATTCCCTCTTTCGCCAAATTTTTATAATGTACAAAAGCGCACCAGAGGCAGTCAAGCAGGTTGGTAGTTAGCTATCGAATTTTGTAAAATCCAAGCTGTCAAGTTCATCTTCTGACTATTCTTACGTTGCAGGCAGTCCATATGCATATCCCTGTACTTGTCCGTACCATGGGCTCGTCCTCTGAGCTCCTTCAAATTATTTCAGAACCTCCAGATGGGAGCAAGAAGCTTCTAATACAGGTTTGGTGATACCATTGTGTACTGGCCATCCTGTTCAAAGCACTAAAGTTGACCATACCTGAAACGTTTCCAATTGTTGCTCAGGTTCTGCAAACGCTGACTGAAGGGTCTGTTCCTTCTCCAGAGCTGTTACTCACCATAAAAAGATTATACAATTCTAAGCTGAAGGTATGTGAGTGCAATAGTCTAGAAGTTCGAATGCTGTGATAGATATCATTGGCTAATGTCTTTATACTTATTGGCAGGATGTTGATATTCTGATTCCAGTATTGCCTTATCTACCGGGTGATGAGGTTTGCTTTACTCTCAACTATGGCTCTTAGTCCACATCTTTCCTTGTTTACCTGATAAATATTCAATATGAATAACAGATTCAATACTTTTGGTGGTGCCTCGCCTTAACTGTGGCTCGCCAAGAGCACATTTATAATGATTATGTTCCATCCCATATGTATGCTTAAATTCTTTAATTTTTCTTATTTTCCAGATCCTAGCATCTATTCCACAGTTTGTTAATCTAACTCCAGACAAGTTCCAAGCTGTTCTTCTTTGTATACTACAGGTATCTTGTTTCTGCTGATACTCAATGATATTATTTTTCCTTTTCTCCTATGCTCTAAGTGAATTATATATTACTATGAAGTTAACATGATTCCTTTTGATTTGGTTGCAGAAACCACCTAATTCTTCTGGTCCTTTGCTAGCTCCATCTGAAGTTCTTATTGCCATTCATGGGATCGATCCCGATAAAGATGGAATTCCCTTGAAGAAGGCAATTTCTCTCCTCTGATTCACCTTTGTTAAGCTTGTGATCCAAACACGCGAGTAACACAACTCTATGCTTTCTGATAAGCAGGTCACGGATGCATGTAATGCTTGCTTCGAACAGCGGCAAATATTCACCCAGGCGGTTATCGCGAAGGTCTTGAATCAGCTGGTTTGTACCTCCTGAGACTTACAAGTCTACCTCGTAAAAGTTCTCCACAGCTGTTGATTTTGGATTTCAATTTGTTAATGCAGGTTGAACAGATTCCTCTTCCTTTGTTGTTTATGCGGACAGTAATACAAGCGATAGGAGCTTTTCCGGCATTGGTAAGAACATAGCTGGGTGATTCCGTTTACAGATATGTTTCTCTTGATTCTTAATAGTGATACAACATTTTTTACCTCCTACTGGATTCAAGAATCAAGGAAGCGTGGTCATAATTCCTAGAGTTCCTTGGTAAATTATGAATTATCGTCGTAATGCCTGTCTATCAGTCAACCCCTCTTCTTTGGTGATCAGAAAGAGTATCCTGTGAATCAGTGTTACATGCATGATAGTACACGATTAGTGTTCCTGCTCGGTTAGGCCCATCGTTACGGTGGAACCCTCTTGAAAAGTGTGAATGACACAGTGCGACTAAATTTTCAGGTGGAGTTTATCATGGATATCCTTTCTCGTCTAGTCAACAAGCAGGTAACTTGTTCTTCATTACAGGCTAATAATTTCATTTTATTGTGGTTGAGATATTTCATAGCTGATGGCCCTAGGCGTTTGCAGATATGGAAATATCCAAAGTTGTGGGTAGGGTTCTTGAAGTGTGCACTGTTAACAAAGCCTCAATCTTTCAGCGTGTTGCTTCAGGTAAAGTAGCTTCATGTATAGATTCCTATATTCGTTCAATGAAGCAAAGATTGGCTGATTACGATCGAAATTCTCTATCTCAGTTGCCTCCGCCTCAGCTTGAAAATGCACTGAACAGGACCGGAGCACTGAGAGTTCCACTAGTTGCTCATGCTAGCCAACCGAATATTAAATCTACACTACCAAGGTACAAGAATCGATGTAGTTCCCTGATTGAATGGACCGAGAACGAACTCCTCTGGTTCGATGCTTGTGTCTGACATCTTGTATATCTATCTCTGCGGTGTAGGTCTATATTGGTTGTCCTAGGGATAGCTGAACCCCAGAGCACGACTCAATCGCAACCTAGTCAACCCCAGAGCACGACTCATTCTCAACCTAGTCAATCCCAGAGCACGACTCAATCGCAACCTAGTCAGGAGCAAACTGCCGAAACCAGCAACTCGGAGAAGGATGTGCCAGTGGAGAAACCTAGCGAGCCTTCTTCAGATGCCAGCTGACCGTTTCCGAAAAGTGAAAAATCTGGCAATTAGCGCACGAGTTTGACTCGAGCTCTATTTCCAGTTGGCTGGTCCAGACCATGCTTTACAATTTCTAGGCAGCGAGTTTGACCTCGTGAATCTGGCTCAAATACAATACATGAATGAAAACTGGCCCGGTTTAATCACTGTTTGCTGAAATGTCAATTTGAGTCTTTGCATATAAAGAAGGCAGGAAATCGGCAACTTCAAATTACCTTTCACGATTGGAGTCAAACGATTAGTTTCATAAGAATTTTGAACAGTTGGCCTCGAATGGTTAGTTTCGGAATAACTTTGAGCAATTAGCTTCAGAAGAGGCTTGGACAATCGACCTTAAACGGTTAGCTTCAAAAGTAGCTCTAGCGAGTGGTCTCAAGCCGTGAGTTTTGCCAATGCATTCAAAGCATTTTCAGCGTAATGTTTATTTTATATTTGGTGAGAGTTTTGGTCTACTTTGATGAAGAAAAACAGATACTACATATCCAGCTATTCTCGAACCCTTTCTTCTACAATTTGCTTGCTTTTAGCGACGACTGTGTTCGTCGTCAACATCTTGACTGTGCCTAAAACCAAAATTGGTTGGGCCAGTAGAGTCCAGTACTTGCCCGAAACGAGAATGGGCCGACCAAATTGATCCGTTTGAACAGAGTAGTCTTTAGCCCAGCCCACTTGACACTTTTTACTTAATAGAAAGAGTTTCACATGTCGCCGGAGCTAATCAGTGGGGAATCGGCTGACACACAAGAGAAAAGTAACACAACACGACGACGGAGTTGTTGGCGGAGGAGGAGGAGTAACCACCACCACCGCGGCGCTGGAAGGTCACCGGAAAAGAAAAGCCACAATGGGAGTGGATTACTACAAGGTCCTCCAGGTCGACCGCGGAGCCAAAGACGACGATTTGAAGAAAGCGTATCGTAAGCTGGCCATGAAGTGGCATCCCGATAAGAACCCTAACGGCAAGAAAGAAGCTGAAGCCAAATTCAAACAAATCTCCGAAGCCTACGATGTAAATCAATCGATTAATGGTTCAATTCTCCAAACGCCGTATCATGAATTCTACTTCCGTTTCCTTCTAACCTTGCAAATTCGAATTGATTGGTTTCTCTCAGGTATTGAGCGATCCACAGAAGAGGGCAATCTACGATCAGTACGGAGAGGAAGGTCTGAAAGGGCAAGTGCCTCCACCGGGAGCTTCAGCTCACAGCGGGTTCGGGCAGGACGCTGGTTCTGGAAATTTCCGGTTCAACCCGCGCAGTGCCGATGATATATTCTCGGAGTTCTTCGGGTTCTCGAGCCCTTTTGGTGGGATGGGTGACATGGGAGGTGGATCACGAGCTGGTCCTTCAGGGTTTCCTAGGGGTATGTTTGGGGAGGATATCTTTTCCTCATTCAGGTCTGCAGCTGGTGAGCCTTCCAGTGTCCCGCGGAAAGGTGCTGCTATTGAGCGCACATTGCCGTGTAGTTTGGAGGAGTTGTACAAAGGTACCACTAAGAAGATGAAAATTTCGAGGGACGCTATTGATGCCAGTGGGTAAGATCTCTTCTTTTACCTCCTCACCAGCATTGTGTTTTGATTAGTCTGAGAATGTGCAACTCTTTAGGTCCCATGGGTTGATTGATGTTGTTATTATATGGGGAGTGTTGGTACATTGTTGGGTTTTATGGTTTGAAGTTGTCATCATAGCTTATTTTGATGCTGCTTTTGTCTATTCAGTGGAGCTTTCAATTGCATGTTAGAATTGGAGCATGATAAAGTCTGGAGAATTGAGTGTGGTCAGTCGCCTAGCCTTATGTTCCTGTTGAAATTTGAGATGCAGTAGTCGCATGCATTTACATGTCAGTGTATCCATACGGCTGGTGTCGCGATTCTATCCGCTAAGGGTCACTCGAATGTTATGCTAATGGATCTTAGTTATGCATGAGGCTTGAACTGCAAGTGAATCCATAAAGTCAGGAACTTTGTTTTCTAAGATCCACTTCCTATGTATTGTTTACGTCATGATGATGGCAGTAAGGCATTTAGAAGACTGAAGACATAGAAGGCTTTACATGGATATCGTGCTAATGATGAATATAACTGTTACATTTTGAATAGGATTCGCACAATGTCTCAAATATGCCGCGAATGATGGTTTGCATCCTGATCACTCCATTAAATATGTAACAGCTATATTTACGTTAGAGTAGCAGCCTACCCAGTGAAGTTATTTTTGCAAAGCTGAAATTGCCTTCTCATTTTTGTGATTGAGAAACTTTATTGACCTGGAACAAAGTTACTTGAAGAGCGTTAATGGATTATTTGTTGATTTGTTTTTTGCTCTCATGACATGCTTGTTATATTTTTTAATATCATTGTCGCTTGTTTTGTCGTCGAGATTGGTGTACGTAATATGCATTTGCATTCTATTCCTTCTGCTGCGTTTGTATACAGCTTTCTTTTCCTTACTATCTATTGCTGCCGAACAAGTCAGCCACGGTAGTTGTGAGGACTTTGGTGTGATTCAATTGTCGATAGCGACGATAGGTGAAATTACTTATCGGGTAGGGGAGTAGCCCTTCATGTTTTGCGGTCCTGACTTGTGCTTGGTATATCTAGCTCCTTCAGATGCTAAAATTGTTCATTCGAAATGACACAGGAGACCATCTACTCTAGAGGAAATCCTCACAATTGAGATCAAGCCAGGCTGGAAGAAAGGAACCAAAATCACATTCCCAGAGAAAGGAAACGAGCAACGAGGCATCATACCATCTGACCTGGTCTTCATCATCGACGAGAAGCCCCATGCAGTGTTCAAAAGAGATGGCAACGACCTCGTCCTCACGCAGAAGATCTCTCTCGTGGAAGCTCTGACAGGCTACGCTGGACAGGTGACAACCCTCGATGGGAGAACCCTAACAGTCGCCGTCAGCTCCATCATCAGTCCGACCTACGAAGAGGTTGTTAAAGGCGAAGGCATGCCCATCCCAAAGGAGCCATCAAAGCGAGGCAATCTGAGAATCAAGTTCAACATCAAGTTCCCCAGCAAGCTGACAGCAGAGCAGAAAACCGGACTCAAGCGGTTGATATCATAGGGCGAATCCGACTGTTTTGTAGCTCTGCGTGCTATCTTTGTTTCCCTTTTCCAGATTTGTTCAGAGCTTGTTGGCATATGAATTATGTGTTGGAAGAACGTTGTAGAGCATTTCTGGGACTGGGAAAGGTTCTTTTTGTTGACAATCAGTTGCTAGGGTTTGAAAAGTTCTTTTTCTGTGTTTCGTTCGTAAGCTTCTTCTGCTCTTGTTATTTTTTTGACAGTACATCTGATATTATTTATCACGAAAAATGTATCGAGGCGATGTATTAATAATAGAATTGAAATGGTGTGTCCAATATGTTGAGGGAGACAGATTTGCAGCTTGTTTGAGGCGATGTATTAATAATAGAATTGAAATGGTGTGTCCAATATGTTGAGGGAGACAGATTTGCAGCTTGTTTAGAACTTGGTTTGATGATAAACGAGTCGAGGTTGAGCCGATCACAACTTGGCTCACCAGACTCACGAACTGGGTCAGCTTGTGAGCTTGATGAGTCAGGTCTGTGAGTTGGAACACTTTTAACTTCTACTTCTTGAACCATCTTGATATAGGTAGCTTGCAAGCCAATTTGATCATAGCTCGATTTTAGGGCTTGCGATGCAGCTTCAAAATAAGGATCGGTCATACTCATGCAGCTAATGGTGATATACTTATTCCAGATGGTACTTAATAATACTTGGTGCACCATAAAATGTTTTTTTTACTTTGACCTCTCGAGCTAGCTTGTTATGGGCTTGTTTAGGTTGGTTTCGAGCCAGGCGAGTCCGGATTATAGTTTATTTAATTGAGCTGAGCTCAAACTCGAAGATGAAAGCTCGAATTGAGCTCGAGTGCACCAAAAAATAATGGAGCAGTATTCTGTTAATTTCCATAACACACCAACCACAATCAGCTTAAAAATGGATAACTGTATCCCTCCAAATTAACGTAGTATTCAATTCCTTCCTGCCTATACACAGATACACACTATAAGAGATCTCCAAATGAAGCCCATCACATAAATAAAATTCAGTGTCCACACCCTGCTCTTGGAGCTTCAACATTGAACCCTCTAATCCGTGTCTCGGTTCCTTAGAATGGCGTAAAAATCTTAAAGCTACAATTTTGGTTACCAATTCGGGTGATCGTCTGCTGGCAACTGCGGTGGGATCGGCTTCCAACCAGGCTTCTCGTCCCAGTACATGTCGTAATATATATGCCCAGGAATATGACTGTCCACACAGCACCATATGCCCACGTATCGCTTCGCCCGTTTCCTGAATTTGTCTTCCCGGTTCTGAGATCATGTGTTGGAGGAGAGTAAGTATTAGCATGCATAACATCTAGTACTTGTAGTGAAGAAAAAGATTGTAAGATAGTTGGGTTTTAGGGTAAAAGAGGACTTATTTCTTGCCTTGTCAGTAAAACCAAGGAATACATCTTGCACTGAGGAGAACTGAATGACTTTGACATCTTTGAAAGCAGCAAATGTCGAGGTGAACTGCATACGAGTAGAATTCAGCGGCGAAATAATGCAAGCTGTAAATCTATCTGACATGACTGCCTACTTTGAATCGGACTATAGAAAATCCTTTCAAACAGATATCAGTTAGGAGTCGTTTGATATGAGATATCTCAAATACCTAGCTACTAGAGATATCTAGCATATGATGATATCGATATGAGTTTGGTGTTTGTGTGATATGGATGTTCGGTATGGGATATTGAGTTGTATGTGGATGTGCAGTGGAGCTGTAAAATAACCAAAAGATCCCCACTTTTTACTTTCATTAGGAGTGGATGCAAGCTAAAACTGGGAGGAACTAAAGAGGGGCACTATCGAAAAGCTGATATCTGAGATAATCACAGCATGAATACCTTGAAATATCACACTCGAGTGATATTTAAGTTTGAATAGCAAGATATTCGCGTCTAGAGAAAACGACAATATCTAGCTATTTGAGATATCATATTCCAATATCCCAATACCAAACGACCCCTCAAGACACTATGATACGGATTCTCATGGACTAACGAAAAATGTTCAGAGTTGATAGTGGCTATAAGCTCAAAGAGTAGAAGTCTCAAGTACCGTTTCTTCATTGCTTCGTCTTGGGAATCTGATTGTTCCTGGTCTGGTGCTGGAAACGTTGCAACCTTTACTGCCTACTTGACAAATTTGAACATCAAGCCATGACTCCTTAACCTATGAATGTCGTATATAAAGCTCAGAACAACTTACTTCCACAGGCGGCGATGATACGTGATCGTAATAGCTACTTACTTTTTTAGGCATTGAGGGATTGTCAAGGAAAGAGTACTCTCTGATATTGATGCCAGGGCCAAACTCTTCTTCGGGAAGCTCTTTCAACATGACATTGACCTGTATAGCCAGAGCGTGTTAAAACAAGCCAGATAGTGGAGTGTCGATATATGACAACTATATTTTCGGTTTCATAATAGATAAATAGAAACTAATCCAACTCATATTCTAAATCAGCATCAAATTATTCTGTCAAAGGAACTATACCAAAGATGAACGACGAGAAATGAAAGTTAGTTATGTCCGAGAGCCAAAACAATAAGACGAAACCAATAATACGCGATGGAAAATGCACTCTACACCACATGCAGCTAAAACTAATGTTCTACAAGCTTCCTGCATGATCTAGTAGAACTAAGACTAGGCCTGAGGTTAGGATATAAAACTGAACCATAGGTACATAGATTTCGAACTATAAGAGAATTGTACCTCGAACACATGATCCAAAGGGCAGATAAAAGGTTGTTTAGTCAGGGTCCCTTCCAGAATTCCAGGATGAGCAAACCATAGCCTATCCAACCTGCACCACAATGGGGGCATCACCTGTAATGAACAAAGAAGAGGAATTTCAGGCGAAAATTTATATTCTGATCTGAATATTTATACAGGGGGCTCTGAGTAGCCAACCAAGAGGTATATTCAAACCAAACAAACAGCATAGCGCATCTTTGTGGGTTCTGTATCATTCTATTGATTCAATTCAAGATATTAAAACAGTAAAGCCAAACCATTAATGGACAACTGTTAAGGCATAATCCCCACTGCTATACATAATATTAAGAGCAGGAAGTTAACCGTATGAAGGTCATTATGTTTTTAGGAAAAAACTGCAACTTTCTCTTACCAGGGTGCGATTTAACAAGGTGGCTATTGCAAGTGCAGTCCTTATTTGTTTTATCTGAATGAAGACACACCAATACAAGTATCAGTTTCATTGAACCATTCCATGAAGTGCAAATACTACCTTCAGTGAGGGTGTTTACTTGGAAATTAACAAGGGCAAAGTGAGACTCGAGATTATGCTCTCCTTCCAGTAGCAAATTCTTTGGAATGGATGGTTTAAATGACAAGAAACCTCCTGCATGGATTCATCACATCTTAAACTCGATTATATATAATATAATTTTCACACATGCAGGTGCCCATGGCTTTTTATGATCCTGCAGACTATTATGAGAAAGTGAGAACCAAAAGAGATTTACAACCCATTAGTAATCCTAGCATGCCCCGTGTGCTCCAAGAAACAATAGAACTAGCGCCAAATTACCTGGAGCATCATAATAGCCCACGGGATCATAAAAAGCCATGGCTTCTCGTAATCTGTGACGCTTGCCTTCAGTGCCAGCATATTGGAATGTGGTATGCACTGCATATGGTTCTAACCTGAGCTGCAGATGCATGGCCTGGAAAAATAACCGTAAGAGTTAAGAAACCCTGAGATGGTATATTAGTTTACTTGTGCAGTTCATCATGCATGTTAGTCTGCTAAAGCATGTACCTGGACAAAGTACGTATGTCCACTGCAAAATATACTGGCAGGCAAAATTCCAAGCTTCAGACTTCCATCAAAAGCATATGCAAGGCCATCATCGTCATTAACTGATGGCCCTAACTGCTTGCGTACAATATCATTGAATCCATTCTGATCCCATATCTTGTCATCAGCCAGAAGCAACTCTTTCCATTCTTTTGCCAGTTTCATCGCAGACGCTGTTGGTCTCCAGTGGAAAATTCCTATATTGAAAGCAGCACCAACTGCCATAGGTGGCAAGTATGATTTAGTAGCAATTTCAGTATCAGTAGAGATGCACAGTTGGGTAATAGACAACACATGATATTGATATTACAACACAGCCAGTCAGTTATAAATAAAAATATAACAAAAGCTTGGTACTGAGAGTCAGGCTATCAACAAGAAAGGTTAGGTTTTTTTCACCTTGTTGCCAGATTTCCAGCCTGTCGTCAGTGACTGTTGGGACAACTTGGTCACTTGATGTTAAGACGTCTGCCTCTGGATATCCAGCCAGGTACGGAAGTGGGTTCTGTTTCAGGAAAGAGACAAAACGTATCAGATAAACAGTTCTCATAATTTATAAAATGGAAAAATGCCGGATCTTAATCTGGGAACGGAAGAGGACGAACAATCTTCATAACATACCAAGAAACACGTCCTAATTTTCTTTTTCCAAGTATCTGAACTCTCAGTTTCCACACATTGTACAAAATGTATAAGCCAGAACAAAATAAAGCTGTAGCACAGTGGAACAAGAAACAGTCAAGCTAGAGCAAAGCAGGTTGATTCAGTATCTCTGAAACTTTTGTTCGGAATACTTAGTCCAAAAAACCATCAATTTTTTCTTAAATAAAAAGGGATGTACTAGTGCAGTAGGTATTCAAAGTAGTCAAATATATAGAAACAAAAAGAAAACAACAATTACTCCTACCCTATATTAATTTAAACAAGAAACAGTCATTATTATTCTTGTTTGTGTTGTTCTTGTTAAATATCCATTGTTTTTATGATCATTGTGTGTATTGCAATACAGCAATAGGTTACAGTAATAAGTAATTACAGCTAACAAGACAACTGAATCAGCATTGGAAAGTGTAGAACTAGGACAGCATAATGGCCATGGACATCTAGCATTACACAGAAAAGATGCAATCTGCTGGGCTCTTTATGATCTTAAAAAAAATATGTCAGCCATTGTAGGGAAATCACATCAGTCTGCAGATCTTACAAAGGTCTGCTCTTTGTGACCTTGAACAAAGATGGCATAGTCTTTGTAGGGCGATAACGCCAATTCTGAAAGAAAATTGAAAGACTCAACTCTCTACGCACTGCTTAGTGATTATTGCTGATGATGAATTTGTATGTTGGTTCAAAATTAACGGTGCCAGGTTTCAGTGAGCATGCATCATATTGAAGATTGATGTTCACGAACACAGCATAGCAAGCATGAAAATTTACCTTCAACCAGACCATATCTGTGTCACACATCAGTAGTTCAACGCCAAAAGGAAGGATTGCATCTATGAGAATAACTTTTTCTCTCCCCATTTTATGAAAAGTTGGTGAGCCCCAGCCAACATCCACAGTGCTCATGTGACTGCCCATATCAAACACAGGAACACCTTGCCAGTACAAGGCTTCCAACAACTTGGTGTCCATAGCACCTACGAAGAAGCAACTTTTAATAAGCAATTTACGTAAACTCACCATACTGCAAACTGTTCCGAGAAAAACCAGCAAAGAAGCTAACCTACCAACAAGAAGATTGGAGATCTCCAAGTCCGTCAAGTGCTTAACCCAAGTAAGGATGAAATCCATAAATGCATAGTTACCAAACGTCACTATAATGACATTATCCTTCGCTCTCTGCCGCACCAGCTCTTCTGTCAGTCTAAAGGTCTCCAAAGGTGGCATCTTGGAGTCTTGGGGTGGAACTTCCCATATAGGTTTTGTTCTCGAATCATCCGATGGCTGAGGATGCGAAAGTGGCGAAGATACTGCGGTTGCTTGAGAAAAGTTGCGAGATTGGTTGACATACTGCGAAACCACATCTAATGCAAAGGAGGAAATCAAATTCTGAATCAGTAAATTACACCAATCAATAATATTAGTTACTCTCAAGTAAGATTTCCAGAACAGGAGCAATGAAGCAGCTTAGAATGCAGAATTAGCTCAAACACTTGAAGAAAAGGTTTCCAATGGTAGGAATTTGGAGTATGCATTATTTGGTAGAACATCCCATTGAAAAGAATCCTCAAACTGGAAAAAAATAACAGAAGCAGGGGAAAAAAATACAGTGGACGGACTGAACAAATCGATCAATTAATACACCACAAGAAACGCCAAAGAAGATGATCATTCCATCATCGTCACGGATTTTGTCAGGGAGAAAAGGAAGTAAAAGAATTCATGGCTATGGGATCATAATGAGAAGAAGAAGAAAAAAAGAGTCAACCCACAAGCTAATTCTGAATCAATGGAGCAAAAAGAGAAGTGATGACGTACTTCGGAGAGACGGAACAGACGTTGACGTAGGGGCAGAGAGCCAGGCAGTGGAACCGGTGGCGGAGGCGGAGCTAGGAGCTGAATGAATGGCTGTAAATACGTAAAAGGAGGAGAAGAAAATTCCGAGGACGACTGTGGCGTAGATCGAAAGGAATAATGGCTTGGTGTTGGCCAATTCGTTGTATGCATTCCTCCATCTCAACAAAAATCCGCCATCGCCGGCGCCGGCGCCGATCATTTCTCTTTCTCTTCTTTCTTTCCTACGGCTACTACTTATTACTGATTCTCAACTTTTCAAATCAATGATGAAATCTCACTACTGATTGCATCGTGTGCTTGGATCGAAACCTGATCACAACCCAGTTTGCTGAACTCAAATCTTGAGATACTGAACAGAACATTTCCTATGTGTTGTGTTCTGTCTTCTGACTTTCTGAATATAATTATTAAATTGGAACTTGTAGTTGAAAATTCAAAGTGGATTTTTAAAATATGAAATGAAATGGTATTGAATTAGAGGGAAAAAAATTAACCAAAAAAAATTAGGCTAAAAATAAATTTGAGATATTATAATCGGTTAAAATTTGATTTTTTGTTACGAAATATTATAAATTTCTGAAGTGTCAATTAAATTAAAAGTTAATTTTGTTAGGAGAAATACTATTTTATATTATAAATTTATAGCACGACGATTTATATACTCCACACCCTTTAAATTTCAAAGAAGGATGGATGTCTTGACTGGTTGTTGAATGATATCTCTTGATTGGTTGTTGATTGATGGGGTGAATTTTTTTATAATTGTTTTGGTAAGATTTAGATAATTAGATTGCAAATTTATTAAATAATTACTTCTTTTTATTCAAAGGCAATATATTATCGAATAATTGCTTCATAAGTTTAATAAACATATAAAAAATTGCCAAATAAACCAAGTTAAATAAGTAAGTAATCACGTGGATCAGAATAACTACTTCATACCTTTAATATCAAAATTCAAAAAGTAGATTAGAATTAAATTTTAAAAATAATTGAGTCGAAACCAAATTTTGAGAATTGAGTCAAACTGAATTTTGAGAATTGGGTGAGGATTAAAATACAGGAATTGAGTAGGGATTAAATTCAGGAATTAAGTCGGAATTAAAATTTAAAAACTGAATGCCCAACAATTTTTTAGAACTCGATGTGACTAAATTTTGAGAATTGGTCTCGAACTCTTTTAAAAAAACTGTATCAAATATCAAAATTTTATAAACGGATCAGATTGAATTTTGAAAATTCAATCGGAACGGAATTTCAAGAATTGAGAAGGAAAGCAATTATACCATGGTGATGGAAAAAGAATTTGTTAAATGAGTCATGATATTTAGATACCTTTGTATAAGTTTAAAACATCTATTACATTTTTGTTAATCTGCAAAACTTTGGTGACCTTTCACGTCACTTACCCGTCAATTTTTCTTATTTTTTGTAAGAGAGCTTTTCGAGGAGGAAAAAAATAACAAACACAAATGAACAATAATTAACTCAAAAAGTGAGAATTATCGACAATATTTTTGAACGATATTTAAAAGTCTCGCGTGCCAGATAATGAACGATTCTGTTGCCTTACGTCCGACCATTTTGCATCCGGACGCTAGGAACTTTACCGACCTTTTACTTTTTTACTTTTCACGCGGTGGTAAAAAAGTTCAAAAATTCTGCAATTTCACCGTTTTTTACGCTTTCCTCTCTTTCTCTCTCTAATTTTTTTCCTCCCTCTGTTTCAGTTTTCCGTTGCTAGTCGTAATCTTACGTAAGATCCTCCGCTCGATCCAATTCTCCCGTCGGCCGTTGATGATCACTCCGTACAATCCTGAGCTATAGTGTCTGAATTCAATATCTGGCTCCCGTTGTCATCGTCCATGGGAATGGCCTCCAGTCCGCGTACCGTGGAGGAGATCTTCAAAGATTACAGTTCCCGCAGAGCCGGTATCGTTCGTGCCTTGACTGACGGTAAGCTGTTCCAAACTGTAGTCGTTCTCCTTCCTGTTCTTCTCCGTCGCCATTTCTTTTCTGTTTCTGTCAGCATCTGACGAATCACTGTCGTATTCTGTCTGCTCTCAGATTCGGACGAGTTCTACGCACTCTGTGATCCAGGTATGTCCAGATCGTAATTTTTAGCTCTGTTCGTGATTGTGCTTCACAATTTACGCGTTACGGTGAACAATTTCGTCAGTAGCAATTTCTGTTTGCTTCCGAGAGGAAAAAGTAGTATGAGAACTAAGACGTTCGATTGATGCGGATTTCTCTGCTGAGCTTTCTGTTCCTTTACAAATTAATGAACAGTTATTGTATTTCCGATCCCGTTGTGGTTTTGTGAAACAAAGTTCAACAATTTGAATATACGAAAGAAACACCGCATGCGCTTTTCTCCCTCAGATCATGTATAATATGTATGACACTGTGTATGAGCAGATAAGGAGAATTTGTGTCTCTACGGACATCCAAATGACAGCTGGGAGGTAACTCTACCGGCCGAGGAAGTGCCACCGGAACTTCCTGAACCCGTCCTCGGTGTCAATTTTGCTCGAGATGGCATGAACCGGAGGGACTGGCTTTCACTCATTGCTGTTCATAGTGATTCATGGCTGCTCTCGGTGGCTTTCTATCTCGGAGCTCGTCTTAACAGGAACGATAGGTACCCTTTTTGTTGTCTGAGCTCATGGGTAGATAGGATTATTGTTCATTTCCTGAATTTGGTTTGTTATCCGTTTATATAGCCTGACTTGAGTGGAAGTTTAAGGTTCCAGGTTCCTGATATGTTGCTTGTTACCTGCATCGTTTTGGTATATATGATTAAGCAACTGAAGTGATCTGTGATAAGCAGGAAACGACTCTTCAGCTTGATCAACGAACTGCCCACTGTCTTTGAAGTTGTAACAGACCGGAAACCTAAAGAAAAGTCTAGTGTAGATAGTGGAAGCAAATCTCGAGGCAGCAATAAGGTTTGTTTCATCAATGCTCGATATTTTGAGTCTCTTTTGGACAGAGATCGAGTACCAGCTCATTTATTTTCCGTGGATTGTTTAGCTATAATTTTGTACATCCATCACTACGATGTGAAATTAACATTCAGTGATGGCCTGCTCGCAACAAAACTTGATTTCTCAAATTGATTCCTGCCAGTTGCAGAGACTAAGTGATGGACAAGTGCGAAGCAACCCGAAACTTGCAGAAGGAAACTTCCAGGAGGGTGAGGGTGAACATACTGATACCCTATGTGGAAGTTGTGGAGGAAACTACAGCGCTGATGAATTCTGGATTGGTTGTGATGTCTGCGAGAGATGGTTCCATGGGATGTGTGTGAAAATAACTCCTGCCAAAGCTGAGACTATTAAGCAATACAAATGCCCATCATGCTGCCTGAAGAGGAGCAGGCCGTAACTCCAGCATCGCTTCTTAACCGACACACAGGCTATAGTTATCTAGTATAAGTAACATTAAAACATGTAATCTATTGTTTTTAAAAAAAATGCTTGTTTTTACTTCTTTCGTCCTTTACAGATTACTTCCCTAAAGGTCTGAAGATAACCATCTTCTCATCTGTATCCTTTGAAGTTCTGATCCTGCGTTTATGTAATCCATTCTCCTCAATTATGAAAAGCACTTAAATTGGCTTGTTTGGCCTAATTTTTGTCTCAACGTCCTGCCTTATTTCCCTACTTCATCTGTTTGTTTTAAGTTCTTGATCTCTACAGGTAATATTTGCAGAGATCAGCCTGATACAACCTATGTCCTCCGTCGAATACCACCTGGATACCAGTCAAAGTATGAACGCTCAGGAGCAAAGTTGGCCACTTTCTGAAAGAAGACAAAGTTAAGTGTTGCAATATCGTTGGCGAGATGTAAGTACATTTCTCCAAGTCCTTTTAATTTCTTGGGATAAATTCAAAAATTGCCAGACAAGATATCTGAATTTACGTTCACTTGGACTCTTCATGAAAACTTTTCATTTGTCCCGCAACCTAGAGACTTTGGCTATTATAGGATCTGATTGCCTACAAAACCCACCACTTTCCCTTCTTTAGTTCACGTCGCCCTATCTCCCTTCCTTTGTCTCTATCCCCTGGTTCCCAGTTTATAACTCCTCTTACCCAAGGGGAGCTTTCATGTGCATCGCTTGAGAGCTGTCTTTTGCTGCATCATTTGGAGCAGTTGCAGCTCGAGTTCATCGATCTTTCTCCGGATCGTTTGTGCACATGGGTTCCAGACGCTCCGATGGTGCTGGTAAGGACCGATTGAGGTGGACGCAAGAGCTACATGACCGGTTTGAAGAAGCTGTTACTCAGCTTGGTGGCCCTGATAGTAAGATATCCTTTTGTGGATGCTCCTATTTTTATGGTTTGAAGGAGCTGTTACTAATTAACAATGACTTGCAGGGGCTACTCCCAAAGGTATCCTGAAGTCTATGGGCATTTCTGGACTGACAATCTACCATGTCAAGAGCCACTTGCAGGTAAGACGCCACAATCGGACCATCAAAATTACTTAAATTTCTCCATTGATTTACATGCTTCTGATTTGTGCCATTTTTCAATTTCCCAGAAATACAGGATCTCCAAATTTATCCCGGAAACGCCTAACAGTAAGAAACTTCTCTATCTGGCGAAGAATCCACAAAGCAACTGATCTATATACATGGATATCTGACGTTCTTATAATCTATGACAGGAGGAATTGAGAGGAGAAACATTTCAGAGATGCTGCCGAATTTCAGTGCCACATCGTAAGTCCATTATCTGCTCTCAAGTTATTGATATGTCAAAAGACTAACGAGAAATTCTGACGGTGAATTCATCATTCTTTTGTCCAGTGGAGTTCAACTCAACGAAGCACTTCAAATGCAGCTGGAAGTCGAGAGGCGCCTCAGCGATCATCTTGAGGTACTTCATGGAGTTGCTTGTCCATAACCGTTGCATCTTAATGATTTGAGTTGTCAATAAAGGTTCATAATTAGATTTTTTAACATTCTTTAATACGCCCCTCAAACGAAAGTAGATGAAGAAAGGGGATTAGTTGAAGTAAGTCTACCAAAATCTAAACTTTGGAACCATGTAAAAACTGTTGTATCTCAATAAATCGTGTTGGCGAATTTCACTGATAATTTATATAACATAACATTATATCATCCTACCATCATTTTGCACGGACAGATCTAGAGGTGAGATTGAATCGGAGCGTTTAAAAACCTTAAAACCAACCGGAGCTGGTCACTTAACAATGGTCGGCTAGACTTGGTGACAATCTCTGATGATCGAAGTATCAATCGAGTAGTCAACCTAGTCGATTTTGGCTGAGGTTTGACCAAAACTTGAGAAAACTCCGGTAAATTCCAGTCGACTCGGGTTAGGGTGTGCGGGAGTCAGTTAGGTCGGTTATGATTCAGCTAACCAGTGGTTGACCATATTGTGATCTATGACCGAAATCTGCTGATTACCTTGCGCACTACCGACCGAAACTCGGTCTTGGTCAAATCGATGGGTGCAAGAAAAAGGTCGGCCAATCGATTTTGACCGTAAACCAAAACCGTTTTCCCTGAGTATCCTTTACACTTAACGTATTGGTGAATTTCTGGCACACAGGTTCAGAGAAACCTGAAGGTGAAGATCGAAGCACAGGGAAGGTTCCTGGAGAGGATAGTGGAAGAACATAAGAACAGAAACAGATCATCATCAGCTGCTTTCTCGAAACCAATGCTGAAGCCTCTCCCAACCATGTCATTGCCTTCCCTCGAGTCCGAGTCAGATTCGGAAGGAGACAGGCTTAATGAAGTCCAATCATCAGCAGCACATGATTTCAGGCCTCTCAAGAGACTCAGATCAGAGAACGACCTTCTCCCACCGCGCTACAAGGTGTCTGCTGCTCAAGGGAAGAACTTCGGCTGGAACAGCAGCAACAACAACAACATGATGTCCTGTCCTTCTCCATCTTTGGTCCCAAGCTTTTACTGAAAAAAAAGTATTTTTCTTTTCGAGATAACTCCAGCCGCTGGGAGAACCATAGACTCGGTTTGGCAGATGGAAAGTTCAATTTCGGTAAAATGATTTGGAGAGCAAACTATCCGATTTCCATTTAAATTTCATTGAACTTTCCACATGCCAAACCAAGTCACAGCGTCTTGGCGGTAAGGAAAATTTGATACGTTATTCTTTTAAATTGGTGCATTATTGTTATGATTTGTAACACCACGTATAGGAATGTGACACTGCTACAACATTGTAGAGTAAAATATCTGGTTTTCAATTTTGAGCTCTTCTAATAAAAGACTTTATTTTGTCATTTATCCTTTTTAATTACTCGGCTAGAGTTTACATCAGATAGTCGAATTAAGCTTAGCTTGATAACCATTATAACCAAGTTCGATTCGTGAATAGATAGATGTAAAGAGCTTTCGAATTCATAAGTGGTTATATAAGCAAGTTCATAAAAAAAAAAGAAATTTGAGATCCTAATCGAGCTGCCTCGCGAGTTAGACCATCGAGTAGGCTAGGCTAGCCAAATCGAGCCGATCCATGAGCCAAACTGAGATTTAGCCAGCCCGGATACGGACCAATTGCTTATTTTTTTCTGGCTCGATCAAAAAAATTGTTGCTCATGATTCGGTTCACAATCACCTATTATCGAGCTTAAGATCGAGTTGACTTGTGAGTCACTAGTTGAATTTTTATCGAGTCGACTCAGTTTTCATGAAAACCCAATGGAGGCTCACGAGCTATAGCCGAGCAAGCTATTTTACTATGAAATCGGCTCATAAAATATGAAACCGAGTTCCGAACAAACAATGGCGGATTTTGGGGGCCTCCCCGGCCCCAGGCCCGGTGCATTTTCAAATTTTGAAGTTCGACGCTATATAATTTTCTTTATATTTTTTGGCTGGTTGATATTTTTTCTATATACGGCCCAGTGTAATTGGACTCTTACACAATTCGGCACAGTGTATATATTGAATCATTCTGAATCCACCGCTGCGAACAAGCTTACGAAACAAGCAGCACCGCTCATTACGGGCGACTTAGCTCGTCAGCAGCCCTATACACACTCGAAGGAAGAGTAGAGTAGAAATGGAAAAACAGAAGGACAAGATGTGGCCAGAAGGATCGCAGTCGATGAAAAGCAAAGCAGACAAACTTCCATCACCAGAAACAAAAAAAACCCTAAATAAAAACGTGCGTGGAAAAGAAGACACGGACGTTGTTGTTTGTCTCCCTCTTTTTCAAAGACCTTTTGTTTGTTGATGTAGTTTGAATCCCTGTGGCCAAAATTACGTAACTGACAAGGCACCACACATGACACATTGGCATGTCATGACCCATGACAGACCTAATCATGGCCAACGTACGTACACCCTCTTTTCCCTGAAACGTGCATGGTAGGTATACAATGGTGAGATCGGGACGAGAAAACTTAGTCCATCGTTCAAAAAATTTCGTTTTTAAAAGTGACGAAATTATATGTAGCATTTTTAAAAATCAAAGTTTTTTTTTGTTTTGAATTTCGTTTAGTGTAACATTCAAATTTATTTTAAAGTGGATTTTTCACAAGATTTTTGAACATCCTGATTCTGTTACCGTGTAGATACTGCATTTATTAGTCTATGTTGTGCTCGTTGGGTGGTATGTGTACCTCTCACTGAGACGTTGCGCATAATTTAGAAGGAAGAGGTGGACATGAGAGCGTCTAAATGGATTTGCTCTGGTGGTAGAGTTGTGTGCTAAGTATTAATAAGTTTCAGATCCAAATGGAGCACACTCTTCGAATAGACACCAATATAAAATCAAAATTTCCGATGCCGGGATTCAAACCCGGATATCCAACCCAACTTCACCAAAATATCTCATTTCTTTTATTTATGGATGATATTTTTAGGCTCATTTTTATCATGTAGTACTGTGTTTTTGTGGATGATACCTGCTCGGAATGGGAACGCAATTGGCTGGCGAATGCATTTGAGTACGTGCGACACAAATTGAATTAGAATTAGTATGGTAATTCCGGAACGAAACTTTAACACGAATCGATCAGTAGATCCTAATCATTACTCGAAATAATACGAGGAAGGAAACATCTACAGAGTCCGCACGAATTAATACAATGAATGACCTATGTAGGAAACTAGAAGGGAGGTGGTTAACCAAAAGGAAGAGAATGCCTTAACTATTGGTGTGATAGATGTGCACCAGCGGCCAATCTCTTCTAACTTCTAAGCAGTTGATGGGCCTCAAGAATGCAGGATACATAGCGGAAATAATCGGGAGGGTCGCCCAGAATTCCTTAACACGTCGAGAGTCGAGCTGGGATAATCGACCAACATGCACAAACGTCTAAGCATTGTTCTTTTACAAAGGAAAAAAGAGATGAGATGCGGGGATATCAATCCCCGTATCTTTTGCATGCTAAGCGAGCATTCTATTATCTGAGCTACATCCCCTAATAATCATTAGAGTCATCATGAAAACAATGTAAACCATTCACTACTCACGAAGGAGATCAATATCTAATATCGGAAAGATAAAATTGAAGATAGTCATTACTGTACGGAAAAAAATTCGAAAGAGGTCCATGTATCCGCCACTGCATAAACTTAATTAATCATCGGAAAAAGGAGGGACATGCCAATCGCATACCGAATGTAGGTTTTGGAAAAGCAATAGTCACAGTATACAATTAATTAATTAAGAACAAATCTCAGTTTCATTAACGAGTCAAATTCGATTTCGGTGAGTATGAGTACGGAGCGACTCACAAACTTATTGACTAAACGTACCCTGATTCACAACTGTTTCAGAACCAATTATTTCCAAATTGAACACCGCGAGCGACTCTGTTCATTAATAACTTTATTATTTTTTAACAAAGATATTTATCGTCAACAACAATCACGAATTACGAATTCTCTCTGCCATGGATATCATTATACCACCATTGTGGATTTATACACTTTTAAACTTATTCATAGATAGATATTACAACTACAGCTAGCAAGCTAACTTCTTCTAGAACTAGTACTAGTACTAGCTAGTAGGCAATTAGCTGGCTAACTTCGTCTGGTACTAGTATCAGTACTACTACTAGTATAAGGCGATTTGAAAGATTCAACTTGTTGCTTTCCACACGGTCCTTTAGTCCTGATGAACAATCTGTACTCATTATACGTCATTGACGGGTAAAGCGCCGGTTGATCTGCCTTCACTAGCTCCTTCGACGGTGCGATCTGAAGGTCGCCCCGTGGGTTGTAGAAGAACGCCAGGGAAACTCGATCCTTGGCCGAGTTCACTATCACCCTATGCTCCACGCTTTTGTAAATCGCATTGCTCAACACCTAAAATATTTTAAAAAAAATTAGTACAAATCTTTATTTGGTCTTTTTAAGGGCTCGTTTGGTACGGGAGAGATTGAAAAAAAAGTTGTATATATATATATATATTATCATCTATACCAAACGACTCCGAGTTGAAGAGAAAAGAGAGCTGACCTGAATCTGGTCTCCGATGTTGATGATGAAGGCATTGGCGACGGGATTAACGGTGACCCAATTGCCGGATTTACGGACCTGGAGACCAGAGACGTTTTCGTCGGGCAAGAGGATGGTCATGCCACCGGGGTCGGAGTGAGGTGAAAGGCCTAAGGTTAGGTCCGGCTGAGGGCATTTCGGGTAGAAGTTAATCCTTAAGCATCCGCCGAAGTCTTCCCCGCCGAAGGCGTCTTGGAGACCGTCCTCTTCGAGGCCAAGGTTGCTCGAGAATATCTTCATTAGTTTTCCTCCTAGCCCTGCAACCTCTTTTCCATATTCACCCACCAATTCTCTGCAAAAGTGAAGAACCGTTCTCGAGTTATTTTATGATATTAGTCGACCACAACAAATTAAACATATAAATCTGGTTTTTAAATAGTTTATTAGCTTAGCTAGTTAGAACGTTGTATAAATAACGTTAAAGTTAAGTTTGAAATCTGCATGGATCATATGATTAAACACGTGATTATATTTTTATGCGAGGTTAACCCGGTTCGGTTGTCCGATACACAATAATTATATCGTGTGACAGTATCAGTTGCTCACCTGCAAGAATCGGGGAACTCGGGCCACTTGGTCGGGTTACGGATCCTCGCCGGGAGGTAATGAAGAAAAAAATAATCACTCCAGTCCAAGACGGCCCCCTTCTCGACACCCAACCGGCTGCCGTAACCCTCGTACGAAACGGGGTCGTTTGAGTAAATCTGCTTCGTCCCGAGCGGGAGGTTAAAGAAATCCCGCCAAATCTCCCTAATCTTCCTCATCAGCTCAAGGTCAACGCCGTGGTTGACCACCTGGAAGAACCCCCAGTCCTTGCAGGCCGCGGAAAGCTTCCTCATGGTCTCCGCCCTGGCCGCCGGGTCGCTGCAGAACGCCTCCGCAAGGTCGATCACCGGGATGTTGGACGCGGCCGGCGGCGGCGGCGGTGGGGCTTGAGGTTTGTTTATGTTGAGAGTGAGAGAAGGGCGGTGGTGGGGCCTGCTGACGTAACGGTCGGGGATTTTTCGGATCCCGCTCTCGGACAGGGACTGGACTCGGGTTACGGGTTCGGGCCATTTCTGGACGCAGTTCATGTTTTTTTACTAGTGGGAGTGAGAGAGGAAACGGTGGCGTTTGGTGTGGAGGAGTTGTGAGGAGTGAGGAGAGTGAGTGGGGGAGAGAAGTATATATAGAAGGAATTTAAAACGTGGGGATTTATTTTTATTATTTCAGCGCCGTGATGGATTTGAATTTACAAAATCATTTATTTTTCTTGGCAAAGTTATTGATGTGCGTCCGCAAGTAGTTGGATGGCTCGAGCTCTTCTAATAAAAACTTCATCGAATTAGAAATTATACAAATTTTATTGTTCACCCGAACAACTTATAACTCAATCTAAAGAGGTTGAATAGGTTTGCATAGTTTTATTCGTCACCAAATTGGCTACACAATGCTATTTTTTTTAATCTATTCTCACATGTAATGCTACCAATATTTCTTGATTACAAAACGAGATATCTTCATCAAACACCAACTCAAATATCTAATTACCGATCATGTGAGAAAGATCTATGTATGTTTTTCCATATGGGTAGCCGACATGTAGGTACAATAAAAACCCTCCATGATTTTCCAGTTTCATGCACAAGTGAAACAACCCAAAAAGAAGAAGAAAAAAGGGGCAAATTATAGAATAAAGACAAGACAGTAAGTACTTCACTCAACTTCCCATGTGGACACATGGAATTGTCTCTCATTCGTACACAATGACATAAATTAACTCTCTAATAAATTTGGTACATCCATTACAATTGCTAAGTTGGATACTTTATTTTTCGTCTTATGTATTGCCGTTAGCGGATTCAGAGGAGTTTGTCACAAGCCACCATCATCCATCTCCGAATCTAGAACTTATTCTATTCGACTCGACATATATAAAACCATTTTGAATCCCCTCTCAATTTAATAAAATTAGTTATAATAATGAGTTTGACAATGTATGTAGTTGATGCAAAGAATACGACAAGCTAGCGGCGGGCGGTTTGCAGCTTATAATTGTCAAAAGGCAACGTGCGTACTAGTAAGTACTCGGTCGTCATTAGTACAGAGAAGTGGTACTTTATTTCACTTCCATAAGGCTTAATATAGCAACAAAAACAGCTAATCACCTGCACATTTGATTGGACTACAACCTCATCTCTTTCCAAATCCAAATTAATTTTTCTCTCAAAAATTACCACCAATGTAATTATCCACTTGTTTATATAACTGACGCTAATTCAGTAATCATTTTCAACTTAATTTGAGGAAGACTACGCTTATCTTCCATTCCTAATTAATTTACGAATTATGTCGTGCCGAATTTGAACATGCTCAAACTTGACTTGTTTAATTAATAGTTGAGCTCGAGTCTATTCGAGCCTGACTCGTTACTAACTTCCATTTACGAGTCAAACGCGAGCTCAACTCGAACTCCGCTAATTAAAACCCAGGATGAGAGTCTAATTTGAGTTGAATTTGAAGGATGTGCGCTGAAATACATCAACAAATCATCCTGAAATTTACAAGTTTTTACATATGTTATGTGTATATAGTATGTGAGGCAAATACGTTGTCCACTATTATGTCTGCTAACGAGTCATATTATTAAGTTAGTATTTGAGTTGGCTCTCAATCTCGAGCTTGACTCGAATCACAAATCTATCAAATCGAACATACCCTCACAAATTTTACACCAAACTACTTACAAACGAGTCGATAACAACAGCCCTACAATCAACTCATGATAGTTCGCCGGAGCTATTTAAAGTATTTCCTAAAACTTATTCTGAACTCAAATGAAACAAACTGTTTGGCCGACACCAATTGAAAGTTGCCTAACTCCCACCCCCCCCCCCCCAACCAACTTAATAATTCGTTTTTATTTTCATTTTATTCTAAAAATGAAATTTACGTGCCACGTGACGAAATAATTTGGCAACTAAACACTTTTTAACACGTGACATTTATATATTTAATTGTCGACGGGCTTTATTATTCTATTAAAAATGAAAAAAAAATAAAGATGTAACCTTTATGGATGAATTGACGATATGCGGCGACCTTTTGGATAATTTTGTATTCTTCTTCGTAGTGGATGTCATGAACTATTTGTAGGTGATGTTTTTGCCACGTGCTCGCATGATACTGGCGGATAGGATCCAATGTGGGCCTACAAGGATCGGAATTTAATCAGATTTGGATGTCAGAAGATTAACACACTGGGTTGAGTACTCTCCGTAAAAAAACGATAAGCTATTTTTTATAACGATAAAAGAAAATAATCATATTATAGGTGAATGTTTTAGTATACCTGGTATACCGAAACTTTCAGTGTGCCCAGTTTTTTTTAACGTAAATTCATCGTCACCGTCCATTTTCAGTTTGCGATCTCGACGGTTCACAATTATTCAAATATTAAATTTCTATTTCACATTTTATTTTTGATCTGATATGTTTTCTCAATTTGATAAAAGATCTTCTTTTCTCAATTGACAAAGGAGATTTAACAAGCTAATGCAGCCGCTCAGAGAGTAAGAGAGGGAGACGAAGGAAACACAACTTCGAAAAAATGCAGCTAGATAACAAAATCCCGATGCTTCAAAACAAGACTTGAGACATTCGCCAATTGAAAAACTAAACAAAACACCATGTATGGCACCCCAAAGTGACAACAAAAAACAGCAGCAACAATTTCAATTAAACCACATAAAAAATTTTATTTGAAATCACATGAAATTTTGGATCAATTACAATCCAATTTCAAATCGTAAACTGAAATAAAAAATAAAATGTGAAATAGAAATTTAATATTCGAATAATTATGAACCGTCAAAATCGCAAACTAAAAATGAACGTTGGTGATGGATTTTCGTTATAAAAAAAAACTGGGCATATCGAAAGTTTCGGTATACCTATGTGACTGAATTTAAATCTATAACAAATTCTTAGGGTCACCATTTATTTCTTAGGGTCACCATTTTCGCAACTATAACAATACATAAAATTAGCTCTCATAAAAACGGTCGGTTACATTAATGACGATATAATTACAGTTCAAAGTGTTCAACTATATATGATCTACAACACGATTAAACAACATATCATTATGTTATACCCACCATTTAAATACTTTGGTTGAGATTATGACGTTACCAAATAAAATATTTGAGACTAGATCTCTATTCATATTGCTCGCTCAATTTTCTCCAATTCAAACGAATTCGACATTACCGGCCCAACACCGTAATCCATTCTTGATTTCCCACCACGGTAGCATTGGTAATGTCAAGTGTGTGGTTGGGGGGTGTTTAGAAAAGTCTAATCAAGGTGGCTATAGGAGAGTAAGTGCACAAGTTAAACAAGTAAGCATGGTGGTAGAGAAGAGAAGAGAACTTCACATGGAGCATGGATAGTGTTTATAATTCCAAGCATACAAACGACTAATGCAGCATATATATAGTGTTCAATCATGAGTTTTTTTGGGTGGTGGTGGAAGAGGAGGAATATAATCACCATGGGTGAAATCTTTTGACCAAATATAATAGGAGAAAATTTACATGTGTGCCAAATGTTTGCTTTACAGGTTAGTCGGATTATGGGTTTATCGGGTTACGAGTTAATCAAATCACAAGCTCATCGTGTTACGGACCGGACAGTCTACAGGTTGGCTACTTACTAGTTCAATGGGTCACAAATCAGGCTGGCCAAGCTAGATCATCTTTTTGCTAGCTCTACCTATGCTGGATAAAGGTAGGTGAACTGGTCAGTTCGAAAGGGGTATCGGTCATTACCGGACAGTGATGATGGGACAGTTTAGCCCGGTTTCAGTGAAGCGTGATCACGGCACAAACGAC
The DNA here is from genome assembly GCA_030674075.2 of Linum usitatissimum. NCBI lineage: Eukaryota > Viridiplantae > Streptophyta > Magnoliopsida > Malpighiales > Linaceae > Linum > Linum usitatissimum. The sequence continues at coordinate 5,674,125 of JAUJYP020000155.1, read as the reverse complement.
ATTTGCCCTTTAGAAACCTAACAAGGCTAATCTCAATTCTTCGAACATGTAAACCACTTGACCAGTTTTGACACCCTCGAGGGTCATTTTAAGCCATGATAAAAAAACCCATTCCAAGATACATTAATCCTTGTAGAGAAAGGAATCATAAATACCCTAACGTGGCTACAAATGAAGGGAAAACCTACCCCAATTTCTGCACAAACAAACAACACATCTTTTTCAACATATCAACCAGAACAAAGGGTTGCTTAAGGTACAAGAAATCATGGAGAAACCCTAGACTCACCAAATACCCTTTTTAAGAAAGGGACAGAAGCACAAGAGAAAAAGGACTAATTATGATGTGCATTATGGTGAATGAACAAGTATTCACTCGTTCCCCAAGTTGAGTGAGCCATCCTTCATCAGCTTGATGCTAAGGCTGTTGAATCTCCCTCTCGAGTAATGCCGGGAAGCCTTCCTCCAGTCTGTCCCTGTCTTCATCATGGCGTCGAATTCCTCGTAGCTTATTTTCCCATCCTGCAACATTTGGACGTGTCACAGTAAGATTTTAGATTCGACTCAATGGGAGGGGTTGAAGAAGATGGATTCGTGGTTATTACCTTGTCTGTATCCACTTCTTGGAAGATGTCATTTGCTACATCTGTACAATCATCTGCTCCATCTTCCATAAGAGCATCCCGGAGCTCCTCTGGTTCGATATAGCCATTCCCGTCTTTGTCGAAGTAGGAGAAGGCCTTGCGCAGATGCTCGTCGTTCGCCATTCTTTGTAGGTGGAGCGAAACAGCAATGAACTCGCTGTAGTCTAGCGTGCCTTTCCCATTGGTATCTACCTGTTATCATGAAATAAGGGGAGTTGGAAGCATCTATGAGAATTCTGTGAACCAGACAACAAAATAATTCTATGACGAAAAGATGTCAGGAAAAGTAAGTGTATACTCACAGCCTCGATCAACATTTGAACTTCTGATTCGGCAAGCTTGGATTGTTTACGGAGTCCAGCTTTAAGTTCCTCAATTGAGATAATACCATCATTGTCAGAGTCCATCTTTTTGAACATCTCTTTGATGTCTTCAATCTCTTCGCCAGATAAGAAGTCGGCAATAACCTAATATCACAGTAGCAAAGTATGATCTCCATAGAACATATGCAAAAGAGTAAAAACACAATAAACATTTATTAGGGAAGAGGTACCAACCCGTAAGGCTTTTCTTTTGAACCGGTTCATCATGGAAAATTGTTTAAGCCTTGCTCTCACCACATCTCCAAGAGGAACGTTTGGAGCTTTTTTGGCATTTACCAGCCATGGATGCTCTACAGAGAAAACATTAGTATAAGACAGCTAAAACTGGGAATCGTTCAAAATATCTGAGCATCGTAAATATTATTCAAAGTACCAAGAACTTGTTTCGCAGTCAACCGGACTTTTGGGTCTGGTTCTAACATTGCTTTGACCAGACTCTTGGCGCTATCTGAAATGTTTGGCCAAGGATCCCGTTTAAAATCTATGATACCGCGGATAATAGCCTGCGCCACTCCTTGCTCAGACTCTGGAATTAGACGACTGGTTTAGCCAACTTTCAATACAGTACAATTAAAAATATTTACCCGGCTAAACTTTACATAAAATGATCGAGCAGTATGGTATACAAAATCACCCATATTAACATACAGGAGAAGACACTGAAGAGGGGGAAAAACAGTAGTTACCAGACCAAAATGGAGGAACTCCACATAACAAAATGTAGAGAATGACCCCTGCACTCCATATGTCAATCTCAGGCCCATAGTTCCGCTTCAGCACCTCCGGGGCCATGTAATATGGACTTCCAACAATTTCGGAGAACTTCTCCCCTGTAACATTGACAGGTTACGCAGGGAAGTCAGTAGACAACCATAGTGACATGACCACTATTAAAATCATATGTCCGATGCAAAGGGAGGTGCTTGTGCAACATGGCATGCCAAGCACAAACAGAGGCACTTAATGGTTAATACAAAGTCTACTTACTGCAATGTATAAAGCAAGCAAGATAGAAGCTAATTAATAGGCTACTTAAAAAAGAGTTTGATAATGCTATCTCAAAGGACCACCAAATTGTACAAAATTGCTATGCTATGTAACTTCCCAAATGAATCTGCAGCTATGAAGTATCCAAACATCATCTCCTATCAGCACATACATGCACTAGAGAAAGCCATCTAAGAATTCATTAAACTTGGCCAAATCAGGCAAATCCTCAGAGACACTAGCATAGTTGCAACATATAGAAACCAAACATTCTTCAACAGGTAAGAAGCTAATTTCCTACTTTTCAAACGGCAGCAATGAACCAAGCTACCCTCAGCCCCCATTATTTAGATTTGTCGTTCTAGACTTTTGCAAGTTGTAGCATATGGTTCTCTAACCTACAACCTATACCTTAGAGTTCAATTTCATCAGCCCTCTATCAAACATCGGAATGCAGATGCTGCCACAAATCCCTCGCTTAATATAATTAATCACAAACAAGGCAAGCATCTGTGTAAACATGAAATAGTTACTAATTCCAATCCATTACTAGAAACCAGATTGCTCACCTGGCTTGAAGAAAATAGACAAGCCAAAATCAATGGCCTTGAGAGGCGAATTCTCCTTCTTATTAGCAAACAGGAAATTCTCCGGCTTCAAGTCCCTGTGAATCACACCGTGCTTATGACACAACTGAACAACCTCCACAATCGTCCTCACCACAGCAGCAGCAGCTCGCTCCGTGTAATGCCCTCTGGCCACAATCCTATCAAACAGCTCCCCACCTTCGCAGAGCTCCATCACCAAATGCACGGCGTTGTCGTCCTCGCAGGCCTCTTTGAAGCTCACGATGCTCGAGTTCCTCGGCAGATGCTTCATAATCGACACTTCCCTCCTCACATCCTCCACGTCCACCGCGGTCCTCAGCTTCCGCTTCGAGATGCTCTTGCAAGCCAACAGCTCCCTCGAGTCCCTGTCGATACACAGATACGTAACCCCAAACTCGCCGCGGCCCAGCTCCCGATCGACCAAGTACCTCTCCTCGATATTCTCCTTGTCCACATCGGTCAGGACGGTAATCGGCGGCTTGTTCTTGCCGGAGACTTGTTCCTTCTTGGCGTGATCGTTATTGCCCGAGAAGCTGGATTTCACGTCCTCCCTGGCTACGGCCGCCGGAGATCTGCAGCAATTCCCCATCCACCGTCCGGATCTCTGCCCAAACCTAAAAGCTTCGCCCAACCTAGGACTTCCACCTTTCACATTCTACAAGTGAAACCCACACCCACCCCAACCTTACCAATACGAAAGCCGCCTCCACAGCAGAGAAAGGAGAAAGAGATAGAGAGTGGAAAAGCAATGGAGAGAGATAGCTCTGAATTTCACTGAAGTGTGAAGGAGTAATTATAGTAATAAATAGATCATTTCTAATTTTTGCTGGATTAGAGGAAATAAAAGTAATAAATTTCTGTTCTTTTCTGGTCTTTTTTTGTTTAAACTTTAAAGAAGCGATAAATGGAGTCGGCGCTGTTGGTCGGAGAGGGTGAGATTATTTTGTCGACTAATGGTGGTAGGAGTAAACGGGACGGTGGGTGGAGGAAACGGAAGAGAGAAAGCAGGAAAAGCTTGGTTAAGGTTAAATTTGAGGCCCAATCAGCTAAGCCGGGGAAAATTTCCGGCTCGGCCTGAGAACGATGACCCTGGCCCAGCAGTAGCTAAGGGGAGACTCGGGTCAAACTCTAAGGCCCAGCTTACTAATACTGATAAAAATAACAGATAACCCCAAACAAAATCGACCCGGCCCAGCAGCCACAACGCCCAAACTCGGGTCAAAGATAACCCGACCTATCGATCCGACCCGGAACAAATCCCAGATATGGTAAGTTTGGCTCGTGTAGTACACTCTCGAGAGTGGTGTTCACTCGCATTAGTGAGTTTAGGCTTGGACATAAGGCGAATTGGGGACGAATTTGGTCTATATGATCCCCGCCCATAGAGGCTTTCGGGTTTCCCCAGCCCCATCCCCGATTGCAAGATGGATTTCAAATCCTTCCCGTCCTCGGTCGGATTTCCGGGCAGCCCGTGGGTACAAGAAACCCAGCACAACAAAAAAAGGACAAATCACTAAAAAAAACTGAACTTCATTCATAATTTAGAACCAAAAAACAATGTTGTAATGTTTAAAGAAATGAAAAATGAAGACAAGTATCGGTCTTCAACCAAATCCAAATTCTAAGTGAAACTATAAAATTGAAATCATTCAAACTGAAATAATTCAAATGAAAACAATAACTTTGACAGGCAACAACATCCTTCAGAGTCCACACCAACACCAGCAAACCATCTCTTCCATCAGCTCAATCAAATTAAACTCTATTCAAGCTAAAACAAGTGAAAAAACAAAGATTATTGAATAGTTCAATGGTAAGATGAAGATTGTAGTGTATTTGTATTTCATACCTTGATTTGCAATCAGCTTCTTCAAATCAGCCATCGAAGAAGGCTAATGGTGATTTCATGAACACCATGGCTGGTCCTGAATGCAACAAATAATAAAAGCAATTACAACAGAATCCTTAATAAGAAATAAGAACAGAACATGTTAAAATTTTGGCATCTTAGTAGCTCATCTCAACGGAGGAATCTTCAACCGTTAGTCCAGAGAACAGTCCTCCAAGCGCATTCACTCCAGCTCCAACATCTGCAAACATAACAAACCAAGTCAGTCAATAAACTGAAGAATGAAGATACTAAACTGTAACTGACCAATTTGTACCTGGTATCATGTCTTCCATTATCCAGCTCTTTGTGCACATCATTCCTTTAACCGTGGAGTAGTGAAGCCTGCTCCGATGGGGTCTAACAACCTCTCCCACCATAACTAAATGTAGTCTCAGATGCAACTAAAGTAACGGGTATTGCAAGAAAATCCCTCACAATTTGCAAGGTGGGATATTTTAAACCATTGAATCTCCACCACCGAAGCAGATCCAGTGAAGGTTTATTTGGTTGAGGTTTAGGAATCAGAGACTCAGATAAATAGTGATCCAATTCAGTAGTAACCAATGTTGCTTTGCTTTTTTTCCTCATACTCACAAACCTCTCAAAATCAAGGTCACTTTCAATTACGTTTGCAAAACTACTATAGGAAGAAGTCGTCGATCCAGTTTGCTTTTCTGCTCTAGTTTGATACTCAAGAATCAAAGCACAAATAATGTTCTTTACATTATTACCAACTAAATCAGTGTCCATGCTATCAAACTTGGCTGCATAGAGCTCAATAATATGCAGCTTGTATCTAGGATCCAACACTACTAACACATCAAGAACAAGATGAATATCATCCCAATATTTGATAAAGTTTACCCACATTTTACCAGCCATAGTAGAAATAAGAGGATTACTATCAGCACACCACTAAATCAGTTGCAATTTCAAATCACAAATTCCTTTGAAAAATATATTGGCAGTCGGATATTTGGAACCAAAAAACAGCTTAGTCAACTTAGAAAAAATACTCAATTTGTCAATCACAATGGCAGCAAATTCCCAATAATCATTAGATGGAACTAACTGTATTGTACTATTATCCATTTGCCTCAAACGGAAGAACACATCTTTATAAGGAAGAGCAACATAAAACATATTATAGGTGGAATTTTATATAGTTGGGCAATCGATGACCAGTTTCTTGTTAGAATCAATTCGAAGTTGTTTAACAGTCTTAAAGAAAATTTGAATCCTTTTAGGTGTAGAATTCCAGTACACTACACTCTCCCAAATCAAATGGATTCCATCATTAATTACATCCAAGCCATCTCGTACTATCAGATTTAAGATATGAGCAGCACATCTCATATGAATCAATCTACCTTCCAGCAACATATCACTTACCGCAAATTTGTTTTTGAGCGGCACCATCATAGAATCATTGGTGGAACAGTTGTCCAAGATAATGGAGGATAACTTACCATCAATGTTCCAATCTAATAAAATTATCAAACAACCTCCTAACCAGCCTCTCACTAATGCTAGAGGCTGGAACATGCATGAACCTCAACATTATATTTCTTAATTTCTAAGCATTATAAATGAAATGATCAGTAACTTCCATGTACCCCCTCTTCTGATTAGAGGCAGTCCACATATCGATAATTAATAATACAGTATCATAATTATCATCAATTATCCTTTGAAATTTTTCCCTTTCAACACCAAAAAAGCTAATATATCCCTCTTTACCGTGTTACTATAAGGGACAGTGAACTGAGTTGTAAGTCACAACAAAATCGTTTGAACCTCAAGTGCTCAACGATGCTAAAAGGATACTCATGAACCAAAATCATGGAACAGACTTCCTTCCTACACACCTCGACATTGTACTGGATGCAATCAATTTTGGTGTACCAGCAACTTTATAGTTAAGGCCAAGTATTTTTTGCTAATCATCGTATATCTTTTTATGAAGACACGATCTCAAATAATTTCTTAAATGAGAAGTACCATTAAAAATTTCCCCACCAAGTAACTTTCTACAGTATTTGAATCTAACTTTCATTACACCAACAACCCTAACCTTAGAGAAGTGTTAATCAGTGCCGGCGAACATATCTGCATCTCATGACGTCGGTGTTAATCAGTGCTAAAAACCATTTAAATATGTAATGCCAATAATATGCAAGCTCCATTTTTCGTCCGCTACCTAGCCGAAGGGATGAGTTTAATTAGGCGAGTTTATTGTGCTTTTTCTTAAGATTTTGAATAGACTCAACAGAATCTTCTAATCGCCAACTTAACCGGTTGGTTCGAGTTTGAGTTGGAATTCTTTAAATCAAAGTTGTAATGAAAAATAGAAAAAGAAAAATAATTATTAGTTTATTCGGAATCACAACCTCCCACCACTAATCTTATCACGAGACAACAACACAACATGAATCTTTATGAATAAGAGATTTTCAACCATCAATCCATCATCAACTTGTTATGGCTAACCCTAACAAGTTGCGCCATCACTGGCTACTGGCTAATTACAAGTACAGGTACAACCATATGAATGATAATGACGTCTTCAGGTTGCGCAACTTGAAGATATGGATTTTGTCCGGTTTCAAACGGCTACCTTCAAACTCATTTCTATGTTTCCTTATACATTGATAAAAACAAGTACCGAGTACCCACCCATTAATGTCTTATCATTGTTTGGAACTACAATCCATTCGTCCATCGATTTGTTTGTTACCGTCCATCTTCTATGGTTTGATGCCAGCGTCGTTCACTCTCGATCATCGATCCACTTACCTCAACGTCAAAATGGTTGACAAAAGTATATTATCGATACCCGGTTTGCCCAAATGGATATAATGGACTATTCACGGCCTGAAATTCAATCTCGTATCCCAACCCGCTTGTGAACGAGTGGCACGATCTACCGTATGTATTTGACTTCGAACCGTTCATAGTCCTTTGTGATAGCAATGCCATAGGGAAATGCTATTATCTTTTTCTTTCCATATATCCCCCAAGCTTTATTGGTGGAGCTTTACTGTACACAGTTCAACCAGACAAGCAGCTTCTATCACCACCAGTCGTTTTTCTTTACTCATAAACAGAAACTGACATTTCTGTCCACACAACACAAAGTATCCATTGGAAAGCAAAAGGTGAACCATACTACAAAGAAAGAACGCCAACTGCAAAATATTACTTTTCTTCTTCATTTTCTTCTCCTGCATATTACAAAAAATATCACTATTCTGTGATCATACATAACAAGCAATGAGTGGTGGAGGAAGGGTTACCAGGGAGAAGGTTTGGGTGGGGATATTTTCTCCTATCAACCCAATAAACCAATACTCAAAGGGCCAAATCTTGGTAGCCATTTTCATTCATTCAACACATTAGAAAAAGAAGAAGAAGAAGAAGAACATATAATGTGGTTTGTTAATAACTCTCATGATGATGATGAGGGTCTTTGGAGTTCGGGGTCGGTTTGATAGTACACGACATCTCCGGTGTCACTAACATAATGGTCTCTCTTCAAGCTCTTTATCAAGTCTCCGATTAGGTGGAAAGGGAGCGGCTTTGATTTCGCCGGTTCCTTGTAGTACTTCCCGAGCACTGGCTTTGCAGCTTCCGTCTGAAATATCATGATATTTGTTTTCAGGTCAAAGTTCGTTTCTTTTTCTCAGTTTCCCCATTGAAGAGATTGCGTATGGAACTAAAGGGAAAATGGGACGTTAGTGCTTACTGCTTCAATCAAGTGGTAGTGAGGGATTTGTGGGAAGAGATGGTGAATGACATGGGTTCCAATATCGTGGTGGATGTTGTTGATCCATCCATAGTCTCTATCAATGGTGGTTAGCCCTCCTCTCAAGTAATTCCATTCCTGTTCCAAGTTCCAAGCACAAGTTCAACAAAATGTCACTGAAAGCCTAGAAAGACATCTCAAAGCAATTGACTTTTCATCGGGTTTGAATCAAGAATTATACATTGAAAAGATTTTAGGATATAGTGATTAAACATGAAAGACTAGATAGATAGACGCAGGAGCAAAGAACATTGATTACCTTGCCGCGGTACCAAGGAAGCTTATCGTCGTGACCATGGTGATGCAAGTAAGTTACGAAATCCAACCACATAACAAATCCCTACAAAAACATCAAAGAGGCAGAGTGGTTGGTTGAGAGTTGAAACAACAAGTCTGTAAGATAAGGCAAAAGATGTTGTCTATACCCAATATGGAATTCCGTAGAGCTTGATCATCTGAATTGGACCCATTACAAAGGACAAGCCTGCGAGCAAAGCAGCCATGGCTGTCCAACAAACAGTGGAAGTGATCACATCTTTCTTCTCACTCGCCACAAACAAATCGCTACTCGGGTCGAAATGAGACCCCTTTTTCCCAGGACTCCTGTTCCACTGCATTAGGAGAAATAACCCTTTTAGCTTCGTTAACTAAATCCATATTTTGTAAAGAAACTTACTTGCAGCTACAAACTCACCAGATAGAAAGGATAAGCAAGCATGGGGAAAGGCAATGTGAACCTCATACTTCGAGTTGTAGCATCCAAGCTCCTGAATATCTTCTCAGACAACTTCAAGAACAGAAACAAAACAAAGTCACAGAAATTAGTACATCGGCATCTGAATCAACCCTATGGCTAAGATTTAGATACAAAGACTCACAGGATGCCATGACTCATCGTTCTCAACGTGGCCGTGGTTCTGATGATGCGTCCTATGGCTAATTCTCCTGTAAAGACATTGATACAATTATTTTTTCAATTGCTTCAAACTTGAAGAACAAAATGGCGGATGAGCAGAGGAAAGCAGAGAGCTTTTTACCATCCATGGTAAGGCACAAGAATTGAAGAATGCAGAATGTGTCCAACTACACTGTTCAGCTTGTGATTGCTTGAAAAGCTCCCATGTCCACTGCAAAAGGAAAAATGAGAACTTTCCACCCACTTTTTACATCAGATTAGTAATCACAGTAGCGAAAATTGAGAATTTTCACTCACCAGTCATGGCCAAGAACAAAGAGAGCCCAGAACATAGTCCCCTGAGCCGCCCAATACAGCGGCCAAACAATCCAATTGTTCAGAAAAGCTGCGGCAGCTGCCAATCCGAGAACAACAGCCACGTCTCTCGCCACATAGGCCATTGACCTCCATGGATCCTTAACCCAGCAATGCTTAGGTATAGCAGCTCGAATGTCGGCCAAATTGAACGGCGGCGGCGCTCCTGGGTCGAAATTGGACTCTCCTCCTCCGTCTTCCTCCTTCACCGGAGCGACCTTGAACGGAGCAGTAACTCTCACCTGCCCCAAAAGCGGCCTTTTCTTCTCTACGGAGGATAATTTAGGTAGGTTAAGGCTTAGATCTGAGGCGCCACCGTCGGCAGCGGCGGAGAGATTGCTCCTGGGGGGTAAATACCTGAGCTTGGGGAGGGTATTCCGGGAAAGCGCTCCGGTTCTGGGCTTGGGGAAGGCGGAAGGGAGTGGCTTTATGCCGCATTCTGATAGAACCCAGCTCGCCATTGATGACCACCCAGACGGAAAGACTGCAACTTTTCTCCTCCAGACTCGAAGATATGAATTGAGAAGGGGTAAAAACCGGCCAGGGAATAAAATATCTTTTATATCCTTTTCGGTTTCTGAACTGAGGATGTTGGCTTAAGGAGAACCTCTGGTTACACAGAAGGACTGTTCTGGTATTTTGATTCTCTCTCTCTCTCTCTCTCTCTCTCTCTATTTCTATCTCTCTGGTTTGGAGCTGAGAGTGGTGTACGAGGATTGGTGGTTAAATAAATATGACGGGTTCCCTTAGGGACTGTTTGGTTGGGGTGAAAGTTCTCTTTTCCCACCGAGTAAGGTGGTGGTGGTGGCCGGTGGGGTTGACTATTCAACGGGCGGCGGCCGGTGGATTTTGCTTTAATGGGAGGGTTTAAGTGGAAGATCTAGTGTGGCTTAGGGGTTGTTTGGGGTTTTGGTTATTGGGTTGACTGGTTCAACCATGTTCAGCTAGTGCAGGCTTTATTAGATTTTGGTGGTCTTACTTAATGATGAATTAATTAATGACTAATGAACAATCATCCAATCCTAGCAAAGGCCCGGTGGGTTGTCTCTTCACTCTCGAACCATTATATGAATTCCGATCCAACTGCCCATGGCAAGAACGGAATAAAAAGAAAAAAAACGATTCTATGCATATACATGATAGCAAACGAACATGATCAAAAAATTATTATATCCTGATAATTTAAGTTGTCTTTTTCTTTTTATAAATGTATTAGTGGCATAATGACAAAGCATTCAAATCCTCTGTAATACCTTGTTGTTTTGAGGCATAGTCACACTTTAAAGCAAGCTGGAATAGCTCAGTTGGTTAGAGCGTGTGGCTGTTAACCACAAGGTCGGAGGTTCAAACCCTCTTCTAACGTTTTTTCTACGTATTTCGAATCGATCCTTGAAAATACCCTTATGAATGAAATTTTCTATCGTTTGCAAAGTAAGGTAGAATTTATGCAAATGTTACACAAGCCGCATAATATCTAACTAACCCAGTTTTATCTTTATGCAATGTTCCATCAGTTGTGTCAATGGAATCCCCAATGCTATAACAAAGAGCACATTTTGCACGAGTTTGAAATCCTATTCATAAAACAAGTAGATATCAAGATGTAGTGGCACTGTGTGAGTGTCTTGTGGCACCAATTCAGGTGCAATGCATGTGGGGCTATGCTACCTTAATCGAACCGAACTGGCATATAACATCACCATTTCTTCTTGCCATTGATGCATAGTCCTGAGATCTATCTTCCAACTCCTCTGAATGCTGGTTGATTTGCTGTTCCAACATTTTTTGCAGTCAAAACTATTTACATTCATCATTCGGACTAGACAAAACTATTTACATTTTTGGCTCTGATTTCCTCAGGGGTCATTGGTTTAGGCTTTGTGGCAACATCGTTCGACCCAAAGAGTAGTGCTCTTGCTGTCTTGTTCTCTGCTACAGAGACAACTGAACACAACCCATTAGATCAAAATGATCAAGGGCAAGTTGGAAACCATGAAAACGGGACAAAAGATCAGTCAAGCCATAGTTTTTACCCATTGTCGAGTTCCGAGTTTCGATCGACAGGACCGTCCTATGAATTCTCGACGAGATTGTGATGATCAGATGAAGGAAACTATGAGATGAACAAAAAGAAATGTGCTTTACTTGGATGGATGACTGAAGAAGTATGCTTTACAAACCTCTGGCTTTGACTGTTGAGAACTAACGATGGAGGTTTGGCTATCTATTTTAAGATCCATTGGCAAAAAAAAGTGTGTTGTATTGTATGAGACTCATCACCATTGGAGAAGAAATTACCAATGGACTTTGGTAGGTTTGGATGTGGAAGCTTATTTGCCGGCAAACAAATTGCTCACAAGGCAATTTTGTCATTTTAATAATAAATCCGAAATCTGAAATCCAAATCCAAAATTTAAAATGCAAAATTAAAAACCCAATACTCTAAATTCTAAATTTAAAAATTTGTTGTTTATAAGAAAAGAAATAGAAAACGAGAAATTTATTCCTAAGTTAAGTTGGTTTTTCTATCCGTTAAATTTGACGTTCGAAATGAACGATTCAAACTCTTCCTTGTTGGCAATAAATACGCGGACCCTATGTCGTAGGTTTGTTGCTTAAAACGTAACGAACTCAAATCTCTTAGCTGTTATTCGTTAACTGATCAAGTTAGCGTTGACTTTACCCATCAACAAACATTAATTAGTTAGTTATGGTTGGTTTCTATCAAAATGGGTATAAGAATGAAAAAAAATAGAAAGTGAGTTGGTTAAAAAGATATTTCGGTTAACAAATCGTATACATTTAACCGGTTCATCGGCCAAATTAATATTATTTTAATCATCTTATCAGTTAATCCGTTCTACCATTAACCATCAATGATGACCACTTGTAAAGGATTTCACGCTGGTAAACGAGTAACGGTAGTCTAGTTTGTAGACTCTGCATGACTGTACCAGATAGTCATTGACTAGCTGAGGCTAAATCATAATCCAAATGTTCCATTCTTCAAACTGTCGGACCATGCTGATAATTCGTTGTTTGATCTAGATATTTAAAGATAATAAATGGGATGTAGCTCAGATAACAAAGCGCTCGCTTAACATGCGAGAGGTACGAAAATCGATACCCTGCATCTCTATTGGTAATTGCCTTTTCCCTCCTTTTAGTTTTTCAAAAGACCTTCCAAATGTTATATGGTTCGTATTTGCATATCGATCCCATAAACTACTAAATGTTACATTCCTCTTCGAAATTTACAATTTGAAACCACTCTAATCGATCACATTACTGATTTTCGATGATAAAATACTTAATATGCCCTGTAACTTTAATCCGGATTACATATCAATTTCAAAACTTTCAAAATATTACGTGCTTATACATGTTTGTAATTTTAGGTATGTTACGTCAATCTACAAATGTCACAAACGTTTTAACATTCACAATCCGGAATTCCTCTAATCAATCATATTCATAACCAATACATAACATTAACAAAGATCTTAAATTTTTTAAGTCGTTAATTGATCAAGTCGGTATTAACCTAATCCATGAACATAAGTTGGTTTTGGTTAAAATCGTTATAAAAATGAAAAAAAATATAAAGTGAGTTGGTTAAAAAGCATTTCAGTTAAAGAAATCTCGAACACTTAACTGGTTAACTAGTCAAATTAATATAATATTTACCATCTTGTTATTTAATTGGGTATAACTATTATGATACCAAATTCGAGCTATATAATATTTGAAAATTTTCAAAAATATAAAGAAGAGAAAATCAATTATCATGGAAATGCAGGTATTACTTCTCGTACCTCTCGCATGCTAAACAAGCGCTTTATCATCTAAACTACATTTTTTATTTTTGAATTTAAATAACTAGATTAGCTAATAAAGTATTAATGTTGTTCGAAGATCTGATAAATAGAACCTTTGGATTATGATTTAGTTTCAACTAATTGATGAACCAAACCGGATCAAAGATCCATCACAAAGGATGTCATGCTGATTTTAAGGGATGCCAATAGTTTAGATTGTAGACGTTTGTAACAAATGACCATCAACTAGTTGAGACTAAACCATGGTCCAAAAGTTCCATTCATCAGACTTTCGAATAACATCAATACTTTGTTAACCAATTTAGTCATTTAAACTCAACTAAAAAAAAATATAGTTTAAATGATAAAGCGCTTGTTTAGCATACAGAAAATATGAGGAGTGATTTTCCCTCCTTTATCCTTTAAAAATTTTCAAATATTATATGATTCGGGTTTGGTACCATACATCTTTTAAATTTTACAATTTAGAATCACTCTGGTCGATTACATTTCTAAGTTTTGAAGATTAAATACTTAATAGGTCTCAGAACTTCAAGTCAGATTACGTATCAATCCCGAATCGAGCATGCCCTGGAAGGCGAGACCCGGCTTGAACCCGGAAGTCAGAACCGCGACAGTGCCGTTACCGTTACCAACGCTGTGAGCTCTTTTCAGTTTTCAGACATTTACTTAACGCTAAACCGTTATCCAATCATCACTGACTCACCGACTATCGTCTTCCTCCTAATTCCTTCCTTTCACCGAAGTCACTTCCGTGCAGCATCTGTCAACTTATCAGCAAAAGACTCACGTACATAAATTTGCGTGCCCGCATCTGATCCATTTTCCCACCAGTTTTCTTCTCCTCTGCTCAAATTTCATCCATTAACGACCTCTGATTCCTTCTCTGCAACAAAACATGACAATCATGGAATCGAAGCTTCTCCAAGGTACGAGTCCTTCAAAGTTTTTTGTATCTATGATCGTGACTGAATTGTCAAAGATTAGAGCTCAGATCCATTTCCCCCCAATTGGGTTTCTGTCATTTTGCTGTCCTTTGTGGTACCAATTCTGTTTCGTCGAAATCAGCATAATTGAATTGAAAGTATATTCAATTGGTTCCTACTGGAAATTCCCTTCCTATTTATGGGTCTTTTTCGCTTTCAATAATGGTTAAGCTAAAGTCGACTGTTTGGGTTTATCAGTACTGTGGTTGGTTTCATGAATCATGACTGTTTTCGGCAGCAGATGATCTTAACGGCAGAGAGAGAACTTCCTATTATAGTTCCCCTCCGCTGGACGTCTCTATTGCATTCCCTCAGGCAACTCCGGCATCCCAATTTCCTCCTCATGGTTAGAAATTGTCACCTAGATGATCTTACTGTAGTGGATAATGGGCGTTGTAACTCTTAATAACCATTTTGATCATTTGATTTTTGTGTTTGTTTTACAGTAGCGGATTACTACCAGTTGAATGATCTGTTGACTCCTGAGGAGCAGGCTGTCAGACTCAAAGTTAGGCAGTGTATGGAGAAAGAAGTTGCCCCAATCATGGCTGAGGTATATTTGTTTCATGTGATTTTTGGATTATGTTCAGGGAGGAATACTGTTTTCCTTCCTTGTCTCAGTATTGGGAGAAAGCGAAGTTTCCGTTTCATGTTGTTCCGAAGCTAGGAGAAATGCTGGTTGCTGGTGGGACGATCCAGGTGAAATTTGTGTGTGTTTATTTAATGTTATTGTCTGTTTGAAGAACAAGATGAAGTGTCTCGTTAATGCCGTGTCGTTTATCTGATATTTTCAGGGCTACGGATGTCCAGGACTTTCCGTCACTGCAAATGCTCTTGCTACAGCAGAAGTCGCTAGAGTTGATGCTAGTTGTTCTACTTTCATTTTAGTCCACTCTTCGCTCGCAATGCTCACAATAGGTGAGGTCCTATAACTCAGCTTGTTCTGCAGTAGGTATATAAATTTGTGGCAATTTGATGGATTGAATGAGTTGTGACCTCGTACATGATTTTCTTCTTTTTTCCAAGAGCAGCGCTCTGTGGTTCGGAGGAGCAAAAGCAGAAGTATTTGCCTTCTTTAGCGAAGTTAAACACTGTGGCTTGTTGGGTATGTGTCAGCTCATAGATATATTTGCTTGCACTTCTGCTGCAGTTTTAGTGACCCGGGTATGTTTCTGTTTCCATCACAGGCTTTGACTGAGCCTGACTATGGAAGTGATGCAAGTGCTTTGAGAACAACAGCCACTAAGGTCTGTCCTTGTTCTTATGCCTAGTTCTTCTAGAATTCGTGACGCATTTCTTAGAGCTCATGTAGTTGTTCTTGTGGCATAATAGGTAGCTGGTGGTTGGGTGCTCGAGGGCCAAAAACGCTGGATAGGAAACGGGACCTTTGCCGATTTATTGGTTATCTTTGCCCGAAGCGACACAACAAATCAGATTAATGGGTATATTAGCAAAGACCACATTCTTCTTTCCTTTATGATCTTTTTCATGCCTATTTGCTTTAAAAAATTAGCAGTTGCTACATGAATGATACGGATTCCTAACAATAAGAAAAATGAGGTGATAAGTGTTTGAAATGTTAGCTTAAAGATCCAAAGGCTTGAGGAGTTAGGACCGAGTAATCATCTTGCAGGCGAGAGACATTGAGTTTGTTCTGTCATTGGCATCGATTTCTCCATGTGCAGCAACTTGTTCCTCTCTATCTTTTGTTTTAAGGATGGAAGTTTACTCAGCTGCAGAAAGCAGCTTTCTTCTCCTTGCAAACTCCTGCATCGCGAAATCTGCATTTAGGAATGTCATTCCTTTTCTTTCTGCAAAACCAACTAGCTGATGGTTGCCTTTTTTTTTACGTTTCAGATTTATTGTGAAGAAGAATGCTCCAGGGTTAAAAGCTACAAAAATAGAGAACAAAATTGGCCTACGGATGGTGCAGAATGCAGACATTATCATGAACCGAGTTTTCGTCCCCGACGAGGACAGGTTGCCTGGCGTGAACTCCTTCCAAGACACAAGCAAGGTCTGCCGATACTGACCCTTAATCACTCTCATTTCGTTTCGATAAATAAATAATAATGGGGGAAAA
The DNA here is from genome assembly GCA_030674075.2 of Linum usitatissimum. Classification (NCBI taxonomy): domain Eukaryota; kingdom Viridiplantae; phylum Streptophyta; class Magnoliopsida; order Malpighiales; family Linaceae; genus Linum; species Linum usitatissimum. The sequence continues at coordinate 5,657,629 of JAUJYP020000155.1, read as the reverse complement.
CAGAATGACACCTGTACATCCTCCGGAACGTGCAGGTGCTGGCAGTCTCGAGGGTGATGGTGGCCTGGCAGCCGATCGGAATATGCATGGGAATCTACGACATGTGCCACCGGTACGTGACTCAGCGAAAGCAGTTCAAGGCGCCACTGGCCTCATTCCAGATCAACCAACTGAAACTTGCGCAGATGCTGGGGAATGTCCAAGCCATGACCTTAGTTGGCTGGCGTCTCTGCAAGCTGTACGAAGCTGGCAAAATGACTCCTGGTCAAGCCAGTTTAGGAAAGGTACAGATCCATTTGCCCCTACTTAGTACTTACACAAACACGTCATCCAAGATCTTTCACTCATTTTTTATTCATTATGACACTCTAGAAAGGTACGGAACCCTACTCTTAATGAATAATATAAAATCAATCAGGAAATCCAGTGTTGAACACTGTCCCAACTACTCGAGTTATTGAGATGCAATGGTTTCTTGACATGATATCAAAGCTTTTGATGACGTTGCTGACCACGAGGTCTTCTCTCCGATTCTCGGTCGCACATGTCTTACCGAAGCGGTGCAGACTTCAGATCCTCCCGAGAGCTTTTGCTTGAGGGAGAGTGTTAATAAATAATATAAAATCAGTATTGAACCCTTCTCCTAATAATAATATAAAACCAGTGTTATTGGGATGCAATGGTTCTTGACACTGCGCTACAAAACATGTCATCGAGATTCTTTGATGACATTGATGACCGAACCGTCTTCATTTCAGATCTCGATAGTCCCCAATCTGTTGCATATGACTTACCTATCTGCAAACTTCGGACTCTTGCGAGAGCTCCCGTCTAAGGCGGGACGTGTGTTATTGCGATGCAGTGGACCATTTTGATACCTACGTCACAAACACGTCATTCAGGATGTTTCCCTCGGATATTTGTTTAATTCAGCCGCACTTTTTTGTTTATTCCTTATACCAGTCATGGATTACGCTGAGAGCTAGAGAAACAGCTGCACTTGGGAGGGAACTCCTTGGTGGGAACGGAGTATTGGCTGACTTTCTAGTTGCTAAGGTGGGTTCTGTTGAATTTAATAACTGTACTTCTCATTGACCGACCAAAAAAAGTGATGACGAAATGCTAATAATCTGGATTGCAGGCGTTCTGTGATTTGGAGCCTATTTATACCTACGAAGGAACTTACGACATCAACAGCTTGGTGACAGCAAGGGAAGTTACTGGCATTGCCAGCTTCAAGCCAGCACCTCCTCCTCTCACCAAACAGAGCCGCTTATGAGCTTTTCCTCTTTTTCCAAAACTGTGGATTCTGTAACAATAATAAGTGCTGCCCTTCAATAATTCATGTAGAAAGTTCACAGTCAAACTGTTTTGACGACATTTTACACGATCATATGTCTGTTGTAACGACTATGAGGACCTATCTTTTGATACAGTTTTATCACGATCTGATAGCAATTCGGCAGTTTTGTTGTTCAAAGGTCGGACCTTTGTCAATGAGTCAGCATCATTCTTCTGCAATTGCATCATTAAACCGACTTGATCGCATTTCTGTAGTTTCATTCATTATTAAACCTAGAACCTGAACCTACTCCTGAGGCAGTTTTTTTTTTCACGATTCGATAGCAACTTTGCAGTTTCGTCGTAAATGCTCGAACCTTCGTCAACAATACGATAGCATTTTCTGTTAGTTCCATGGTCAAAATCTCGAACATTCATCAACGAGTCGACAGCATTTCTGCAACTTCGTTGTTAAAGCTCGAACCTTTCGACCTTTATCGACAATTCTATCATTAAATCACCAACCCTGATCCTTCACCAATGGGTCGACAACATTTTTGCAGTGGTAAAACCTTGAACCTTCATCAAAGATTGCTGCAATTTCATCATTACATCTTGAACCTTTATCGACGATTGGTATCATTACATCTCGAACCTTTGTCGAACATTTACCACAAGGAAATAGAATAATGAGCATAATAATACTATTAATAATTAGCATTTAGCAGAGAGGTACAAGCAAACAACCTATTTTTATTTCAGACTTATGCTTAAAATTCTAGATAAATCTTATGTAGGTCGCCGCTGGATTATTCTTCTTTTCCATCGGCGGCGGCAGTGTGGGGGGGACCAATCTTATCTGGCAGATTTCCCGAACTCCAATGCCCTGACAGCTAATTGCAGCCTTGTCCCCGCCGCGACGAAATCCAAGTTCTGCCTAGGGTTCAGAATCTGTCCGATTCTCATCACCGTGTTGGTCCTCAGAGTGTCGGCGTTCAGAACCACCGTCTCCAAATCCAACTTAATCCCCTCCGGCAGCCGCGGCGGAGGAGTTACGTCGTCCGCTTCCTCCTCCACGCGCTTCCGCGCCCACGCGCTCACCGGCGGAGACCCGACGGACTCGTGGATCCGGGCCAATTCGTCGTTTAGTAGCCTTTCCTGTACTCGAATCTCCTCCTTGAGCTGCCTCAAGCTCCAATCCTGCTCCGGCGAGAGGCTGCCTACCGAATCGCGCAGGACCCGGAAGGCTAGTCCCGGCTTGAACCCGGCGATCCAGAAGAAGCTCCGCTCCAAGGAAGTGAACCACGGCGGGGAGAAGAGGATGAAGACGTCGGAGTGGGCGAGTCGGGACTTCTCTTCGAAGTAGTGCTGGTAATGGGTCAGGACCCGGTTTACCAGGTCCCGGATGTGGCCTTCGTCGCAGGCGGCGGCGGAATCGACGGCGGTTTGGAGCTCGTCGTGGTAGTGTTGCTGACGGACCAGCCAGCTGTCGAAGAAGGCGGCGAATAGGTCCGCTGCATTGGCGGCGGCGAAGGAGGATGAGCTGCTTCGAGTATTGGCCGGCGGCCGAGGACGGCGGTGGTGCTGCATCTTAGATTCTGATGGAGATTTGTTTGTCTGGTGGGTAGTGGATAGAAATGGTCTGTTTCTACTTTGGGTTATTCTGGATTGAATTGTTTTCTGGAATTTGTTTTTATGCGAAAGGATCGATGGATTTGATGAGGGTTTTGATGAACAGGGGAAAAGTGAAGTGTGTTGCAGGAGAATTTCTGAGTTCATAAAGCAAATTTATAAAAATTGGCGCACGTTGGCGGCAGGGGTTAATATTTACCCATCCGAATATTTACGACAGTATTTATTACTTTTTTACCTATATTAATATTGTCCGGGTATCGAGACGGATAGTTTATTTTTTACACCCTACCCGTTTCCGACTCAAACTCCGATTAAACGGAAAAAAACGTTAACATCTGACGAGTTCGGGTGGATATTTGGTTTACCGAATCTAAATGCCCAGCTTAAAATTTAGACAAAAAACAAAGTACGATAAAAAATGAGAATGAATATTGAATTGAAAGATAACTTAGAAACTTACGTGTTATAAAATGGTTATGGTTTTGATGAACAAAATTAAGAGTGACGGGAGGAAATGAGCTGAGAAGGGATCGACATCCTTAAAGAACATGTCCCACCGAATGTCCACTTCAGTGATTAAGCTTATTACTTCCGCTGAATACGAGCAAATAGAAATTGACTTGTCCTGTATTTACCTGGTGTTAAAAGCGGGTGGTTGACACTAAAAGTTCCGACCCCCAACCCATTCCGGTCGTAACCCCGTTCAGTACGGATAATTCTCATTTTGATCGAATCGAATAAGGTTGAATATTTATGGGTATAAATAATATTGATAAGTTTAGATATTACGATAATATTGAATGTTATTGATATGGATTTAAAAAATATGATGCGTTGTTTGAGTAGGTGATTTGAATAGAAGATATTTGAATAAAATTTGTTATTTTATGAATAGAGCGTTTAGACGGGTGATGTGTGGGTGATTTTAAATACAATTATTATAGAGAGAGAAAAATAAAACAAGAATAACAAAATTAAAATACGAAAATACCTCTAGTTTATTTTTGGGCACATCAATTAAAATAATAATTTTGGTTAAAATTCTCAAATTTCTCATCTCTCTTCCCAAATCTATACATTTCATAAGTGATTTGAAATCACCCACAAAATTCTTTTTGGGATCACAAGTTAATTTCAAATCTTCACAAATTTTTTTGTGTGTGTCCCAAACAGGTGATTTGGGACGCAATTTATTCAGAGGGCCAAATCAAGCCAAATTACTCTTTAAATCACCTATTCAAATAATGCATGGATATTTTTGTTTGAGGAGGGATATTGAGTAGAATTCATTAGTGAAAAAATGTATGGGAAGAGAAGTAATAGGGAATGGGGGACATTAATTGGTGAGAGCAATTACGGAATTTAATTGACCGGTTAAATGGAATAATTCTAACATGGTAAAACATGTGATATTGACATCACTTAATGTTTCGATATTTGTGTCATAATAAACGTTAATATCTATTATCTAATATCACCCATAGCAAACGACCTTTTGTTCGGAAGATTTGACTGAGGAAACTTTACTCAGATCGGGACCTATTTCGCCACGACCTACCACCTAACAACAGCCAGCGGAGGATAAGAATGATGTAAGGAAAGCTTTCGATTCGACAGGAAGGTAAACACAAATCTCAAATCAAAATTGTGTGCATCTGAAATCAAGAAAGGAAACAATATTCTTTCATGCTAGTTTAGGGTTTGAACTTTAATTGTGCATTGATGGTGAGAAGAAGTGGTAAGATTCAGGGCTTGAATATAATTGACGGATTAAGTGATCTCCCTGACAGTATTTTGCATCACATTCTTTCATTTCTCGATATTAAATTTTATGTTCGAACCAATATTTTGTAGGAGAGGTGGAGATCTGTATGAAAATATGTTCAGATCCTCACTTTCATTGACAATAAAAGCTCGGTTGGGTATCGAATATTTGGAGCAGCATGTGGACCAAGTTCTATCCCTCCGTTCTGACCGTAAAAGCGTCAGCAGGGTTACAGTGGAATTCCGAAAGGTCGATTGATGGGATGGGTTTGCTGGATAAGATACTGAAGCATGCTGCTTCGCATGAGGTTCAAGAGCTATTCATTCATTCTCCCTATCGCACATACCTGGGTCTTTTCGGATCAGTATGCGCCTCTTATCAGTTGTCTCTGAAAGTTCTGGAACTGAAGAGTGCATCCATTGAAAACACTGATGTGGGGTTGTTTTCTCGTTTGCAACTGCTTGAATCTCTTACTCTAATCGACTGCAAATTTGCCTTTAGCGATGCAGCAGCACATGATGCTTTCACTAACTTCCCCATATTGGGAAGTCTACAACTAATCTGGCGCATATCTAAAATTAATCGCGCAACCATAACGTTTTTTAGTCGCTGGTATGCGAACTTGTTCAAGTTTCTACGTTTAATGAAGTGATTCAGTACTTTTTTGAAGGCTCTTTTAATGAAGAAGAGAAGAGTTTTACGGTCGAAAAGTTATGTCGAGACGGCTAAACAATATTGTTCTAAGATACAGGTTGGCTTAGAAATGGCTGCGGCCCTCCTCCTGTTATCATTGGTGAACTTATCTTCATCGTCTTCTCTTTTGAGTTATCATGGTTGTAGACTTCTTCTTATCCTTTCATTTCCAGTTCATTCCAACAAATTTCTTTTGATTTATGAAGAAAACATATTAAAGGTGCGCATTGTGGAAACATATTCGAATCGTTCGAAAAATTTCAAGGTTGGGTTTGTTATTTTAAATTCCTGATGTCAAAAGTGACGGGAATCTAAAACTCTTCTTAGCTTCTTATGGGTGAGTTAGATTTAGAATTTTAGACTTATAATTAGATTCGTGAGCTAAATTTCGTGATCAACAACTAGGCTGTCAAAAAGGCGACATCATTTTGCTCAATAGGGGATACATAAGGGCCCGACACTGAGCAAAACGATGAACGATTCTTTTGAAAAAATCAACACATGAAAATGATGGTAGTACACCTTAATGATCATTAGTAAGTAGACTAATTTCAGGAGAAATATGCCATTTTCTTATCATCTCTTTATAGAAAAATGTCAATTTTAGTAGTAGTTAGTGCATTACCATCCATTTAATTTCGTTGATGGATGAGTGGGATCCTTTGTTTAATAATCTGATGGATGGATGAGTAGAATTATAGCGGAATTAATTTCGAATTTTATGGAATTAATTGATGATAGTTATAGCAACTTCGAAAAATTGAGGTGGAATTTCAAAATAAATTTCACTAAAATTTTACTCATTATAATAAAATGACATACTTATCCTTACTTAATAATTAAATCACACAAACCAACATGTCGTTACTTTAACATAATAGATGGATATTCAAATTGTTTACTATAATTTTTAAAAACTTAGTTCTTTCTTTGTTAGATTGGTTGGATAATAACGTTGACACTTACACATCTTTTAGTATTTTAATTACCTTTATATTTAGTAAGTTGGTCAAGTGGATAATAGTTGTTAATTCTACAAACTCTTCCATTAAATAACTAATAACAATGTTCTTTCCGTCGAAAATTAATAAAAAATATATATATATAAAATTTAATTCGATTACGTATCACATATCAAATATGATTTGAAAACTCACAAAAATCTGACTAAAGTTTGCGATTTATTAGAATCGGGACTGAAAATGAAGGAAAGTGAAAGCGAGGGTGCAGGAAAATGAAGAGTTGCTTTCTTTCAGTTCAGATTTCTTGCTTGCCTCTCAAACTTCATCGTTACCGCGTCAACATTTTTGAAAATATATTCAATCCATATTGACATATTGCGTTTTCAAGGTCAAACTTTAGGTATGATTGGTAGCTGATAAATCTGATTTGGGCAAAAGATTATTCGGTTCGATCTATGGATGTTGGTCCTTCTAGATTTCAACAGTTCCGCAAGCTCATTCTGCATGCTATATTGTGGTATCTTTGAACTAAACGGAACAATAGAATTTTCAGAACGACGTAACTCGGAAGATCGCGTACAACTCATTTAGGTGGCTTTCAGTTCATCGAGCAGTCAATCAGGATAATTGTTTATTATGGTTGAACGCTACTTTTCGGCCTCCTTAAACTACCAATTAGGTTGTCAACTTCTCATTGGGTTAAATACTTAATAGCTCTTTAATTTTTAGCCATTTACCTTTTGGTCTCCAAAATTTTTAAATACTACATAACAACCCCGAAACTTACAATTTGGAACCACGTTTATCGGTTCTCTTTGCAAGTTTTGAGATAAGCATGAAACATTCGAAAATTTTGACATTATATAATACGGTTGTCTCTCGGTTTTTTCTTTGGTGCCCTCCAACTAACCGGACATTGATTTATAACCCATCTCCAAACTCATCATGTCGATATTATTTTCATATCATATAAACTGAATCGGAAAGGGTATATGATTATCATACCAATTATATATGTTTTAGTCCTCTCCCTCAATTTGTGTGTGTGGTACTAGTACCCTCCAACTAACTAGACATTTGTTTAGTGACTACACATCTCCACCATTGGAAAAGCTGTTGGAGGCTAATTAAGACAGTACCCTTTCAACCCATTTCCATCTAAACCTAACTTCTCCCTCACAGAGAAACAAACATCATGACTTTGACTTCACTCTTACTCCAACGCCATGTTATAAAAAAAACTTGGGATGGTTTGGTACAAGGATATATGTTATGCCGAGTTTATTGGAAACTCTGTAGTTCTGATGGAGTAGGAATATATGTTTTCGGAATCCTTACCAAACGAGCCCTAAAAGAAACCCACCACTAGATAACAGAATTCAACCAATCCTCTCCAAAACCCTTTAATTATCTCCATTGCGGCATTGCTTAATCATCCCTCTCTTACCCCTTCCATTTCGAGAAAAATGAGCTTATCAACTTGTTCTTCTTCTTCTTCTTCTTCAGTGATCAAGCTCCCTTACCCCATCGTCTTCATATCACTCTGCACCTTAGCCTTCATCGCCCTTCTCTATGCCGATTCCTCCTGGGCTTTCTTCAAGGCCAAGTCTTGCTCCCGGAAACTCGGCCTTCGAAAATCCAGTAATTAAGCTGATACATATATAGAGCAAACTATCTGTATTTTCTATCTTGATGTTTCCAATTGAGAAAGTACTGATGTGGGTATCTCTCTTTGTTTCTTTTTTTGCGGGGAACAGAGCATCGGCATTCGGACCACGAGGAGCTGAAGAACTCTGCGATCGATGACCGGTTCGAGTTCGACGGGGAAGAGTGCAGTGTGAACACAGGGAAGTGGGTTTTCAACAAGACGATCAAGCCTCTGTACACGGACAGGAGCTGCCCGTACCTTGACAGGCAAGTTTCCTGCGTCAAGAACGGCCGGAAGGATTCCGATTACCGGCATTGGGAATGGCAGCCTGAAGATTGCTCCCTTCCAAGGTCAGAATCGAATTTCTCTTCACTTCTAAGATTTGATGATTAGGACTAGGAGTGTGACAAATGAAACTGAATTATGGTCTATGGTGGTAGCTAGTCGTAATTGATGTTTAACAAATGATGATTACTTGTCTCACAATATATTATATAGTTGGGTGGGGCGGGCAATTCGGTTGTGATTAATGGTTGAAATCGATTAACTAATCATTTTTCAATTAATCGGTTAACATAAAATAATTAGGTACGTCAAATCGGTTAAAGATTTGAGGATTCTAACTTGTAACTAGAGTTGTCGACGAACCAAGACGTTCGCGTTCGGCTCGGTGTTCGATTCGGGAAAAGCTCGTTCGTGACTCGGCTCGATTTTAAATGAGCCAAACTTGAGTCAGGATATGTTCGACTCGGTAGGCTCGCGAGCTAGCTCGAGCTCGGGCTCGAGAGCCAGCTCAAGTATATGACTCATTAGTTGACTCAATGCAACATATGCTCAAAAACAATAAATAATAAATCATATGTAATTTGTTGTAAGTCAAGCAGTATTTAGTTTTAACTATTTTAATTGAGAAAATTCGAAACTTGTATATTTTAGGTTATATGTTATTTTAGCTTTGACTCGTTGATATTTTCTAGTATACAAACTTCAAAATTAGTTCAAAGTAGAAGGGGATTTTAATGAGTGAAATTCGAATTGAGCTCGAGTTTGACTCGTCCAGGGTAGTTAACGAGCCAAGCTCGAATAGGCTCGAGCTCTAGACGAGTTAAAATTTTCTAGCTCGTCTAAAAAATAACGAACCGAACTTGAGCATAGTGAAGCTCGGCTCGACTCGGTTCGTGAACAACACTACTTGTAACATTTTCACTTCTATCACGGGATTACCCCGATAATGACTTGGTTTGACAGGCGAAAAGATGGATGAAATTTTGAGTATTTTCATGACCGGATTGGAAAGTTAAATACCAAGAAAATGATTTTAGAAAGTAAACTTTTTGATTGCGATTTAAATTTTATTCAACTTTCTACCTACCAAACAAAGCGAATAACTTATTTTGGATAGGATTTGATTTTGGGACATTGCCCGCTTTGGTAGCCCTGTCTATTAAGGATCGTCTAACCGTATATTAAAATAACGAGATTCCAACATAAGGAATTATCGAATTGGACTATCCTTTACTCACGTTGTGTTAATGAATAATATAAAAGTTAATTTGAATACTGTCTTAACAACTCTACTTGTTGAGATGTAGCAGTTCATAACTTGATATCAAAGTTTAAAAAGATAAAGAGGTTTTTGTTTTGAATCCCGGTAACCTCCAATTCGTACACATAACTTACCAAAACTGTGCAAAACCACAACTCTTTTTAGAACTTCTGTTTGAATAACGTGTTATTAAGATACCGGTTCATGATAAATATAAAAGTTAATCTAAACACACTCCCTACAAACTCGAATTATTAGGATACAACGGTTCATGACAAAACCTATCGGCCGGACTATACAGTAGTACTACACTGAAAAAACAGAGGAAGTAAACACTATTGGAACATGTTTTTTCTTCCTATGACAGATTCGATGCAGAGGTGGCACTGAAGAAGCTAAGAGGCAAGAGGCTAATGTTCGTGGGAGACTCATTACAAAGAGGGCAATGGCAATCATTCGTGTGTCTGGTAGAATGGATGATTCCTCAAGACAAGAAGTCCCTGAAACGAGGCGACTTCCACACGGTGTTCACCGCGAAAGAATACAACGCGACGATCGAGTTCTACTGGGCTCCCTTCCTGGTCGAATCGAACACCGACAGGCCGATCATCGGAGACCCGAAGAAGAGGATCATTAAAGTGGATTCTGTGGCCAAGCACGCCAAAAACTGGGTTGGTGTCGATGTTCTGGTGTTTAACACTTACGTTTGGTGGATGAGCGGTCTCACTCTCAACACCCTGTAAGTCAACGAGTTTACTTTTCTTTATGGGTGCATGTTGGAGTTTCTCTTTCGTTTCGGTTTGGGACGGCGGTTATTATTCGAATTCAAGGTAAAATTCAGGTTAATTGTGTAGTTTAAGGGTATCGGTAAATCTTAAAAATTGTCGGTAAGATAAAATATGAGTTCAAAAAAGAATATATATTGAAGTATTTGCACCAAATCTAAGTCAGTTATTTAATTTCCGAACAAATGTTACTTTTTTTTAATTTCTAGGGAATAGCTAATTATTTTAATTTTATATAGTTATGAAGTATGTAATAATAGTAATTTGATATGAGAATGGTTTATTATCAATGTATAAACTCTTAATACTTTTCGGTTATGATTATAACATAAAATTGTCTAAAAATTAATGGGTGTCTACATAGATTACAACGTTTGTGAACGGATATCAACTATTTTGTTAAATTTAATTTTAGTATTGTGATTTTAATAAATCGAGTGATTGATTTTTTTAATAACATTAACCGGTTTATTGCAGTTGGGGATCTTTTGAAAATGGGGCAGATGGGTATGAAGTGTTGGACACGGCCGTTGCTTACAAAGTAGGGTTGAGGACTTGGGCCAATTGGATTGATTCAAATATCAACCCGAACAAGACTCGGGTGTTCTTCACTACTATGTCCCCCACCCACTCAAGGTAGTCTTCTTTTTACTTATGATCGTCTGATTTTGAAATTCGATCGAAGGTGATTTTAAAATGTTAATTCAATTGCTGAACGTAAAATACAATCCGATTTTTCACATGTAGGAGTGCGGATTGGGGGAAGCCGAATGGGACGAAATGCTTCAACGAGACGAGGCCGATCATGAAGAGGCGGTTTTGGAGCACCGGCTCTGACAGAAAGCTGATGAGCGTAGTTAACGGAGTGAGGGACCGGATGAAAGTCCCGGTGACATTTCTGAACATAACGCAGCTCTCCGATTACAGAATCGACGGCCACGCTTCGGTGTATACGGAGACTGGAGGGAAGTTGTTGACGGAGGAACAGAGAGCGGATCCTATACACAACGCCGATTGCATCCATTGGTGCCTCCCTGGTGTTCCTGACACTTGGAATCAAATCTTTCTAGCGTATTTGTAGGAGAAATGCATATACAGAAAAAGTATTGTATTTTGTACTTGTAAAAATTGTATACAAGTATTCTTCAATTTATTAATACAATTTTTCTCGAAAAGCTTTTCTCATGTGACTCGATACCGTTGAGCTGGTTTGATGAGTCGAGTTTGGGTTGGCTTGGCTCGACAAATTCGAGAGCCGGGGTTGACTTATTGTTTTGATTTAGATGGTTCATTAGTTCAATTACTAAAGGCACATTATTGCCCAGTGAGCAATGCTCGACTATGGGTTTGAACACCGAATCAAATTATTACAAGTCTGTATGATTTTAGATTGAACTCAGGTTGATATTAATAGGATCCAGAATAAGTTTTTTCGCCAACTTAAGGTCTGGCCAATGTCAAGTGGTCAACGAAGAGATCATCATCAAGAAAACTGCTTCGCTCTTGTTTTCTGCTCTTGGGATCTGTCTCTTGATCTTTTGTCGTTCAACTAATGAAGCCACTAATTTTATGGGGCTCCATTGGTCGAATAGTTCTCGATTATGAGTTCGAACACTGAATTAGTCTATTACAAGTTTGTTTGATTTTACCTCAAATTCAGGTTGGCACGCACAAAATCTAAAATAATTTTTTGTCCATTTATGGTATGACCAATGTCAACCGGTCAACGAAGAAATCATCATCAAGAAAATTGCTCAGATCTTGGTTTCTGTTCGTGGGATCTGCCTCTTGATCCTTCTTTGTTCAATTAATGGAATTACTAATTTTATAAAACACCTAGCGTTTACATTTTTTTTTTACCGATAATCCTCACTCATTGAGTTAATACCCAGAATTGAAAAAAGATATTTTGACAATTTGGTTTCTAGTCCTGGGCCTTTAAAATAAAATAGAAGTGGATTTGATATTTGCATCATGGACAGCCTCCATTTGGGCTCCAGGCCCATACAATATCAGATTTTGCAGAAATTTGGGTCCGAGACTCTGAGCTGGTAAATTATATTGCTGTTTATCAAACCCTAAAAGCCCGCTCGTCTATAAAATCGACTTTCCTTACGAACCAAAGCCAGAAGAAGAAGGAGCTTTCATCAAAATAGGAAGCACACGAAGCTCTAAATCGGATCAAGGAAGGAGGTTCCAGAAGTTCGTCAATCTTCGAGAAATTGGTATGTCATCAGTCTCCCAATTTCTTAGATATCGTCGTATGAATTCCTTTTTTTAGGTCTGATTTCCGATTGTTTGTTCTTTCGATTTTCTTCAGCTTTCGCAGTACGAAAGAACGATGGCGGGTGGAGGAAATTTCATCCATAGAGTGGTTTCGTACGTGGTGAATGAGCTTGTCGTGAATAGCTTAGCCAACAGGTAGACAATGTCTTAATTTGGATCTTTCTCTTATTTTTCTAGGGTTTTCGTTCCTTTGGTTTCCAGATGTCAATAGACTGATTATTTCCCGCAGCTTCTTTCTCTGACCGTGTGGATTGGTTCATTTCCTCATCGGTTCGTTCATCTGAAGCGAAAGTATCTGTCCACCTCATTCTTTGTTTGTAATTCATATGTGCTGCTGAGTGCCACCTTATCCACTGTGGACTCCGAAGTTTATGAGGACATTTCTGTTTAGTTAAATGAGAACGCCTGAGTTATCGATTGTGGCTCATGGTGTCGTTCGAATGGTTCAAAGTTGAAACTTTTTTAATGCAACTTTGTGCATTGGTCATGGAATTTGGACGATGTTCGCCATTGTTTACATGCTTGCCTATGATGATTATTTGACTTGAGATGGCAGTGATGAATGCTCAATTGAAATCATCAAATCCGAGGCTACCCCCTCTTCTCCATTTTCACTTCAATGTCCTCAGTGATTGTTAGATGCATAGAAAGGTCCTTGACATGGCTGGTATTTGTTTAGTTTTGGCTAATAATGGCCAAAGTTTTGCTTTTATACATGCTTGCCTATGATGATTATTTGACTTGTGATGGCAGAGATGACTGTTCAATTGAAATCATCAAATCTGAGGCTAGCTGATCTTCTGTTTTCGCTTTAACGCATCCTCACTAATTCCCAATTGTTAAATCGTCTAGTGATTGTTAGATGCCGTGGAGAGGTCTTCTAGATGATTTGTTTTTTTGTGTCCCACCATTGATGCTGCTAATGTCTATGTTGTTTTTTGCACCATTCAAGTCCTGGTTCACAAACTTGAATTGTAATGTTTCTGTATGCAGCCCTTCGTTTCAAAGATTTGCAGTGAGAACATCGAAGAGGTTGGAGGAGGTTTCGAGCCTTGGTATGTCCTCTACAGTATGATTAGGTTATTGCTCTTTTTAGGCTTCCCAGTCTATATATATGTTTTAACTCGATTGTGCCTTGGTTCGCAGCGGAGAAGAAGAAAAGAGAACTTGCTGAACATGTGAAAGATGTAACTGATGTAAGTGATTGACGATACTGGTTTTTCTTTTCCATTTACATATTGTTGGGTTGCTTTGATGGCTCTTATACATTTTTTTTTGCAGAACTTCAAGAATTAGTGGACGGCTCTGGCTTCAACTCGATTGACATGTACAATATATCTGTTTTGATAGTCGTTTATCCAGTAAAATGCTGACGAATGCTGTAGTATGCCGTCGTTCTTTGATCGAACTGTTAATATCAAAGATCATGAAGGAGAATGATTCATCTTTTCAGTGTTAATCACGAATAAAGGCTACTTTTAATGGACTTGAGTAATTAGTCGTACAATGTATATTGGGCACAATTGTCTGGAAGGAAATCATTCCATGGATCATCTTTTAAAGTGAAGCTAGAACACATTGTGAAGGAAATCACGTTTAAGTTAGCAGTTGTTTTGGGACTGATTTTGTTCAGTCTCTAATCCTCTTGACGAACCCCGAAATCGTTAATGAGTTTCCAACCTTTCCCCGCTCTTCTTTCAACCACTAGGTACTGCAAAGTTGCGGTGGAAGAGGATATCGCTGTCGTTCCAATCCAGAACAAACCACGAAGATCTATTGAGGAAATCGGTCTGGTCTCGTCACAAGCACCTTCCCGCTTCCTCCTTTTTCAACCTCTAGGCACTCCAAAGTGGCGGCAGAACCCGTTTCAATCTCTCGAACAAACCTCTACGAATTTCAAGATCTATCGACGAAATTGGTGGGTCTCATCTCATCACAAGCACCTTTCCCAGCTCCTCTTTCAACCTCTAGGTACTCCAAGGTAGCAGCGGAAAAGGAGGTCGCTTCCGTTTCAAATCTCGAACAAACCTCTACGAATTTCAAACCTACCAATTAAATTGGCGGGATATCGTAACAAGCATGATCGAGACTGTAATGAGGTTGGCTTTCAACTGCCTGAAACATGACGTGGAGGTTAAATGCATTTAAAAGGAATGTTCCTCGTTTGATTGATTGTATTATATTTTTTTTATTCAACAATATATAACATAAATAAAAATAAGATATATAATATTGACCATTTCAGATTTCAGAATAATCCAATTTCCAAAAGGTTCCACGAAAAAAGATCCTTTTAGGCGCGAAAAATCAAAGTATATAATCGGAAATGAAAATCCACCGAGAAACAAACAAACAAACCGCAGTATCTCTCCCGCCCCGCCTCGTCTGCGTCTATAAATACACTAAACAAGTCCCAGCTTCCTCAATAATCTTCAGCTTTGTTACTTCACTTCGCCACTCCCTTCTCAGTCCTTGCCCCCGTAGATAATCTTTTCCAGCAGAACACAGATTCATGGACGTTTACGAGCTTCATCTAGCCATGGCGGCTCTAGTCGGGGCGTCTTTCGTCGCCGTCTCGGCTTATTTCATGCACCGCAAAACCCTAGGACAATTGCTGGAGTTCGCCAAGAGACTTCGAGAGAGACAGAGGGGAGAGAGTAGTGGACGCTGAGGAGGAGAAGGAGGAGGAGGATGAGGAGAATGATAGTAACAACACCTACCGCGACGGAGGACGCCGCCGCGGCCACGGGAGGAGGAAGGGAAATGACGGTGAGGTCCTTCACGGTGGTGCAATTGACGGAGAAGAGAAGCGGAATGGCTCCCCGTTGCATGTCGTGGATGGTGTGCCTAATGGACTGACGATGTTGCATATGCTGCCTAAAGGTACGTATGTGTTTAGAAGTGGTATTAACACTGGTTGAATTGACGGCTCTGTTCCTACTTGGTTGATACGCAGTGTACAGAGATATAGCTGTTTCAGGGAGTAGGGTGAAGTAGGGTGAAGTAGGGGCGCAGAGCACAGGGACGGCGGCTCATTCTTTCTCTCCATTGTCATCCGTATGGCCTTCCTCGTCCTCTTTTTCTCTCGATTTGGTTTCCTCTCCAATCGTTGCCAACCCACCGGTGGAATTTGACCTTGTCATTGCAATCATTCAGTTGACCTCCATATTTTAGGCAACATCAAAATCTCCCAGTCGAGTCCAATAATACAACTACCAACAGCTGAAAATCAATACTAAAAAAAGCCAAACCATAACCTGCCAAGAGGAAGAAAACTGCAACAAGAAACCAACAAAAAATCTCTGCCCAGCGATCCTATAAATCTGAGCACAGCAAAGCAAGCAATCAGCAAGGCAGAGAAGTCAAAGGGCATGACAACCATCAAATTCCGCTCACATTCTGGAGAGGTACGCTGGATAGAAATTTGTTGTTTGGCGTTTCCCAGTAGCGTAGCTTCTCAAATGCTGATCATTTCCAGGCTGGAGATATCGACCACCTTGCTGCAACATTTCTTACAACGCATAATATCGCCCACGGGATCAATTTTTGAGGAAATCTCCCGTTCTTCAGTATTTATATTACTTGGCACAGGTAAAAGTTAATGCGTGGTCACTATTGCAACAATTTCTCCTTTCAATTTTCGCGATGCTTGCCATATCTAACTTCTCTGCTGATATTTTGTTTTTGTTATATCACAGATTAGCCTGGCTATGTCTCCTCTGAGCAACAATTCTTTGTTTCTTGACTACCATCGCAACCCTTTTCCGAAGTTTTTCCCCCGGGCTCTCAATGTCTCGCTTTCTACCGACGATCCTCTCCAAATCCACTTGACGAAAGAGCCCTTGGTTGAAGAGTACAGCATAGCTGCTTCCGTGAGATCTCATTCCTCCTCAACTTTACGTTCAAGGTTTTCCTGAAAGATCGAAAATTGTGTAAATGTCTCGCTCTCTATCCCCCAACTTTTCAATCAACAGGTGTGGAAATTAAGCTCTTGTGACCTTTGCGAGATCGCACGGAATTCGGTTTATCAGTCCGGTTTCTCTCATGCTTTGAAGGTGTGGATACTTCACCTAAGAATCAAATAAGAAAGTATAATGTACACGACTAGGTTACATAACAAATGCCATACTTCACCTAAGAATCAAATAAGAAACTATAATGTACACGACTGGGTTACATAACAAATGCCTGCTTGTTTCAGTCACATTGGATAGGGACGCAGTACTATAAGAGAGGACCCGACGGTAATGACATTGACAAGACAAATGTACCTCATATTCGGGTGGAATTCCGTGACACGGTAACTCTCTTATCCTTACTACCATTTTTGCTTCGTCGGGCTCTAATGTTAACTAGTGTCTCATTTCCTTTTCGCTCTGCGTAGATATGGATGGACGAGATGCAACAAGTTTACCTCGGGAAGGCCTTTATCCCCGAGGACGTGGACAAATAGACCTCGAAGATCGTTTGAGGTGTTGGTCGGTAGCGCCTCCGTTCCATGTAATCGTAAAGGTGCTATGAAATCTCAATATGAATGTGCGGCAAGCTTGTTTACAAGCTTGATTCCTGCAGGAGACGGTTGAGTTCAACTTTTAGCAGGAAGATGCGTATACAGAAATTGCAAACAGGATTCAAAGAACGACTCGAGATATTGGCGGAGCTGCAGATCTTCGATGAGAAATGTTGAATTTTGAGAAGAATGCTGAAACCTCATTCTAAGTGGTCTTCCACACGAATAAGAATCAATCTATAGGCTGCTTTAGCCCTGTACACTGCTGGAGACATAATAATGAGATAGTATTCTGTGTAATAAAAAGGATGTAACCGGCATTATTGCAATAGAGAAGTATCAAAACTGCAATTAACAAAAGTTCCATGTATATGCCACGTCATCAAGTCCGTCTGACTGTACATTCGCGTGGCACTGCCACGACGGCTTATCTTCGAGCTCCACCCTCACTTTCCCTTTTTACGAAAAAACCAATCGTCCTGTTAGTTCTACTAACTGTCGAGAGTTCCTCCATCTCTCCCCCTATCCACCTCCATTATTGAAACAGCAGGAGCTCTCCATCTCTCTTCAATGGCGTCCCTGCTCAACACATCTCTATCCGTCAGAGGATTCTCAAATGCCAGCTCCAGGCGAGCTCTACCGACCGAGTCACCACTCTCCCTCGCTATCTCAAGTGAGTTCATCGCTGAAAGAAACCCGTATCCATCACTCCCAAGCTCTGATGATGAACTCCCTCCTTGGTAACCTTTCCTGCTCCCGTGTTTTGCAGGGCGTCATCAGTTTACAATCAGAGCAGCAGAGACTGATAGGAGCGAAGGTTCTCCCAGCTTAATCTTTACTGTCATTTGTACTCTAGAGCTTGAAACGATTTCTACCTTTTTTTTGTAACAGTGAAACCTCAGGCGCCGGATAAGGCTCCTGCCGGTAACGGTTCGAGCTTCAATCAGCTTTTGGGGATGAAAGGAGCTGCTCAGGAAACTGTAAGCAATAATTGTGTTGTTTATGTTATAGCTCATACCAGAGAATTGGGTTTCATGAATTACTTTCTTTTGTGGTAGAATAAATGGAAAATTCGGCTTCAGCTAACGAAACCGGTAACTTGGCCTCCATTGGTATGGGGAGTTGTATGTGGAGCAGCTGCTTCTGGTATTATTATTATAATTATAATATGAGTCATTTTCTCCTTCATATTGTTTAATCAACTTAATCCATGGCTTCCGAATTTCTTAATCCGATTGTTTTTATTATAGGAAACTTCCACTGGACTCCGGAGGATGTTGCTAAATCAATTCTATGCATGATGATGTCTGGTCCGTGTCTAACTGGCTACACACAGGTAGTGTACACCAGCTATATAAGAACTGTTCTTTTGTGCTTGATTGATTTGTTTACTTACTGAACATTTGACATAACGTTTCTTGATGTTTAGACGATCAACGACTATTATGATCGCGAGATTGATGCAATCAACGAACCTTACCGGCCGATTCCTTCTGGAGCCATTTCTGAGAATGAGGTCTATATCTATAATGACTTATGCTGAACCGTGAAGAGCTTCATTTCAAATTTGCAGGGACTCAACAAGTATTTCTAAATTGTGTCGAATTTCTTGCAGGTTATTACTCAGTTCTGGGTGCTGCTTCTAGGAGGCCTTGGCATCGCTGGTATATTGGATATTTGGGTATGTCGTTCTGCATTATGGATTCATTGAGTTGTTGTTGTCAAGATGATTCCAGGTTCATGAATCCTTACCTTTTTATATAGGCAGGACATGACTTTCCAATAGTCTTCTACCTTGCTTTGGGAGGGTCCTTGCTGTCTTACATATACTCCGCTCCACCTCTGAAGGTAGTTTCTTTGATGGGAAAACCCACCACTTGATCCTAGTTTTTTTACATTAATAAATTCTGAACCTTGTTCAAATCCTGTTGCAGCTTAAACAGAATGGATGGATAGGGAATTTCGCTCTTGGTGCGAGTTATATCAGTTTGCCGTGGTACGTTATCTTAACGTGTTGTCATGGTTTTGATATGGGATCTGCTGAAAGCTCAGATAGCATCATACTCTTCGTTAATCATGAACTACGTTAAGCTTACTTATCTTTGCCGTGGATGTAGTGTTTAATGGATGTAGACAAGTTCACAAGACAAATTGAACTTAGGTTGATCCCAAGCATCACTCTCAAAGATTAAACCTTGACAAGAACTTAGGTTGTTCTCTCTTCCGTGGATAGGTGGGCTGGGCAAGCTTTGTTTGGGACCCTCACACCTGACGTAATTGTTCTGACACTCCTCTACTGCATAGCCGGGGTATGAACCGATTTTCTTCCTTGATTGGGTTGTGCATCTTCGTCTTCTATCATCCTTACTAAATCGGCAGAACTGATCGCAGCTGGGTATCGCCATTGTAAACGACTTCAAGAGTATTGAAGGAGACAGAGCGATGGGACTACAGGTTAGTGCCAGCCGCCCCCATACCAGGAATTGAACTCGACTATATATGTCAATATCACGATAACGCCACTTTGATAACTTCGTCATGTCATTGTGTTTGGACAGTCGTTACCTGTGGCCTTCGGTGCTGAAACGGCTAAATGGATCTGCGTTGGTGCCATCGACATAACGCAGTTATCCGTAGCGGGTATGTAATTTCATCTCCAATAGACTCCATAGTATGTTTATTATCGACACCGTCATTTTTCATATATATAGTTTCTTACCGTGCTAAAATTTGCTCATCAGGCTATCTCCTTGCATCTGGGAAACCTTACTACGCCTTGGCCCTCCTAGGACTGATAATTCCACAAGTCGTTTTACAGGTTAACCGTTTCTTCATTTCCTTTCGTCAACCATTAAGTCATATCTACCACAAAAGCAACTAATCCCCTCGCGTTGCAGTTCCAGTACTTCCTGAAGGACCCTGTGAAGTACGACGTCAAATACCAGGTATCCCCCCATCATCTCCAATGGCCTAGCTTTAGTGTTAATTCTATTAAGAGCCTTCGTTACCAGCTTTGAACTGTTTCCAATTCTTGGTTTCAGGCGAGTGCACAGCCTTTCCTTGTGCTTGGTTTGTTAGTGACTGCTCTAGCAACCAGCCACTAGTTACATTCAGGTACTGTTTCGTGTAATGTACGTAGATTTCCAGGCCTAAAAAGTCGCTGTAACTTCATGTAGGATTCCAGCTTCCATTACTTGAAACAGTAGAGAATTCAACTAGTTACTAAGAGTTTGCAGACATGGCCAACTTCCATGTTTCAGTCCGTTCCTACCAAAAACTGAGTGCTGTTGGTTAACCTGACTACTGCTAGCTAGCTACTTACATACGTAGCATTAGCTTGGTTTGTTATCATTATATCTTACACACACAGTCTCCTAAGCTTAGTACTAGTACTGCTAGCGACACTAGTACAATCTTTCTTTCAAGTACGAGTGGTGAACTTGGACTCGTCGATCTCGATCCCTTCCTCGGCGGCACGCTCCCCACCGGACTTGTCCATGGTGCTCAGACCACCTTTGCGACCCATCTCCTGATAACCTTCAGTGCCCATCTGCTCCTTCCTCGTCTCCCCTCCACGGTGGCCCATCTCCTTGTACCCTTCTGTTCCCAGCTGGTCCTTTCTAGTGTTCCCTCCCCTGCTCCTCCCTATACAAAAACACAGTCTCAGTAGTTAGAGTTGCATAATAATCGAGCTTTTTCACTCTTTGAGTTTTTTACCTTCAGCAAGATGCTCCTGAGCTTCGAGGCTCTTGCCGCCAGTTCCGCCAGGAACCACCGTCTCGCCCTGCCGTGCCCTCTCATCAAGCTCCTTCCTCTGCTGCTGTCCAGACGCCATTTTTTGTCTCGAGAGAGATGAAAAGCTCTGTTTCACTGAAATGAAGCTTTATGTATGTGTTCGTTTGACTACTGAATGCGATGTGAAGGAGCTGAAATGTGTTGCCTTCTTATATATAAGTAATCCATGAGGTGAAAATGGGAGGTTGATTACACGTAAGGTGATTGACGTGGCAAATGTGGAACGGTTGAGCTGTTGTTTTTGTTACACGTAAGCGGAGAGGTGCTGACAGGATGAACCAGACGGTAACACGAGTCAATTGAAACAGTGGTGAAAATGTATTATTTTACTCCAAACTTCAAAAGGGCTCAGTGGCCGTACCTGGCCCCTGACGTATCTGGCCCAGGATTTGTAGTTTGGGCCTACCATACATGAATCGTGGACTGTTTCTTTTGTTGGATTGGTTTGATGCACACTCAATTGAGGCCCAACTAGGTTATATACGTAGCCCACTAGCTGTACCGTCCGAGTTTACTTTGTACCTTAACAATATTAGCAAAAGTTTGTTCACCTTTTCTCTAACCATAAATCAATGAGTTTGAATTGTAATACGTTTTAATCGGACCTGTTAAATAATTAACAAGTATGGCATTGACAATGTTACGATTTTCAACCAATATTATATCATGTATGGAGTCGAAATATTCTAATACTAATGAGCCACATTCGAAAAATTTAAAATGTATACGCCTAGTTTTAACCCTCATAATCAAATGAGTTTTTGACTGAAATTTCATCATGTCCCTTAATATCGTTATGGATTGCGATCGAACATAACATCAAAAGAGTACTGACGTGTGAGTCGAACATGTCCTATCCGCAAAAACTTTACTCCAACATCTACAAATACAAATCGTATTTGTACTCTCCAATGACATATTTTTTCATTTCTGTATAATTTGTAATTCTATCCGAACACTTCTCAATTCGGTTTGAGTAATCCATCCAACCAGATCCCTACCCTGGTTAATAAAACAAGCCGCCAACCAGATTAATAAAAAAAAAGATATTTTAATTGCTGGACCCCGACGACTGACTGGAGTCGCATTTCTTCACGACACAACCCAAACAGTCAAACCTGAAAGTCACCCTTTTCCTCGCAAATCAGCGAGTGCCCAATCAAAACCAGATAGCTGCAGACGCGCGGAGAAGAAGACAGTAGAAGCGCCTTCTTCTTCTTCTTCTTCTTCAATCTCGGCCATGGCAGAGCCCAACAACCAAACCCCGACCAACCACCAACCAAACAAGGTCACAATCCCGCCGTACATGAAGGCGATGTCGGGCTCGCTCGGTGGGATAATGGAGGCCTGCTGTCTACAGCCGATAGACGTCATCAAGACTCGGCTGCAGCTCGACCGGAGCGGGGCGTACAGGGGGATCGTCCACTGTGGATCCACGGTTTGCCAGACTGAAGGGGTTCGAGCTCTGTGGAAAGGATTGACCCCTTTCGCCACTCACTTGACTTTGAAATACTCGCTCCGGATGGGGACCAACGCCGTGCTTCAGTCCGCGTTCAAGGATTCGCAGACTGGACACCTCAGCAATGGCTCCAGGCTCATGTCTGGTTTTGGTGCTGGCGTTTTGGAGGCTCTCGTCATCGTTACTCCGTTCGAGGTATGGCTCCTTGTGCCTGATGTTTGTATCCAATGCATTTTGGCGTTTTATTTGTTTTTTCTGATTCAGTTCAGCTGGCGATTAGGTTAGAATGTTGAACATTTGTTTAGGGTATTGAGTCTACGATTTCAGCTGAACTGATGAATTGGTTGATTTAGGTGCTGATTTGAATAGTTCTCGTTCATGGGAATTGAATCTACAATCGGCTGAACTGATGAATGTCGAACATTTCTTTAGGGTATTAAGTCTACGATTAGCTGTACTGATGAATTGGTTGATTTAGGTGCTCATTTTGAAGAGTTTTGATTCATGTGAACAGTGAATTGGATTCTGCATCCTGATCATGAAGCTGTATCGATCAGATCAGAAGATAGCTCTTGAGATTCCTAATTGTAACAGTATTTGGTTCTTTTTTCTGATTCAGCGAGTCACCAATTACTTAGAATCTTGAACATTTCTATAGGATATTGAGTCTGTGTGTGGCTGAGCTGATAAATTTTGAAGGGTTTTCATTCATGAGAATTGGATTCTGCATGCTGATCTTGAAGCTGTAACAAACTAACAATACGATTAGAAGATAGCTGTTGAGATTCCTGATTCTTTCCTTGATTCCTTGAGTTGGTGCTAATGGATTAACAAGTGAGAGCTTCCCACATGACTGTGCTGAAAGTACTCTGCTGGTTTATTTGTTTGAGTGGACTTTCTCAATGAAGTTGCTAGTTATGTTCTTCTGCATATCAGCTTTTAAACAAATGAAGTGACTTCCTTGTTCTATATCATATGCTTATTATAAGAAAGAATCAAGTTTTACCATTCACACCTTCACTTCTTTGCAGTTGTGAATCAGTTTCAATGTCACTCGGTCTTTTGCCAAATCTTTAGATGATTTACCATTCTTTCCATGTTCGCTCTTTCAAATGAGTCCTGCAGAGGGGTTTTCTTTTCTGTACAGTTGATACTGATATGTTGGTGGTACAGGTGGTGAAGATCAGACTACAACAGCAAAAAGGGTTAAGCTCCGATCTTCTCAAGTACAAAGGACCAGTACATTGTGCCCGTTTGATCGTCCGAGAGGAAGGAATCCTAGGGCTATGGGCAGGCGCAGCACCAACCGTGATGCGAAACGGCACGAACCAGGCAGCCATGTTCACAGCCAAGAACGCATTCGACATCCTATTGTGGAAGAAGAACGAAGGGGACGGGAAAGTTCTCCTACCGTGGCAGTCCATGATCTCAGGCTTTCTCGCAGGAACAGCCGGTCCGATCTGCACAGGACCTTTCGACGTGGTGAAAACTCGGCTCATGGCTCAGAGTCGAGCAGGTGGTAATGTGAAGTACAACGGAATGGTTCATGCTATCAGGACGATCTATGCAGAAGAAGGACTGCTTGCCTTGTGGAAAGGATTGATACCTCGGCTGATGAGAATCCCGCCCGGGCAGGCTATAATGTGGGCTGTGGCTGATCAGGTCATGGGTTTGTATGAGAAGAGGTATAGACCCAATGCAGCTTTGTAGTGTGTTTGCAGGCTTAGTTGCAGGCTTAGAATCAGAGGGAGTTCTTTAGTTTTTAATAACATATGAAATTTGAATTGTTATCATTTGAAGTAGTGAAGGTGGCACACTGATTCTTTGACTTCACTTCTGCTTTGCTTTTTCTGGTTCTTTTTTTGCCATTTCGGTTGACCAAGACAGTGTTGAACCATCTGGATAATCTGCGGGCGTCTGTTATCATCCGAGTGGATTACTCTTAACGCGGACTACTCCACTATTTCAGATACTAGACGGGTAGATGCACGAGGCATGCTCCGCGATTCCGATGGTCTTTAACCTTCTATACCATGAACTTCTGTGAATTTGCACGATTATGATAGATGAGTATACCCATAGTTTTTTGTAAAATATTGTAGCCTCTTTTACTGATTTAAACTCTTAACAAATTCCTGATAACGGAAACTAGTGCAAATAGGAAAAATAAAAACATCAAGAACATAAAGAAACAAACCTTCTCTTCTTATAGTTAAAATTGCTCGAACCTGAACCAGTAACAAGCTCAAGAGACTCCATCGGACTAGTTTTTGTTTGTGCCTCCAAGCACATAAAAAAAAAGTAACGAGGTACTAGTATATTGGATTAAACGATATAAATCTGAAGGCGGAACAAAAAAAAAGTAGAGTACATCCCTTCGTTGTTATCACGATTCTCGACATTATTTGGAAATAAGAATTCCGTTTGAAATATCAGTCGTGTTGTCGAACTCGATATCGAGGAAACAGTGACTATATGTCGAAACTCAACACTATCAGACATTTAGTCTGGAGTCGTTGCGGCAAATTTGTTGTTGGGGCAAAAAACAAACAACAACGACATACCATTTTTACGAATACCAAATTATAAGAAATGCGGGTTTAAGTTGATGTAATGTTTCTTTCCATCCATCCAAACAAATCGGTAAAAAAAATTTAGTTTCATCAAAATTCATTTCTTTTTCTTTTATACCAAACAAGTGGATTATCACATATAACATCGAGCTTCCCAAACAAAACGGAAAATCCATTGAAGACGAGTAAAGCATAAGTTAGGAAGAAATGAATTATTGAAAAAGAAGGTTGAACAGTTCTTGAAAGGCCATTAAAGGGCACACAAAAAAGCCAGAGACATCAACTACAAACGTTGAGACCCAAAAGAATTTCAAGAACCTCAACATGAAGGGCAACGAGACAGTGAAAGACTATCCATAGTAGACGAAGCCACAAATCAAATGAAACTCTATGACAAAATTTACGGATAAGGAAATCACGGAGAAGGTATAAACTTAAAAATAAATATATAAATTTAGACCTTGCTTGGTAGAGGGAATTTAAAAATAATATATTTAATTAAATAGCATGTATTTGAAATGAAAGGGATTAATAGTAGGGATTTTAACAAATCCTTTGTTTGGTATTCATGTTAAAAGTGTTAAAGTGAGATTTGAGAAGTGTATATTTGAGTGAGATTTGAAATCTATTTATATTGGTAAGATTTGAAAATCTTTACAAACATGTATTTGATCCGTTACTGTTGCATACCAAATAAAAAGATTAATTAAATACATGGTTTAAAATCACCCCATACCAAACAAGACCTTAAGACTTTGTTCGATTATCCTAGTTGAGTTGAGAGTCGATATAACAATTTTAAATATTATATCAAGGTATTTGTATTATATTACTTATTAAATACAAATGAATGTGATATACCAATCATATCCTCATGACCTCGTCAACTTTCGTGAGATATTGGAAGAGTATCCGATAAATACCTACAATATACACATGGCAGAAAATGGTAATGACTGAAACTTGTACATAAGACAAACGTTGCCGTACCGACCAACGGATAAAACCCTCGGACTCTAATTCAGTAAAATTCTCACTTCCTCAACACCATAAGCCCTGCGGCATTTATACAGCACATCCATCGCCTCCGTTCTCCACTGCTAAACCCTAGCTTCATTATCACCGCCGCCATCATCGTTTTCTGTTCAGTGAGTTTCTTTCCTTCTTCTCAGCTGAGCTACTCCTGTTTCCGTTTGCATTTCCAGTCCAGCTCCGACAATCTGATATTGTTTTTTCATCTTCCTCACAGGTAGCATAAGAACCAGCAGCTTGGAGAAGAAAAATCATCCTTCCATAATCATGTCGGACGAAGAGAGGGAGGAGAAGGAGTTGGATCTCACTTCTCCTGAAGTTGTCACCAAATACAAAGGCGCTGCTGAGATCGTCAATAGTAATTGGCTTTCTCCCCCTTCTTCTTATCTGAATGAATGTCACATGTTCTTATTCTATTCGTCATCTTAATTTTTTGAAACGAATGCAGAGGCCTTGCAGTTGGTCGTGAAGGAATGCAAACCGAAGGCGAAGATCGTTGACCTATGTGAGAAAGGGGATTCTTACATCATAGGGTAAGTTCTATTTGCTGTTGTTTTACTTCTGATTCTTGTGAGTGTTTTATGAATGGAGTTTAATCGTATTTCATTCTGGAATTGTAACGGTAGGCAAACTGGTAACATGTACAAGAACGCTAAGAAGAAGATCGAAAAAGGAGTGGCATTTCCTACTTGTGTCTCTGTGAACAATACCGTTGGCCATTTCTCTCCGCTTGCCAGTGATGAGAGGGTGTTGGAAGAGGGTGACATTGTTAAGATGTAAGTATTATGCTGCTTTCCACCCCCCCCTATTTTATCAGTCAGGATTGGAGTGCTTATTCGTGTTAAAAATGTGTTCTTTTGATGCAGTGATATGGGTTGTCATATAGATGGATTCATTGCTGTGGTCGCACATACTCATGTTGTTCATGATGGAGCGGTTACTGGTAGAGCTGCTGACGTTATTGCAGCTGCCAACACTGCTGCTGAAGTTGCTTTGAGGCTTGTGAGGCCTGGGAAAAAGGTAATTTACTAGACTAGGGAAATTTTTGTTGCTGTACCAGTTCAGTTTCTGTTGATCTTTACGTTCATTGTTTGTTTTGATATGGAGTCTAGCTCTTTTGATTGACTGGTGTGTTTTACTACAAGTGTTTAAGTGCATCGTTTATTTTGTGTTGAGATATTAGTTGTCATGTGACTACTGAAACTGTCCCCCCTATCCCCTACATGATGAGAAATCACTTCTAAAGCTATGGACTTTGTCCAAATGAAGCTTTTTGTCATAGTTACTCTGATAGGGTAAAATATTTGCAATCCAAAAGGCTTAGAAATTAGTTTTGGAGAAACTTGGTTACTTGAGTAATTATGGCTAAGTAGTTAGTTGCTAGGATATTTTATCTTAATGTAGGCAACGTTGCCGAGGTGATCAGCTGCTTCTGATTACCTCTTTCCATGTTGCCAATATTGTGCATGGCCAAAACTTGATTGATCAGGTTATGCTTGTAATTTGAGTTGTACCTATTATCTGTGTGGGCCAACATTGATTTTTCTGTTAAATGATGGCTGATCCTTACTTTTGAACATGATTTAGATGCATTCTCCTGCAAAAGGCAGCTTGTTTGCCAGCCTTTTCATGTGTGTCTCTTTATTTAATTTAGGGATTTGTCATGGTCAAGTAGTATTTCCTTTTGTTCGTTCTTGTTTAATAGTTTCATTCTGTGAGTTTAGTTTTTATTCTATCTCGTCCTAATGATGAACAATTTTGGAAAGCTATGGGCTAGTGTCCAAATGAGGCTTTTTTGTCATAGTTACTCTGAAGGATCAGTCTCATTTCTATCTTTCCTCATGTGTTCTTCAATGAGGTTCACTTCTCTTTTTTCTTGATTTTCTTAGCCATCTTAGATTTATAGTCTGCTCCTAATTTTACTTTTTATTCCAGTTTGTGTGTGAAGGTTTACTTTTTTTATCATTAACCTGCATTGAGTTTAATGTCACTGAAATGTTTGACACAATTAGTTGATTGGGATTACTTAGTTATAGAAGGGCAACTTTGCCGAGGTGATTTTTACAATATATCGATCACCTGCTTCACCTGTTGCCTAAATTGTCCTGGCTGGAGATGATAGACTGGTGCCAAGCTGTTTGTTGTTGGTCTACCTTCAATTTTGTCTAGCCTACATGTTATTTGAATTACTCTTGTCTGAATGCTTGTTTATCTTGTTTATGTTTGTTCAACTATGGATTATTTTTGTAGTTTACTAAAGTCTTCACTTAATGATGTTTTTAGTTTGCTGGCCTTGTCCCTGTATCGCTATTCTTGTACTGGGAATCAAACATCTACTCATGTTTTCAAATTTATGGCAGAACCAAGACGTCACAGATGCAATTCAGAAGGTTGCTGCCGCTTATGACTGCAAGATTGTGGAAGGTGTCCTCAGCCACCAGCTGAAGCAGTTTGTGATAGATGGGAACAAAGTTATACTTAGTGTTGCCAATCCGGACACAAGAGTGGATGATATCGAATTTGAGGAGAATGAAGTTTATGCAGTAGATATTGTAACAAGCACCGGTGAAGGCAAGGTACTTGGTTATCAACTAGTACAATATTTGAGCTCGCTCTTCCCCTCTTTAACTGTTAACTTACAGCAATCTGTTAATTTTGTAGCCTAAGTTGCTAGACGAGAAAGAGACTACCATATACAAGAGAGCTGTGGACAAGAATTATCACTTGAAGTTGAAAGCATCAAGATTCATTTTCAGTGAAATTAGTCAGAAGTTCCCCATCATGCCTTTCACTGCCAGGTTTTATTTCCTGCTTTATTCCTAAGTGTGGTTAGTTCATCTTTCTCACTAGTTTTCACTCATGCATTGAAACACGTGGTTTAACTTCAGGGCCTTGGAAGAGAAAAGAGCTAGGTTGGGACTGGTGGAATGTGTGAATCATGAACTACTCCAGCCTTATCCCGTTCTGCATGAAAAGCCCGGTAAGCTATTGGTTCAAATGTACCCACACCTTTCTTTGAAATTCGAGTAATTTCCTCTCCTGAACCTGAATTGGCTTCGCTACTGGTTGTTTTGCAGGTGATTATGTAGCTCATATCAAGTTCACCGTCTTGCTGATGCCGAATGGTTCGGACAGGATTACGTCACATCCTCTACAGGAACTGCAATCTTCAAAGACGATAGAAGATCCTGAAATCAAGGCTTGGTTAGCTCTTGGTACCAAGACAAAGAAGAAGGGTGGAGGAAAGAAGAAGAAAGGTAAGAAAAAACTGTCTGTTCGTTGGTTTTGACCGATACGAGCTAAATGAAATCTTCTAACTCATTTGCCTAACCTGCTATGTTTACAGGTAAGAAAGGGGAGAAAGCTGAAGATGCTGCTGAAGCCGAAGCCGAACCAATGGACGAAACATCCAAAGCCTAATCTGTTAGTTGAGAGATTGCCAGTTAGTGTTCCCAATTGAGTAATCTCTGTATGCATCAGGTGGCATTGCTCCTAACGTTAATCCACAGTTTTTAAAGTGTTCAAAATTTGACCAGTTTTTGACAGTCAGTTTGTATTCTGCAAGTTGCACAAACAACTAGAGGCTGGCAATTGCTCAAGTTTTATTGAAAATGGACTTTTGTACTATACAGGTTTTACGATTGTATGGCCGATTGTAGTCTTGCTTGAGCTCGACTTTTTAACGTTGGTTATCTAGTTGAGGTAGAGCTTTGCTCATTTGGTTTGAGCTTGAGATTGGCTCTTTATGGAATTGCTAGTTAAGCTCAAGTAACCAGTCGAGTTCGAACTAAGCTTGTTAACGATGGTTCACAAACACAGCTCGAGTTCACCCTTTTGTTATCCGTGGACCCGAGATTGGCTTGATAATTGCTGCTTAAGACTAAATCAAGTTGAGTTCATGTTAAAGCCCCACAAATTTTGCGATATCCTATCTCAATACTTACAACAATAAGTAACTCGAATCCGAAACATCAGCACCAAAGAACATTGACCAAGTCTCTATTCGCATTGTCGACAACCTAACACTGTGGGTGGACAGTCGGTTGTGGGTGGACAGTCGGTCACGCGTAATTGCTAAAATCGATTAACTTACTAACGTCTTTTTGGTCTAATTGATTATTAATCGACCTTTTCGTATTAGGTTTCATATTTATCCCCTTCACCTGTAAGTGTGTGACTTCGATCAGTCAACACAGTTGGTTAACTTCCGAAAAAAATTAACCGAATAACTGACCGATATAGGTTATTAGCCTAACCGAGCAACTCTTAACCGATCTAAAAGTTGACTACAGGCCAGCAAATAAATGGTTCTTAGATGAACTCCAAAGGACCAAAAGGCCAATTTGCAAAACAAAAGAAGCACTCGAAAAGAACGCTACGAAAGCCGCAAAGGCCACTTTTTCCCCCTTCTTAATATGAAAACTCTCAACGAATCCCAGCTTCCCATTCACCATTCATGGCGGCCGCTGCTGTTTACAAGCTCCCCCATCTCTACCCTTCTCCTTCATCTCCATCTCCCTCTTTACAATTCCCCCAAACCCCAATCACCGTCCGTTGTCGGAGCTCCGGTTCCCCTTTCACCGAAAAGCACTCTCTTCAGCAATACCGGCGGGACAATTGGCTTTACCAACAACACCAACTCAAATCCGAACCCGAATCGGAATCCGGTGATGAAGACTCAGTCAGGCGAAACGACATCGCATTGCAGCTGCCGGAGCTGAAGAAGCTGCTCCAGGTGCTCAGGGAAAAGAGAAATGAGTTCGATGAATCGCGGAAATGCGGGAATGTGTTCTTGGTCGGCACTGGGCCTGGTGACCCTGACCTGTTGACGATTAAAGCTCTGAGAGTTATACAGAAGGCTGATTTATTGTTGTACGATAGATTGGTGTCGAATGATGTTCTTGATTTGGTTGGTCCCGGTGCTCGATTGCTGTATGTTGGCAAGACTGCTGGCTACCACAGCCGAACCCAGGTCAGATTTCAAGTAAAAATCACTTCTTTGATTTACTTGTTGATGGCAATTTGAAGGGTGTGTGTTCCTTTTGGTTAAAATTGCAATTTGTGTGGTCAATTTTAATTGATTTTGTGTATGATTGTGTCATGACCAGAACCAGTGCATCTCAATAACTTTTGTATGTTGTGGGGTTAATTAAGTGGTGCAGTTTCTTTGATCAGGAGGAGATACACGAGTTGCTTTTGAGCTTTGCTGAAGCTGGAGCTAATGTTGTCAGGCTCAAAGGAGGGGATCCTCTCGTATGCAATGCTTGCTTGCTTGGCTCTGTAGAAATGCAGCAATTTGATGCACCTTTTAGTTGAGGTTTTCGATGACTCACTATTGCTGTTTTGAACTTTCTAGGTGTTTGGTAGAGGTGGTGAGGAAATGGATTTTCTTCAGCAGCAAGGAATCCAAGTCAAGGTTATACCGGGCATCACCGCTGCTTCAGGAATTTCAGCAGAATTGGGGATTCCATTAACTCACCGAGGGGTCGCAACTAGTGTCCGATTTCTAACTGGACATTCACGGAAAGGAGGGACCGATCCACTGTACGTTGCAGAGAATGCAGCCGACCCTGATTCAACCTTGGTGGTATACATGGGTTTGGCTACACTGCCATCCCTTGCATCAAAGCTGATCCACCATGGCTTGCCAATGAACACGCCAGCTGTTGCAGTGGAGAGAGGAACGACACCTCATCAGCGCATTGTAAGCTTGACCTTTTTCGAACTTGGTGAAACACATAGTTGCTGTTTATGTTTTGTTCACCCTAGTGATTTGTCCTGCTCCACAATTGACAATTGTATAACAGGTGTTTGCAGAACTGAAGGATCTTGCTGACGAGATTGCGGTAGCTGGGTTAGTTTCTCCGACGCTAATCATAATAGGGAAGGTTGTTGCACTTTCACCATTCTGGTCGCGTTCTTCCGAGGAATCAGTCGCTCTGGTTGAAGAGCCGTGTAGAGATACTAGAAGCTGAGAGACTCAGTCCAATATCGAAAGGCTGCAGTCAGGCTGTCCGAGCCAGGTTTTGACTGCCTTGCAGATTCTTCATTTTGTCCTAATTTAACTTACGGTTTCTGCCAATCGAGATAGTTCATTAGTCGACATGAGTGATGCTGTCAAATGTGTTGATAATTTGTAGTCTGCTATTGCTTTTTTTTTAAGATCGTAGCTTATTCCTCGTTATGAGAAGAGTAATAGAAAGTTACGGACGAGAGTCCAGAAGAGGCCAGTTTTGCAGCTATTGCTGTTCTTGTTTTAACTGTGAATTATTCATTCAAGCAGAGTAAACTGGTGTATCTGTAGTTATAACTCTGTGTTCTTGGATTCTTAGCTATCTTAGCTAGAGGAAAGGCCATTTTTGTACAGTTGTTTGTTGAGTGTTGTGTGGATCGGTTTTGATCTGTTATGTGATCGGTATGAGTCATTAGAACCGAAAATCAAATTTCAGTCCTTTATTGATCTTATGGTCACTCATCCTAACCATATCCTCCCCATTTGTACAGTATTTTCAATAATTTAATGAAACTACTCAATTACTAAAGGGTAATTACATCACTATTTCCAAATCGACAATGTCATTATCTGCTGAGCTTATAGATTTTATGAGAAGATGGTATATTTATTATTTTACGGACCGTACGAAATAAAATTCGTACTTTTCCGAATATGATAGTCCAATCCTTTGGATTGACCGTCATCACACGCTAATAACACAAACAATAATATAAAAAAAGGGGAAGTGAAAGAGAAAGCTCTGACCAATTAAATTATACGCAGTATGCCACATCAGCACCAGCAGACTAGCAGTGATGACTCATTGGCCCATGAACTTTTCATACAGACGTATGCATGCAGGTCACGTGTCCCTCATGTCCCTCTAATTAGCCCATAGTGTTTGTAATTAAAATTAATAAACTCATTCATACCGGGGGAAAAAAAACTCAAGTCCGGTTTTGGCTTTCTCCGGCCGGTTTCGGAAAACCAGGGATTCCTCCGCCGGTCTTCACTGAACATGTATACTAGTGCTGGTTTTGGAACGCAACGGCGTCGTGTTAGTTAAATTTCCCTCAATTAAATAATGAAAAAGTATCGTTGCCGAATCAGGGACTTAATTAATTAAATGAAATTCTCTGGACCTTGAAACTACGTCCAAAACCACAAAATAACAACAACCTTTTCTCCGGCCGCCGGAACAAATAATTAAAACATTAATAATTCGGTTCTTTGACCATTGTTTTCTTACTGTACGCGTACGTACTAGATATTGTCCCCCGAGTTAACCTCTTTAATTACCGCCGTGCGCTTCAACCACAAGTCAAATAAATGAATTATCACCGAATTATAAAAAATATAAATTAATTATCATAACCATATACATGGATGTTACGAACTGGGTATTCATCGTGACCAAATTTCACCATGTTCAGGTTCTGTTATTCATTTTTAATCCGACTCTGATTTATTAATTATCCTTGACGAGTTAAATTCGAATCAAAATTAAACTTCGTTTACTAAAAACTCCCCCGGTGGTCAAACTAAAATTCATTTTGAAGCATTAATAAGAAAAAGTAAAGATATTGCGTCAAGCTACAACACAAGTTATACTAAAATGTATAAATTTCTAATTTTTGTAGTTAAAATAGTTATACCTAACTAAATTATAAACTACTCGTATTTTGCACCAGCATGGTCGCAAGTTGTAATAACGTTACAATCTACGATATTAGAGACTGAATACGTATTGCATACTTCAACTTATTAATGAGCAACATGATCAAGTCAACCTAATATTTCGATAACACTCTCACACTAACATTCGACCCAACTCATAAACTTATCGAAACAAAAAATATAATCCGATTCAAATTTAACTTATTTAAATCGAATGAGTTCGGGTTATTTTGCCGGGTGGAACGTCTCTTTACGTGCTTGCAAAGAATAGAGTTGCCCCTAAAAAGTAAATTATTTATTTTTAGCTGGATATTCGTAATCGATGGTTATAAAAAGGAAATCATCATCATCCACAAATTAACCCGCCCCTGGTTTCTCGTTTCTTCTTATTCTCCACACTATAAATAGCTTCTCTAATTTCCCACTCTCTCTCTGCACACACTTTTCCCATCAATTAATTAACAGACAGCCCCAAAAGCAAACCTCCAATCAACTCTTTCGCTCTCGCCACCAATGGACACGAAGATCGGATCAATTGACGCCTGCATGCCGAACTCGACGGACATTTGCTCCGCCGCGGTATCAAACGGCGCCGTCTCCACCGTCCAGTCCTCCACCGTCGCTTCCTCCTTCATGTCCCCCGACGCCACCCTCGGCCGCCACATCGCCCGCCGGCTCGTCCAAATCGGTATCACCGATGTCTTCACCGTCCCCGGCGACTTCAATCTCACTCTCCTCGACCACCTCATCGCCGAGCCTGGGCTCACGAACGTCGGATGCTGCAACGAGCTCAACGCCGGGTACGCCGCTGACGGCTACGCCCGCTCCCGCGGCGTCGGCTGCTGCGTTGTTACCTTCACCGTCGGTGGCCTCAGCGTCCTCAACGCTATCGCCGGTTCTTACAGTGAGAATCTCCCTGTGATCTGCATCGTTGGTGGCCCTAATTCCAACGATTATGGAACGAACAGGATTCTCCATCACACGATTGGCCTCCCTGATTTCAGTCAGGAGCTTAGATGCTTCCAGACAGTTACCTGCTTCCAGGTTTGAATCACGAAATCCAATTATATGCCAATTTGTAGCAATTTAGGTTAGACAATGAGAATTTTGAATTTGAAATTAATTTTGTTGCCTGCTCTGTTTTCTGTTTGGATAGGCTGTAGTGAATAACTTAGAAGATGCACATGAGCTAATCGACACTGCAATTTCAACCGCATTGAAAGAGAGCAAGCCTGTTTACATAAGCATCGGCTGTAATTTGCCCGCATTGCCCCATCCTACATTCAGCCGAGAGCCAGTCCCGTTTTCTCTCAATCCAAGGTAATTGTTACTAAAATTAGGGTTACAAAACCAATCTGCAATTGAAATTAGGATTTCAAAACGGTATCTGATTGATTGTAATGTTCGGCAGGTTGAGCAATCAGCTTGGTCTCGAGGCAGCAGTGGAAGCAGCTGCCGAGTTCCTCAACAAGGCAGTGAAGCCAGTGCTGGTAGGAGGGCCGAAATTGCGAGTAGCCAAAGCTTGCGACGCGTTCGTCGAGTTAGCTGATGCATCTGCTTATGCTCTAGCGGTAATGCCATCAGGGAAAGGGCTAGTTCCGGAGCACCATCCACATTTTATCGGCACATACTGGGGTGCGGTGAGCACGGCATTCTGTTCCGAGATTGTCGAATCAGCTGATGCTTATCTGTTTGCTGGGCCGATCTTCAACGACTATAGCTCCGTGGGGTACTCTCTGCTGCTGAAGAAGGAGAAGGCTATCATTGTGCAGCCTGACAGGGTTGTGATTGGTAATGGACCTGCATTTGGTTGCGTGCTGATGAAGGATTTCTTACAAGCTCTTGCTAAGAGGGTCAACCAGAACAACACCGCTTACGAGAACTACCATAGGATTTTCGTCCCAGAGGGTGTTCCTTTGAAAGGTGAACCTCAGGAGCCCTTAAGGGTTAATGTGTTGTTCCAGCATATACAGAACATGTTGTCTAGTAGGACTGCTGTGATTGCTGAGACTGGGGATTCTTGGTTCAACTGCCAGAAGCTTAAGCTTCCAACCGACTGCGGGTAAGCTTAAATCAACGAACACCCTAAATCATTCTTATTTCATATATGTGGCTTAACTTAAGGAATATCTCTTCTTTTTTCTTCAATTGTAGATATGAATTCCAGATGCAATACGGATCGATCGGTTGGTCAGTTGGTGCCACTCTCGGGTACGCTCAAGCTGTACCGGACAAGCGTGTGATCGCTTGCATTGGTGATGGTAGCTTTCAGGTATATATTCGCAACAAATTTATGACAATCTGTGACAAGAAACAATATCTTAACATGTGAACTCATTTTGGATGCTCTGTTTCTTCCTTGGGGAATGATTTTTTAGGTGACTGCTCAAGATATTTCAACGATGATCAGAAACGAGCAGAAGACTATCATCTTCCTGATCAACAACGGAGGGTACACGATCGAGGTCGAGATCCACGACGGCCCTTACAACGTGATCAAGAACTGGAACTACACTGCCTTGGTTGAAGCTATCCATAACGGGGAAGGAAACGTCTGGACTGCTAAGGTGGAGCCATTAGCCCATTACTCATTAATTACCAAACTATTATTAGATTACTACCATGTTAAACCGGCTTTCTATTTCATAGGTTTTCTGCGAAGAGGAGCTCGTCGAAGCGATAGAAACGGCAATGGGAGAGCAGAAGGACAGCTTGTGTTTCATCGAAGTTCTCGTCCACAAGGACGACACGAGCAAAGAGCTTTTGGAATGGGGATCCAGAGTCTCTGCTGCTAACAGCCGCCCGCCAAACCCACAGTAGGAAACTTCGCTATGCCGGCATCGAAGTTCTCAGCCATTTTGATTTAGTTTTTCCTTTGATCGAAAATGTGTATTGAGTTTTACAGTTACTGGTTTGATTCCGTTTTATTGTTTTTGTTTTCGTTTTTTGCTGCAAAGTTCTCTGTAGATTTTATTTTCTATGGTTTAATACATCTTTAATCCGAGATCTCTCAAACTCGAACTCCATTCCAACATTTGGTTACAATTGAGAGACGTTAGGAAATTAAAGAAAAAAGGCGCGAAAGTCTTGGACGCAAAGTGGGCTGGGCTTTTTAAAAGCTTACAAAGCAGAGTAAATTGAGGCCCATGGCCCACAAAATACACAGAACCGTAATCGGCTGCCAGCTACTGACACCGATTCTCCAACCGTTTACTCTGAGCTACCGGCGCATTATCATTGTAGTCGTCGGCGGCGACGGTGGTGGAGGCTTAAATGCCGGTCTTTCAAATAAAAGAAAAGGAACATGAAGACGATCAATGAACCGATCTTCGGCTTGGAATGCGTCAGGTATGTTGCCTTTAAGCTTATTGCGACTCAGGTCCAGACAATTAGCGTCCTCGGGTTCTTCATTAAACATGCTGGAATGTGTCATTTAAATGGTTGTTTGACTGGTCAACAACTCCAAGCTCCACAGAATCACAAATACTTGCTGGAATAGCTCCTCTGAGGCCATTGTTGGACAAGGAAATGAAGAAGGGAATGGCTGATTTCAGTTGGGATTGAACCATTCAAAAGATTGTAGGAGTAATCCACATAGTCAAGATATGGTGATGAAATGACTGGAATATCACCTTGGAGTTGGTTTTCATGCATGTCTAGGAAACTGAGGTTGGAGAGAGAAATATATATGTACCTGAAAACCGATTAGGTTGTTGTTTGAAAGATTGAGATCATGTAGTGTTGATGGTAAAATCCAAGGAGGTACAACCCCATTGATATTGTTACCTGAAAGGTCTAGCGA
This sequence comes from Linum usitatissimum, assembly GCA_030674075.2. Lineage (NCBI taxonomy): Eukaryota > Viridiplantae > Streptophyta > Magnoliopsida > Malpighiales > Linaceae > Linum > Linum usitatissimum. Next base: position 5,620,185 of record JAUJYP020000155.1, on the reverse strand, counting down.
TTCTAGCGTTGATTGGTTACCAAGATCAGGAAATATCCTCAGATTGCAGGATGCAAGTGATAATGTCAGAAGCTGAGGATATACGGAGAAGTTAGTCTGGTCTCCACTTGCATCCACTGTCAAGTAGTTGTATGAAGATCAATCTCGGTTAGATTCTGTAACGTCTGAATCCAGCTCAAATCTACACTTGCATTAAACCTATTGGATGGAAGTGAGAGGACTTTAAGTGCTCGAAGCGCAAAAATGGACCGGGGTCGAGAATGTTGCTTCCCAAGCTTAAAGTCTGCAAAACCGAAGAAGCAGCATCTGAGAACTCTGGAGCCCGACCTTGAAGTTGGTTAAAGGAAAGTTGATTCCGCGCGCTGCAAGGATGGTACGGAGAATAGAAATGGAGGGATGCTTCCGTTGAAAGAGTTGTGACTGAGGTCAACATCGACGAGTTTCTGAAAGCTTTCCCAGTGAGTCGGTATTTCACCTGCTAATTGGTTATACGACAAGTATAGATGCACGAGATTCTTGGATGAACTCCTCAGTGATGGCATTAGACCTGTAAAATTGTTTGATGAGAAATCCAGATACTCCAGTTGAGTCAGACTTTCCAGTGTCTTCGGTAGAGTTCCTATCAGCCCAGAAAACCCCATAGTCAGGATAGTTTAAGTTTCTGAAAGCATCGAAACAATCAGGAACCCGAGAAAAAGAGAAGTTGTTGCCATCCAATTGAAGTACCGAGAGAGACTGGAGCTTTGAGATGGATGAATCAATAGGGCCAGAAATTCGGCAGTTTGACAGGCTCAGCACTTTGAGATTCGGCAATGAAGAAGATAAACAAACCATGGCACCACTCCCCTCCCCCTTGAATCTCCACGGAATCAAGCTACGTGCAGTGCTCCAAGATTCTGAACAAGTACAGCCAGATTTGGGTTCTCAAGCTTGAGGATCGGTACGCCAATAAGATAATACATTGTTGACAAATCGAGGGCAACCAAGCTTCTCAACTGAGAGATATCAGCAGAGACCTGACTGCAAATGATAAGTTCAAATGCTTCAAATTGGCGAGGTTGGCGAGCGCAGTTGGAATAGTGATGTTGAAGATGTTCCAAGACAAATCCAGGACCTCGAGATGCTGAAGTCTAAAAAGAGGTATGGAATCGTCAAGTCCTCCGGAGATGAGTTGGTGACTCAAGTCTAGGCCGATGACACGATCAAGGTTATACCAGGCCATGTACAGCAATCGGTGCTCATGTTCCACCCAGCGAACTTCCCGGGGAACGATTGGTTGAAAACGAGGAGGTGGCGCTGCTTCGATTGGAGGAGGAGCGATTACTGGTCTCCCCGGCATAGTGCTAAGACCAAGCTTACATGGCTGCCTATTAGTATGAACAGGAATGGCATAAGAAGTAGCCATGTGAGTAATGGCAGAGGCTTCATTGGAAAAGAATGGAGAAAGAGTTTGTGGGTAGTGGTGATCTTTGGAAATGAATTGAGTAAACAAAGCTTAAAAGAAAGGCTAGCTAACGAAAGATGATTCTAAATAAGAAGAAAAAGGGTGAACATAATTTGAAGTGTGATCACCGGCGATAGCGATAATCAATTTTAATGTGAAATTGAAAATAAATATTGTAAAATTTTAATTTCGAAAATCTTACCTAAGATTTCATCACTCACAGCAGTGGGCTAGGTTCAGATTACCTCACCCTTAGTTATGACATTGTTCGTTGTGAGTCTTCGCACAACGCGGTAAACAGATAATCACAAGATACACTCTATTTTCGAGGATGATGAACAGATTTTTAACTTCATGATTAAGAGACAAACCAAGGAGAGCAACCAACAATACCATTTCAACATTCATGGTTCTTACCTCGTCTCATTTTTGTCTTGGATTCCACCGAATCAATCAGGTTGCTTTCTTCTTTAACGGTTGATAGTCGGGTATGTCTTCTCCTAAACGAATGTACTCACTTCATCTCTCTTACTCACTCTTCAATATATAGCATTGCTCGCCTTGTGGCTCGCGATACTCGTTTTTATCCCCGATTAAAGTAATAGATCTCTTGATTGATCTTCGCTACTGCGTTTCCTAGTAGCTTACCAATTACCATTGTAATTTGTATCTCTTGCGTATAATTTGGTAAAAGTCCAAACAGTTAGCCTGGGAGTCGTGTCAACTATTGGTAGTACCAGCTGGGAATGAGCTTCTATAACTGGGCTCTTGATCTAATTACCGGAAAAGGAACCGGCCCAATCGGTTAAAAGAAAAGGAACCGGCCCAATAAGCAAATTATATAAATTGACAGTTGATCTTATTTACTATTCAGTAGATAATTATAAACAGAGGAGAGCTGGAGGAGGTTAGGCTATACGCTGTCGTTTCGGTCCAAGACAAGCACAATCTATCTCCCGTTGAAACCGACCTCCAAGTTTTCTGCGGCTTTAACCTTCTTCTTCCGTCTCCATCGATTCCTCAGAACTCACCTCCTAACTTACTCTCTCTGCGTATAGCCGGCCGGCGATCTCCAACAATCGGAGATTTTTTTTAAACCACCGATGAACAACTTAACTTCTCAGAGCGGGGAGGCGGAGCTTGAAGTCAGGCCTGGAGGCATGCTCGTACAGAGAAGAGACGGCGATGAGAATGAGCTCAGTCGTGGCAGCGATGGTGGCGATACTTTGATAAAGATTAACGTCGCTCTTGGTCCTGCTCAGCACGAGGTCCATGTCCCTGCTCAGTCTACTTTCGGTATTCTCCTCTTGCTTTTCTCTTATAACCTCTGTACTTTTGCTTTCGAATCCTGATTTCCGGAACTCGGGAGATGGTTCTGATTAAGTAATACGTCCCTGTGCATAGTTGAATTTTTCTCGGATCCTGTTTCTCAACTGTTCGATTCGTTCAGTCTTTGGAATTCAGTGGTTTTTGAAATTTCAAATTTGAATGATATTAGAGCTTAGTTTACCTGTGTGGACTCGAGTGCGATCTGACTCCTTGATGCATACGTGATTATGTTTCTTTTGTCAGCTTTTTGAATAGGTTAGAATTGTCTATAGGAACTTTAACTGGGAAGATCGCTTCCATTTTAGCTTATTGTTTGGCAGATCTGTATTTCTATGTGCTTCTCCAATTCTCTGTCGTGTTAAAATCCTCAGATTTCTGCAAAACAATCGATATTCTGTTGTAGTTGCTGCTACTATTGTTTAAGGCTAGTCAAATCGTCTATGTTATCCTTGAACTTATGGGGTGGTTCTGTAGTTGGGAAGAATTTGGCACTGAGGATCTAGGTTTCAAGTACAAGCATTCTGTAACTGATCATCGTGATGCATTGCAGGTGAGTTGAAAAAGGTCATTGAGCAGAAAACAGGTGTGGAATCTGAGAGGCAGAAGATCTTGTTCCGAGGAAAGGAGAAAGAAGATGGAGAGTACTTACACGAGGCTGGTGTGAAGGATAAGGGGAAGATTTTGGTCTTAGAACAGCCGGTTGTTGTCGAGACGAAACTTGAGGAGATGCCGAAGCCAGATGTGAAGGAAAGAGAGGAGACATCAACTGCTGAAGAGATGGAAGAAGGTGAGCAGCCATTAAATTTCGAGGTGCAGGAAACAGAAGAGATCTTAAAGGCTATGCGAGCTATCGATGAAGTTAGAGCCGAGGTTGATAAGCTTGCTGAAAGGGTGAGTCTTATGAACATGCTTTAATCGGGGCGTAGTTTGTAGCTATTTGCACTCTTGCATTTCATGTTTTCCTGAGACACCGAATCTGCGATTTTGATAAACAGGTGTCTGCACTTGAAGTTACTGTCAATGGTGGAACAAAGATTGCGGAACAGGAGTTTGTTGTTGCAGCAGAGTTGCTAATGAGGCAGTTGCTGAAACTGGACATGATCGAGGCTGGAGGAGAAGCTCGGATCCAGCGAAAGGCTGAGGTAAGTCTTTGTCACCAGAATGATTTCCAGCTACTCCATGACAATAGTTTGTTTAAAGTTTCGGTTACATGACAGGTGCGCAGAATCCAGAACTTCCACGAGTTGCTGGACAGTTTAAAGGCGACAAATGCAAAGCCAGTTCACACAAACACTTCCCCCAATGTTGCTAAGCCAGTTAACACAACAAACACCTCCTCCAATGTCGCGACTGTGACGACGGATTGGGAAACCTTTGACTCGGGAGTTGGAAGCTTGACTCCTCCACCTCCGGCCACTTCTTCAACGGTAGTAACCGAGGATTGGGAAAGGTTTGATTAGGTAAAATGACCCTTGTCAACTATTCTCATGAACCGAGTTTGGACATATACTTGTACTCTTGTACCCACATTGTTAGATCTTCCTTTGCTAAAAACAAGTTCATGAAGAAGAATCATTTACTGTATAAGATCTTTCGGGTCTTCCATGGAAATATCGATCAGCGCCATGATTAAGATCTCTTTTGCATCGTTGTCCATGGCGTTACGACATTGGTGTAAGAGGCTGTATGCCAAACATCCTTATGACGAAACAACCTTATACCATGAACTACCCGTCTCTCTGATCCTCGTAGAGTTCCAGCTCTCGGATCTGGTCTTGTTACTTCACACATCGGAAGAAAGAATATCTATTGAAGAGATTTTATTTGGACTTCAACTTTTCTGAAAACTTAAACCCGAAACACAAACAAAACATGATCTAAAACTCATCTTTTATAAGGGTGGATTAGCGTTCAGTAGTATTAATCAAGAACAAAATGGGGGAACATAATCCAAAAGAGCCCGTCTGGATACAATCATATAAATTAATTGTAAAAGGAATAATTGGATGAAAATCGAACAGAGGGTGCCCCATGTGGGCAAAGAGATCAACAACTCTATTGCCTTCTCTGAAAGTCCGTATAACTCGAACATTCCAATCTCGTTAAAGGAGATGCTAATATTCGCTAAATGTCGAGCACCGCTTATAGAATCCTTTGTTAGCATAAAAAACCGCAACCGCCGAATCCAATTGCAAGTTAACTTTCTTGTAACCACTTTCCCATGCAAGGCGGAGACCATGAATTGTTGCGTGGAGCTCAGCTCAAGTGACAGTGCAGACACCCAGGTTTAAACAACTGGTAAAAGTATAATAATGTGGAGCAATGCGTGATCCGCAAGTAAACCCCCACCCCCACCCCCACCCCCCCACCCAATATTAAAATCTATCCTCCCAATTGGTGGGGGGTTTGGTTAGTGAAACCCTAAAGCACAATCGTTTCTATTCTGTAATGGATAACTCCGAACTGCCCCATGATGACATACTGGAGAAGATTGTACGCCATCACTTACCAGCATTCTCCGATCGCATCCGATTCTCCCTTGTCTGCAAATCATGGAATTCCCTCGCATTTGGTCGCCAGCGGCAACGACTGCCAGGACTCCTATCTCGGCTACCGGGCAACGCCGCCGGCGCATACCAGTTCTTGCCCATCTCCATGATGGGCATTGGCCGCCACTATGACGAGGACGATACAGGTATACATGATGATCATTTGATTTAATCTAGACATTCATTGTTTAGGTTTTTAGATTTCTCGCCAGAATTTGTAACTATTTTAGACCAACCAGGCAACCACCACAATAAAGAATGAACTGTTTCACTAAAAAAAATTGAAGGAAAAATAATTATATGCAGAGTAGAGTCAAAACTCAAAACTGGTCAAACCCCGTTCAATATGGTATCACCCTCTTCAATCGAATAAAATATATTGAATCGAATATCCGTAGGGTCGAATATTTTTATCATGCCTAGTTTTAACCATTGAATAATGCTTTTAGGTATGGAACCCCTCAACTCTGTCACTACTGGTCAAAGGCCTATCGAGTCCTCCCACGTGTCACGTTCCCGGTCGATCATTCTCCTCGTTACCTGCCCCGTAAGCGGTACGATATAGAGAGGCGACACATCATGACATGTTTCGACGGATGGCTACTCGTTGTCGACCAACACCCAACTGGCAGTTACCGTCGATGTCTACGTCTCCAACTCCTCCTCATAAATCCAATCAAGTGGGAAATAGTGAAGAGTTTGGATGGTTATGCTGTGTTCTTGGGGATGTACCAATCCTTTAGCCTCCCAGCATCTGATGATCACAATGGAGTCCTCATAGCCAATCGAATCTACTATACAAGTGGTGTGTTCAATCGAATATACTCGTCCTTGTAACAGCCCTTTTTGGTTTCTACCCATGCTAAGGTAAGTTAACAAGTATTCAGTGAATCTCTGTTTGGTTTAATTTGCCAACATATGATGCTGATGCTAATGTTGTGTGTGCATGCAGGAATGTCATCGGTGAGCATATGAAGTCGGAGAAAGGTGTTAATATGAGGAATAGGAAGTCCAAGGTTCTTAGTTATTGGACAGATCGGGTTGCTGAAAGTAAGGTTAGTGTCGACAGCGACATGATGAAGAACAACATAAACAGATTTCAAGCTCTTTTATCAACTGAAGATGATGACACAGTTGACACAAATGGCTGCTGATGTGATCTCAAAAGAATGATGACCGTTCGTTTGGCCTCGCGACCGCCATTAAAATTTAAAATCAAGTTCCCACTTGCCAGCAAATTAAACCACAAACTTTCTGGAGATGATTGCTGAACTTGGGAGCCTTTCTTACATACAGCTGCTGGAGTATTCTATTTACATACAACGTGTATATAACATTGTTGGAGCCTTACTTGATAGAGCCTTACATGAATTTGATCGCTGGAATTTCATCAGTGATTCGTCGGGACTTGGAGTTTCATCGATGATTCGTTGGGAGCTCGCTGGAGTTTCATCGGTTATTTATCGGAAGCTCGCCGGAGTTTCGTCGAGAAAAAATAAGAAAAAGTGTTTCTGACAATTACCACAATCGATTTTTTTATAAAGAAAACATAAGAAAAATTGCGCTGTCGTTTTGGACGTTGGCGCAGCTGTCCTTTTCCTCCAGCCGTTGTACATTGCCGCCGGGAGAAATCCAGATCGATTAAGGATCCCCATGGAAAGTCGAAATCGGGGAGAAAGGTCGAGGCACCAAATTTAATTGATGATCATATACAACTATATTTCAAACTCCTTTATTTGATTCTCTTCACGTCAATCATCTGCATGGAATTTCACTGTGCAGCTGAAGAACAAAGTGGAAGAAGATAGAAGATGATGCCTAGCACTAGCAATAGCTTCTCCAGTGAATTTAAGGGCAGCCCGCAACTTATTCTGGGAAGGAGATTTTTGGACTTAATTGAGCAGAAGGGTGTATGTAATGTATGCCCTCTAAGTGTTCGAGGAAATGGCTGAACCTTCAGGGCAAAAAGTCTTGCATAAGTAGAACGTTCGTCCTACGTCCTGATCACATTGAATTGGTAAAAAAGGTCTCTTTGTGGAAATTATTGGCGTTATATGTCAAAATGTCTGACTAAACAGACTTGATATTTTGTGCAGAAGAGTCGACAGTCATCCGTTGAACTTTCTTCACTCAGATTTGGTTTGCTTATGGAAGGGTGTTTTGGAGAGCTAGGAAACCGACCATAGAGATTGTAAGCCTTATTCTGATTTCTCTGCTTCTCCTCTTACATGGAGCAAGAAGTTCCACCTCACTTGACACAGTTACTGCAGACCATCCCATCACCGATGGCAACCTGGTGATCTCCAAAACTGGTAATTTCGCGTTGGGATTCTTCAGTCCTGGAAGTTCCAGCTATAGATATCTTGGCATTTGGTACAATGAGATACCTGAGCGAACCGTGGTGTGGGTTGCTAATAGAGACACTCCCATCACTGGATCTTCTGGGGTTCTTTCGATTAGTTGAGGAAGTTGCAACCTTCTGCTGTATAACAGCAATAGCAGCAAGCTTCCAGTGTGGTCTGCTAATGTTTCGTCAGGGTTGAATGACCCCTGCAAGGCTGAACTATTGGATTCAGGAAATTTTGTATTGAGGAAAGCTACAAGTAGGAGGAAAGTTGTGTGGGAAAGTTTTGACAATCCTACAGACACCTTGATACCCTGCATGAGAGTTGGTTTGAATCGAAGAACAGGTGTAAGTCGGTTCTTGACATCTTGGAGATCAGAGGATGACCCTGGCACTGGCCATTTCACATATAAGCTAAACCCAAGTGGCTCGTCGCGGTTCTTTATGTACAAAGATATGGATCCTATTTGGCGGAGCGTTCCTTGGCCATGGGAAACTCACCTTGGTTATGTGAATGACAGTTTTGAAATCACTGAAGATGGAATGTACTTTACAAATAGATTTGTGAATTCTTCAAGTCACGGGAGGGTGGTGGTTCTTCCTTCGGGTTTGTTGAACCTAGTGATATGGGATGGAGATGCTGGTCATTCCAAGGTAATTTTCACTTCACCGAAGCACGAGTGTGATTTCTATGGAAGTTGTGGTCCTTTCATCAAGTGTTATTCTAGCCTTCTGTTCCCTTTTGAATGCGATTATTTACCTGGCTATGAATCAAGATATCCTCGAAAGTGGGATTCGAGAGATAGGTCAGCTGGGTGTGTAAGAAAACGATCAGAATCGTCTTTTATCTGTGGGGGTGGAGAAGGGTTTGTGAGAATGGAAAAAGTGAAGATACCCGATACCTCAACAGCGGTATTGATGGTTGAAGTGGGCATGAGTAAATCGAAATGTGAAGATGTGTGCAAGAACAACTGTTCGTGCTCTGCATATGCTACCATCGATAACAATGGGAAAGGGACTTGTTGTTGGACATGGTACGGAGATCTCATAGATACAGTGCACTTGGCGGTCAATGCTTACGATCTATATGTTCGTGTTGATGCTATTGAATTAGGTAAGATTGACAAGGTGATGGAAACAAATGATTCTATATATGCTGTCCTTAACTTCTCTGTTCTTCCATTGACGACCTAGTATGCTTTTGTTGACCAGCTGATTATCTGAAGGAATCAAATGACTTTCCAGAGTCGAGGTTGAATTTGAGTATTGTAATACCATCTTTTGTCTCAGTGTGGCTTGTTATTATCTTGTTTTCCTATCTATGGCTGAGGAAGTGGAAGAACAGGAGGGGTATTGATCTAACTCTACCACTGCTTTGTTGCCACTGTATTACTTCCGTTTTGTATCTGAATTTTTGCAGTGAAGAACAGACGTATCCGGAATATTTTTCATTCAACTGATGGTTCAAATTACTTTGAAGATTCATTACCATCAAAGCGAAACACCATCTATCCCGAAATACGATTTTTCAGCCTAGGCACCATACATGAAGCCACTGAAGCCTTTTCTCCGGTAAACAAACTTGGACAAGGCGGGTTTGGTTCAGTGTACAAGGTTAAAGTCTGTCTCTTTTTTGCAACATCTGGAAGCATCCTTAACCATGTCAATGTAACTCTTGCTTCGGGAGGTTTTCAGGGTAAACTGTTCAATGGGCAAGAGATTGCTGTGAAACGAGTGTCAACAAATTCGAGGGAGGGGTTAGAACAGTTTAAGAATGAAGTACTGTTGATTGCAAAACTACAACACAGGAATCTTGTGAAGCTTTACGGCTGCTGCATCGAGGATGATGAACAAATGCTGGTTTACGAATACTTGCCATGCAATAGTTTGGATTCGCTTCTTTTCGGCAAACCCCACCTGTATCTCTTATGATCTCAGATACTCATCATTTGATTTGCTTGTGCTTTCTATCTTTGATAGTTAATGAGGAGGAAAGATCTTTCTTGGATTGGAAGAAACGGTTCAATATACTTGTGGGTGTCGCTCGTGGGATCTTGTATCTTCATTAGGATTCAAGATTCAGAATAGTCCATAGAGATCTGAAACCCAGGAATATTCTCCTGGATTCTGAGCTGAATCCGAAAATCTCCAATTTCGGGATGGCTAGAATATTGGACAGCAACCAAATTCAAGTGTGTGTTACGATTGATTTTTTAGCTACATTATAGACTGTTTCCATGTTTGCTTGCAGCGGCTACATGTCACCTGAGTACGTCATCTTTGGAAGGTATTCAGCAAAATCCGACGTCTTCAGCTTCGGTGTAATATTGCTGGAAACGGTCACTAGGAAGAAGATCAATGGATTCTTCCAGCAAGACCCTTCGTTGAGCTTGATCGGTCATGTAAGTTGGCCCGTTCTATTCGTAATGCTGACCTCATATTTGATTCTTCCAACTGTTAGTTAATATTGGAAAATTTCTTTGACTTTACAGGTGTGGGAGCTATGGAGGGCAGGCAGAATCGTGGAGATAATGGATGATTCATCACCGGTGTCGGTAAAAGACTCGAACGAAGCTCTGAGATGCATCCAGATTGGCCTGCTGTGCACTGAGGAAAATGCACCAGACCGTCCTGATATGCTGGCAGTTGTTCTTATGTTGAACAGTGAAACGACTCCAATTCCGTCCCCCCAAAGCCCTGCATTCGTCTGGATGAAGTCCAAGCTGCCATTTCCACAAGAGCAGCCATGCTCCATAAACGAGATGTCCTTCTCGATGACTTCCAGTCGCTAAAGAAGAGGAAGAAGAGAAATGGCGGGAGAATAAGGAGGTCCATGGATCTTTGATTCTCTGGTTCGCCGCACATTAATCGGAATCAGTGGTATCGAAATATATTTGTCGGGTGGGAAGGAGATAGAGTTGGTCTTCCATGGCGGCTGTAAAAAGGAATTCGTCTCTGTCAGACTCATTCATTGACAATGATGTATGCAGTGAGGTTGAAACAATATTTCAAAATTTCAAATTTCTGTGAATTGTTTGAAAAGCCGTTGGTGGCCGTTAATCGTTAAGAGTCAAACATGGGCCAAAAATTGTCGTGCTTCAATTGGGCTACGTAGTAAACGATTGCTCACCATATCCCATTATTGGGCTTCAGCCCATCCGTATACAACTTGGTTTTAAACAAGCTAAGTTCGAATCAATCCTGGCTCGGTTCGATTGGCTTTAGAGTCAGTTTAGCTCGCGAACTCGATGAGTTTGGCTACCTAGCTATAGCTCTGTGAGGCTCGATTACCAGCTCGGCTAGTGAGCTTGATGGGATTCCTCGTTTAAGGTTTGATTACCTGCTCGACTAAGATTTGAGAGTCAGGCTTGAGTGACGCCTTGATTGCTGAAGGCTCGTTAGTCGGGTTGGTGTAGTGTAGCTCACGAGTTAGTTTTATTGTTTTAGAGATTTTAATTGTTCGAAAGTGCTTAATATGTCGAAAAGATTATACTATGACGATAAATGATGACTCCGCCTATTAAGACTGTCAAACAAGCCAATAGGACTTGCAAATGAGCCAACCGTGGCAAAATTAGTCGAGCTCGATTATGATGGCTCGAATGGAGCTCTGGCTCGCCCGTAAACCAAATAACATATAGTTCTATCTTTCGATGTTAAGATTCAAAACTAAAAGGACAGACAACTCCTTACCTCAAACTCCTGCAAACTGCAAAGACATACGGCATCTGGTTCTACAGTGTCGGCAGCCGTGCAAAATTTTACCCCGACACAAGATTCTTATCTGAAACGCCAATAGGCAATAGTACATCAGTACTACTAGCTAGTACTCCTCTGTGAAATCAACATCGATATAAGAAATTACATTGAATGAACAAACACCATTCACCACCCCCCCCCCCCCCATCTCTCCTTCGTTTCACTCTATTCCCACCATGGCGGCGATTGGCAGCGCCGCCGTGTTTCCGACGAACGGCGACGACTACTACTACGAGCAGCAGATTTACTCCAAGAACAGGAAGTTTGCGGTTCAGGGGGAGGCCATGTTGCTGGTTCTAGTCCTTCTCTTTTCTCTGTTTTTCTTCTTCATCTTCTACTTCTTGTGTGCGAGGAGGCGGGGCTGCTTCTCCGGCGACGACGAGCAGCAGTAAGTTTACCCTGCCCGATGCCTTGGCAGCGCCGCCGTGTTTCCGACGAACGGCGACGACTACTACTACGAGCAGCAGATTTGAAACTATACATTCGGTTGTTTTGCCACCCCTGCCCAGTCATTCCTGTGTATCTCGGTATACCTCCGTGTCCATGTCACAAAACTACTTGATGACTGTTACTTTCAATCCTAGTGAGATGACAAGTTATGTATGGTCGTTGAACTACGATATGCTTGAACGTGGTGGCGGTGGTGATTGGATCAAGTTGTATACTGTTGTGAATTCTACCATCATGCATAAAGCTTCTTCGTATATTCCTTCAGGCATTTGGGAATATGGTACGTGTTTTGTTATGGACTCTGATGGACGATTGCATGCCGTTAATCTCGACAACGGTGGTCACAGCACTCTTCAGATCAAAGGAGAATCTCTGAATTTTTGTGAAATAAGAGCATATATACCATCGCCAATGTCGTTATCTTCTCGTAGGTGGGCAAATGAAGTTTGCAGAAGTAAATGGAAACCATTCAAATGGTGTTATTTATCAGCAAGCCCGTGAGAATCAGCCGCAAATGCAACACTGAGTGGGATCGTAATGGATTCCTTTTTTTATACAAGTTATCTGTTGATCTGGGTTTGGGTTTGGAGCTCGGTTATTGGGACTACTGTTGTACTACATTAATGTTTCTCATCTATAAGCTGCATGAGTTGTGCTGCCTTGCTTAGGTCCAATTTCGTTTCTTTTTGTTAATGCATTAGAGCTTAGTTTTGTTAACCCAGGTTGCCTCGTTCTTGACTTTCAGTCTACTTACTGTTGATATAACCAAGTTTATTAGCTGTAGTCAATCAGTCATTTATCTTCTTATTAGCCTCATTAGTGAGATGTTGTATCTTCCAGATTAGGGTATTTAAGTTACTGTTAAGGTAGGTTTCTACCTCTGTAATTCCTGTATAATTCCTGTATATATTAGTACTCTGAATTTGTTGACAGGAGGGATTTGTAATAGTGTCTTGAAGGTTAGTTGGAATCTTGGCACGCTTGGAGTTTCTAATAGTGTCTTGGGGAGCAAATGGACAACCTGTTCGTATGTTATTAGGTGAGTGATGTAGTCTCTTGATATTCAGTAAATGGCAACGTTGAGACAAGTTCTAGTAGAGGATCTGATTTCATGCCCAGCATCTGCATTAGTGAGGTAAGCATTAATACATCACGTATTACTCCGTATACCCCTCTGAACTTGGATTTCCGATGCCTCAGTTTGCACATGTATATCTGATTCTAACCTGATCGAAGCAAGCTATCAAACAGTGGCGGTGCTACTTCAGCGGGTCAGCTAGTAATTGTGTCTTCTTACTTGGAAATAATGGCTATACGTTCTATAAGGTCTCTTGGGGGGTATAAATAGATATTAATATTTCAGATAATACCGATTAATTGGAACGTATACCATTTTGATGTTTATGCAGGCTGTTGTTAACCCAGCTACAAGCAGGTAGGTGAATGCAAGAGAGATGCGAAATGTAAGGCAAGGAGTAGTATCACTAGTAGTAACTAGAAGATCTGAAGTGATCATGTCTACTATGGGGGATCTACAAGGGCAGCATCGCTAGTAGTAACTAGAAGATCTGAAGTGATGGAGCAAACCAGCAAAACCAGAACCATAGTACACAACCACCACCTGCAATGCAGCCAACCCAGTGAAAGGATGTGTTTTCAGAAGGCTGTATTTTGTGGATTTGGAACAGCAGTACCATTTCCAGCAAAGTGGTATTTTTGCACTAGTTGATGCTAGGATGTAACTATTTTGTGGCTTTGAACGACAGTACTATTTCCAGTAGTATTTGGCAGCTGAACAGAAGGAAAGAGAAGACCAGAGGACGACAGAGATGGAGAAGAAGAGCTGGGGAAGAAGACGAGACGACGGAGATGGAGAGCATTGAGTAGAGCAGCTTGCAGAGACGTTGAATCTGAAGAGATGTTTCTATGAATATATAATCTGACAGTTTGATCCTGGCCATCATCAAAAGACCAAAGGAAGGATATATATGCCACCCATTTATCCGCTCTGTGAATTTTGCAGAGACATCTTTTACCATCGGGATTTATCCTTTGTATTGTATGGACTTACCTGGGAACTTGTTATCAGGTTCACAGTAGGCTGAAATTAATTATGTAGCTGGTAGTTGATGTAGCTCGCGAGTTAATTTTAGAGAGTTTAATGGTTTAAATGTTTTTATTTCATCTAAAGTAAGAAAAAAAACAAAAATAAGATGATGAATGTTATTATCGTTTTAACGATTAATTACTTTATTAGACCATACAAGTCTAATCCATTTTAGAGTATTATAAAACTTTCGAATTGAACTTAAAATTTAACTTAATTTGTTAAACAATGCAAACGTGTCAATCTAAGTTCTTTCAAAACGACAAACAAACCACCACTACAAATCAACGAACCAAACTCGAGCTGAATAAAGCTGATATCCGCTCATCAGCCGCCCTAGATGTATGTGCATGGAAATTAGTATAGCTAAATAATATAATAAAGCAGCCAGGGCAATCATTAGTAATCCCACGTGGTTTAATTAACCTGCCCAATCCTTAAGTTAAGTATTAAACCTTCGCGTGCTTTAAGAGGATAATCATCCATTTAGATTTTTTATTTTAAAAATTGATTAGTAATTTTTAATTAAAACTTTATCATCATATTAATAATTTTAGTTTCATAATTTCTAACTTTCGACATCTCAATAATTAATTAATAATTTTTAATCATTATTTTTACAAACAAACACAATAATATGAACCAATCAAAATTATTAAATATTATTTATCTTTAATTTGTTTTCTAAACATAAATATATTTCTTAATAATTGCAATACTTTGTTTAGATGACATTGCTAATCGACTTGCTAAATAAGCGAGATTGCTAAATTAGTAAATACTTCTACATCCTTAGCAATTGTTTGATTGGTGTCATATCATCCTCCACATCACTTCACCATTTTAAAAAAGATAGGAATGTGGATGCTCTTAGTTCATAGCATTTGGGCTAATTAATGAAATATAAACAAGCCTTAAACAAATGACATATGTTCAGCAACCAGCTCGATGTAAATTTAGGATCGTTCGATACCTATTGATATCGATATTTACATAAAGTCATCGTGAATTACATTGTAGTTTTGAAAAAAAAAGCTCATCTGATCATATCTGATATAATATAGTGAAACAAACAAATAAAACTCTACTTGTTCAACTAATGATTCTCGTATCACTACTTTTTCGTTTCGATTAACATTTCTCGTAATTTTCTTTTCGATTACTCTCGTAATTGCATTCTCCCCCGAAATGGTACAAGTATACAAACCCATGCTTATAGCAAGCACAGCCGCCATTTTCATTTTAATTTTGCACTCAACATTAATTATTATCAAAAATATTATCCATAATCATTTTCTTGTCGTGTTTTGCCACCATGCTAAGTTAGGTTGAAAGTGCCAAAGTGGTCCAATGCATGAAAGAAAATGGCAAAAGGTCAATAATTAATAATGAGATTCAATGACATTATTAGAAATGGACGAATTTTAACCATCGTTTCGAATAATTTGATTACAAAAGTTATAAATTAAAATTGTTACCTGCTATATTTTCAATTAAATTTACCTTAATTTTTTTAAAAAATTTTCAAATTCTCCGACCATCCTAAATTTACTATTGATGAGGTGAAAAAAATAATTTTAAGAACTGTATATATTTATTGAAATTTTTGCAAGTTTTTGTTCCAAAGACCAAAATTTTATTTTACTATATAGACATGTTCCTTTCTTTAACGATATGTTAACAAATATTCATTAGTTTTTGTCTTTCGGAAGTAGAGTTGCCAAACTAACGGGTGAGTTAAGGGTGATATATCAATTATATTGTAGTGTGTTGGACTAATTAGATCACGAGTCGATAGCGGGATTATCGATTTTTTTGGGTGGTTGGTTATGCATCATTACCTTATGATTAATTTAGATAATCGGTCTGGTTTGGCCAAAATTGGGTTGGCTCGACTTTTCACGGTTGACAAGAAACCATGAGAAAACCGTATCGATCCGATAACAAATTCGGTTTGTTACAGATCCCCAAAAGATCTATCATGATGCAGGTTCTGTGGTTATGGCTGCTACAGTACTGTTACATACAGCTAATTTCTGTCTTTCATTTCTATTTTATATTTTCTTTTTTTATAATAAAACTGTTTGATATTTAAGGATCTGACTTTGACTTAACCTAACTATGGTTATGAACTGATGAGTCAGAGATCTTGTGCATGTATGCATATTTCTACATCAGCCAATCATCATCAGCCACCTCATCGACAAATAAGAGAGTAGGTTTGGTTGATTGTTCTCTGGGTCTCAATTCGGGGATTCGAATAATGGGTAGCTCCGTCTCGTAATTTCATTTAAAATGATCTTAAACTAACCGAACATAACTCCATTTAGTTATTCCATTCACAAGACTCATAAAGCTGTATTGCAGATCACATGTTGGGTAAAATTGGAACTACGAGTCACGAGTTAATAAGCTTATAAATTTTTATCGGATCAATTTAAAATTGAACTGAATCGAGTCAGTTTTTATTGAACCCGAGAGAGGTTAGTCATCTACATATGTGGGAACATAATATTTCTTTCAAACTCGTCATTATCCAAAGAAGAAGGAAGTTTCCTTAAACAAATTGTCAATCTTTCATTGACTCTCTCTTGGTGGTGTGGAGCCCTAAAGCTTGACCCTCCGCTTTGATTGGTTGGTTGGACCGAGTCATGGTATGGATTTCTCGAATGATGGATTATCGGACAGATTGAGTTGTAAGTTTATTCTGTTATGGGATAATTGAATCAAAAATTATTCGAATAAGATTAAGTTTGTTAATTTTTAATTTAGCTAAGTTACGAGTTGTTGACTTCGAATTATAAATCTAATAATCTAAATTGTCAACTTTTGACGACTCTAAAAGCTTTCTTTTATAAAAAAAACTCATTTTTATTTTCATTTAAGGCTAAGTCGATGGGTTAGGTGAGTTAGAATTGATTTAATCGACTTATAGATTATATATAAAGTGAATTTAGAATATGTATAGAGTCATGAGTTTATCGAATCAATAATTAATTGTATAGAAAATCACTCATCAAATTATTTATACTTCTAATTCTATTACTTGGATTATTGATTTTTATCAATTCGAGTTGAAAATCGGTTTGGTCCGGTTATAGTTTTGTGTGGGAGGGCCAAAAGGGGTTTCCTTTCTATTTAAACAAACAAAAATAGAAAAACCCACTTCCCATTTCCTGTTTCCTCTTCTTCTCCCACAATCTCTCAGCAGTAATCCCATCAGCAAAAAACCCAAATCCCCACTTTGATTGGAGAGGATCCACAGATCTAAAACTCATGATAAATTCTGCATCTTTCTGAAGATTAGAGCAGCACCAGTTGATTGTGGAGGTGAGTCCAATTCTGGTTGATTCATTTGAGTTCTTTCAAGTTGGGATTTTTGAGGGGTTTGACCTTTGAGCAGGATTTTGTTTGGATGGTTTGGTTTGGCTTGTTCTTCGTTTCTCTTGCTGCAAATTCATGAAAAAGGCAGCTGCTTTGGATCTTTTTGGTTGGTTTTTAGTTGGAGGGATTTGATAAGTGGTCTGTGTTGACTTGTTCCAACTCAAAGTTGTGCTGCATTCACTTGTTCTTTGGTGTATGAATGGAATTATTCATTGTTTCAATTTGGTTTATCCATGTGTTCATGTTCTGTTCTTAAAGGTGGCTGCTTTTGTGGGTGTTTGTACAGGTTTGAACTAAAGGCTTTGAGATTTCATTTCTTAAGAATTCGCATTTTCGAAGTTCTGAGGGAGTTAGTCCAAAGTTCAGAGTCCGGATTGTGTCTAGATGTTTTCATATCATGCTTGTCATGAACCGTTGCATCCAAATAAATCCGAGTTGTTGGGAGAGGGTTGAGATTGGTTTTTTTTATATTATTCATTAACAATGGTAAATGTTAGCCTCAAATTAACTCAAATCTATAAAGAGGGGTTTGTTTCTTGAATCTATTGTTCATTGTTCAGTACTTAAGTTGCTTACCAATGTTTTGTGTTTGGTTCTGTGTTTTGTTCCTGGTTGTTGTTAGGGTACAAGCTTAGCCTTGTTCTATAGAGTTAGAACTAAGTTTTCGAGGTGGCTTAGCCCCAAAGTTCGAGCCTTGATCATGTCCGGATGTTTTTCGGATCGCATTATCATCGAACTGCTTATTATGAATGTGTCATTCATTGTTCAATTGCTTATCATTTATCTTTTGCAACAGGTTTAGGCTTAATTGAACACTTTAGAGTTGGGGGAAAGCTTTCCCCTTTTGCGTTCTGAGATGTTGACAATGGACAGTGTGTGGTTCAAATACAGTTTTGGAGTAGGAGTTGTTTGGATGAGATGAGGGATGTTACCAGCATTGATGAACCTTCTGAGAGGCTGCTGCTTTCGGCTGAGGACCGGTTCGAACTCAGAAGCCCACCACCACGGTCGCCAAGACGGGTTGTTGTGGTACAAAGACCATGGTCACCACGTGAATGGTGAGTTCTCCATGGCAGTAGTGCAGGCCAACAACTTGCTCGAGGACCAAAGCCAGCTCGAGTCGGGGAGTTTGAGCTTGCAGGATTCTGGTCCGTTCGGTACTTTCGTTGGCGTCTATGATGGGCATGGTGGCCCCGAGACTTCGCGCTATGTCAATGATCACCTCTTCCCGCATCTCAAACGTAAGTAAAAACTGGCCTTTTTCCGAGTCACTAGGAACACGAAATCCTTGGTACACCACAATAGTGACAAAACTCGTGTTCTGTTAAGCAATGTTATAGACCAATAATGAAACTCTTTCAAAAACTCAAGTTATTGGAATGTAACGCTTCTTAGCATGGCATGAGAGTCTTTGATATATGAGTGAGATTCGGTCGGGGCGGTCGATAACGAGGATATTAGGTCGGTTGATTATTAAGGTTAGTTTCGGTTAAAATAGGTACAAATGTGAAGAAAGTCGGTTGAAATTATGTTTAGGTTACAAAGTTCTCAAATCATTAACCGAGTAACCGACCTAATTATTTTAGGTTAGGGTCTGGTTAATCAGTTTGAAACATTAACCGTAACCGAATTGCCAGCCCTACTTTATAGAGAGGTCCTGAGTCCTGACATCGGATCCTATTAGCCATTTTACTTGCAAACTTGAACCCCTTATCTGAAACTTCCTTTGAGAGGGGTATTAAGGAACGGCTACTGGGATGTAACGGCTCTCATCGAAAATTCACCTCGTATGACATGAAATTTTGGTTTTCAGGGTTTACTTCAGAGCAACAGACTATGTCAGCAGAAGTAATAAGGAAAGCATTCCAAGCAACAGAAGAAGGGTTCCTTTCTTTGGTTACAAGGCAATGGACAATGAAGCCACAGATTGCAGCGGTTGGTTCTTGCTGCCTGGCCGGGATCATCTGCAACGAGACCCTTTACATCGCCAACTTGGGCGATTCGAGGGCCGTTCTCGGTCGGTCTGTGAAGGCAACAGGACAGGTTTTGTTCATTCAACTCTCGGCCGAGCACAATGCTTCCTATGAGTCCGTGAGGCAGGAGCTCTTCTCGTCGCACCCCGAGGACTCTCAGATCGTCGTGTTGAGGCATAACGTGTGGCGCGTGAAGGGCATTATACAGGTAATTATATAGCCGAAACTTGACTCACATTCTGACTGTATCTCAATATCCATATTCGTCTTGCACTGCCACTATAGTAGGCAATCGGACGGGTTCAAATTGTCATCTTACCGAAAATGAATCGATATGGCTTGCTTATAGTACTTTGGTTATACCGTTATAGTACATCCTTTTCGGTTTCAAGATAACGGTTTTCTTGCTTAAGTTTGAAACTTTTCGTCATTTTCTTGCTGGGTTTCCCTCTCATTTAATAAAGTGTTGAACTATTTGGCAGATCTCCAGATCCATAGGTGATGTATATCTGAAGAAGGCAGAGTTCAACAGGGAGCCTCTATATGCAAAGTTCAGGGTTCGAGAGCCGTTCAAGAAGCCTATATTAAGCGCTGACCCTTCGATTACAGTACATAAGCTGCAACCGGTTGATCAGTTCATCATTTTCGCATCAGACGGGCTGTGGGAGCACTTGAGCAATCAAGAGGCAGTCGACATTGTACATAATCATCCGCGAAATGTAAGTATATATATATATGAAGTGAACTCATCCCCCGCGAACACGAGTTCCTTCTTCTGCAAGCTATCCAAAGCAAACTAGGAGCTTGCTTGAATCACAAGCAGCCTATTTAACCTTGCTTTTGGTTTCTCTCTTAATGGTGTTGCAGGGGAGTGCGAAGAGGCTAGTGAAAGCTGCGCTACAAGAAGCAGCAAAGAAGAGGGAGATGAGGTACTCGGACTTGAAGAAGATAGACCGTGGAGTCCGACGCCATTTCCACGATGACATCACCGTGGTTGTGGTGTTCCTCGACACGAACCTTGCGAACCGGGCCACCACCTATGGTGGTGGTCCTGGCTTGGGAAACAAGGTAGTTAATGTATCAGTGAGGGGTGGTGAAATGAGTCTCCCTTCAAACACGTTGGCACCGGGCATCACTTGAATGCCTTGGTAGGCAAGAAACCTGAGTGGGAATGATGATTGATTGGTTTGTAATTTTAATATTTCAAAATGGTTATTATTAGTGTGAATATAACACAACCAAGGTAGCTTGCTCCCCACGGAAACGAACTTATCAGAAGAGAAATTGGAGTCCTATAGTTGAAAGATTCTTTTACAATGTACAATGTAACTTGGAAAACTTATGTGTTCGGAAAATCGAGAAACTGGAAGAATCCGGTCAAATCGACATAATCGAACTGGGGATAATCCGGTCACAGACCAATCAGACTTTGTCTCGATCGGCCTATACCAAAAAAGTACATCTCGTTGGTACGACCAGAAAACTGTTTGAAAAGTAGTGAATATGAGATATTGTGAACGAGTTCCTTCGAGCTCACAGCTAGGTTCAAACCAGTCATCCCAGCGTTTGGTCGCAAACCCATGATTAGACAGGTTTTAACCTGTAGAATGTTTACTATATGAACTATACTTGTGAAATTAATACAAAAGTGCAGCCCCCATCCTACATCCTAATCACAGTTTTGTACAAAGTGTATGTACTCGTACCACATCCTAAAGAATAATTACTTGTGTTACAGCCCTTTTACGACTGAGTAACTCTTCGTCGGAAGACTTGAATACCGTCGAGCATACCCGAGATACAAGGCCCAGTCTTCTCCTTGTGAAGGTTGTTACAAATCGAATCAAGTAGATGTTCCTCCACTTGATCACCTTAGGTAAACTGAGACCAAAAACTGCGAGACTATGATGAACTCGCTAATTACAGCAGCGGGAGAGTGTAGACCAAGAAACGGGACGATGTCGACCTGTAGCCAGCTCTCGACCGCTGAACCCACCACCGCACCAGCCACAAGGCCTCCCAAAGTGACCACAGCCGCCTTACCTGCAAAAACCCCCCACCATCGTTAGATGCTCCATCAATGGAGCAAAAGACGCCGAAAAGGCGAAAAGGGGGAATCTTAACTACATTACCTAGTTTCACCTTCTTCTTGGTCATGAAGTACAACGAAGCTCCGAAGCTTGTTGCCAAGAGAAGCCCTGGGACATCAGCAGCTACGGTGTTGGGCACCATAACTGAGGTCCCATTGGCGTAAGTCAGGACTATTAGAGCGCCATAGACCCCGGCTTGTATCCCCAAATCGGTAGTACCTACTGGCGACTCTACTGACACCGGAGCGTTCTTGACTGTGGTTCGTAGCCACTTCGGCATTGATCCCATCATCCCTGGAGCAGTTACGGGCTTGACATCAGCATACCGTATTCGACTGCTCGCGACTTTCCCAGCTCGGCGTTGGGATAGGCTTTGCATCAGTATCATGTCGTATGCGGCCTCAACCTAAACCAGTTGATTAAACATAGCCAAATTGTGAGAGTAGAAACCATTTGTCCATTTTTTATCACTACAAAGAAGAATCTCAAATCGAACCACTGTGATAAACCATGATAAAATCGTGCTAGAACTGTAGTGACTGAATCTGCAGACGTAAAACCATGATCTTATCGTGATAAAACTGAGGCGAATTGATGTAAAGACTGATTGATAGGTGGAACAGGTAGAATTGTGACGAATCGTGATAAATGGCTAACATTTCAAGGTTTAAGAGTTAAAAGTTGGAATCAAACTGTGAACAAATGTATAATTCAGCTGCAGTGCATTTCTGTTCTTTTCCTGAACTACTAACCCCATGGATTCAAGCTAACAAGCTAAATCAATTACTCTCCGCGGAAAGGAAGGATTAGTTATTGCTATTAGCTACACAGAACAATTCTAATCCAATGCCAATGCCTTAAGAATGAAATTCAAAACAATTCGCTCGAAAAGAAAAATAGCCAAAATCTCAGCTCCACAACTACCAGTCCACCATATGACCGAAAAAAATCCAATCACTGAAGATATTCATATTCAAGATAACTCAATTCAAGAACCGGAAGTCAATCTCACCTGCGCAATTGCGTCCGGCTCATCTTTGCAGGTGGAGAGGATCGAGTTCTTGGCGCGAAGCACATCGTCGAAGGAAGCGCCGGCGGAGACTCCGAGTAGAGCGCGAGCGTTCTCCAGAGACATCTCGAACGGCGCCGAATCGTCGGCCCTGGAGCTTCTGGCTCTGGCCAGCATCCGCCGCAGCGGTGGAGCAAAAATTGATGTCCTGCAACGGTAGGATGCGAACTCTGGCATGGAGAGGTAGGGAGGCCGGAGGAAGGAAGGAGAGGCGCCGGAGGGAGAGAGGCGGTGGTGATTTGGCCGGAGGGAGAGGGTGGCAGCCATTATTAGAAAGAAGAAAAAACTGTAGAAACGGCGAGCTCTGTTTTCTCTTTTGATGTGTTTATTTGTGTGGACAAAAGGGGGAGTAAGTGAAGGTAGAGAGCTGAAGAAGAAAAAGGATTATTCAGTTTCCTGAATGTTTGTTTAGTCCAACTAACACAACAATATTTTAACTATTAAGTGACATTATTGATTGATTTTTTAAATTAAGAAGTTTGTTATGCTATTCAAAACGACATCACCTAATTATTTGGATTGTACATTATTGTTGTTGGGCCCTACTTAGATGCCCATTAATTGGCCCACAAAGAAGCCTTTCAATGGCTAACGACCACGTTTTCTGATGTCTACCACGTGAAAAACTACCGTATATTGCACAACCATTCATTTCCCTAGTAAAGAGTTCGATCATTTCCAGGCTAAACCAGACATCAAGTCGATTCGATTGATTATAATATGATTTTATAACTGTTTTATACCTTTTTTTTTTACGCCTTTTCTGCGAGCCAAGTCCGAACCATAAAATATCTTATTTCGTCAAATATGGGTCTAGATCAATTTTAATTTTAAACCATTAACAACTGAAAACATGATGAATCAAAACCACCAATCGACTGTCGTCACGTAACAACTCTATTCATATCTCAAAAAACTATAAAAAATAAGACGACAACTGCATTTATACCACTTCATACACTTCCATCCCATACACGCTTATTAAAAATATACGTCCACGACATATCATACACCCTCGAACACATTCATAATACCACTCTGTCTCACAAATTATCCCCGCACACCTTATTTTCTTTACTTCATCTTTTTTATTACTATTCTTTCTCGATACGCCTTAAAATTACAAAAAACCCCAAATGCATCACTCTACCTATATTAATCTGGCCCTCCAAGCCAAATAACTTATTGATCAACGACAAGTCTCAATCACCACATTAAAACAATATCAAGTCTAGTAGCTCATGAATATTTAAAAATTATATATAATCATAAGAATTTCCAATTCGAGCCTCCGCGAATTATTTCGTTACACCACGTAACTATACAATATTTTCGGTTTATTTTATCGTAATTCTTTTCATTTCAATTGTCATCATTTCCATTATTAGATCTCACTAATTATTATTCTTTCAGCATATCTCCTCTCTCGCTCTTCCTCCGTGTGTATCAGATCACGTACAGGTTAGCTTCCCACTTTCCAGATCTTTCCCCGCAATCCGATCGCTGTTCGATTTCGCCATTGTCGACGTCCTCTTTGTTTCTCTGCTTTTGATCCGGTTTTCACTACTCACCTCATCGTCTCTCCCCCTTCGCCTGCTTAGTTTCCTCGTCGAATTTCGGGTACCGAGTGAACAGAAGGCAGCTTCAGATATCGCGGTTTGATTGTGCGCTCTTGTTTCGTTGTTTTATTTCGATTTGATGTGTTTCGGTGTTTGGTTCATCGCTACGGAAGTGTGAATTTAGTCAGCTTTGCAGCCTGCCTGTTTAAAAGTAGGAATTTCGTATTCGTTGTGTGTGCGGTTGATTGTCTGTTTTCTTTTTCCGTAAAATCTTGTTTTGGTTCCGATGTGATGAGATTGGAGTTTGGTTGCGTGTTACCGTCATGGAGCTGTGAATTGAGTAAGCTTAATTGGAAGATTTTCTTAACAAAAAAAAAATTGAAGATTCGAAACTTCTGTTTGGTGTTGAGTGAGCAGTAGAGCTCGATATCTCGCAGTTTGTCGCATTTATCCTTCCTGATCTTTGGAAGTATGAATTGAGTAGTAAAGCTTGGATTGAGATTTGGTGGTTGTGTATTTAGTTCTTCTCTTCATGTCTGTATTGGTTGGAAGTTCCTGTAATTGAGGCCGGTGTTGATCGTCTATTGGGTTTTTAGAGGAATATATTGGCTCATTGATTGTTTCTCTTGTCTACTGTATTAATTGAAGGTTGAGAAAAAATGGGTGTGGCTCAAAACAATCACGACATGGAGGAGGGAACCCTGGAAATCGGGATGGGTATTTTTTTAGAACTCCAATTCAAATTTTTTTGTGCACTTAAGGTTATAAGTTCCGGTAAATGGGGTTTCAGTAAGGTCTTTATTGATGATCTGCTATTGAAGAACGGGGGATTAAGTAAGCTGGCTTTTCTCTGATGACTCACTCTGTTGCTTTCATTAATTTGCAGAATACAGGACTGTTTCTGGAGTTGCAGGACCTCTTGTTATTCTCGATAAAGTTAAGGTAGGTATCACTCTTAATTGGACTGGAACAGTTTCTATATTTCTGATATAAAACCGTCTATTTCTGATATAAAACCATCTTGAACCTTGGATTAATTAGTATTTTTTTACATTCTTCACTAAATTAGGGACCAAAATATCAAGAGATTGTCAATATCAGATTGGCTGATGGAACAACCAGACGTGGTGAAGTTTTGGAAGTTGACGGCGAGAAAGCTGTTGTCCAGGTGATCCTTGATTCAATTTTTTGGGATGTACCTGTAATCAGTGTACATCTGTTAATGATGGTATACCTACCTATAGCTGAGAGCCTGATTCCATTTCTCCTTACCATAATTGCCAGGTCTTTGAAGGGACATCTGGGATTGATAATAAATTCACAACTGTCCAATTCACCGGAGAGGTAATGATGGTTTATTCAACATCTTGTTTCATCGCAAGACACTGACAGACTTATGACTCAAGCTTGTAACCTTATGTTCATTGGTTATATACTCAAAAGCCGTAGCAGCATTTATTGCTCGTTACCTGCTAGATTTGGTTGACAACTGTTCAGCTTGATATCTATTTGCTAGGAGGTTCACTGCAATGGTTTCTTCATTCTTGAAGGAACTCCTGTCTGAAAACTCTTCTCTCTGCCCGTTTGCCGCAGGTTCTGAAAACTCCCGTCTCATTGGATATGCTTGGTAGAATATTTAATGGTTCTGGAAAGCCTATTGATAATGGCCCTCCTATCTTGCCTGAGGCCTACCTGGATATTTCTGGTGAGTTATCTTTCTAAATGGGTGGTAGTAATTAACTAATAAAACTTCTGCTCATCGTTCCTGACGCTTTATACATTGTCCACAGGAAGTTCTATTAATCCCAGTGAAAGAACTTACCCTGAAGAGATGATACAGACTGGGATTTCTACCATTGATGTGATGAATTCTATTGCCAGAGGACAAAAGATTCCTCTTTTTTCTGCTGCTGGTCTTCCTCATAATGAAATTGCTGCTCAGATTTGCCGTCAAGCTGGTTTGGTTAAGCGGTTAGAGAAGTCAGAAAACCTTCTTGAGGTAACATTTAGCCTTTCTACCTGGCAAATTTGAGTAATTATTAGTTGGTACTTGTGATAATAAGGTCTTTTTGTCATACTATTTTGTGGCGCTCTATGTGTTTGACTTGGGTTTACCTTATTGAATGACTGTTTTCTCTAGTTGTTATTTTTTCTCACTTTGCAGGCTTTTGGGTTTTTTCATGCCGCTTTAACTTTGGATTGTCCAACTGAAAATGCTCTTTGGATTTCAGGGTAGTGGCGAAGACGACAATTTTGCTATTGTATTCGCAGCCATGGGTGTCAACATGGAGACTGCACAGTTTTTCAAACGTGATTTTGAGGAGAATGGATCCATGGAGAGAGTCACACTTTTCCTCAACTTGGTACCTATTGATCTTTAGTTTATTTTTTCTATTGTGACTATCTGATCACACCTTATTTTAGATTGCAATAATTGACATCACTAAAATTTTGTTTTACAGGCAAATGATCCAACAATTGAGCGTATTATCACACCCCGCATTGCTCTGACTACTGCAGAGTATCTGGCATATGAGTGCGGAAAGCATGTCCTCGTCATCCTTACAGATATGAGTTCTTATGCTGATGCCCTTCGTGAGGTCAGTCAACACAAACCATCTTCTTAACCCGTTCAAAGTTGGACTTTGGTGTTTTCTATCTGTCCTGAATTTTCGTCATTTAATAGTATGTTCTGGAATGGAAATCTAATTTCTCTTTGATCTCATGCGGAGATTCAACCTTCGGACAAATTCATTAGGCACCTTCTGTAATATTCTTACACCTATGTTATAGTGAGTGTAGAATTATGATGCTTAAGTGGTGACTGCTAATGCAGGTTTCAGCTGCCCGAGAAGAAGTTCCCGGAAGACGTGGATATCCCGGGTATATGTACACTGATTTGGCTACAATTTACGAGCGGGCTGGACGTATTGAAGGACGAACAGGGTCCATTACACAGATTCCGATTTTGACTATGCCAAATGATGGTAATACACTGTGATAAACCGATCAAACTCATCCAGAAAGCAGCTCCAGACTTCTGTTTGAATGACTGTTCTACTTTATATGAACCAGATATCACACATCCAATCCCCGATCTTACCGGATACATCACCGAGGGACAAATATATATCGATAGGCAGCTCCACAACAGACAGGTAAAGTGTTGTTGTATGTCATACCGCGTTTCATGATCTCGATGAGAAATGTTACTCGGAAATCGGACAGTAAATCCCTTTTCTTGTCGGATTTGTAGCTTTGTTGTTAACTGTGCGAACTACAGCACGATTATCCGTAACACTCTGAGTAAGGCTTGTCTTGAATTTTGCAGATTTTCCCTCCGATCAACGTTCTTCCATCTCTGTCTCGTCTGATGAAGGTTAGTCCTGGTCTCTACAGTGTTAATGGAAGGTGATGTAGGTTGCATATGTAGAATGTATATCCTAACTGGTATCATTGACTGATTCCGCAGAGTGCCATTGGCGAGGGGATGACTCGTCGGGACCATTCTGACGTGTCCAACCAGGTTCCTTTTGTTAAACGCACTATCACACATTCAATTTTCGTCTCGTAAAGATTACTTAACCTAAAGTTCATTTGCATGATTTCAATCTCCAGCTCTATGCAAACTATGCAATCGGAAAGGATGTTCAAGCAATGAAAGCCGTCGTAGGAGAAGAAGCTCTTTCTTCAGAAGACTTGGTCTGCAACTTCTCACTCCCTTTTTTTTCATCCACCAAAATTCGTATTTCTCAACTTATTCAGGTCTCCGACTAACACAATTTCACTACGGAACAGCTATATCTAGAGTTCCTAGACAAATTCGAGAGGAAGTTTGTCGCGCAAGGAGCCTACGATACCCGCAACATCTTCCAGTCTCTCGACTTGGCGTGGTCCCTGCTCCGCATCTTCCCCCGCGAGCTCCTCCACCGTATCCCAGCAAAGACTCTCGACCTATTCTACAGCCGAGATGCCACCAACTGAGACCCACCACCCCTTGGCCTTAGTTTTCGAAATCGCTGCAGGAGAAAGCAATAGTTAATAAAAAAACAACGGCTTTGCATTTTGTTGCTTATATATTCTTCCCCTAGACTACACCATTTCCCCATATTGTAATCTATTTTTATTGCTATCGGCAATTGACACCCAAATGGCTCTGAATGTCGTCCTTTAGACCGATTTTGTTTGCTTGTTTAGTTTTGAGAGTCGGGGTGCCGGCTGTTAGATCGTAAATCATTCCTTCTCATTTCACATTTGTTCTGTTTGTGTAAGTTGAACTGCCATTGGATTCTGTTGGGCACCTTTTTTAAGTTATTGAGTGCCTTGTTTTTAGGTTGTGTTCTCTTGCTAATTTCGACTTAAATCTTCAACATATGCCTTTGAGATTCGAAGGCTATGAGGTTCAAGTATCAAGTAGTTCATGATGACTGATTGTTACAATGCGGATTGGAAATTTCAATTTCCCTCCGTTACTGCAGGGTTGTAATGAGGTTAAAGATTTAGAGGAAGACCGGATTGGAGATTGAATCGGTGAGACAAAAACTTTCCGTATGTTGGACAACTCAAGAATGTCCTTTAACATGAAGCAAATGTATCAGCATACGTTTACATGCATCACACACGCATATTTGTCCGATCAAAGATTGGGGATTGCAGCAGCAGAGGAGAAACAGGTAAGAACAGGGGGCAGGGTGTTTCGATTTCCAGAAGGTTGCTACTATAGAATGAAATGGCCTTCCTGAATCCTCCGAATTCTGGACCTGTTTCAGAACTTAGCTCCTGGGTGGTGTAGCTAACAATTTCTGAGTTCTATGATTTGGTGGTGGGACAAAAGAAATTTTCTTTTGTCAAAGTTGGATTTGAACCCACACCCTTTTTTGAGGACCAAAATTTGAGTTTGGCGCCTTAGACCACTTGGCCACGCTGATTGTTTGTGTCAATGAATATCATTTCTAATTCTAAGTCATGTAAGAGTAAAGAGGTGGCTAACAAGATGTATAGAGTAAAATTAAGTAATCACTTTTATATGATTGGAGATGTGAAATGAGTAGTTGGGCGAGCTATAAATTGGACTATTTAGGTTATTGATTTAAGAATTGATCGAGTTGTGGGTTATTGATTCAAGAATTGATCGAGTTAGTTGGACATGTGGATTCATTAGTAGCATCCATTTGATTTGGTCACAAACTCAAAACCGGTTGAACCACTACGGTACCCTATTGGCTATTTCAATCCAAGGATGAATAATACGAACAAAACGCCGTAGAAAATAACATTTTGCCGCCAGAACCTCGGCCAATATCGTAGTCGGAAAAAACCGGAAACTGTTGATCTTCATCCGCCGCCGAATCTTCTCCGTCCGCCTGACGAATCTCCATCTCCTCTACAATCGTTTCCCGGTAAGTCCATCTCGTTACTTCATAACTTCGTATAGCAAACCTTTTGAATCATTCTCCACTGATTACTCAAGAAACAGAACTGATTGAATTTGACCTAATTTCGAATCCATCGCTGCAAAATCAGGTCTCAGAATTCAGCTCCTTTACTTCAATTCTTCGTTATCTGTTTGTCGATGGCGAAACTGCTTCCTGATTTTGCCCTACTTTCCGAATCCACCCCCAATTTTACTTGAATTCTTCGTAACCTGTTTGTTTATCTCGAAGCTGCTGGATTATTTCTCCTTAATTCCCGAATCCACCCCCAACTTTACTTGAATTCTTCGTAACCTGTTTGTTGATCTTGAAACTGCTGATTAATTTTGCCCCACTTTCCGAACCCACCCCCAATTTTACTTCAATTCTTCGCTGCTTGTTTGTTGATCTAGAAACTGCTGCTGATTGATTTTGCCCTAATTTCCTCATCCACCCCAAGTTTTTGCATCAGCTTCACCGATCTTCTCAACCATGGAGGTCGACCACTACGAGGTTCTAGGGTTACAATCGGGGGAGGAAGGGGCAAAGCTCACAGAGAAAGAGATCTCTAAGGCATACAAACTGAAAGCCTTGGAATTGCACCCTGACAAGAGGCTCAATGACCCGAACGCGCACGACAACTTCCAAAAGCTGAAAAACTCATACGAGATCCTCAAGGACGAGAAGGCTCGCAAGCTGTTTGACGATTTGCTTCGTGTGAAGCGGGAACAGCAAGTGCGGAGGTCTCGTCAGGATTCAAAGCGGAGGAAGATGGTCTCCGATCTCGAAGGGAGAGAACGAGCTGCTGCTGCTTTTGGTGATTACACTCCTGATCCTGATTCAGTGGCTAGAGCGGAGGAAGAGAGGATTGCTAGGAAGCTTAAGGAGGAAATTGACAGGATTCGCGCAATGCATTCGGGTAAAGGAGCTTCTGAGAAGAAGGAGAAGGAAGGGGTTAGGAAAGGGAGTGAAGCTGCTGCTTCGGACATGGAGAGGGATAAAGCGCTGAAAGTGTCTTGGGAGAGAATCGGCGAAGGATATGATGCAGAGAAGCTTAGAGAGCTGTTTTCGGAGTTCGGTGAGGTTGAGGATGTCTTGATTAAGAGCTCGAAGAAGAGAGGTTCGGCTCTCGTTGTTATGTCTACGAAAGACGCTGCGGTGAGTGGTTGTTTGTTTCTGTTGGATGAGTGATTTAAAATTTGGATCTTCTGAATGCTTAGAGGAAATCTTTGGTTTTATGTTTTTTTGGTAGGTTGCTGCTACTGGAAGTGTACTAGGGCATCTCTCGAATCCTCTACTGGTCTTGCCGGTTCAACGAAGCAAAGTAGCAGATTATCCTTCAAGCTCCCAGAAGTCGGCCGAATTCGAGGGAATAAGTAATCTGGTTGGGGCTGGTTACAAGTCTTTTGAAGATTCTGTATTTGAGAAGCTTCAAAAGGTTGGGGGACTTTCCTTCTGGCAGCTTTCAATTTCCCAAGTGACATTGCTTTGATCTCAGAGCTTATAGTAGACTGCTCAGTAGTAATCACTATTTTAAGTTGACAATGGCTATTTTCTGACTTTTGGATTCTTGTTTTAAACAGGCTGCAGCAAGAAACCAGAAGTAATGGCGCACAGGCCTCCCGACGAACAATGAACCCGTGGCTCAGGATACCAGTAGTGAAGGTGCACAGGCCTACCATTCTAGCGGGGAAACTACAGAGAGTGAAATGCTATTTACTATGCAGGGCACTCTCGGGTAAAAAATGTCGAATCTTGCAGAATGTAACATTTGTCTGTATGGACCTTGCTACTAGTTCATAAATCTAACCATAGGGATTCCGTAAATTCCTTCTCCTTGGTTGTGTAGTGTCGTTGTCTAGTGACCAGCTGTTGTAACCTTTACTCAAACACACTCAAGTCAATGATGTGATGAACCTTGGTTGCGTGGCTGCGATTTTACGGATACTAGGACTGCAGAAGTCCGTCGGAGGTGCCGCTGGTTCAGTTGAATGAGGTTGGTTCGGGCGAAGGACCGGTTAAATAAGAAAGAAGGGCCTTCCCTTGGTTGCGTGGCTGCGATTTTACGGATACTAGGACTGCAGAAGTCAGTTGGAGGTGTCACTGGTTCAGTTGAATGAGGTTGGTTCGGGCGAAGGACCGGTTAAATAAGAAAGAAGGGCTTTTCTTTGGATATGAACTCGAAATAATCTTATGATCATGATGTACAATCTCAATCTAACAAAAAATGTCAATTATCTAGAGTCGTTAGACCATAATCAAGACTAGATTCAAATTGAAATTATTGGGATTCTTCATTAGTTAGTTCAAGTGGAGTTGTTACGATGATAAAGCGATGTCTTGGTAACTTGGAAATTTCGAGTTCGAATCTAATTAGTCCTAATCCGACAAAAAAGCCTTCTCATTTAGCATACCATTAAGAACAGATAGACGAGTGATCATTTTGCTATCGAAGGAACTTATAGTGTCCACTAGAGCTTTTCTGTAATGTTAGTTTCAAAAAGATGTTCCAATCTTGAAGTTTCTGGCTTTCTGCGCTCTATTTTTGCCCGCGCCGGCTTATCTATCTTCTCCGCTCCGAGTTCCTCCGAGGTAAATTTTAAAGTAATTTGAATGTTGCTTTCGGTTTATTTGGGAATTTGTGGTTTAGGGTTTTGGATGGGTTTCTTGCCACATGTTGACGTCCTTCACTACCAGTCTTGCAGGTTGAAAGCATTGTTGTCAATTGTTTTTTCATTTTCATGTGTAGAACATTATCTTCATTTGATACTACTTTCCCCAACTGCCAACAATTGGATATTGAATTGGTTTCCAAATTATAATGGATTTTGCTTATTAAGTGCAGCTGTGGAAGGTTCATGTGCATGGCTTCTGATTGAATTGGAGAGTTAAAAGAAAATTGGATATTGCTTTGGGAGATTTTCCTGCGTTGTTCTTTCTTACTTATGAGCTGGTAAGACTTAGTTTGTTGTTTCAAATTTTTTATTTCTGGGTATGATACGGAATGCAGTTTAAGCTAGGTTTTGACATTTACAGAGCTTAGCTGGAAAAACGAATATGGCTTCTCCAATGGTCTCTCTCAAGCCTTCCGTTTCTTCTAATTCCTTTCACTTCAGGTATGGTTTTGCTTAGGGTTCGTATTTCGGGACCGAAATTCACGGATTCTATGAAGCGATTGATCTCCATTGCCAAAATAATGTTGCAGGCAGTCGAAACTGGGGTTTTATCCTCCCAATTTTAATGTCAAAATCCGAACAAGGTTGGAAGTAGTAGCTAAGGGTATGTTGTCTCAAAGCAAGTTTATGGAGAGGAGGAAGAAAGTGGAAGTGTTCAAGGATTCTGCCGATGAAGCAGATCAGAAGAACTGGTGGAGACTGATGAAGCAAATTGACGATACTGGCTCTGCAGTTTCAGTGCTCAGAGGCGAAAAAAAGGTTCATAACCAGGGGCTTGATCGACGTCTGGTTCTGGGTACTCTTGTGAGATTTAAACAGCTTAAGAAATGGAACCTTGTTGTTGAGGTATGTATCAGAAGAGTTGGAAACTGTTGTTTTCTCCTCTAGTTCATCTAGTTCTTTTTATACTGGTTAATATATGCTAATGCTCCATTGCTACTATTAGATTTTGGAATGGCTTCGGTTGCAACAATGGTGGGATTTCAATGAAAGGGATTTCATTCTGCTGATTACAGCTTACGGGAAACAAGGCGACTTCAACAGAGCTGAGCAAGTTCTATCAGTCATGAATAAGAAAGGTTACCAACCAAACGTTGTATCCCACACGGCACTTATGGAGGCGTATGGTAAACGAGGCAAACATAAGAACGCTGAAGCCATTTTTCGAAGGATGAAGGCTTTGGGACCTGATCCTTCTGCTTTAACATATCAGATCATACTTAACATGTTTGTCCAGGTAAACTATCTAATCTTCTCCATGTTAGTATCTTACATGTGAACTTTGATTCCTTAGTTTATGAACCTCCCGGTATATACATCTATAAGATCGATGTGTATTTGGATTTAGCAGAGGTGTTATCTCCTTTGGATTTCAGTTTCATTTCCTTTGGAACAGGCAAACAAGTTCGAAGAAGCTGAAGAAGTTTTCCACTCTCTTTTGAATGAGGAAAAACCACCTCTGAATCCAGACCAACGGATATTTCAATTGATGATATACATGTATAAGAAGGCTGGGAAGTACGAACAGGCTCGTAAGCTTTTTGGAATTATGGCAGAGCGTGGAGTTCCACAGTCAACTATCACTTACAATAGTCTCATGTCATTTGAAACTAATTACAAGGAGGTCTCCAGGATCTATGATCAGGTTTGGACTCTACGCGAGAAACTGTATTTTGTCCAATTACATTGGTGTCGTTTGTTAATATCTTCTCATAAGTATAACTGAAGTGTAACCGCTTCTTGTCCGAGCTTCTAGATGTTCCTGAATCCTGATACGTCATTTCCTAATGGTGAAAATGCTGTTGTTTTCTGCCTTCACTCTATTAGAACCCTCTATTTGCCGTTATTAACATTTTCTTATGTACTCGCCCTACCAAATATGATGGTGAGTTCATTGAACTTCGTTGCATCTCCATTTTGAATTTATTAGACATTAAGGCCAGTGTTAGACTGTTAGTTGCTAGTTAGAGTCTTTTCTTCTCTCTAAGTGGAGACCAAAACATTGACGTTTTAATTACTTATTGATGAACTATACTCCTCTTTTATGGCTTCCACTCATCACAAACTCCATTGACTGAAAGAGTAATACTGCTGTACGTTTATATTGCCAATGTTCTTTCCTTCTTTCTTGCTCATGATTGATAAGCTCATCAGACTTCTTACTAAATGTGGTAACTTGTAGTTGCAAAGATCTGGTCTTCAACCTGATGTTGTCAGCTATTCATTACTCATTAATGCATATGGGAAAGCTCGGAGAGAAGATGAAGCCTTGGCTGTTTTTGAGGATATGCTGGATGCTGGTGTCAGGTGAGTAGGTGCCAATAATATTTGATGTCTTGAACTCTTGATGCAGCTTATGTAAAACGATGTTCACAATGCTCTGAAAATCATAATCGACTCATTTATTAATGACAATAATTGGGGTTGCCGGCATAATCTCAATGGAGATGCTAAGGCGGTCGAGTTTAACCCTCTATTTTTGGATGTCAACACATGACTTGTAACTGCATCTTTTGCAGGCCATCGCGAAAAGCTTATAACATTTTGCTTGATGCATTTGCTATCTCTGGAATGGTAGAGCAGGCTAGGATAGTGTTCAAGAGCATGAGAAGAAACAGGTAAGACCTTTTTCCATCTACCGGGTTTCGGATTGCTTTGCCTATCCTTGGAAACTTAACATATAATCTAAACATATGCAGAGTCACACCTGATATTTGCTCTTACGCAACAATGCTATCAGCATACGTCAACGCTGCTGACATGGACGGCGCTGAGAAGTTCTTCACTCGGATAAAACAAGACGGACTAGAAAACGACGTTGTCACATACGGGACGCTGATAAAAGGGTATGCAAAGGCGGCCGATACCGAGAAAATGATGGCGAGGTTCGAAGAAATGCAGTCTGCTGGTGTCAAACCAAACCAGACTATCTTCACAACCATAATGGATGCTCAGGGTAAAACCGACTTTTCCAATGCTGTTACTTGGTACAGGGAGATGGAGTCCCGTGGAATTCCTCCCGATCAGAAGGCCAAAAACGTCCTTTTGTCTCTGGCCAAGACGGAGGAGGATCAAAAGGAAGCTGGCCGAATTGTCGGGATTTCGAATAACTCTACGAGCTTGGTGTCCCCTGAGGGGACATCTGGGTTTGTTTATGAATATGATGAAGATGAAGATCATGATGATGATGATGGTGACTCATACGACGAGGCGGTTATCAACGAGGAACGGGAAGAAAGATTGATACTTTCGAACCAAAATGTAGGACATAGTGTGGCTGGCCTGCATAATCTGCCTGTTGTTCATCTGTAAATCCACTGTTTGAACTGTTGTTAAAGTAATGGTTTTTAACTAGTTAGGAATACCAAGGTGTTCATGATATCACATAGGGAACGACCGTCAGTCGATGAACCATTGGTGCCTCATCCTAGTACGATTAGAGATGCTTGTTGTCTGGTTTATGCACCTCCGTAATGACACATGTGATGTATGTGTCCTAACTCGCAACGAAATTTGGCATTGAATGTGCTACAATACTAGCAAGAATTTAGCAATCGTAGTCAGAACATAAAGGAGATGACTGTTAAAAACATAAAGGAGATAGATGAATGACCATTTAGCTATCGAATGAAAGTATAGTGGCCATTAAAGCCTATTTACCCGCGGTGTATCAATCATCGGGCGCCACACTCTCGCTCTTTCAGCTGCCCTAGCGTGAAACTGCAAATCCTTCGCTCTCTGTAACACAATTTTGTGCGGCCTTTTCTTGTGTGTTTGTATTTATTTGAAACAAATCTTCGTCTTCAGCGCTTTGGCTTCCAAGCTTGAAGTTTCTCTCTACTCCGCTCCTGGTTTACAGAGGTACGTTATGAAGTAATTCGGACGCTGCGTGCAGTTCCTCATTCTTGCTTGTTAGTTCAGAAGCATTGGAGGTTTTGGTTGTTGGTTTCGTGAAATTTGAGAGTGTAAACCTCAGCTTTGGTTGTTCAATCGGATTGTGGGGTTGATGTGGAATGGATTGGAAGCTGAGTTATGGTGTTTTAGGGAGCTTTTTTAGAAATTTGGGATTTAGGTTTTTAGTAGCTTCATTGCAATGTATTGAATGTGTATCAGTACCAGTCTTGCGGGTTGAAAGCATTGTTGTTAGTCGTTTTGTTTTTCGTGTACAGGATGCTACTTCTTCACTGTCAGTAATTGGCTGTTGAATTCGTTTTCAAAGTTCTCGAGTTCTTTCGTTGAGCACTGTGTGTCGACTATAAATGTATTTTTCAAGGCACATGTTCAAGATTTCTCGGTGAATTCCTGTGTTTTCCATTCATTGTTATCTTGTAGCTTAAAAGTATCATTGCTAGTTTTTTTTTCTTGCATACTTGGCTACTCCATCATAGAAGGATGTCATCTACTTTCCCTCATTGTCAGTAGACTATTAAATTGAGTTTGAAGTTCTCTAGTTCTGCTGTTTAATGATCTGATGGAATTGGGTGTTCCATTTACTTATTAAATGCAGTTGTGGAAGGTATACGTGCAAGGTTTCTTGTCGAATTGGCGAGTTAAAGAACATGGATTTTGATGAGTATGATTACCTGGAAAAGATGGTTGATTACCCTGAACCTGTAAAGGTGAAGGAAACTGCTAACGGGAGTGAGCCTGGAAAATCTGGAGAGAGAGAACGTAGTCGGGGCTCGAAGCATAGAAGTGACGACAAGGAAGATGAGGATGATGACCACCGTCGTTCAAAGAGATCGAAATCAAGAGATGATACTCGCGATCGTGATCGGCACAGAGAAAGAGGTTCATCCAAACATATCTCAGGATCTGGAGAAGGAGACAGGGATTTTCACAGGAGTAGTCGTGAAAGCAGAGGTAAGGACAAGGGCAGGGATAGGGAGGAACGGAATGGGAAAGATAGAGACCGAGAACGAGAGAGGGATCGAGGTCATGGCAGGGAATTGGAGAAGGAGAAGACTGACAGAGATCGAGTACGTCGGAGTGAGAATCGTTCTGAAAGGGAGAAAAGTAAGGACAGAGAGCCTAAAGAACGGGAAACCGAGATAAATTTCAAAGATCGAGACAGGGGAAATAGGTAACTCTGGCTTTGTTCTCTTGTTCCCTAGTTCATCTATCTCATTCATGCTTTCGGATACTCCGTTCAATTATTTGTCTTACAAGTAAGTGAGCATATCCTCTGCTCATCTCGACCTGTGACCCTAGCTGGGTTGTGAACTTCTGCAATTCATTGAGTCCCACATGGTAAGCTGTTGTTTGACAGGGGGGAATATTCAACTAACATTTTCTTCAAGTGTCATTATTGACAGTGATTTTCTGTACGACTGATTTTAGGATGGAAACAGTTGTTTTTTATGAGTATGTTGCATGCAACCAGTAGTTATCATCCTTTTCATTCTGAAAATCTTTTGATAATTAAAAGGCGTCTTTGCCTGGGATTTTCTTTGGAAGTTCTAGATAGTTTTCCTAGATTTTGAGAGATGCATACCAAAGGTCTCCGTGTAGGAACCAGAAAGGAGGGTTATAAATGTAAAACAAAGCGTCTCCTTCTTGGAAGTAAACCATCCACTATGCTAGTAGCATAGCTTGCACAGTTGCATACTATTGCTTTTGACTGGTTATATTGCTTGGTTTCTGTGTACAACTCTTGTGTCCTTTACATTAGCATTTTGATGACTTGCTGATGTTCTGATCTTGGCTCTTAGTTAGTTAGTTTGTTGATTGTTTTAGGAGTACCTTTTTGCCAGCTTTTAGCTCACTAGCAACTCTTAATTTTCTTGTACCGTAAAGTGATGTGAGAATTCTGAGTATTGAACACTAGATTCTGGGAATCGCAACACTGAGAGTTACGATATTGCAGGTTCCTGCCAGGGTGGTGATGCCATGATATGTTTTCTGTTATCATCCTTGTAGGAACTGGGAACTAAGTTTTTTATTCACATTTGCTCTGTTGCAGAAACACCGGTGAGGGAGTAATGGGCTTTGCTTAAGACAAACAAATCATCTTCTGATGCTTATCGAGAGCACATTATTGACTGGGCTGGAAGAATGGCCTAAATTTTTCTGTTGCAGGATAGATTACAGCAATGAACTTTAGCTGTTTAGAGTTTTGTAGCTTTAGGCAATGCCCTCTAGTCTCTTGTGTGTTTCATGCTTCTTAGTTCATACGTCTGTTTGATATATTCTCTCACTCATGGTTTTGTGCTGCTGGATGTATTTTGAAAATGCTCCTTTGGTCTTTGTCATAATCCTAAATTCATGGATCTCGTCGTATTCTTGATAATGCAGTTCATTTGGGAATTATGTGTTTCTAATTTGCGCCCACAGTGAGTGCTTTGTGTTTCTTATACCTATGCTAAAATGTACTGGTTCTTAACCTTTTTTCATGCGTTACTTGTGCGTCATAGAGTTTAGCCTTCAATCTACCCTTTTGTGGTTGTCTGTTTGATCTCAAATCCCATGTGCGCTTTATATGCCTTCACTTTGTTATTTTGTTTTATCGTTCCAAATATCTATGTCCACTAATGGTTTCATTTCATAGATGTCCTATTTCTACTACTCTGGATATAAGTTATTAACAGTTTTCAAACTAATGCAATTAGGTCCTTTGGTATTGCCAATTTGCCATTGATACGGTTGATGGTGCTCTGTCCCTATAAGATTATGTTATTATAGAAGGTACTTCTCCATTTATCCATCATTGGACGTTGCATTTTGTAATGAATGCTTAGTCTTAGATTGCCTACTCCCAGGTCAGCTTTTAAAGGTGGAACATCCATCAACTTGCTGTAACATGCTACCGTTTTTTGTGTTCAGTTCTCTACCATGACCCAATCCAGTGAACTATCGTTCACCATGATCAATTACCAGTTTCTCATTCGGAGGAGAAAAATATTCTTTTTGCTACCAATTGCCGTTCATTTGCTGGCTTTTGTTTTAATTCTGGGAACAATGTTCCACCAGACTAAATGTTAAGATCTGCTTCCTCTTAACTTTTTATTGCAGAAGGAAAAAGGAGGATGGCACAGAGCCTGAAGCTGATCCTGAGCGAGATCAGAGGACCGTATTTGCCTATCAGGTGAAGTTTGATCTGCAGTACTTCATTTGTGTCCTTATTACTTACTGGTTTCTTGATTAACATTGTAGGAGCTTCTGCTCTTAGCTAAAGGATTATATCAATCTTTTGACAGATATGTTTGAAGGCTGATGAAAGAGATGTTTATGAGTTCTTTTCAAGGGCCGGAAAGGTTAGTGTTCGCAGTATAACTATTCTTTTGAAGCATTTGATTTATTTTTGTTTAGAAGCTAAGTTTTGGATTCTATAATCTCAAACACCGATGGCTGCATGTGCAGGTACGGGATGTTCGTCTCATAATGGATCGAAATTCCAGACGGTCAAAGGGAGTCGGGTAATTTTTTATTTCCTTGATATTTCTGGTTGTTTTGTTCTTATTTCTTAGCTGTATAAGTTGTTTCTTGAATAATTGCACTCAGATTCGTTTTCTCTATTTGTCTTCTCTTTTGTTTGCTCTGTTTGAGCTTTGAGACTCCATTTTAAATACTCTTACTGGTTTCGGTATTTCAGATTCATTTGATTGTCTGACAATTAGTTACCATTCTTCTTCCTTGAACTTACATGTCGTTGATAATGATTCTGGAGCCATGTTAGCAGTTAGGTTATGTAGTGGGTTTTAAATTTCGGCTCTGCCCGAGTTTTATTTCCATTTATTATATGCAAGGAAATGCTTCTAATCTTTGTCCGACTTTCAGGTATATTGAATTCTATGATGTGATGTCAGTCCCTATGGCAATTGCACTGTCTGGGCAGCCTCTTCGCAATGTCCCAGTGATGGTGAAACCTTCGGAGGCTGAGAAGAATCTTGTCCAGTCCACTGCAGCCGCAGCAATGGGCCCGGGAGGAGGCATCGGTCCTTATTCAGGAGGTGCTAGAAGGTTGTATGTAGGCAACCTCCACTTCAACATAACAGAAGATCAACTTCGTCAGGCAAATCTTGCTCTGATTTTTCAGCCATCTTTATTTTTACTTACCATAGAACTTTGATAAACCTCAGTGTCATTGGTGAATTTGTGGTTCTCAAATATTGGGCGATATCTTCATCAAGCTTAGGTTTCTCTTACTCTTTCTATATGGGTATCTGTTCTTTCTTGTTAATCTGATTTTTTTGTTTTCACAGGTTTTTGAACCATTCGGTGCCGTAGAGTTGGTTCAACTGCCTCTTGACGAGACTGGACAGTGCAAGGGTTTCGGTTTTGTTCAGGTGACTGCACAAAACCTGTCTATTTTTATTGGGACAAAGAAATAGCCGTTCCGGCAAACATTAAAAGTTTGAAAGGAAAATAAATGGAGCTGCTATTTAAATTTTTTACGGTTGCTTACTTCCAATAGATGAATTTACAAAACTGCGTTAGTGCATAGTTTTGTAGTGATGATTCGAACATCCCTTGTGAATCTTGATTCAGCTGTATCCTTCGATGAACTTTTCCTGAATGCTTCTTTTCTTCAGCTCAGCTGGTTTCTGTAGGCCTATTATTGTCAATGTTTGCTCGTTTAGAGGATACATTTAATTGGAATTATATGTGATATAAATCTTGCAGTTTGCTCGTTTAGAGGATGCTAGGAATGCTTTAAATTTGAATGGACAAGTCGAGATTGCTGGCCGGCCTATCAAGGTTTGTTTTCTCGAGTTTTCCAAATTCCATAAGAACTCTGGATCTGTGTGATTCTTTCTTTATTCAATAATCCTGCTCTTTTCTACAATTAGGTGTCATCCGTCACTGATCAAACTGGTCAAGAAGGGGCAACGGGCGATTTTGATGACGACGAGGGTGGCGGATTGGTTAGTAATCCCTTTGATGCGGATCAGACCATTGAGCTTTATTCTAAATTTCGGCCACATCTCTGTAAAACTGATAATTTCATAATGTTTTCAGGCACTGAATGCACGTTCCCGGGCAATGTTGATGCAAAAGTTAGATCGAAGTGGCACCGCCTCAGGTATCACTTTACCAGGACCACCAGCTGGGATTCCTCAGGGTGTTGCTTCTCTTCTGCCCCCTGGGCTACCCGGATCGGGTCTTCAACTCCCTGTAGCTGCATTTCCTGCTCTGGATGCAGTTGGTGTCCCGAGCGAGTGTCTATTGTTAAAGAATATGTTTGATCCCCAATCAGAGGTTTGTATTCTAAGATCTTGTGGATGAGTTTCTTCTTTAACCTTACCGATTCCCTTGTATTTATGGGGTTTTTGTTAACTTTGCAGATGGAAGACGATTTTGATTTGGATATCAAGGAAGATGTTCAAGATGAATGCTCAAAATATGGAACCTTGAGGCATATCTTTGTGGACAAGTGAGTTAAAACCCTGATTTCGAGTTTTACCCGTACAATCTGCAAGTTTGAAGTTCTTTCACCCGGCTTTTATATTAGATTGTTTACTACAATCACTTTCAGATTGCTAAATTTGCATGTTTCTGAAATTGGATTATAGTGAACCGAATACTGAATCTAATAGAGTCAAATCGATTTTCTTATTTGACATGGTTTTGGAGTTTCGGTTGCCTTCTTTTGCTCAAGTGCGAATACGATTGCAGCTAAGCAGGCCTAGAGTTTGATTGTGAACCCTAGCTGAGTTCTGTTCAGTTAACCGATACCAGCTGAGTTTTGGTCAGTTAACCAAAACCCAGCCGAGTTTCGTTCAGTTAACTGAAACCCAGCAGAGTTTCGTTCAGTTAACAGAAACCCAGCTGATCTCTGGACTCTGATCAGTTAACCATAACATGGCTGAGTTCTTTTCAGTGGATTGAACCGAACCAAATATCTCTCATATCAACTGTATGAGGACTGGTCTCTAACCCTTCTCTTCTCTCAATGGCTACAGAAACAGCATGGGTTTGGTGTATCTACGGTTCGAGAATACACAATCTGCAATGGGAGCTCAGCGTGCACTCCACGGAAGGTGGTTTGCTGGGAAGATGATCACAGCAACATACATGGTAAGAACAAACCCCATCTTTCTTTCCCCTCCTATGAACTTGCTCTTCGTCCCTTCTTTTTGGCCTCCGTGCTGAAACGTTCGTTGGGCACCGAAATGCAGGTACCTCAGGTCTATGAAGAGAAGTTTGCCGATAGCGTAATATAGCGCCTCAGTGATGACTCTACTTGATGAGTTTCTGATTCGGGCATAAACCGGTAGCACGAATTGTTGTTTTGTTTCTTCTCATTGTTTGTAATCTGTAGGGCATTTTGAGTATTTTGCTTTTCTCATAACACCGGTTGAATCTATATATTTAAGCTACATTGACACCCATCGGAGATTTTGAAGTAATTCTACTATAGACGGTCTTCGAGGGTGCGAAATACAATAGGTTAGCACCGGAGCATCACCGTCCGAGATTGATTGCCTTTTTCTCCATTCGTCTAGCGATGGCTTTTGCTTTCTATTGTTGTTAGCACTCGAACTAACCATATGATGCACCAAGCCATCGATTTAAAAATCATGTCATATATGATATCAAACTGGTGAAGCTAATGCTATGAGGTATTGTTCGAGAACCACGGTTAAATCATAATTTTGTTCGCATCATCACCGAAGAGGAACAACCAGGTTTTCTGAAAGAGTCGAGTTCAATCAACACCTGGGAAGGAGTCGCCGCCAATCGGAGATCTCTGAAACGCTCAATTCTCCCTTCGAAACCTACAAGAGATAGACTCGAATTCGAGAAGCCAACAGATAGATTAAAGCATACCAAACTCTAATCAGGCATAAACAATAAAGTTTAGACCTGATAAGGAACAGAAAATTCTGCATATCTTTTTGCTATAACAATGTAATTACTTTCCTACCAATTATAAGAAGCTCAAACGAACAAAAAGAGAAATCCAGATCCAGCTTTTGTTTCCTGATCATCAATCCAGCTTTACCGACGAGAATAAGTAATGCACGAACCAGAACGACGAGAGGAACCCGACAGTGCCGGTGGCGAGCATGATAGCCAAAACCATCAGCAACGAATATCCCA
The DNA here is from genome assembly GCA_030674075.2 of Linum usitatissimum. Classification (NCBI taxonomy): domain Eukaryota; kingdom Viridiplantae; phylum Streptophyta; class Magnoliopsida; order Malpighiales; family Linaceae; genus Linum; species Linum usitatissimum. Next base: position 5,576,999 of record JAUJYP020000155.1, on the reverse strand, counting down.
GGTAGAGCGTGGCCGAGACGGGCCCGCTGAGGCTTTTAAGATCGAAAACCAGGTAGTTTATGGAGTACAAGAATATGTAAATGGCAACCGAACCAGACGCAAAGAAAGATTTCCACCACCATTTCCAATCCTCAACACACAGATGCATGTACGTCAACACAAGCGAAACTTCAGCACAAACCACAACGAGAAGTACGAACACGATCAGAAGGAACCCGAACACGTAGTAAACACGGCCCATCCATATGCTGGACATGATAAAGAAGAGCTCGATGAAGAGCGTACCGAATGGCAGAGTCCCTGCGCCGAGAACTAACAGCCAAGATGGGTACTTTTGAGCCGGGATTTCACGAGGAATCTGGTTCGTACGGACCGGATACTCGATATGAGGCGCTTTTGAACCAAAGTATCCTCCGATTAAAGTCAACGGAACCGAGATGCAGAACCAGAGAAGGATCAGTACCACGAATAATGAGAACGGTATAGCACCGGTGGAATTACTGTGCCATAGCAGGAAGTTCAATGTGGTTAGGATGACGAATGCAATGCCGGGGAAGAAACATGAAACTTTCCATGAAACCGAAGCCCATCCTTTTCCGTCACCACATCCCATCGTTCTCCACAGTCGAACCGCTGCATACCCAGCAGCGATTCCAAGGATCATGAAGAAGATTAGCATCCCAGTCAAAAGAGTTCCGCGAGATGCGGGAGACATGAATCCAAGAGCTGCGAATAGGACGGTCACGATGGCCATTCCGAGAATCTGAACACCGTTACCGATCATAACACAGAGAAGAGCCGAATTCGAAGGGGCACGGAATACATCCCCTACGACAAGCTTCCATCCGGAGAGCTCCTCATTCATCTCCTTATCCAGCTCCTCGTAACGAGTAAGATCGCGCCTGACAGTTCTCAAAAAGATCACGAGTACGATACCAGCAAGGAAAGTAATCACCATCATGGAGTTCATGATCGAGAACCAGTGGACCTTCGAACCTTCCATTTTCAAATACGCATCCCATCTTGAAGGCCACTTGATATCACTCTCCTCGAACGTGACCTCGTAAGTGAAAACCATAGGGTCGTTCTCCTTGATCGGCAATGCCACAGTGGTGGGATCACACTTGATATTCGAAGGATACTTCCCATACATCTTCAAATCCTTCTTCAAAGATTTCGGATCGTGCACAACGTTACAAGGAACAACCTCGAATCCGACCACCATATAACCAGGAGTCTCATCCGATGATCCAGCCGTGTTGGGGATCATCTCAGCAGCATCACCAGTCCCCATAACACGAGCCATGTTGGCTTCCTCATACTTATGAACAAGAACAGTGAACTTCAAATGATTAAACATGTAATAAGCGTCCTGAACCTTAATTCCGACGGGATAGCCAGTCCATCTCACCATAAACGACTCCTTATTAGTATACCTAATCGCAGGCAGATTATCAAGAATCAAATTCACCTGGTACATCTCGTCGATCCTCTTCTTCATAAGCTTGAAATCATCACCAGACAAAGGAGCCGATTGGCAGAGGAAGATCTGTGACTCGTTCGTGTACATCTTGAACTTGTAAGGAGAGTTCTCGATCCGATCTCCCATCAGAAGCTCGCCGAGATTTTCGGCGCTGTCTTTCACGCCTTCGGGCGGCTTGCAGAATGGCAAACTGTAGTAGCTGAATGGCATCTCGGTTTCGATCGAAGTGAGGGAGTTCACTTTCACGGACAGAGGATCGCCGATGCCGTACTTGTGAGGGTAGCTGCCGGGAAGATAGAATCCGTTTCCCGTTTGGAAAGCTAGCAGAAGGACACAGATCCAGATCTCCAGTCGAGCGGAAGAATGCATGGTTTTGTAATCCTGCGACAGATCTGGGAGACCCAGATCGTAAGATGACTGAAATAGGAACCTCCCTCGCCGGAAAGCTTCTGAGAAACCGGTGATGGTGGGAGTATTTTTTCTCCTTCTTTTTCTCTTTTGGTTAAAATGCTACGGTGGGAGTTTTTTTATCTGAATCCCTATTTGACGCCCTAACTTTCGAATTAAACAACGCCCTAATCTAAGTGAATTACAAGATTATCCTTTCGTAAAATCGAAATCCTTATAAGTTGTTGTGTGTATTCACTATTCCGAACACAATCGAACGATAGCAAACACTCCCAAACACTCTCAAACGTCTAACGGAAGAAGAAATCGAAGCTCGAAGACCGAAGATCGATCTCCGAAATCGTTGAAGGTACGATTTTTGAAAAAAAAAAGGGGGGGCCGGCCGCCCGTTTCGGCCCGGGAGGGCTCCGCCGGCCGCCCGTTCCGGCCCCGCCTAGTCCCGCCGGAAATTAATTCCGGCCGAGCTACCGGGGCGGAACGGCGGCCGGCCGGAGCCCTCTCCCGGCCGAAACGGGCGGCCGGCCCAACCCTTTTTTTTTTTTTTTTTAAATTATGAAATTAATTAGGGTTTAGGGTGATTAGGGTTTTAGAGAATTTTTAGGGTTTGATTAGAGAATGTTAGAGAATTATTAGGGTTTAGGTAGTGAATAATAATTAGTGTTTTGTTAGTGAATAATAATTAGGGTTTAGGTAGTTAGTGAATAAAAATTAGGATTTTGTTAGTGAACCATAATTAGGGTTTAGGGTTTTGTTAGTGAATCATAATTAGGGTTTAGGGTTTAGTTAGTGAATATTTACTAAAATTAGGGTTTTGGATTAGGGTATTAGGGTTTAGTTAGGATTAATTAGATTTTAACCTAGTTTAGTAGAATCCGAATTTTATTAGAACCATTTATTTGTTTAAATGCAGTTTAGTGAGAATTATGGCGAAAACGAAAGGCGGAGGTAAATCGCACAGTCGGGATCCGGTAGAGGAAGAAACCGATGGGATCCGGAAGATGAGAGGGAAAGGAAAACAAGTTGGTGTTTTGGATCGGATGAAGGAGCGGGTGGTCACCGCTTCTCGACGGAAAGAGGGAGAGGCGGCGAAGAAGAACAAGAAGTTGCGCATCTACGACTCCCCCGACCGTACCCTCCGTTACGTACCCGGCGAGGTCGTATCCGGAGGATGATGACGAGGATGTGGGTCCACCGCCGGGTTTGAGTACGACGACACACAGATTTCCCCGCCGATGGCTTCTCCACACATGCCTCCTCTGCACACGAGCTCTCCGCACTTGGCTTCTACGGGCTCGTCACATGCCTCCGCCAGTGTCGGCGTGAGAGGAGGGAAGCCTAGCCGTCTCGCGCGGGTCCGGGAGGAGGATCCCGCCAGTGCCGTAGACTTTTTCGGGCTTAGTCGTACATGGGAGCTCACAGCTGGGATTCCCGAGGGGGGACCGAGGACGCCGACAGTGATCCCGAGCTTCGGGGGTCACATTGCCCACTACTTGTGGGAGTCGGGCGAGGGGTACGAGGACCCGAAGGTATTCAGGTTCCTTAAGCGCCCTAAGCAGTGGGACACTGTGAGCGAGTTCGACATCCAGACTCGGACCATTTGGCCGATCATGCAGGAGTCCGGACTTCTTCACTTGGGCCGATGCATGTCGACCCACTTTGACGAGCCTCCGCCGGAGGCATTTGTTGAGAGGTGGCAGCGGGATACTAACACCTTTCACATGCCGTGGGGAGAGATGACGATCACTTTGCACGACGTCTTCCACATTCTCCGTGTGCCGGTCACCGGACGACCGCTTCATAAGCCCCGATCTCCGGTTGACTTGAGAGCGGGTGTAGCGAGTCCCTTGGCTTCGGCTCGCCTGCTGCGTTGGAGTACGCGGTCAGGGGGGAGACGGTTGGGCCACCCTTGTATGATCACGGTGCCATGCACGAGAGGGACATGATCTCTCTCGGTAAGCATATGGGGGACGATATTGCTTACAGGGTATTCCTCTTCTGTCTTCTTGGAGGTACCCTGTTCCAGGATAGGTCGGCTGATTGATCACGGCTTCTCGGTTGGGAGTACTTCATGGGTCCGATCACTGATGTGCCGGAGTATGCTTGGGGTGCTGGTGCGCTAGCCTGGTTGTATCGGGAGTTGGGGAAGGCTAGCAGGGCGGATGCCAGGGCGATGTCAGGGTGTGTGACGTTGCTCCAGTCCTGGATCTACGAGTACTTCCCGGGTGTCAGGCCTCCGAGGACGCTTAGACAGGAGCGTAGGGCTGGAGAGGCTTTAGCGCGGTAGGTGGGACGGTGCGAGTCACCTAGTCGGGGTGCGGGCTTCCTACGAGAGAGGTTGGACTACTACCGTCGCCTCCTCGATAACATGGATTCCCGTGATGTTTGTTGGCTTCCTTTTGGACCTCATCCGGCATTGAGGTCCCCGCCACGACCTACCGTGGTCTCCTACGTTGCGCCGATGTTGGGGAGTTCTATGATTCTTATCGTGTGCTCCGACGGTTTGGCTACACACGGTCGTCCCCCCTCGATCCCTCGTGCCGCTACGGGCCGTTGGGCCCAAATCTATCGGGACATATGCCGTTCGGTGGGCCCGGCAGATGATAGGATGTGGTTGGAGCGAGACTTCATCAGGTTTCACCGGCTCCACCTTATGTTCGAGAGGGCGTCGGCTGGTGGGGATGTTGGTCCAGGATACTTGGAGTGGTTCCAGGAGCATAGTCATCCACGCATCGTGGCTCCGGCTAACCCCGGTGTTGGAGTTCCGCCGAGCCGGTAAGTTCGATACCTAGTCCACATTTTAAAAGTTTCAAATGTGTACATGTTCATTATCTAATTTCTCCTTTATGTTTTTTCGTAGATTACACAGCGAGTGTTCGATGGTATGGCCTCCTACTTCGATGGTACGCTTGGGCGGCAGCACGCAGACTCTCTTCAGGAGTACTACGATCACATGGAGGGGCTTCGGGTGCAGTTTGAGGATCTGTATACCGGATATCGGAGCCGAGAGAGGGTTGAGGTTGTGTGGATTGTTTGATGTACTTTCCTTTTTTCGAACTATGTATGAAAAACATGTTTTATTATGCTTATGTTTGATGGACATACAGTCACTATCATTTCGTATTATCTATGTTTTATTTAAATATTTATATGCTTGTTCATACTTACGAACCCAAATTAGGGCTTCGATGTCGTTATGAAAATAGGGTTTCCGATTTACTCGATCCCTTTCGAATCGGTAGGCCTCGAGTCCTTCCGATTTTTAGGGTTTCGGAACCCTCGTGTGAAAATTACGGTTTCGGAACTCTAATCCGAAATATGCGGGGTTCGGATTTGTTTCCGAAATTAGGGTTTCCGAACTCCCTTCCGAATTTAGGGTTTCGGAAGTCTCGTGTGGATATGCGGGTTAGGGATTTGTTTCCGAAATTAGGGTTTCGGAAATCTCTTCCGAAATTAGGGTTTCGGAAGTCTCGTGTGGATATGCGGGTTAGGGATTTGTTTCCGAAATTAGGGTTTCGGAAATCTCTTCCGAAATTAGGGTTTCGGAAGTCTCGTGTGGATATGCGGGTTAGGGATTTGTTTCCGAAATTAGGGTTTCGGAAATCTCTTCCGAATTTAGGGTTTCAGAAGTCTCGCTCCGCCGAATTGATTTTGTTCGATCCTTTAGTCAGCGTGAAATTAAACGTCTGGGCAATTCGTTTGGCGGCTTCAAATGCTTCATCAACTGTATCGTAAACATCGTCGGATAGAAAGTGTTCTGTGTAATTGATGCCGTCACCCTTACTGAGCGATGAATCTCCCTGCATTATAAACACAGAACACATAATTATCAACTATATGCTTCGTAATGATTCCCAGGTAAAGAAATTTCGGGTTTAATTTCGCTTACCGAAGTGCTCATGCGGAATCAGTGCATCGACGGAACGTTAATATCGTGTTTCCAATGTGATAACCTGAAAAAATTAGTACGATATAACGTTACAAATTTCGGAAAAAAATTTGGGATAAAAGTTGGAATGGAACGAAAATTAGCTTCACGGGGGGTCGGGCGAACCAAATTCCGGCGGGAGGGGCCCGGGCCGGCCGGCCGTTTCGGCCAGCCACTAGTGCGGGCCGAAACGGCCGGCCGGCCCGGGCCCCCTCCGGCCGGAATTTGGTTCCGCCGGACCCCTGTGAAGCTAATTTTCGTTCCATCCCGAATTGGGATCATCGAAATGTAAGGAAAAACGTACCGTGAAAGATTTCCCGAAATAAATATTTTGATACATTCGTCGGTACAAAGTTTCCCAAATTGGATATATCTGGGTAACTGTAGATGAACGATAGCTGATGCGAGAAAATAGTTGACCGGTAAAATATTAAGGATTGATTGAGGGTTTAGGGTTTGATTATCTAGGATACTAAAGTTAGGGTACAACGTATAGGGTTTAAGGATAAGCGCTTTATTGTTTAGAGTTTAGAGTTCTAGGGTTAAGGGTTTAGGGCATTTAAAATTTAGGGTTTAGGGTTTGATAAGTAGTTATCGAAGGGCTCGGTCCTTTCGAAAATTTGGTTTCGGATGCCTTGATCCATCCGAAAATTAGATATCGGGTGGCCTCGATCCCTTCCGAAATTGGGGTTTCGGAGGTCTCGGTCCGTCCGGAAATTAGGTTTCGGAGGCCTCGATCCTTCCGAAAATTAGATTTCGGAGGCCTCGGTCCTTCCGAAAATTAGATTTCGGAGGCCTCGGTCCTTCCGAAAATTAGGTTTCGGAGGCCTCGGTCCCTTCCGAAAATTAGGTTTCGGAGGCCTCGGTCCTTCCGAAAGTTAGGTTTCGGAGGCCTCGATCCTTCCGAATATACGGTTTCGGAGGCCTCGGTCCTTCCGAATATACGGTTTCGGAGGCCTCGGTCCTTCCGAAAATTTGGTTTCGGAGGCCTCGATCCTTACGAAAATTAGGGTTTAGGGTTTGCTTTTTTAGGATTCTAGGGTTTAGGGTTTAGCGTTTCATAGTTTACATATTTAGGATCAAGGGTGTGGGATTTAAGAATTTAGGGTTTAGGGTTTGATAATTTAGGGTTTAGGGTTTGATAATTTAGGGTTTAGGGTTCTAAAGTACGGGTTTAGCGTTTTAGAATTTAGGGTTTAGGGTTTGCAGGTTAAGGATTTTAAGGATCTAGGGTTTTGAGTTTTAAAATTTAGGGTTTACAGTTTATGGGTTTAGGGTTATATGATTTTCGTGTTTACGTGAAATTTAGGGTTTAAGGGCCCCGGGCCGAAGCTCGTTCCGCCGAGGGGGTCCCGCCCGGCCGGCCATTCCGGCCCGCAGTAGTAGCTGGCCGGAATGGCCGGCCGGCCGGGGCCCCCTCCGGCCGGAACGAGCTTCCGGCCGGGGCCTTTTGTACTGATTTTTTCGATTCATCCGACTTCTGTTCATCGATTTTTAACGAAATACGTACCGTTAGAGGTTGTCGAAATAAGTATTTTGATAGTTTCGTCGGTACAAAGTTTCTCGAATTATACGTTTTGATAGTTTTGTCGAAACTAAGTTTTTCGAATTAGTAAATTTGGATAGTTTCGTCATTACGAAGTTTAGGGCGTCGTTTAATTCGAAAGTTAGGGCGTCATATAGTAATCCCCTTTTTTATCAGAGGGAAACAGGAAGAAAACCAAGGACGACACCGGTTTCTCGATATCGGCCCATTCCATTAATAACCTGGCCAACGTAGGGCCCATTAACAAGCCAAGCATGGCCTAGTAGGGCTGTTGACGATGATTTTTTCTCCTCCTCCCACCTTCCTCCCACTCTTTAATCTCTTTCCCACATTTCCCTATCCCTTCCTCATCTCCTCCTCCTGCTTTCATCTCTTCCTCCTCTCCTCCTCCTGCTTTCATCTCTTCCTCCTCTCCTCTTCTGCCCCTCCTTACCTCCCTTCACCATCTCCTCCTTCTTCTACCTCTTTGCATCTCTTCTTAATCTCCCTCTCACCCACCTCTATCTCTCCACCGTCCACCTTACTGATAGGAATGCTACCTCGAGCCCATGACGCTCGGCCCAACCACGAAGGCCCAATCCCCATTTCATCGAGGAATCAAATCGCAGGCCTCGATCTCAGTCAATTGCTCGCAGTAGGGTAGTTAGTTCAGTCATTTGTTAGCTAGTCTTTGCTGTTGAATTTTTGCTTTGAATTAATCCTTCGGTTGCATTTGTTAAGAGTCTGCATTTTCTTATTTTATGAAATGTAAAAGCAGGGAAAGTAGAAGATTAACTAAATTTAAGAACTCTTAATTATAAGTGAGAAAGTGAGCAAAGAACATAGCTGGTGCTATGGTGGTGGTGGTGGTAGAGGAGGGAGGAGAAGGTGGTGGAAAATAAAATTGATTTAATTTTTTTTTAATAAAATGTTATTAATTTATGATGTGGTGCTCGCGTAGAAAATAAGTTGGACGATACATCATCAATTTTTAAATTTGACCGTTAAGTTGATGATCAAATCTGATCTTTGTGCCACAAAACATATTTTTAATAGGTTATGTTATTTTTTATAAAATCTGAATAGGTTGGGCTTTTTGAAAACATTAATCCTATTTTAATTAAGTAAAAGTAATAATTTGTAAATTTTAAGATAATTTATTTTGTTAGCTTTAACTCATATTCAGTGTACACATTTTAATTTTAGCTCAAATTTAACTCATTAAAAATTTTAATAAATAAAATTTAAATTTAATTTATCAAAATTAATTAACGAGCTATACCGGTTGAGCTAGCATAAAAGTAACAAACCAAATTTATAGATAATAATATTTGGCTCGACTCGGTTTGTAAATATAGAGAGTTTGGTTAGACCGTTACTGGCCCATTCCCTTGATAACCTGGCCCAAGACAGCCGGCCCGATTTCGAAAATCAGTACGCCGTTGTTTCATTGTTCAGCAATACACTCTCATTGTTCCTTGTTTTTTCTCCATTCTTGACTTGAAGTGAAAGAAAGAAGAAGAACAATCCCTAATCCTCCTCTCTCACCCAAAAAATCCAATCCAGTTACTCGTGTTATGGCGACTCAAGATGTTGATATGAAGGAGGTTGCTGCCGCCCCCGCAGCTGCAGAAGCTCCGTCGGATTCTATTGTTCCAGCCACGCCATCGGTTCTTCAACGTGAGTTCTCGCATTTCCGCTGTGTTCTTGGAATGGAAAATTCTAAGCTATAATCTTTGTCGATTTGGGTTTTTTCGTAGATTTGAAGGAGATTGCTTCGTTGATTGAGACCGGGACGTATGCTCGTGAGGTTCGGAGGATTGCGCGGGCAATCAGGCAGACAATGGCGCTGAGGAGGAAGCTGAAGACCTCGATTGTCTCGGCTTTCCTTAACTTTGCGCTTACTCCTGGATCGGAGCCTCATGTTCGTCTGTGCTCTTATCTTCCCAAGGTGAATTTCATGGGACTTCTTACTTCAGCTCGAACTGGCTTCTTACTTGGAAATTTTGTTTGAATTGGTTCCATGGTCTAGTTAGTTCAAGATCTTATAGTGTTAGATTACTAGATTAGTCATCCCAATGTTATTTTCATGTAAATTTTACTTGGGCTCTTGTGGATGACGATAATCAAACTAGTGGTTTAGTATGTCTAACATGGGAATTTGTTTGATTTGATAACGGGGTCTGCTTAATTTCGATGGGAAAAACTCCTGCATTATGCTTTCTTCTATATGATAGAATCGCTTCATCGGGTTATGAGTTCTTGTGTTCAGTCAACCACATTTAAGATCTTTTAGTGGTAGATCAGCGTGTCCTTGTGTGATATGCAAGAGTTTATCACGCGCAAATGCCATATTCATAATTTTCGAAGCTGTCTCGGCGAAATTGATTGATTCTCGTTCCATGATAAACATTAAACAACTATTCCAACGGCGGTTTCCTTTGTTGGTAAATTCGCTAACTGAGACATTCATGTTTTCTTGGTTATAGGAGGATGACTATGAGATGGAAGTTGATACTGCGACATCTGTGGTTCAGGCTTCTGTGAAGCATTCCCTACCCGAGCTGGAGATCTATTGCTACTTACTGGTCTTAATATTTCTTATTGATCAAAAGAAATACAATGAGGTAATCCTGCATGCTTGAAAAAATTGAGTGCTTTGGTTGATTAGTTTCTTTGGTGTTGCTGATATAATCATCAATCTGCTTCCTTTTAGGCTAAAGCTTGTTCATCAGCTAGCATTGCTAAGCTTAAGAACCTGAACAGAAGGACTGTTGATGTTTTAGCATCCAGGCTTTTCTTCTACTACTCCCTTAGCTACGAGCTCACTGGTGATCTTGCTGAGATAAGAGGGTGAGTAGCATGCATTTTTCGATTTACTATTTGATTTTGCACAAGCTCATCCACGGTTTTACCTATTAGTTCATGATGATCTATGGTTTTAGGTCTGCTTGTATTTATCCTTGAGGCGGAATTATCAAATGCACGGAAGAATTTAGATATTGCAGTCTGTTTGGTTAATCTGATTTGCATTGTTGTCTTTCTGCTCAGAAACCTTCTTGCACTCCACCGGATTGCAACATTGCGCCGTGATGAGCTGGGTCAGGTAAGTTCTCAAAAATAGGAGCATTACCATCCAGATGCCGATATCATGGTTTTACCTAAAGTAATCTCATCGTGCAGGAAACCCTTCTCAATCTGCTGCTGCGCAATTACCTCCACTACAATTTGTATGATCAAGCAGAAAAGCTGAGGTCCAAAGCCCCACGATTTGAAGCTCATTCGAATCAGCAGGTAGTTCTCTAAACATTTAGGCTCGCAACAATTCTGAATGTCAAGTTATTTCTTTATCGGCATTTCCACGTGTGTGGATACCTCCGTCCTTTTGGTTTCTTTTTCGAATCACTTATATAAGCTGGAGGCTACATGAAAACTTATATAAGCTAACATCAGAAACTGCGGCATTTCTTTGTCGAATTGATTTTAGACCTGAGCTTCTTCTCAATTAGCATGATCCGACATGTTTTCTATCGATGAAACCAGTGAAAACCGTGTAAGATCTTTCCTATTAAGTAACAAGAATGAATGAGGAAAGTGGCGAGGTATAAGCAATGCAACCTTTGCTTCTCATTGAAGCATTCTCACTTCAGCTTGTTTGCTATGGCAGTTCTGTCGGTATCTATTTTACCTTGGAAAGATTCGGACGATTCAATTGGAATACACAGATGCCAAGGAGTCCCTCCTTCAAGCTGCTAGAAAAGCCCCCATTGCAGCCCTTGGTTTCCGAATTCAATGCACCAAATGGGCCGTTATCGTCAGATTGCTTCTAGGAGAGATTCCTGAAAGGACCGTTTTTATGCAGAAAGGCATGGAAAATGCTCTGAGGCCGTACTTCGAGCTGACCAATGTGAGCAAGCTTTATATGAATTAAACAACATAACGCATCTAGGATTGCATTTCTTAAATTGCTCCGTCTTCCTGTGATTTCACTAAAAATGCTTCGTTCTAATGAGTTATCTTTAACGACCATTTCAGGCTGTACGGATAGGCGATCTGGAGCTCTTCAAATCCGTAGCCGAGAAGTTCTCGACCACTTTCAATTCGGACCGGACCCACAACCTGATTGTTCGTCTGAGGCATAACGTCATAAGGACGGGACTCAGAAATATCAGCATCTCTTACTCTCGAATCTCGTTGGCCGATGTTGCCAAGAAGCTGAGGCTGGATTCACCGAACCCGGTTGCTGATGCCGAGAGCATCGTAGCCAAGGCAATCCGAGATGGCGCCATCGATGCAACTATCAATCACAAGAACGGGTGGATGGTATCGAAGGAGACTGGGGACATCTACTCGACAAACGAGCCTCAAATGGCGTTCAACTCCAGGATCGCTTTCTGCCTCAATATGCATAATGAGGCTGTCCGGGCACTTCGGTTCCCTCCAAACTCCCGGGAGGAGAAAGAAAGTGCGGAGAAGAGAAGGGAGAGACAGCAGCAGGAGCAGGAGCTTGCTCAACACATTGCTGAGGAAGATGATGACGAGTTCTAAGTCTCGATTCAGTCTTATGGAAGGAGAGGAGAGCTTAGGGCTAGAATTGTCGACATGGGAATCCTGCTTATCAACTAGACATTGTTTTTGGCTTGTTGTTGATCTTTGTGGTTCAATTACTTGTGAGATTAAACTGTCTCGGATAGTGTTTTGTCGAGGTTTCGTGTTAATGGAATCGGAACATTATTTTGCCATTGCACATTGTTTCATGTAGGTTTCAGAACCTTGTAGCATCGAGTAATGGAGCAAACAGAAACGTAATGATTGATGAAGAAAGTCCCACAGGGTCTATTTGATGGAACAGAGTCGCTTTTGTTTGATTTATAGTACGAATTGAATGCCTTTCGAACTAGATTTGAAATTGTTATACTACAGAGACATAATCAGATATCTTAATGGGAACAAGATCCAAGAGAAAAGGAAACTCTGTTTCATAAAGTCACGCAAAAAGTTCCAATCTACGAATTATACATGTTTAACCAGCTGAGCTCAACCCAAACGACTTGACGATGTTGCTTACTCTTTCGGCGAAAGTTCTGGATGTGATCTTCTTCCCAGGAACGTGGAACGGGTTCGAGACAGCATCGACATATGCAGCATGGAACCTTCTGAAGAACTGCATGTCATTTCAATGAAAGCCAGTTTAATTTGATTGAATCACTATTGAAACGGTCAAGGATACTGAACGAAAACAACACGGCAAGGATGAAAATTGCTCAGAAAGACCAAATTCAGGTACATTTCAGAAAATCATCGAATTCAATTATGCATACTGAAAGAGTTTCAAGGCACTGCATGACGAGCAGATGAATCTCCAAAGGGTAAATATGGCTGAATAATCGCGGATCTAGACATTTGTGGGGGACATGAAGAACTAGCTCTACTTCCTGTCATATGTGGCAATTTTAGGAAGGGGGCAAAACCAAGCTACAAACTTTGACAATAATTATATCACTCACAGTATTCATTCCTAAAGCTTTCAACTAAAGCCGGGGTCAAAGTCCCAATCCATTTTGAAGAGCACCAAGCTCATGAAAGCACAAGCAATCATCAACAATTAGCAGCTAAAACACGAGAAAAGATCATCAGCAACCATATAACCCCTCCATCAATTAATCTCAAATCAATAGTACTTCATAATCTACCATCGTTGGACAATCATCCTGAAATTACAGCGTTTCATTTCTAAACCTTCCACAAATGTCTGGTTCTAGCTTCTATAATCCGTATTCATGTTCAAGAATCCCAATGCCAGTGTCTGGTTCTGGCTTCTATAAACCGTATTCAAGTTCAAGAACCCCAATGCCAGAAAATTAGATCGACACGTACGACAAACACCAACGAAAGCACATGGAATCATCAGCCGGTAGATCCTAAACAACCAATCCCAATCAATAACACCTACCCCTTCACAAAGTAAACCGAAATCAACAGAACTTCACAACCTACCATCATTGAGGAATCGTAGCAAGATTATTCCTAAACCATGGCAGACTATTAGATTAACACAGGACATCATCAGCCACCCAGCAGCTAGAAACCCCAAACTCGCCTCACGAGGTGGCATTGACACAAGAAAGTAGAGCAAAAAGGTTCCCTATCCAAACTCTACAAAGGACACAATACTCACATTTATCCAAATTCTGCAATCAGCAACAACACAATACTCACATTTCTCACATCCACGTCTCGAACATCCAGATCAGTCGTCACCAATATGAACTTCACCTTCGTGTTCGTCAAATATCCGTAACTGGATCACAACACATATTCCCCAAAACTTCAGAAAAAAAACAATCAATTTTGGTCAACTGAAGCGCCATAACTTCTTCTGCTTACACTTTATAATTCTCAGTTGGATACAACAATCCGAGGAACGTCTCGTTCAGCGTCGGCCCGGATTTCTTCGGATTGTTCACTGTTTCATTTTCCAGATTCCACATCAACCAAAAATCAAAATCAAACAGATCGGGGCTCGAGACTCAGGATCAGGAAAGCAACCGCATACCTCGCTCGTCAACGACGTCAAGGGAGCAGTGGACGATGTGGTGGAGCTTCAGAGCGTCGTCGGCCTCGGTGAAGCTCTGTATGTAGAGCGGATTGTTCTGCGTACCCACAAATGGAAATCCGAGATTGGAATGGGAAACAGAATGCGGTTCTTAGATCGGACGGAGAGTAAAGAAGACGAACCTGGTGGCCGACGACGGCAACACAGACGATCATCCTCTTTGTTTTCCAAGCTTCTGAGTCGGCTGCCGAGTTGGGGATTCAGTTGAGTGACGAGTTCTTCTGTAACACGGGAGGTGTTTTTGAGTTTTCGTGAGCTGGGAAGAAATGTTACTAGGCGTGTGAGCGTAGTATATCTAAACTGCTCCCGCTTTTTTTCTTTAAGGTTGCTCCAAAGTCCATGAGGCCTAGTTCTAGGGCCCATAAGTCAGGCCCAGCTTTGGTACACGATTGTTTTAGATGGGCCTTAACAAATAACAGTTCGTTTCTTTAACGTTAATACAATAATTTTTATCATCATAATTGTAATACGTATCCTTACAACATATAATAATCGATATCCCTAACTTGATAATTAATATCACCTCCATAAATATTCGTAATTATTTTTCATTTTCTATACTAATTTCCAATAAATTTACATATTTTAATTCCAAAACCACAATCATAGAAACTTCCCCACATTCCAAATAAATAATTAATCAGCGATATCTCCACTAATATTCTCTCGATCATCCCACTAAGAAAATAAAAAATCAACATCACTTGGAACGCACAATTCTCACAACAATAAACAACAAAAAAAATCCTAAAGCAACTAATCTCATCAATCAATTAAGAAAATAAGTTGGCCAAACATGGTTACTAATTAATCTAAAGGCCAGCTAAGTACTCCACATTCAACCGATTTTATGTTCTCAATAGGACCGATGGCTTAATAACCGGTTAGGATTCGAGCACTGAGCTAATTGTTGATTGAAGATTCTACATTGAAGTTTTGGCCGGTATATTTTCGCAAAAATTTATGCAGAGAATCACTAAGAGAGTGTTTACGATGAGATTAAGACGAATATGAAATAGTATGGAGTCGATATATGTACTAGAAGAGGGGTGTTCGTGGGCGTATGGACCTTAAGCGGAATAGTTTGGTAGAGGGACCTAAATCTGATTAGTTTGGTCGGATGTCCGTAACTTAAGCGTATATGGTGAATGAATAATAGTGATGGAGATCCCGACACCCGATGAAGTGTTTTAAATGAGGGAGATCCCCTTTCTCTATGCAGTCCTATGAAAATTGAATAAGACTGTCATATATCGCTGACTAATTTGAACGGTAACCCAACTCAAAATGAATTTCGAATATCACTGAAGTCAACTTAGGAAACTATTCTCCTATAAATCACCTTGAAAAGCCAGCCATTGATTCCGTACATTCACATTTTCCCTCAAAAGGAAAAAAAAAAGAATGTCTGTACTCTATTTGACGGCCGTCCTTCTCATTTCAACGGCGGCGTCAACCGTCGCCGGCGACACCACCACCAGCGGCGGGGACACGGTCACCAACATCGAATTCTACTTCCACGACATCCTAAGCGGGAGCAACCCGACGGCCGTACAAGTCATCAAACCTCTATCCACCTCCTCCTCTAACTTCTTCGGAATGGTCAATGTGGCGGACGATCTGTTGACCGAGACATCCGACCCGAAGTCCAAGTTGATCGGGCGGGCCCAGGGGCTATACGCCTCGGTGGGCCAAAACGACATCGCATTGCTGATGGCTTTGAGCTACAACTTTGAAGACGGGCCTTACAAGGGGAGCTCACTCAGCATCATGGGTAAGAACCCGGCCATGAACCCGACCAGGGAGCTGCCCGTTTTGGGCGGGACCGGTTTGTTCAGGTTGGCTCGCGGGTACGCGACCCTTAAAACGGTGTCGCTTAACTCTGCGGGGGATGCGGTCGTACATTATAATGTGACCGTGTACACCCCGGCTGATAGTGGATCAATTCCCCCGATTTCTATCCCTGGTGGTGGTAGTTCAATCAGATCTTCGAACACGGTTGATTCATCATCTTCTTCGTCCTTGACGATCAAGGCTACGACATGGGCATTCGGCTTTGTTATTGTGTTCATTTGGTTGTTCTATGCTATATAATTTTGGGGGGAAACTTTACCTTCATGGTATGTTTCATTAATTTTCCGTCTGTTACTTGTCACATTGTTAACATCAGATCTGGTAAAGACTCAGAAAAGCAACTTGAACTAACCGGATTGCGGTGTGTAAAAGGAATCGAGGAAAAGAGAGGTCCTACCGGGAGTCGAACCCAGGTCGCTGGATTCAAAGTCCAGAGTGCTAACCACTACACCATAGAACCTTCGAATATGCTTATGAACAATAATTATTTATTTATACCCATTTGCATAGGAAATGGTTCTGAAGATTAAGTATTCTCACACCTCACCAATGCACAAGTCCTACATAAGTATCTCAAATTCCATGTCTAATAATATCCTGTTATGATTCATCTACTTACGACCTATAGTTCTTGCTCGAAAAGTAACCAATGATGTCTAGTTTATCAAGTAGGAATGGACTTGCATTTCATATTATCCATCAAATGTGCGAATAATCAAATGCGATTAGGCACGATTAGTTAACAGTTTCGAACAAATGCTACACCCAAAACCAAGAAGCACTCATGTTTCACCCCACATCGCACTCAATTCGCCAAAATAAATCTAATAGTGCAAAACCCAAAACCAGTTACAACTAAGTTCCGATGAAATAAAACGCACTCCAGCAGATGAATTCACATCCAAGATAGGTCATACCGGCTGGAGCGAAGGAAAACTCATATCTTGCTCCGGTTTCCGTACACTTATTCTCGTAACATGGATTAATACACGACCGGAAACAAATCAGAGCGAGCCGCATAGAAGAATAGTACAATAAGGTTGTAGTTGTCCACTATTTGATAAGTGATGATTCTCTCCTAATGCTGCAAGGAAAACCGCAAAACTTCAAAAGTTCTGTACAAAAGGATCAAAGAGATACATTGCATACATTATTTTTCAAACACAGGGAAAAAAAGAAAGTTCACCAAAAGACTTGCTTAGCTCAGAAGCTTTCACTGAAAAAGCAACAAAACCAAAAAGAGAGGTATCTAACAGAAGAAAGCTACAAAATGATTCACCAAACTATCAGAAATTATACTGTCAAAATCATGCATAATGAGTTCCAAAGTAACTTAAAATCTGGAAAATTACCCACAAATGGTAACAGTCATCATCATAATCAGCATAATTGTTGTCTTTCTTCATTGTCCATACTGCAACTGTTTTGGAATCCAAAAAAGCTTCTGCAGCAGAGGCAAGAGTCCGACCAACGCGATCTGAAGCTGCTCCGAACTGTTCAGCCGCAAGCTCACCTGCCCCGTACCTCTGTTATTCAAATTTGCACGAGCAATCAAGTTTGTCGTCCTTCCAATCGGAATCTGCGACTGGACATTGCATCCTATCGCCAGGTCACCATGCCAATCCATGACCGATAACCCGAGAGTCGACAAAGAACGTCCCAAGGGGTAGTCTTTGTCTCTCAACTGCGCCTCCAAACTGCCTCCATAAGCTACGTCTCCCCGGCCAGCCATTGCGCCGCCGGATACAACCATCCGGAACCGTTTGTTGACCACCAGCTTGTCTTCAAATTTCGCACCGGCCGACAACGCGTCCCCGAGAAGAGTAACCGACACTCCGGCAGCAGCCTTGCTTCGTTTGAAATTCGCTAGCATTGTCTCGCCGCGTATAGTGTAAGCCAAGTCTTTTCCGACCGTCTGCATATCAAACCCCATCGAAGTTGCTTTCCCGGATCCGTGCTTTAGAGAGCTAGCTAATTCCATCTGGACATTGGCATCTTTCTTGTCCTTTGTCACCTGGCCTGAGAAGGATACTGGGAATTTGTCCTTGATTACAAGCAGTCTCTCAACATTAATGCCATCGTAACCAATGTCGTGATCCCAGCCGTGAGAATCGAGAACAGGACGCACGAACCATTGGTTGGAGTTATCAAGAGAACGATACCGGTGAGTGGGGTTATCCGAATCAAAAGAAGCAGGCAATGCTAGATCGGGCATAGGAACAGGGACGGAAGCCGGGCCTCCAGTTTCATCTTCTTCAGCGTTATCTCTGTACACAGCAGGCATATCTTTGGCAGCAGCAGCCATCTTCTTCATCAACTTCCTTCGCCTTTTCTCTTCTTTCAATTGCTTCTTCATGAAAAGCTTTTCCCTGTATTCCAACTCCTCGTGGTACGCCTTCCTCTGAGCTTTTGTTAGCTTACTCATCTGGTTCCTAGTCAAACTCTTGAATGGAGGCAACTCATCATATTCCGATGATTCATCCTCGGAATCAGATGAATCGTCCAAATCATCATCCCCGCCATCTTCATCACCGTACTGATCTTCCGGAAGCTTAACCTGAGGCCTAGACTGAAGAAGGGACGAGAGCAGGAAAGGCAAAGGAGGCGCTCTCGAACGAGGCGTATGAGGTTTCCCAGGAGGACTATCTTGTAATTTCAACAGTGCGTTTGCTTCGGCAAGAATCTTGGATGCAAAGGAGAGAAGCAACAAGTGAGGCTTCCAAACCTGACCGTTGGGCAACACTCTCTGCCCGGCTCGATTTGTTCTGCAAGCCGAATGGTTCTCGACTAACGAAACGGGGTTCATCAGCCGCATATCGCCGGCAGCCTGACGGATAGCCTGCTGGACTATGTGAGAGCGCTGAGTGACAAACATGTCGTAACTCGACACAGTACCGTTGGGACCCTCTGGGGGAGCAGATGCGGCGTGCGTCAGGACTACGATGGCGTTGAACCATATCGTGGGGCCGAATATATCTGTGATGGTGCGTAATAGAGGCATGTCGCCGGAATCCCTGGTCTGCATGTCCAGCCGGTCAAGATACAACACAATGTCCGGAGGAGTTTTGCTGATGAAGCGCTTGACGGAATTTAAGATCTTTTCGTTGTGGCGCTGCTCGGACCATGACTGTAGAAGCCCTGGTGTGTCGATCACCCTCACCTTAATCCCTTGAACCGTGCCGACGACATCCTGAACTTTTTTTGTGCCGGATTGGAAAGCATCCGTGTTAAACTTCACCTCGTCGAATATCGAGTTGATAGTTGCACTTTTCCCAACTCCGGACTTTCCAATAACCATAATTGTACAGGAGAAGTCGAGGGGTTCTTGCCCAACTGCCTCGAGCTGTTCTGCCATGGCACTTGCCCGATCAAAACTGAAGGCACCAACACGGCCACCATTTCTACCCCGAAGCTGCTCGGCTAATCCCAGCCTGTATAAAACCTGAGCAACCACAACGTTATGAGGTGTCTGCCCAAGCCTATGTGCAAGCCGCAAAAACTTCACCCTGATCATCTGGAGTTTTTCACGAGTCTCGTCAAACTCCTCTCCTTCCCCATTACTCGACTCGTCAATCTGCTGAGACTGAGCATTGGACATAGTTCCATTAACACGCTGCTGCTGTTGCTGCACAGGTCT
Organism: Linum usitatissimum; assembly: GCA_030674075.2. Classification (NCBI taxonomy): domain Eukaryota; kingdom Viridiplantae; phylum Streptophyta; class Magnoliopsida; order Malpighiales; family Linaceae; genus Linum; species Linum usitatissimum. The sequence continues at coordinate 5,557,551 of JAUJYP020000155.1, read as the reverse complement.
CGGAGCAGGCTCCAGTAGAGGAGCAGCACGGCCAAGACCAGCTGGATGAGCAGGTGGAGGAACAGAACTTGTCATATTTTGAGAGGTAGATGCAACCCTTGGTGGAAGCTCAACTCCACGACCTCGATGAACACCATTTGAATGAGCAGTTTCCACCTCCCGCTTATCTTCAGTTTTGTCTTCTACCTCCCGCTTATCTTCAGTTTTGTTTTCTACCTCTTTAACTTCCACTTTCTCTCCCAATGCCTCAGCGATAACAGTTTTGATGTCACCACCATTCCACTTTTCCTCGACAAGTTCTTCTGTGTTTGCTGCACTTGGAGTACTTGATGAGGGTTGACTAACTTCCTTATCTGAAGAAGATGGGCTTAAATTGGCAGGCGCATCCAAAACAGCCAAAGCAGGTGGGGCTGCTTCTTCCAGCTGGGGTGCATCAAGAACAACTGAACGAGGAACAGCTTCTTTTTCCAGTACAGGCGAGGCTAGAACAACTGAACCAGATACATCTTCAGATCCAGGTGTATCTAGAACAACTGAACCAGATACATCTTCAGGTCCAGGTGTATCTAGAACAACTGCTATATCTTTCACTTCACAACTTTCTTCCTGATTTTCTATGGATGCAGTCAATTTCAGTTCCCCGTTGCTACTCTTTTCTTGCTTTCCAACCATCTCAATCAAATTGTCCCCCAGATGCTCACTGATACTGACTCCTTTCACAGGATCAGCCATTGCAATGTTATGCTTCAGCTCGCCACATTCTTCATCCCTACATACCACATCCAATATAGTAACCTTCTCAGACTCCGCTCTAACCAGGGAATCTTTAGATGGATCATTATCATTCTCCCTCTTCCCACTTTCTGCAGGCAGAATCATAATATCGTCAGAACTAGCCACCACAGCTGCACCATTCGACTCCTCATGCCCTCCATTAACACACGTCCCAGAGAAAACAATGGTTTCCCCGACAGGCTCATTGCTTTCCAATTCCTTACTAGTCCCTCCCTCGTCAATTTTGTCAATGCTCTCACCACCCAACAGAACTTCCACCTTATCTTCAACCACTGGAACCAAATCCTCTAAACTCACAAGCTGTTCAGTTACCCCATCACTAGTTTTATCAATGTTCTCACCACCCATCAGAACTTCCACCTTCTCTTCAACAGCCACTGAAGCCAAATCCTCTGAACTCACAGCTTGTTCAAAGACACCATCCTTTTCCGAGTCCTCACCAATCACCCCATCACTAGTTTTGTCAATGTTCTCACCGCCGATTGACGATTCCACCTCATCATCAACAGCCATGGAAGCTGAACTCTCATCCTGTGAAAGGACACCAGCTGCCTCCACAAATGTTTCCACTTCACTTCCAGCGCCCAAATCCTCATTAGCATCATTAACAACATCAAGATCAACTCCCAACTCAGTTGATACTACCGGACTCGGCAATTTCTCGGGTGAATCAACTGCCTCCTCGAAGACTTCCTCTTCTACACCCTTCGATTCACCGGACTTGACCACATCACCCTTCCCTTCATCATTCTCCTCCACAGTTTCCTTCACTCCACCAGCACTCTCCTCCACTACTGCCTCCTTCGATTCCCCGGACTCAACCGAAGCATGCTTCCCCTTTTCAGCCTCATCTTCCACAGTATCCGTCAATCCACTAGATTCCACAAGAATCTCCTCCTTCGACTCGTCTGAAGCTGCCACAACTCTCTCCTCTAGCGCCTCCTCCAAACCGCCATTCACCACATTGGATTTATCTCCCGGCACATCATCAACAACAACCCTCTCAGCTTCATTCTCCATCCCACGACACACAACAAACCAGAACCCTACATTTATCGACAGGCCAAAAGTCAACAACAACCAAACAAACAAAACCCACAGCTCACTAATTCATCAAGGGTTACAAACAAGAAGAAAACGAAAATGGAAATGAAAATCCTCGTAACTAGTATAGCCTAACCAAAACTGAATATCACTTAAAGAGCTTCCGCTACCATATAACCTAACAAATGGATCTCACAGCGAATACAGCAATCGGGCAAAAACCCCTTCAGATCGTAGAGATGATTAAAAGTATTAGGGTTTTGGGTCATGAAACACGTGATGTAGACAATTACAACCAATCGCAAGCATGTGGAGGACATAGGTAGTGGAAGTGACAAGGGGAAGATGAACCTCACCTGGGTTTGTACCGCCCGAAGAGGAAGTTCAGCTAAGAAACTGCGAACGAGAGAAAGATAGAGAGAGAGAGGGAGAAAGCAGTGATTTTTGGGAGAATTCGCATTTACCAGATAGAGGAAGAAGGAGAGAAGATTGGTGAGAGATTGGACGATGAATCGGACGGCCGAGAGAAATGCTTAGTGTTTGATAATAATATAATCTCTGATATTTTTGAATAAATTAGATTTATTAGGGATTTGATGATGGCTTTAGCCATACTAATAGATACTAATGATAACTAAATTATGGTAATTAATTAATTAACTTTGATTTTGGGTTGGCGGAACAATCTCTTATGATCATGTATTCGTCTTCAATTTTAACCTAATTTATATCTCAAAATATCAACATAAGTTGGTGTCTTTTTACCTAGTACTACCTCCCTCATAGTCATATGGATATCTCACTTTATATTTTTCTTTTTCTCACAAATATATCAAATTGGAATCTACCATATGTTCTAGGAGAATTTGCCGATGAACTAAATACACTTAGATTTGAGTAGCTTTGGCCATTTGATAATTTAGTGAAATCCAATTTTGACAAATTTCTTAAATAGGTGGATATTCATAAGTTCAATCATGCTTTGTGCGTGTGATATTGAATTCAAATTCAATATCATCTAATATCATGGTATTCGAGATATATCCGTGTTTTGAAGCGCGAATACCATGATATTTGAGATATTAATATCACAAAAACTCACGATATTAAAAACTCTCTGAATTTGAGAGTTTCTAATACCATCCCTTCATATCATTTCGTGTGGACCAAAATACCCTTGTATTTAGTGAGACACGTCATTGTGTGGGTGTTTGTCATTATTACACTCATAACTCCAACTTTTGCCTCCCGCTTTGTGTTTTTTCAGTTGTCGCCGAAATTTTGGAAAGGAGAAAAATTGGGTGACCAATAAATCCGGCAACCATAGCAGATTGGCGACATCTTCCTCTCTGCCTTGATCAATTAACGACGACGGTATGTTCTTCAATCGTCCCTTATTAATCGACTACTGCTTTTCTTCTATCTCAAAGATTCTGTCTGATTTGTTTCCAATAATCTATCTCGTTGCCTTCATTCTGATTTCATATATTCGAATCCATACCGGTCGAAGAGTAATTGGCTGCTGGGATAGAATAACTCGATCGAACAGTGAAAGCCACCATCGTCATCACCAACACCAACCTGTCGCCATAGTAGCAACACCTTCCTACCGGCTACCCTCCTCCATACCCACCAGGTGGATACCAATACCCACCAACCAATTACAACTACAATAGTAATTACTCGCGGCCCCAAGCGCCACCGACAATATACTAAAACCACACTGGATATCCGAATCAGCAGGAGCTTAACGTTGTAATGTAGTTCGCCAGAGAATTTTTTATTAAAATGATGATCTTCTTCTTATTGATCTTGCAAAGATTGATGGCAACAAAAGAAGAGCACACAATTTCAACATATAATTTCTTTGATTTTCCCGCATATAATTTATTTGAAAAGCAAAATTATGGAGTCTATATTCTTTAGATTCATTAAAGCAATTATAGGAGAGAGGAAGAGGAATAAAAAGAGAAAAATGATAAGAGTAAGGAGGGTCGTGAAAATAATATTTTTATAATTAAATAATTCCATTTAATATTTTACACCAAACAAAATATTTATAATTTTTTATTTAATATCAATCTCAATCTCAATCTCAATCAATATCATAATATTTTAAATATTATGTACCAAACCATCCCTTACTCATTTTACCATTGAATTAACCTATGAGTTTGTTTAGGAATTTAACTCGTGTTTTTTTAGACATGTTTAACTCCTGTGTTTGAACATTTAATTCATGGACTTCAATCTAACATTATTAACCAATTAATTATCTCCCGAATGACCCATTCAGTCATCCAACCCGACTCGATCTGAACATTTAGTTAACCACTAAATAACCCAGCGGTTCAACCATTTAGGCTGACTCAAGATTCCATATTTGCTTTCCATTTTTGTCTGGATTTAGAAACCGGAGCTCCACCCTTTTCCCTCCGCCGGAATCCAATCGCCGGTCGAGATCTCCCCCCCCCACCCCTCTAGTTCTCCGATCAGTATATCATCGTCCTCAACGCTTGAATCGCTTCTTTTCATGGATCTTTGTTCTAACCAGTCACCAAAGTTGATTTCAGAATTCGGGTAAAAGAGCAACTCAATCTCTGATTCTCTCTTCCTCCCCAATCCAACATCCTGGCAGGCACGAAGATCATCCCTTGTATAGCCGGCGCCATTGTAACCCAATTAACAAACGGTCAGCTCCATCAGGCAGTCACTTCCCTCGAGCTTTTAACCCGCAGAGGAATCCCTCCTCCCTTGCCAAACGCTATCTCTACTCATCAACAAGTGTGCGGAGTCGAAGTCGCTGAAATTGGCGAAATGGATGCATCTCCACTTGAAAGTCACCGGATTGAAGCGTCCCAACACGGTCCTGTGCAACAATTTGATATATATGTACTCTGAATGCCGTGACCATATCGGCGCACGCAAGGTGTTCGACAAAATGTCCCATAGAAACCTCTACTCGTGGAACCGCATGCTCTCTGGGTACACTAAGTTAGGGATGGTGAAACCTGCAAAGAAGCTGTTTGATAAAATGCCTGAGAAAGATATCGTGTCGTGGAATACTATGGTGATCGGGTACGCCAAGGTCGGCCTGTGTGGTGAAGGTTTGAAATGTTATAAAGAGCTGAGGAAGGGTGGGATAGGGTACAATGAGTATACTTTTTCTGGTTTGATGATGATCTGTGTCAAGTATAGAGAAATTCGGTTGACAATGCAGGCTCATCGACACGTTTTGGGCGCGGGATTCTTGTCGAACGTAGTGATATCCTGCTCGATTCTCGATGCTTACTCGAAATGCGGCTGGATGGTGTTTGCCAGCAGGCTATTCGACGAGATGAGATCGAAGAACGTTCTGGCATGGACGACAATGCTGTCTGGTTTTGCTCAGTGTGGGGATATGGAATCAGCTAACAAGGTCTTCAACACAATGCCTGTTAAAAATCCCGTCTCGTGGACGTCTTTAATCGCTGGTTACGCTAGAAACGGGCGAGGTGTTAAGGCATTGGAGCTTTTCACTCGAATGATGGCGGTTCGAGTCACACCCGATCAGTTCACTTTCAGCAGTGTTCTCTGCGCTTGTGCTGGATTAGCTTCACTAAAGCATGGGAAATCGGTACACGGTCATTTGGTACGTATCGGTTTTAGTCCGAATACCATCGTTGTTACCTCTTTGATTGATATGTACTCGAAATGTGGAAGCTTGGATGCTTGTCAGCTGGTTTTCGACGCCATGGATGTTAATAAAAATAAGAAAGATGTTGTTCTATGGAACACTATGCTTTCCACCTTGGCGCAACACGGTCGTGGGGAGGAGGCTATTCGATTTCTTGACGAGATGGTTCGTTTGGGGATAGTACCGAACAGGATAACATTGGTTATCGTGCTTAACGCGTGCAGTCATTCTGGTCTAGTAGAGGAAGGGGTTAAAGTTTTCGATTCCATGACGGGGGATCATGGCATTGTACCGGATGAGGAGCATTACGCTTGCTTGATCGATCTCCTTGGACGAGCTGGAGATTTTGAGGAATTGGCGAACCAGCTCCGGATGCTGCCACCAAGTGAGAAGATTTGGAGCGCATTGCTCGGTGTTTGTAGCATCCATGGGAACATGGAGTTGGGGAAAATGGCAGCTGGACAGCTTATGAAGATGCAGCCTAGATCCCCTGCGGCGTATTTATTGCTGTTGAGTGTTTATGGTGTACTTGGGAGATGGGATTTGGTTGAGAAGGTTAGAGAAATCATGGAGAGAAGGGGGATTAGGAAAGAAGGGGGGGTTAGTTGGATAGAGAAAGGAACATCCATGGCGGCAGAAGAAGAAGAAGAAGCTGTGTGACATCATCATCATCTGAAAGGTACAAGTTCTTCTGAAACTCCATCAGTATAATCTGTAGAATTCAGATAGGGAAATACATTGAATGATAGCTACGCTTCACATTCTTTTTTGATGTTATACCAAACTGGGTTTTTACTGAATAAACTAGTGCACTGAGTGTTCCGAAATGGTTGATTCGAGATGGTATAGATCAGCAAATTTACAGGAATGAATCAGTCTGAACTTGTTGATTCGAGATAGTCCAGATCGGTTCGTGTAACCATTTATTTGAATGAGGATTACACTCTGCATGGTCATGACTATGAGTACTCTCGACGAATTCGCGATAATGAGTTGTCCGGAATGGTTGATTCCGATATAGGTCCATATTGCCCACTTTTCGAAACTAGACCACACAAACGGAGGCTTAGAATCAAAGCGAAGTAATCAACAGCAAACCAGTGTTAGTTCATGATTCATTTGTCTGTAACTTGGATTTTGGAATCTTCCATGCACTTTCCTAGTAAAAGGTAAGAAGTGATGAGTACTACAGGCAGAGACAACTTAGAACCCTATATAGTGCACACAAAGAGATTTCTCATTTGTCCACATACATCAACACTCTTATCAAATAATCGGTTTTCGAGTTTAGGACGAATCCTGATAAAATACTGGGTCGGATATAAAAGATATTCGATCAAGAATCTGAGGTTGTGTTACAATACCAAGGGAGGACTGGGCAAAGACTCGGGATGTCCAAGCTTGACTTCGAGCTCGCCTAAAATGTAACGAGTTAATCTTGAGCACAATGAAAATTTGGCTTAGCTCGATTCGTAAACAACCCTAGTCTCTCCTATTCTCCGTTAGTTTGACTTCAATTTTTGTTAAGTTAGATAGGCCATGTCAAGTTGCCATGTCGTTGCGAACTCAACATCATCTTTCATTAAATAAGGTCTACGCCAGAAGAAAAAAAAACCTAAAAGCATATATTTAAGCGATTATATTAACATATTCCCTCATATCATGCTATCTTGACGTACTGAACCGGTTACGTACCAATTTTCACGGTTGGACCGATTCACTATCTTGACCTACTACTGTCATCATTGCCCCATGATTACACTTTATGAAGTCTCACTTTACTAGATTTGGATTAGACATCAATGTACTTTGTCTACATGTCACCTATCCAAAACTTGAAAACTTATTTTTTGAGAGGTACGGGTCCAGTCCTTCAATTTGACAACTCCAACACTTTCGTACATAAATTTTGAGTGAACATCACTTTACTCCATGTTTCCTTTATTGGATCCCTGAAATGTGACAAACATGCTTCAACATTAGTTGATCGATCTCAGCTATCAACTACTTTCAGCATATCATGTAATAATTAGTACCAAGTTCGTATATCTTTGTGCTTATTGCTTTTGTGCTGTACGGGCTGTGTCGAGCTGAAATATTACTTAACTTGAAGTACGTTCACAGTCGAGTTGTTATTTAAATTAGCTACAATTCGAGCGAGTCATTATATTCGAGCGAACTATGAAACACGATCATCTCACAGAGTAAATCACATTTTCTAACCATCTTGGAAGTCATATGTTTGAGCCGGCTACCAAGTCACACATACAAAAATAACCCGCTATTCAAACTCGCCGAACCAAAACCACCTATTGACTCGAGCACAACTCGTCCAACAATCGAGCAAACTCATAAGCCACCTAACTTATCATTGTATTATGTCACGGATTTATCGAGTTATCAACATGTTTCGAAAAAATATTTACATTCTTCCTAATTTCCTATATATAAACGTAAGGCCAACGGTAAATTAGCTTTATACCTTAGATTTTAATCTTGTAAAAAATTAGAGCAAATCCATTTCCGCCATTACAATTTCTGAATTCTCTCAACCAAAATTCTTCCTCTCTCCATTTTCCTCTCTTGCCGGCGGTGATACCTCCCGCCCCCCTCCATCTCCGCCGCCGCCACATTTCCCCCAAATTCAGGCGGTAAGGACAAACAAATATAAAGAAACACAAACCAGAGCATTCGGAAAACCCGAAACCCGTCACGGAGGATCCGAAAACCTGAATTGGGAAGATTAAACCGCCGTCGTTTTAGTTTCTGGTCCGCTTTTGGCCATGGCGGACATAGTAAAGGAGATCCTGGCACGGCCGATACAATTGGCCGACCACGTGACGAAGGCCGCTGATGAGGCGCAGTCGTTCAAGCAAGACTGCCAGGAGCTGAAATCCAAGACGGAGAAGCTCGCCACGCTCCTCCGGCAGGCGGCGCGTGCGAGCAACGACCTTTACGAGCGGCCGACGCGCCGCATCATCGACGACACCGAACAGGTCCTCGACAAGGCCCTGACGTTGGTGATAAAATGCCGAGCCACAGGGATCATGAAGCGGCTGTTCACGATCAACCCGGCCGCCGCGTTTCGGAAGCTCTCCGTCCAGCTTGAAAACTCCATCGGCGACGTCTCCTGGCTCCTCCGCGTCTCCGCCTCGGGAGACGACGACGACGAGTACCTCGGACTCCCTCCTATCGCGGCGAACGAACCTATTCTGTGCCTGATCTGGGAGCAGATCGCGATTCTGTACACGGGGGCGTCGGAGGAGAGATCCGACGCGGCGGCGTCGCTAGTTTCTTTGGCGAGGGATAACGATCGGTACGGGAGGTTGATAATCGAGGAAGGAGGAGTTCCGCCGCTGCTGAAACTGGCGAAGGATGGGAAGAAGGAAGGTCAGGAGAATGCGGCGAGGGCGATTGGTTTGCTCGGAAGGGATCCGGACAGCGTGGAAGCCATTGTTAATGCAGGTGCCTGCAACGTGTTTGCGAAAATGCTTAAAGAAGGGCATATGAAGGTTCAGGCGGTGGTGGCTTGGGCGGTTTCCGAGCTGGCAGCAAACCACCCTAAATGTCAGGACCATTTCGCTCAGGGGAATATAATCCGGTTCTTGGTTAGCCATCTGGCTTTCGAGACGGTTCAGGAGCATAGCAAGTACACGATCGCGAACAATAATAAGCAGACTTCGATTCACTCGGTTTTGGTCGCGAGCAACTCGAACGAGTTGGGGAGGGAGTCGGAGGAGGATCAGCTCACGGTCTCGAAGATCGCGCACCCGATGAATAACCAGACCACGAGCCAGATGCACAATGTGGTGAATACCACGTTGGGGAGTAGTCATAATGTTAAGACCGCCGCCGCTACAGGCTCCGGTCCAGCTCCTACAACGGCTGGTAATGCAGCTGCCGTCGTAGGCAAGAAGCCGTCATCTTCGACGTCGTCAACAACAACAACACATAGTCCTCAAAAGAACAATAACAAAAAACACCATCGTCATCGGAATGGCAAGGACAAACGCGGTCCCCACCACCATGTCCAGTTATCGGGGACGAGCATCAAGAAGAGGGAGCAAGAAGACCCGACTACGAAGGCCAGCATGAAGGCAATGGCCGCCAGGGCACTGTGGCAGCTAGCGAAGGGGAACGTGATAATATGTCGGAGCATAACCGAATCCAGAGCGTTGCTCTGCTTTGCCATCCTCCTCGAGAAGGGAGAGGAGGAAGTGCAGTCGTACTCGGCCATGGCACTGATGGAGATCACCAATGTGGCCGAGCAGCACGCCGACCTGAGGCGGTCGGCTTTCAAGCCCACCTCCCCGTCAGCCAAAGCCGTGGTGGACCAGCTCCTCAAGGTGATCGAGGCAGCCGAGTCCGAATTCCTAGTCTCGTGCATCAGGGCAATGGGAAACCTAGCCAGAACGTTTCGAGCCACTGAGACTCGAATCGTGGGGCCCTTGGTCAAACTCCTGGACGAGAAGGAGGCAGACGTGATGATGGAAGCTGCGATTGCCCTGAACAAGTTTGCCTCGACCGAGAACTTCCTCTGTGTGAACCACTCGAAGGCGGTGCTCGCTGGCGGAGGGACCAAACACTTGATTCAATTGGTCTACTTTGGGGAACAAGTGATCCAAATCCCTTCCCTAATACTCTTGTGTTACATCACCATGAATTGTCCTGATAGTGATGTTCTAGCCAATGAGGAAGTGTTGATTGTTTTGGAATGGTCAACAAAGCAAGCCCACTTGGTGGAGAACCAAACCATCCAAGAGTTGTTGCCTGAGGCCAAAGGTAGGTTGGAGCTTTATCAATCAAGAGGGTCAAGAGGGTTCCATTGAAAATTCAAATATTAGGGGTTGTTTCTTCTTACAACTTTTGTACTATACAAAGTTCGATTTGGTTCATGGATTTTCTCTCTTCGATCAGAAAGAGAGAAAATCGAAAGGAACATGAGGCGAACAATGTATGTTGTTGGACTAGTAGATTGTGGAGTCATTCTCGATGAAACATTTAAAGCACGATCAATTTGTATAGACGGAAGAAGAAGATCAGAACTTTCGCGCTCAAAATGGGTTGTTTGTAAAGATAGATGATTCTTTGTTTATTGATTTTTTCAATGTGTGATGTTTCCTCGTTTCTTTTTCCTCCGTTCTGGTGTAATATTTGACGAGTCTATCGGTCCTTGTCCATGGAGTCTGCCTTTATCCACTATGACGAGTCTTCTCAACCAGGAATGTCGCTTGATGCTTACATCTTCCACATGGATTTCGATCATTCAAATTCCGCATCAGATAGTGACACGTGAGGCTTTACGTTACCGAGACACGCATCACTCGATCTATGTCAGTGTCCTATTGTCTTCCCCGTTGCTTGTATTCGTGTTTGTACTTGCTCTAAAAAACCGTTCATAACGTAATAAGATAAAAACTCATAACAGAAAGACAAAATCAATGAATTAGGAGCTCTTAACAATAACAATATATCAGATTAATCATGTTTATAAATCGATCGATCCGGTCATAATTATCTCGAAAACACAGAGCATATGATCGGCTAGAGGACAAATCGATGAACAGGGGGGACAATTCAGTATTCTGAAGCTTGCAATCTACGGATCTGATTGACCAACCGACTCACGTTTGTTGGTTGAAACACCGGTAAAGCTTGAAACCAAACACAACCCTACAAGGTGGATTTTTGTTTGCTCTTTCCAATTGTCGGCTAACGTTTTGGAATAAGGGTTGTGACATGTTTTTTTGATTGCTTTCTTCATGAGTGAAATTAGCTAGGGTTTGATTGAGATGTGACTTATAGAGTGGTTGTGTTTCTTTTTTGCGAGGTGTTGTGATGGTGTGTGTTTGACGGAAACAGACGAATCGTGATGCCTATTTTGTAGTACGTTTACAAGTACTGGTTTTTCGGCGTAATGAAAAAAGTATGAGTTTTCTATGGGATAAAATACGGTAATTTAACTACAGTGAGATTAAATGTACGTAGTGTTGATGACATATTCTGTTAAGACGGTGGATTTGAGGGGTGTTTCAGAGATTAAAAAGAGAGATGATATCATTTAGTATTATAAATATACGTTTAAGTATCGAGGTTAGTATAAGACTAAATGCAATGTAGATATCGTTTAGTATCATAGATGTGTCAAACTATCTACCGAAGCTCGTTGGTGAAGGCTTTAGCATTAGCGTTGGATGTTTTTCGATGGGTGACATGAGGTGATCATGGACAAACATATCAGATCAATTTGTTAGCTCGATTGTTAGACGATGGTATATGTCGTGAATTCTTAAAGACTGTCAGGGCACTCATTAAAGACCGACATTATTCATTTATCCAAAACAACTAAGGTTTCGAAGTTTTGCCAATTTAGCTGTTTTATATCTAGTACTCCTCAATCCTGACATTAACTGTGAATGTTCAATCACTTATTGACTCCCTCATGCGTCTTATAAGAAATCACCTTAAAATTAAAGATGGCAATTGATAGATATGAGTACGGGTTTAATATATCCATCATCCGCTCGTCTACTCGTTGGGTTTTATTCGTACCCATCTGTTTTGTTTAAACGGACATAATATGAAAATCATCCCCGCCCCTTTACGGGTTTTGGATTTAACCATTTAATCGAATAATACCCGGATACTAAAACTAAAATATTTAAAAAAAAGAAAAAGAAAAACTAAAATGTTGAACAATAAACCCTACCTAAAATTTTCCAAACTACAAATTAATTATTGGCAATCAAATATAGAAGTAATAAGAATTCCTTTTTCAGAAAAATAAATAGAATTTTTCTTACTACTTGAGTTATTAATTTTCATTGGTTTTATATGTATTAATAGCTACACGAAATCCTTTTAAGTGGTGGGTATCCGTCGATGGGTTACGGGGCAGATACAATCAAACCCATCACCGCCCGTTACCCAATATAAATGGGTACTGGTCTATCCGTACCCATCAATTACTCGTATTGACCTAGTATTACCCTCCCAAACCGAATGGGTTTTTGATAATTATCTGGTTTTCGGACTATATTGCCAAGCCTGCTTAAAATAATCAAAAATACATTAAGAGAATTGCTTAACAACTAATCTGAATATCCAAATCGAATCATTCATTAAACCATCAATCGCAAAATATTTTTATATAAAGATAATTCCATGACGATTCAATCATAAGTTCATGATTTTACTTCTATTGACTCATTGAAGCTAACATCATAAACTTCACTATTTAATCCAAACCCTTTATATTTTTGCAATAAAGTTTTTTGTTTAGTTAAAGTCCTTCATAGTCATAGCTCATAGCCAATTTCAATTTGGACAAAAAGAATGTATAGTTGACGAGTCAAACCGTATGTTTAGACGTTGCATGGGCCTTAATCCTGACAGCCCAATTGTTAGTGCTCCCAATCTTGTGGGCTTCCCTTGGACCTGAAACAGACAGCCCACTTGTTGGTGTTCTCAATCTTGTGGGCTTACCCGGATTATCAACCTGAAACCGAATTGAGACCCATTCACCCGAAAGCACACCGTTAATCGAATCGAATAACATGTACCTAAACAACGTACTATTTGGTGTGGATCCCACCTTAAGTTATCAGTTGGGCTACTCTATTTGAATGAGACAATGTAAGTATGTCTATTAGGATAACTATGTGATCAGACGGCTTGACTTGCGTAAGTTGTCTCTCAGCTAGCTATAAAATCATGGTGTTCAACACTCACATGTAACACAATCGCATCGAGTCGAGTTTTGACATACGGTCGAATCAATACCATGAATAGATGTCATGCATATATCTTTACTTTCATTTGGTATAACATACTCTCTCTTTATTCAAGGTAGGGCATACAACAAAAGGAGTATAGAATCATAAATAAAAGAAGTTGTACATTCAATGGGTAGAAGGACCGCAATTCAAAACGTGGGTGGTTGTAATTGTTTTCCATAAATGGTTATAGGAATATGATTCTTACCTTTACAAGATTGACCACTCCCAATGAATAATATATTTTAGTGGTCCATCGATAAAAAATGATATCATATCAGACAAAATTCATGTTAATTGTTATTAGGTTGTGTTTGAAGTCGTGTTAACTTTTAATAATTTTTCATATTTTAACTCTAATTCAATTCACATATCGTAAACCTCCTAACCTTCGACCCAATGCTATTTCGAAAATCCCACCCATGCATTCATATAATTGACTAGTCCAATCATACTTTGACCATGCCTTTGACTAGTCTTCTACCATCTCACATTCTCCAAACCCTAGGCAACCAAAACATGAAAAGAAAATTGTACATCAGATATTTTCCTTGCTGGGCCCACAGGCTTCTACAGATACGGCCCATAACTGAAACCTCTTAGCCGTCCGATCAAACAACCCTACAGCAATCTACAGACTCCCGCGTGCGATTACTCGTCCTCAAATAACGACGTGGCACCGGATCGTTCCTCCCCTCAGTATAAAACCACCTCTTAACGAAGAGATCTTTCTCTAAGATTTGCTCTCTAGGGTTTTTCAAATTGATCTGATCGGCGGCCAAAAAATGAGTGACAGACTATCGGGGAAGGTGAAGTGGTTCAATGACCAGAAGGGCTACGGCTTCATCACTCAGGATGACGGTGGCGAGGATCTCTTCGTTCACCAGTCCTCCATCCGTACCGAAGGCTTCCGCAGCCTAGCCGAGGGAGAAGAAGTCGAGTACCAGATCGAGAACTCCGATGACGGACGCACCAAGGCCGTCGATGTCTCCGGGCCCAAAGGAGCTCCTGTTCAGGGTGGATCTGGCGGCGGAGGAGGCGGTAGAGGCGGCGGAGGTCGCGGATACGGAGGAGGCGGCTATTCAAGCGGCGGCTACGGAGGTGGCGGCGGATATGGAGGAGGTGGCGGTGGATACGGTGGCGGAGGAGGTGGATATGGTGGTGGTGGAAGAAGCGGGGGCGGTGGTAACGGGTGCTACAGCTGTGGCGAGTCTGGCCACATGGCTAGGGACTGCCCTACCGGAGGCGGCGGTGGTGACAGGTACGGAGGAGGTGGCGGCGGTGGAAGGTATGGAGGAGGTGGCGGCGGAGGACGCGGTGGTGGTGACCGTGGTTGCTACAACTGTGGCGAGAGTGGCCACTTCGCCAGGGAGTGTCCCACTGCCGGCGGTGGACGTTGATCTCCTTCCGATCAAGTGTGTTTGATTTCAGGTTGTGAATCTTATTTCACATCTTGCAAATCTGTTGTTCCAAATCGTTAGTGATTGGCCTTTGTTTTTTAAATTTCAGTATGTTTGGATTATGATTGTGCTTTTGTCTCTCGGATGTTTGGATCGATGTTGGTTTTTGATCTTGTGATTGCTTATGCTCTGTGAAGAAAGATCTCTTAAAGGTCTTTTCTCTGATGGGTGTTTAAGCTTTTTGTTAGGGTTAGTAGTCAGCAGTATAGAGAGATCAATGGAGTTGAATGTGATGTGATGTGGATCTTGATCTTTGGTAAAAGAAAACTCTCGACTGTTCTTCTGAAGTGTTATCATACACAGATTCTATATATATGGGAATGGTTATCAGCTTGTTCAAATTTACTCTTATTCTCCTTACTGATCTGATTAATGGTTATCATATGGTCTTATTGTTAGCAGTTCCATTCCAGTTTGCTTTATTCTATGGTTGATTATACTGTGTTAATTTCATGAGAACACAGATAGTTCTGACATTGCAGAATCTCTGAATGGTTTGATACACCGATCATGTTTGCTTTACTTATCTCTCTTCGGTTGATTATCTTATCCTATGAATTTCATGAGAACCCATATGGTTCGAATTGGAGAATCTCTTTATGATCGTTGCTCTGATACACAGATTGTGTTTGTGGTGATGGATTGATGCTTGCTTTTGTTCTTCAGCTCTCTGAGTTTTGACTTGTTGATGATGAGAGGAATGAGATGCTTGCTCTACTTAATCATAGATGGCTTTTCATGCCTACTTTTTTTGCTTACAGATTCCTTCAAGTTGGTGGTGGGCATATCTCACTATCTGATTATTATTTTCTCATTGTTCTTTCTTATTGGTTGCTTTCACAATATCCAATCCTTATATAAGCAAGCATCTGGCTTTCATGGCTTGCTTCCCATGTGATGCTTTGAAGCTTACTTTAATTCCTTCCTGCAGTAAATGGATTCTTTCCTGTACCATTCCGATCCCATTTCTCTTCTGGGTCTATTCAGCGTAGTGATACTTTTTCAAAGCTCAAACCTTTAGAGATGTTCATGTTTTCTGCTTGTGACACTTCATCTGACTTCATATTTTCTCAGAGATGCTGAAATTTTGCAAGTTGTGATTAGGAAATGTGATCTTAGTGTTTTAGATCTTCAATAAGCTACCTAATATTACTTGATCCAAAATTTCAATGGCTGTCGTAGTCTTAGCTAGTGGGGGTTTGAATCTGATTTGGTTTGTGCATGGAATCGTCGAATTATATGTATGGCCTATCCTAGCCGGCAAAGAATCAAAGTGTGAGTGAATCTCGTTTGAATCATTGTTCACTCTGTTGGGTTGACGTACTAGATGAGATGTCTCGGGTGATATTTACAGAGTAAGTTGCCATTTACCTACTACTGAGGGCATTTGGTCTAGTGGTATGATTCTCGCTTTGGGTGCGAGAGGTCCGGAGTTCGATTCTCCGAATGCCCCTAATTGTTTTAATAACTCCGCATTTAGTTCTCAAATGAATGCTCGAAACCTCAGTATGATCAATCATGCACAGTTTGCATCGCATGCCTGCCTTCGTTGATCTTCATCCATCACAATTGACATCCCCTGTCTGGGTTCTCTCTTAATTCTCTGCACCTTTGGTTACTGAAAACGGAACCACTTTCGTTCGGATCATCGTTTGCTCGAAAAGCCATACAGATTCTCTTCCCCCCTTCGCCATGTTGTGCAGCCTTCCATATAACAATGGAGTTCGAAGATATAACTCGGTCATACTTGATATCATCTTCGACACTTCTGAATCCATCGGCATCAATACCTTTCCTTCCTTCCCAATTTTGCGACCAATTAAGAGGAAGATGATGATCGTGGAGAAGAAGAGCAATGGTCTAACCCATACGGATGATTTGATCATTGACATTTAATGAAGGCTTACGGTGTCCGGCCTCCGACGACTATGGTGCGTAAGCAAATCTTTGAACACAACTCTTGCAAACCCTAAATTCGTTTACCGGAGCCTCTTCTCCTGCCATAATGCACAAGAAGAAGACCCGAACACTCATATCTTAATCACCTACCAACCTGATCATGATGAAGAACCACCAAATTATTTTTATACTAGCCTCCCCTACGATTCCCTCCTTGACAATAACGGTAATGCTACTTCTCAAGAATTCCCACATCAGCAACCCTACATTTCGGTGGCCGGCTGCAATGGAGGGTTGATTTGTTCACGGTACGATCCGTATGCGAATTTCAGTTTGTTTAATCCGGCCACTTGCGAGACAAAGATGCTTCCTCCTCTGCCTCAAGATTTACGTAATGATAATGAAGAGACGCTGGTGGTACTGTTCAATACATCAAAGGAGGTGTGGGTGTTGCAGCAGTTGGATGTCGAGGAATCCTAGTGCAAGCTGTTTACTGTCCCGCTCCTACCAGTGATGTGGTGGCCTATTGGACTGTGGAAGCATGATGGTAAAGTGGTACGTGTAGATAAAAACGACAACGTTCTGCAAGTGCTTGATATCACAACAGCCCCAGCCCAAACTTCTGCTCTGCAGCTCGCATCTGATGACCGGTGCAAGATCTATGGTGCACAACTTACAATCTATACTCCATCCAAAAAATCATCATCTTCTAGGCAATAGAAGAAACCATGTTCTACTTCGCGCAGTCCGTATGTTTGTCGGAATACTCATTGGGTTCCTTTTTGGATTCCGAATGTTCGTTAAATGGTATCACACGACCAAACTACTTGAAAAAAAATAATATGTTGACCAAAAATCGTTGCAAACCGGATAGGCATAGCTAAATGTTCAAAACTAGTGGGGACTTGATACAAGACATTCTGACTAGGTTTTTAAATTTCATAGGCCATATTAGAGTTTGAATTATCGAATAGAGAATCGATACATTCGGTTGTTCATCAAAATTTTAAGGTGAAGTTCCATCTATCAATAACCTTTCTTCCAACTCCTATGTACATACAAGAAAAAAGCACAAGCCCTTTTTCACTTGGGGGATTTAGCCTTGAGATCAGCAGCGCTCGCCTTGGCGGCTGCTTTCGCCAGAGCTGATGGCTTGAAAGAACTCTTTGGGTTCAAAGCCTTCCTTATCTTGAACACTGCCCACGCTGTTCCGATCGCATGTCCTGCTGCGTCGAACCCTTCGTTAGTCGCCTTCCCGGCTTGTTCTCCGTACCTACATTGCCAAATCCGACTCAGCACATATTCAGGACTATAGTTCGCGCCACGTCTATCTATCGAGTCCTCCCTATCTTGCCAGTAGATACAGTGAATGCAAAAGCGACATGTGGCTGTCGACGAGCGGCATCAGCTCGGTCGAAAAAACACTCATTCATGACTCGGCTCGGTCGAAAAAAACTCATTCATGACTCGGCTCGGTCGGAAAAGAACTCATGACTCGGCTTGACTCGAGAGTCACTCGAATACTAGCTCGAGTCAATGGCTCATTAATAGACTATATACTACTTAATGCAATATATATTTTGCCTCAAATACCAAATATAATAAATCAAATGTAACCTATGATTATGCTAGTGAAAATGCAAGTGGTATACCGTATATTATTTAGGTTTAACTACTTTCAATTGAAATTCAGCTCAAATTGAACACATCATGAGGTTCTAATAAGCAAAATTCGAGTTGAACTCAACTTGATTTTTCAAAGATAGTCAACAAGTTAGGCTTGAATAGGCTTGAACACGAGCTAAAATTTTCTTGGTAACGAGCCAAATTTGAATATAGTGAAGTTAGACTCGGCTCGATTCATGAACATTGGATGGGGGACTTACTTGTGGGAGACGAGTCCAGTTGTGACTACTGAAGAGGTGGACATTACATTCTTCCCAGCAACTTCAACAGCATCGCAAATCTTGTCTGCATAGGAAACGACGTCGGTTAGATGGATAAACCGATGAAGAAAGCCTAGAAACTATGACTGCTCTTTGTATCTTATAAGGAGGTTTTGCAAACTTACTGAACCCGTCCAAGGAAGCAAGGACGATTTCTCCAGGCAGGAGGCTGAAGAACTTCTTCCCTACTTTCGAGTTCACAACCAGACACTTTGACTACCCCTGTTAGGATTCCTAGAGCCACTTTCTCGGACATTTTCGTCAGCTTCTTAACCCTGTAATGTCAATGTGTCTCAGTGTCAGTTCCATTTGGCCGTAGAGTTAGTGTCAAATTGCAGCAAACATGGAGGGATAGTGCCATGTTAGATTTCGAAATAGTTTGGGTCAGACCGGAAAAATACCAGTTGGACTGGTCAGACCGGTCAATATGATATTTAAATCAGTCACCAGAGTGCAAGAAAATACAGACCCTGTGAATATACAACTAACTTAAGCAAGCGAAGTTCAACAGCCATGATCACCCGGTTTAGCAGGTATAGCAGTTGACTCCTATCACTACACAACCCGGTCAGCTGAGATAAAAGTTGACTCAAAGAACACTACACAACTCGGTTAGCCGATATAGCATTTGACTCGGAGCGCACTACACAAACCGGTTTGCTGGTATAGCAGTTGACTCGAAGAAAAGAACACTACAAAACTGGGCTAGCTGGTATACCAGTTGACTCAGAGCACACTACACAATTCGGTTAGTCGATATTGCAGTAGACTCGAAGCACACTACAACAACCCTGATATAACAGTCGACTCAAAGAACACAATAGAACCTGATCAGCTGACATAGCAGTTGACGAACACGCTACACAACCCGGCTAGCTTATATAATCGACTCGAAGCACAAAAGTAGAAACTTTGACTCAAGAACTGTTAGCAGTTTACTCAAAGCACACCAATGACAACACAAACTAGAGACTTTGAGTCAAGAACTGCCTCAGCAAGTAATTCCTACAGATGAAAAGTTTCAAACTTCACAAAGTCAACAATCACCCCGACACAAAATTCAACTTCCCTCGTCGAAATCAATAAGGAAAGTGGAGAGTAAAGATCTAACCTTTTGATCCTCCTCAGAGTCCCAGGATGAACCTCAACACAGTCACCTTTCTTCATCTTCCTAATGAAGAAATCATTCCCCCACTTTAACCTCTCAGTAGTGACATCTCCACACCAAAGGATCCCCTTAATAACGTGTCCCGAACCGGCTGCAATCATCCTAGCCAACGAGCTGCTGTAGTCCTCCACGTTCGGGGCCAGGACGGTCCAATAAGCCGCGGAACTCTCCTTCATCAGCTCCTTCTTCTTCCCTTCTTTGCTGAACTCCTCCGGCGTAGTCTCCCTCGCCACAGTCCCATCGATTATCTCCGATCCCTTGATTTCGTTGTTGGACACTTCCTGCACCGTGAATGCGCTGTAGCTCTCCAGCACCTTGTCGAATTCGTGAAGTAGTGCCTCTTGCCCTTTTGAAGCAAAGGTCACTCCATAGTTTAGTAGCTCCTCCTCCTCGGATCGATCGTTCACCTTCAGGGATCGGAAGTCAGTGAAACAAAACAAGTTAGATTAAATTCGTAGGCAAAACTGCTGGAGCACACCAATGTATATGAATGAGAACTTCATTTCTAGGTCAGATTTGCCGGCAGAACTACTAAAACAACGAATCACGACTTAATATCTAGGTCAAATTCCAAGGTAAAACTTCTATGCCACACGGATTAATATACAAATCAACACTTCTGTAGGTCGAATACGAAGATCGAACTACTTACAAAGGAACTTACATGAATCAGAACTTCATTGGAAGGCGAATTCAAAAGTCAAACTACTTAACACACCAAATTTATATGAATTCGAACGCTCATTGACTATATCGAATTCGAAGGCCATGAATAAGAACTTTCTTTCTAGGTCCCATTTTACAGGCAGAACTACTAAAAATACGAATCAGCACTGAATTTCTAGGTTGAACTTCGATAATACGCGAACTAACATTTGAATCAGTACTTCTGTAGGTCGAATTCAAAGATCGAACTACTTACATAGGAATTTACATGAATCATACGAGTCAAAACTTGATCCCAAGTTCGAATTTGAAGCCCGAACCACTTAAACATGCCAACTAAAACGATCCAGAGTCGCAGTCAAAATCCAAAATACTTAGAACACATCAAATTTAACAACCACAAGTCCACAACTACTGTAAATTCAATCTCTTTACCTCATCTTCTTCATAATCCCCAAATTCCTGGCTTCCGGAAGGAACCCTAAGAGTGAAGAAGTAGTGAGACTGATCGAGCTTCACAGCAGCTTCATCCTTGGCCAGCGGCCACTGGATGTCGCCACCAATTCGACAAAATGCCGCAACGACTGTATCGCCTTGCTTGAAGCTGACTATGTCCAGATCCCCGCAGGCAAGCTCCACGCTGCGGTCTTTCTCGATCAGGTGGACTATGGCTCCCGGGATTCTGATCAGAAGCTCCTCGTTAGGAGGGGCCGCCGCCGCCGACTCGGCCGCGGCGGCGTCGGTCTCGTCCGGAAATAGCTTCTCGGCGAGATCTGATACGTCGACTGTCGGGTAGAGGGACGGTGAAGAAGAAGTGGAAGTTGAGGAGTTGGGTTTTTCTGGGTTTGTGAGGTCGATTTCTGGGTAGAGGGAGGTTTTCTTTGAAGACTCCATTTTTGTTTAGCTTGGATCGATCTTTTCAAAGGTTTTTAAAGAGAGATCTCTTGCAGGGGAAGCAAACCCGTGTCGGTTTTTTTTGGGGAAGACGAAGAAGGAGAGTACACGTGGCAGGAGGATGTCGACTGGTGAATTTACATTTCTTGATTAACCTTTCCCGCGCTTTGCTAATCTCATTCTCAGGTCGGCAGTGGAAATAAATAAAAACACACGAGGTATTTTTGTCGGTCAAGAAGAAAGGTAAAAAGTGCAAAATTGTCACTTGAGTTTCCATTTGTTGACAGATGAGTCACTTGTCGGTTTCATGTAAACGAAATTAGGGATCGAGAGAGTCATTACGCAGCAGAGGCGTTGGAGGCCGGGCATCGTGAGCCTCCGTTGAATGTCGATGATCAGATCCTCCAGAAAGTACAGATTACTTCGAATACTGCTGCTTTCTGTTGTTGCCAACGTCGAGTTCTTCTTCACCCTCTTCTTCTCCATCACCATCTTCATCACCGATTCAATCTCTCATGGATGAATGTGTGTACCTGTATTATTTACTGGAACTCAAGACAAAGAAAAGAGCTACGAGGAAAGAACTAACATATATACCAAAAATCAAAAAGACCATTTGGGAGAAGCAATCAATGTAAGAATTTTAGGAAACTTGCATATAGAAAGAAAAATACATTTGTGTTATTACTTCATAGATACCAACAAAGGCAATTAATTGAAGGAAAAAAAGAGCAACATTAAATAAGAGACAAAAAGATTCCTTTTGAGATCCCATCCCTCCTATTCTTATTTACAATCCATAATCATAAAACTTCTTTTCATTAGGGCAAAAGATAAGAGGGCAAGCTCCAGAGACCCCCCTTCTGCGAGACCGAAACAAAATCCACTCCCCCGCTCTACTTCTCACAGCCAAATCCAAACCAAATCCAAACCTGAACAAATTACAAGGAACCATTTGTCATAAAAGGCAAAGGAAAAAGGACCGGTTCGTCGAAAAGGACAAGTACGAGGACTAACCTCGCAGAAGAAGACATGGTTCCTGGAGCTCTCTATCTCTCTTTACTCCTCACTTATATAAACAGTTTGCTTGGGAGTCGAAAAAACCCAAAGAGGCCCTCAGGACAAGTCGAACGAGCCTTGCCCTTCGCTGATCGCATAGACTAGCTTCTTATACATTATTTCCTGTTCCGAGGATAGTTTCGAACAAAGTGAGAACGTGGAAACAGCGATAGACGGTTGAAAATAAAGCGAGAAAACGACAGGGACTGTTACCTTTGTAGAGTATGGAGGAAGCTTGAGATAGTTGGCACAGGTCATGACGCTAGGGAGGTCATCGTCTGCAGATTCTTGGGCCGCAGTGCCGTTGGAAGGTGCATTGGATGCAGTTGATGAATGCTGCACGAGAAAGGGTCCAACGAGACGAAATTAGATTAAAAAGGAGTTTCATTCGTAGTGAAGAAACAGAAGTTTTGATCGTCATACCTTTCTAACGATGGTCAACTTTGGATTCAACACAGCCAGACCACCGGGAGGAAGCCTAGGTGCGCCGGTGACGAACTGACAGAAGGATCGCTGCTGCTCCGGTGTGAACTCCCCCATAATCTCCAGCAACTAATTGATAAGAAGAAAACAGAACATAAGCACAATGAGCAAACTCAGACAGCCAAAACGGATTAAATCAAGATTCGAATACAAATCGTGTAAAGAGGCATTACGTTGAGAATTGCAGGGCTCTTGGCGGTGTAACCGTGATCGAATTTGATGTGATCCACCAGGGTCTCGGCCTGAAAGAAAGTTGAAAGCATGTGTCAAAATATTACTTTAGCCTAGCACCTTCAACACAGAAACTGAAAAATTAGAAAGGGTTTCGGTAGTTTAGTAAATTACCTCCCACAGCTCTCTACGCCCACAAAGCAAGTTGTCGAGTTCAAGTGGAGAAAAGATTTGCAACGATGCTAGATCGAATACCTATATTTCAGGCACAAGAGCAATATAAGGTTTAAGAAAGATTGAATTAAGGACACACGGAAGCTGCTGAAACATTAGAGCATGGGTATTCAGTAGATGGTAGTTCACCTGATTGAACCCTGACCTAAATGCATCCATTTGACGAGTAATTCCAGTCTTAACAGTAGCGTCAACTACCAACGATATATAATCTTCCAAGTTATTGATATCAACCTGCAAAGAGAAGGAAAACCTTACACTGTAAGCGAAAAATAACAACAGCAGAAGCCTAAATGGTTTTCATGCAAAAACAAGTGTTCTAAACAACATGTATCTTACAGTTTGATCCCCCGTCTTCAAAGTGTAGTCTGGATAGCCAGGTAGAGTAAAATCCAAGCAAAGATCTTCAACATTAGCCCCACGGAACCGTAAATCAGCGACGGCATCATGGCACCCTGAGGACTCCAAATATTGCTTCCTACCAACAAGGGCATGCAATTCTTGCAGTGTCTTCCCAAGTTCAGCATCAAAAGAAAGGATATCATACAGATCGAGATCCTGCATCAGAAAGCAAGATTTAATTATCAAATCTCCAATTCACCGAAAAGAACATCCAAACGACGTATACGAATGCAAAGACAGATGGTGGAAGCCTGACTTACTTGACCCAACACAATCTTATAAAAAGCTGTTGAGAGCGGCAAGTCCAAAAGTCGCCCGTCCTGAAGTGCTTTAGCCATAATGCGTCCAACAAGCCGGAAATACTCGACAACCTTGAGGAGCTGACTACCCTCGGCAGCATCAGCAGTCGGAGGCCATGGGCGAGGGAACAAACCGAGTGGAGCAAGGACAAGATTGTCATTTCCTGTAGTAGCAGCATCGCCCTCATTTAGATGCTTATCAGATGACATATTCGACCTCCACATTCCAAGCGAAGCCTTTTGCAAGTCATGACTCAATAGAGTATAGAACTCAAGTGTAGGACCCAGTCCAGTACCAACTTCCCCGAAATATTCCACTTCAAGCACAGCTTTCTGACTAGAATACATCTCCATTACTTTCGCAGCAGAATCCAGAATGCGGTTCCGAGAAACACGAACTTTTTGACGCTGCAACCTTCCAACTCTAACCTCTCTTTCATTGAATGCCCCTCCTTCAGCACCTTGCTGCTGCTGAAGCCGAAACAGTGCCCGAGATAGTCCAAAAGCAGTTGAGTAGAAGTACTGCCGACGAGTTTCAAAAGGGAACAGAAATGGGCATGCTTTTGTCAACTGGTAACACCATGACGGGAGACTGCCACTGCATAAAGCAAGGGCATCTTGCATTTGCCGAGTTAATTTAGGGGTGAGCTTACTGTTAATGAATTCTTCAGCAGGAACCCTGGCACCAGTAGCAGTAAGCTCATCCAAAGTTGAGATTTTACCCAGTGCATAATTGTCAGAAATGACTTGCACCCTCAAACGAGAAGCAAGCTGGTTTAATCCATCTATAACCCGCAGTAGTGCTAGTATATTATACGTAGGGTTAGACTTATCCAGGTCACATGGAAGTTCGCCCTGTAATATACTATCCAAAAGTGACATTTGATGCAGTTGAGCATCACATTTTGCACCTGGGGAGCTAGCTTTTCCAGACTTGGAAGGAGTAGTATTTGACCCTGCACCAGAGGCCTTATCGCTTTGGCTTTCAGCTCTTGAATAAGTTATAGTATATATATCACTCCAAAGTCTGCTTCCGTCACTCGAGACAAAATCACTGCTCGCGTATCTATCATCCTCGTCCTCATCCAGTACAAGCTGTCGCTGAATGGCTTGATATATTGTTAAATGCCTGTTGAGTTGCTTGCCACCAGCAGTGAAGATTAATCTCTGAGGATCACTAGCACCACCAAACAGGGGCCGCCCTTGTCGATCTCTGGCTCCCCTGATGCCCCTAGCATCAGCAGAACCAAGCCCAGCCATTGCAGCAGCAGCGAAGGACATGGAACCCCTAGAGCCATAGGAGATGCCAGCTCTTAAATCAGCAGAATCAGTGCCCCTACTGCCGGCAGCACGGCTGCTACTAGAACCAGCAGCTGGATTAGAATGGTTGTCATTTGATGCTGAAGCAACGTTGTCCTCAGGGGCATCGCCCAATTGTACATCATGCACTTTTTCAGGCATGCAGACAGGAAGAGAATCATCTTCCAACACCTGTAAGGAATAAAGAAAATGGAAATCAGGAATTGCTAACCAGAAGGAAAAGCTATATGCGACCCTCGTGTTGCACTTCAGCATGTAACTGACAGAAACTGCTGCCATAAACAAACAGCCTAGGTTTTTCTACGACCTAAGATTGCCATTAAATTAAACTTAAATCTATAATTACATACTCCAATGAATTGATGAAGTTTGTATTTGATTGAACACTGAACACTATGCTTTATTCCAAACACAAAGCAACAACAAGAACCAAATACAGCAAGTAAATATCTGAAGAGATATTCACACATGAAGAGATTGAGATACGGAAAACATACATCTTCGTGCTCATCATCTTCATCATCAGACATACCATCGTCAATCACCAAATCATCATCCATCTCAACTGGAGAGATATCCAATTCCTCATCCTAAAAAGCACAGAAGATATATAAGGTTACTACAAGCGTATAGACAAAAGATAAGGCAAACACCAAAGCATGCCCTTTATTTGATATACTATTGACTTGCTGACACTACTTGACGCAGCAAAACAAAGTACAACTTTTGACAATTTTGGAATTTTGCAGAAAACAGGCATGCATAGAACACATAAAAAATTGGGGCAGTTAAATATGGCAGGTCACACTATGCAGAAATACATTGTATGGAGATTACAGATCAATATGACTTGCGGTAACACCAAACCTCAGAGCTAGAATCACCGTCCATTGATTTCATCAGTGAATCTTTATCCAGAGCTCCTTTTCTGCGGGTAGCATTTCTGGTTTGGGGTCCTTTGGCCTCATCCTGAGCAGACTTTAAGACAGCCTTACCCTTCCCTTTCGACGAACTTGTCGCTCTCTCCTGCACTGGTTCCTTCTTGGAAAGATCACCTAAACTACCAGCTGCTTTTGACCTTGTAGAATGCCTGCGTGTGGTTGAAGCAGGTGTAGAAGTAGTTGGAGATGATTCACCAGCTCCGGCAGGTGTTGTACCAGAACCTGAGTTTCCAACAGAAGGTGAGGGCTTTTGACCAGATTCACCTCGATCAACACGAGGCCAGAGAAATGCTTCAACAGATGCTAAACTTGCTAACGGGTCAATAAGAACAATATTTGAAGAATAATCCCGAAGTGATTTTTCCCCTTGGGCACGACACAAGCGTAACTTGAAAGGCTGAGTCAGTGCACTTAACCCAGAAGATAGGCGTGCACTTCCACCGGCTGACCTAGACGAATGGCTGAGAACAACTGGAAAACGGTCCAATGATGTCAATGCATTTTGAAGTTTCTGAACCAAGACACTCAAAGGAGAGTTACTCCCACCCTGAATATCAGAGGGGAGAGCAACAGAAATGAAGGATTTGAAACGTCTTAGTGCTTGTTGCCGAAGCTTAGGGAGGTTAGCATCAGATATTCTCTCCTTCGAAAAATGACCACAAGAGAAGTAGTTAAGCAAGGCAGCTACAACGCCGCTCCCAATGAATTCAAAAGTGGACACACCATCCCCTTTGGTTAGCTCTGCGAGCAAGTTGGTTAACACACTGATCAAGTACTGTTCTTTATCGGGGGACGTATCAAAATAATGGGATCCAGAAGCTTTAGATTTTCCTTTCCCTTTAACTTTGTGGTCTTCCACGCCGGCATTTAATTTCATGCAAAGATTTTTCAGATGTAAAAGATCATCTGTGACCCCAACATCCATTGCCCCGGGATCAGAAGGGAAGTACTTGTCTTTGAAAGCTTTAGCACAAGTGCTAACAGCCACACGCAAACTGGAGTTGACAGATGGAATTTCAGCAGAGCTCAGAGATGTTCCAGTATTACCAGAAGCCAGGCCCTTTGACTCCTCTGGCAAACTTGCATCAAGATTCGAGTTACCAGTGCGACGTTTGTAGCGCCTAGACCGCGACGACGCTCCAGAGGCAGAGTCATTTTCTTTCTCAGCAGGAGACTGCTGGGCAGCAGGAGTTGGAGTGCTTGGACCGCCAGCTAAGATAAGCTGATCTACAGCATGAACCACCCCCTCCCTGATGAAAGCCTTTGAGAAAGTTCCTGGAAGCTTATCCATAAGAATCTCGGCAATCTGGAGAGAAGGAACCAAGACATGTGGATCTTTCCATGCTAAAACACCAGCTAGGAAACTGCAAGCACCAATATGAAGCATGCATCATCTCATGAAGACATAAAGTCACCTTGTTTGTCAGCATACATATATATATGACACATACCTAGAAATGTTTGTTGTGCTTAGCAGAGACTGGATCATTTCTGCGCTGCTGAAGTACATTAACTTTGCAATTGCTGACAGGCATTTATGACGTACAGCGCTGTTCACGCTAGAACCATAAGTCTAAATGACAAGAGAGAAGACGGTTATGAGAAGGTAGCTGAGTGCCCAATAGGAAACAAACTCAGTAACACACTTACCTGCATAAGAACAGGAAGAAGGTCCAACGAAAACTGCTGGAGTAATTCTGGTTGATCAGTTATCAATCTTTCCCTCGCTGAAATCTTAGCAGCATCTCCATCTAATTCATCATGTTTTCCAGAACCACTGGTGCTTGATTTCTTAACAAGAGGCCCTTTCACCAATGTATTTGAGCTCACAGGAAGAGAGATTGTTCCATGTGGCAGCGGGGGAAGAAGCTCATTTGCAAGGTTAACAATCTCAAACACCTGAAACCAGAAATAAGATGATAAAATAATTATGTTGAAGTTGCAGAAATTCAATGCAAGATAACGGTTGGGGTCAACACCGCTTTAAGAAATATATCCACAAATATCTAGCAGGAAGTTACCTGCTCAGCTGGCCTATTCAGAGCTG
Organism: Linum usitatissimum; assembly: GCA_030674075.2. NCBI lineage: Eukaryota > Viridiplantae > Streptophyta > Magnoliopsida > Malpighiales > Linaceae > Linum > Linum usitatissimum. The sequence continues at coordinate 5,529,272 of JAUJYP020000155.1, read as the reverse complement.
GAGCAGATGCATTAGCAGATGAACCAGAACCCAGCAATATATCTTTCAGAGTGCTACTGATTCCAAGAAGGAGTAGAGTTTTAGCACCTAAAGGAGACCCACTTGCAAATGTTGATAACAACCGAATTAAACCCTGCACAAAGTAATAGTCAATACTGGAGCATCATCAGGCAATGACATTAGGAGAGAAGTTGCAGCAGTCTTACTGTATACGTAGGGGAGCTCAAAGATGCCTGTCCACCGCCAGAATTACTAGGAGAAATGAGAGCTGCAGCTTGGGTTACCAGTCCATGATTACACAATTCATCCAACTTTTCGGATGATGAAGCAAAGGCTTCTGCAATACGGGTCAAACAAACCGAGGCATGCTCCAAAACCTACAGGATGGCATCATATTATTCAAATTGACATCACAAACGAACTAACAGTTCTAACTATCTTAAACTACACCTTTACCTTTGCATCATGGTACTGAAGAAGATTTGTGAGCAATGGGACAGCTTCCATCACAAAGTCAGCAGCATCAGAAGGAAGTTTCTTGCACATATTTGCAGCTGTAGACAACGCCACTCGCTGAAGAGAGCAACAAACCCCTTGTTATTTATAATCAGTGTAGAGGCACAAAATCACATAGTAAAACTTGGGCAACATGCTTACCTGGACCCCAGTAGAAAAGAAATCCAAATAAGAAAGCACAGCCATGAGAGCTCCAGCTCTCAGGCAGGCAGTGGGGTGCTCCTGGGATATCTTCTTTAAAGCTTGCAGGGACTGTTTCAATCATGCCAGTGCGAATTAGTAATACCCGTACTCATATCAACATACACATGCCAGGAAGAAAAAAATTCATCTTAAATTCACATATCTCACAGGCAGCTACTATGTACTGCTAATTTAGTACTGAGCTCGGTCAAGAGAAATACCTGTTCAGCTAAGTCCATATACTCGATAGTAAGCAATCTTGCAACGAAACAAGAAACAGCACCATAATGCACAACCGCAGCACAGGAAGAAGGCAACACGTCACACAAATGTGTGATCGCCCTAGCAGCGAGAAGCATAATATCAGGGTTACTCTCATGGTTCAGCAACCCAACGAGAACAGGCACGAAAGAGTCCACCGAGAAAGTACTCAAAGAATCCTCCGTTCCAATAGACAGCATATCACAAAGCTGAGTCAAAGCCTCAACTTGCTTCCCTTCCTCGCCATCAGCTCTCAGCCCAGACAAAATCTTCTTCAACCTACCGGATTGGTGCGAAGATGAAGCTGCCATTGCAGACGACGGCAATAGATCATCCAAACCAGCACCCAGCTTACGCAACAGGCCTTGCAACGCACTGCTAGCAGAGGTTAAATTCTGGTGGAAAGCACCAATGCCACCACCCTCCTCGCTATCGTTATCATCATCTTCATCGTTAGGGTTACTATTCCTCCCACCTTCCACATTCACCCCCAAGCTATCCCTATCCCTAGCTTCCCTGGCATTCTCTCTAACCCTAACCTCATGCTCCTTCTCCTTACCTTTCTCAGAAGACTCACCGCCTCTGTTTTTGCGTGACCGTGAGGACGAAGACGATTCAACAGGGGTTGTGGTTGAGTCCATAGCTGCTCGAGAGGCGCGAGAACGAGTAGCTGGAGTGACAGTCGGGGAAGCAACAGCAGCTGCGGCGGCCGAGGCGGTAGCAGCGGTGCCGGAGAGTCGAGAGCGCTTCTGAGCGCGAGTGGTCGGACCAGCGGAGGAAGATGGCGATGCTGAGGTGGCCTCCGCCCGCTTCCGGCTACGAGTTTCCATACAAGAGCTAAACCCCGCTACTCAATTCAATCCGTTGGCCGCGCGATCACGCGGCAACGGATCGGGAATTGAGATTCCCTTGCATGTGTTTGATTGAGAGAGCTCCGAATCGGAAAAACCAGCGAAACCACAGTCGTGAAAAGTAAGGGTCGGTGAGCGATCAATCGAGATAACCTCACGAATCCAAAACCCTAGAACCTGTAATGGGTAGAGGACGAATTTGATTTGCAATTTGTTTGTTTGATTGACTGACGAGAATATCAATGATCGAAAAACTGGAGAAAGAAACCCTAACCGAGAGAGGGACTCAGATAATATGGAGATGAGTGCTGTGGCCAATTTTTATAGGTGTTGATTATGCAGATATTTTACCACCAAATTGTTTTTTTACCTTAATCTTCTGTTTTTACTTTTTACAAACTTAATTAAACATTTACAAATTAAACTTAATAATCTAAATTGTATAAATAAGAACAAGATTGGTATTATTAACCCGACCAATCTAGTTTTTTTTACTTTTTTAAATCACAATGAAGATTGATATCAATAATCGAGTGTCTATTAAATAACACTAATATAAATAGTCAATAGAGTATAAGAAGTTGTATAAAATATTTGCCGATTATTGATTGTACTCTGTCTTTAACTCCGTTCGAATTAGATAGGTAAACGAGACTTTATTTATTAGGTAAGCTAGTGGTCACCTTCGAAGCATTGTATCTATGGCATATGTTCAAAGTATTTGAAGCCTTTGTTGGTGGTAGTGACCCTTTAATGTTTTCTAAGGACTAACTTGCCTTAAAATTTTGAATATTAGGAATTTTAAAATCGAATTATCTGTAGATTCAATTTCATTAATTTTGAGCTTAGCTAAGTATACATGATATAAAATTTATAACAACCATGTAAAATAGAGTAGGAGCAGCATGCGTGAAATTTTCAATAGTGTCATAAATGGGATATGAGTGAGTGTGATGAACAAAATAACAAAAATATGATGAATTAAAATTAAGAGATGATAACCAAATCTTATCCCTATTTCATAACAATATATTATAATGCGATCATAACATATATAATATTCGACATAATAGTGCAATAAGACACTTTCCTCGACATTTTTTAGTTTGTCTCCCTTACCTAATTTTCATATGTTTCTCAAATTTGAGTCTTTTAGAAGATTAGCCAAACTTGATTTTGATTATGATTCTCCATTTATTTTTTGTTAACTCTTTTTTATTGTTATTTCATTTTTATATGAAGATCATCTGACTCGTCGTACCAGTCTTTTAACTGTTTAGTCGAGTTATATTTTGGTCATGTGTAAAGACATGCCTCATATAAGACGGTTGAACATTGTTTTTTTGGCAGCGGCCACCAGACCCAATGTCACATGGGCCGAAATCAACTATTTATTTAAGGAAGTCAACGATAGCCTAAATGAACCAAATTTACACCCCTAATTACTCTTCAAGTTAGGATTCAAACTCATAACCTCTAAGTATTCATAGATATACTAGTCGACAACCTTTTCGTTATAAATTTACATAAACAAAAGCAAAGTTAGGGTTCTGATAAAAAAAAAGTAGGTAAGTGATTATTTTATACAAACATAACAAGTAAGTGATCATTTTATACAAACATAATAAGTAAGTGATCAAGAAGACAATTAACTATAAAGCAACTCCCCTGGCCACGTCACCTACACACTCCCCGCGCGAAAATTGCCTGAAATGGAAACAAATAAACAAAAAAAGCTTCCAAAACATTTCCGATTCCATTTTTTCCGTTTCTTTTCCTCCGATCCGTAATGTGATCTCCGAACAGCAGAACCACCGTCCCTTTGTCTTCTTCCTCAACGCCGCCGTCGTCTCTCGCCGTCTCTCTGTAATCGTTATAGAACTTCGCGTTGTATTTTTTTTTTAAAAACTTCGCGTTATAGGAGGTAGGAAGAGCGCTACATATGGGGTTCTTCAGTACGATATTCGGCTTCGTCGGCTTTGGAGTCGGGATTTCGATGGGACTCGTCATCGGATACTTCATCTTCATCTACTCCGCTCCTACCGACGTCCAGGTTCAGATTAATTTTCCTCTGAAAGCTTAATTCATCGTCAGTTTTCAAACAATTATGCTTGGCTAGAAATTAGGAGATCGCTGAGATTGTCTCGAAGACCATGCGTTTGATTTGAATATTTGATTGATGAAATTTCGATACGCTCGTGTTTGTGTATGTATTGAGTTGTCGTGTTGTGGCATCAATTGTTCAGGATCCTGAGGTTCGTCCATTAGCTGAGCAAGACGAAGAGACTCTCTCGCGGATGTTCCCTGAGATTCCTCCATGGGTGAAGAATCCTGACCACGAACGTGTAAGTCGAATTTGAAAATCTGTACGGAAATGTGGAAATTTCTGTTTGTTTACACTCGGATTTTGTTTGCTTGAATCTGCAGATTGATTGGCTGAATAAGTTCATAGAGTATATGTGGCCGTATCTGGATAAGGTCTGCATTTGAAATTTTGAATCCAGCTCTATGGTTTGAACTTCTTTTTTCATACATTTGGAATCAATTTCTTGACCTGAGACTCGAATTGTTTGCATCTCAAGGCAATCTGCAAGACAGTACAGGACATTGCAAAGCCAATAATCGCGGAGCAGATTCCGAAGTACAAGATAGAATCAGTGGACTTTGAGACATTAACACTTGGATCACTGCCTCCAACTTTTCAAGGTATAGATAAGAAAATGTTAAATGGATACAACCTTCGATTCGGATACCTCTGAATTAGTTTGATGTGTTTATTCGTTGGTTTCCTTTTGGTTAATTCAAGGAATGAAAGTGTATGTGACTGATGAGAAGGAGCTGATAATGGAACCTTGCCTCAAGTGGGCTGCAAATCCCGATGTCACCGTTGCTGTGAAAGCGTTTGGATTGAAAGCCACTGCTCAGGTTCGCCAGTGTTCTTCTGCATGCTGTTTAAGTTGCATTTTCATTATTCTGTTTGTTCTTATGAGTTCCTGTTTAGGTTTTGGACCTGCAAGTTTTTGCTTCTCCTCGCATAACTCTGAAGCCCTTGGTTCCTACTTTTCCTTGCTTTGCCAAAATCTACGTGTCTCTCATGGAGAAGGTTGGTAATTCCATTCGTTTTACTGTTTGATTGATAGTTGATGAACATGGACTTGACCTGTATTCATATGAGTAAAAAATGCAGCCTCATGTTGACTTTGGACTCAAGCTTGTTGGATTAGATCTCATGTCAATTCCAGGAGTCTACAGACTTGTCCAGGTACTTTGAGCTGGCCACTGCCTTGTTTAAGCATTTAGCAGTAAATTTAACTTAATGATTTAGAAGTGAATTAATTCGACTAAGTTTCTTAAAGCTTGTCCTCAAGTGCTCTGTTTGTTCATTACTCGCTTTCAAGCAACTGTTCTGTTTATTCATGGTTCAGATTCTTTCAGCAACGAATTTGTTACCTTGCAGGAGATAATTAAAGACCAGGTTGCAAACATGTACCTATGGCCTAAAACTCTGGAGATCCAAGTTCTAGATCCATTAAAGTAACTTCCTTCCCAAGTCTGTTTCATAATTCACTTTTTACCACACAGTTGAAACTCATGATCTTCATGTTCTGTCATGTTACCATACAGAGCCATGAGGCGGCCAATTGGGATTCTGATCGTGAAAGTAGTGAAAGCAATGAAACTGAAGAAGAAAGACCTACTCGGTGCCTCAGACCCGTACGTGAAACTAAAGCTGACTGAGGACAAGGTTCCTTCGAAGAAGACAACAGTAAAGCACAAGAACCTGAACCCAGAGTGGAATGAAGAGTTCAGTATGACAGTTAAAGATCCTGAGTCGCAAGCTTTAGAGATCCACCTCTTTGACTGGGAACAGGTCACTTACTTCTCCCCCACGTTACCTTGTTAGTGCTATTGCTCATTTGCGTCATTTCTATGACACTCAAAATCCCGGTTTTACCTCGTAACTGTATTTAGTGATCCATAAACTCTTACGATTTAACGATTCTACGTAGAATATATGTTGTCTGGCTGATTTTCGATTCTTAGGTTGGCAAACATGACAAGATGGGAATGAACGTGGTTCAACTGAAGGAAATCACACCAGAAAAGACCAAAGTGATGACACTTGACTTGGTGAAAACCATGGAATTGAACGATCCTCAGAACGATAAATTCAGAGGGCAGATCGTTTTGGAACTGACGTACAAGCCGTTCAAAGAGGAGGACTTGCCGAGCACTTTCGAAGATATGCAGACGGTGGAGAAGCCGCCGGAGGGAACCCCTGAAGGTGGCGGTGTACTTGTAGTCATTGTTCATGAAGCTCAGGATGTTGAAGGGAAGCACCACACCAATCCTTGCGTGCGGATCACTTTTAAAGGGGAGGAGAGGAAGACCAAGGTAATGTAACGAATTTTTTCGAGCCAAACACCGTTCATTATTGACCCTAGCTAGAGGCTCAACTCAAATATGTTCATATATGGCTTGTTTTGACAATGGTGTACTGTTTTACAGCAAATAAAGAAGAGCAGAGACCCAAGGTGGGACGAGGAGTTCCAGTTCATGCTCGAGGAGCCTCCGACCAATGAAAAGCTGCATGTCGAAGTCACGAGCAGCTCGAAACGAATGGGCATGCTTCATCCAAAGGTACATATATGACTTCTTTCTTAGGTGAAATGCATAGGTGGCCATCCAGGCCGAGTTCGTAACCTCACGACCATGTGTTTTTACAATCAGGAATGTCTGGGATATGTAGTCATCGGACTCGCAGATGTCCTGAACAACAAGAGAATCAACGAGAAGTACCACCTCATCGACTCGAAGAACGGGAAGCTCCAGCTCGAGTTGCAGTGGCGAGCCGCTCCATAAGAGATCCGTTCGATCGGTACACTTCCTGTTGATTATGTCGTAATTTTTACCATTATACCTCATATCGATAGCCTCTGTAGGAAACACTTTCTTTCGGATTCTGGAAAGAGTGTCTCCCAAGGAACTCAAATTTGACACTTTTACATATTGTAAATTGCTTCAGTAAAAATAAAAGATGAATAATGTGTGAGGATTGGATAAATTCAGCGAATGTGTACCAAAATTTTCTTCCTTCCTAGTTTATCTCAAACTTGACGAGTTCGCGCCTGATTGATACCAAGTTCCACTTAAAAACGACATTGTTTATTGCGTAAAATGCACACTCACGCTGATCGGTCGAAATGATGCCAAGTAGCAGATTCTTTACCCATGTCCACACGGTGTGATAAACAACTAATCTAATCTTATTGCTGGTTTTGCGGATAGCTTTTTGGATCGAGGCTGTGAAATAGGGGAGGAATCGTAGTAATGTTTGTGAAATCGTATCGAAAATCAAACCGATTACATAAAACAAACTACACTAGAGGACTAACCTTCTGCTCTGTGTAAAAGTTAAGACTACAAGCTAAGGCTAACAAGACATACGAACTAACCTCAACTAGTTAAGTTGTCTAATCACCTTCCTAATAATCACACTTAACCTGAACCACTAATCTCTTTGAAACTCGTGGGCAACGGTCCTTGTACCGTTCGAAAAGCTTCCTTTTGACGGGGATATCACATCCACTCTTCCCAATGCAGAACTGTTCAAGCCCCAAACATCACAATAAGTAGCATAACTTTCTTGACAAGTTAACAATAAGTAACATAACTTGCTTCACAAGGTACATGTGAACACACAGTTAGGGTAAACAAGATAGGCTTTTCTCTAACCTTTTCGACAGACCAACTTTGTCAATGCCTGTGGGGAGCTGCATTCTCCTCTGGCATAACTTCCACATGCCCCCAGAGGATCTCCGAAGCTAGCAAACTCTACTGAGACGATCTTTTTATGGAAGGGGCATCTTAACTGAGCCTCTGGTCGAACCTTATCCTTTACCACCACGACCTTGCCACGCTGCCTTGCCCACGAATTCACTGTCGGGAAGTGGTTCTCTGCTACGTCGCTGCATATTATGTCTCTGTTCACCATCAAGATTTCAATCCTTTTCGGGTTCGATCCCTCCTCTTCTAGTAGAACCATTAGGTTCTTTCCCCGTTTAAGGAAAGAACGCGGGATGTGATACCTGTTGTGGTGTTACTTATGATTCAAGTTACCGTTGGAGTGTAAAGCAAGGTAGGGTTTTATTTTAACTTACTCTGATTGAGTAGGTTGTCCAATGGGAGAAAGGCAAGACATCCAGTATCTACCTATGCTGTTCCCATTAATCCAAACCATTCATTTCCACATTCCCGCCATTCGGAGTGCAACCGGGTTTCTTAACTCTGGAGTATAGAAATATGTCTATAGTCAACACGAAAAAAGACATAGATAGTCATTTGAACTCATCAATCTCAATTTCTGAGTTTCGTCCGGTAATAAATTAATTTTTACCTTGTACCACGTAAGAGCACGACTTCTTGTCGCAACCGCAGTCCACTTCACCTTCCTCGATCCATCCTCAGTGTAAATTCGAGCATTCCCTCCATCCAACCCTACCTTGACTCACAAGTTACCTCTCAACATAGCACTTTTCTTGACCTATGAAAACTCATTACACACAACACTTGAATTAGTACTTTACCTGATGTCCCCAACCATTGTAAGTCAATCGAATCGGCCCGGACCGCATCCCAAACGATCGAAGCTCCGCGAGGCCCTGCATATCTTCGCTCCATATACGCCCCGCTATTCTTTCATTCATAACCATAAACACAAGAGATCAAGTTATGATCTTTCTGAAGATAGGGGTTTTAAACAAAGAGATAAAGTTATGATCTTTCTTACTGGGAGACCCATTAGGCTGCCCAACAGTGTGACCGAATTCGACCCAGGTTTAAGCTCGACCGGTGCCTTCAGCACAAAGCTCTTATTATCATGGCTTCCATGAGCAGCTCCTGTGAACAGATCATAACCACAAAACAACTGAAAACAGTAATTATGGAGATAAAATCATGGTTAAAAGTTTGTGAAATTTTTTGCTTTACTTACCAACAAAGTCTCCATTAACAAAAGCAACCATTGCATGCCCTAAACTTGCCACTTCTAGTGTAAGTTTCAGATGCCTCCCATTCACAGCCAAATCTTGCTCTTTAACTTGTATCCTGCATTTAAAGATCCGTCATCAGCCGCGGATCCAAAATAGTTCGTATTATATAGAACTTAAGAATGCAATGAACCATACATAACAAAAGTGTACCATTCGACCTATGCATGTACTAAAATTTGTATACTTATCGGAGTTCTTGACCCCGAATGAGCCGGGATTCTGACAAACCCCTGCTAAATCTTTCGGATCTAACAAAGTAATGACACAAGTCGAAACCCCTGTTCAAACCGTGGTCGCTAATCAATAGTTGTTTTGAGTGAAATGTTATGCTCGTATTATTAAGGCATGATATTTCACTAAAAAACGGCTGATTAGCAATTTTCATCAAGAAATTCGAACTGGAATGGAAACCAAACGCGGTTTTTTCTCTCTCTTGCTTGGTTGTGTACCAAGCATAGTCAGTTGTGTCCTTGGTCAAGTTATAAAGCTCCAGTGGCCTCCTCGAACCGCGGCCCAGCTGGCTCGGAATCACTTCTCTGTACATCTCCCATTTCAGATTCCAGCGAGCGAGTCTCGATTTCACGAACCTCCTCGCGTTGTGCTGCGACACAACCTTCCACACACACACGCAAAACATCCCATCAAAACAGAAAAGCCAAAAATGTGAAAGACAGAATCTTTAAGGAATGTGTTGTGCAATCTAACTGTCATGGTGTTGTAGACCACAGTTTTGCAATCTGGCAGAATGCTGACAGAATATGGCGGCAGGTGATACTTTTGTCCCCTGAACTTGACCGTTGCTGCAACATCGGTACTGTTGTTTGTCAGGAATGCGGCACAGACATCGGTCTTTGGTTGATTGTAGACGGAGACCTGCAACCATCAAACCAGTCACGAGTCATTGAAGAGCATCGGAAAAATCGTGGTAATCGTAGCTGCTCATTTAGTAACGAAACCCCCATTAGTCGGTCTAGGGGTGAAAGTCGGTAGGTGCAGTTTAACCGATTAACTAACCAATATGGTGATGATCGGTTAATTAATCCGGAATGTGTTGAAGCGGTACAGTTAACCCGGTCTGTGTTGGTTTACCACCATTAACCGAGTGGGTTCGTGAAACATTCACGAGTCGATTCAATCTTAGCTTTCGTACCTCGACATCCTTACTAGGATTCCAAACAAAAGGGTTCCCCCAAAGTAGAGCCTTTTGGCTAAGCTTCAAAGCTCTGTGTAGGTCTCTCAAATGCCCCATTTTGGGCTCCCTCTCCATACCTGCGAAAGGACCAAATTGACCTCATTGTGATCTACAAAGACCACCAAGAACATACAAACAAGGGGGGTGTCCAGTCTTTTCACCATATTCGTCGAGAGGGGCTTCGTCGTAATATTGAGTTGTCGAGAAGGCCGAAGTCGTCCTCCCAAAGTTTGTCCCTCCATAGTACTACAAACAAATGGATAGAATAAGATTTTGCATTTCTAGTTCGACTCAAGGTTGGAAAATGGGTCTATTGGGTGGTTCTAACAGTGTTGTTAGAACCGGACTGGAAGATTGGTCAGATCATGAAAAAAACTAAAAACCGGATTTTACGCCTGGCTAATCCCAACATCCAGTTCGGTAACCTATCCAGTTCTAACAACATTTGATCATGTGTCTCTTAAACTACCCATGACCCGACTATCACTTGTGCAGGTGACAAAATTATCAACTCACACCCGCCCGTAGTGGAACTATGAGCGGGTTTCTGGGTCGAATCGACCCGTTTCCCAACCATAATTTGATTAACCTTACCATGTAATAGTTGACATGAGTCCCATTCCTTGCAAACCATCTAGCAACTGAGAATGCTATCTCTTCTGGTTTTCTATAGTGTGGAGGGCCTCCAAAAACTGTATAACTAAGAATCAAAAGTTCGAAATTTCGATTAGTTTCTGTTCGATATAACCACAAACACAAAATTTACATGATTGAGTAAAAAAATTAAAGGGATGGATTGTGATTTACTGAGAAGTCCAATTCTCTGTCCATAGAGAAGGCTTGTAGGGTTTGTTTGGACCAGGAAATGTGTTTGCACAGTGCCTTCCATTGCAAGTATTGATCTGTGACCAAACAATTCAATGACCAAACAAACAAACAAACCCTAATTGAACAAAACACTCAACAGAAATTAATTTTTTAACTTTTTATATCACAGGACCAGGAGCATCAATCTGCTTGCACATAGTCCATGGGACTCTGGTCTTAAGCCTTTCGGCCATTGTCCCTGCCCATTGTACATACCGGGCTCCTGCGCCATTTTACGCTCGTTCGACATTAGCATATTCGTTCTCTATCTGAACCCGATCAAACAAACGAAAACCATCTTCGGGGTTAAAACAATTTTAATTTGATTCGGAAAACACGAAACTAACCTGTGACATGATTATGGGACCGCCTTGTGACGCAAACAAATTTTCCTTTTTCAGTTTTTCCACTATCATCCTGACGAATTTCCTCATGTGGTACTGCAACATTAAGAGATTTTTCGTGTTTTAACGAACTGGTCGCGAATTATGGTTAAAGGTTCGGTATAAAGTCGAAGTATAATCTTGTGTTATGTTACCTTGAAAGGAGGATTATCGGTACGAAATGTGATGTTTTTTACTTCCCTCAACCAGAATGGAAACCCTCTATAGAAGTTAATTAATAAGAACAAAGAGAGGGTAAAAATGCTAGTGAAAACATTGAAAAATGAGTCTAACTGGTAAAAATGTGTGGGAATGGACTAAGGTTAGGTTCAAGGCTAAGTGACCTACCCGTGATTCCATTCCGCTTCCACGTATGGTCCAACTCGAATGGTCGCGTACATCCCCATTGCCCCGATTATCCGTATGAATTTCACGAGGTTGTATCGACCTTCAAAATTGTACTGCCAAGATCAATTGCAACACTTAAGTTAATCATCACCATAATTAAACCGTCATAATCAATTATATGAGACGATTCGTTCAAATTAATGTAGCTGTCGCATTCGCGTGTATTTTCCACATGTAATCTAACCCTAGGATTAGCTCTCCCTCATTGTATATATTAACTAACCGACCGCACTAGTGTTTACCAACTTGAAAATCTAAAAAAAAACACAAACTAAGTGAATGACATAATTGACCCGTAATTCGGTGAATTTCTAACCCAATAAACATACAACTTGATTAACTCGTAACCCCTAACTCAATTAACTCAGCCACACCCATTGATCACAACCATAAGGTCAAACTACAACACAAATGCTACCATCAAGATTCGAACCAAACCCAAAACCAAAACTTAAATAACTAACCTGCCCTTGAACCGGCTCATGAACATTCCAAAACACGTAACTCTGAACCACGTTCAACCCACCGCGCTTCGCCTTCGCCAACAAGTCCGGCCACATCTGAACCAAACCAAAACCAAAACCAGCCCGATTACCAAAAAACCCGAAAAGAAGAAGCTCTCACTCAATCCAGAATCTGGGTTTTCTGTTATCTTTACGTCAGGGGTGCTTCGAGGGTAGTGAATTGAGCCGGAGAACAGAAGCTGCCTCTTGCCGTTGATGATCAACGACCTGCCGTCGTAACGGACGCCGTGCTCCGTCGCAACGACAGCGGCCGTCGAGAAAACGATCGAGCAAGCCATGAAGAGGGTTATTCTGTAGTTGATGATCGCCATTGATGATTGATTGAGGGTTTAGGTTAGAGAACAGAGGATTTTTCTAGGGACTCTGTTCTTTAGTGGAGAAAGAGAGTGACAGTTAAGTTAGGGACTCTGTTCGGATTTGGCGCCGTCTTTACATGATTCCCCTCCCTAGTTTCATGGGGTCAGATAAATGGTCAGTGAACTTTAAACATTTCAGGCAGCGGTCACTGAATAAGAAACAATTCCAGAGCAGTAACCTATCTATCGAATGCTAATCATGTGGTCACTGTTGTCTCGCCCGTCTATGGACATCCAATTTTTCATCCAAAATCCAGGTTAGCCCCAATGATATAGGTTAATTTGGCCAGGTCTAATGGAATTCCAAACGGAAGTTATAAGAGAACATGCTCAAGTCTGAATAATGAGCTTTTACCCCAATTGCAGACAAACCATATGAATAATGAGCAACAGAAAATAAAGAAAGCACTCAACTCAAAGCATCTTTCATCGAACAAAAAGTTTATAGGCATCAACATCATGATACTCTATAGCTTTTACAAGGTGTGGAATAACTCTTAATATCATTCATTATCCGCTTCATAGGTTTTGCATCTTATGATTTACGATGCAGTTAAAAATATGATATTTGATGTTTCCAGAGAACATACCTTTTTACATTCACAAAGACAAATCTTAGTCCTAATCTGTGAGAATCTCACCAGCTATCCAAAGATTCAGATATATGATCTCTTACTTTATGAACTTTTACAAAGAAAAATCTTAGTCCAAACAAACCGGACGGACCGATGTCCCGTCTGGTTAGACCATCCAAACAAAAGTTTGGTCCGCCTAAACTATCTGATCGATCCGAAAACCGGTCCGCACGATCGACCAACATTAGTGATTAAATTTATTTGACCGATGAAGAAAGTGTCTTCTTTGATATCAAGCCAACAAAAATAGCTTCAAACTTTTAACACAAATCCTCAAATATCAATTGTATCTCTAAAGCCCTCCTTTAATTCATCACAAAAACAAAAATCCCACAATTTTCATTTTCCCTCCTTGTAAACAAATCTTCTTATTTCCTTAATTTCCTCTGGAGAAAATAAAAATGTAGAAAGACAATTTGGCCCCTACTTCTCTATTTGCAAGTTACTTGAACTGCCAAAGTCTTGTGCACCTGAGGGCAAGGATCCCTACTCTTCTCGAATTGTCCCTTATCCATTGGCACATCGCATACATCTTTCCCCAAGCAATGCTGTTGGTATACAAATCGCCGAGTATTAAATTATGTTGTGAATTTATTGGATTACGAGTTAATTAGTTGCGAGTTAATTAAATTACACATTAACTTTTTATTATATAGTGTGAGATTGTTAGCCTTTTAGTCTAAGTAAATTGTACAAATTATCAATTTTTGGATTACGACTTAATCAGTCAATCTGATCAATTTTTTTTAACAATGATGTTAAATCCTGAAATTTAATAAAATTTTGTACCCAAATCACAAACTTCAAAACCCATGAAATCTTATCGTTTGTTGGTTTTTAGTCTAAATGAGTTAGAAAATTATCTATTTTTTGAATTACGGCTCAATCAAATCAATTTTTTAATAATCGTAAAATTTAACCGATTTTTGATACCCAAATCACAAATTCAAAAATCCACAAAACCCCATCATTCATTTTTCACCCATCCATCTAAAGATGGACCGGATAGATTGATCAACAAGTCACTGGTTTGCATTCATTGAGTTGTGAGTTTATCAAGTCATTAATTAGTTGGATTACTGATCAATTTTGATTATGCTATCGCTTAGTGGATTGAGTTGATTTTTTATGTAGGCGAGTACTCATAAGTTATTGACTTGTAATCAATTCGTGTTAATAGTATCAAATTAGTTGAATGATATTAGATCAACTTTACCGTCTGAAGAAAGGAAGTTAAAAGTTAAAAACTTATGGTTTGTTTTGACTCACCTGTTCAACGACCTGTTTGGATACTGGGGAGTTGCAGGTCCCGAGGGCAAACCCGCCGCAGGCACCATAAGGGTCGCCGTAGCTGGCAAAATCGACTACGGCGATTTTCTTTCCGAAGGGGCATCTCAAGTGGGCTCCTAGCCTCACTTCCTCGCCGACCGGTCTGAACTTGTCGTCTTTCCTCTCCCATTGTCGGACACTCGGTGGGCTGAGCTCGGAGACGTAGCTGCAGATCGTGTCTCGGTTCACTGTCAGGATCGTGATGTTTGCTGGGTTGGCTGGTTCTTCCTCCAGGATCACCATCAGGTTGTCTTCTGGCTTCAGGTATGATCTTGGGATATGGTACCTGATAGGAAAAAAATCATGTCATGTCGGTTTTGGCTTCATGACCGGTCCGATCGGCCGGTTTGATTCGAGTTTGATAATAATGCTAATTTGTGATGAAAATGAAAAACAATTAAGGAACCACTCACTCTTCACTCATGTAAAGAAAAATGTACCAATTTGTTAAAACTTTATAGTCCAGTGACCATTTAGCCCAAAAGTAGTATTATTCATTGAGTAGTGCCACTGTTCCGGACCCGACCGGTTTGGTAACCAACTGACGGGTTGTTCCTGACTGGATTCTAACTACTCTAGTCCAATGGACCACTAATTTCTTTGTGTGATTTGAGTAGCTTAAAGGTTCGACATATGGTCGACTCAACTACGTAGTTCGAATAATTGTTATAAGTTGTTCGATTGAGTTGTTTTTCGAAATTTTTACTTACTCGACTTGAGTAGGATCTCCAAGAGGGGAGACATAAGACATCCAATAACGCCCAATGCACTCTCCATTAATCCAAATCATACCCTTGATCATCCCATGCATGCTCACTGCCACTGGATCATCACCTTCAGGAGCATCAAACTTAGTCTGCCAATAAAAAACAAACAAAAAGTGAAAAAACATTCCGGTTGGATCACTAACTCGAAATATCGGTGGAACCTCACATACGATTTGACCAAACCGGATCGCTAAATAAAAAATATCGCGTACCTTGTACCATGTGAGGGCGCATCCTTTGCTACCTTTGGGAACATCTGACCATTTCCCCTTCTTTGACCCATCCTCATTGAACCACTCATTGGCCTCACCAGCCAGACCAACCTGATGCCCCCATCCATTGAGCGATAGATCGAGCGTTCCCGTGTTCAACCCGAGAATCGAGACACCTCGAGGCCCCGCGAATCTGTGCTCCATGTAAGCTCCACTATCCTGCGTTCCACCGAAAGAAAAACTCGATTAAAAGAACGAATGACTGGTTTTAGTTGATACTAGCGATGATTTTTGACTTACAGGAAGTCCAATCAAGGTTCCGAGGAGGGAAATGTGGTTGATCCCAGGCTTCAACTCGATCGACTTCTGGAGGACGAAACTCTTGTCTATCTGGCTTCCATGTGCAGACCCTAATCAAACAGTTTTCGTACCGGATCGATTAGTCGGTTGATTGATCCTCGAGTTTTTGGTCAGTAAGGTGAGTTTGAGGGTATTAGAGTAGATTGATTTTACCTATGAAAACACCATTTACAAAGGCAAGCATGGCATGGCCAAGACTTGCAACCCTAAGGACAGGAAGAACGTCTTTCTTCATTGACAAGTCTTTTGGATCCAAGTTAATCCTGTGAAGTAAGAAATAAATACAATCAACAATTGTTTCATCTCAATAACTCAAGTATGTTGGTCGTTAGATTAGGACCCGTTTTCCATGAAGGAATTGGACCAATTCCGAACACCAGACCAATTCTCTCAAATACGTTTCCAGCCGCCACAAAGTGAAGGAATTTGAAGTCGGACCCAATTCCGATGGATTTGCAACATAATTGCATCTGATTCCAACCGTCAAATTCCGTTCGGAAAGGTCCGAAATTTTCAAATCTGCCTTAAACCCAAATTCCAACAGGAATTGGAGATTAAAGAGCGAAAAACGTTTTTAGATCCAGCGGTAGAAGCCTTTGGTCAATAGGGCTCTGATGCCATATAAATAGTGATATATTTTGTTCGATAACCGAACCGGTTTACTTACGTGGTAGTGTACCAAGCATAGTCTGTTTTATCCTTAGTCAAGAAGTACAGCTCCATTGGAGTTGAAGATGTGACATTGAGGACTGATGGGATTGTCTCTGTGGTCATCTTCCAACACAGCTTGTTCGTAACCTCTGATCTATAGAAGTTCCTTGAATTGTGTTGTGCCACAATCTGCTTTGTAACACTAACAATGAGTTACGAAACCGATTGACTCGGTTTTTATAATGAATGATGCATACTATAAAATAGGGGTATATATAACCCTACTGTTGCGGTATTGAGCACGACAGTCTTGCAATCGGGAAGAATGCTAATGGACCTCGCGGGGAGGTAGTAGTCATGTCCCTTGAATTTGACCGTGTGCGTGTTCCTGGTGTGGTTGTTGGTCAAGAAAGCGGAGCATACATCGGTTCCAGGGGTCTCGTAGATTCGAACCTGGTGAAGAATCAATCATTATATGATTACTTAAGATACAAGGTACATTATTGAAAGGTCCATTGTATTGAACATCGGTAGATCTCATGAAGCATTTTACTTGAGCTACAAGATTTCGAAAGGAAACCCGGTTTATTAAACATCTTACCTCTACATCGGGATTCAACCTTTGAGAAGTGGTGCTAGTACCCCATAGCAAAGCCCTCTTGCATAAATTTAGTGCCTTGTGCACATCCTTAAGATGGCCATACTTTGGGCCTCTATCAAGACCTAGGAAACCAGGCCCAAAAGTTCAGCTGAAAAAAAGGCAACCCTAATTTGGATTCCTTCAGACACAAGGAACATATCGAGATATAACATAGAAGACAATACCAAATTCGTCAAGTGGAGCCTCGTCGTAGTATCGAGTCGTCACGAAAGATGCAGCCGTCCTGCCCAAGTTAGTTCCACCATGGTACTACAGAACAAACAAAAAATTCAAAATTGTTGTTAGTATCGAGCATCGAGGCAATAACTAACCACGGGTTCGTAGGTCACTAACACGTGTTCCTAGGTCATTGAACAAGGGTGGTAAGCTTTAACCTATACCATGTAGTAATTGACTAGACTTCCGTTCTTCGAAAACCAACGAACTACACCGAATGCAGTATCCTCTGCTGATCTCTGTGATGGCGGATCACCAAACACTCTAAACCTATAACCCCAACACGAAAGTTTTAGATCGAATTTGTTTAGTTCAATTCGTCTCTGTCTCGAAAACAAATTTTGTTATACTCACTGAGCAGTCCAGTTCTCTGTCCACAATGCAGGCTTGTTAGGCTTATTAGGGCCAGGAAAGGTGTCACCACAATGCCTTCCATTGCAAGCATTGATCTGAGGGAAAATAAGAACATAACAACTCATTTTTATCCAAGGACTCATTTCGATTTGCGATCGAGTAATACCTGATCACTCGAAATAGATCGAATCATTTTCGACTAACACTTACAACGGGATCAGGGGCATCTCTTTGCTTGCACATGACCCAAGGGACACCAACGTTGAGGCTCTCTGCAAAGTTTCCAGCCCACTGGACATACTTGTCCCCCAACTCTCTATAAGCTAGTTGTACAGTATTGTACTCGTTTTCGATCTGCATCGTAAAAATTTGGATCATCAAACTTTAAGAATGGAACATTTTCTTCTTAGTTTTGTTTGTATAGAGTGATAGAACACCTGAGCCAGGATGATGGGACCTCCTTGTCCCGCGAACAACTTCGCATCTTTCATCTTTTGGACCATCATCGTGACGAACCTCTCCATGTGTTGCTATGAATCGAAAAATGCACATTTCATCACGTGTAGTTTCGTGGTACTTTAACTCGAAAGAAAGCTGTTGAAAGAGTTTAATGATCTTACCATATACGGTTCATTGTAACAACGGAAGATTATGTTTGGAATCTCTCTCAACCAATATGGAAGTGCTCTGGAATTAGGATTCCAAAACAAACAAAAAAATAGAAGACAATTATCATTTTTAATTATGAACATAAGAATAACGAAAAAATATTCAAGGTCGACCGATAAAAAAAAAGTGAAAAGTTATACCCATGATTCCATTCACCTTGGATGAATGGTCCAAATCTAATGGTTACATATAAGCCATGGTCTCCGCACATCTTGAGGAATTTTATTACATCAAATCTTCCTTTGAAATTAAACTACGTATAAACCGACATAAAATGTTTAGAAAATTCACAATCGAATCCAGCCTGGATAAAGATTAAAAGAAACTTGAAATCTCGTCGAATACCTTGCCTTCGTCGGGTTCGTGAATGTTCCAGAAGGTATAAGTTTGGATAACATTGATCCCTCCCCTTTTAGCATCTTCCAGAAGTTTCGGCCACATCTGTAATACGTTATTCAATACATCGCTCAATTTTTTGCCCGATACAAAAACACAACAAAAATACAAGAAAAATAAACATTACAAAAAAATAAAATGTGATATCATACATCGGGGGTACTACGAGGATAGTGAATGGATCCAGAGAAAAGAAGCTCTCTTTTGCCACGAATAATAAGAGACCTTGCATCGTAAGTAGCACCATTCAACTCTTCTTTATTGTCGTCGTGAGCGTTGACAACGACTGCCGGCGACAATACGAAGAAGACGACGACGAGGAAGGCGGTGGCGGAGGCCGCCACTGTATTCCGGCTGGATAAACGTACACTCATGAAAGAGTCTTGTGTAAATTGATGCACACAAAAGAAGAATAAGAATGAAGATCAAGAAAAGAGATTATGTTTTGGGAAAGATGATATCATAAATTAGAAAAAATTGAGTAATAGGAAAATATTAATCAAATAATAATAATACTGAGATGAGCCGAAGATCAAGGACGCGACAAACAGTTGAATAATTAAAAAAGGAAATTAGAAAGGAATTCTTTGTATCGGAACTTAGTATTCATGTAACATGCTAATCGGATATGTTAATGGTTTTCCATTCATTTAGTTAAGAGTTTCCTCATTTAATTTACTATTCTAAGGAGAGAATAATTAATTCTGTTTTACAAGTACATAATTTAGTTGGTGTAATAACTAATAACTAATGGTTTTTAAGTGAATTACAATTGACTTAATAAAACTTAGTACCTTATAATAAATAATAAATTAGAGTTTGATTTTTCAAATTCAATTCATAATAAACTCATGATAAATGAATATTATTGTATATATTTATCAATCGAACATATGATTCTTCGACATCTATAATGAATCAAGCTCAATAAGAGAAAAAAATTATAATTAATCAAATTTTTAAATTTTATGTTTATTTACACACCGATTAATCAGTTTTGTTATTCTTCACATTAATCTTATAACAACTAAATCAAAGCTTCTTTTTTTTGGTAAATGGGAGAAAGTGAAGTTAATCATATATTTTCTGTAGGACTAAAATAGAAACCGTAAATACTAAAAGCATTAAAATAAATTTCAGCTAAAATAAGGTATTGAACTGAACTTTCTCCCGAATTTCTTAATTCAATTATTTTAAATTTCCCGCCAAACTGATACATAACTGTGAAGTTTTCCCCGCCATTAACACAGATCTACAGAGCTTGCACGATTATTCTCCGCCGCCCCCATTTCCCCCAAATTCAAATCGAGCTCACGACCCACCAATGTCAAACGAGCAAGAGGATATCGACCGAGTTCCCGAAACTCCTCCAGGGTCTCCGTCAAATACCCCAGGTAGAAAAACCCTAATTTCTACATTTCCGCTCTTAAATTTGGCCCTGAAAATCGTTCCATCTCTCAATCTAATTCGAGTCTGGATTCAATCGCTTTGTTATGTCAATGTTAGTGACAGTTGATTACGATTTGGACGAGCTCGTCGAGAAGTCCGGGAAGCTGAACGGGTCGACGAAGAAATCCGGCGACGCGAATGTGGAGAAGTACTCCGGTTTAAGAATTAGGTATACGGAATTTCGAATTTGATATCGTACCGTGTTGATAAGTTCATTGAAGTTTTTAGCTCTTTGTACTGATCAAGGTTCTGTTTCGTTTTGGTTTCGGTTCCAGTAATCAACAACTCACCTCTGCCCAGCTTGCTGAACGCTTCTCAGACATCCGATTCATCCGATTGCCGATCATCAAGTACTCTCCTTATACCCTTTTGATACCCCCGTTGTTTCGTAGGATCGGATTTAGAATGAGATAGAGGGTGGTTAGTTCGAATTTCTAGGGATTCGATTCCGGACCTAGATGAAAATGGTTGATTGGAGTAGATAAATAATTTCCTCGTTTTTCTGCGTTGAAGGAATTTGTTGATCGGAGACAGCATTTCTGGGTGTTGGGCAACTGTTGGAGTGTTGACTGAGAAAGGTCAACCAAGAACAAGCTCAATTGGAAAAACCTTTAGCATATGGAACTTCAGCTGCTTAGATGAAACCACAGTTCCAGTGTTCTTGTTTGGCAATGCCTACCAACTCAACCGCGAGGCGAAATCCGGAACCGTTTTCGCCTTGCTCAACTGTACTGTACGAAGAGACGACACGGTAATAAATCGCGGAATCTTAAGATTTTGCTATTCGATTCTATGAATCCAAAATTTCACTGAAGTAATTTACTCTGATTCAATTTCTGGCAGGGACCAGGTTTCTCTTTGAGTGTTTACTCTCCCAATAACATACTAAAGATGGGAACTTCTGCTGATTATGGTGTTTGCAAAGGGAAAAGGAAAGATGGGTTGGCTTGTACCCTAGTAATAAACAAGTATGTCTCTTTTCTCTCTACTTCTTTAAACTCATCTTGCTCACTGGTTCGATTTGTCGGCCGGTTGACTTGAATAGTTCTGCTGTTTCAGGCATCAAGGAGTCTACTGCAGATACCATAATGTGGTAAGTAAGTATACCTTTCACTCAGGCTTCAGGCCGATCCAAACCGGAACCAGACAGCTAAAAACCGGTTTATAGAATGATTAAGCATACTTTATTCCAATGAACCATTGCTTCTTACCTTTGGTTTTCTTTCCCTTTACATTGTTTCTGCAGAAAGCAGCTGAGAGATTTTGCACACTACGTACTGAGCTGAAAGGAGGGTAAGATCATCAAACTCTTAGCGATGTTGCTTTTAATACCTTGAAATAGAGCGGTCGAAAATTGAACCCAACTCAAACTAACCCTAGGCTTGATAGTGCAGAAGTAAACAATTCGTTACTCGTCCAGTTGCGAATTTATAACTAGTTATAAAAGAAAAATAACCAATTATATTTTTAGATTACTAATTATAAAATAAAAATAACTAGTTATAAATTCTGGCCAATAGTTACATACTTGCACGACTTAATAACTAGTTCTAATCATCTTTACACGACTGATTCACTGTTATGAAAATCTTCTGCATCGGTTTTGACAGCTCTACTGTGAAACATGAAAGTTCTGAACTTGCTATCTCGTCTTATATCTGCAGAAACTTAGGGACAGCCTTCAGGACTCATCTCAAATCGCGAGGTAGATACATTGCTGATCCTCTTGCTGACAAGACAGCCTTGAAAAAGACTGCAAAGTTGGTGTCTTTAGAAGGGCTCAGAAAGACATTGAGGTTTGTCAACTTCATACTCTTAGTAGAACTTTCTATGTTCAGTCATTTTCTTCACCAATTGCTTTGGCTCTGAAAGTTCTTTAATGTTATTGATCTGGACAAAACAGTAATGGAGAAAGAGTGACTACAAATACTCACTCTCAGGGACTGAGGTTTCTAACCGAAATCACTGGAAATTTGGATCTGGAAAGTTCAAGTAAAGATTCTGCAACAGAGAGCTTGAGAAAAAGGTTAGTCATTTGACTGAAATGTTGGCTTTGAGTACCGCTCTAGCTTTGGTTCGGCAGAGATCGGTCTGGTTTTCGGTTCGTGTTTAGTTTCCCGTATTCTGAAAACCGATATCGGATTTCGAAGTGTTGTTATAACCGAACCAGATAGGACCAGCAGATCGGATCATAAAAAATTTCAATTGTTCGATTTCGTTTGTTCAAACAAATTTCTCAGTTCTTTAGACGGTTTTTAACAGTTTTATTCTAGTTGAACCTCGAAACCTCGTTCAGGGAATTGGGATAATGTGCAAGTACAACAAACTCTGAAATTTTCTCCGGTCTTTAATCTAAACCGATTTATATAATAGCCAAACCGGTTTCCCACCCATACACTTTACCCTTTTTGTATACTTGAATAATGATCTGATGTGTTTCCTCGGTAGCAAATCTCAAGGCATGATAAGGAAACCATCTAAGAAGAGGCAAAGAGCCCAACAGGACGATTCAAAGAGGAGAACTGGTAAGGGGGAAGAAGCTCTTGTGGACAAAGCCAAGCAAAGAACCGAGAAGATGGTTGAGTTGCAACTGGTCGACTCAGATGAAGAGTAGATCATAAGTAGCAACACGGACTACTTTCGAGAGACAAAGGTGATCGGCCAACAATCGTTCATATAAATCTTCTGAACGTTGATCTGTAGCTGTAAAGTGCGGTTTGTCATAAATTTTTCGTTGTTTGTGAGATTGAGAGTATGAAATTTAGTGATTCAACCGTGAAAGAATTGTAACCGGAACACGAGAGGAGAAAAAATTTGTTCTTCATCATCGAATTCACATTACATTATTAAGGAATGGAAAATGTTCTTGCCTCATTCCAGATTTGGTAAGCCAAGTATTTGTTTTCTTTTTCTTCACATGTTTTTCGAAAGACAAATTCCTTTTTTCGTCCATTAAGCTGACATGTATATATCAATCTAATGGATAAAAAGCCCCTCTTAGCCTCTAATATCTTTTGCCGTCAACCCTATTTTTTCCACCCTCGAATCACATATGGATCCCACTTATCGAGAATCAAAACTATAGGGGGATATTCCCAGGAAGATGTGATCTTGATGAAGATGATGTTCATAGACCCCCAAAGTTTTGATTCTTTTGAATTCCATACAGAAAGATGCTGGAAAGATAAAAAGAGGAATCTCCCAATAGGGTTCTTCTTTCCTTGTTATACAGAGCCATTCTTTTCCTTCTGCTGTCAGGAATTTATACTGTGCTCACTTAAGAATAAGTGGACCAAAACCCATCTTTGCAGCATCATTCTTTTGGAGATAAAGAAAGAACATCAACCCTAAAAATTTCCACCCTCTATTAATACACCAACAATCTCCTCAATTGTTTGTATACCATACAAAGATCAAATCTTTTTTAGTTGCAGATCTTGCTGGAAAGCTTTGAGCTACTTCAATGGCATCCAGGAGAATACTCAAGGAGCTGAGAGAGTTGCAGAGAGACCCTCCAACTTCTTGCAGTGCAGGTAACAAAGAACACAAACCATAGTGTCCAGTCTAGTTAGAAAAAAATCCATTTAATACCCATATAGTACATGTACATATACGTTCAAAACTTCCATTCTCGTACCATTATAAAACTGTTTAATTTTCCATTGTTTCTTTGATGCTTCACATACTAAACACGTATGAAACATATTTTACAAATTTAATAAATATTTTTTTTAAAGTTAATACACGTATTTTAAGAATTGAATTGTATTTTATAATTTCTAACTTATATTCACTTCTAAATTATAAATTAACTAATACCAAACTTCCACACGTACTGCTACGTTACAATAACGTATATAAACACGAATGTATCGTATCGTACCGTGTTGTGCTAACTACGGTGTCAAGAACGATTTTGTCCCAATAACTCGAGTTATTGTGAGTCGGATTTAAGTTGTTTTTTATATTATTCATCAACATTAGGCTCTCCAAAGAGCTTAGGTTTGCAGGAGCTTCAGTTAGCCATGTGTATCCTGGAATATACGGACTCGAAACTAAGACCTCTCACTCTTTTAAAGGCTCTTATACCGTATCAAAAGAACCATTTAACTCGAGTTGTTGGAAGAGGATTCAAATTGATTTTTCTATTATTCTTCATCAAATCATAGTGCACGAATATTCACAAGTTTCGAACACTCGACTAGCCAGAGAGAGATCGATCACACGGTTTTTGTTGTTCTTTCGACAGGTCCTGTGGCACAAGATATGTTCCATTGGCAAGCAACAATCATGGGTCCAAATGACAGTCCTTATTCTGGTGGTGTTTTCCTTGTATCCATCCATTTCCCACCCGATTACCCTTTCAAACCTCCCAAGGTACCAAAGATTTCAACTTTTCGGACCGGTTTTCGGTTATGAAACTGTGTTTGACTCGGATCTCTGGTGTTACTTTGTTTTTTGTCGGTTTGGTTCAGGTGGCTTTCAGGACTAAGGTTTTCCATCCGAATGTAAACAGCAATGGAAACATCTGCCTTGACATACTCAAAGAGCAATGGAGCCCTGCCCTTACCATCTCCAAGGTAAAGTTTGTGTTTCGAGTTAATCGAGTTGCAGTTATACCAATGCTTTGTTTCAAACCGTTAAACTCAGCGGTTCGATCTTTGACAGGTATTGCTATCGATTTGCTCGTTGCTGACCGATCCGAACCCGGATGACCCGTTGGTGCCAGAGATAGCCCATATGTGCAAGAATGACAAGTTGAAGTATGAAGCAACTGCTCGTACCTGGACCCAGAAATATGCCATGGGCTGAGTGGCTGGCCCACTGTAAAGCCCAATAATTGGAACCCTAATAGTTCATATAAAGTTTGATCATGTCTTGGAGTTTAATTTTCCTCTCAGATTCAATTGTAATACAATAATACAACATACCCTTGTTTTGTTTGATACATAGAGGTTTGGTTAACCAAGATTTTCGACATCAAGGATGGTTACGTGTGCTGGGTTGGAGGATATCTCCTTTTAAATTCGTTATTAATTTTATTCGAAAAATAGACAAAGATGAAATTCTCCTTTGTATTCATTTTAACTAAACCCTATATAGATTACATGTCGATTGAATGGTGCAGGCGAACGATAGAACTTGCAAATATTATTTTTTATAATATATAAAAAGGCAAATATTGTTGAACCTAGCTTAATAGAGGCTATAGTTCTCTCTCAATAAATACCATTGATTACCTGGACCATGCCACCAACCCATGCTATTGTTTTGATTGATTAAGTTGACATAATATTATTTGTCTTGATCCCCCTAATTATTTTATTTGGTATTTTAAATAATAATAATGGTATTAAGATATTAAAAAATAATTGTATTAATTAGGGAAACAGCTTCCCCAAAGAAGAACACTATTATGTTGAAGAAGATTTTTACACGGTGATATATCTTCTCATTAGGAATGATAATTTGGAATCAACCCATGAGTGTTGGATTCGTAAGCTGTAATCCATGCCATTGTTAGATAAATTTAAAGGTTGTTGGCCTTCAATTTAGATAAGATCGATAATATTATTATAGGAGTTGAAACTTGATCATAACCGATTTCGCAGATTTACATGGAGTGCATGTTCTATTTTCTAGCTTGTAGCATTCCCGACTTGCTATAGTAATAATATTTATTATCATATATTTTATTTTTAAAGTTTCACAAAATCATCTCAATAATGCAACAAAACTCCGATTCAGTTTTTTGTTCAAAGACTAACACACACTGCCATAAATAAACACACAAGTCAACTTTGAAAATTGTTCAACAAACCGTTTAAAATTCATATTTCATACACTGATTCTTGCATCATTTGACTTTTGAAATGAACCCAATGAATGGTTCGATCGGTTTTATAGATTTCTAGCATTTCGATAACATAAATTCAGTTCATTTTGTAAGAACCGGACCAAAGTGCTAGGTGATTCGAAGTTTTTATCGTTCAACCGGCTGATCTGGTCGATTCTAGCAACACGGTTGGCCTTTTTATTTATTTTGGGTGGGTGATAAAGCCACGGTTTAGGTTTGCCGATTCTTGGTCGGCGGGGCCCGGTAATTGATTTAAGATAAAACAGTAATATTCCCCTTAGATCATGAACCGAACACATTTAGTGGACTATAATATATGTTAATTATTATTAATTAATTCCCGAAATGGTCTTTTCGAAATTGAATATTTTGTCAAGTAGGGCAAAATCATGTGGTTAATTAGATCTATGGAATCGAACCAATTAAAGTATACTTTTCAAAAAGAAAAACCAAAGTAAAGTATAATTAGTGAACTAAAGTATCAATTCGACAAAATTAGGGATTATAAAACCATTATTGTCTCACATAATTACACAGTCACCCTTTTTAGAGTTAATTATTATATTATTGTGTTTTGTTTTTTGTTGTTGTTTGTTATCTAGGTTTTTTTATAAAAAAAAAATTATATAAATATGAACAGTCTTATAAATTAGTAATTAATATAGTTTGATAGAACTCTTATATAATAATATTTTTGAAGTATAATTTGGGAGGATTTAAACAATTCAACAACACATCCCTAGCCTCAACAATTTCGGTGTTGTTTTCATAAAACTATGTGATTTACACTTCATTCATGGTTTGATCGAGCGGTAGCATATCGACTGAACGATTGAAAATCGAATAGTCAAATATGGTTTTCTTTAATCAAAGGAGACCTATTCGATCAAAGATGTCTATCTTCTAATAGTTAAGACGCTTCATTCATCATCATAACTAAAAGTTGCCTACTATCTTTTCGGAATTGTAGAGCCGAAACCAAGACATAAATACTTTTTCGAACCTCTGACCGAGTGCTTAACCAGCCGATTTTAGCATATAATTGCAAAGTGAGTGCTTTAAGAACCTATAAATTAACGACGAAGCCCTTTTCCCCACGTCAGTCTCCCTCTGCCTCTTGAAGAGCTACGGTAGCCACCGAAACACCAATCACTCACCTCGCTCAGCGCCACATTTGAAATTGTATCTCTCTAGGGTTTCCAATCTTAGAACGCCCAATTCGCTCCGAACAATTCTCTCAAATCCCTTCTTACAATTCTCTCAAATCCCTTCTTACAATTCTCTCAATCACCAGAGTTGCTTTGTTTTGTTCATCGGTATATCGTTAGGGTTTGCTCCGTCAATGGAGGACGGCGAGGTGGAATTCTCGAACCAGGAAGTGTTCTCGGCGGCAAACATGGCCGAATTCCCTAGCAGCGGATCGATGGACAGCTTCTTCGACGAATTGCTGAAGGACACTCACGCCTGCACCCACACGCACACCTGCAATCCGCCGGGTCCCGATTACTCCCACACTCATACTTGCTTCCACGTCCACACGAAGATCGTCTCGGCTTCGTCCGGCGGGAGCGACGGCGATGACGACGGTGCGTCGGAGTCTGTAGGGAAGAAGCTCTCGTCCTCGAAGAAGCGGCCGTTGGGGAACAGGGAGGCGGTGAGGAAGTACAGGGAGAAGAAGAAGGCGAGGGCTGCTTCGTTGGAGGACGAGGTTGTGAAGCTGAGGGCGGTGAACCAGCAGCTGATGAGGAGGTTGCAAGGGCAGGCTGCGTTGGAGGCGGAAGTTGCGAGGTTGAAGTGTTTGCTTGTGGATATTCGGGGGAGGATCGAAGGGGAGATTGGGTCTTTCCCTTATCAGAAACCCGTTGCTGCTGCGGCAGCTGCAAATTTGAACTTGAGTAACATGAATGGGGCGTATGTGATGAATCCTTGTGACATGCAGTGTAATGATCAAGCGTATTGCTTGCATCCTGGGATGGATGGGAGGAGCGGCAGTGGTGGAGATGGTGCCGGGTTGAATGGGAATGGGCAAGTGTATGGTGGTGGTAGTGGTGGTTGTGACTTTGAGAATCTTCAATGCATGATGAATGAGAGCTCCGGTGCTAAGGATTTCTCTGTTTGTGGAGTTGGGAATGGTGTTACAAATGGGATTTCTCCTGGCTCGAGCAAGAGGAAAGGTGAGACTGGTTGCTAGATTTTTCTTTTATTGCTGTTGAACTTGTGTGTTGATGAAAAGGCAAAATCGATCAATGGGATCATTCTTCGTTCATGCAACAATTTATTAGTCGAAGTAGGTAATGAGTGGTGTTAAATATCATGAATTCTGTTAGGAAGGATGATCATGTCCATGAAACTCTTTGCTATTGCTCATTTAGGATGTTCAAGCTTCCGGTTTGTAGTGGCTACGAGGTTGATCAGTATGTCTATTTACTGCTTTGTTGAAACACTTCCAGGTGTTATGGCTTCCGGGTGTCGATGAATGGTAATGAATGGCAATGTCCTTAAGTTGCAAGGGTGGATCTTTAAGTTTCTACTGCATTTAGGCTAGTGTGTCAGTTAGGTTTCTGAAGAATGATTCAAGTTGAGAGAGTCGTGTTTGCAAAGCTGCATTTGTATTATTCATGCAAGCACCTTGTTAAATCGTGTTGTTTCTCAGATATGATTTGATTGTCTTGGTATGCCTCCTTCATGAATTGTCTTGGGCAGTAGTTTATATCCTAGTTATTAGGGGCATCTGCTCTCTGGTTTCTCCAGGTTCCATCTTCATGTATGCTGTATATTATATTCCTCTTTCTGTCTTTTTGAAAGTCTGATTGATGGTTCCTAACTTGTATTGTGGTACTTGAGTTGAAGTTTACTTGTTTATTTCACTTTACACCTTCTCTCAATGATTTGAAGTAGTTACTCCGTTATAGATTAATAACACCTTGGCAATGGCAATCTACATACTGCATGGAGATTTGTAATGCTCTATACTGATTCTGGTGCTTCTTGTTTTGTTAGGAGCAAATGCAGCAACAGTATCTTGAAGATATATCCAGAAGTCATTGTTTCCTGTACAGGGTTGCTCGATGTGTCCCGCCTGCAAATCAGCTCCTCGTTATTCCGCTGCTGCAGACACCCGCGACATAAGCTTCTGCAGGCTGCTATCTGTGTCTTCTTATTCCAAATCTCTTCTTCTGCTTCTTCTTCTTCTTCTTTGGGATCGTCTAGCCAGTCTCTTTTATCTTTTTCTTCCCTCGAGCATCGGTCACTCCAATTTTCCCTCTCGAATCATTCCCGCTGAGCTCAACTGTCTCGACATGATCGTCTCTTATTTCTTATTAGGTCTGAAAAGAATGCTTATGTAAAGTGGCTCTTTGCTTTAATGTGCCTGTAGCTAGGTGAGACTTAAATAAGTAGCCATCCCCCTCTCTTCTGTTGTTCGTGAAGTTATCTTTTGAAATATGTTTATGGCGTACGCGTACAGAGCAAGTTGTCCGAACCAGAAGCTGGCAGCGTCGGTACGATGATTCTAACCTTTGAATATGGTTCTTGGCCAGTTTGTGTAACCTACAAACATTGTTAATGGTTGTTCTGTTAGACTAGTATCCTAGAAGGTGAATGCAATTATTAGTTTGGAGAAATACTCTTCACTTGTGCCCTCTCACAACGACATAAATGTTGACGGATCGAATCCCTAACCTTGTGATTACGATGCAATTGGATTGTTTTTTTGGCGCTTCTTGCTTATTCTCTGGTTCTCGCGATCCAGTTGTAAGATGCAGAAAGCAGGCCGACCGTGATTATGAGGATTCGAACCTTTGGTTTCGGTAAATGACCTGGATTGTTCGTGTTACTCAAAGCTTGACTCGCCCAGCAACCTCAAATCGATGTCGGACTTGTGTTTTGGGTTAGGCAACATAAAACTTTTGGGACGGATCGGTTTGGTTTTCAGTAAGTGAGTAGATTATTAGTGTTTACTGAAACTCGACACGTCGACTCACCTCCAATGCAAGCCAAACATGATTTTCTGGTTTGGTAACCTCAAACTTGTGCGATTCTGGTTATGGTTGAATCGAGAATGCCTACTTGATGAGGTTACGACGAGATTAGTTTGGTTCAATTTTCGGCAGATGAGCTGAACTACTCGTGATATCAAAGCTTTCTTTTCCTACCGAACTTTGATCGGAACCAAACTTGATTTTTGGTCAGGTTTGGCAACCTTTAAGCAACAATGTAATCATTGTTAACCGAATAAAACGAATTACAAACTATTGAGGAGTGAGCAAATTTACTATTTAGTCCTTTGCTGGCCTCCGTGGCGGGAAACTTAACCGCCAAAAATAAAATCCCTCTAAGTAACCAGAGATCTCTCACCAAAGCAAGCAAGCAAGCAATCCGTTAAACCCTAACCACAATCAGAGAATCGAAACCGAGAGCACCAAATTGAAGAAAATGGCTGCAAAAGAGGAGCAGCAGAGCTCAGACCAGGTGGTGGAGGAAGAGTTCAGTGTGTGGAAAAAGAACACTCCATTTCTCTACGACTTGGTGATCTCCCACCCACTCGAATGGCCGTCTCTCACCGCTCACTGGGTTCCTCTCGAGGCTCCATCGCCTTACGCCGCTGACCCATCCTCCTTCGCCGTCCACAAGCTCGTCCTCGGAACCCACACCTCCGACGACTTCCCTAACTATCTGCTGATCGCCGATGCCGTCTTACCCACCCGCGACGCCGAAGTTAAAATCGAGGGAGGTCCTGAGAAAATCATTTTGCCTAAGGTTAGAAAAGTGGAATCTTTTGATTTTTTTTTTAATATTGGTATGGTTTTTGACGCGGTTGCTGTTTTGCACACCAACTGTTCGACTAAATTCCCAGCTGAAAATTTGTACTGAAGCACGCATGAGCGCCAACTGTTCGATGAAATGCCCAGCTGAAAATTGTTTTTTGGCTTCTGGATTGTGTTCGTAGGTGGACATAAGTCAGAAAATGCGTGTGGATGGGGAGGTCAACAGGGCCAGGTGTATGCCTCAGAATCCAGCCGTGATCGGTGCTAAGACTAGCGGGAGTGAGGTTTACGTGTTCGATTCGAAGAACGAAGCTTTAAAGAAGGAAGATGTGTGTGACCCTGATTTGAGGTTGAGGGGTCATGATAAAGAAGGTTATGGACTGTCGTGGAGTCACATTAAGCAAGGCTATCTCGTGAGCGGTTCGAACGATTGCAAGGTCTGCTTGTGGGATATCGCTGCGGTGGCTCAGAATAAAGTGCTTGATGTATTGCACGTCTATGAGGTACTGACAAGTCTGGACCTATTTACTCAATGTTTGTTGTTTACATGATTCATAAACCGGATCTTGTCTTTTTTGGAATGGTTTTATAGGGGCATGAAAGTGTGGTTGAGGATGTGGCTTGGCATTTGAAGAATGAGAACTTGTTTGGTTCAGTTGGGGATGATTGTCAACTGATGATTTGGGACCTCCGCACAAACCGAACTCAAGTTTCTGTCAAAGCTCATGAGAAAGAGGTGAAACATTCTTGACTTTGTCATTATACTTCAATGGAATCTGATCTTCTAAAATGAAATTCTGAATGCATACTGGCTTTGGTAGGGTTTGTTCAACCTGGTTTGATCCTCATATTCGTGTTCTAACTAATCTTTTGCGACTCTTACGATACTTCAACTGAATCTGTTCATGAAGAACGAGTGATGGATGCATATTGTCTTATGAGGGTTTGTTCTGCCTAATTTGATCCTTGTAACTCGATTTTTCCTTCAGTTTCGATCTGTTATTTTGAGTTTTTGTACTAGATCTGGCCTTGCAAAATGTAACTTGTCCTTCTTTGACAGATTAACTACCTATCATTCAATCCATTCAACGAGAATATCCTGGCTACAGCATCTTCAGACTCTACTGTCGGCCTCTTCGACTTGCGAAAAATGGAAACACCTCTTCACGTCTTAAGCGGTCACACGTACGTACTAAAACACGGATTAACTTATGCTACCTTTATTTGTGAATCCACTGATTTTATTCAGGCACATAACTCTCTCACCATTGTGTTGCTCTTCAACAGAGAAGAAGTGTTCCAAGTGGAATGGAACCCTAACCAAGAAACCGTGCTGGCATCGTCTGCCGACGATAGAAGGTTAAACGTCTGGGACCTTAGCAGGTAACTTTCGAGATGCATAGAATATTCCTGGTTTGGATTGTCTGCAGTTGTGAATCTTGTAAAAGACTGATTCGTTTGATGAAATGTTCATAATGTTTTCGATCAGGATTGGGGAAGAACAGCTCGAACTCGACGCTGAGGATGGTCCTCCGGAGCTTCTCTTCTCCCATGGTGGACACAAGGCGAAGATTTCAGATTTCTCGTGGAACAAGAACGAGCCATGGGTTATATCAAGTGTAGCAGAGGACAACTCCCTTCAAGTTTGGCAGATGGCTGAGAGCATATACAAGGATAACGATGATGATAACAACATTGCAGGAATGGGTTAGCCAGCATCATTAGAATCTCAACCAACTCGAAACATAACCCGAACTCGATCTTGTAGCTAGACTCTGTTTTATATTGCAAGGCATGTTGTTTAATTTTGCACTAGACAGTCATAGGATGGCATGTTGTCCGGGCTCCGATATGGTGGAACTCGAGGCTCTGGAATTGTTTTGAGTTGTGTTTTGAACTTTGTACCTAGCCCGCTATATTAGAAATGGTGGTTAAGTTGCTTTTGTTGTTGTAGATGCACGCCCTGTGGCTGATCCATAGGCTCCATGGAAATCGATTACTTTTGATCCTCCGTTTGTCCTTGAACAACGATAGCGTAACAACTATCATGATTCCAACTTGTGTGTACCACGACCACTCTTCCGTTGATTTGGTAGTTTGTGGATCGAGACTAGGGGAGGAGCATTACTCGTACCTCTTAGAGTCAGCCTAGAAATTTCGTTGAAGAGACCATCATGTTACTTGAATCAAACTTAACGACTCTGTTAAAATCTGAAGTTAAATGATCAGTATGTTGGCTTCTTAAAGTTAAGTGACTAAAAATGATATTAAAATAATCACTACCATTTTTCTCTGTTCTAGGGGAATACTAAAACGAATCCTCCACCGCACTCACAGTTCACCAGTTGCAGACTTAAGCTGTCCTATTCTCAGTAAACCAGCTGAATTTCGTGCTAGTACTCATCGTCGGCTTCTGAACATAGTGTAAGTTCTCTTTTTTTTTGTTTTCCTTTTCTTTGATTACACTATGTTGATTACTGTAATGCACATGTTCGATAAAATGCCTCTTAGAGAATTGTCCTTTTGCTGTTACATTGCATTTCTTCACTCTCTTTCCGCAGCATATTGTTATTCGTCCAACTGAATTCATATTCACACAAAATGGTCACTGAAGGATCAAACCTTTTGGTGTTGTGGTTTTACCAGTAATGTGTTTAATTTCCTCTTAGATTCCTGAGATGCACATAATCTGTTCGATAAAATGCGTCCTTGAAAACTTAAATTCCATTAAATGCTTGGCTGATAGTTCACTCTGCCTAATGTACACAGAAAAAATATGGGAGGCCGTGATGTTGTAGGTAACAAATGGTCCATGAGAATTCTCTGGCTGTGTGCTATTGGAAGTGCAGCAGGTACGTAACATCCCTATGTGAACATTTGCATTCTGTCACGGCCACTCGTGAACCGGATGTGGCAGCAATATCGTGGGTACCGATTGTTTCTGGTTCCATTGCATGGCTCTGTAGGTCTCTACATGGTTGCAGTTGAAAGGCAAGCACGAAACAGACACCGGATGGTGGCTGAAGCTTTAATGAGTCTGGATGACGATGGCGACGATGTGTAGTAGGTGTTGGTGGTGCAAATACCAAGCGAATTCTTAAAGGGGCTGGTTTACGCGTCAAACCTGCAATGGTAGATTGTTTGCAGTCAGATTATATGCTTGGTATGTTGAGCAGGGTGTTCTGGTTCTTGCTTTATAAGTCTTTGAATATGTCTGGCAAGGTGAAACCAGAAACCATAGATCACGGCCATCTTGAAATTACCCCCTGACTCGAGTCGGCAGCTAGACCCTGTTTCTGTACTAGACAATCATTGAAAGACTTTCAAAGGCCTTGTAGAGTTGGGTATGTACCCTCGTGTCCGTGGGAGCTTCCATAGGGATTCGCTTCTGGGTATTTACGAGTCGTGTTTCGATCCTTATATCTAGCCCGCTCGCCCACGCCTGTAAATGGTGCTTAGATTGCTTTGTTGTGGTCTATCAGTCTCTGCACACCTTGTAGAGATGCGGGCGAGCCGGCCGAATTTTACCCGGGCCGAGCTTGGCTCTTATGGCTTTGTTCCGCATAATTAATATATTATATTTTGGACAAGTTGACAGATTGTCGACTGGATATTATTCTTTAACATTCTCAATATTATAATACTGAAGAGAGCCGTAGTAGACTTTTGTCTTTTAAGCTAACTCGCCATAGCCGCCGCCGGAAATCCCCAGAATCTTCATCAATGGCGACGAACCCCAACGGCAGCTCTGGTAAAATGGAAATCGTAGTATTCCCATGGCTAGCAATGGGTCACTTGATCCCCTTCCTCCACTTCTCCAAGCTCTTAGCACAAAACGGCCACAATATCCACTTCGTCTCCACTCCCAAAAACCTCTCCAGACTACCCAAACTACCCCTCCGCCTCTCCTCCCAAATCACCTTTGTGCCCTTCCCTTTACCGCCCGTCCCCAACCTACCTCCCGACGCCGAGTCCTCCATGGACGTCCCTTACAACAACCAGCAGCTCCTCAAGAAGGCCTTCGACTCCCTCCGCCCTCCGCTGACTGATTTCCTTCGCCAGCTTAAGCCCGATTGGGTCATCTACGACTACGCCTCTCACTGGCTTCCTTCAGCCGCCGCCGATGCCGGCGGTGGCGGCATCGGCTGCGCTTTCTTCAGTCTCTTCACTGCAACAACGCTCTGCTTCGTCGGTCCGCCTGGAGGCGATTCAAGACGGAACGCGGAGGATTTCACGGTGGTCCCTGATTGGATTCCGATTGAAATAAAATCAAATATCGCGTATCGCCTTCATGAAGTTTCCAAGTATGTGGAGAAGACCGATGAGGATACCTCCGGTCCTTCCGATCAGATCCGTTTCGCCGTCGCTATGGAGGAGAGCAACGCCTTGCTCGTCAGAAGCTCGCGGGAGTTTGAACCTGAGTGGTTTGAACTTCTCGGTCAGATGTATAAGGAAAAGACGATTATACCCGTAGGATTCCTCCCGCCGCCAATAGCAGCAAACGACAAGGAGGATCAAAACGACGCCGTTTGGAGGGAGATCCGAGATTGGTTGGACAAGCAGCGAGTCAACACGGTCGTGTACGTCGCGTTGGGAACGGAGGCGGCGCTGACTCGGGACGAGATCGCCGAGTTAGCATCGGGACTCGAGAAGTCCGGGCTACCTTTCTTCTGGGCACTGAGGGATCACTCCGTGTCGGGTAGAATGATGCTTCCCGGCGGGTTCGAGGAGCGGGTGAAGGGGCGAGGGATTGTGTACAGGGAGTGGGTTCCGCAGGTGAGGATACTGAGTCACGACTCGGTCGGCGGGTTTCTGACTCACTGCGGGTATAACTCGGTGGTGGAAGGGCTGGCGTTCGGGCGGGTTTTGATTCTGTTTCCTGTGATAAATGACCAGGGTTTGAATGCGAGATTGCTGGAAGGGAAGAAGCTTGGGATTGAGATTCCGAGGGAGGAGAAGGATGGATCGTTTACGAGCGACGCGGTGGCGGAGACGGTGAAGGCGGCGGTGGTTGGTGAGTCAGGGGAGGGGTGGAGGAGGGCTGTGAAGGGTGCTAAGGGGTTGTTTGGAGGGAGGGAGAAGAACGGTGAAATGGTGGATGCGCTTGTACGTTATCTAACTGAGAATAAGAGGAATGGATGATTTGAATGCAGAACCCATTTCCTTGTAGCGTGCGGATTCACAGAGGGTGCAAATTGTGATAGATATTTGGCCGACGACCAGTCGAGTTAAAGGAATGCATTAGTTACCTTCTAAATATCCGTGTTTAATTTTTTCGAATAATTTACTAGCATAAATGGCCGGGTAGCAAGTTGACCGTCTAGTTTACGGAATGCATTAGTTAGCTTTCTAAATTCCCGGATAATTGACAAACATAAATGGTCGTGGTAGCTTACGAGATAGATTTTACTTCGATAAGAACCATTGGTTAAATGATAAGAATGGAAAAAATACATTTTTGCGGTGAGCGTGGATCAAACGCGCGACTTTCAGATCTTCAATCCGACGCTCCCCGCTTGATGGTTAAAATGTACTTGCTAATTTAATAAATCTATGTGGTTTATCGGTTCATTGACTAGCAACATGATCCAAATCAAAATCAAATGAATCTGCGTAACTCGACTGAGCTGGGATCCAAATTCTTGCTGGAAAAAATATCAGTTCAAAATACAAAATCCCTTAGCTATGGAGCTGCAATGAAGAATCAAACGCTCCCTTAAATACCATCACTGAAGCAAACTAAAAAAACAGCATTGCAAGAAAATTCAAACCCCTAAATTTACAATGAATTAAAAGCTCTTCAATACCGTCTCAGTAAATCCCCAAAATGTGATGCTGATAGTTGCCGGAACACCATTTCGAAAACCTCACATCTTAGTACCTTGTTCAGCAAGCAACCGATCAATCAATCAGTATAAGTTGAGCCCGAAAAACTGGCTAACAAGAATCGACGAGCCAAGAGCAATCGCCACGAGGGAAGACGCCCAAGTGAGCTTCTCCGTAATCCGAGGCACCCGGTCCTTCAATGCCTGACTACACGACCCGATAAAGACCGTGTAGGACCCCATTGCAACAACAGTGCCAACGAGGAACATGATGAGGAACGCTGCGCCAGCCACCCTAGACGGCAATGCCAGGGCGGGCAACACCATCATCAACGCATCCGGTTGCAATCCGTGCACGATCCCTGTGGCGAATGTCGCAAACCCTATCTTCTTTTTCGTCGAATTCTTCGCCATCAATGATGAATCTTCCAATGATGCTGTTGCTTCACCAGCCTCTAAGGCTTCCTTGATCCCCATGACTCCGATGACAAGCAACGTAAGGCCAACTACTCGAGCCCCCCACGAGGTGAGGATCTCGATATGCAGCTGATCCTTGAGAAGCAAGAAAAGGAGGCCGAAGATCACCTGACCGGCGTCGTGGCCACACCCCCAGAGGGCTCCAACTGCAGCACTTTCGAGGCGCGTTCGGCCTATGGAAAGCGGAGCCAATGCTGCTAGGTGGTCCGGGCCGGAAAGTGTGTGTAGGCAGCCGGCAAAGAATCCGGTCCAGGCACTGCTTAGTAGTAACTTGGATCCAACGGTGCCGGTGGCCTTGGTAGCTGTCTGTAAGGATGCCGATGCTGACGGTGCGAAAATCGGGTGCGCAAATAGGGTGAAGATTGCTGAGAGGAGTACACATTTGGTCACAGCTATAGCCTGCTAGCAGACAAAACTTCAAATGTCATTTTACCAGGATTTGTAAACTTCAAATCCTCTGCTGGAAAGAACCAGTGAGACTAACAGATAGAACGAATTTGTAAAGAAACCGCAATAAATCTTCATAGAACTAAGAATCGAGCATCACAAACCTAAAATGTCATTTTACTAGCATTTGTAAACTTAAATTCCTCTGCCGGAAATCGAACCAGTGAGACTAACAGATACAACAAATTTGTAAAGAAAGCGCGATAGAATCGCTATAAAGCTATGGATTGAGCAACACAAACCTAGAACTCCCTGCCGGAGATCGAGCTCGTGAGACTAACGAATGGAACAATTCATTGTTCATTCTCCAATACACAATTAAACTGATGCAACCTACTGATATAAACACAATTAGAACCCTGATTTCCAAAACATTTGAATCCCAATTTTGAATATGAACTACCAATTAAGCTTCTACATTCTGCTTCAATTCATAGTCTCCAAATAGTTTGGAGAGAATTTTAATTCAATTATCCAATTCCAGATCTTCACCAACCAAAATACCCAATTCGGTTCCAATCAACCCAACCCAGAAACTCAAAACTCAAATCTCAAAACCTAATCAAATAATTAGGATAATGCCACTACCTTTGGCAGCAGACATTCAGCTGGGATCCGCAGCTCCAAAAGATCGGAACTTCTCTCCGGCTCGGCAGACGAGTCGGCTCTAATCGTAGATTTAGCCAAAGAAGGCGGCGGATATGGTGGGTTGATTCCATACTTGCAGGAGACCGAGCAGACTCGCCGGAGTTCCTCCGGCCGCCGTGTGAGAAATGAGACGCCGCCGGGGAGTTTTGCTGCTCCGATTCGAAGCAGGCGAGGCGGAGATTGAGCAGATTTGAAGTGGGGTTTGAGAGAGGACGTCGGCGAAGAAGAGTAGAGCAGTCTCTCCATTGTTTCGGCTGGAAAGCTAGTTTCTTTTTTTCGTCTGTGTTTGAGAAGATGAAGAAAATAGAAACTAGTTGGGGAGTTGGGTAGGTGAAGGATTAGGTGATAAAAAGAGAGGGGTCAAAGTGAAACTTTAAAAAAAAACGGGTATCACTTTGACGAGACTAAATCCTACTCATATTCGTCGTCTTAGAATTTAAAATTTTCGCCCTAAATCTAATCGAATAACTCTAAATTTCCAAATCCTAACATAAATCCATTCATTCCTCTTTCCAAATCTATCTCCTCTTCCTTTCTCTATCCCAACCATAAGCTCGAAAACCCGATTTTTGTAATCACATGTCTGATTATCTTCTTAAAAGGAAAAATGAGGAGAAAAGAGAAAAGAATGTCCCAATTCCTTCTTGTATTCACCAATCTTTTGTCCATCTTCAATATGAAGAAATTACGATTTTGTTGTTGTCGTTGTTGTTGTTTCAGATGCAAGACGGACGAAGATTAGGCAAATAAGGCGTTATTTTCCCTGACAACATTATTCAAACTTGCGTGACACTTCGTTTGATAAATTATGAGCCTGTCTCCAACGATGTTCAAAAGGGAAGCCCACCCGCCGATGCCTCGCCAACTACAAATTCACAACCAATCTAAACCAGATTGTAGGACGAATTGCTTACCACCCACAACCCAAATAGTAAACCTTTTACTTTTCTATAACTTGAAAAAGTTGATTAGTAGTATATTAAATATATGATAAAAGTTTGTGGTCTAATAGTTGCCACACCAACACCCCCATTAAGGCACTAAGTTAATGAACTTCCCTAAAGGAGCAAGCAATTGCCCTTTGACAATGTTCCCACTTGCCACCATTAGTCCTTTTCATTCCCACAACTGTGGACTACAATAGATAACCATATATGTTTATTGACTACTTCAATGTACAACTCAATCATCATAACTTCTGAGAGTTTACAAATTGGTCCAAACTGCGAGAAGGAAACGTGGTCAATTTTGGTAATATAATCAATCAATCGGATGATAAGGTCCATAAAAGTTGCCCCCCTGAATTCAAAAGCCACCACAAGAATTGGGCTCGTGCCTCCCATGGCCTTCCTTTCAGCTTGCACGTGTTCGCCACACGCCCTCATCGAGGCCCAATGAGATTTATTGAGCCGAGTTTTAATCGGCCCAATTACTACAGTAAAGTCGCTGTTTAGCCGAGTCATAGGGAGGGACTACAGCAAGAGGAGGACCTGGCCGGTTCGGGCATCAGCATGTAGCCATCCAAGTTTTCAAGAAAAGGAGGCATTCCTCCCGGGTTTGAGTAACAGGCGGTTCAGCTCGGAGGGACCCGAACAATTATATATGCGAAGGCTCTATGATAAATGGAGTTCTGGCTGCTCCATCAAATGAACAGCCAACTACTAAAACTATATATGGATTCTGTTAGGTCATTCCTTTTGTTATTGTCTGTCATTGAACCTTCCCTCTGGTTAATGTATTCAAAGCATAGTAGTTCATCGAATTTTTAACTCGAATTTAAACTGGAAAACTCGAAGCAGAACAATACATCTTTGAGTTCAATGGGAAGGAGGAGGAGACGTACGGAGGAGGGGTCTTACGTGCTTTCGTTGCTTGCTCGAACGAGTAAGCAGCCTCGATGAGCTTAGGCTCGGTGCCTTTCAACCCTCCGAAGACGATCCCGAACGGCTTCCCTTCGGAACCGTACCCAGCGGGGACGGAAATCCCAGGGTACCCACCAATGGCTAGCACCGACGAGACATCCGAGCCTATCGTGACCAGTGCGTCCAGCTCGTGCGTTTTCATTGCTGCTTCAAACCCTTCTTGTGACAGACTGTCCATGACCTGAATCGCCTCCGTTTCGTTCTTCCCTATCCCGTTCGTCATCTGTGCTGCCGCCATAAGTTCTTGCCCGAACTCCTCCATTTTCTCCTGCAAATACCGTCATCCCACATTACTTAAAATAAAACCGGAACATTTACAACACGATTTCGAAAACCATTCCGTACCAGTTTCAGGTTATTGACGTTGAAAGCGAGGATGTCAGCCAGCGACCTCACTGGCGATTCGACTAGGTCTTCTTCGAGGTAACGATTAATCGCAACCTTAAACTCGGCCATCATTACTGCCATTTCTCCGGATTGAAACGGGTTGAGTACAAATTCCACCTTGGCTAACTCGACATTGTCTATAACAGTTGCACCTTGTTGAACGAACACTTGCAAGTGGCGGTTGAAGGTAGTTAAAATGGTTGAGTCATTGACCTTATCTAAGAATGGAGTTCTTACAATGCCTAGTCTTTTCCCCTTCAAGCCGTTTCTTTTCAGAAACTGTTTGTATCCACCGGATGGTATGAACTTTGATGCCTCTCTTGTTGCTACTCCGTCCCGAGGGTCGAACCCCACGATTGCCTCGAGCACGTAGACAGCATCCGACACTGTCCTGCATATCGGCCTGCACCAGACCGAATCGGCGAAGCTAACTATTCGAATAGTATGAGAAATCAAATTAGCATTTTGGGAGGAGCGAGGAATCGGCCTGCACCAGACCGAATCGGCGAAGCTAACTATTCGAATAGTATGAGAAATCAAATTAGCATTTTGGGAGGAGCGAGGAATCGGCCTTACCCGATCGTGTCCTGGCGAAGGGAGACAGGAATCACTCCAGCCCGGCTGGTTAGGCCGACTGTCGGTTTGAACCCGACAACTGAGTTGTGATCAGCCGGGCAGAGAATCGAACCGTCCGTCTCGGTCCCTAGTGACACAGCCACCATGTTTGCAGCTACCGAGATTGCTGACCCGCTGCTCGACCCGCACGGATCTCCTCCTTCCACGTATGGATTCTGAGCAAAAAATCGAGATAGAAACAAAACCGAAGCACATTTTGAATCGGACCATCATGATCTTAAAAACTGTAATCTAATTACTGCTAATTACTAATTAGTATTAATCTTAACAGAACGAACTAGCCACGGAAGTTTTACTAACCACAGATTGCCCGCCTCTAGCGGACCACCCGTTGGGAATCCCGAAAGACCTGACGTGGTACCACTCGCTCTGGCTGGCCTTCCCCAAGATGACGGCGCCGGCTTCCCGGAGCCGCTTCACTACTCCGGCGTCACGTACGGCCGTCGATCCCAGCAGCGCGTACGATCCACACGTCGTGTTCATCAGATCCTTCGTCGCTATCCCGTCCTTTAACAGAACAGGAACCCCGTGCAGATCCCCTAACTTCCGACCCGACTTTGATCTTGCTGAATCGGCCTCCTCGGCTTGGCGAATCGCGTCCGGATTCAGCTCCAGTACGCCGCGGAGGTAGGGGTTGAGGTCGTTGATTCGGTCCAGGTAGAAGTTGACCAGCTGTTTGGAAGTTAGAGTGTTGTCGGCGAAGGCGAGCTGGATCTGGTCGACGGTGGCTTCCTCGAATGGGAAATGCGTGGCCGTGACGGTGAAGAATGCGGCGGATAGGAGGAGGAGGAGCTGAGCTATTGGTCCGCCGTTGTTCGCCATTATTTTGATCGATTTCTTACTTGTGGTTGTTCGGGAAATATTAGGGATTTTGAAAAAGTCAAAGTCTCTGCCTGGGGAGAAGTGAACGGCTTACTACTCCCGATGGCGGGAACATGTGACGGAATTACAAGCTGATCACTTTAATTATGGATACATACAGAGAGATCACTTAATTTAAAACTTTAACGGCTTAGTGACTCAAGTTTAAAATAACCAACAGAATGAGAATTTCATGATACAACAATGACTGTATTCTTTTTCAATATTGATAACTTTATGGTGAGATTGATTTATGGAAGATAAGAAATTACAAGGATAAAGATAAGACTCAAATGAAACTTTTTTCATTGATGAATAATTAGGATTTCATGTCACTTTATTTTAAGAACATTACAAACTACTTCCATAACTATGTCCAAAATTTTGTAAGCCTTGAAAACTCATTAGTCATTAAAAAAACTCAAGCCACTATCTCCCTTGCCAAATGAAACCTTCGAATGGGCTAATCTTCATTTTCACCAGTTGATCACCCAATTAAATCAACCGATTCGAATATGGTTTTTCAACCACTCATAACCTCTTTTTTTTTAACCACCACTCATAAACTCTTAGATCATCGTATATCTCAAACATACAAACAGTCATGCCATTCCTATTCCGGGAAATAATCTTAGTACTGCATGATAGCCTTGATATTACCTAATCTCGTACTATTCCGAGGCAACTATCGATCTGTCAGTTTTTTACCACGGAATTGTGCGAACATCGTTGCTAATCGGACTGTTTGGTTGCTGTAATTGCATTCTATGCATATACAAAATTTCATCTTCTAGCTCTGTTTACAGAATTGTACAGACCGGCAAATCTTAGTTTCGGGGTTGCTGGAAATTGCTCCATTTTGGGGGGTTGTATTTCGAGCTGCAATTTCGAGGTTGCTGGACATTGATGTTTTTGTTGTCCTATGTTTGCAGGCGCCTAACTACCTGAACATCAAGGGATTGCTGGACCTGACCTGCCAATACGTTGTGGACAATAGAAAGGGAAGATGCCCGAGTAGATTCGCGAGACATTCCACATCAAGAACTATTTCACCAAAGAGCAGGAAGCAGAGGTCCGGAAGGAGAATGCCTGGGCATTCGAGTGAAAACTAAGCATTATATATGACTTCTGTTAGGTCATTCCTTTCTCAGTGTCTGTCATTGAACCTTGCCTCTGGTTAATGTATCAAAGCATAGTAGTTCATCGAATTTTAACTCAGAAAACTCGAAGCAGAATAATACATCTCTGAGTTCAATGGGAAGGAGGAGGAGAAGTGTGGAGGAGGGGGCTTACGTGCTTTCGTCGCTTGCTCGAACGAGTAAGCAGCCTCAATGAGCTTAGGTTCGGTGCCTTTCAACCCTCCGAACACGATCCCAAACGGCTTCCCCTCGGAACTGTACCCAGCGGGGACGGAAATCCCAGGGTACCCACCAATGGCTAGCACCGACGAAATGTCCGAGCCCACCGTGACCAGTGCGTCCAG
Organism: Linum usitatissimum; assembly: GCA_030674075.2. Taxonomy (NCBI): domain Eukaryota; kingdom Viridiplantae; phylum Streptophyta; class Magnoliopsida; order Malpighiales; family Linaceae; genus Linum; species Linum usitatissimum. Next base: position 5,485,671 of record JAUJYP020000155.1, on the reverse strand, counting down.
CTCGTGCCATTTCATCGTTGCTTCGAACCCTTCTTGTGATAGATTGTCCATCGACTGAATCGCCTTCGTTTCATTCTTGCCTATCCCGTTCGTCATCTCCGCGGCCTCCATAAGTTCTTGTCCGAACTCCTCCATTTTCTCCTGCACCATTATCATCATCCACACATTATCCATCGCCTGATTCTCTCGCGTAACCACCGTTACAACACGATTTCGAAAAAACATTTACGTACCAGTTTTGGGTTATTGACGTTGAAAGCGAGGATGTCAGCCAGCGACCTCACAGGCGATTCGACGAGGTCTTCTTTGAGGTAACGATTAATCGCAACCTTGAAGTCGGCAATCATTACCGCCATTTCGCCGGATTGAAACGGGTTGAGCACAAATTCCACCTTAGCTATCTCGACATTGTCTATAACAGTCGCACCCTCTTGAACGAACACTTCCACGTGGCGGTTGAAGGTAGTTAAAACGGTTGAGTCATTGAACTTGTCTACAAATGGACTTCTTACAATGCCTATCCTTTTCCCCTTCAACCCATCCTTTTTCAAAAACTGTTTGTATCCACCGCAAGGTATGAACTTTGATGCTTCTCTTGTTGCTACTCCGTCGCGAGGGTCGAACCCAACAATTGCCTCTAACACGTAGACTGCGTCCGACACTGTCCGGCATATCGGCCTGCACCATACCGAATTGGTGAATCTAACGGTTCAAATTGATAACCAAAACCGAGTACGAGAAATCAAATTTGATTTTCAGAGGGATCAAGGATTGGTCTTTACCCAATCGTGTCCGGGCGAGGAGAGACGGGTATCACTGCCGGATTGGAGTGATTCTCGTCTCCCCTCTCTCCTCGCCAGGACCAGACCGAATCAGTGAAGCTAACAGTTCAAATAGCTAACCAAGTATGAGAATTCGAATTTGATCAAGGATCGGTCTTTACCCGATTGTGTCCTGGCGAGGGGAGACGGGAATCACTCCGGCCCGGCTGGTTAGGCCGACTGTCGGTTTGAACCCAACGACCGAGTTGTGATCAGCCGGGCAGAGTATTGAACGGTCGGTTTCGGTCCCTAGTGACACAGCCACCATGTTTGCAGCTACCGAGATTGCTGACCCGCTGCTCGACCCGCACGGATCTGCCCCTTCCACGTATGGATTCTGAGTGAAAATCCAGAAAGCCGAAACTCATTTCGAATACTTTCGAATGAGAACAAAGTGATCTTAACAAAAAAACTGATAATCTAAAATTTTAACTAACCACAGCTTGGCCGCCTCTGGCGGACCACCCGTTGGGAATCTGGAAAGACCTGACGCGGTACCACTCGCTCTGGCTGGCCTTCCCTAAGATGACGGCGCCGGCTTCCCGGAGCCGCTTCACAACTCCGGCGTCACGCGCGGCTGTCGATCCCAGCAGCGCGTACGATCCACACGTCGTGTTCATCAGATCCTTCGTCGCTATCCCGTCCTTTAACAGAACAGGAACGCCATGCAGATCCCCTAACTTCCGACCCGACTTCGATCTTGCTGAATCGGCCTCCTCGGCTTGGTGAATCGCGTCCGGATTCAGCTCCAGTACGCCGCGGAGGTAGGGGTTGAGGTCGTTGATTCGGTCCAGGTAGAAGTTGACCAGCTGCTTGGAAGTTAGACTGTTTTCGGCGAAGGCCAGCTGGATCTGGTCGACGGTGGCTTCCTCGAACGGGAAGTGTGAGGCGGCGACGGTGAAGAATGCTGCGGATAGGAGGAGGAGGAGGAGGAGGAACTGAGCTATTCGTCCGCCGTAGTTCGCCATTTTTTGATGGCGTTTCTTATTTTTGGCTGTTCGGGAAATATTAGGGATTTTGACAAAAGTCAAAGTCTCTACCTAGGGGAAGTGAAACGGCTCACTTCACCGTTGGCGGGAACATGTGAAGGAATTACAAACTGATCACTAAGTATGGATGTGTACAGAAAGATCACTTAACTTTAAACTTGAGCGGATTAGTGACTTAAGTTTGAAATAACTAACAAAATGTAATCTCATCATAACAATAATGAAAGTATTCTGTACAATTTTTTTTGGGACGAGAGAGCTCTGTGCAATACTTATAACTTGTGGTAAGATTGATTTATGAAAAATAGGATAAAGATGAGACTTAAATGAATGGACTAATTTTTATTTTTATCCGTTGATCACCTAATTAAACCAATCAATTCGAATAATTTTTTAGCCACTTATATAAACTTTCAAATCATCGTATATCTCGAATTATAAATTCTTTTTGAACAGTCATTTTAAGTTTGAGGTAAATTTAAATCTAGGTGAAATTCAAGAAGATATTGGAAAAAAACTTTAATTTTGTATAAGATTTCGCCGCTCTCCAAGAGACCATAACGGTGGTCTAGGTTCGCCCAATTTTGTTTTGAGATGTCTTGTGATAAGTAACATGTCAATATTAGCTATTAGGCTCTGATATCATGTGAATAACTCTCTTACGTTAACACTTTTTAAAAAATTTCCAGGCCGATTTGTAGAACAGTGTCTGATGCAGTCCACGTGCTCGACGCCATCGTTGGAGCAGCTGGTTGCTTCTCCAGTCAGGACATTGGCTGATGTCATCGTTTTCAATCAAAAGTTCTCAGATCTTGTGAGTATATTCTGAAATTTATGTCTGGATTCTGTGTTGGTGGTTTTTTATTCAAATGCGACGAGACAATTATCGTGCTTTATTTATGTGTTATCAACAAAAAATTATGGAAATAAAAGAAAAATAAACATGCATCTGTCGCGGCGGAAAGAAAATTTGTGAACTCCCTAGCCAAATTTCCAAAACTCAATGAGAAAAATTTCTTCTAAAGATTTCCTTTTTGAAGCAATGGTTTCGAAATCGGATAGTAAAGAAACCAATCCTAGAATCGGACCATTTGTCGAGTTTTTGACTAGGACGAGCAAAAATGTCACCGTCTAGCTCATCTCTGAGTATTGAGTTTCGATATTACAAAATTTTTCGGAATTAGTATATTTTACATAATGTTCAAATTCTACGCAATCCGGTCCGGAACACTTATGGATCCGCCATTGATTTTGAACAGTGCAGAATAAGAATGAAGAAATTGGGCAAGACATATTCCTGGCAGCTGAAGGGAAAATGGGATTGGCAGCCTGGAGAAGGCAGCATTGGCAAACTTGAAACAACTAACAAGAAATGGGTTTGAGAAGTTGATGCTGGACAATTATTTGGATGCTTTGGTGACTCCTGGCCCTGGGATTTCACCAATCCTTGCCATAGGAGGATTCCCTGGGATCAATGTTCCTGCTGGTTATAATAAGAATGGTGTCCCCTTTGGGATTAGCTTTGGTGGGTTGAAAGGTGCTGAGCCTAAGTCGATCCAATTGGCTTATGGGTTTGAGCAAGCCACCAAGATTAGGAAGCCTCCGACCTCCCTCGCTTGAAATAATGAGCCCCGACCGTTTCAAGTTCGAGTAGTTTTATAGCGATTTAAGCAGTTAAGTTTGCGTGTGTCGTTAAGAAATGTTATTTGCACTCGATGTTAATTAACTAGACATTCGATGTTAAGGTTCGTTATTTCAAAGACTGCCCGGCTCTTAGGAAATTCTGCAAGTCCGATTCAGTTGTATCCAACCGACCCCTACATACATAAGAACATACAAAGGAACTCGTACATTCATAAGAACACTGTAATTCATACGACTATATCTTCATTTCCTTGGAATGTTAACATAATAGAACCACACTTGTTGGCAGGGAGGATTAATATACAAAACGCCAGCAATTGTCAATATTGTCATAGCACAAGTCACTCCACCGCTTGCATAGAATGCTTCCATGTCAATAAACCCTCCAGCACCTTCATCATGAGAAGTTGTTGGCAGTAATAGTGGTCCTCGTGTTTGTATTGCATGCCACATCAAAGACTTCAAGGGAGGTTAGCGCAGTGAGTTGGGGAATTCTTCCACTTAGATTGTTGTGAGAAAGATCCAGACTTTCAATACTGTGTAGGTTTGAAAACGTCAATGGAATTTGTCCTTCAAGCTTGTTGTAGGATAAGTTGAGCACTGTAATATATGTGAGCTTGAGACCAATTTCAGAAGGGATCTCTCCAGTGAAATTGTTGCTTGAAAAATCTATCCCACGCATGTAGTCAAGTGGTTTGCCTTGATAATTGTAATATCGCGCCTTGGTGTGGAAAGCCAAACTCATCCAAGGTTGTACATTGAGCATTCCATAACGACAAGCATCATTGGATGTGAATGCAGAGGCAAGATGACCAGAAAGATGTTGGGTGCTATTGGGCCTTCTCACCCCAAAGACCAGTTCAAACCAATAATTAAGAGAAATGTGGAAGATAATAATTTTCTTTTCTGATCGACCATCACCAAGTTATTTTGGTTTTCTATATAAACAAAGGCTTTTAACTCAAAACAATCACACCAACTTTAAACCATAAAAAAATTATGAGGAGAATTATGATGTACTTGATGTGGGTGATCATGATGGTGTTCAGACTGACCATGGAGTGGAAAGGCTCCGAGGGTTGTTTGGAGAGTGAGAGAATTGGTCTCTTGAATATCAATGCTTATCTCCAAGATTATTCTGTTCACAGGCTTCCTTGGAGTTTGAAATCTGATTTTGATGATTGTTGTGATTGGCAAGGAGTCGAGTGTAATATCGTCACTGGGAGAGTTACTTCTCTCGATATCAATGAATTTATGTATCGTACTATTGATTATTATAGATTTGGTTATGACACTAGAGGCTCTAAAGAGTTGCGCTTGAATGCCTCTTTGTTCATACCTTTTCAAGAATTAACAAGTCTTTCACTCAATGATATCAACATGGTGGGTTGCCTCGAGAATGAAGGTGTTAAATGTCTCCTTTTCTTTTTCTTTCCCACTCGATCAGTAAAATTTTCTCGGATTTATAGAAACTATACGTTGTGCTTGCTAATGAATACAAATTTTGAATGCAGGATTCGAAAAGTTGTCAGCACTTGTTCATTTGGAAATTTTGGATTTGGAGGACAATATGATAGATAATAATATATTGTCATCATTGAGCACTCTTTCCTCGTTGAAGTATTTGATACTTGGTGGAAATAACTTCACAACACAAGCTAAAGGTAATTTGATACTGTGTATTTTAATAATTATATCATATAGATAAACATTTTCTGGAATTTCTGATAGTAACCATGTACATAATCCCAGGGTTTGAAGAAATTTCAAACCTTAGAAACTTGGAGTCCTTGAACTTAGGGTACAATAATTTGGGAAACAACATTCTACCGTATTTAAATGGCATGTCCTCTTTAAAGACATTGAAGCTCCGCGTTGCAAGCTTAAATGGAACAATTAATATCCAAGGTAATTAATTAACTATTCTAAGTTCTACCTTCCTTATTTGATTTATCTGCAGAATTATTGCTGTATAATCCTTAATTTGTTTTTGCAATCATCAAGATTTAGAAGCGTTGAGGCAATTAGAGGCGATCAATTTACGTGGAAACGATATTTTATTGAAAGGTACGTAGCATCCACATCTAACAAATTAACTGTCGTTATAAGCGACATGGTAAGTATTGCATATAATTAATAATTGGTTTTGATATATGTTTGTTATGCAATCAGGGTTGACAATGTTCAGCAATTTGAAAGAACTTAAAATTGATGCAGCCAGTCTTTGTGAACCTCAAGGTACGTAGAAATCAGCTTAATTACTATCAACATGATATGAATTTTCAGTTACTTATGAATTACATTGAATATGATAGAGATTTCTTGGATGACGAGACTGGAAGAAGTATGGTTATTTAAATTCGTAATGTCCGAAAATATTACATTACTTGAAGAACTCTCAACAATCTCTTCCCTGAAAGTTCTGAAGTTTTTGGATTCAAACATCGATTCTAAAGGTAGTTTACTAATTAACCTTTTACAATCAATTATATTATATATCAGCCATTTGGATATAATTATATTAACTACTTAATTATATTTGTATATGAAAAACAGGATGGCCAATTGGGTTGAAGAAGTTAGAAAATCTAACCATTCAAGATTCGATCATACACGGCGACTTTCTGTACACTGTTGGAACCGTAATGACCAATCTCAAGAGTTTGCAAATAGGGAATTCGTCTCTCCAATCAACTATTTCTCCAGGTAATATACACATATTATTTCTTAATATTGTTTCTTTAATTAGCTAGTAATTACTTTTCCCTATGTGTATATCTTGATATAGGTTTGTGCAACTTACAGAATCTCCACGTACTGGACCTTAGCCATAATTATCTGATTGGCGAGCTACCACAGTGCTTATCGAACTTGACTTCACTTCAATCCATTGACATTTCCTACAATGGATTACAAGGAAATATCTCTGAGTCCTCTCCCCTTGCCAAACTATTCTGCTTAGAATCTATTGTCATATCTAGCAATGGATTCAGAATCCCGCTCTCACTCTCCCCCTTCTTCAATCATTCTCGTCTTCAATCCTTTTATGGATATGAAAATCAAGAGACATATGAAGACCATCATCCATGGATGAAACATCAACCACGTTTTCAGCTAAGACATTTTGTCCTCTCTTCGAGACATAATCATGGTGGTGGATTTGTTGGAAGGCTTCCAAGATTTCTTTATGATCAAAGTTTGGAACAACTTTATATAAAAGACACCAAACTGGAAGTAAATACATTCCCATGGTGGTTAATGGACAACAACACCAACTTAGAAGTGCTTGGTTTAGTCAATTGTTCCCTATCGTTGTATTTTCAGCCCCCAAATTACCTTCATCCTTCTCATGAAAAACTATCCTTCTTAGATATTTCGCATAACAACATCCATGGAACAATTCCACCACATATTTGCACAATATTTCCAAGCTTGGTTGATTTAAGCTTCGGCGACAACAAGCTAATTGGTAGTTTACCTGCGCAGTTATCAAATTGCTCTTGCTTAGAAGGCTTAGATGTTAGTAACAATGGCCTTTCTGGTGAGATTCCAATGCAATTTTGGAACACATCTCGGTTTCTTTTTATAGACCTATCGAGGAATCAACTGTCAGGAAGTTTATCATCAACATTCATCTCCCCATGGATATATGAAGTTAATTTGTCTAGAAATCGACTTACAGCCTTACCATCGAGAGAAGATCAGGGAATATTCTCTACCAGAGACTACAATTTACGGGTTCTGAATCTTAGCAATAACCGTTTCAGCGGTACTGTTCCCAAATGGATCGTTGGCTTTCCTCGGTTGACTTATCTCTCTCTGAACAACAATGGATTTTCGGGTGAATTTGTGATGGCGTTTTGTTTTGAACGATTCAAGATGATTGATGTTTCTCATAACAATCTATCTGGGGATCTTGCCCCTGCATTCACATCCACTAATAGCTGCTGTTACGAAATGCTCAATGTAGAACCTGTCCTGCGTTCGGGTTTGGATTTTATTACCAAGACGCACCTTTATACTTATCGAGGAAAACCACTTGCATTAATGTGTGGGATGGATTTCTCCAGCAACAAGTTCACGGGAGAGATTCCTCCTCAAATTGGTCTCAAGTTCATATACCTTAAGCTCCTCAACTTATCGTACAACCAGCTTGAAGGACAAATTCCATCATCTTTTTCAAACCTGCACCATATTGAAAGTTTGGATCTTTCTCACAACAACTTAAGCGGAAAGATCCCCCCTCAACTCACCGAGCTTACCTCCCTTTCAGTCTTCGACATGGCATACAACAATTTGTCTGGAAAGTGTCCTAAATTTACTGCACAGTTCGGTACATTTAATCAGGACAGCTATCGGGGGAATCCATTTCTGTGTTGTACTTTTCCAATACAAACACGAGAACCACTATTACCGCAAACAACTTCTCATGATGATGACAAAGGAGAGTTCATTGACATGGAGGCATTCTATGCAAGCGGTGGAGTGACATGTGTTATGACAATGTTGACAATTACCGTGCTTTTATATATTAACCCTCTTTGGAGACAAGTATGGTTTTATTATGTAAAAATTGTCGTAGGGAGTAGTTATTATTTTGTGGTGGATAATCTTCCTCTGTCTGCAAAATATAAGATGTGGGAACTTCGGTTGTAACTAAGTATTCTCTTTCTGTGTAATGTATACAAAACTTCATAGTTCTCTTTGGGAAAATGGTGTTTCGAAACCGCTATACTTTTCCAGAGTAGCAATCGCCCCCTTTGTGCTATAAATAGTGCATCATGCACCCTTTACTTTGGTCAGTTTAACTTTTCAAAAGAAGTTTGAATTAAATGGAAAAGAATCATTATTACTTTAAATTTCTGGAATTTTTCTAACAGTCTAACAGTAGCCGTTTACAGCAGACTTTGAGCAATAGCACGACCAGGTTCATTGAATTGAATCGCCTTATATTCCCGCGAATCTCCGGTCAAATTCATCCAGTTGCGAATCACCTCTCACGCCATTGTTTTCCTTCACCTGCCTCCCCACTTCCATTGTAGCGTGCTCTTCTTATTTCTTCATAGAAAATCCCTATCCAACTTAATCCGCCGCGGAGCTCAAACCCCCAATCAACCATGGCGTCGTTCACGGAGTTCAGGCCGCTGGACGAGAAATCACTGATCGAATATATCAGAGCAACCCCAGCTTTGTCGGAGAAGCTCGGGGACGACGTCGATCAGATGAAGATCAAAGAAGTCGGAGATGGGAATTTGAATTTCGTATACATCCTCACTTCCCCAGCTGGGTCCTTAGTCATCAAGCAGGTTTGAAATTCTTCGATTTTGGTTGTGGGTTTTCCTTTTCAGCTTAAAAAGTCTCGATCTTTTACCTTGTTATTCGGATTGAAGTGACTTCAATGTTCTCTGTGGAGTTGGTAATCAGTTGAATTTAGTAATTTAGTGTTTGTGAAATAGTATCAATGGTTGAATCAGTTACATATGCAAAATTAATACGATTTACTGCGATTTTCGAGCCCCGAATTGGTGTTGTCTGTTACAAGTTCTGCTTCGATTTGACTTCAGTTCTCTGTTGAATTGGGACTTCGTTGTTGGTATATAGCTTCTCATGGTAAGCTTGATTGAGCTGTGTTTGACCCTCAACTAATGCTGTATGAATTGCTGGTTGTTGGAATTATTGGCCTTTTCTGATGTTGCTCTGGTTGTTAGTGTGATGAGTTTAGTGTTTGTGGATCGTAGCAATACCGATGAGTTGAATCGGTAGCATAGACAGAGTCGATTTTAATGAGTTCCACTAAACCTTGAAATTGTTAGCTTGAGCTGTTTTATCAATCACCAGAATCAATGCTGTCTGAATTACTCGTTGTGGAACTTATTGACCTTATTTGGTGATCTTTGTTTGTTTTTGGTGTGATGAATTTAGTGTTTGTGTGATTCAATCAATCACCGAATCAATGCAGTCCGAATCGTTCACTGTGATGAATTATTATGGGAATCGTTGACCGCTCCTGTGATCGTGTTTTAGTGTGATGAGTTTAGTGTTTATGAAATTGTACCATACTGATTAGTTAGATCAGTTACATAGACAGAGTCGATACTACCGAGTTCCATCAAACCTTGACTCTCTAGCTTGACCTTTTATTCATTCTATGTGTAGTTTTGCTGTGTTTTGGTGCTCTTCTGAGTTCCAGTTTTGCAATCTTTCCACATTCAGGCACTTCCATATGTACGTTGTATTGGAGAATCTTGGCCGATGACAAAGGAAAGGGCATATTTCGAAGCAACCGTGCTTAAAGAGCACGGACGATTGTCTCCCGACCACGTTCCAGAACTCTATCATTTCGACCGCACAATGTCTTTGATCGGCATGAGGTACTTGGAACCTCCGCATATAATCCTGCGAAAAGGACTCATCGCCGGAATCAATTACCCTTTACTAGCTGATCACATATCAGATTACATGGCCAACACTCTTTACTATACTTCCCTCATTCATCGCACCACCACCGAGCACAAACGAGCCGGTAAGCTCTCTGTATAGATCGAATAAAGCATGAAACTTTACGTGGTTAATTTCTCGAAACTCTGTAGTTGCGGAGTTTTGCGGGAACGTGGAGATGTGCAGGCTTACGGAGCAAGTCGTCTTCTCCGATCCTTACAAAGTCTCGGAGTACAACAAGTGGAATTCCCCTTACTTGGATCGAGATGTAGTGGCTGTCCGCGAGGATAATCAGTTGAAGCTTGAAGTTGCTGAATTGAAAGCAAAGTAATGCTCTTTTCAAAATTTCATTACTGAGTATTGTTCTTTGCCTTTGATTATAAGACTTCGGTTGGTTCCATACTGTCAGGTTCTGTGAACGAGCTCAAGCGTTAGTCCATGGAGATCTTCACACTGGCTCTCTCATGGTTACACCTGAGTCCACTCAAGTCATAGATCCGGAATTCGGATTCTATGGTCCGATGGGGTTTGACATTGGTGCATTCATCGGCAACTTGATCCTAGCTTACTATGCTCAAGATGGCCATGCCGATGGCAAAAATGACCGAAAAGTAAGCTAAAGTTGTATGCTTGCAGTTTGTATGTACTTTGTAGGATCATAATCCATCATATTCGACGAATTGAAAGCTCTTCTACCGATGTAGGCGTACAAAGAGTGGATTTTGACGACAATCCACGACACGTGGACCCTATTTGAGAAGAAATTCACTTCACTGTGGAACCATCATAAAGATGGAGAAGGAGAAGCTTATCTGCCAGAAATTTACAACAAACTTGAAGTTCAGCAGCTTGTGCAGAAGAAGTTCTTGACAGATTTGTTCCATGACAGCCTCGGCTTCGCTGCCGCCAAAATGATCAGGTCAGAAACTCATCGGTTTTTGAACTCCGTTTCGACATGATTCGATCCCTTGCTAATCCGTTTGATCTCTCAAATGTGGCAGGAGGATTGTTGGAGTCGCTCATGTCGAGGATCTGGAATCCATCGAAGATGCTAGACTACGAGCGAACTGTGAGAGGCGAGCTCTAGAGTTTGCGAAATCACTACTGAAGGGAAGGCGTAACTTCCAGTCCATTGCTGAAGTCGTGTCGGCCATTCAGCAGCTGTGATCGTGAGGTTTGCATCCTCCGGTATATTATAACTTGAAACGAAAGTTGAATCCAGGAGCATCTGTTCAGCCAGCAGGAGATGTGGGTTTTTGCTGGTGATCATATATTACATCCAATAAATTGACTACTCCGTTTGCTGGCAGTTTGTATGATTAGATTTGGTATCTGATTTGTATTGTCATTGTTGAAATGGGTTATCGTTTCGAGTTGATGTCGTCGTACCCTATGGTTGGTGTGTAATGATTCAGTGGTTAGTAAGGTTCTGGGTTTTGATCAATCGTAATGAATCAAATGGTACTGCGGAATTTGAAGAAACAGATATATTTACTGGATCATTTGCATCAATATATATAGACGTTTGATTACGATGTTTATCACGGTTTTAAAACGATTATATCGTGGTTGGATTAAAGAAACCGATATGCTTTCGAATCAAAACCCATTAATGACCGACCACAGACAGAAAACCAAATCCCAAACCTTTGTAACTCATCAAATCTAAAAATCAATGAACCCACAACTTTGAGATGTTCGATGAAGAGAACAAGGATCCAGAACTAGAGAAACATTTTGGGTTGTTGAGTCTCGATAAGCGGTCTAAGTATGAGATGAGTTTTGACCGAGTTAATGATTGGTTATGAGGGTTTGAAAGCTCGAACCTACGAGATATGGTATTGAATAAGAAGAGGGAGATTAATGCGAGTAAAATAACATATTGCATCAAAATTGACTTCGTTAATAAAAACGGATTGGACAAAAATAGTGCATGCATTAGTGAAAAATTGTATTAATAAATAGTATATTAAAAAAAAAATTGAATCATTTTCCACCAACTCAAATTATTGAAATGCAACGGCTCATAACAAATTGCAACACTGGAAATTTTCACCAGATACGATACCTCGAATTAATTAGACTAGAATACAGAATACTAGGCAGCCATCACTTATGTCCCCTAGTATGAGTGGAAAAGTATGCAACTCCAACCCAATTTGTACTCTTTCCTTGTGGAATAAACTCCATGGAATCAATCAATTTCCCCGACAATTCGACTTATTAAGATGTAATGGGTCATGACATGATCTCAGAGTCTTAAAAGACCAGAAAGTCTTTGTTTTGAATACCATTAACCCTCACTTCATCATACACATGAAATTATCAAATTTATACAAACCTCAACTCCTTCTAGGAGTTTTCGTTAGAATATGCATGTTAATGAATGATATAAAAATAAAATTGAATTCTCTCTTAATTATTGAGATGTGATGGTTCATGACAATTGTAACGCTGAAGAACTTCGCCAGCTCGGCTATTTGTACGAGACCTAGAATTAGTTAAACTAGAATACAGAATACTAGGTAACAGCCACACTTATGTCCCATAGTGTGTGTGGAAAAGTATGCAAATCAATGTTGCTATGATTCCAGTTGTAATTGGAGTGTGACCTTGTTCAATAGGGCAAATGAATTTAATATCCTCGTGACCTTGTCCCCAATCCACACCAAAAAATTTGTCCTTGTAGATACCATCCAAGGTATCCCTATACTATACTAATACTAGTCAAGTCCACGGAGTGACTGACTTGCCAAACTAATCACTACTGTTCATCTCGAAAAATTTCGATCTTACGAAAAGCCCCCTCGATCACGATCCCTATATAAATCATCACATTTCTGGAGCTCAAACCACCAATTCACAATCATGGCTTCCCCTGGAAACACTAGCCAGAGAAGCTCCAAGGCTCCAATCGCAGCAGCCATGTTCTTGGCTATGCTACTTGCTAGCATCGACACTACAGGTAATTCGACATTCGTAGCAATGTCGGATACTTAATTTGAACTCAATCTGCTTGGATCTGTGTTGAGATAACTAGTTTTGTAACAATGAGGGTTCAATTTTAGGTGCTCAAATTGGAGTGTGCTATGGAAGGCTAGGCGGGGATCTACCACGAGCCTCGGAGGTTGTGCAACTATACCGCCAGAACAACATCCGGAGGATGCGACTCTACGACCCGAACCAAGAAGCCCTCCAGACACTTAGGGGCTCCGGCATCGAGCTCATCTTGGACGTTCCTAACTACCAGCTCCGCAATGTGGCGTCTAGCCAAGCCAATGCCAATTCCTGGGTGCAGACCAACATCGCTGCTTATGGTGACGTTCAATTCAAGTAAAGTACCTGAAATTTCAATTTTGTACCTTAAAATCTTACTGATTCACGGTTAGAATCGCGATTTTAACTGCTATAATCATGGATTCAGATACATTGCAGTTGGGAACGAGGTCTAACCAAACGGCCCGGACGCTCCGTTTCTGGTCGGAGCTATTCAGAATATCCAAACAGCTATCAAGTCGGCCGGGTTAGGAGGCAGGATGAAAGTCTCCACGTCCTTTAAGTTCGATATCATGGGCAATACATACCCGCCGGACCAAGGCGCTTTCAACCAAGCTTATATGGGCCTTCTAAGGCCCATATTGGACTTTTTAGCGGCCAATCAATCCCCGATGCTATTAAACTTGTACCCGTTTTTCAGCCACCGTGACAACCCGGTTCAAGTGCTACTTAACTATGCTCTATTCAGAGGTCCGCCCGACCAAGGAACCGGGTACGAAAACCTTTTCTTTGCAATGTTGGATTCCACGTACTATGCCCTGGAACGAGAAGGAAAGGAGAGTCTGAACATCGTAGTGTCGGAGAGCGGGTGGCCGTCGGCAGGAGGAGGGGCTCCGACAACAGTGGATAATGCAAGGACTTACAACAACAATTTGGTACAACAGGTTAAAAGAGGGACACCAAAGCGTCCCGGTAGACCAATTGAGACGTATATTTTCGCAATGTTTGACGAAGGGGACAAGGGTGGGGAACCGCTGGAGAAACATTTTGGGCTGTTTAGTCCTAATAGGCAGCCAAAGTATCCGATGAGGTTCGACTAAAATCGGTATACATTGATTCCAAGGCTCGTAACTAAGATCTCTGATGAGTGAAAGAGGGGATCAATGTGGAGAAGTTTAAGACAATGAAGAGCTAATAAATAGCCGTTAAATAAAAGATTATATGTATTATTGTCTTTTGTCCTCCCTACAAATACTGCTGTTAGGTTTAAGAAACCGAATCCCTAACTCTGATTTCAAATCATAACCCATCAACCACTGACCACGGGCAGAAACCGAATCCTGAAACGGCCTGATATATATGGACCAATTGAGACGTATATTTTTGCGATGTTTGATGAAGAGAAAAACGATCTAAAACTCGGGAAACATTTTGGATTGTTTAGTCCCGATAAGCAGTCTAAGTATGAGATGAGTTAATAATCGGTTATGATCATTTCAAAGGCTTGAACCTACGATATGGTATTGAATGGGAGAAGAGAGAGGAGATTAATGTGAATAAATGTTTAAGATAAGTGAAGAGCTAATTACAAATTAAATAAGAGCATAAACATTGTAATAATCTCCCCCAACTACAAACAATGGTACAATCTCCCCCACTCTAATATTATTATCTTTCTAACCTAAAGTATTAATTGCGTTAGTAAAATATGAACTGTATGTATGGATCAATATGAGACACTTGTTAAGTAAAATACAATTAAAATAATTTATATCCATTTGAATATATTGATTCTATGTTTTAAAAAAAAACATGAAACACATTAGCACAGCGGAAACGGATTGCGTTAGCTAAATATAAATAACGAAAATACGGACTGTATTAGTGAAATATGATGAAATTTTACCCGCTTAAATTGGAGACCTGAAACTAGTTAACTAGAATACTTATTAAAGTCGAAAAATATAAGTTTAATTGTTCATAAATTATATAATATTGCAAACAAAAAATTATAAAACTGGATAAATTTACCATATTTTAGGATTTCTTAGCAATTTTAATTTTCGAAGAAGCTAACGAGCCATATTTCGACTTAGCCTCGGGGTCGAAAAGTATGCAAGTCTAACCCAACTTGTACGCTTTCCTTGTGGACTAAACTCCACGCAATAAATCTTGCTATGATTCCGTTTGTATTAATGAAGTGTGGCCTTGTTCAATAGGGCAAAATAATTTAATTTCTTTGTCCCCATTTTTACACCAAAATGTGTCCTTGTAGAACCATTCAAAGGCATCACATACTAGTATTCTACTCCTAGTCAAGTCCACGGAGTGACTGACCTGCCAAACTAATCACTACTACGAATTCCGATCTTACGAAAAAAATTCATCAAAAGCCTCATTGTTTGCCGTCTAAATTCGGTGTTGACGGTCTTTTTTTCCTACTGTTTGCCGTGGTGAAAAAAAAATGAAAAAACCATAATGCACCCTAGTCAATTCCCTCTATTGGGTTTAGAAGATAGTTTTTCTCAACCCCCCTTCGCCTATACAAAAGCATCACATTTCTCTACTGTAAATTAAACTAAACCATCAATCAAAGAGAATCATGGGTTACCGGCCTCAATCTCCTAGAAAGAGTAGCCATTGGAGGAGCTCCAAGGTTCCAATGGCAGCCATGTTCTTGGCCATGCTACTTGCTAGCATACACACTACAGGTCCGTCTTTTTTACATTACATGGTAATTTGAACTCGATCTGCTTCGATCGTGTTACGATAACTAGTTTTCTATATATAACATGATGATGGTTTTAGGTGCCCAAATTGGAGTATGCTATGGAATGCAAGGGGTCGTACCACGAGGCCCTGAAGCAATTGAACTATACAAGCAAAACAACATCCAAAGGATGCGACTCTATGACCCGGACCGAGAAGCCCTCCAAGCACTTGGGGGCTCCAACATCGAGCTCATCCTGGATGTTCCGAACGGGCAGCTTGGCTCGGTCGCGTCTAGCCAAGCCAACGCGGATTCTTGGGTCCAGACCAACGTCGCTGCTTATGGCGACGTTAAATTCAAGTAAGGAATCTGAAATTTCGACTTTATACCTTCAAATTTTACGGATTTAGGGTTAGAGTTGCGATTTTAACCACTACCGTCATGGATTCAGGTACATTGCAGTTGGAAACGAGGTCGAACCGAACAGCCCCGAGGCTCCGAGCTTGGTCGGGGCTATTCAGAATATCCAAACCGCTGTCAACTCGGCCGGTCTAGGAGGCCAGGTCAAAGTCTCCACGGCCTTTAAGTACAATATCATGGGATTGACATACCCTCCAGCCCAAGGCTCTTTCAACGAAGCTTATCTAAGCCTTCTGAGGCCCATATTGGACTTTTTAGCAACCAATCAATCCCCGATGCTATTAAACTTGTACCCGTTTTTCAGCCACCGTGACAGCCCGAATACCGTGCCGCTTGACTATGCCCTATTTCGAGCTCCGGCGGATCCATCAAGCGAATACAAAAATCTTTTCGACGCGATGTTGGACGCCACATATTATGCTTTGGAAAATGAAGGAAAGGGGAGTTTGAACATTGTGGTGTCGGAGAGCGGATGGCCTACAGAAGGAGGAGGAGACTCAACGACCATGGATAATGCAAGGACTTATAACAATAATTTGGTACAACATGTTAAAGGAGGGACACCGAAGCGGCCCGATGAGCCAATTGAGACTTATATTTTTGCGATGTTTGACGAAGGGAACAAGGGTGGGGAAGAGCTGGAGAAACATTTTGGGCTGTTTAATCCTATGAATAAGCAGCTAAAGTATGAGATGCGGTTCGACTAAAATCGGTATTCGGTACACATTGATTCCAAGCTCGAACCTAGGATTTGATACTAAACAAGCAAAAGAGACTCAGAGAGGGATCAATGTGTAAAGATTAAGATAAGTGAAGAGCAAAATAGCAATTAAATAAAAGTATCATGTCATTAATGTAATTGTATCCTCCCTATATAATATAGTAATATATAGTTAAAATTATGATATCGAGCTTATCCAGAAATGAATGACGCGCTCCATTTACGGAGTGGACGCGCGTGGCAGTACTCACCAACTGCCATTCAAACACCTTTCTCCAATTCTAACCACCAAATCTCCATTTTCAGCAATCCAAAGATTCTTCTCCCAAAAAACCAGAGGAGCTCCAAGCTCATCGCGCCATTTCCAAATTTCCGCACGATGACGGAGCTTCTCCTCTTCCTCCTCATCTCGTGGATCCTCCTGGTCACCGCATCCGCTGCCGGCGACGAATCGGCAACTCTCCAGCTGCGAACGCCGAAGGCTAACTTGTGCGGCCAGGTCATCGGACGAGCTGGATACCCTTGCACCGAACACACTGTACTGTATACTTCCTCTCCTCCTCAACTAAATCGTTTGATTTCCTTGGTATCTTAACGTTATAAGAGCTGATTGAATCGCTGTTTGGCTGCCGAGAAAGTAGAAACAATGAATCGAGCGGTGGAGTTCGATCCTTTGTTGTAGCTGTCACCGTACTTCCGTTTGTAACCGGTAGCATACTGAGCTGATTGAATCGCTGCTTGGTTGTAGTTGCTATGATCTTATTGTTTGGGGTAGATTTAGTTCGAACTGAAGAAGCCAAAAATAGACTATAAAGAGATTCCTGTTTTCTTCGAACCAAACAATTCCGGCTATGATTATTTTTAATTTCTTACTACATAAACTATGGACTATGGATTTCCGTTTTCCCTAACGATAACGAGCTTCTTGCTGATATTTTACAGATCGAGACTACGGATGGATACTTGTTAGCTCTACAGAGGGTTTCCTCTAGGAATGGGAATTTAAGCTCGATTCGTGGTCCTCCTGTCTTGCTTCAGCATGGACTCTTCATGGTGAACTTCGTTAATTTAAAGCTCGTGTTTAGATCAAGTTGATGTTAGATATGATTGAGCTTGAATTCTCGATTGTTTGGTATGAACGCTGTGAAATTGTTTTGATTCTGGTCTTTAACTTCAGCTGGTTAAGGATCCTTTTTCTGTAGTTAGTTTGAGTTAGGCCGGAACTTCTGTTCATGGGATTTGAGTAAACCAGCTTTTCAGTCTACTTGTTGATGAATGCAGCAAAGACACTTCCATCAGAAACTGGCAATTCTCTGCAGTATGAATCAGCACATATTTCTCTTAGATTAAGTGTAATGAGTCGCTTGACTACTAATTAGGTCGCATTTGGTTTTTACTAGCGGTTTTTTCTCCCTTTTCTTTAGTGGTTTGAATCCAAATTTTAAGGGCTCCCGGCTAATTCCTTTACCAGATGCTTTAAAGAGACCCTTAAATCAATTATAAGCAAAGTTCAAATTTTTTACTTTGTGGGGGTTGATAAGCTCCCAATAAGCTTGCTTAACTAGTATATCGAAGGTTTGGAAGTTATTCAGGTAACTTAGATGTGAATCTTGCTTGATTAATGCTCTTTGTTTCTGATCCTGAGCAGTTGCATGCGACACTTGCTAAGTAAGAAACGGAACGATACACTAGGGCTATTTTGCATCTCTTGTCAATCGTCTCTTTATGCTCTCATTGAGACCAACAACCTGTCCGTTACATGTGTATCTTTGATTTTTTGTATCCTCAGTAATGACTAGTGAGCTGGTTATGCATTTGATGGTTTAAACTCATTGTCTTTTCTCATGTGCTTCAATCTAAACTGTAAGCAGGGAGGTGATTGCTGGTTTCTGAATTCCCCTGAGGAGTCGCTAGGCTTCATCCTTGCAGACCAGGGTTTCGATGTATGGGTTGGAAATGTTCGTGGGACATTCTGGAGTCACGGGCATGTATCTTTATCCGAGGACGACAAGGTAAACCTGCACGTCGCATTTGTTTTCCCTCATTCCAGTAGTTCATGGCGTCATTCTCCTTGCGTGGACTATTAGTTTACTTTTACAGCTACTTTCAGGACTTCTGGGATTGGAGTTGGCAGGAATTGGCAATGTATGACCTAGCAGCGATGATACACCACATTTATTCAGCAACAAGCTCAAAAGTTTTACTCGTTGGTCATTCTCAGGGAACGATCATGGCTTTAGCGGCTCTCTCGCAGCCGAAAATTGTGGAAATGGTCGAAGCTGCTGCACTTTTGTGTCCAATTTCATACTTGGATCATGTAACTGCTCCTCTTGTACATAAAATGGTCACCATGCACGTTGATCAGGTCCGTTTCGAGCTGCATCTCCTTGCATTTTCTAGTAAAACCCGTTTTTCTAACAACACCTTCTGACCAGATGGTTACTGCCATGGGCATACATCAACTGAACTTCAGAAGGTATTTATCATGCATCTTTGGATTAGTTATCCGCTTAACCCTCTCGAAAAAACGCTAACTTGGTCATATCGTCTTGTTTCTTCCGACAGCGAGTTTCTGATCAACCTATTGGATTCCTTGTGTGAGGGGCTCCTACATTGCGACGACTTGTTGAGTTCCGTAACAGGTACATATTGTTAAGAAATGTTATATAAACTAGTTATGAACATCTCGAGCTATCGAGATGTAAGCGTTTTGATTCTGAGGCTCGGTTTGCCATTATCAATCCTTTTCAACCGTCGGCTTCTGGTCATATTTCTCCCCTCCTAACAAGTTCCATGATCTTGCAGGGGATAATTGCTGCTTCAACAGCTCACGGATCGACTTATATCTTGACTACGAACCACACCCATCGTCTGCAAAAAACCTGAGGCATCTTTTCCAGAGTATGTTCTAGACACACAAATTCCTAGTAACATTTAGGGGGTCGGCCGGGCATTAATAACTGACCACATTTTGTCGGGTAATAAGGATTCTACATAAAAAATAGCTAAACCGATTCAACCACCGACATGGTGATGATCGGTTAAAATAGGTATAACTATGAGGAGAGTCGGTTCATCGGTTTTAACCGTAAGCGAATGGTCAGCGCTACTAGCATTCAGTATTCATGTCATCATACATTAAAGCTCACCTTCCCTTCCAATGCGACAGTGATTCGGAAGGGAACATTCGCACAGTACGACTACGGGACGTTCAAAAACTTGAAGGAGTACGGCCAGGCATCTCCGCCGGTGTTCGACCTGAGCCTGATACCGGACTCGTTGCCGCTGTGGATGGGGTACGGAGGTCTGGACGGGCTAGCTAACATCGACGACATGCAGCACACGCTCAAGGAGCTGCTGTGCAAGACGGAGCTGCTGTACCTGGAGAACTACGGCCACATTGATTTCCTTTTGAGCGTCAGAGGGAAAGAAGATGTTTATGACCATATTGTCGCATTTTTCAGGTCACTTGGACAGCCTATAAGCAGTGCTTAAAGGAACTCGACAACTGAACTTTATGTGTCTGCACATATTGTAAATATTCGCTTCCGATCAATGGCGAAGTCAGGAAATTGATTAGACTTGCTCATGAATTATACTATAACTGTAAATCTTAACTATTTCCATATTTTATTTATGAATGTTCTCTCCTTTTAACATGTGCAACGATCTCGTGGATATCCATCTGATCTATCCTAGGGGATCAAATATATTCAATTTCAATCCAAATCTATCTAAATGGATATCCATTTCGTCTTCGATCCGTAGTTGAAGGTTGTAATGGTTTTCGATTTGACGAGCTCCAAGTCTAGGTTCGTGACATCAAATTATTCAAACCTAGCAAAATCACAAGTGGATACTTATAATTTTGACTTTGTACGGTACCTATATGCATACACATTCTAGTATGATGTGTGTATCATGTTTAAACGGTGTGGTATGTATTGTACACACTTATGTACCCAATGTACAAACCCAAGGTTCTTATGTGCAACACAGAAAGAAAACTTGTTAGGTGATAACTACCAATGTATGTAATCAAACTCAATCCTTTCAACCAACATTTTTGTGCCCACACGAACTACCAATCTAATAATATAATGATTCACTTGGTTTTATCAAAATATTAATTCTCTAAATAGTTTGCAATTAATTCCATAGTACTCGGTGGTAAGTGGTTCTTCCTTTTTGCATAAAAATAAAAATGACAATTAATTCTATACATATTCCGGAGTTTCAATAGCGAGCTATTCGAATATATGAATATCACATTTTGACATCAATAAAAATTCACATAAATAGATCAATTTGTGAAATCAAAACACACTAATCACCCTATAAATAATTAAATATAAGCAAAAATCATAATACTGAAGGTCTAAATCCGCCACCGCCTCGAAGTCTAAAACTCCGATTATAACATATACAAAAAACTATACTTAAATGTTAGTTTGTATATTTTTTTTATAAATTCAATACATTCTGACTGTGTCGTTGGACCATTCTGCATCCGCCGCGAAGTCAGTAGTTCCATTTCTCCATATAAATTAGGGCACTGCATTCGTTGCACTTCATCACATCCACCAACTAACCTAGTTCCTGGTAGCTCTCCCATCCTAGCAAATATGAGATCGGACGATGAGTCACGGATCCACGTCCTCATAGTTTGCTACCCTAGCCAGGGCCACATCAACCCGATCCTCCGTCTAGCCAACCTCCTCGCGACACATGGACTCCATGTTACATTCCTCATCAACAGTTCCACCGGCGCCACTATGCGACTCCCCAACAACATCCTCGACAACCATGTCCCTGTCGGCTCTGCAGGCGGTTCGATCCAGGTCGACTTCTTCGAAGATGGCCTCGAGCCGGGGGAGATCCTCAAGCGGATCCCATTCTCCGAGCTCCTGCCTTTCCTCGAACGGGTGGGGAGGAAGGCTCTCCCCGGGATCATCGAACGCCACACAAAAGCCGGTCGCCCCGTCAGCTGCCTCGTGAGCGAACCGTACTTTTCGTGGGCGTTCGACGTTGCGTCCATGTTGGACATACCATTCGCAGCTATATGGACTCAGTCTTGTGCGTCTTTCTCGACCCAGTACCACTACCATTGTAACCTCGTCCCGTTCCCCACGCGGGAGGACCCTGAATCCGACGTCATGCTGCCTTGCATGCCCGTGCTGAAACATGATGAGATCCCGACATTCCTCCACCCCGCCACCCTGTTCCCGCCACTCCACGCCACGATAATTGGAGAGTCGAAGTTTCTAGCTGACGTGCTGTGCATCTTCGTTGACACTTTTGTCGAACTCGAGCCCGAAATCGTGGCGCACTTGTCGAAGATTTGTCACTTCATGCCTGTGGGCCCGTTGTGTCTACAGGTAGATCTTTATTGATGGAAAGTGTGAGATTCGAACCCCGGTCTCAAAAAAAAATATAACTACCATCACTATTTGTGTGATATTTTGAGTGACTTATTTAATGGATAACAATACGAATTATGACAAATAATTAACACTACAAAAATATATTATTATAAATTAACGTAGATTATAAATTAATGTGCAACTATCTTATATGAAGTTTAATTTGCTAAAAATAATTTAAAAAATTAACACTCTTTAGCTTCTGATTTAAAAATAATTAAATATGTTTAACTTACTTTTGCTAAATTAAAATCGCGTATAGTCCAACCGATTTGATTATGGACCGGTTTATAAATACTGTTTGATACAATTTTGATATGTTTCATTATTTTAACGATCTCCACTACATACTCTGCAAGACAAGTATTTGTGGAGATCTGATGGATGCAGCAAACGACTGCATCGGCTGGCTCAACGGGAAGGAATCGTCGAAGGTGGTATACGTCTCGATGGGGACGGTCGCGTCCATGCGGCCAGAGCAGCGTTTCGAGCTGGCACACGGCCTGATTGACTCCGGGCTACCTTTCCTATGGGTAGTCCGACCCAACCGCGAGGAGAACGAGTCTGACTTCACCCTACCTGGCGGGTTGGAAGTCAACGGGAAAGTTGTGAGGTGGGCCCCTCAAAGAGATGTGTTGGCCCACCCTGCAGTGGCATGCTTCGTGACACACTGTGGGTGGAACTCAACAATGGAAGCGATAGCTGCGGGGAAGCCAGTAGTGGCGTTCCCGGTGTTCGTAGACCAGCCCACGAACGCCAAGTTTCTGGTGGATGTCTATGGGGTCGGAGTGAGAATGAGCCGAGGAGAAGGGACCACGGTGATGAGGGATGAGGTGGCTAGGTGTCTAGCGGAAGCGACGGTGGGGCCCAAGGCGGAGGAGTTGCTGAGAAATGCAGCAAAGTGGAAGAAGAAGGCGGAGGAGGCGGTGGCGGAGGGGGGATCGTCGGGGAGTAGTGTTAAGGAGTTCGTGGAGATGGTGAAGAAGAATGTGTCTAGTAGGACATGAGATCATGTGATAATCATTCATTTCTTTCTTCTTCTTTTTTTGCAGAATAAAATTCACAATTTATCGTATAAATTGTGTGCGTTGAACTATTAATTATTGTATAATTCGTTAAGTATTATGATTTAAGATGTTGACTTTTTGGTTTTATTTAGATTGATTTTTTGAATAAGTAATTTCTCTACGTATACGACATTTAATTGGCTAATTTTTTGATTCCGACATCTTTGTGTGTTGGTGTTTCGTACAAGTTTTAATCAAATGTTATAGCAAATAGGAATAAGGAGATCCAGAATTCAGTTAATTTGGGGTGAGAAAAGAAGATATACATGGAAATTTCTCCAGTTGGGTCGGTCCGTCGTCTTCGCCAAATAACGCCATTAATTATGTCGAGTTCTCTTGTGGTTATCCTCCCCTAATTTCGGTGTTATTCTCGATCTGAAATTCAGGTTCTTGATTGGCACGGTCATCCATTTCATCGTCGGCATCAGATGCACGATGGTCCTCAACAAAAACCGAAGAATCATTTGGTTCACCCCCATCATCGGTAGTTGCATCTTTCGGCAAAGGGATTAGATGGCCCATTAACAAAAATATCATTTGCTTGCTCCACCTCAACGCCATCTGAATGATAGTTGGTCCTCATCCTTCTTCGATCACTACTCACCAGTACGATCAGAATCATCAATCAGATGGACAACGCCGGCTCAACCCCAACCACAGAATGACCAGCATCTTCTATTGTAGCCATGATCTCCATTGGATAATAAATCTTCATTGTCTCCATAGGAACCTTCCTTGGCAGTATCTTCTAAGAACAATGTGCCAACTCCGAGCTTTGCACCCTCACCAGGTATCCCAACTTCAGTATCATCTGTGATTTGATGAAGTCCCTCAGTCATGGAGCTTCCAGGTGTCAAGTAAAAGATCCTTTCCGCCGTCCGCTCGCTACTACACTACTTTTGTCGGAAATTGATGAACGCGAAACCCTAATCCACTACTCTACTTCCGTAACACTGTCGCTATCCGGCATTCCAACTGCCTTTCGATGAATCGACATGATCTACAGATGGGGAGAGTGCGATGGGGAGAATGAAGATGAGAGGTCGGCTATGAGGATGAGGGAGCGGGATAAGAAGATAAAAGTTATATCAGAAAAGTTATGTATATATCGATAGTAAAATAATAGTTCGTGATATATGGAAGATTTTTGCCTAGGTAAAACCATTATTTAATCAACTACTATTGATCGAAATCAGCACTAATTAACTATAATGAACTAATTTTAATGGCCTTCCCCCGGACTAGGACCGGAATCTTTGGCTTGTCCAAGCAATGCGCCAGTCCTCCTAACCTTGTTGTCGACTCTATGATGGCCAACTCCAGGGCTCGGCCCTGAGTTATCCTTAGCTGACCGGACCAAGCTCGCCACGCGGATGTTGTTGGATTCGTTGATCTTCGGAGATGGCCGTGCTGCCACGTGGCGCAAGGGAGAAGAAGAGAGGAGAATGATGAGTAGGAGTAAGATGAAGCAAAGGTTCATGGGTTTGAGTTTGTGGAGATGTGTAGCCATTTGGAGTGAAGAATGGAAATATGGGAGTGGGTTGTGAGTTTTTTGCTCTTCAAGTGTATAAGTGGATTGTGTAGAGTGGAGGAATAAATGGTGTGTTACTATTTATAAGGTTCTTTTAGAAGGGGGGGGAGGGGGGGGGGGTTGGAGGGTTTGACTAACTGGGGACATTGTTAAGGTGTTGTTTGTTGTGAATATTTACTCGGTCGTATTTAGGAAGGTGGTCTATGTGGGTAAATATTTATTCTATCCAGAGTGGTTAATTCAAAACACATCATTTAATTTATGGTTTGATATATTTTGTCAGAGTATGGATTGAGATTCTCGATCAGTACAAGATAAAAGACACATAAAGTAAAAACATCAGGTGTTTATTTCATGGAGTGTGTTGGATTTGAACCCGTGACCTTCAGGTCACCAGACATACAACTCTACCATCAGAGTAACTCTACTTAAAATATGGTTTAATATATTTAAATATTATATTAATCAAACGAACCCGGGGAAAAAGTAGGTAAATTTCAAAAGGCCATGTGGGGGTGGGGATTTTCAAAGGGGATATTTGATGTTGAAATCCGCCGCCGCCGGCCACAACACCTGGGTTATGGTTCATGGTATAGGGAACCATTTTGACGCACTTTCTTACTTTGGAATCTGAAACTCTTTCGAGTTCCCCCCCACCCACCCAAATCTTTGGCTCTTTTTACTAAATATTTGGACTTCGTTTTCAACCGTCAAACCTACCACTTTTAACGTGCTTGTTTTTATCTAATTAATTTATGTTGACATTAAGAATGAACACGAATATTGAATGGTAAGAATTGAAAGGTAATCGCATAGTACAAGTTCAACGAAAATAAAATACGGAAAGAATAGTTTAATTTTAGAGACATAAGTGAAAAATAGATGAGAGTATAGACAACGATGTTACAACTTATATGTTTCTATTTATTTATATAAAATGGGCTAGCAGTGATACTGTGATAGGTCCGCTAAAGCAGTTATGTGTTTCGATTTTATGAACATTTAATTCGATTTCTCTGTCCAGGTGAACAGTATCCCCCAGTTGATCTAGACCGATGACCGTCTAGCCTAGCTGGGGCTTACCCACTCGTAACCCACTGATTTAGTCTGTTGGGCTTATCACTTTGGGACCATCATTTTTCCTTTGGAGTTTTGATATAGGAGTTAAGTAATATAAATAGAAAATAAATAAAAGGATATTGTGTGTTCGTTTGTGGAGATATTGAATTCAAATTCTATATTTTCGAATAGTTAATATAGAATTCTACCACTAAAATAACAAAGATAACGAAGAGAGAGCTAAGTACTATGAAAATGTAGGGATTGTAGTTTATTAGCAACAGATGCCTAGCGGAATGGAGTGGGTGGGTCGGGGAAAACGAAAGTCTCTGAACAAAGTATACGAGATAACGACTTCCCACAAATGGGGAAGAGGATCGAGAAGAGATTATAACTTGTTACCAAATTCCATGCAGTCCCCCACTGTTCATTCTCCTATGCACACATTAATGCCGTACGTTATTCTAACTCAGACCTCTCGTTTCACAACTGGTTTTGGTAGGTTAGTTTCACGTTTTCATAAGTAAACGCATTGGAAACTGGAGATGAAACTTACTTTTCCGGTGGGTGACTCTCAGCTCCTTCCTTTGGGACTTGCATGTATAACGACAAGTATACTCTCCAAGCTCATCGTGAACTAGCAACATCCACTATATGTTTCTTTTTTTTTTTTATCCGCGACGGATTCAAAATGGTTTTAGAAAGCCGATTCTCAGCGCTGATCAGTCAACTGCTGGAAATACCAGACAATTTTGGAGAAATTCTAGAAGTCTCGAACAGCTGGCTTGAGCTCGATGCACTATAAAAGAAGGCTAATAGTCACGATTCAAGGCCACACACGCATAATCGCCTCAGGGGCATCCTCATGTTACTTCTATGTTACTTTGTTTCCCTACGATTAGCACTTAGACATGCACCCATCACACATATTCATTGCCTTGTCCTAACACATCCCTTTTCATGCAAGGTACATTGATATACACTCCGCCAATCCTAACAAGATTTGTCAGATAAATCGTATCCATATCGATTCTTCAAGTCAGACCACTATTGTCCAATATGTATCATACTACAAAATGGTAAATGACCAATATTTAAGAGCATGCAATGGGATCTCACCTAACAAATATTGAACACTAATGAAAGTCGCCATTCGAACCTTTTGTTAGTTATAGATGCATCTTTATAAACTGCCTTAATTGGAATGAGAGTAATCAAAGTGATGTTGATGTTTCTCTATTGAAGAAACATCGACTTTTACGTTACCGACTGTTGAGAGGTCGTCATCCCTCTTCTAGTGGTTTTGGTTGAACAAGCTTCGAACATACATCCCATTTGGCATCCTAAATGGACCTATCATTCTAATTTTATGTCGTAATCCTGGACGGTGTCACAGAGTTGTTCCACCCCTAATTTCGTCATCGTCGAAGCTACGTTAAATTTAGACAAAACTACTTACTTAAGCTGATAAAATATGGGTGTTAACTAATTATCGAGAGACAGTGAATGAAGAATCCTTCTTGATTTCGTCGGATTGGATTAAAGATAACACGTGAATATGTAGATTGCGATCACGTTCTTCCGTTCTTGGATAACCCAAATATATAGTTTGTAACATATTGTTGGCCAACTCAAGACAACTCCATTCAATTACCGACACTACATTTCATGTTCCACGTGTCATTTTCTCCCTGGTTTTAAGTTTCCACGTGTCAATATGTTGTCGCCCTGGCGCTTTGTTAGACCGGGGTAAGTATTAGTCATCTTCAGGAACTCAACGCGTTCCAGCTCTTCTCCATGAACGGAGGCAAAGGAGCATCGAATTTCAGGTTCTTCACCTGCGAAAAATCTAAGTCTCCGGTTCTGTCCACGTCATCCAGGGCCTGTGACACATCAGGTAGCACCATTTGCTTGCAGTGGAGATGCAAGCGTGGTGTTTTGTCATGGATGCTTCCACTTTCTAAATCAAGCCCGAAAGGAAGCATCTTTTCGCCACAAACTTTTCGGTTTGGTTCTCTAATCTCGAGATCAGAATGCGCCTCCTGCTTCTTCATGTTCTTGTGAGCTTGCCAACCGTACTTGTAGTCCCCTACTAATGGTGTTCCTAATACTTCAGCACAATGTACCCTGATCTGTTGTTTTACACCCAAGAATGTAAGTCCGAACAGTAACTTGCGCGAAAAGTAAGTAAACCATTAGAGATTTTTCGGTCAGGTTCCTACCTGATGCTTTCTTCCAGTGAGAGGGCACAGCTCTAACCAAGTATAGCCTGCAACAAATTTACTGATCAGCCAAGACAATTTACTTAACGGAATTACTACCCGTCGCCCTAAAATAGATGAATGACTGAAATGGCCTGATTTGTAAATTAAGGCGACGGACAGGAATTCAGCTAACGTAAACCCTTAGAATTGGAGTCAAAACCATACTGACCATCAGAGGATGTTTTGATAACTTTGTAATGCGTTATGGCATGCTGGGAGGACGAGTTTTCGGGGTTATCGATCACTGTTATCCGATCAGATTTCCCGTCATCTAACACCACCTGATAAAAGCATACTGTAGTTAAGACAATTGAAAGCTTATGAACATGTAGAAGATGAACAAGGTGTTTCATACAGTCTTAACCTTTCCCAATGGAGCTGAAATGAATCCCTTCGAACGCCTCGGCGATCCGATGACAAGCGCCCAGTACTTCCGTTCTAGGATTCTTCTTCTGTCCTTTAAGAACAAACCACCAACTTTCTGTCAATCAATCAATAATAAGAGCTAATTCTGCAACGAATAACCAACCTTATCCGGTGCAGCAAAAGTTTTCTCCCGGAAAATCGAATGCAGAAACGTTGCGCTTGATTGGGTCCTTCCCATTAACAATATTCCACTGCTGTCTCTGTCTAGTCTATGAACCTAACATTCAGGATAGGGAAAGGTTACAGAAACAAACAATAACAATGGAACTTTGCAAAGGTTACTGCTAAGAAATTGTGGACTAGAAGTCTGACTTGTATTGCAAGTTACTGTGTTCTTATCATAGCCAAACTTACTAAATCATGACGGTGAACTCATGGTTCCTTCCTCATTTCTAGTATTATGAAGTCCTTGATAACCGATATGATATGTCAAGACACAGTATTTAGCATGAACTATGGTTTTCTAACAATCGAAATCGAAAGAACCGGCACCTTCAGCAAAGGAAAGACTAACGTTCAACCAATACTGAAACAAACAACAACGAAGAGTGGAACTTTGAAAAGGTAACTGCTAACAAGTTGTCGAAGAAACTCTACTTATATTACATCGCTTCCTGTGTTCGAGACTTTGAGTCCTAGCAGCCTAACGCCAGTAGATCTCAACGAGATATTGGTGGTTTGTTCAAGAAGCAATCTTTAACATGAACCATGCTTGAACATGAGCTTGTTTACACAATCAGAATCAAAACAACTAACCAGACGAGGAGGGTCTGACGAGTCATATCGTAAACAAGTTACAGACAGTTCGTCCAAGCTTCTTTTGATCCCAATGCCCCCCTGAACAGGAAGGCCAGGAGGCTTATTTACAACAATTATAGCTGGATCCTGCATCCATAACCAAAACACATCAACTTCTACATACGAATTCAACATAACTTCGATCAAAGTTGGAATCGGGATAAAACCTTGTACAGCACAATGCTACGGATAAACTCGACTTCTTCTTCACTGCAATGCCACTCTTTCTTCTCGGAAGCAACCACATTTACTGAACCAGGGAGTAAGATCCTATCCCCGACATTCATCGAATCCTTAGCTGTCACCTTCAAAGTTTCAAAACCGATACTGTTAGAATCAGACCGCACGGCTTAAACCAAATGACTGACAAGTTTAAAATCAGAGGCCCGTTTTGAAAACATGTTCAATTATTGCTACACAGTACACAAATAAAATGTCATAAGCATCTATTTCGAAACAAAAAACGTGACTCCAGTTCATAGTTCAGAGCTGAGACAATAAACCGGCGGGAAGACGTTCCAATGGTTTCGGAGGTTTCCAGCAGGTTCTTAGCGGACCTAACCAGCAAAAAGTTTGCGAATTTCACCGTCTAACAGGACGGTTCGGAGGTTTCACAAGAAAGTTCAAAACTTTAAGAGTGTAGAAGATAAAAGCAAGATTGAAGCTTCAGCAAATGGAGCTGTAAAATTCCCAATGCAATTACCTCCTTCTCACCTTTTTAGGTTTAACATCTCCTTCCTGAGCTGATTCTCTCCTAACCTGTCAACCAAATTTCACAAATTCTGTTGGCCTCAAAGTTCGAATCTCTGCAGCCAATCACAACAAATGGGGGGAAGACTGACCTGTTTTAATCGGAACAGTTTCTGGACAAGGCTCCTGGGGAGCTGAGGGCATGAGCGGAGGACCCATTTGAGGGCGGTGGTTTCCGATGTTGGGTGGTTGTTAACGGTGGTAGAGGAAGAGGAGATTGCTTTCCCGACGGCGGAGCCGTTCACTGTGGACGTGAACGGAGGGAGAGTAAACCATTTGGGGGTTTTGCTATTGTTGATTTGACTGTCTTGATGTTGGGATTTGAGGGGAGATTGTTCGGCAGTGGTTGAGTACAGAGATTGGAGTGATTGATGTGAATTTGCGCGGCGGCGGTGGTGGTAGAGGAGTGAGCGGCGGAGGAGATTGAGCTCTTTCATCAAGCAGGGTTGAACAAGGGTTTTAGTTTTGCCGGCAAAAAAATGGTTTCGGGATGGTTTCACTTTCTCCGGTGACCGGTTTGAGTTAAGAAATATTTGGGCTGGTTGGAAATTTGGGCCCATTCAAGATGATGGATCTCAGCCCATACGCTCCCGAGGTGGGTGGGTGGGTCCATGTATAGTTAGTAGATAAACTGACAATTGTTTTCCGGATTCCCAATCATCCTGGTTTTGCTACTGAGGTCATTGTTTATCATTTTTACTTCGGTGTCCAGAAATTCAATATATAGCACTGACATCAACGATATTATTAGACACTTTGGCTCGACGAGATTCAGATGGTTGTCCACATCTTGACCATCAACGATTGCCCTTCAATCGTGAACAAATTTAAGTCGCTCTCGCAATTCGCACGAGATTTGTCGAGAACTTTTGACAATGATCTCGATATCGGTGCATAGAAACCTTGACACTGGGGTTTTACATTAGTTAAAACTCTTTCCAGTATCATTCAATATGTTTTAACATTCACTTCAAACTCAAAATTTTATTAATAATTTCTGACCATTTTAATTTCGCGGCATGATATCTCCTACCCAGAACAAAAAAAGAAAAGTAAATGAAGTGTTTCTGTTGGAGGACAATGACCCAATCAGACATTCCTTCGTCCATATCTTCCCTTCCAAAATATTTCATCTGCTTTCTGTACTTTTCTTATCCATATGATTTAATTTTAAATTATATCAAGTTATTATTTAATAATCTATTTTGTTGGTATAAACATCAGGGTCACACGTTAATATCTCATAGTATTAGTCAACTCAGGGTTGTTAACAAACCAAACCACTCGCGAGCGGTTTGGCATTTCGGAAAAAGTTCATTCGTGACTCTGCTCGATTTTAAATGAGCAAAGCTTAAGTTATCTATGTCTAACTCGATAGTTTGAGAGTCGGCTCGTGTCCGAGAGCCAACTTGAATACTAAGTCCAGTATATACTATATGACTCGTTAATAAACTCAATAATACGGCATGTGTTTTGATTTGAATTGTGCTAATGAAAATATAAAGTGACACATTATTTAGGTTTAACTATTTTATTTTAGAAAAGTAAAAACTTGTGAATTTTAAGATATTTTATTTTTGTAAGCTTTAACTCGTCGCTGTTTTTTAGTGTACAAGCTTCAAAATAGACTCATCAGACGATTTTAACGAGCGTAATTTGAGTTGAGCTCGAGTTTGGTTCGTCAAGGGTAGTTAACAAGTAAGAGTCGGCTTGAGCCCGAGACGAGTTAAAATTTTCTAAATCGAGTTTGTGATCGCCTGAAAAATAAGCTTCAGCTCGCGTAATAAACAACGAACGAAACTTAAACATAATAAAATTCAACTCGGGTCGTTTAAAAAAAACGGTTGTGGTCAACTCTTTGAAGGGCGCTATCGTGCTAAGTTGCTTGTTTTTGGAGTGATGGATCCTATCGATCGGAATCAAACAATTGTTTTTGTTTGTATTGACAACCGAAAATGAAAGAATATGAGCAACGATCTTAAGGCATAATCCTTATATTAATGGGATAAATTAAATATAAATAAATATTGGAGTTTGTTTGTTTGTTAGTTTGGTGTGTTGGATAAGTTAAAATGTTAAATGCCCAAGTTGGTCTTAAGTTGAACAAACACTTTATTTATTTTTTAAATTTATTAGCTTGTGTTTTATAATGAACATTGATTAATTAATTATTAGTTTAAAAAAAATGTGAAGTGGTCATGCATTAGATTATTTTATTTTTTTGTCTACGAATGAGATGTGATTACGATATTATCAAATTGTTGTATCATTTAAAAAGAAACATACTACGTAATTACCAAATTTTTTTTGCCCACCTTAATTAATCATTACCAATTATAATTAAATATTTACTGAAATCTTCATAATTATATAACATATGGAAAAATCATCATGGAACTTTCTACATGATTTAACAGGCTGCTGCAACAAACAAGTTAATTTCAACAAGAAACCTTCAACTTCTTCTCCATCATGGATGACCACTAATTTATTCTTTTTTGCTTTCATTATATAATAATAATAATAATAATAATGGTGATTATAATAAAGTGGAGGTGTTGTACTATTGTCGACTAAACAATCTCCATTCATTTTTGTGAAAATACATAAAATCAAACAAATAAAAATAATAATATGCATGGAAATCGATGACCATACATTTGCTATTTAAAACTATACATTACAACTATCTTATCTTTATTTTAACAACAACAAAAAACAATAGAAAGAAGTTATACCAAACTGTGGGAGATACGGTCGATGATACGTATTTCATCTACAACCCAAACAATTTGTATGTCTTCTCTTCGTCCCACTTAGCTTCATTTTATAACTAATTTAATTAACGGTAACGCTCCGATGGGAAATGTATGGGATACAAATACAATGTGCAAAGCCGCATGTTTTGTTTGTAAACATCTTCTTAATCCATAATCTCATCTAGCATCGACACCAATGAGTAGGTGTCATTTTCATCTTTCTTCTACTTCCAAAAGATGCCAATCAGCTCTCCAATTCCGATTTGGTTCGATTTCATCTGATTAATTGTTCATGTTGCTTGTTCTTGAATAGAAATTGGGTATCATTTTGGTTAATTTCAGATGGTTTGATGGGCTTGCTATTGAATTGGGTATAGGTTCCATTTTGATTGATGGGCTTGTTCTTGAGTTGGTTCTTTTGGTTAGCGGTTCCGTGGAGGTTAATGGCGATACAAATTTAAATAACAACAAATTTTGGGTGATTAATTTGTATGTTTTTACATTTTTAGCTCGATTGACATGTCCAAAGAAAACACACCATCTGATATTCATTCTTATGATTTGATTTACCACCAAATACAATACTTACAAACAACTACTTACCACTTCTCTCAATGATATCGAAAAACTCCTCCACGGTCCATTTTTCATGCTACTGTTGATACTCTACCCTCTCCAACCCCTAAAAACCCCCTCGCTCACTCGAATTCCTCTCTACGCCGCTGAATCCAGCTCAACCGTTCACCCGATATATAACACACAATTGACCGATTTGATTCGATCTCGATCCGATTCGAAAAGTTTTTCACCTACCACACCAAAAAAGCCCATGTGTCTGTCACCAACTGCCTCATTTTCTTGCTGAGATGTCAACTTCTCAAAAGACCCGCCAAGTAATCCATCTACCTATAAAAACCTCCCCATTTCTCCAAACAATTCCCATTTCTCACAATTCCAATTTTAACCTAATTTCACTCTTCATCTCCCCCTTTTTAATCAAATTATTCGCCGGCGGCCAACATGGGTAGCATCGGAAAGGAAAGAACCATCGTCGGCTGGGCCGCCACCGATCCTTCAGGCGTCCTCACTCCTCACACCTTCACTCTCAGGTTTTTCCCAAAAGCTCTCTGTTTTTTCCATTTCTGGAAGAAAAAAGATCGCCTTTCTTTTTGTCGAGCATTTTGGTTGACGATCGCGATCGTTTTGATTTTTTTTTGCAGGAACACCGGCCCTGAAGATGTGTTCATCAGAGTGAAGTGCTGCGGAATCTGCCATAGCGACATCCACCAGGTGAAGAACGACCTTGGAATGTCTCGTTACCCCATGGTCCCTGGGTAAGAAAACGAAAGAAATTAAAAAATCATTTTTTGCCTGCCAAGTGTTCGGCTAAATGTCTAGCTGAAACAAATACGTTGGAAATTTGATGTTTGTTTGGATTTGGGCTGTTTGATAGACATGAAGTGGTGGGGGAGGTAATGGAGGTGGGATCGGAGGTGACCAAGTATAAAGCAGGGGACATCGTCGGAGTCGGACTCCTCGTCGGATGCTGCCGGAGCTGCCGCGCTTGCGAATCCGACATCGAGCAGTACTGCAACAAGAAGATCTGGTCGTACAACGACGTGTACACCGATGGGAAACCCACGCAAGGCGGGTTTGCAGAGTCCATGGTCGTTGATCAGAAGTAAGTGTGACACATTGTTTGCCTGCCAAGTGTTGGGTAAAATGTATAGCTTAATAAAATATGCACCTTTTTTCTTTATCAATTTCACTTATTTAGAGCTGGAAATTTTGGCCGGTCCACAGTTTGACCTGATGGAGCTCGATCGGTTACTGATTTTTTTTTTCCAATTTCGGTCCATCATCGCCGAATTTGGCCTAATGTTCACGACTGATTCCGATTCCGATTTCTATACAGATTTGTGGTGAAGATCCCGGAAGGGATGTCACCTGAGCAGGCTGCACCCCTGCTATGCGCAGGGGTGACGGTTTACAGCCCGCTGATCCATTTCGGGCTGAACCAAACTGGATTGAGGGGCGGCATCTTGGGGCTTGGTGGAGTTGGCCACATGGGAGTCAAGATTGCTAAAGCAATGGGTCACCATATAACTGTGATAAGCTCTTCTGATAAGAAGAGAGTTGAGGCATTGGAGCATTTGGGAGCTGATGACTATCTGGTTAGCTCTGATAAGGAAAAGATAGAAGCGGCTGCCGATTCGTTCGATTACATCATTGATACCGTACCGGTTAACCACCCGCTCGAGCCATACCTTTCTCTGTTGAAGGTTGATGGAAAGTTGATCTTGATGGGTGTTATCAACACACCTTTGCAGTTTATCAGCCCCATGGTCATGCTTGGTAAAGTCCCCCTTTTTATACAAATTTGTTGCTTAGAACTTCAATTTTTTGCAGAAAAGGTCATTCAACTTTCAATATCTTATAAAAACAGTCAATTAAGTTGTGCATCACCAATTTTCGCACCATGTATATAAAAACTGGCAACCATTACAATTTATCTCGTTTGGGAATTGGGATGGAACTGGTTCTTGACGACAAACACATCCTTTCGGAAAACAGGGAGGAAGGCCATAACGGGGAGTTTCGTGGGGAGCATGAAGGAAATGGAGGAGATGCTTGAGTTCTGCAGGGAGAAAGGGTTGAGCTCCATGATAGAGGTGATTAAGATGGACTACATCAACACGGCATTCGAGAGGCTGGAGAAGAATGATGTTCGCTACAGGTTCGTGGTCGATGTCGAGGGGAGCGACAAACTTGTTCAGCAATAATAATGGATCGAAGAAGAGAAGACCCATAAATGCAGGAGAACCACAA
Source organism: Linum usitatissimum (assembly GCA_030674075.2). Lineage (NCBI taxonomy): Eukaryota > Viridiplantae > Streptophyta > Magnoliopsida > Malpighiales > Linaceae > Linum > Linum usitatissimum. The sequence continues at coordinate 5,450,025 of JAUJYP020000155.1, read as the reverse complement.
GAAACCAACTGATTACAGTTGTGGCCCTATGTCCGATTTGACTTGTTTTCTTCGTTTGGTGATGTTGTTAAGGCTGTTTTGTTCTTTTGGTGTTTGGTGGTGGGTTGTGAGGGATATTGAAAAAGGTACCAACTTTTCCGGCAGTTTGTGTTCATGTTGATAATTACAAAAGGAATTATATTATGTATTGATCCGTGTACTACGAGAAGATGACAAATGAGTCCTGTTATATTTCGAGCAAGGCGAACAAATATAATAAAGGGGTTCATTTGTTGTTTTCTCACAGTACAAGGGTTAAAGTGGATGTTATCCGTAATAAAAGGGCTTGTTTGTAAATTACTAAATTGTGAAGCAAGGCATATGTCATCGTGACGTTGGTTGACTTAGTCCTTCAATTATCTCAAACCTATTTCGTCACTGTTTTTCTTGAGCATGTTGGATGATGTTGTCTTTGGTCGTGGAGAACGGTGTGGTGGATTGATGATAAGAATGAATACCTTTGAAATCATTCTATTGTAACCCATGAAAAACATCGTGAATTGGTGTAGCGGGTCGGATTAATTGGGTTACATACAATAATCAAATGGTTGTGAGTATGTTCCGTTATGATTCTATTTGATGTTAGTTAAAGTCAATGATTTTAGACACAAAACAGTATGAATTGTGAATTTACGATATTTTAAATTATCATACGATCTACAAATTCGATGGACCTTAAAAATAATGTAAAACCATACATCGGATAAATTTTGAGTACCCTTAGCCAAGTAGGTCTAGAACCTCAGTTACCTTTTTTTTTAATCTAATTGGAGTTTTTATTATAGTCTTGAGTTTGCTAATTCCTTTGGTATGTTTGCCCTTATTTTAGTTTGTGATGTTTTCCTAAATAAATTTAAATATTTTTATTTGAATAGATTATAATCAAATAATTATAATATCTAATTTTATTTTCAGAAATTCAATAATAGCATCACCATTCTAACAAGATAGTTAGTGGATAGCCAATCTCCCCACCATCTTCCCATCAACATCTTCCACCGACCACCAACCACATCCTTCTCTAGACAATGTGCCTTGCCACACTAAATCTTTGTAGAAAGTAAATTATAAAGTGTACTTGTATGGTTATTAAGTCACTATCCATAGTGATTCAATATTGGTTCACCAAAACCCCAATAAATCTCTATTAAATGAAACGAAGGTCTTTGAATTGAATGTTTTGGTTAACAAAAAAGAATTCCAACTTGAGTGTTAGATTTTAGGTTCATGTGTTGTATTTGGTATGTTGGACTTCCCTACATTCCCATGGTTAGCTCAACCACCCGCGATTTATATTTATATTTTCTTCTTCGATTCATTTTTGTATGTTTTGGACGATAGTTGAGCTCCACTTAAAGTTTTATTAAAATTTAGAAGAATTATGCGTTGACAATTTAGATATTCATGAATTGACTTCCGTTACAAGTTGCGGTCTTTAGTGGACTATTATGACAAACAATCAAACATCATAACTCATAAGCTATGAACTTTATGGTGGATGAAGAAGTTAAGGAAATGGTTCAAGTAATTGGTCAAAAAAATAGTAATGGCAAGTGCCCTTAACAGTCTTAATGATGTTATATAACTAATATTTCTGTGGTTATCAAGAGAACGTTTGCTTTCCATTATGGCTACAAAAGTCCACCATAAACTAAGTCCACATGTCTTTTTAAGGATTCAACTTTGGACGCATAATAACCGTGAAATCGTTGGTTCAACATGGGATCGAAAGCTAATATGAAATCATAATTATAAAATGGAATCGTAAAATTGTAAGAATTCACAATTATTTTTTATATGAGCTAAAAGCACGTTTTTTTGTGCAGGTAAATAAGGTGGAATTATGGGTTTTTGCCGACAAATCCAGATTTTTTTTTTCCAAAATAAAAAATGTATATAAAATTCGCCAGCATTTAAACACCCGCAGGGAATAAATCTGAATATTTTCACGTATTATTTCCCCATAAAAAAGGGGACGATAATTATTGCCGCTGGATTTTACTTTTGTATTCCCTTTTTTCATTTTAACCCTTATCTCATTTTCTTCCTCATCTAAACATACCTCTGTTGCAGCGACAATTGAACGGAGAGGAACGCGACGACAACCAGCAAAAAGGATGGCAGTAACGTGGAGGGTCAGAGCAAACTACTCCATAGAAGCTAATCGATTTCAGAAAAGTTAATCAATTTGAGCAAGCAAAATCCAAATACAAAGAAATTTATAATCGATTTCAGCAAATAAGATAATTTTTCCCGATACTTTACTGATTAAATGTAAAACTCGGTATGTAAAATAGGGTTTATCACACAGAAAACATGGCTTTTTTTGCGGTTAATATAAGTTCCACAATTAATTGGATTCCGACGGAAAATAATTTTCCCCAAATAAAAAATCAATTAAATGGAAAACGTAGTCTAAGTTCACATGTCTTTATCTTTAATTACCAGTTCAACTTTGTATGCATAATTCGACATAGGCTGAATGCTGGAATCAAGGTGGGCAAATCCAGATCACCTCCCATCGTCTCCCAAGTTTGGAGTGAAGAAATGCTATATAAAATTTTTAAAATCGAAGTTTTGTTGGAAGTATGTTTTCAAACTCATCTTCGAAACTTAAAATTCCTCCCATGGTCTATGACCATTAGAATGAGCCAATCTATGTGAGTGAATTTCATATACGGATAAAAAAAAGCAGTTAAAACTATCATTATATTGCGCCGATTGAAGATCACGTCGATGCAATTCGATGACGATTCTGCAGCAGGACTATCCTAACGTCAAACTCGAATGCATTCAACGAAGTTCAACAGTGGAGAATAGAGAAAGTTCATGTTATATCACCAAACAGAACTGGGCAAAAAGATATCAAAGCATTTCATCTGGGATCTACACGATCATATCATAATACTAACCGAGAAAACTCGGACTACAAACGACAGCTCTGGTTTCCCCCAGCTTCCGGCTTTTACGAGTTATACAATGATCTTCTCGCGGAGCTGCCTTCGATTTCACATGTACACACAAAAAGAATTATGATTTGATTCGAAATGGCTCGAAACAGGCGATTAGGCGTAAGTTAGCCTAGGAGATATTACAACGACCATTGACTGAAGTACATGTTCATGAAGTATCTTGAAGGGCTGAATCCACTCAATATAACTGCACAGGTTATGATTAATACGGTTTTACATCAGTTCGTATAAATCACACAGAAGTCGAGAGAAACATGGATTCAAAAACAGGTATGGAGGCGTTCAAATTGCTTACAGATGGGAGAAAGGACAATGACGATGCCGATCGGATAGAGGAAAAAGGTTGTTCTCTCGAGGAATGGTAGGACTGCAGTCGAAAGATCAAAGGCATCAAAACTACTGCTATACAAATGATTTTAAGCATACCTACAACTGACTTTTCGTAAGCCAGCCATGTAATTTGTTCAAGGTCCAGCACATAAGTGATGCATATATTCACATATAGGAGTAGAAAAGAAATATTAAAATTCGGCTTACCGTCATAACCCAAGAAGTTGAGGTAGTGATAATATGAGGCTGCCACCATGAATAGCAGGTTTGAGAGTAGCACCGGTATGAAACCATGGGCCACCAGTAGAGGTGATAGGAAATAATGAATAACTGCAAGAAGATCAACAGTGAACAATTAACATTTTGGGGATTGAAGAATGGAAGCAGGTATTATTTGATGGGTTACTTACCATAGAGCATAACGAACATCGGGAAGAAAGAATTGCAGTGCACATCGAAGGCGTACAACCTTCAAAATGAAAACATAATGAGATAAAAGTTCAGAGAGTTTCAGTGCTGAGATGTCCATATACAAGAAGCAAGAAGCAGATTTTGAACTTGCCATTCGACCCGTTGCTCGACAACATGACTATTTGGAGACTCCTCCCGAAGGTATGAGTTAGTCAAGAACCTGCATGTAAAGAGTGGAATGGTATTGGTATTGATCTACATAAAGCTGTGAAAGATACAATGTGATATAAGCATAAGAAGTCATGAAACTTCAGGATAGTGAACAGTAACATAGATCTCTCGATCAGACTGTATGTAACCAACATTCTTATACATCAAGTGTTAGAGCAGTATACAAGATTTCGTTTATCAAAAACTTGCTAACTTCATACACTACACCATCTTATTTCCACTGCAAAGCATCGTACTAGCATTAGCCTGAAAAAAATTCAATAATCAAAATATAGTATGCCATTGGAGCTTTTTAACAAAGGTATCGTTTTTACAGATGGAGTGAGATATAAGATGACCATTAGCTCCACAAGTTTCAGTTGCATGAAACTGAAGATAACCATACAATCATGTCAGCACATTGAATATAACAGATAGATAATCCTTACCAACAAGCTGTAGCCAGAAGCACCCCGGAAAATAAGAAGTGGAAGAAGAGCACTGATAAAACTACAAAAACAGTGTGAGAGGCACTGTGATCATACCTGAAACAAATAAAAAGTTCAACGTTATGGTTCAATGCATAGGGAAGTTTGTGATATGCACGGTTAATAAAAAAGATAGAGAAACTAAGAAGAAATATAAGAACAACAAATACTTGAATCAAATTTCAAAACCTGAAACAATATCGCTATGTAAATAAAGGAATTTTATACTGCGTAGAAGGACACATTGCTGTTGGAGATAAGTTGGAGTCCAAGTATCAAATGGTCTTATCTGGTGCATGCATAAAAGGACTCATAATGCTAACTTGTAATGCATACTCAAGAGATTCGTAATCAACACAAAATATATGCCAGAAGGTCGTGATTATTCTATCAGGAGTAGTGCAAGGAAAGAAGCATACTAAAAACTTACGCAGCACAATAAGCCAAAGTCGCAACGGCCAGAAGAAGACTGCAGATTACAACAAAAGCAGGATCATCACGTGCCCATTGATTCTTAGTTTCTGACATAAAGAAGAGAGACAACAATCGATCAAAATATTTCCAGAAAATGCAGAATACTGCACCTTTAATACTTCATATGTAAGGTGTTCTCTGATAAAAAATGATTCAACTTGCGAACTCATAGAAAAATCCTGTTGTTCCTCTAAGCATGCTACTATCTACTTAAACCATTCTTATTAGCCCCTCAATTGGGAATCCATTCTCTAGACCACATTTATAGTCTCAGCAACCTCACCATCTAATTTGGCTGATACTTCAACATAAATTCAAAGAAAATTTGTCAGCCACTCTACAATGCGCCAGTTAGAGTCCTAATACTGGAAGTCAAGGTAGGCCATCCAAGTAATGAATGATGCAATCACCTTAAACACTAGTTGTCATCATCAACGGCTCACAGCCATGATGCAAAATGACGATTATATTCAATATGTAGAGATAGTATATACGGTGGGAGGGAAGTAACTTACGTTTATGATACTTAGTGTGCTGATAGCTGCATCCATCACACCGAAGCCACATGCAAACAAGTTCCAAATAGAGTTACAAAATTGCAATCACCAATAAATGTCACACCAGAAACTTCGTAGAACATTATTAAGGGATTTCTAATCAGTGAAATGTCAGTTAATGAAGATATGAAGAAGGTTACGCAAGACTAAAGTTCATCGCCGGAAACGGTTTGGATGTGACTAAAAAAAGAACCATAATGGAGGATGAAGCATGTGATGAGATTACTCACACAACTTTGGGCGAGCTGCATAGATGAAGCATTTGCCAAAACGTGTATTCAATGTCCATTTGTTGCCACTAGAATGATCAAAAAGAAAGTGACGGAAATCAACATAGGCTCAAGATAGATCCATACGCAAAATAGAACACAATCCCTCCGGTGTAGAAGTTACAGGATCATATCCATTCTAAAAATTTATCAGTTGAGAGAAATGAATACGCCAGAACCAAAATCAAATTTCCCCAGTTCACAGACAGAAACACTACAGTTTCAACAGTGATTCTACTTCACAATGTCCTATATAATTACACGGTTACGGACACAATTGCGACGATTGAGAATACACCAGCAGATCGCCCAGCGAGCCAAGACATATCAGATCCTTGGTACGACAGACAAGAGGACAATAAATATAGAAGCAAACCTTAATGATCCGTCGGAGGTACTGCGGGAGCACGGATTGCGCTCTAGATGCGGATGACGAAGCCCGAGCTCTGGACGAAGTAGGCAACATCTCTCCCTCTCTATCTGTCTCCTGTTTCTTTTCTCGTTGACCCGGACGCAGCTGGTGCAATGAGAGAGGAGCCTCGGAGATCGGCGGAGCTGTTTCAGTCGCCGGGAAGAACTGAAGTCTCTGGCTCGGTTTAGAGATCAGAGAGCCAAAATGGTGAGAGAAATTGAAAAGCCGACGAGACGGTATTCGTTCAACGACTCTTCATATTATTGGGCTGGGCCCTCGACCCATATTAGAGTTAGGCCTGTTGATTATGAATAAATTTGAGTAAAACCTGTCGTGTCATTATTATTTCAAGTTAATCGACCTTATGTCATTATAATTATATTTATACTTCGACGTTGTACGATTATACTCTATTTATCACTACATATTCGTTGTCGGTTTTTCATAATTTATTCGGGTAATTTTATTGTGTGTTATACGGAAAAAAAATGGTCAATATGATCATTTTGTCTTAATTATTTTTTGGGAAGAATATAATAAGAAGTTAATTTAACTTGTTTGCTACGAAAAGAGCAAGAGTTGGTGATTTTAGTGAGGTATTTGTACTCCAATAAAGAACGATCGAATTTGATTTGTGTTTATTTCGATTTAAGATTTATCGATGTAGTTTAGGGTGATATATGAAAAATTTGAAAGCGAGGAATATTGAAAAAGACACAAATATGAAATATTGATGCAAATTGTAACTTATATAAAGTCATTGGTACCGTTGTGCAAGTTCTGTTTATCTCCGGCACACAAAACCTTTTAACTATCCCCGCTCCGCCATCAAACACCCTCCGCTGGAGCTTCAATTCAAGCACATATATATACTCCTTCGAAACCAAAAGCCAATCCCCGGCGAGGGGAATACGAAGCTGAATCCTCCGAATGCCAGTCTGGTGTTAACACTTAGCACATCTAACAGAGAAAGTTAAGATAGCTTTTTCCGCAGGAAATTAAGGTTTTATTCGGATAAAGATATGTCGACGGGCAAGCCCAAGGACGGGGACTTGCAGATAGTACCGGTGACGGCGGCGGCAGATAATCCGAGGCCTCCAGCGGTTCCGCCACTCCCACTCAAAGTTTCGGCCGCGTCGAGGGGATCCTCTGCGCTGGTCGAGTATAAAGGGCCGGTGTTCAAGGAAGAGGAGGAGGATTTGGAGCTGAAGCTTCGGCGGATCCTTGAGAATGTACCTGTTCGAGTCAGCAATACTTCCGGAAGTTCCGCTGGTGCCGGCTCCGGTGACTTTCACCAGGTATTTTCATAGTTCCACAGCCTATTTGTCGGTTTACTCTTCGGAGTTATTTTGCGTATGGCAATAGCAATTAGGGTTCAGCAATGAGAAACTTTGAATCGAGATAGTTCTGCAATGCAGAAGCAAAAATCTGGAATCTGGATAGTCTCTGCTTATTGCATTTGTAGATTGTGATGATCTCTAGTATAGAACTATAGATTGATGAACTTATGACACTTCATTAGTTGCTAAATGCACATGAACTGCTTATCGAAGGAAGAAAATTTGATTGGACCTTTCGTTCAAGTCCACAAATGCATTATGATGGATGTGCTCTCACATGCTTAATAATATTCCCACTTACTGAAAATCCATAGCATTTGCGTTTTAAACACCAGTTCATGTTTCCGCTTCTTTAAACCTAATTTGATTAGGAACTTGGTCTTTGTGTATATGGTATGATTCCGCTTCGCTTGTCCACGAAGTGAGCGATGTTCTCTTGTTTCGGGTTCGGCTGCCAGATTTACTTTAGCTTTCAACAAAATCGCGTGGTTTCTGTTTCTTGACTCGTGATGGCTTCCGATATTGCGATCCTGGAGCTCTGAGTTCGTTCTGGTATAACTATGATCAATGTATCTCCTTTTTTAGTTTTGTTCCATTGTCTTTAGCGAAGAATAATCGTGGTGATCTCTTCATCTTGTATGACAATTAGCTACTAAGATTTGGTGTTTGATTACTGGAGTCCTCATTTGTTTGTCATTTCGTGCAATAGTATAGGCAAATGAGGCGGAAAGAGCAAGACCGGGTTAAGAGGATGGAAGACGACTACCAGAAAACGAAAGAAGCTGCAGAGTTCAAGATGAGAAGAGAGGAAAGGCTGAAAGCCGCCGAGGAGCGAACATCAAAGAAGCGCACAAAACGGCAGAGGAAGAAGCAGAGGCAAAAGCAGAAGAAGACGGTGACGTCGACCCAAGAATGTGCTGCTGCAAATGCCAAAAAAGATCCCTCGAAGAAAGATGAATCTTCAGACGATGAAGAGGAGTCCGATTAAGCGACAAATTCGAAAAATTGCGCTTTAGAAAACCCAAGAGTCAGGTTCAAATTTAGGTTACTGCATTGTGCTGCAATGTATCTAATCAAAAACTGTAACTGTGTGAGAAACCAAATAGGGAGTTGGGGTTGGTTTTTCAGTTACCAAATGAATATGAAGTTGATCGAAAACAAATTCGATTTGGTTCGTTTTCACGTCATGTTATCTAGTCATGTTATCTAATCCGGTCGAGTTTTAGTATTATATACTAGGACTTGTAACATTTGTATGCTAGACAGTGAGAAAAATTAGTTATCTTGGTTTTGATGCGATAAAATTCCATGCTGATCTCGTAGTTGGTTTGGGTTATGTAGTACTCGAACTGAGAATCAAATGACGAGTACTTTGTTGGTAAAGAAGTCCATCAATTGAGACTTCAATCGGTTTTTAGTTTAACCCAAACCAAAAAAATCGGTTTGATTTTGATAAACCAATGGAACTTCCACCTTAAGACCTTATTACTGTTTCTTTGGGCTATGAGTTCAATTAAGCTTACAAGCCCGGCCCATTAAAATGGCCCGAGTATATAAAGCGAAATTTAAAATCATTGGCATTTCTCATTTCCTCGTCGACACTCGACAGTAACAGAAAACAAACTTCCGCCAGCTCGTCGTCTTCTCAATTCCGTGGACTTTCCTTTCCAAAACTTTCTCTCATCTTTTTTAGCCGATACTGAGCCAAACTTTCCGCCAAACCTCTCCGATCGCCATGGGAGACACCGTGGATCCTCCTCCTCCTCATCGCACCACCGTCCACGAGATGCTCGGCGGCGGCTCAGGTCTGAATAATCTTCAATCGGAGGTGTACATTTGAATGCGGAGGGATCCGGATGATATTAATGATTAATCTGTATCTTGTGTTTTCTTTTGTTTGGCAGTTGCTGATGCTCTTCTATGGCGGAGATGGGGGAGAAGCGTGAAGTTGTTAATCTTCTCGACGACGTCGTGGTACCTGTTCGAGCGAGCAGGATACAATCTGATGACGTTCATCGCGAACGTGTTGTTCTCGCTCGTGGCGATCCTCTTCCTGTGGGCGAAATCTGCTTCTCTTCTCAATCGGTACTGTTTTATTTCCACTTATGAATCACAATGAGTGTTTTGATTTTGAAATGCTTAATTAAGAGGCTGAGTTTGCCAATTGAATGTTCTAGTATTTGATTTCGTGTCTAGGCCGCTACCGCCGATTCCTGATCTCGAAATAACTGAGGAGACTGTAGATAAGATTGTGCATGTTGCTCAAGGCTATGTCAAAAATGTGTTGGCTATTGGATGTGACATTGCAGTTGAGAGGAACTTGAAGGTTTTCCTACAGGTTTTTGCACTCGATTAAAACACTCAGTGAGGATCAGATGTTTAAGCCTTCTGTATCGGTCTTTTGCTGATGTCGAAACTTATTGCTACAGGTTTCATTCGTCACGTGGCTCGTTTCATACGTTGGTAGCCTCTTCAGTTTCCTTACTTTTGTATACGTTGGTGAGTGCCCTAGTCCCTTAACACAATGGTGGCCAATTGGTGCGAAGTCTAGGAAGTTCTCTTATAGATGTTTGCTCTTGCTTGTAGGGGTACTTCTTAGTCTTTCGATTCCGGTGCTATATGAAAGATTCCAGCACCGGATTGATGAGAATCTGCTCATGACACGGAGAATACTTGACTCTCAGTTTAGAAACCTTCTGAAGAAGATTCCAGCTCCATCACGTAAGGACAAGAAGGTCCAATAGGTAATCTCCTCTTACCAAGTTTCTATGCTTAATCATTCAAATTTATGCACTCATAGAACAGAAGTTTATTGGTGATTGAGGAAGTCTTTCGGTAGTTCTGTAAATTATTGGCCCGTCCCTTGTCGAATTAAATGCGATACTGATGAAACACAATGATGAAGCAGGCTGGTTTAATGTCTCTGCTCGCAAAGAAACACAATGATTGATTGCATCAATTTCGAGATATAGCCTGCATTTCTTCTAAACTGGTTTTGTTCATGCTTAACTATGCTCTCCATGTGTCATCTACAACTTAATCCGACTGTTCTGGTTTCGTAGCTTCAAACGGAATACGATCAACCCTACTATGCTACCGGGCACTGAAAATTATGTTCCTTTCCAACGTTTTTTCAATGAATTGCCTATGCTAGTTTGTGCCTTTTCCTCCTTTTATATCCCTGTTTCCCAATGCTTCTTTGTTTTCATTTCATGGATCATTACAGGTCAACGACTGCATTTACGGGAACCAACGAACCGGTAACTAGAGGTACTTAAAAAGTGTATGCAGTTTGTTGGAGCTGTTCAAGCTGGGACCTTTACATCTCTGGTCTGCCGAGGTCAATTGACTTAGATACTGCTTAGTTTCTTTAGTACCCTTTGTTTTTCCACTGCTTCTTCTTTGATCATAGAAGAATGATATATAGTCACTTCTATGGCGTGCCTGCTCCCTCATTCGCCCATGATCATGATGATGCTTTCGATAGAGAAGACGAGAGAAAAGTGTGTTCCGCTCTTTTCGTGTTTTTTCCAGTTGCTTGCTTACCAAGTATTAGGCAGAGTGAGGTATTAGAGTTTTTGTATATGCTATGATCCATCTTGGTTGTTTTGAAACAGTAGAGAATGAGTATACTCTGGCTTTGGCTTTGTGTGTTCAAACTGGCTTCTTCCCTTTGTAGGGAGTTTTCGGAGAGACTCGAAATCACCACCGTCAGATTGTCGATTCAGTTTCGAACACAGTCGGATTCTGATGAGCATTGAGCAGTGCATGATCGAACGGTCGGACCGATAACGGTATGAGTTTTAAATCATTGGTGAAAAGGACAAAGCAAGCAAACGTCCAAATAGCTCACCAACCAAAAAGGAAGAAGTGAGAAGAAAGTTTTTGAAGACGGCTTCACCAAATCACGTACACTTGAAAATCGTGGTATTTTAAATCTATTTTTCTTTAGATCTCGATTTCAAATTCTCAACTCTTACCTTTGATATGACATCTCCACGCGACATTTGGCGCGTCAAATATTCCCTTCAATTTTTCATTTCCCACCTCATTTTTAAATGATTAAAAAAACAAAGTTAATACATAATAATTAATTCATCTTCATAGTCTAATTCAGTCTAATTCAATTTGACTAACTCACTTAATTTTGAAAGTAGCTAGAATTTGAACCAATCAAGACGAGCAACCAACTCAGCCAACTCAACCAACTTGGCCTAGCTCAAATCAACCGAACTTGTTATCTAAAAATAACTAGTATCCCACTCGGATTAGGTAATTAAATCATAGTTTACATGATTAATCAGATACACAATAACACCTATAAAAATCATAGCTCACTTCATAGGATCATAATCCAATTAATTCAAAAATAACTTACTCATGAATTAATTGACTCACAATGCGATAAATCCGTGACAAGTAAAACTGACTATCCGATTTAATATAACTCGATTAATCGGTAAATCAATTAATCTACCATTGACACCGACAGATAAATCACTTCGTTAAACATTTGCTTTAACACCACCAACCACGCTTTCTAGTTCGCGCGTGTTCTATCCTCACTCCCTCCATAAAGAGAAACCTCACCAAACCCTCTGCCAGCTCAGCTCTTCAGATTATATAAATAATAAAATCCCTCAACAACAAAATCCCTCACTCCCTACCTGAAAATTTCTCCTTCTCCCTTCCAATTCCCGACGACTGCCGCCGCTGCAGTAAGAATGGCCGCCTCCACCGCCGCCTCCCTCAACCTCCCCTCCCTAAAATCGCATTTCTCCTCCCTATCCCACTCCACCTCCCAGCTCTCCCTCTCTTCCCTGACCCTCCGCCGCGGCCGCCGATTCGCCGTCCTCCGGGCCGCCCTCGACGGGAAGCCCACCGTCCTCGTAGCCGAGAAGCTCGGCGAAGCCGGGCTCACCCTCCTCAAGGAGTTCGCCAACGTGGACTGTTCGTACAACCTCTCCCCTGAGGAGCTCAACACCAAGATCTCGCTCTGTGACGCGCTGATCGTCCGGAGCGCGACCAAAGTCAGCCGAGAAGTGTTCGAATCCTCCGCCGGGAGGTTGAAGGTTGTCGGGAGAGCTGGCGTCGGGATCGATAATGTGGATCTGGCCGCCGCGACAGAGCACGGGTGTTTGGTGGTGAATGCTCCGACAGCCAATACCGTTGCTGCTGCGGAGCATGGGATCGCTCTCTTGGCTGCCATGGCCAGGAATGTCGCTCAGGCGGATGCCTCTGTTAAATCTGGTCAGTGATTGGTTGATTTGTCATTTGTATAGTTTTTGGTTCTTTGGCGCGTTTCGTCGAACAGGTGGTGGACTTGTTTATGCGAACTGTTTAGTAAAATAATTATGTATTGACTTGCCTTTTGCTAAGATGCTTGGAAAAAAGTTGAGTTTCGCGTGCTTCGATGTGCACTAATTGAATAAGGCAAACAATTTGTTCTGTTCTTTATGGAACTTTGTTTTTGATAAAGATCTAATGGAGGAATCGGAAGCTGCAATTAGGGGTTTTAAGTTTTAACGTGATCGAACCCGATCTGGCGAAATCGAATTTACATGGCTTAGGCGATTTGAATTCTGAAATGGAGTTTGGAATGAGTTTTGAAGCTTGGTAGGAATTAGGATTGTTCTATCTGTGAAGTTTCCTTCTTTGTGAGTTAATGCTGAAGAATACTATTTGGATGATGAATTGATGATACAGGAAAATGGCAGAGGAACAAGTACGTGGGAGTCTCCCTAGTGGGGAAAACACTTGCAGTGATGGGATTCGGAAAGGTCGGAACAGAGGTAGCAAGGCGAGCCAAGGGGCTCGGGATGCATGTGATCGCGCACGATCCATATGCTCCAGCAGATCGTGCTCGCGCCATTGGTGTCGAGCTCGTAACCTTCGACGAAGCCATAGCCACTGCCGATTTCATCTCCCTGCATATGCCTCTCACCCCTACAACGTCCAAGATGCTGAACGACGAGACCTTCGCGAAGATGAAGAAGGGGGTCAGAATCGTCAATGTGGCTCGTGGAGGGGTGATCGATGAGGAGGCTCTGGTTAGGGCTCTGGACTCGGGAATCGTTGCTCAGGCTGCCCTTGATGTCTTCACTGTTGAGCCACCATCGCAGGATAGCAAATTGGTGATGCATGAGAATGTTACTGTCACTCCTCATCTCGGTGCTAGTACCATTGAAGCTCAGGTATATATGCATATATGGTTTTGCTGATCATGCCACGAAATGTTTTCCTTGTTCTTTGGTCGATCAAGTCGATGCCGTGATGATTTAATGTCTGGAATGTTTACAGGAAGGAGTGGCTATTGAAATAGCTGAAGCTGTCGTTGGAGCATTGAAGGGTGAGCTTGCTGCTACTGCTGTCAATGCACCAATGGTGCCTGCAGAGGTACTCGTTAGTTGTTACTATTCCTTGTCCGTAAATTCTTGTGGCGGAAACTAGGGTTGTTCACGAGTCGAGCCGAGTCGAACTAAATTATGTTCAAGCTTGGCTTGTTACTTGTTAGCTCGTGACTCGTTAACTATGCTTTGACGAGCTAAACTCGAGCTCAAATCGAATTTTTGCTGATTAAAATCTCCTGATCTATCCAATTTGAGCTGAGTTTGAAACTTGTACACTTAAAAAAACTCCTAGCAAAAACAGTGCTTAATGCGTTATACAATGTTATGTAAAGCACTTAGAAACAAGTCGCAACGACTCGTGTTATTGGGATGTAACTGTTTTTAACAATTCGAATCTGTTGTGTTCTTGTCCCAAACCAGGTGCTATCAGAGCTGAAACCATACGTCGTCCTGGCAGAAAAACTCGGCCGGTTGGCTGTCCAGCTAGTAACGGGAGGAAGCGGAGTCAAATCCGTGAAAGTCACCTATGCATCCGCCAGAGCACCAGATGATCTCGACACAAGACTCCTCCGCGCAATGATCACCAAGGGTCTCATCGAACCGATCTCCAGCGTCTTCGTCAACTTGGTAAACGCTGACTTCACCGCCAAGCAACGCGGAGTCCGAATAACTGAGGAACGCATCGTCCTGGACGGGTCCCCTGAGGCACCCTTGGACTTCATCCAGGTCCAAATCGCCAACGTTGAGTCCAAATTCGCCAGCGCCATGTCTGAGACAGGGGAGATTAAGGTCGAGGGACGAGTTAAAGATGGGGTCCCACACCTTACACGTGTGGGATCGTTCGAGGTGGACGTGAGCTTGGAAGGGAGTATTATTTTGTGCCGTCAGGTTGATCAGCCCGGGATGATTGGGAAAGTTGGGAGCGTGTTGGGGGAGGAGAATGTGAATGTGAGTTTTATGAGCGTGGGGAGGATCGCTCCGAGGAAGCAGGCTGTGATGGCGATCGGTGTCGATGATCAGCCGAGCAAGCGGGTTCTGCAAAAGATCGGTGAGATCCCTGCTGTTGAAGAGTTTGTTTTCCTCAAGTTGTAGAGGGCAGAGTGGGTTGGTGGAATTGTTGTGACAGTTTTGTTCTGTGTTGTTGTTCTTAGGGTTTTGTTTTGGCTTCTGGATTTCTTTGCTGTGGTCTAGAGAACGTAGCTTTTTTTTATGGGTAACTTTGAGCCTAGCCACCTTCTTTTAGCTCACAATTTGGCCTTCTAGTGGAGCAAGGATGGTTTTTCTTGACTGATTATTGGTGATGGCCATCTGGATCCAATCTCTATTGGGTTACCAATCAACTGACGACATATGTAGCAGCGACGTGATCTGATCCGAAATCCCAAGAGACTATAACAAACAGAGAATCAATCCCTCGTTAAATACAAAAACTATTGGTTTACCAAACTAAACTTCCTTGAACACACGCATTCGGGCACTTTACAGTACTGAACCGCCAATTTAGGCTAGGCTTAAGATATTAAGCAATTCGTCCTAGCCTAGTGAAGGTCGCTTAGTCATTCATCACCAAGGACTTGAGCTCAATCTCAACCAGATCACTAATTAGCCAACGATACATGGCGATGCAGTCCGAGTTTCAAAAGACTATATAAAGAAGGAAAATCTCCACCATTAATCTCTTGCATGAACCGCTCTCAAAGGACTGGAAGGCACCTCGGATCAACAGTCCCAGCAACGATCCGATTTTTCAGGTCGAACCACTCATCGGCCCCCCAATCCTCTATCAGCTGAATAATTGGAGTCTTCAATTGGATCAAATAAATAGTCATATTCACACCCAAAAGAAAAAGTCATTTATTGGTGGGCTCGCGACTGTTGGAATGAGTGCGGATTGGCAGATGTGATGTCTGCATCAAGTTCGCAAGCCACAGAGTTCATTGAGTTTTTGTGGGAGGTGCTAGATAAGCAACCCATCTCTACAGGAGCGAAGATTCTGGCAACGCTTTGGTGCATCTGGAAGGAACGAAATAGTAGGGTGTGGAATGACACCTCTACCTCAGCTCATATTGCAGTGCAGCACAGCAATCAACATCTCAAGGATTGCCAGGCTATCCACTGTAAACCGGAGGCTAGCAACAGGGGACCTGTTTTACAATACTGTACTAAGTGGCACCCACCACTTCTCGGGAAGCTAAAGTGTAACGTGGATTTCGCCTCGTTTGCGGACATACACCAAACTGGAGTGGGAATGGCTATAAGGGATCACCGAGGAACGCTGCTGCACTTTCGTATGCAACGTCGAATGGGATTACTACCAGCAAAGGAAGACGAGGCTTTGGCTCTACTTGAAACTCTTCGGTGGGTAATTGCGTTGCGGATTCCAAATGCTGTTTTCGAGGGTGATTCGCAGGTACTTGAGATGGCTATTGCGCAGCAAGATGATGATGTGGAGTTTGGCGAAATTGTGCGAATGTGCCGCTCGTTATTACAAGCGTGGGACTATGATTATTGTTTTGTTCAGAGAGAAAGGTATCAGGTTGCTCATTTGTTAGCTAGATAATCTGCTTTCCATACTTCCCCGTTTTCGGATATCGTACCTCCGACTTGACTTGTCGACAGTCTCGACCGTATGTTCTTCGACAACTCATTAATGAAGTTGAACTTTTACGTAAAAAAACAAAAAAGTCATTTATTGGTTTGATTAACCTACAAGTCTCTATTTCGGTCAACTAAAAACCAAACCATTTCCACGAGTAAAACGTTCCTATACAAAACCGACCCACCCGAAAATCGCTCCATCAGGGTTCTGTGTGTCGTCTCTTTAGCTTTTCATCGCTGCTGTTTAAACCTCTCTGGAAATTTGGTTTCCGTCTGCAGAAATTCCAACCTAGGAGAAGCTCATCAACCTCATCAATTAATCATGGGAAAGTCGCGGTAAGCTTGAATCAAACTCTTTTCACCTTGCTCTGAATAAATAAAAACTCTTTTCACCTTGCATGCCCCATTACTACACTCGCTCCTCGAACGAACACTCCCTCAATTGAATGTTTCTTCCTCCAGTTGATGTCGGTTTCTCGTGAAAAAACTTGCAGGAAAGATGCCAACGCCAAAACGGAGCGCAAGTTCGAGAAGAAGGTCGAGTTTTATTCCAGTAAGTGTGTGTTCATACTCGCGCTGAAACTTAGTTTTGTGTTTATCTCTGTGGTAGGTTCGTTAAAAATGGATTTTGATTTGCAATGCAGAGGTTAAGAATTCGGTTTCGCTCAATGCCACCAAGTCTATCACCAAGGTGAGGAATTTTTACTTGCCTTGTATCTATGCTCGGTTTTGATGTAATGGAAGCAATGTGTTTGTTGCACACCAAGTGTTTGTGAAAAGTCCTCAACGAGAGCAAAGTTTGTTTTTAAGATTTCAAAGTTGAGCTTAGCTTTAATGTGCTATTGTGGAATGATTTATAACATCTCCCATTTTACTGTTCTTCATCCTAGCAGCTCAAAGCATGAATGTCATTACAAATTGCGGTTCAAGTGTTTGTCAAATGTCCTGAACTAGCATGTTCATGCTTACATGTCTAGCGAAATTGACTCTGTAATCTGTTTCTTTGACATTTGGCAGCTTAGCTACTAGTGCTGAAATGAGGATTTTTTATACTTATCCGATGTATCTGTTGAGAGTCTCTTTCCTCCTTATTTTCTCCCATCCTTGGATGAATGTCATGAGGCATGTAACAAGGATTCATCTTGCTTCTGATATCCATTTTTGAGCTTTTCTTCCTGTTCTGAAGCGAAGGAAGTAGATGTTGTTATAGTTCCTAGTCGCTAGGCCAAGTGACGTGGCATCATTTATTATGTTTAGTGGTATGGTGCATTGTTTTTGTCTTCTGATCCCAGTTGACATCTGTTTGATTGCTGAACTGGATAAACATAAATGTTGTTTCTTACAGAAGAAGAAACTGCGAAGCCGGCAGAAGAAGCTGAAAGCGTACGATCTCACCACACTTACAGAGTTCCTTCCTGATGTGAATGCTCCGAAAGAAAAGGCAGTAACTGTAAAGGAGTTCAAGCTGAATAGCAAGTCAAGGAAGAAGATACTGTGCGTAATTCTGTAATTCCATTAAGATCAATATTTCCACTTTTCACTTGTTTTTGGTGTCGTTTCACTGATTTTTCTGTGTCGATCCTGGTTTCTTATCAGGGAGACGGAAGCGAAACAAATGAATACCGTTCTCAATCATCCTGCTTTCCTGTCTGATCCTTTGGGATCCATTCACCAACATCTACAGAGCACTCAGCCTCCGTTGGAAGAAAAGCCGAGGAAGAAGGAGAACAAGAACGGGAAGAAGAAATCGAAGAGTAAAAAGAAGTCGTCTGGAACTGAACTGATGGAGAGCTGAAGGTAATGTGCTTTCTAGCTTTCTGTGTGCTTGTAGTGAGCAATATCATATCTAAGCTAGGAAAACTGATTTCGTGTTGCAACTTCGATTGTAAATGCCTTCACATGACTCTTGACCGTAGCTCGATTTGTTCCAACTACGGTCAAACCAAATTTTGAATGGTCATTACCTTGAAGATGACTCTTGTCTTTCTACAGCAACAAATTTCCATCTCATTGTTCATCTCTAGCTTATTTACCAACCAACCGAAAAGCTGTACCTTGAGTTTTCATTGTTCTTTAACCATTTCCGGCCGATAAAGCCGGACATATTATACCGGCTTACTCGCGATGATTGTCGAGAGCCAGTTTAGGCCTTCGTAGAGCCCTTCCCCAGATGTAGCAGAAGAACACTGCACAAACCTGCAGAATGTTTGATGCTAGAAACTGAGTAGCAGATCCAGGATAGAATTCGAATCAGGTGGAACGTGTCAGAAAAGCCTTACCATTGTCGACGGCCGAGCTTATAAGCGATCTCGGAACCAGTCATTGGATCCGGAAAATCTTGCTTAATGGAACCAACAATGCCGAATCCCTCAGCTCAACATCGGATAAAACCCTGTGGAGCTCATTTCAAGCTTCCGCAATTATCGCCCTGTCGTTGCTGTCGACGACAAACACCAGCCCCTCGACATTGTGGAAGTAATGCCTCCACAAACCCCGAATCTATCCCCCAAACTCATTAAGAATCATGATATCAGAATACGATACGATTTCACAAACTCTGTTCTCTTAATTACCTTTTGTTGCCCTCCAACGTCCCATACTGAAAAGCTGACGTTCTTGTACCGCACGGTCTCGACGTTGAAACCTGTTACAGAAGAGTGTTCTTAAGGGGGGCTGGAGATTGGAAATGGAAACCTGTTACAGAAGAGGTTACCGATTGTTGGTGTGGTTGTGACGGTTTCTCCGAGCTTCAACTTGTAGAGAATCGTGGTTTTACCGTTACCGTCGAGACCGATCATCAGAATCCGAACTCGACTGTTGGGGAAGAACAGCTTGGTAATCCTTGAGGTCATCGTCCCCATTTTTTCTTCCGTGTTCTAAGAACACTTGCAGACAAAGCAAGAAAATATTCCTCTAAGGCCTGCACTTTGTAAACTCCAACTGTTTCAACTGTTCCCCATAGTCACTCTTTTAGGCTCGAACTGCCTTTTCGAATCGAGTAGCGCGAAAACATATATAAGGGAAAAAATGTTATTTCGCGTTCTGTCTACTGCCTTATCATTCACACTTTCTTTGTGGATGTCTTTCAGCTCTTGCACGCCTTCAAGTTTCTAACGGCTGCCCTGAAAATGTCACAAAAGGCTTGAGTGAAGAATCGAACGCGAGACATCCAGACCCTATCTCTTGCATATTCATATACGTTGGAGAGGCCCAATTGGCCCTCAAGAACGGAGACCAACCACGTTTCTCCGGTGCAGTTTCATTCTTGAGAAAGATTTCTGTTATGGCTGTTTTAGCTACTTCGGTACAGTCATTGAGTCGATCTGATACCATCTTGGTAAAGATTTATGCAATTCAATCACATTCTGTTAGATTTTACCAGTAAGACAATACGACAGTTTGAGAAGAAAGTCGAAAGTTCAAGGCCTTAGAAAGGTAACATTCTTGACATTTACGAACGGGTCTTATGCGTAGGATTTCGTACGGGCCTTCATTCCGATCCCACTTCTCAAGTTGACATTGTGCTATGTGTAAGTTGGAATGCATCCAGGCCTCAACATAGCACATAACTTCCATTTTATAGAAAGACTAGTTCCTAGTCAAGGTCGAAAGTTCAAGGCCGTATGCATAGACTTGCATAGGCTTTCGCACGGGCCTTTAGTCCATGGAGTCGTACAAAGAGTCGAAAGAATCAATATTCGGAAGCAATTGACATAATGGATCAAACTTTAACCATGGAGTCATACAGAGAGTCAAAAGAATCACAAGACAGAACACTGCTATAGCATAACTGCAGATTCCTCGGCATTTTCGAAAAGTCAACTTTTGGACGAGGACTGGAAGATGAACACTGCAGTGAGCACACCAACTAATCCTGTTATCGCCAATGCCGCCGTAGGCATGGGGCTCGCTAGCCCGAAATTCTGCAACCAACCAACCGGCGAGAGAAGATCATGATCGAATTTCGTGTCAAGGCTGCTTAATTAAACTACATTGTGTACTATCAATAAGTGGTATAAAGATTTTACGATACCTGTAGGAGGCCTTTCCCAGTAGAAACTTCAACCGTGATCGCCACAGCGAAGCCAATCATCCCGGCTCGCCCTAGCCATACATCCAGACTGCTGCCTTTCTGGCTGCTGCTTTGCTCGCATTTTATCGAGACTACCGAGGTCCTTTGTCGAGGCTTGTTACCACCACGGCTGGTTCTCGATACCACTGCAAAGAAAATTTGAAAGAAGGGTCATGTTACGAAATTAGTTAACCGAATTAAATTATCAGAATCTTTTTCTTCTTCTTCTTCAAGATTAGAAATCCTAATCCTTTTCTTAAACACGGAAACACATTTAGAATAAACCCTCCAGCAGTCCGGAAAATTCGAGGGACTCGGCCGAGGACGCCTAACCATGAAAAAACACAGAAAATTGAGTGGAAACAAAATAACTGAGTGTGTTCTTCAGATATCTCCGCACGAATAAGGAGAAATTGAGAGCGTTTGTTTTTATCCTGGAGGCGACTGGTATAGTCTGAGATGCACAATTCCGAGGCAGTGCTGTGAACTGTCTTAAATAGAGCGATGTAGTTCGCGACTCAGCCAGATTCTCCGGTAACCCTGTTTGTTTTCCGTTCGATTTCTAACGGTTACATTATCATCTAATCAAGAAATGTTCTATGAACATATCGATAACTTGCAATAGAAACCACAGAATTGGCTACAACCTAGAATTAACCGTACAGTCAAATGTTTCACTCTGAATTCTCTATCGTAGTTAAAAACGACTCCATTGGTCTAATCCAGAACCGATTCAACCCAAACTCACAAAAGATCTACCATAACTCATAAGCTCGAGTTATTCATGATCGGATCGAACTAAAAACCTTCACTCGATAAACTTACGACCCGATGAGCCACTGACCCGTAACCTGATTAACTCGACCAGTGACAGACCAACTCTAATTACAATCCAACAACCACCTTAACAGAAACTTCAAATAAAAAAGCAACGTTCTTTAACCCTTACACAGTGGAGTAGATGACCCAATTGTGAAAGCTGAGCCTCCTAATCGGCCGAACCCCGAACTGGGTCGCCGGGAAATCGAGAGGGTTGATGTGGAAGGGGAAGCATCTGAAAAACAGAGAAAACACAAATCGATTAAGGAGATAGATAGTAAGAAACTAAAAGAAGCAATCTTTGTATTAATGGAGGGTGGGTTGTTGGGGAAAGTACAGCAGGCAGAGATGGAAAGCGACGGAGAGAGATGAGCTGAAACTGCCGTCGCCGGCGCCGCCGTCGTCATGTTTAAAAAGCCGGAGAAGAATTGGTGAGAAGAATAGAAGAAAACCAGGAATGAAGGAAGATTCTTTTAGCTGGGCTGTTTATCCTGTTGAGAAATGAGGATGTGAGAGGTCTGAAAGGAGGATAGGATGACACGTGTACATTTCCATATGCCACGTGGGAGCATTTCCACCATCATCTTATATGGAACCTATATAGAATGGGTTAAGAATCATGAACAACAACTGATGAACAAACCAACCATCTTTGCCCATATCCCTGGTTTTTGCTTACAGGTTGATGTTGTGGTTACCCAACTCAGTGTTGGTAAAAACCTAAGACTACTGAAAGTGGTCTGTCTATACACTTATGATTCGACCTCATACTGCTTGCACTTTAGGTTAACGGAGGGCTCCAAATATTCATCTTTGTATTGGTAATTTATGACAAGATAATCAATCATTTGGTGTACTCTATTTTCAGAAGTTACTTTTGAGTATCGACCTGACATTTCTCCTAACTTTTCTCCCATCACATTTTTACGAGTCCAGCCCAACCGAAATCTCACTCAAATTCGACAACATCTCTGACCCTAAAAGTACCACTCATCATAGGCCAAATTTGACTTCTATGATTGATTCACCACCATTATTACCACCAATCATGAGCCAAAAAAGGCATTCTCAGGGACGAAAGCTACATGTGAGATTGGGGTTGCATGGAGGGTTCGAAATACTCATCTTTGCATCGACAACTTATGACGAGACAATCAACCACTTATGCTTCACAAGACAATCAACCACTTATGCTTCACAAGACAATCAACCACACCTTCTGAAGTTGGAGTAACTTCTTCGCATGCGGAGTTAGCAGGTGTATCACTTATGCTTTACGAGACAATCAACCACACCTTCTCTCCATATGGCTAGTATGATGATCTTCTCCTCATTCAATTATTAGCTTGTTAGTTAGGAAGTATGTGCTTGTTGTTTATGTGTTGAATTTTTGCAAGGGCCTTTTAAAGTGAATGCTGGAGATTTTTTTTTCTCGCATTTGCATTTGGGGACACATCATCTTAATTGACAATTCTATTTTTCTCATTTCGATTTCATCTATAGATGATCGCTGACCAGCTAATAAAGTCATCTATTTTATGATATTCCTAACTTTTAGATATTTCTCAAAGGTGTTACGAGTATGTAATGTTCACTTCTTAAGTTAGCTTTCTATTTAATAGTCTCCTCACAAAGCTACGAAGAATAACCATCTCAATTGAATCACTACACCCACTGAATTTTGTTATAGCCGCAGAAAAACGGGATGGACTGTAAATAGCAATGACAAGGTTGATTTTCCAACACCATTTGTCGATATTAAATTTTCTTATCGGACCAGAAAAATGTCCAGCGGCCAAGCCAGCTCTGAATGGAGTAGAGTCTTGTTTTCTTATTTAAACATGAAAACATTTGAAAATATAGAGAATCTCCAGATAGTAGTAGTTTAATTAATTGCAGTACCAGCACTAATAGTCTACAGAAAACAGAGGGGGCAGACAAAAGTGTCAGAAGCAGAGTTGATTTGTTCAAAGTTGGATCCGGGTTTGTTCCTCAAACCCCAAGATTGAACAACACTAATAAGTGATGTTGCTGAGCCTGCACAGTCACGGCGCTCACTCCTCAAGCAACCATCGGGATTCCTTCCCCAAACTGCCGGAAAGCACAACTACCTACCTACTTCGGAAAGGTGGGGGACATTTTCGTAATCATGAATGTTCAACTCTCTTATGTGTTACCAAAAATAAAACGACTATACTAATCTTCCGTTGTGCGATTATGATACATTGAGTAGTCTTATTTCGTAGCGATAGTTAGGAAGAATATGCTCTTCTTCTATTGTTCCACACATACGCTTCTCAATGGCCAGTGGAAATGAAGATCTTGATACTTGGGACGATGCCATCAACCACTTTTGCTTCTTTCCATTTCAAGTTGTCACTTCACCATTCTAATCATAAGCCGAAATCCCATAAGTGTGAAACATGAATGTGAACAAGACTACCAACAACCCAAAGTTTGTTTTCGCTACTCTCCCCACCACCAACATTGCGGTGCCTTCCAGCCACATAAACCCCTGTATATCACTACTACTCCCAATTTGATCAAAGCTCCGAGCTTTATGCAAAATGACCAAACTTTCCTTCTTCTCCTCCATTCCTCCGATCACCACCGTCATCCTCCTCCTCACTCTCTCAATTCACCCCTTCAAATCCCAATCCCTGACTTCCCCACAAGACATCACAGCTCTAAAATCCTTCATCTCCTCAATCTCCCCTTCTTCCATCCCTTCTTGGTCATGCCTCGCCTCCTGGAACTTCACCGCCGCCGCAGATCCATGCCTCCTCCCTCGCCGGACTAACTTCATCTGCGGCCTCACTTGCTCCCCTGACTCAACCCGAGTCACCCAACTCACCCTCGACTCGGTCGGCTACTCCGGTCAACTCACCCCGCTAATCTCCCACCTCACTTCCCTAACAACCCTCGACTTAGCAGAGAACAGCTTCTCCGGCGAAATCCCGTCATCCATTTCTCAGCTCTCCTCCCTCCAATCGCTCAATCTCCGGTCCAATTCCTTCACTGGTCCGATCCCGCCCGGGCTAACCGGTTTGAAACGGATTGAATCGGTTGACCTGTCCATGAACCGGTTGGTTGGGGTTTTACCGGAAGGGATGGATTCGTTGACGAATTTGAGAAGGTTGGATCTCAGCTTCAATCGGCTCACCGGATCTTTGCCAAAGCTGCCACCCAATTTGATCGAACTCGCACTGAAGGCGAATTTGATTTCCGGTCGGGTGATGAAGTCGTCGTTCGAGTCGGCGACTCAGCTGGAAGTGGTGGAACTCGGCGGGAACTCGCTCGTCGGGAAATTGGAGCGGTGGTTCTTCGATCTGCCGGCGATCCAGCAGGTGAATCTCGCGAATAATAGCTTCACAGAGGTTGAGATCGGCGGTGGTGGTGGAGGAGGGAAGCGGCTGGTAGCGGTGGATCTGGGGTTTAATTTGATCGGAGGTGGGATTCCAGCGGGGTTTGCAGGGTTTCCGAGCTTGTCGGCGCTGTCGATGCGGTACAACAGGCTGCGGGGGGAGATTCCGATGGAGTTGAGTAAGAAAAGAAGCTTGAGGAGGCTGTTTCTGGACGGGAATTTCCTGATCGGGAAGCCGCCGGCAGCGTTTTTTGGCGGTGGGGCGGCGGTGGCGGCCGGGAGCTTGGGGGATAATTGTTTACAAGGGTGTCCAGCGGCGGAGCGGCTGTGTTCGCCGTCGCAGAAGCCGGGTAGAGTTTGTAAGGTGGCTTATGGCGGCAAGAATAAAATACGGTCGTGAAAGGACACGTCAAAGGTTTTTTATTAGTTAAAAAAAGATTTTGGTGTTTGTATTATATAATAAAACTTTTTCTAAGCTATCCAATTCAATTGATTTTGATTTTTATTGTTTTATAGGAGAATTATAAAAATTATAATAAACAAGCCAAATAAATTGTATTAGATAGATAAATTAACATAAAAAAAAAACTATTTTTCATATTTATTTCATTTGGTAAAAATCCTTAGACGAAAACTTTCATGCCAAATCAATCTAATGATAGAACACTAATTATATTATCGCGTGACCAACAAATTATTAGGGCATCTTGGATTCAACGCTAGCAAAAAAAATAAAAATTAAGTTGCATGATCGCCTTTTTCATAAATATAAATAAATTTGATTTTTTTAATTTTTTTCATCAATTTATGAATTTCACTGACAACAATAAAGTGTTGATTAATTATTATTTTTCTTGATAATATTAAGCTAATTATATATTGGGAATCAAATTGCACTTATACTCTTTAATATTTTTTTTTTCAATCTATTAGTCACGACCGTTCTTAACTCTACTCGGATGATCTAACACACTTCAAACACTTGTTTAAAATTGTTTGAACACAAACTTATCACTATTTCAAATCAAACCTCAATTCTTTGATCATATTCAAATGAACTGAACGAGCCAAATTTAACTAACATTCGCTAATATTTATTTTAGATTGATTAACTAATACATATCTAACCAAGAATATAAAACTTTCAACTCATAGGTTGAGAAATTACCTAAATGCAACTGTAACGTAAAATATTCACACACAAAAAAGAGTTATCAAATGTATCGTCAGTGTCTGGAACTCTCTACCCAGTTCACCTGACTCGGTATCTCTCCAACTCGTTACAAACTTCACAATTTCTTCTTCCTCCATTCATCTTCTTCCCACAATCTGCCAAGCACTTCACCAAACCACCATGAGTTCACTTCTCCTCACATTCCTCCTCCTCATTCTCCTCCGCCCCTCCGTCGGATCCTGCGCCGCCGCCAACGACGACCTAATCCCAGTCCGGCGGGAAGTACACGGCAAGGCGGGACCAAAATCTACGACATAACACACAGGTACATCCCCGAAATGCGAAGGACTTGGGCAGTTCCTCTGGCTGCCAAAGAGCATGAAGAACGGCTCGCTCGCCAATAACTCGGAGATGAAGCTCCCGACTCACACGGGCACTCACATGGATGCTCCTGGGTATGTGTTTGATCACTACTTCGATGCTGGGTTCGACGTCGACACTCTCCATTTGGAGGCTCTCAATGGTATATAGGCATAAAGTTTCGATCTTTGATTGATTTTGTTTCTGGGTTTGTGTTGGAAATTGAGAAGTGATTATGGTTTGTTGTGGCAGGTCCAGCTTTGCTTGTTGATGTGCCCAGAGACACCAACTTGACTGGTGAGTGTCTTTTTCTTTAGCTGGTTATGGTGTAATTACTATTAACGACGGATACGAAATGGTTTACAGTTGGAATTTGTAAGAGAAACATGGGAGGTTTGGTTTGGCAGGGTAAAAAGTTGGATGAAATTTGAAATATTTTGCTGTTACAAACGAAGTTGTGGTGAACTCGATCGTACTAAGTATAAGTAATGGATTGAGGTGCGTAAGCTCAGTTCCAATCATGAATTTGTAGCTGGGTGGAGTAGGGTGGGCGATGGGTAACTATGGCCAATAGCGGAACAAGGATTATAGGAGACCCTAGGCAGAATTTTTAAATTAGAGTGAGTTTGAAAGCATATCAGGCGAAATTTAAAAATTACAGTTGACAAAAACTTTAATTTTAAAAATTTCACATAGAATTTCAAGGAGCTGAATGAGCGTGGCCTAGGTTTTCCCACCCATTATTCTGCGATTGAGTCTATAGCCAGTTTATGAATTGAACTACTCAAACGGATAGAACGAGTACCTACAAGACCGTTCAGGAACGAAAACAAGTATTCATTGTACTCGATAACCTTATCGTTGTCCCGAGCCATTCTCCGCTTTAGCCATTGGTTTTGCTCATCGTCATTCCATGTCAAAACCCCATCATTGTTTGAACTCTACGATTACTTTCTTGCAGACAAGCTATGAAGGGCTTGAACATACCCAAGGGTATACGCCGTGTGCTTTTCAGGACTCTAAACACTGACAGGTAGGCTTTGTTCTGTGTTTGTGCTGTTGGACTTTTTGGTGTATTCCAATATCAAACTGCTACTATACTTTGTTCAGAATCTCTGCTACTGGTGGCTCTGTTTATGTTATTCTCGAGTTCGCTGACCGGACTAGGCCTCTAACGTGAATCCCAGGAAGTTAATGTTCAAGAAGCAGTTCGACACAAGCTACGTCGGATTCACAAAGGACGGGGCAGACAACACCGGCATTAAGCTCGTCTTTAAGTCATCACTAGGGTTTCTAGTGCTTTGTATCCACCCTAGGCTTGAAACTTGCGCCCCAAGATACGCTAAGTTCTTCTATAATCCTACATCGGATACGATGTCCTGCCAAGCCTTACTATTTTTAACAATTTGTGTCTAGCTGCAATCATTTCATCTGGGCTTGGTGTTTCTATACAGGAATCGACTACCTGTCTGTTGCGGCCTGGAACGATTTGATCCCATCACTTCATGCTTTCCTACATAGCAGAGTTCACAAGACTTGACTCTTTTCTAGTAACTAGACACACTGTTAAACATCATTCTCTTGATCATCTTTTCTGCAGGAGATCATTCTCGTCGAAGTTCTGAAACCCAACGACATCCAACCTGGGGTATACTCAGTACATTGCTTGCATCTCAGATTGCTTGGCGCTGAAGGGTCACCGATTCGATGCATCCTCATCCAATGATGCTGCCCTTAACTTGGTAAGGGGTAGCCAGTTCCATACATGGAACCAGTTACTTCTTTTCTGCAAATAGATAAAAAAAATGCAGAACAGCTTGAGTTTCTTAGGCTCATTAGTATCAACATGTTACGGAACTGGCCGGACATCGATCTTTCGTAAATTCTTTGTTGTTACTTGAACCAGCAACTTCACTGTACCAACTCCAACTCAAATTAGCTACAATGTCGTTTACTCTTAAAAGGTATAAACGAAACTGCGGTCTTGATTCTGATACCAAGTTTCGTCAGGCAATCAATCGGAATGATGTAAAACCATTAGCAGTATGTCTCTGTGCTCTCTTCTTCAGCAATAATGCCAAACTGCCAGAGTCTAAAGTTGAGAAACCAGCAAGATGCCATTGATAGCTGCAAAATGGCTACTAAACGCTTAGTTTGCCCAAGTCTTTTTTCAAGTCCAAATACATTGGAGACACTGACATTTTGGTTGCTGAGAATGTTGACTTAGCTTGCCATACAGCCGGTTATGAGTATGATTACAAGTCTACAACAAAGAAAGTAAATTAGCTGTTACGACAGTGATATAAAAGGCTTTGGAGGAATGAGAATGATTGGTCCGACGAGATGATGCCATTTGCACCCACCGGGGAAACTTCGACGAGCTAGGGGGATTAGTGGTTGCTATCGGAGACGAACATTTGAAGGTGTCCTCCATTACGTTAAACTTTTGACTTTAATTTGGAGAGAAACAGAAAAACATCTAGCCATGTGTACCTTTCAACAGTATACATTGTATTAAATTGTAATTATGAACCTGTCTTCACATAAAATACGGTTTGTTCACTATCTTCCGACAATTTTCTGGTACTTAAAGCGAGGTCAAGTTAGTAGCCTACGTACTAGTCTGAAAACACTTGAGATCGTGACTCTATGTGCTTTTTCACACAACAAAGTTTCCCATTTGCCACCTATAAAACACATTCGGGTCAAGTGCTTTACCAACCCGACTAACTATAATTGATTGACATAGGGATAAAACGATGATAAAACACATTGAAATCAATAAATTATTGATAAAAATCCGACCTTTTAAATGACAAATCAATCAGACCGTAAAACTAAACCATGATACCTGAATAACCATCTACTTCAAAAAACAAATTATTAAGGTTAAAGGACAGAAATATAGAAGGTTAGGCTATACCTAGTCAAACATATCCAACATAAGATTTATCACAAAAACCAGAATGTTCCAACATAAGATACTAAACCAGTTAACTCCTAAACCGCAAACCGACAAACCCAGCCGGCCAACCCAGTTTCCAGGGACTCCTATAAAATCACCAACCAGGAAACTCAATTAAGCCACCAAATCTCAATACTCAACAACAAGAAAGAAAAATAATCTTCAAAAAATCTCCAAACAATATGGCAACAACAACCTTGTTCCTCCTCCAGCTCCTGCTACTGGTTCTAGCCTGCGGCCGTTGCCAAGTACTGGCCGCTCGCAGGCTCCAGCAACAACCAGGAGCGGCAGTGCCTCCGGCAGAGAGAAGGGAAGTATACTCCAACGGTCGTCTCTTCGACATAACCCACCGGGTTAACCCCAACATGCCCACGTGGGGGTCGGCCGAAGGGCTAGGACAGTTCTTGACGTTGGTTGCTAGCATCAAGAACGGGTCCGAGGTCAATGTTGTGGAGATCAAGCTTGTCGCTCACACCGGCACCCATGTCGATGCTCCAAGCCACATTTACGAGGAGTATTACGAAGCTGGTTACGACGTTGATTCCCTAGACTTGGATGTCCTTAATGGTACGTTACAAAATCGTTGGCGTCGACTTGATCAAACGACAACTACTATGTAAAAGAATTAACCCCCGATTGTTTTTTCTTCTGTTTCTCTCCCAACAGGTCCTGCTTTGTTGGTGGATGTTCCAAAGAACAGTAACATAACTGGTAATTAATTATTCACTGATCAAATTATATGATTTTTTTTTTTCAAATTTATCATTAGTCCCGTAACTTTAATCCGAATTATTATTAATTTCGAAACTTCCAAATGTTCCGCACTAGTCAAAATGTCAGTTTTGGAAACAGTACGTGCCGTTGGGATAAATGCTTAACCGGACACAAAAATATGGGACCTATTGGGTATTTGACACTTGAATTATAATATTGGTTTTATGTGTTACAAACTGAAATTTAATTTTGTTACTTGCAGCTGAAGTAATGAAGGCGCTGGTGATTCCAAAGGGAATAAAGCGAGTACTGTTCAGAACTCTGAACACCGATAGGAATCTGATGTACAATAAGGCCTTTGATTCGAGCTTTGCTGGGTTCACGGCCGACGGTGCTCAATGGCTCGTCGACAACACCGAGATCAAGCTCGTTGGTGAGTTGACTCGTTTAAACCTATCAAATCGTACTGGTTCGATTGCCGTATTCGTTTGAACCTTGAATCATTCTCGAATTTTGGTGCCTTAATTTCTCCAGGGCTCGACTACTTATCCGTGGCTACCTTCGACGAGGCTGTGCCAACCCATCTGGCTTTCCTCAAGAAAAGGGTTAGTAGCCTTTTAACTTTTCTGTCCGGCGGTGAAAATATTAAAAGTTTCAAGGAATTTTCGACCGGTCGAACCAAAAGTGGTTAACTTCGTCATATCGATTTACGTGCAGGATATAATCCTGGTGGAAGGACTGAAACTGGAGAGCGTGGAAGCTGGGATGTACAATGTTCATTGCTTGCCGATGAGGTTACTGGGAGCTGACGGATCGCCAGCTAGATGCATTCTCATCAAATGATCATTGATTAGACCGACAGATTTTATTCGGTCTGATCGAACGGTCGACTAAAATAATGTTTCAACCGATTCAAAATTCGGTTATATGATCATTGGTTTTAATTAAGACTTTTAATCCCATGGGGACCTATGAGTCCTTACATTAAAGATATTCAAATTTCAATTTGTTATCATTTTCAATATTTAAATTTTTTACTTGGAGCAACGAAATTTATTATATAATTCGGACACTTTAGCAAGCTAACCGTCGTAAGTCTTATATGCTTCTTCGGTCCACCCTCTATATATCTTTGTGTCCTTAACACGCTCACTCTCAACCTCATCCTGATTCTCCTATACGATATTGCATGGACCACGGAACTACTCAGGTAGACTTGGAGGAGCCTAGAAGAAAAGTCGCTGACCACCAATTTATCAGATTATCCAAGTCAAACCATTTATTAGTCCATCAAACCCGGTGGAATAGTATTAATGGCTATTTCTTTTATTATTTAATCCGAAATAAATGAAACAAAATAATACGTATTAGTGTATAGTAGTTGGCCCCGAGGACCACATAGTTTAATTAATAATCGACAAACATTTATCCTCTATAAAAAGCACTCTAAGTGTTCGTCGTCTAAACATTTTAATCTTGTTTTAGAAACGAAGTTTTCTATACAAGAAAACTTCGTTCACCGCCGAAAAAACCCTTTTACCATTGTCTCGTTGATTGTGTTTCGCAGGCAATTGTGTTGTTATCTCTCTTCTTCCCATTTTTCTTCCCTGTACAAAAGCAAAATAAAAGAAACATACACTATGAGAACTAATAAACGAAATAAACTACAAAATGAGCACCAAATGTAATGCTATAGTACACTAATTAAGAAACCATTTCACGTGAAAAATTTATGCGGAAAAAATCGCATCAGTGAACATTTCTTTATTACGAAAGTATACAATTTGTAAGGATTTATTGTAATTTAACAATATCCTAAACGGAAAATAAAAAGTCACTATACTAGGTGAAATATGTAATATAATTTAAGTATAAAGTATAATTAATTCATATCAATTGATACCGGAGAATTTGAATCACCAAACTACAACACAGTTAATGATCATCCATGTGGATTACAGGTTGTACCTCTTCGATGCCTTCTCTTTGATGAAGAAACATGAGGAATGAACACACCAGTCCCCAACGAAGAACTAGTACTACTCCCCCACATGTTGGAATACCCATGACACGGCGCCGTATCCACAACCTTATTCCAACCACCCTCCAACTTACCAATATTATTTTTGTTTCCATAGCCATTCCTCTCCGCTAGATAAAAACGGCGTCGTATTGGATTATCTGCATGATCTTCTTTGTCGTCGTCGTCGTCGTTGTCAGCAGTCAGGAGCAGAACCTGCCTGCTCATCTCCTTGTACAGCGGATCATCCTCCTCATCAACTAGCTGATCAATCTCCTCTTCGAACTTCGACTTTCGAGGCTCGAACCGGTCCAACAACGATCCGGGCCAGTAACAACTATCTGGATGGTTGTTGGTCGGGCTGAAGATGAGGCTGTGGTACATGTCTATGTTCATCATCGTATAATAAAAGGATTATATTGAGAGAGTGGAACTGTTTCAGGATTCTTGTTTATATACATATAAGATTGGATTTCATGGATTACAACGACGGCACTTCTTCGATTCCATAATTTTTTAACTACTTTAAATCCTAATTACCTCCCACTAATGCTTGAAATATGCTTCAATTTGGTTTAGAGTTCATGCTATGTCTCCAAAGAGAATGTAATCACTTATGTATATATCCAAATAATCTTCCAATTATTCGAGTAATTGCAATGACCGGTTATGAGTTCATTAATTCACATGCGGTAATAATTATAAAAGAAAAGGTCAAGGTACTTATTAAAAAATACTACTTTCACTATATATATATTTGAAATAACTCGAATAATAAATTAGCTGAAATATCACGATCCAAAATGCTACCGACCTTGTTTTTTATTGCCGAACAAATTATTTTCGGCTCATCCAAACGATGCCTTATAATTAAGTTGGTATAATAGGTTCAAAGTTACGTACGTATAAATACTTGGATGACAGTTGATCACCAGGTGGCATTTCACCAACCAGTCCTTGTCTGCCTGATCATGACCAATTATTTTGTTTATTAATAATCAAATAGTTCTTCATTAACAAATCCACATTACGGCGTCATGCCCTGTTAAACGGCTAATTAATCCATATTTCTGATTAGATTTCAAATACTGTTTGAACTAGTTTGAATTCGAAAAATTTAGAGGTAATTCCGATCAAGTATTTCAGTTATTTTAGTCTACCTGAAACAGTGGCTACAAGAAAATGACTTAAAAATGGATTTACCGGTGGTGGTTTTCAATGTTAATAAGGATTTCTTTAGTGATGTTCCGTATTTGATGAATATTAGTGAGCCAAAATATTTTTTTTCGACAAGATTGGGATGTTCGAGTTACACACACTTTTAGAAAAAGCAATCAATATGGGTACTCTCTTCTTTTTAGCTTTGATTCAATTATTTCCTTTTTATAATGTTTGGATTACTATTTTTACTACTAAGTTATATAATTGTATTCAGGTCTATTGAAGTTACATTCCCTCATTTTGTTCCTTATTAATAATACTAGATAATAGTCCACTCTTCTACCGAAAACAAATTATAATCGTCTACCTATCCATCCGTAAAAAAAAATTAATAATCATGACCGTTACATGTATTCAATTTTGTTATCCAAACGTTTAATTAGTATCTGTCATAAGGGTACTAATATTTGGACGATCTGAAGTTGTATGTAATTACATAACTCTCATATACTAATTTCTAGTATGTCCAGACTGCCGGCCAGGTGGAATTTCACCATATGCAAATTACTTTTTTTCCCATAAATTATTTGTTAGGGGAATATTAACTAATTGATTAGGTTCCTTTTCTGTAATCAAAAAATCGTCGACATATTGATTAGATCGAACTCTAAATGACTGTTGTTGGATTGAAATGAATGATATTGTCGGCATATGAAAGTAGAGAATCTTACCAGATTGATTGAATTCAACTAATTTGATTGTTGAAAGAGTATAAAATCTCGAAGGGTTTGAGAGATTTTCGTCGAAAATTAATGGAATCGATAAAGAGTTTCGGGGATGAAAGTTTTGATCGAGAGAAATCGATAATAGCATCAACATATCTAAAATCGGAATGATATGTGTTTAATTCTTTTTTCTCCACTTAGGGTTAGACTGATTTACCGAATATCTGGAATCATCAGAGCGGATTCTAACAATACCATCACCGCCAGTGACAGGTGATCACGGGTTTCGGGGAAGAAAACCGTTAAAGCCCCGAGTTGACAGATTATTATCCGACCGAAAAATATTGGTTTTCGGGTGGGTAACCGGTTTCTGGTTTTTGGTTGCCAAGCCGACTCAATACGGAGCACAGCGATATTCATAATCAGGTCCAAAACCTCACTCCCAGGGTTTCCGATCTCTTCCTCAAAAACCTTCCCTCCGGCAAGGAATAGAGAACCAAACCACCGCCCGCAGCCGCAGAAATGGAAGGAGGGGTGTCGTACCAGCGGATGCCGGAGTTGAAGATCAGGGAGATGAAGGATGACTACATGAAGTTCGAGCTCCGCAATACCGATGCCTCCATGGCCAACGCCCTCCGCCGCGTGATGCTCGCCGAGGTCCCCACGGTGGCCATCGACCTCGTCGAGATAGAGGTGAACTCCTCTGTCCTCAACGACGAGTTCATCGCTCACAGGCTGGGGCTCGTCCCGCTCACGAGCGAGAGAGCGATGAGCATGCGCTTCTCCCGCGACTGCGACGCCTGCGATGGTGACGGACAGTGCGAGTACTGCTCCGTCGAGTTCCATCTCCGTGCCAAGTGTATCTCCGACCAGACGCTGGATGTTACTAGTAAGGATCTGGTGAGCTCGGACCACACCGTGATTCCGGTGGATTTCAGTGATGTCGCTGGAGATGATTCGTCGGAGCAGAAGTAATTCTCCTCTTTGTTTTGTTTCTTGCTTTTTTTTTTCTCCTGATTCGTTTTCTGCATGCAAATGTGTGAAATTTCATTGTGTTGGAGATAATTTTGGATTTTAGGGTCTAGAAGAATGTCTGTTTGCATTGCTTGGTAATGCTGTTGGAAGCTGTACGAATTTCACAAATTCCTTACTGTATACTGCTTAGGATTAAGATTTCGTTGGACATTTCTCCGTAGTGATGTCTTTACTAGTCAATGACATTGCTATTTAGACCATTACAGATTGTTAGAGAACCAAAACGAAGTTAGGATTACCTGCCATTGCTGTGCATTCACTACTTGCTTTAAAGCCCTGAAGCCTTAACCATCCACATTCCATAGTGGAACTCCTTACCAAATCAATGGCATACTCGTTAGATCACTAGACATTGTTAGAGAATCTAGTTTTCCACTGTTCTGTGTAGATGGTGTGGATTTAGTAGGAAAGTTTGCTATTGTGATCTCATCCCAGAATCAATGACAATGCTGCTATTGTTCGAGAATTGAGTTATAATGAACTTGGGATGGTTAGATTCCCAGTGATTGCTATATATTCACTGTTCTGTGTATTTTTGCTTACAGGGGTGTTATAATTGTGAAGCTGCGCCGGGGGCAAGAGCTAAGACTGCGCGCGATAGCAAGGAAAGGTATCGCGAAAGATCATGCGAAATGGTCACCAGCAGCAACGGTGACATTTATGTATGAACCAGATATCAGTATCAACGAAGACATGATGAAGAGCTTGTCTCTTGAGGAGAAGCAAAGCGTGGTCGAGAGCAGCCCGACCAAAGTTTTCGACATTGACCCTAATACCCATCGGGTTAGTTTTATCACTCGTGAAGAATTCATGCTTTGAGATATCTCTGAAACTGAATGTCTATGAGAATGATTGTTGTAACTGAATGTTGCTGAAATGTTCTTGAAACGATCATTATGCAGATTGTTGTGGTCGATGCTGAAGCATACACGTACGACGACGAAGTTCTCAAGAAAGTGGAGGCAATGGGGAAGCCAGGTCTCATCGACATTCGTGCCAAAGAGGACAGCTTTATATTCACGGTCGAGACGACCGGTGCGGTTAAGGCTTCGCAGCTGGTGCTGAATGCCATTGAGATATTGAAGCAGAAGCTGGATGCAGTTCGTTTATCCGACGACACGGTGGAAGCTGATGATCAGTTCGGTGAACTCGGTGCTCATATGCGCGGAGGCTAGTATTGCCAGTAAATCGGAAAGTTGGTCTGTTTCTTTCCTCTTTTGTTGGCAATCCTGAACTGCTTTGACCGTGTCTTCTGTTGACTTTGACCTTGTGCATATGTTAGCCTGCGTTTCACCTTGTTGAAGCTCACTGATGATTGTCGTTTTAACTTCCTGTACTGTGTAGAAACTTCTTTTGCCTATATATGCTTTCTAGTTTCGAGAATCGGAGTCCTACAGTCGAGGTTTGAGGATTGGTTTGTCATTTTTGACGATGAAGCTTGGACGATCAAATCCGTCGATGCAATTAGTGATAAACGTGTGTGTTTACACGAAACATCCTAATGCAAAGACCTGTGTTCGCAAGCCGGACAGGATTTTAACCTCGTTGATGCCGATATGTATGATGTGGCGATTCTCGGAGAAGTCGTGCATGTCGCCATCGAACATACGATAATTGGTGTCCTTGTTGCGTGCTTGGGTTGCAGTATTTTTGGTTTGGGAAATGAAACGAGTTAGGCAGGTGAAAACAGGACAAAGGAGGATTGCACCATTTGGTTGGTACAATGGGGTAGAAGAAGATGTCATCTCTTAACAAGTTATATAGGGAAGAGTCATATATGTGTGTACGGATTTTTCTAAAGAGTACATCTTATTCATTAATGATGAGAAAACTCTTCCAGGTCTCGAATTCGATCTTCGTAGTTGAGTTTTCTCTCGAAAACCATATCTTCGTCCCGAACAATTCTCCTTCAAGTGAAAAATGCATAAAATTTTTTGGATGCAACCCAAAATTGGTTCCAGTCCCGAATCTGACACTGACATTAACAAACTCCATGTAGGCTTATAGTATAACAACGGAATCAAGATGGTCGGAGATCATGGGCATGATCTTGAGTGTTCGAATGAAATTGTAAACACACGAGGCAACTTTCAAATTTTGGAAATTTTACATAAAATTTTATCATTTTGAAATTTAATGACCCTCGACGGTGTCTAGTTCATTGCGATAAGTCTCTGGACTGAAGTAACTAAAAAGGGTTCATAAATATCCAAATCAATTGGAGAAAAATGTTCCAAATCAATTGGAAATAAATTTCCCCATTGTTTGTTTGTTTTTTATACATGAAAGAGGCCATGTCCAATCTGTCTTATTATTACTGTCCTGCAAACTCATGCTTAATATGAGTTTCTTACATCAACCAAAACAGTACGTATAGCATCATCATTTTTACCTTGCCATATTGATTAGTTCTATCGGTTCAACTATCATTCAGTTGACCAGTACAATAATAATATGTATGCAATTCGAAATTTTTCGATCTAACGACACATCCTTACTACGTCAACATCAGTTTATGTACTAGCCATAATTTTGCAGCACTAATGACTAACCATCTCTAACATTTTGCGCAACTTACACAAACTTTCTTAAATCGGACAATATCATATTAGTGTCAGATTTGGACAAAGCGAGGGGCTATCCGTGTTAGGTTTCGAAGATGGCAAACAGAAATCACAACCATGTTTCAGAGGGGAAGATGAGTCACACGAGCATGATATATGAAGGAGACCCATGGCCAAGGAAGGTCACTTTTGTTAAGAATGTTCACAAGGGATTGACAATCAGAGAAGATGCTAGTCAGACGAGCAGAAAACATAACCAGGGTAATGGTTTCATATGCAGATCTGGTCTAAAACGAACAATATCATAACGGTGTCATTATTCTAATAAACTATACCAACGAAGTTATCAGAATACAAAACCTTGCACTCTTCAAGCTTCAAACTCTTCCATCCCCCCATCATTTCCCAATGCCATATTGTTCCTTCACCTCATTGCTGTTCCACCCACCTCCCCAAAATTCTAACACCAACCCATGTCAAGAAATCACCAGCAAGAACAGAAGAAGCCTGAAACCCAAAGGGTCAAATAGAGCAACGCCAATCTTGTGAAAGTGTTCATCTTTGTAGGTATAGTGACATAAATTTTTGTATCAAAGTGGGAGCCATATCTCCCCCCACAGGCTGTAACATGATACAAAGAGATAGTCCCAAATCTCTGCCTGAGACAACAGACATGCCTGCAGAATGGATGGGGAACCAAAGTTTGTTTCTTTCCCCCCACAGATATTAATCACAAATTTATATAAGCTTGAGTCCTCGAACCTAACAAATAGTTTGTTTGTCCTCTTCTTTGCAATTTTGTTGTTGTGGGGACTCCTTAAATGCCCTATCCCCTCTCCCCCATTGATCATCCACTCATCTGTTCGAGTTTGAACCCATATGGTTAACGGTTCAAGAGTTAACGTTAAATACTTTTTCTTCTTCTTTCGTCATTAACCTTCGTTTATCAATACTAATTTGATGAATTGATATGGTTAACTGTTCAAGAGTTAACGGCGTAAAAGTTTGATGTTTTTACCTTACAAACCTTGTTGAATAGGTATGATGCTATATGGAAAGTATATTGAAAGGAAATATTTCACCTTTTTAGGGTGAAAAGGGACCGAATAGCGCTCCAAATGGGAAAGGAAAGTATAGAAAGGTAATGTCGATCATGCCAGTGTTGATTAACGGGTAGCCATCCGAGCCAATATAGTGGTTAGGTTACCTACAATAATGAAAAAAAATTTCTCCAATTACCTTTCCTAGCTCCTTGGCTCCATGTTACATCTACCCTTATAGAGGATCACCCACCACTCAGTTTTCTTGGCTATTCCCATTAACTTCTATACAATGAATGAAACTTGTCTTTCTTACATTTTTAACAGTTCTTCTTCATCTTCTTCCATTTATGGATAAATTTGTAATTTGTAAATGTTTGAAGCCAGCCTTTATATGGTACATATGGTGATACTGGTGACTGAGTTGAATTGGCAAAGTGGTTCCACAGCCTTGACTCTTGAAAGAGTATATTCACCAAGGTCCCACATAGGATTATTGGTGCATTTTTTCAATGATTTGTGGTGTGTTATTTTTTCTGAATTGGTTGGCCTAATTGCGCATATTAATAGTGTGTCGCTCGCTATATGAGAGTATGATTTTTTCTATATAAGGGTAACATAAAAGTTTTTTGCGGTATAAGTCAGAATTACCTACTAAAATTATTATTTTATCCTATATAATATGAACCACATTAACAGTGTAAACCGATGTTTATATATGTTTTATCTATCCATGTAACTTTAATCAAGTTGTTAAAATCATATACACAAAACATTGGACCACACACACAATTCACCTCATCTTCCTTGTGAACATATCAATACCTATCAAATAGCTTCATTGAATAAGTGAAACCATCCAATGAATAAGGCATGTGAAAGAACTCCACCACCAACAACACAACACAACACAACACAACTACAAGGTATTGAATGTTCTCCCCACTTGCCAAATATTGGCTTGACTCACAGAACAATTTGGCATTACATGGGAGGGTATGGTGTACCCCTTACAAATTATACATAACACACACATCCCCGGTTTCGAAATCTATCTTGATCCGACCATGAATGAATAATCAATCACGAGCTAAGTCAAGCTATATTCAATGTATTACTAACGAGAGATATAGTGAAGCTAATATGTGGGGAAGGCGTTCGAGCTCCATGTATTCAAGCTTCTAACCAAGTCATCTCGCAAGACTATCGAATTATTGGTTCATACAATAATGTCGGGTCACAGACGAGGTAATAGTTTCAAGATGAATACCAACATCATATCAGTATATATATTATAATTCAGTTGAACTTTAAACCGTTAGTCTCACTCGCTCAACCTCCGGAACAATATAATTATGATTAAGATCTCACATTTATATCTCTAGTACACATTGGATGCCAAGATGAGGTGTACTCTTTTAATGAGATCCTGAGATGGGGAAAATCGAATATATATAGATAAATTAAATATTAAAAAAAACAAGAACAATTACTTGGCTCACGTTATGGATGTGCAAAATTTATAATTGAAAATATAAAAATATGGATATTACACAAATCTCACTTGGGACCCTTTTATGTCTGTTTCTGATCTGATCTCATATGCACTGCCAATGGAGAGTAAGATGGGTCTGTAGCCAGCTGAGCATTACATGCATGGAGGGGATCTCTTATTCAATACCCCCACCAACCTCTCGGTTTTCGGTCGAAAAAACGAAGCAAGCCAACAATCTTGCCGGAAAGTTTTCGAAAGAGTCTGACGTTTGCACAACTTTGTGGAACGGGTTGGAACCCATCAGACTTAGTTCATTGTAGCTAGTCTTTGTTTACAGATAGACAACCATTGGGATGAGGATCGCTTCGATGACACCAATCATTGGGATGAGGCCATCCTAGCTACTCAGTTCCAAGCTATTATAAATGCCGCCCTGCTCACTTTGTTGTCGTCACACAATCATAAATTTAGATGAAACATTTCTCCGATAAATACTATGTGTCCATTTTTCAGTTTTCTCTTCTAATTCTACATCATTTCTGAGCTCATTACTTTTACATTACTTTATTTACGAGGGATTTGCACTAAATTGGACCAGACGACAATACTTCAACTTGACGATTACAGGTCCAAGAACTCTTATTGCCCACCCTAAGTAAATTGAGTTGAAGAGTAGAAATTGATATCTCAACCACTAACTATAATATGTGCAACTGATGATGGTGTTTTACTAACCGCAGGAATCATAATTATATTTCAGAGCAGTGTTGTTAATTAAGGGTTAAATAATTATTTTCTAAATGTTTTATTGTACTTTTAGGCTATGTTTTGCAAACTTTATCTTATTGCTTTTACAATTATTCTTTTAAAGGAAAAATGGACTCAAAAAGCTTAATTAACAAAACCCACCACCACCATGTTAATCCTCCATGGTCCTCCTCTTCCATCACAGCCACAGACTCCGGCGATGGCTGCCTGATTTACGACGGACACCCAATTTTTACCATGTTAATCCTCTTGTTTCCTTTCTTCTACAATGGGGCACACCCTGTAAATCGGTGGCGGGAGGTTCCCTGGCGTATACCTCCGATGCACGATCAGTCAGGCCGATCCTCTCATGATGTACCTTGTGTCAATGACATGAGGATAAGCATCGCAACACTGATCAGCCATTATCATAGGCCTGTCTCCCGACGGAATCGACGGTAGTCCCCCAAGCAGTACTCGCGAGCTGGAATCCTTGATATTTATTGTTAGTGAATGTATGTTTAGTGTTTTCATTTTATTTTTGGATGTTTTGGATGTTAGGATGTCTTTTTGAACCATCTGTCGTTTTGCCGAAATTAGTATACTAGAGACTCATATATATGTTAAAAATGAATTGCTACCTTCCACTATTTTGTTCTATGTCGTAGTACGGTATATGTGTATCCACCCAACGAATTTGTCTAGGTTGTTATAAAGTTTAAAAGGGCAAGAGTAGTCCGAATGAGATGCTAAATAAAAATATCGTGGGGTTTGGTTGCAACCGAAACACGTAGGGCGACCCTAATGATTTGCCGTCTTCCCAATCTTTATGAGGTTTC
Organism: Linum usitatissimum; assembly: GCA_030674075.2. Classification (NCBI taxonomy): domain Eukaryota; kingdom Viridiplantae; phylum Streptophyta; class Magnoliopsida; order Malpighiales; family Linaceae; genus Linum; species Linum usitatissimum. The sequence continues at coordinate 5,408,481 of JAUJYP020000155.1, read as the reverse complement.
GGCCGTGGGCCAGGGACTGGTTACTGCCGAGTTCGGCTGATGTTGCGATTATTTTCCCCATTTGGAAAAAGCCGCTATCTTAAAAAAGCAATAAAGAAAGAAAAGAAGCAACATTTCAATATTCGAGTTTTGGTTTTCGTAATTTACAGTGTTAGATAGTCAAGTAAGCAACTCAAAATAAGAGGGAGGTGCTAGCATAACTTGAGTGCTATTAAAAATTGAAGCACCTCCCCCCTCAGGACGGAAGAAAAATCCCGGCCAGGACGAGCCGTCGGTCTGTTACTTCGCTGGCAACTAGAAGGTATAAGTGTTTGGAGGATATAGATACACTTCGGTGGTTATGTGTCAAATCATTTATATCATATGCATGAGTCTATCTTATACTAATTTAAGGGCGGTGTCTCATGCCTAATTGTGTGGTTTGTTGATTGACTTGCATTCCTAAACACCATGATAGAATTAAAGACCTGACCTTTGTCTTCCGATCACCATATGTTGAGTTCTTTGTAGAGAGCAATTTTTGCTGAGGACAAGCAATCGTTTAAGTGTGGGGTAATTTTATGTGTTGTATTTTCGACACACTTTTTCTCGTTATAAACTATATTTTTGTGTGTCGAAATGTATTCAAATTCAGGATTTTGAGTACGTGTTTGGTTCTCTTGCCCCTCGGGGCCGTGTTATGGTGTTTGGAATGTTTTTGGTACATTTCAGGTTTCATATAGTGTTTAGAGATGAACCAAAACATGACAGGGAGGCCGGAACAACTCAAAACGTTCGATTTGGGAAGAAAACATCACTATTTAGTATTTTGAGCATAACTCGTCGCTCGAAAGTCCAATTGATGCAAGGTCAGCGACTTTGGAAAGATAATCCAATTTTCTACAACTTTTATGTTGACGCTATGATCAAACTCCGCATACTTAAGGAACACGATGGTGTCCTTTTTGCTAGAAAGCAACCTAAGAGCATCTGTTAGGAGGAGCACGCCCGTGTTAATCAATTTGAAGCGCGGATTTTACCCGCCAATCAAATATCCACTAGGATGAACTAATGGAGTCGTTTATTTCCCTAGAGTCTTCCTAGTGCTATTACTCAAATTGATTAACTAACTAGACCAAGTAACAGTGAATGATTGTTTATAAGACGGTTTTAGTAACCAATTACCGCCTAAGAATGCAAATCAAAGGAAAGCAAATGCAAGAGATTGAGTTTCAAATATGGAATGAAGGTTGCTCCACTAAAGCTAGCAATGCAAGGATGAACGATATGCAATCTCGATTATTCATGTTATAATGGATTGGCGATTTCCTACGATAGTCTAAGGATCTATTCCGCTCGACCGTAGACTCCTCTCTCGAGCTAATCTACACCCAAGCAGAACGCATTAAAGGTGTTCGATGAAATGCCACAACGATAAACGATGTAAAAAGCCTAGATTAAACGCTACTCTCTCGAGCTAACGAGTAACCTAGAGTTCACTCTAAGCGACCTATTGATCTACGTTCCTCTCGGACCCATAAATCAACGATAGAGATTCAATCAAGATGATCAGACGAGCACGAATCTGAAATTAGGTTTAGCAAGAACACCCGATAATCCTGAATAACATCGACAGCAATATCAAAGGTTTAGAAACCCATCATCCATACAAAAGCTAAGCTAAAGTTTCATCTAATCCAAACAACACAAAGAGTTTAGCCGCTCATGGTTTCGGAAAACAAATCACAAGAGAAGAAAAGAAAAACAGGAGAAGACGACATCTTCTTCGTGGAAATACCAATCTTCGACTTGATGATTCACCCTTCGCCAATCGTGGTTGATCCTCTCGCTTCAATCGTCTCTCTGGAACTATAACTCTCTCTAAGAAATCGAAAATATGTGTATAATGAAGTATATTTCGTCCATAGGGGGTCTCAGAAGTATTTATAGGCTTCTCTTCCGAATTGGAGAAGAAAAAGTCTAAAAAAATCCGTTTGAAGGAGGGACACGCTGTGTTCCTTAAGTATACAGGCATGTTCTTTCCAACAGAAGGTCTCTGGTTACTTTCCAGAGAAAAGGACATTGTTGTGTCTCTGAGGAACACGCCGTGTTCTCAAAGGACACGATGTGTTCCTCTTTATTCTTAAGAGAATATGACCCTCATATTTTCTAACTATTTGAATTCTCTAATTATTTAAATTTTTTTTTTCTACAATTAACCTGCATACGACCTCTAAGTATCTGTTAATATCTATTTGATGCTTGATATAATTAATTTTAAGAACAATAATGTCTTTGCATGCCTCCCCGTGAATAATGTCCTTTTGTTATTATTGAAGTACATAAAACAAAAGGAACAATGAGGAAAAAAATAAAGAGATATATAGAAGAGAAAAGATCATCCTAAATTGGTCCCATTTTCTTCCATTTGTACATCTTTCAACTTTTTAAGCTTTACAGCTATGGGTTAAAATTTAAAAAAAAAAAGCAGAAGAAGGAGCAAAAGAGATGTTAGAAATATATTCAATCTGTTGTATGGGAGCATGTCCCAATATTTTTCGTCGATTCAATCAATATCGATCGACGAATAATTAATTTACGTATTGAATATTATTGGAGATAGGTCATAGGGACACAATGACCTTTTGTTTTGGCATTGGCTTGCACATTTTATAGGTAGAGAATATTGAAGAAAAGAAAAGGAGAGCCAAAACCCATACTTCTTTTTTTCATATTGAATCATCATTTTTAGTACTATTTATATATACATTTATAAATAGGTTTCCATTTACTACCAATCTTGAATAAATTAATATGTTAATTTATGATTTGCATGAATAGTAATAAAAAAAGAGGAAATAATGAAAAGAATTACAGAACTATAGCAATGACAAGTGTCCTCATCTAGTTTTGTCATACCAAAGATCTTGTCTGCCATGATAATAATAAAAAACATCAACCACTTTTAAAAAATAATATATCGTTCGATAAGTATAAGAGTGGCATAACTCAATTAACAGCGTAGCAGCGTAGTAGTGTATTAGATTAGAGGTTTTGAGTTTGATATCAATTTTCGTTATAAATAAATAAATTATTTTTTATTTTTAATGTTGACGTGATATTTTAAGTCTTCCTCTTTTGATTGTGATTTTTCTATAAATTTATTTTTATGTCTTTGATGGAGGTGGCTTTGCATCCCTCTATCAAAATACGTCAATGTCTAAGGCTTATGGTTGTGGATCGTGCGGCTCGATCTGTTAGAAATGAAAATCTTACATTTGGGTGGATTGCCGGTTTGTAATATATGTTTCATCTATTGATTTGTCTGCTTGTAGTAAATGTTGCGTTTTCTTTTCAAATCGTATTGATACAAAATTGTAATGAACTTCGTTGATTTCGTTTGAAATGAAATCAGGCTCTTACTAAAAAAAATTCAAAGTACAAAAAAACCCAAAACACTCTTTCTGTCTCCATCTTCTTAAACTTTTCTTTACCATCATCTCCCCCTTTCTATTAATAAAGAAAGTAAGTTCATATTCCATAAGGATTTATTCACCCAAAATCAAAATAAAAATGATTCCAAAAAATAATTATGCAAGTGCATTACATGTGACAACAAAGCAAGAATATTCCCAATTTAAAAGAACTAAAAAGGTATTCATGAGATAGCTGAAAAGAGATAATATTAATAGAAGAGAAGAAAATTCTGCCTTAAAGAAAAAGGATTAAAGAGTTAAAGGAAAAATATATATATAAACCAAAAAGATTGAAAGAAAGAATTTGGGGGAAAAAAAAATACACAAATACATAATTTATAATTTGGTCACTTGTAATTATTTATTTTTATGTAGTTTTAATCGCTAGTAAATATATAATTCATATATTTTATTATTCCAACTATAAAAAAATAATTAATCAGTATAAAAACTTTTTTATTGAAATTAGAGCAACTCATACCTGCATATAATGTTTTTCAAATTTACTCATAATATTTTAAATATCAATTCAATTCATATGTTATTATGTTTGAGAAGTTTGAGTTTGAACGAATCGTCATAATAGCGTTATCATTCTCATACTCTTTAGGAGATTTGAAAGTAGCCGTTTTCAACAATCAATCAAGTTTTCCTAATCATATTATCAAGTGAAATAATATAAAATAATGACCAATCCAAATTCAGTTATTCAGTGAAAAACTACAAATATTGCACTGTTAATAATTTGAATGTGTTGGATCCAAATCTAGAGTAATAGTGAAGTGGTTCATTTGTTACCTACTTGTAACTAATTGCAGTACTCTTGTCGTCTATTATTTTGGTTACATACAAAACATTAATCATTTTGAATGCGATCTGAAAAACAAGTACAAATGCACGAACCAGATCGGACAATTTGGAACTCGACTCATTTAGAAATTCTTGAGTCGAACTTTTTTTTTTGGTTCCATGAAACCAGCAACTCTTTCCCTTTTTTGGGGTTTATGGTCACACTGCTTCAATAGAAACTCTTGGAAGAAAATGAATTATGCACGATTTCAATACGTCTTGTGAACTATATTAAGTGACTATCAAAATTCAACATAAATTTTTTTAATCATAATGGTATTTTATAAATTCTTATTTTTTGATAATTTGAATTGTTGATTGAAGATTTGGAAAAATATATTTTATCCACTAACACTTTAGAATTGAGAATTAAAATTTGTTCTTAACTAGTGTCATATTTATTGTAATATGCGGTGGCACTTTCCTTTCCCATTCTTGTTGTCATAACTGGTGAGTAAAGACTGAGGTTTCTGTAGTTGTAGAAATCTACGGCCAATACAGCTTTTTATGGAGTCTGTACCTTTGATAAACACTTTTGTACGTTTCATCTCAATCGTATTGTGGAATGAATATTGAGTTGATTTATTTTTAAAAAAAGTAAGGGGCAATTCATTGATAAAATTACTTGATATATGAAAAGCACTACACTATCCCTACGATTGAGACAAGACACTTCAGAATATCTACATGGCTACACAATCCATCTATTGCATGTCTAGAAAACAAAAGAGTAAAAGGAGGGAGATGGTGAAACAAAATAAAAATTAACCGAATCATTAAATCATTCTAATTTTTTATTGTCTTATGTTAAAGATCTTGTGATGAATTTAGTTATATAATTTTTTCGAAGATTTTGTGTGCTTTTGTTCGTATCTTCCATAGATTTATTTTCGGGTACATTCAGATAATTACCTAGAAATAATTATTCATTACCATTACCGTTTAAACATGTTTAATTTCAAAATGCTTACTAAATTTTTTTTCTAACCCAATTGAAAAATCGGTTTTCTTCTTTTGTCAATTTTGAAAATGCTCCTTCCCAAGCACAATGCTGACGTAGGAATCACCAGTTTTGTTATCGAAAACATATGCAGTTGAAGGAAAAACACGATTTTACAAGATTGGGATATTACAAAAGGGCTCTCGTGGTTAGTACCGGAAAACTCGAGGACCATTTTGAATTTCTCTAAATCCAATGAATCAAAAGATACATACACCCCCCTATGGCCGACAACTTTGTTCACATGCAAACAAAACCACACTATCTCACTCTTCCAAGAGACCCATCCATCTCTTGTCTTTCCTTAATCTATTCAATTCCATACCCTAATTGGAATATTTTAGTACTCAACTTAATTTTGTCACCAACTTTGTTTTGTTCAAGTGTTTGCCATTGAATATAAAAGATTGTACTATTTGGCCTTTAAATAATATTAAAAAGTTACATCCCATTAAATTTCTAGATCATGGTTAGATTAGACGGTTATTAAGGAATTCATTTCGAATCCATCACATATAATTTACTATTTACTATTCAATGGTTTAGGATTCAAAATTCCATCGCCCTATAAGAAAAAGAAAAATGAATAAGTTAAATGGCCTCAACACTTAACAAAATCCACTCTTCCTTTTTAGATCATGTCCGTCAATCTCAAATATAACGAGTGAGTAATTAATCGTTAACGTATTCATCACAATTAATTGTCATTGATAACCATTAATGATCTAAAAGGAAATAAAAATTAATTAATTGCGGACATCGAACATGTCGCCTGCGAGGTGCATGTGCTTTCAATATATTCGGTTTGAAAAGTAAACCAAGCACAATTGTAAACGGAACATCATATATTCTTCTCCGTTTCAATAAACCATCACCAATATCACGACTTAGGAAGCTATGGTAATTAGAGCATCTGATGATCCTAGCATGACTCATCATCATGATTAATGACCATAGCCAAAGTTGCTTTCTCTTTTGACCACTAGGACAACCAAAATAACAAGAAACAAAATCATTAGGCATGACCAACTCCAACGTCACAAAATCCATCATCATTCAACTCCTATACACTAACAAATCCACAAAAATTTCCCACATTAATTTGAATTAATTTCCCAACATAGAATACATCAATTTTTTGAACATATTCATATGTCCATATATCCAACAACAGCTATACTTCCCCCACAGAGAAAGAAAGATGTTACAACAGATTTTTCACATAAGCTCCCAAATGCCTTCTTCCACCACCATTCATTCCTCTGCCTTTATCAGAATGGCTTATCAGAAATCAATGAATGAAGCCGAAAAGGAAGCTGGATCGAGGATGACAAACAAAGGAAGAAGAAGAGTTCAGTTTCCTCTTTCTCTGTGTCTCTTCATCTCTTCTCTAATTGGGAGTCCCAACGAAACCAACAAGAACCCATTGGTCTTCTTCTTCTTGGGTTCTGCTCTTCTTCTTCTTCCGAGAAGAAGCAAAAGTTGAAAATGACTGGTTTGAGCTGCTGCTGCTGCTGTCACAGCTGAATGATGCATCAATCACCTCACTAGGACTACTTGGAAGAAACTTATCATCTTCTTCTTCATAGGAAGAAGAGTACTTCCTCTTGTTTCTTCCTGCTACTACCTCCATTATCACCTCATAACACTCCTTCACCTTCTCCTGTAAGCACAATGTTTAATCAATCATCACTATCATCAGCTAATCGTCAAAATCAAAGTTATCAATGGCTCAACAAAGAGCAAAGGTAAATGATAACACATATAATGATGTCCCCCCCTTCTATTTTTCTTAGTGGCACAAACACTAGAGTGGTGCTTTCTGATGCTATCAGTAGCCAGATCCCACCGATTAGTAAGTAACTCGGAATTAAAAGTCAACAATTCATAACTCAGACCAACCCGAAAAATCATTAAAACGTGTAATTTACATCAAGCTTTGATCCGATCGGTTCATAAACGGATCAATTCATGACTCAATAAACTCGAAACTCGATCCGACTCTGGAAAAAAAGGTAAGGGAGGGAGGAAGGCAACAAACCTGGCTGATGTTGAGCGAAGAGAGGAACTGAGTCTGAGAGTCAATGATGGAATTAAAGTGCTCAACTTGGTCAATAACGTTCATCACTGTAGCAGTTGCTAGAACAGATGCACGATATCTGACAGATCTTGCATCTGCAACAAAAGCCATAAAAACACTTCAAACATTTGAACAGAAAAGAGAAAGAAGGAATGAAGAACAGAAGAAAGAACTCAGCTTTATATCTTTATTACCGGATAAAAGGCAGAGAAGGAGACGGTGGCATCTGGTGAGAAACTCCCAATGTGCATCACCGTTCTTCAGCTGAAACCTCTCAACGATGTAATCCATGAACGAGATTGGAGTCACTGGATGCATCTTCCATTTCAGCTCTGATAGAACCAGAAGCTCCATTCTCTGGATCGTCTTCGCTTCAAAGACATACTTCGCGTCCTCAACCTGGAAAAAAAGAAATTAAGCACAAATTTAAATAATTATAGAAAAACAAACACCAAAAGTAAAGTTAGTTTTTTCTTTGAGACATTTCGTCGAACACCTGCAAGTCAAGCAGGAGAGGGACATCGGTTTCCTCGACTTTCGCCGCTAAAGAGAGGCAAGCGACGGCGACCAGCTGGATCGTCCATGGCTTGTCTGGATAGCAACGACCGGAAGAGATAAACCGGTCGAGGTAATCGATCGCTAAAACGGCGGTGAGTGTCGAGAATCCATAGTGAGTGTTCACCTTGACCATCCACTCCACCGCTTTCCGGCGGCGAGTGGAGCGACTACTACCGACGGCGACGGCGGATTTTTGCCGGTCGATGGTCTGCTCTTTGAGGAACAGAGAACAGAGCTCGTCGTCGTCATCTTCTGCTGCCGAGATGGGGACACAGTCGAGAAGAGGATCGAGGACCTCCCCTTCTCCGGTTTCTTCGAGGTGGTCTTCATCGCAGTAGAGGGAGGAGATGGAGGTCAGGTCGTCGGAATCGGAGAGTTCCGGCGAGGAGCTGCGGCGGGGATTGAGAAGGAGGGACATCTGGGATGATGATGAGATGGGTAGTGAGCTAAGGTCATTATTTGTTGGCCATTGTGAAGTTGGGTCTCTGTGTTTTTCTTGTTTCTGGGTAGTAATGGAGATTTGGAGACGATAGAGATTTAGGAGGAGAAGAAGAAAGGTTTTACAGAGTTGTCTGTTGTGTGAGGGAAGAAGAGGAAAAAAAAAGCATTTTATATGGAAAAAAGGATTTTGCCAACATAAATTATTATTTTATTTTATTCATGGTTAATTATAATTATTGTCATTTTTAAGTTAAATATTATTTTCAAAGGCTTTTCGTAGTTTGATTAAAATTATTAATGATAAATATTATGTGTATCGGTACGTATTCTTTGTCACATTGTACACTATAACGATTGTTAACGAATGAATTTTAGAAGTTTAATTGCAATATTAACATTTTTCATACCAATAGTTAGATGAAAAATGGGAAGATTAAGACCTTTTTTTTCTCTCATACAATGTTTCTAATCATAATTAGTCATTAAATAAAAAAGAACACAACTTACAGGTTACCCTATCTTGGGGAATTAAAGACAAAGAAGCCAATTTTAGTACACATTTGTTATTTTGCTTGTGTCACTGTACTCCACTCTCAAGTCTCACCCTGACACTTAAAGAAAACAACAACTAATTCATAAATAAAAATCACTAAAGGACAAAAGATTCAAATTGGATTTATCGGAAATTATACCAAGAAAATTCCAAGGTTTGTTTTATATATGTTCAACACCATATGGACTTCCAAACAACCCCTAAGCAAAACTTTGAAATCTAGAACTTGTACATTTGTGGCATGCCCATGGTATCTTCAATTGTGCATGAACAATTATTTCAAACAAGTTAAACGATGGATCTAAAGTCTTATTAAATTTGTAATAAGAAAATAAACATCAAATAAATCCCCGTAAACAAATAATTCCGTCACGTAAACAAATAAGTTTATGTGGCGTGTATAATCAGCATGCTAAACAAAGTTTAGACGAAAAATTAATGGAAAGGTATATTTATTAAAACCTTTAAAATTCAGAAATATTTGATCAGTTAAAATTTAATAAAAAGACACAGATATAAAGTTTGTATAATACAAGGATATATATAGGTTTGGCAATGGTCGGGTACGAGATGGATACCCCCTATCCGTTGTCTGTGAATTATGCCCTTTGGTTTTACTCGTAGCCGACCCATTAAACTTAATGGGTAAAATATGGTTACCAAGCCCATTTTGGTACGGATTTCGGATAAATCCATGGCTGTCGGATATGTCCAATAACAAGTAAAAACCTGAAAATTTCCTTGAACTCAAACCAGAATCTGAAATATAAAAAATACCCAACAAATATCATTCCAGTATTAAGAACATCAACCCAAAAACGTAAACATGAACCTATGTGGTAGTTCATATTTCAGAAATGAACATCCAGAACATAAAATTTCAAAAATGGAAATTGTCAACTAGAACTACAGAAACTTCAGAAATAAGAACATAAACTAAAACAACTTGAAGAAACACAATGACGTCATTAATAATAATACACGCATGCATATCATTTTGTATCCAGCTCCTGCAACACATTATTGCTTCGACCGTGGAAGGTTGTAGCCTACTCTGATGGAGATCAAGAAGCCTCCCACCGGAACTAAAGGCTGATTCCGATGCAACAGACGTCACTAGTACGACTAGCAAATTTCAGAAATCAGAGTTTGTGGCTTTCTGGGTTTTTTTTCGCGGAATGAAAGAACTGCAACTGAAAGAACCCTAAAATTAGTCAACTATTTATAGATAGTTTAGTATGAAAGGATTAAGGAAGGAAAGAATAGAAAACTTATCTCGATCCATGGCAGGAATCATATACATGCACGATTTTAAGAAAATTTGTGTCGGTTGAGCCATTCTTAGTGACTGGAGGATGAATTTGGACTGATTTATGATGTTATTGCTCACGGAATTGAAGAAATTGGAGAGGAAAAAGGCAGAAATCATGAAAAAATTATTGGGATCGAAACGATTTCGTCGCAGGCGATTGAATGAATACATTGAGATTTTTTGGGAGAAACTTCGAGGATGAAAGGGGGCTGACGACGACGCATCTCACTTCTGCAACCCTATAATTCAATATATATCATGGCAAAAATGACGTCATTTTCGTAATGGTTCGGTTATGGGTTGGATTCCCCAATAATTGTGACCGCTCGTCGCCCGATATCGACGAGTCGCGGGTGTGCCCGAGCCCGATAAAAGCCCACGGTTCATGGATAGTCGGCCAAACAATGCAGGCGGGCCTCAACGGGTACCCGTAACCGACGAACCTGCTTCCAAGTCTATACATATACCCGATATCGACGGATCGCGGGTGTGCCCGAGCCCAATAAAAACCCACGGTTCATGGATAGTCGGTCAAACAATGTAGGCAGGCCTCAACGGGTACCCGAAACCCGCGGGCCTACTGCCAAGCCTATATATATTCCCTTTATTTTCACTATCTTTTGGCTATAAGTGAGTCGATATAACCTAAGTAATTATCTATCTCGTGGGAATAGTTAGGAACAAATTTTAGCTCTCCCTTTCCCTATTGGATCTCTAGGATTTGGTTTTATCAAATCTAATTAAGGACAACTATAGATTTCCCCTTTTTGGGAGGAAAAATTCATATGCCTTTTCTCCACTCACCAATACGCGAGCCTTATCGAGTCTGTATGTACATAAAATCTATTAGTTTTCGTTGGAGGGAAAATTATACCCTTTTAAAAAGGGTGGATGAGTCTTCTAATCGAATTACATTTTATGTTTAAAATGTTGTTTCATAATGTTTGTATACTAATCGAATTACGTTTTCTATACTATATTAAAAAAATATTTTTATCTTTATCTCACCGGTTCAATATTCGATGCACCTTCCACCATTTTAGAGTCTATTAACACTTGGGTCAATCCGCAGCCCACTACAACCCACCCAAAGTACAAAACCCTATTTGCCCATCAAACTCTCCAATCATATCTCACACCACCACCATCTTTCTAGTTGCATAGAAAGTGAAAAGTGAAGAAAGAAAATCAAACCGAACAACGGTTAGAGATGGCTCACCTAAAAATTATAGAAAAAAATGAACCATCACATCCTGATAATTCAAACAAAATTAATTTTATATCATTTACTAACAAACCTCCTCGAACCCAACAACTATTATAAGATGACCAACCTAATTGATTATAGGACAAATCCAATATCATGAACCATTATATCCCAATTACTCAAATTATATATTTAGACATTTGTACAACTTTGATGAGTCTAGTGCAATGAATTTAGATATTTACATAACTTTGGTAAGTATAGTACAATGTATTGCATACTATGAGGATTCAAATATGATAATAATTTTTTGTGAGGCAAAGGTTTTAGATACAATATTAAGAACCATTACGTTCTAAGAATGTTGAATGCCAAATAAATTATCTTCATTTCAACTCTTGTGAATAGTCATAAAAATGTTTGGTGACTGAGATCGTAATCATGCTCAACCCAATATGTGGTTTAACTGAACTCGAGCCAACTTTTGAAGTTTTGACTTTTTTTCCAAAACAGAAGAGCACTACCAAAAGAAAACTACTATTGGTTGCATGATCAACAATCCATCTGTACCGCAGAAATGCATTGTTAATCATTCTTATGAAAAAAAGGTCCAAGCTTTTCTACTAGTGATCTTTTCAAAACACCTCAAAGTCAATGTTCATGCACCTATATATGCCTAAGCAAAAATGATCAAGTTATCTAGTTGATTAGGATATTTGCTGTTGATTTTTGAAAACAAGTTATCAACTAATCACACTTATATTTTTAGTTACAATCCGTTAATTTTGAGTCGATCTCGAAAATAAATCAAAATATTCTTGTCGAGCTGACAAAATTGTTGACTAGTTGAGATTATGTGAGTATCAAAGACCTATTACGATTAAACCAGAGATCCCATCTTAGAGGCCCCATCTTCGAACATAAGAAGCATGAATGGGACGAGCAAAATTTGCTCCGGGTTGGATTCTAATTGCCGATTGAACCAACTGGGGGAAAGCCTTTGCCAGAGATCCCATCTTAAAACGTAAGAAGAATCTAATGTAGGAGCTTGTACCTTGAAGTTGGACCAGAGTTTTACTTCACGGTCGCTCGAAGAGCATGTTAACCCGCAACTCAGTGGCAAACCACACCATTAACCAAACCAACCACTATAATCAGTCCAATGGATAATCAAGCTCTCTCCTTTCTTCTTCTCTTTCTTCCAAACAATGTTGGTTTCAACCTCTCCACTAACCAAATCAAGCACTATAATCGGTCGACCCGTAAGCTGGTTTTTTCGATTAATCACAAATCACAAATGCCTAATCCTCAAGAAAACATCCGCAAAATAACCTCCGCAGAATTGAGCAAAAAGAATGAACATTTGTATGTACTCAGGACTAAAATTTGGCTATACATTCTGCATCTCTTCTTCAACATCAAATTTAATAAGGTGATGGAGGAGGATAATAATGCCCATGAGAACCTACACGAAAGGGACCAAACCAGGGTTAGTTAACAAACAAGAACCGCACGAGATAAGCATCGCAAATAATGGCATTTACCTGGAGGATAAGGTGAAGGAGATGATGGTTGATATGGGGATGGAGAATAAGGAGTTGGGAGCAAAGGATAAGCCGGAGACCCGTTAGGAGGATGCGGTGAAGAGTAATGATACGACGTCGGATAGGATGCAGTCGGAGGAGCGTTAGCGTATGGCGATGGTGCATACGAATAGTATGACGAGGATGTGTTGGCAGGAGGTGGTGCTGAGTACATTGAGTAATGAGGAACATGTGATGGATATGGTGCCGAAGAAGCGTAACTCGTATCGTGTTTCTACAGAACCAAAACGAAAAGATGATGTTGAGTTCGGGGTTGAGAAATCGAGATTCGGTGCAGGAAAATGGGTAGGACTTACTCTGCCATTGGCATAGTGCATTATGAGTCTCACTTCTCCTGCATACCTGAAATGAAGAAAAGGGGCAATGGGTTAGGAGTGTGTTCTAACTTGGGGAAGGAAGATCATATGGAAAGGAAACTTCTTGAACCGAGCTCGAGTTTTCTGGTAATTGATGAATGAGAAGGCATCAAAAGATTAATGCAATGCCATGTTAAAGACCTCCATCTCGTGGTGCACAGAAGTACGATCCTAGATTGGGAAATTCAACCGTTCTCAAAGATACGGAGGAGGAACCTACTAGCTTTTGTTCATCAATTTTCTTAAACATGACACTCCCATGGTAGTACCGGGAGCCATGTTATTGGTAAGAAAGGTCCGAGTTCCTAATTACAACGAGGACTGTCCCAAGTAACAGCGAATGGCACTTACTAATGATCAGAAAAAATTAAGCATAGCGAGTTCATAACCAACGCCCATCTTAGATAGCTAAACTTAACCATTCTCAAAGACACAAGATATAAACTACCTTTAGGATAAGAAAGCTTCTGACTTCCTAACTATAAAGAACATTGCCACATACTACAATCTTGCCTTCCAACTAACATTGGCACTTACTAAGGATCTCAACATTGTGCATAGCTGATCTCCAAAATCATAACCAATGACGTAAAGAGACAGTCGAATTACCTTCCGGTTTTCGTCTGTAGTGGCCAATTCGAGTCGTCATATCCTTCCGCAAGCACCTTCTGCAACTGAATTCTGCAAAAATTGACAAACAAAACAGCACTCAATATAAAAAGCTACTTCCTTCAAGAACGATTCTCCAAGAGAAGTAATTAGCTTCTCACCTCCCATTACCAATGAAATCATCAAACGTCAATGTATTACTGTTCCAAACCACAACATTCAGCTCCCTCAACCCTTCAATCAACGTAAACACAAACTTCTCTTGAAACGCAGGGTTCTTCCCACCATCTAGCACATACAGCAAAAACCAATTCAGACAAACAGAAACAGAAAACCAATTCTTGAGGAGCTCGGAAATCCAATATTTACCAGTACAAGTTCTTGTCCTAGACTTGTTATTGCCGTACTCAATGCAAACGTATGGATCTTGCCTTGACAACCATTCAGTGTCCTTCAATTTCGTGCATCCAATCACTGCAATCAGAGAGACGAAAGCGAAATCAGAAACCCAAATCAATAACAAAAAATTGAAATTCGAATGACGCACCTGTAACTTCGAGAACCTGGCCTTGAATGCCGGAAACAAACGACATTGCGGATGCTTCGAGAAGACGAAGAAGATGAATAAATTACTGAAGGGAGAATTAGATTTGGTGGGCGATGGAATTCCGATAAAATGACTTGCGAAGTAATATACTTTCGTGAGTTTTATCTGTTCTTAGATATATAGTATATGGAGGGGGAGGGGGTGGATTTCACGGCCGACGCGTGAGAAGTGCAATTTATCGGAATGCGTTTTCACGGCGGATTAGTCGCCGCCGTGGAGGAGCCAGCGACGTGGTTTCTTACGGCGTTTCCTCGAAATAATACAGTTTTGCTTCTTCGTCTCTGTTTTTTCTTTTCAGGTGGTGATTTTTGCGCGTTAAGTAAGCGCGTAAACCAAACTCATAGCACTCGGTGTGTGGGTTTGAAATTTTTTTGGTCTATGAATAGTGGGTTTGATATTTTGACCGAACTGATTTTTTTGGATGATCCTTTTCTGGTTGGATTCCAAAAACCGGTAAGGTGATGAGCCATAGGTCATAGAGAGGTTATATTTGAAGGCCTAGGTAAGAGTGAACTGTCCGAGACTTACCTCTTGATGGTTGACACTTGGCCGCATAAGGATTAATCACCCGATCCTAATGAACTTCAACGATACATGGTCGTCTAGCCGCAACTAGCTATGTATGGGACATAGTTTGAACGGTCCACCCGCCTCAATAGTCTAAATCTCCCTAATAATACCCCGCTAGGATGAAACCACATTGCTTAACTTTATTATTACAAACATTGCCCTGTTATCATGGTAGAAGACAGGCTGTCGGCGGGTACATTCCCATCCGTACTATGTCCATTTTCCTTCACTCCCTCCTACTCTTGCGTCGTCGCCAGAAATCACTACTATACGTCCCTTTTAGTATGAGAAATCCATACAAATGTTGACCCAGGCATAGACGAACAGACCCAAACCCGATAATCAAAGACTCATTACCACTATTGTCCACTCCAGACGACTGAACAAGATATCTATGTGATGTACTGCGATACAGATTATAACCGGTAATTACAAAACCATACCATTACGGTCAATTTAAACCAATCATCGATTCAACCTTACACAACCACAATGTTATTACTGGTGCGATCTCCGATACAAATCCGAAAAATAAGTGACGATAAAATGTTGACTTCTAAAAGTTGCATTAGTACAATGGACATAATCAAACAATCTAATTATGTACACCAACCAACAAAGTTCAATGAAACAACCAATGTCAAAACAATTTCTGAAGCAAAACGAAAGTAGTCTAATCTCCCAGTCTGAAAGTTCGTTCATCACTAAAAACCTATATACAGACAACAGATTCGTGCTCGTATTCTGTTTTCTTTTTTGTTTCCAATCATTCACTTTCGTAATCTTCGTCATCTCCGAAAGTGAACACAGACGCATCGGCAGCCATCGCCTTGAACTCGCTCTCCGTGTTGGTTGTTGCCTCGACTCCCGAGACAGCTGTGGCCTTAGGCTGACTGGCATTGACCACCACCGGTTGCGAGGCTGTATTCCCCAGAGACAATTGCTCGGTTGCTTTCGTTACACTGGAGGCAGCTTGATCTTTTTTCGTATAGGTCTCAGAAGCAACCGTCGGAGATGATCCTTCTCCAGCAGCTTGTGGCTCTGCTGACTCGGCTCTTGCTTGCCCTTTTGAAGGCTCATCCGTTTCGTTATCTGAAAACACGTCGTCTTTATCGCCACTTGCCGAATCTTTGCTCTGCTGCTCCGCACCGGCTATGTTTGCCGCTGAAGTTGCTGTCTCGACCGACGCAGAAGCCGTGCTTGATCCTCCATCTACCTTCTGTGTTGCTGGAACAGCAGCATTAGCATCTACCAGAACCACCTCGACCTGGAACCCTGGCGAGGGAAGTTTCCTCTGCGTAATAGAGCCGGTTTATAAGCATCGATGTATAAACGGTAAACGGTTCTATGGTTCTACGCTACAATGTGTATATATATAAACAACTGTTACCTTGTCGAAACCATCAATATCGCCAGTGTTGAGGATTACTCGGTTTTCCATCATTGTTGTGTTCAACCAGCTGTGCATTAAAGTGGACTTGATCAAGATCGTATATAAGTTCTAGTCGAACTAAGAATAAAAAGGGATGATATACGAACAAGTAAAAGTCTCCTTGGCGGTCATGAAACTGGACTTTAAAGTCACCCGCCACCTCAGTCAGACCAGGCTCCCCAGGAAGAGCAAAGACCATAACTCCTTTCTTTGGTGCACTGAACCAGTAGTCTTCTGGCTGAAAGTTGCAAAGTGGAAACATGAACTCGTCGAAAACAAAGAACGTGAGGATGTAAAGGGAATGAAGTCATACTACGCCATTCATTTAGACGTGAGGATGTAAAGGGAATGAAGTCATACCGACAAATCCTTCGTCCTTGCATGCTTTTTGGTGGAGAAGAGGATACCTACAGGTGAACAGCAGCAATGTTATGATCTCCATAGCTACGGATACAATATAATGGTTCGAATTCTATCGATTTCAATTAGAATCTTAACTTCTAGTCATGCATTGCTTCTTGGTAAGCCTGCTATATCAAACATAAACTTTGGTATGTTATCGTGAAAATCACGACACTCGACTATTTTAGATGAACATACACCCTAAGAACATTCAATGCAATCTAATTTGGTTAGCTTCAGGGCATACCCATCCCAAATTATGACAAAATCTGAGAATCCAATGTTAGATGAAGTAAGTCGGAAACAAGACGAGGTAGCTGCAGTAATAAGCTAGAAAGACTTGACAACACACCATTATGATCAGAAACAGTTATAGCAGGACGGATCCAGTAAGGGCACCGGTGAAGCCGAAATCCTCTTAGCATGCACCTGCATGATATTTGATTCAGCAACTAAGGACCACAATAATCACGATAAGAAATAGGAGAACCCCACTGAATAGCAAGTATACTTTCGGCCAGGCTGGTTTTCGCCATTGAAGTACGTTAAGATACGCTCGAAATACTTCACATATCTCTGCACAAGAACAGAATAATGCGTCAGATAATGCTGAATTTGAAGTTCAGATTCAACAGACTACATTCTTCAAAAAGAAGCAATAATTACTTACGATTTGACTAGGCAGAACAAGCCCTTTTCCATCAAGACATCTCTTCTGATTGTAGTAATCAATTGATTCTTCTGCTGTTGGAAAGAACTGCAATTGGAAGAAAACTTCAAAAGCTCGTAACAACGGCTTCCAGTAATAAAGATGAAACATTTCACTGGCTACTTCACCCAATTGTTAATCATATGGTGAGACTTACTTTCAAGTACAAAAGAAGGCTAGAAATCATGAGTCCTGTTCTTGCCATTCCGGCCTTACAATGCACGACCACTACATTCTCGATATCTTCCTTCAACCAAGAGTAAGCACTATGGCAGAATGATGTTATCAGTTGAATTGGGGGACAGTTGTGGTCATCAAATGGAAAACTAGCCACCTGATAATAGAGAAGGATACGAAAAATATGTGAATATAATGGAAATGGTTGAAAGACAGAATCCAACCCATCTGCAGAAGTAAGAACAACGCACACCTTTCCTTCAAACAACGATGCATCATAAAGCCTCTCAAGACAAAGGTTGTATACTTTGTACTTCCCCTGTATAAATAAAACATTAGTCTAGTGCCACATACCAGGAAGAAAGGATAAGATTACACATACACTCAGTTTGTACGTGAAACTTCAACAGTAACACTTTATACTACACTATTTCTGAAAGTATCAATGTAGGAGTCAACATTAATCACTACTGGATCCCAAGCCAACTCAAATGAATGTTAATGATAATTGTCAATTATCTTCACACATTCCTGCTAGTCATGGTATGTATATTGAACTTGGGACGCAAGAGAATAACAAAACTGTTGAATTTATGATTACCTTGTGATATGTTTCGAAAAACTTTATTACTTCTTCCATGTGGTTACGGTAGAACCCCTGCATGATTAAATTCGAAGATCATCTATTTGGAATACGTGATGTAACAATCTTGAGATTGCACGGACTGATGAATTTTCTTACCTCGACATAACCAAAGAATCCAGAACTCATATCACCAGCAGGAAAGCCCATAGCAATTATATTCTCTGTGATATAAGTCATATCAAGATCAAATTCCCCTTCCTGAGGGAAAAAAAACATAGTTTAGAAAAGTAGATATTATTCTCGTCAATCGAAAGCGAAAAAGCAGGTCCCAACTTTGGAATGCAGGGTAGTGTGCGCCTTTATAGGCTCCTGATTAATGACCCGAAAAAACTTGAGAAATCTCTTCGTACAGTAGATGCAATACGTTTCAAATACAGAAATCTAGGACAACTGACGAATAATGAACTAAAGTAATAAGCAAATGAGAAAATAAAAGTTAGAGCCGTGCCTGGTATCTCCTCTTATTTTGAGAAACAGCATGCCGAGCCTTCACCTGTACCGCTTTCACCGCATTCTTAGATGTATCAACTAAACCTTTAGTAAGAGTACCAAACAAACCAGATGTTGCTGGGGATCCCGGCGAACTATCGTCCGCTGGAGGAGACTTTGGAGATGAAGAAAGAAGTCCAAAACCACTTGTGAAACGTGAAAAGGTTGACTTTGCTCCCCCAGTCGGTGAATCATCTGTTGCGGTAGCCAAAGGCTGAGGGATCTTCAAACTTTTAGCCCATGAGGACAACTTTGACGGCACATCACGTACAGAAGTATCTGCAGATTCTACAGGAGCAGCAGCAGGTTGTCTTTCAGGTGATTTTGCAGATACAGGTGGTGAATCAGCAGGTCCGGGATCCATCTATTCAATCCCAATTGCTTCGAGAGTTCCTAATGAATCACTTCAGGAGCTTGCATATAAGCACTCTCTTGACTGCAGAAAACATCAACAATTAAGTTAAGATTAGAACATTCATCACTTTAAACTACAACAATACAAAAAGAAGAATGTGCACTAATCTGCTGTGGAAATGTTTATGTGTCGCATCATATTCATTTTGAGTAATTCAAATTGCCGACAGTTCACATATTGGGTAAACATCTCATACTGCCGATTCACTCATTCGAACAGTAGTACTAGCTTTCTACAACGTCATACACTAACCAAATAATAAGCAAACCTTCACTGATATGACACCAAAAACAAAGTAAAAGGCTGTTAAGAGTTAAAACATTGTAAAAGATTCAAGTCTCCGCTCTTCCAGATTAAACAGCATAAGTTAAAAATCCCTTTCTCTTACATGGAAACCCAAAATCAAGTGTTTTAACTGAAAATGCAAGCTCAAATCAGCTACTTCTTATCTTAAATCACTAGAAATGCAACACTAATAATTTCCATAAACATAATTAGAAACTCCAATTGAAGAATTAAGATGATCCGATTCGAGATTATCAAAGGATTACAATACTTCACCAAAATATTTCATCACCTTGATCACACAATTAAAAACGTATCGCGGCGAGCATAAACCTCCTCGCAAAGGATCTGTCCGATATCTACGACTAGATTACCTAACACTTCGAAGCTAATCAAATTCCACACCATCAATTCCTACTACGGCGAAAAAAATCATGATAAGAAACCAGTCGATCCCGAAGCGAGTAAACCGACGGAGAATTGCAGGGGAAGGAGGAAAAAATTGCAGAAACTGCGAGGGAAGAGAGATCCGAGAGTGTCACCTTTAGCTACTGAAGTCAGTGAGATTCGATTCGGGATTCAACAAACAAGCAACGAGCTGAGAGTGAGTAGTTAGGGTTCGGGAGCAATAGAGAGAAGCTGAAGAAGAAGTAGTAGTAGTTTGTAAAGGTTCTGATCTGTAAGCAAAACGGATTCGAAGTGAATTGACAGTCACGTGCGTGATCCGGTCAACCGGGTTAATTCATTGTCATTATTATATTTGGTTATTACTATCGAATCGGTGAGTCAGATGGTATGTGATTCAACCACGTAAACCGTTATAAATTATAATTGAACTGTAATTATTATATCAGAATTTATACTTGACCATTTTAATGTGTGGTTAAGGTCCTATCAATTGGACTGTCGACAACCTTACAATATTGGAAACACTGATAATTATAGGTTTAAAGTTTAATAATAAAATGATTGATAATTATTCATCAAAAAATCATAGATAAAAAGTAAAAAAAGTTTTGTGATCATAACTGTAGAACCATATCGAAAGAATTTATAGTGTGATGTTTATTGTGTTTTGTAGTGAAACACAAAGCAATTGCAACGACATTATGTAGTTACTTCTTAATTTTTCTTCTCGATTAGTGGGATGCCTAACTTAAACGTTTTTATAGATAGTGATTGTTTTGTATATTACATTAAATTGGAATAGTTTAAATCGTATCAGATAAGATATCAGAACCTATATGTTAAACTTTAAATGTATAAGGAAAATCAACCATTAAGGTCGGAAAAATGAGCGGGTCAACCAGCCGACCCGACCAACCAAACGAACTGATTAACAACCCGAAGGAAATGTCTTTGCCTTGAATCAAATTGGTCTCTTGATACATCTTATATACATACACAGGCACCATCGTCAGAGAAGCAGAAATTGGAATACAGATTAAATATCAAAGGAAGTGGAATTGCAGTAGTAGAACCGTTCATGCAAGAAACTACACTTCCAGATTCAATGGAATGGATCAATGAAAGAAATCCATCGCCATTTTTGGAGCACTGAAGCTTTTTGTTTTTCCCTTCAAGCACTGCTCACAACCTCCATCTGTAAATGAGGCCTGCTGCTCTTAGCCAAGAACCTCTTCATCGTTGCCACTCCAAATGGATTGTCCTTGCTCTGTCAATCAAAACACCACATCAAAAGGTTTCAGAAAGCAGTTGTAGCGTTATTCACTCGAGTAACGAGTCTAACTAAAGGTCAACTTGAGATTGGCTCCCAAATAACGTTTGACGAGCTTAATTAAGTCAGCTCAAGTCAAACAATACCATAGCTCAAGCACAGCTCATCTAAAATCGAGCCGAGTCGTGAACCAAGACGACATATGTGAGTGGATCAGTAAATAGTTACCATTCTGCAAGTTCCAGCCTTGAGGTCACAGACGGGGTAGTCATGAGGGCAGCAACTGTAGTGATCGTCACAGCAAGTCGCCGACTGGAGAGGGCAGCATCCCCATCCGAAGCAGTAGCTGCGGAACTTGTACACGCAGCAGCAAGTGGTGCTAGCAGGGCAGGAGTAGTCGCTGTCGCAAACGGAGGGAGGAGCGACCGGAGGGGGCGGAGGAGTGGCAGGAGTTGGACCAGGTTTAGGAGGGTTGCCTCCTTTCTTGGTTGGATATGAAGCCTCTATGGCAATGCCACATTTCCCTGTTTTGGTCTTGGCAACATTGCGCTCCATCCTGATATAGCCCTTCTCTCCCCAATCCGGACCCCACGAGTTCCTTACGATCCAGTAGTCCACGCCTTTCTCGGTCCCGTAGCCGACTGCCACCACTCCGTGGTCGAGTTGCGTCCCGCATTGGCCCGTGAAGACACCCTGCAACCAAATGATTCCAGTGGTCAAGGTTCCTTGCAGTTCTAACAGAATTGACCCCAAATTTGGCCAATTCCGCCACTAATCCCTTTGCGGTAAACGACGTCTAAAACTAGTTGAACTTTTGAATCAACACCTTAAACCCGGAAATCAAAAGCTACTAAATTTGTCAAAAGGATCAAAGCTTTACATACCGATTCGTAGAGCTGGAAGGCCCTACCGCCAGCTTCAATGGCAACACTTACAGGCTGACCTGCAACAGCCTTCTTCAGTGACTTCTCATCGTTTGTTGGAACATCTTTGTATCCATCAATGGTAACAACTTTGGCATTTTTCTGGAACCAAAAGCATAACACTTTTCAAATCAAAACGCTTCAAACTTTCACTAAAGTGTAATAGAAGAAACTCATGTAGTCACATACCCTGTTCGAGTCACAAACGTTATCAGCAGCCTTGTAAGGATAGTCTTCTTCGGTATCGATGCCTCCATTGTTGATGATGAACTCGAACGCATAGTCCATGAGACCTCCATCACAACCAGCATTAACCGACCTGTCGCAATCGACAAGTTCCTGCTCCGATAGAGTGATCATTTCACCGGTCACGATCTGGTTGATCCCTTCTACTGCACCAATGGTTGAGAAGGCCCAGCAACTCCCTGTATATACATTGTGAAACGAAAGATCGAATCATAAACAACCATACTGAAATACTAAATTCAAACGATCATATGATCGTTACAATTTCATCATCGAATATCGAGTAATCGTACGGTGATTGCAGCTACACTTACTTTTCAGATCAATCAATAGAAAACTTGAGTTTTAAGTTTTAACAGATCATTTTAAGTTTCATAGCACCAAATCCAATCCATTAAACCAAATCATATCTCATACTAAGTTACTAAGTTGCTAACAATCACGAATTAGTACGATTTTATCGTTAAATCCTTTGATCGTTGTTGAGCTATGAACACCAAACACTGAAATTTCCAGATCAATCAGTAGAAACAGGAAGACTACAGAACCAAGTAACGACACAAGCGCACAGATCCATCAATTGCATAGCTCTACTACTCTAAAATCATCAAATGTCATACCAAAATCCTATGGCACAAACACTGAAATTTTCCAGATCAATCAGCTGCAAAACGACAGAAGAAAACCCAGAAAACGACAGCTCCGCTTAACCCCCACCAATTCAACAATCGGTCAACGCAATCAAACCCCCACCAATTGACATCTACCATCAAACCAATTGAATTTGAATTTCATGCAAGAGGAATTTTCTATATACAAACTTACCGCACTGGCCTTGATCTTTGACCGGAGCAACAGCTCCCTTCTCCCTCCAATCAACGCTCGCCGGAAGGTCATCTCCCTTCTTGAACAAGTACTCATCCGACGACGACGATCCGTTGACTTTCCTCTGAACCTTGGCTCCCAAATACATGGACCGGTACTCCTCGTTGGTAAGATCGGCGAACCGATTCAGACCGACTCTGTAGCTCCGCTCAACAGAGTTGTGCTGGTCGACGAACCTCGAGTTCTCCTTGAAGATCTCGAACCTCTTCTCCTTCTCCTCCGCCGCTCCTCCTAGGAATCCGGCGTTGTGGTAGCTCTTGCGGTGGGTCAGGGCCCAGTTATCGTACATGGCTCGGAGCTCCGCCTCGGACCTCTCCGGGACGACTGGGTTGCCGTGGCGGGCGTTGTAGTCGATGATAGACGTGTCCAAGGCGGAGGACACGGCGGCTAAGAGGAGGACGGGAACGAGAAGGGAGAAGAAGAAGGTCGCCATTGTTGGATGTTTGGGTTTGGAGAAAAGGTGGGGAGGGAGGTAGTGATTATATAGGAAGGAGAATCAAATGGGTTGGAGATTCTCTGTTTCTTGTTACGCAATTGGTGAACATTGTTGATGATTTCTCTTTTTTTTTTTTATCTCTTTGTTTTTTGTTAAAGGTGGGAAGAAGAAGAACAGTTGCAGAGATCTGCTACCAATGATAACATAGAAAACTAAAAGTGGTGTTTTCCCATAAAAAAAAACAACTAAAATAAGGATTTACTACTCACTTGGTAAGCTCATGTGCAATGTTCTGTCCAATTCCTTAGTAGAGGTGGCCGCACCAAGCAACCAATGGAATAAAGATTTGGTGGATTGTGTCATTCATTGTATATAATTATGAACCAAGATATTGTAGCATCATGGGGAGATTTAATATTTAAATAATTATGATTTGTTGAGTTCGAAAACTAAAAAATGGATGTTGATGATGAATATACATACGAAAAACAAATTGAGCATATTAAAAGTTTCGATATACTAAATATACTGAAGAATTCACTTTAATTATATATTTCGTATCTATTATAAGCATCCCCGTTATTATAAAGAAAGAAACACGGGCTAGTGTTGTTTTTTTTGTTTGAAGGGAAATGTAATGGCTAATGAGCCATTCAGAGGTGGTGTTAGGTGGAAATTAGGCACAAGAGTTGTTTGAGGATTCATATTTTGTTTTTATTATTATTAATAATTAAGGTGCATATTATCTTGGTAAAAAAATTAAGGTCCACATCGTCCATAGCATTAATCCATACGTCGTGTTTTTTCACAAGACGGTAAATAATGTTAGCGATTAAAGGTAGGAAAAATTTAACAATACAACGACAGACAATATAATCGATTCATTATCGGATTTATTAAGTATATCCACGGACCATAATAGTTACCTTTAGCTGGCTGAGTATGCGCAATATATATATAATCAGCCTATTCGACCAACCCTAAATGCTAAAGGCCAAGAAGGCTCACACCCTAATAACAACACAGGAAGACCTAACAATATATACCACACAAATATATTATTAAACGATTAACTACAAAATATACCCTATTTTTATATATATAAATTAAATTTTTAATATTATAATTAAACGATAAGGTGGCCAACCAACTATACCACACCTCATATTACTCCATCCAAATTCTTTTAAATCACAACTCCCAAATAGTGACAAATTTGAGTAACAGAGCCAGATTCGTACAATTTGGGTCAAGTTACAATGTGTTCTATTTTTAAGTTTCAGGCCCAAGCCCAATTCAACGTCTCCTCCTCCATCTTTCCACGGTACAGGGTGGACTTCGTGAAATGGTAAGTTCATGGGCATTTTTTAACGGCTTTTCTTTATATAACGATAACGAATATCGTGGTTTATCGTTCATATCCGAGTCTTAATATTATGTTGAGTAAAAATAATTTGTGAAATTCAAATCAAATTAAATAGTTCGTCTGAAACGTTCTTTGAAAATTATTCGAAACAACTCTATTCCACCCAATTGGTTTGATATCATCAATAATGTTGTTATGTACCTTTGATTTGCTTGCTTGTACTTTGTTCAAAAACAACTTAATTTGTCCAGTATATGTACTCAAACCCCCTTAACTTTATAAATTAGACAATTCAGTACTCTAAATACATATTCAACCATTTATCAAAGGTACAGAAGAATCCTTTATCCAATTGATGGAAACTTCAACTTTGAAGAAGATATTCTGACATTGTACTCCGCGCTGTGTTTATGAAATGTATCGAGAGGCTCTCGTTTCGAATCGCAATAACTTTTAGCTTTGCATGTAAAAGGTAGATGATCGATTGAGAGCTATTTCAGGTCCAAACAACAGCAAAGCTTTATATTGCTGGATTGAAGACTTTTCTTCGTCATTAAAAAAGAAGGAAGAATCATAGCTAGCTTCCACCTCATGTAGGACAACTTCAATCAATACTATATACATATAAGGACCCATAACATTATAATACCACTTTTACGAATTAACGAGTTAGGTAAGAAAAATCGATAATTATTTTGTTAATATGGATCGAGGGTCTTTATCAAAGTAAATACCTCAATCATTTTTCTCCAATAAACGGACATTCGGACGGGTTCACCCGTAAGAATAAAATTTATCAAAATTCGGATGTAATACTAGAAAAGGAAATTATAAAACAAGAAGACAACAACTTCAGCTACATAAGAATGGAGAGATCTTCCAAAGTTGATGACTAAATGGTAAAGGCGCGTTAACTCGTGAGACAATCATATTTTACTATTGTAGCACGTTGCAAATGCTCGTAATATTTCCATGGTCTCGTTTGGTATAGGTGATATCATATTAGATATCACCAAATATCCTGATATATTCGTGTTTCGCGCGCGGATATCACGATATCGGGTGATATTTAAAATTGTAAAAATGCGATATTCAATATCTCCGCAAATGAAGGATATGGAATATCCTGCACCAATATCATTCAGTTTGGGTTTCTTATTGCAATTCTCTTCCTCCGTGGTAGGTGAGGGTTTGGTTTTTGTAATTTTGCCTTCTCAATGTTCAAGCTTTATAACTAACTTTTTTTGGATTCTGGAGATAAGAAATTAAAGAAGAAATCAGAGAAGAATGAGAGGAAAGAAATACAGAGCGAATGATTGGAATTAATTAGTGAGGGAAAAAATATAA
Organism: Linum usitatissimum; assembly: GCA_030674075.2. Lineage (NCBI taxonomy): Eukaryota > Viridiplantae > Streptophyta > Magnoliopsida > Malpighiales > Linaceae > Linum > Linum usitatissimum. The sequence goes on along the minus strand of JAUJYP020000155.1, from coordinate 5,381,844 downwards.
TTATACATATTCCATTAAATATCACATGCTAAATATGAATTTTCATTTACCTCCCTCAGATATCAAACTCATCGTGTATTTATTTTATCTCAAATAAGATCGATCTTTATTTTACAACTTATTTGATGCTTCCAGGTCTTATTTATTTACGAATAAAAACCTATATAGTATATATCATAATAAATAAGAGTTAAATCCCGCTAATTAAAATTAGAAAAAGACTTCTAATCGTTAAGAAACTTCCAAAATGAGCCTTCCAATCAAATTATAAAGTAGGAGTATGGAGGGAACATGTGATACTCCATTTGTCTCTGCATATCCTATCTACATCAGGATTTCGGATTTTGAGTTTTCTATTCTCACTGAACTTATATGAATTCAAGGTGTGTAGTGCTGCAAGTGCAAGAACGGTATGACTTTACGTTAAGCAAATTCGCCATTGATCTCTCTAAATGGAACTATAACAACTTCTATCCATAGGCCCAAACCAAAACCACCCATCTTCCCCAAACCGACTCGGACGCAAGTAGTAAAAAATTCGAAAAGGAACACGACCCGGAGTAGCCACGTAGGGTATTTCGTGTAGACAACGATAGCGGAGAAATTGAGATTGGGTCGGAACGAACAACCACGGGTACGTACGACTATGTCGTTCGCATGTGTATGGAAAAAATTAATATTTTTGTCTCAAATTATTGCTTAGTTTCTATATAGCAAAATTCCAAAAGATGAAAAGAATAAAGTGGCATAAAGTACTAATATATTCATCCGTCCCTATTAATAATTCTTTCTTGCCAATTGCCAAAGAAATTAAAAAGGCGCGAAAAGAAAAAAAGGCGCGAAAATTGTTATCGTTTAGTTACAACTTACAGCTAATTAAAATTAAAAGAAACAAATTTTGTTTAAATTATCCAATAATTGATTTCAAAGGAAGCAAAAAAAAAGACCAATTTTTCTTTATTTTATCATTTCTATAAATTCAAATCCCGCAATTGTCCTATCATCTAAACACGCCGTAAACAATGACTACTTCACTCCTCACTCTCTTCTTCCTCACTCTAATCTTCCACTCACATTCTCCGGCCGCCGCCGCTAAAACCAGAAAAGCAATTGAAATCATCATCGGCGGCGGCGGCATCGGCATCGGAAGCAGTTCTCCTGCTCCTTCCCCTGACTACGGCGACTGTCCTCCTCCCCCTCCTCCTCCCGAACCTGTCTGCCCCCCTCCTCTCTCTCCCCCGCCGCCGCCACCTCCACCTACGCCGCTACCACCTCCACCGCCGCCGACACCGAAAAAATCACCACCGCCTCCACCGCCCACGCCGAAACATCCTCCTCCGCCACCGCCACCTCCCACACCGAAACCTCGTCCACAACCACAGTTCGAGAACGAGCGAATCAAGAGAGCATTCTACACGATCCAAAAGTTCAAGAAGAGAATCGAGGACGATCCGTTCCACATAACCGATTCGTGGGAGGGAACTGACGTCTGCAACAAGTACAAATACAAAGGATTCACGTGCGCAAAGAGGCCGGACATCAACATGAAAGCCGTCGCCGCCGCAGACTTCAACGGCTACGGATTCAACGGCTCCAACCTCAACCTTCCGGGATTTCTCGACGAGCTCGTCGACCTCACTTTGTTCCATGCCAATTCCAACAACTTCACCGGCAAGATCCCGCCGTACCTCGGCTCCAAAATCAAGTACCTCTACGAAATTGACCTCAGCAACAACAAGTTCTCCGGTCTTTTCCCTAAGGAGATTCTTGACGCCGCCAACGCCTCCTTCATCGACCTCCGCTTCAACTCCTTTTCCGGCCAAGTGCCAGACAAGGTAATCAAATTCTTTCACCTCTGAACATTCGGATAATGTTAAATGTTGATAATGGATTAATTGGCTGATTTATATCGGTTATCCGGTTAACTTAAAACAATTCGGTTGGTTAATTAGCGTAACACAAAATAGTTTTGCCGGTTAATGGTTAATGATTTGAGATTTTTTTTAAATTGTTAACTACTCTCTTCAGATTTTTACTTATTTTGAAGGAAATCAAATATTCGTGTTAGATTTTGATTAATCGATTATTAATCATTTCAGTCTTTACTCAATTTCCACTCCTAATCTTACTTAAAAGTTTATAACTCAGAAAAAACATTGACACTCAATCTAATCAAATTCAAACCAATCCTATCAATAATTTAAGTCTACAAAAACTCATACTTCAAAATTTAACCAACCAAGCCAAATTTCTATAAAACATCAAAACCAAGTGTAGTATCAATAATTAGTCTATTATATAATCAATTAGTGACTCCATAAATCTCTCGATAATTCGTGATTAAATAACCCGTCTACGATCTAATCCAGCCCGTAACATGATTTCGGTTATCTCAAACTTTTGCAATTTTCGACTTCATTATGTAAAATTTCAGATTTCGATTATTGCTTTCAGATCTTCAACCAAGACCTAGACGTCCTTCTCCTCAACAACAACAAGTTCACCGGATGCCTCCCGGAGAATATCGGAAACACGCCGGCGATTTACCTAACATTAGCCTACAACCAATTCACGGGAGCGATCCCAAAATCAGTCGGAAGCTGCAAGAACCTTCTAGAAGTCCTCTTCCTGAACAACAAATTCTCGGGCTGTTTGCCTAGCGAGATCGGGAATCTGAACAAGGCCAGAATATTCGACGTCGGAGATAACTCACTCACCGGTCCAATCCCGGGTTCGTTCGCCTGCCTGTCGGCGATGCAGAGTCTGAACCTGGCGAGGAACAAGCTGTACGGAGCAGTACCGGAAGGAGTGTGCGAGCTGCCGAGGATGACGAATCTGTCGCTGTCCGGGAATTATTTCACGCAGGTCGGGCCGGCGTGTAGAGATCTAATCAAGCAGAAGATCCTAGACGTGAGGGGGAACTGTATTCTGGATCTGCCGGGGCAGAGGTCGGCGGCGGAGTGTGCTCAGTTCTTCTCCGGGAAGCTTAGCTGTCCGAATGAGAAGTGGATGGTGGAGCATGTGCCTTGTAAGAAAGGGAAGAAGGTGGAGTACTCTCTGGAATTGGAGGCAGGGGATTCGCCGGCGCCGACGCCGTCGATGGCTTATAGTGCTCTGGACCCTAACAGGGTGAGATAGTTGAAGACGGCGGTTAATGTAATGCTGTAATTAAATAGTAAATGCATAATTTTTCCAAATAATCTGTTTGTATAAAACTATAAATCACTCTTATTTATTACAAATATAATTAATATTAATTGAAAATTACCACATCATTTTTCGCCCTTTTCGGTATAATTCCGACAAAAAATATCATTTTAAAGTATGAACTAGCTGTAATCTATATTCCAAATGAAATTCATTGGTCGTAATTAACTAAAATTAGCCCCCGATTTCCGAAAAAATTAGACTTATCCCTCTTGCGTTCGAAAAAACGTAGCCGACAAAATTTAATCCTCTTTCGAAATCGATCCAATTGGGCAATTCATGAGCAATTTTAGAGCAGGAAAACGTATCCTATGTCTGGAGTCTTTCGAGTAAACTATACTGGGTACTTTGGTCGGTTATGATTTGACCTAGTCGAGTTTATAAATAGATGGTCCACCTGAAACCCCTTCATAGCTCATGGCCATGTTCCGGAAGGATGCTATCCAGAACTCCGCCGGCCGGCCCAATAAAAAATATGAAGCCCAACCCAATCTCTCCCTGTTTCTACAATTTGCCGCCCAATTGCTTTCAGTCGAAAATCAGCCAAGTGACAAATAGCCCAACATTCCTTAGGAAACAAGCCCTAACACCATGAATCTGATTCTTGTTGTACCTTGTTGTGTGTGAGAATTCAATACCAACACCTACCCGATTTTGTACCCAAAAAAACACCTACCCAATCGGCCCGATTTGCACAACCTCTTATATGTTTGACTCGATAGGTTCGAAATCCAGCTTAAGCAAACATAACTCGTTAGTAGACTCGATAATTCAACATATATTTCACCTCATTTTATACAACGTGTGACTGTATTAATAAAACTATTTAAAACGTATGCGGTATAATTAAATGTAACTATTTAAAATGAGCAAAGTACAAACTTGTAAACTTTTAAAATAAGTTATTTCTAAGCTTAATTCGTTAATATGTTTTAGAATAAAAACTTTAATTTCAATTCAAAATAATTTTATCATATATACTATCTTAATAAACACAATATAAATTGATCACTAATTTAATTTCCACTCGAACTAAAATTTTCTAACTTAAATCCCACCGGATAACATCCAAAAATCATCAATTATACGACTGACCGACACACACTTCAATGCCCGGCGTCATTTCATTTCCCATAACGTACGCTTTCTATCACGTGGCCCACGTGCCACACCCTTCTAATAATAAAGTTCAGTTTCGCGCCTGGAACTGCAGAGCAGCAGCAGCCACAGTTAGCCTGCTCCACCGTTAAACGCCGCCGTATCATCCTCAGAGCCCACCCGCTAAACACAAAGAAGTAGTTAAAAAAATATTCCCGCCGAACCTTCCTTTGTTCCTCATCCGCACGCGCCCCCATTGAATCTGTTTCTCCCCACACGTTGACCCCAGTATCCCCGCCGGAGCGCGTGAGTTTTTATTACAAAAGCAATGGCTTTTTTATTCCTGAACCGGCTACAGTCGGAAGCTTAACCACTAACCAGGTGTGGAGTGGAGATTCAATCACGGGTCTTTCCGGTCTTTGTGACCAAATCGAAACAGTCATTTGTCCAACTGGTTGAAATAATTCAACTCGATTTGTACATTACCAACCAAATTTACACCCCTAGAATCCGGCAGGTATAGAGATTGGCTACTCGATCCGAGCAAAGTGGTGTATCGAGCCCTCAATCAAATAGTAAGTGAGCTCCAAGTATAGTTGCAGCTCGACTCGAGACTCAATCCGGTTTGAATAGCTAAGAAGGAAAATATTTAAAAAAAATTAAACTTGTGTTGCTATCACCGACACATACTAGAATATTAGTATTATCCAGCTGAAGTGCCATCTTTTTCTTGTTTGGTAGACGAGAAAATTAAGGAATGTTTAAGAAAGCGCTAACTTCATATTTTCAACTATTAAACATATTTTATACACACTTAAATTTCCCCAGCAACCAAACAGACCGTAAACCAACAAAATTAAAATAAAAACTAAAAATCACAAAAAAGAACATTAATTAAAATTTTGTAAATACGAAAGGAATGATGATTCCTTTTCCTGGATTCTCCCATCATATCCGATTCGCAAGATCTCGATTCAATTCAATCATCGCCGCCGTTTACAGAACCGGAACTCACCGCCGGGAGATGATTTCCCAACTCGGAAATGCGCTAGCGAGTCGACGGTACTCACCAGATTCTCCCTGCACAGAAACTCTTCGCTGTAGATCTTTTCCACCTCCCTCTGGATCTCGTGAACGAACACATTCGTCTTCTTCTTCGTCTTCCTGTGATTCTCCTTCCCGCCGGTTCTGGCCAGGACGGAGGCGGTGAAGATCGACGACATCCGTCCTGGAGAGTCGCCGGAGTAGCCTCTAGGGCCGTCCACAAGGACGACGTCCCAGTCAATGTCGTAGATGTGATTCGGCATGTCATTGATCGCTAGTCGACACTCGGAGAACAATAAATTCTGAACGGGACGGCAGTCGGAGGCCACCAGATCCGCGGCGGAGGAGAGCAGGATGGGCGATTCGCTTACTTTAGTAGAGAACTGGACGTCGTAGGCTTCGATTTCGGGGTGATTCTTCTCGAAATTGGAAACTAAGTACTCGCTCTCGTCGAGGAACACCGTACGGCCGCGGAAATTTAGGGATTTCCAGAGGAGAGTCTCGTGAGTGAGGCCGAAGACAAGGAGGTTGCAGGACGGAGAACAGGCGTCGAGCGCGGCTGAGATGGAGGAGAGCTCTGCGGCGGTCATGTGAGGGGCGGCGGCGGTGGAGTTGGCGGCGGCGTAATGGAGGAGGGCGGAGGTGATGGAGGAAGGGAGGGTGGTTGGGGAAGTGGTGGAGGAGGGGACGGTGGTGGTGGAGAAGAGAGTGAGGGTGAAGGCTAAGGTGAAGAAGGTGAGGATGAAGAAGATACGGTGGCGCGTGGGGGATGGAAGAGGTGGCGGAGGTGGTGGTTTGTGGTGGTGGAAGAGGATGAGCTTTGTGGCTGTGGCGGTGGTTTTCATAGTTTTTGGGTGGGGAGTTTGGAAATGAGAGGGGTTTTTTCTGGGGGTTTTATTTATTTCACTGAGGTTTGAGATTTTGAAATTTAATTTAATTAATATTTTAATTATTTTGGGATTTTTCTTTCTTTTCAAAAGTTTGAAATTGTCGGGGGCAGTGGAGTGGGAGGAATTTACGGAGGAGGTTAAGGAAGAATTCTGGTTGAAAAGGCAATCCCCGGCCGGTTCGGTCATAAGCCGGGTTGGTCAGGTCGAGTTAGGTATCAACATGTGACTAATATTTGATCCTTTATGGTTTATCATCATGACCATAATTTTAATACTAAATTTCGACCTGAAACATTATGAAAATGTGCATACAACATTGATTCTAGCTATACACTTGAGGTCGGTCTATCCACATTTTTCCAAAAGAAATTGTACACTCATGCTAGAAAAATAACTCTCATTCGAAAAAAATCAACTCAAATATAATAACAACCCCAAATTATTATTATAATTGAGATAGCATATTCTATAACACGAACTATATAAAGCTTTGGATTAAGAATAATAATTAAGAATTTAATTAAAATTAATAGTTTGTTGGTAGAGTTGTATGATCATACTCTCAAACTTAACAATTTACAACGTTCTTTTTAGGCGGAAGTAATTTTTTTTCTTTTCAAGTAAATGTGGTTTAACACATTAAGCCATTTATTCCAAAGAAATTTATGTGTTTGTGCTGATTTAGTAACCCAATCTTTCTTTAAACTGAGAGATAATATGAGTGAAAGCAATCACACCAAGATCTGAACAATCCTAAGGTCAAAAGAAGAGAGTTTGTTTTTCATACACCTGTTCATCAATTGTTATAAACTGTTACAATGTAAAACTTTTATTTTTTAATGAAAGAAATAAACTCAATTATATCCTATAATTGTACTCTGGTTCGACATATTGTAGATGATCATATAATGTGATGAACATGATGATCACTAATATCAGACTAGACATTTCAAACATCATAATCGTACCAATCTATGTTTAAATTAGTACTTTGAAATTCATAGGACATTATCTACTGAAACATATATAGTCATTATTAATTATATATCTTGTTAACAAACCATAATCATGAAGATAATGTTGTTATCCCTGGCCCTAGTACTGCATGTCTTCAAGCGGGGGATTGAATCTCCCCTCAACTATATGATTGCAGGAAAGTGATTAGTTTTAACACCACTAATAATCAAATGATTAGAGATTTCATACATCTACAACTCATATGAAAAGACCAATAAATTATAACCCTAAAGTTTGTAGGGTTGGGTTATTACAACCAGAAATATTTGTAGGATTAGTTATTACAATCACGGTATGTTTATGCTGAATAATAATAATATATCTACATACTTAACATCTATCATAATTTGTGGTTTTAGCATGCCCGTTTATAATTATAAACGAATGATGACAATGTCATGAAAGGTCTTCTTCCTCCACTCGTTGTTCAAGATGAGAAGTGTCAAACTTATACATTGACTAAATAATTAGACATTCTTGGACTTGTACATAATGATCTATCTGATTTACATGGCATTCCTACACAAGGAAGAAATAATTATGTTGTCACATTTATTGATGACTATTCTAAATTTTGCTATGTGTATTTGTTGCATATTAAAATTGAAGATTTTTGACACTTTGAGATTTACAAATCAGAAGTGGAGCTACAACAAGAGCAAAAAATTACAATTTTATGTATGAATCGAGATGGTGAATATTTAATTGTTAATGATGAGCATGACTCTATAATGAGCATGACTCTATAATTGTTAATAACACATGAGTGTTAACTAATTTGCCACCTGGTTGTAAAGCTTTGGATAGCAAAAGGATTTTCAAGAAGAAAATGAATGTCGATAGAACAGTCGACAAATTTAAAGTAAGATTGGTTATCCAAAATTTTAGACAAAAATATGAGATTGATTACTTTGATACATACGCACTTGTTGCTAGAATCTCCATTATTAGATTATTAATTGGGCTAGCCGCTACACATAATTTTGTGATCCATCAAATGGATTTTAAGAAGGCTTTTTTGAATGGAGATTTAGATGAAGAAGTCTACGTGGAACAATCTGAAGGATTTGTTGTACTTAGTCAAGAACATGAGGATTTGTTGTGCTTAGTCAAGTACGATAATAGCCCCAGATCATTATCATGATTAAGATTGCATGTCAAATAAAACATGAACCGTATAAAAGCTTTAAATTAAGAATAATTATAAGAAAATTCAATCAAAATAAAAGGTTTGTTGGTACTGTTGTGTGGTCATACTCTCAAACTCGATCAAGCACAACATCTTTCATTTTTGTTTTTTGAGTAGAGACAATATATGTAGTTTAACACGTTAAGCCATTCATTCTAAAGAAATTGTGTGTTTGTGTTGATTTAGTAACCCAATCTTTCTTTAAGTTGATAGATAATTGGAGTGAAAGCAATCACACCAAAATCTAGACTATAGTAGCAAATCCTCCCATCACACACTTGAAGAAAGGCAGACATGAACACTCCTCCCATCATACACTTGTTCGACAACTGCTATAAAAGTTTCAGTTTTGTTAAGGAAACAAACAAAGTGGCGTAATCCAAATTTTGTATCAATCATTAACGAAATGTTGCCTGAAAGCCGAAAGGACCATATGTATTTATCCAAGTTACATGTTTATCAACGAATAATGTACTCCTCTAATCATGCTCGAATTCGACACATTCCATATATACAACCATTGAGTGATGAACATGATGATCACTAATGGAGTAGACATTTCAAATCACACCTTGTTCAAGAGGGGGGTGAAGCTAAGGGAATGAACACAATGGGATTTCAACGTCACAATCTCATCAATACAAAAGACAATGCATTTAAATCGACGTCGGTTAGTCTTAATAAATATTAGAAGGGTGCGAGGTCATTGGAATAATAATACAAGAGTGAGTGACAAGGTTGCCACAAAAGATGCACCATTCCATTTTGGTGGGTATTATTGGATTCACATGAGCGGTTTTGAGTTGTTAAGAGGACCGGTTTTGTTAAAATTGATCTACATACACGATATACATGATTATATGTAAAATAAAATTTACGAAAAAAAATTATATATTGGGTATGTCGGTGATGAAAGTTTTATTATAATGACAGAATTACAACTCTCGTCTATTATAGAGGATTTTCAAAGACTGGAACATTCACATATGATTAAACAAAATGTATTTATAAAACTCAAAATACAGGCTCGACTAACCCGATTACTCTAACATGAAAACAACCCAAATCGCCAAATTTCAGCAAGATTCATGCTTTTACTTCTAGTGCTTGATACAACTTACTATGGGTGACCATCCAGAATCATGACCCAATTCTCTCTTCCCAATATAGAACTTTGATGTTATGTAACACTCACCTTGTACTACATAATATATCGTACCAATCATGTTTAGTACTTGGGGCAAGTTTGAAACTACTTAAGACATTATCTTCTCCAACATAATCATTGTTAATTGTCTTGTTAACAAACCATAATGATGGAGATAATGTTGCTTTCCCCCATATGTTCTCTTCAAGTGGGGAATTTCCCACAAAATTACAGGAAAGTGATTAGTTTTAACACCACTAATCACCCGCCTTCCCAAAAAATTTCAGATGTGGCAGGCACTTCATGTCAACAACTGTTGAGCCTGTACATTAGAACAACAACATTGACTCATTGTTTAAAAAAATTGACTTAAAAGTCAACCATTCGATCAAAAACCAAAAAAAACAACTTCATATTCTAATTAGAGAGCAATGTAGCTAATATCTAATTAAATTTAATGGTGCGGGCGCTCTCGTATTTGAGGTTATTTTTTCATGCATCCATATGAACAGAAAAACAAAAGCAAAATGATTAATCAATCTATCAAAAGACCAAAAAAATTAACCTAAAGGCATGGCTCATGAATGTCACCCCATCATGAAGCAAGCCTCCCAATAAAGTGCCTAATTTCAGTCAATCAAGAGAGCATGATGGATGGAAAGTGGTAACTTATCTTCTTTCTTTTTATGAATGATTTAGTGCTTTTCAAAGTATATGCTAAATGGGCCTTTTTTTTAATTGGAGTAAACCTCTTTGTTAACATCAAATAGAAGTATAACTAGAGTAAAAAAAGAATTTACTAATGATTTAAATTTGATGTGTTATATTTTCTTACAGCATGCTGACAAAATTAATCGAAAAAGAAGCCATCAATGATAATGTAGCTATGATGTTTAAGTGGAGATGTTTCAATAGTAGATTTATATGTATGGTGGTTTGGAGATTTCGTATTTGAATTCAGCATATCTCATAAAATAGATACAAATATTGTGTTTATTTTCTGTCTTTTATCTTATAAAAAGAAAGATGAAAATGTAAACTTTGCAAAACTTTTAGTACCAATGGAGTTAATTTCAAAACTACATAATCCAACCTAATTTAACTGATGAGAGTGTAACTATGCAAAACTAACGTTACCACCAGTCCACCACACCCGCCAAATGTAACTGATGAATGTCAGTGAATTTGTCTTGATTTATGAACAGAATTTGTCCTGAATTTCAACTGAATTTGTCCTCATTCGTGTAAATTACTGTAAACTCGAGAATTACGCGACTCACTCGTTAACTCAATTCCTGCTTCTCCGACTATAAAATCCGGACGGGTAAACTTCCCACCGTACTATTCTCTGATTTTAACTTCTCCGAGGACTGTAAAAAAAATCTTCTACGGCGAGACAAAACGACAACAGCTTTGCTCGTTTTCACCCTTCTCTACTACAGAAATGGATACCACCGACCCGAGCCGAAAGCTCCATATCATCTTCCTCCCGTTCATGACATACGGCCACATGATTCCGATGATCGACATCGCCAAGCTCTTCGCCGCTCAGGGAGTCAAATCCACCGTCGTCACCACTCCACTCAACGCCCACCTCTTCTCCAACCAAAAAAAAAACCTCCTCCGGCGTCGAAGTCCGGCTCATCCTGTTCCCCGCCGCGGTAGTTGGGCTGCCGAAGTAATCGGAGTCCGCCGACTTCATCTCCTCCAACGCAAAGGGCTGGGTCCGGATTTCGTCGCCAGATTCTTCCGCGCCATCGGCCTCCTCCGCGGGGCCATGGAGGAACTCATCGGCGCGACCCGACCTGACTGCCTCGTCGCCGACCTGAACTTCTCGTGGGCCGTCGAGTCCACGGTGCGGTTCGGAATCCCGGCAGTGTTCTTCCACGGGACGGGATACTTCCCGCCTGCGTGCTGGAGTGCATCCGGAACCACAAGCCGTACCAAAACGTCTCGTCGGATTCGGATCCGTTGGTGGTTCCAGGCCTGTCGGGTAGAATCGAGTTCACCCGGAACCAGCTGCAGGAGTCGGCGGTGAAGGAGAAAGCTGAAAGGGGCAGAGGAGCGGCGGATCTCGATTCCTGCCTGGAGTCGAAGAAGCCGAATTCGGTAATCTACATTTGCTTCGGGAGCATATCGAATTTTACCGACTCGCAGCTGGAAAGAGATCGCCAGAGCGATGGAATCCTGGGGTGGGAGCTATATCTGGGTGGTGAGGGAAGAACGTCGCCGGAGTGAGAATAAGAGGTATTATATTATTAATATATAGTTAATTCAGTGACTTTATTGTAATTAACAATAACATATCCGTTTTTTTCTCATAGACGAAGAAGAATGGTTGTCGTAAGGGTTTGAGGAGAGAATAGGTTCGAAGGGACTCATAATTAGAGGGTGGCCCTGCAATTTGTGATTCTTGACCATGTGGCGGTGGGAGGGTTCATGACGCATTGTGGGTGGAATTCGATGTTGGAAAAAATAACGGTTGAGAAATCGATGGTGACGTGGTCTGTAGTGGTAGAGTAGTTCTACAATGAAAAATTAATGACACAAGTGTTGAGGGTCGGATTCAGGGTTGGGCGAGGAAATGGGTGAGCGGGATCGGCGATGAGAAAGTGACGGCGGACGGGATTGAGATGGCGGTGAGGAAGGTGATGGATAATGAAGAAGGAGTGGCTATGAGGAGGAAGGCTAAGGAGCTTGGAAGAATGGCGAGGAGGGCGGTTGAGGACAGTGGATCTTCGAATTCTAGTTTGGTTCGTTTTATGAACAAATTGAGGCAAGGATGAGAAGCTAAGTGACCAACATTGTCAAAATATTGTTGTTCTCAAACAATGTTATGCTAAATGTTATCGATCCTCATTTAGAAATGTTCAAGGTTCAAAATGTTAAATGATGATCGAAACATATTGATATACCCGTCAAGTAATCATATCCAATATCCGTAATAAAATGCATATGAATATTAATGAATGAGGAGCCTTTATTCTAGGTTAGATAAATTAGAAAAAGAATTGAGCTCGTTCACGAGTTGGCTCATAAATTCTGTTTACTTATGTCACCCGTCTCAAGCACAACAACTCCTAATTGAAGTGTTGATTTTGTGAACTCTTTTTGCGTTACAACTCATTAATATATTTCAATCGTTTGTTTCGAAAAAATTTCATATGAATATGAGTTTTAGTTATTTTTCATATCTTTGTATATTCCATGCTATACAAAGTCTATGTTACGATTATATAACTCTTTTTAATCACATCTTCGCTCAAAACGACTTGTCGTCGGGCTTTCTCCTACACCTATATTAATATATATAGAGCTGGGGCTCCTTCCCGAACTTCAAAATTTCCCGGCTCCGTTCACAGCAACAGCTTCTCATCCTTCGTCGGCCGGTTGAGGACATCAGTAGCGGATTCAGGGGCCTCCCCAGGCGCCCGGACCCGTGTATTTTCAAACTTTAAAGTTCAATATTATATGTAATTTGCTTTATATTTTTGGTTTGTTGGCATTTTTAGTATATTTAAACTCTTATATAATTCGGTATAGTGTATTGAACCATCCTGAATTCGCCACGGCATTCGTCACCATCGAACCAATGGTAACTTAATTCGTTGCCGTTTGCTCACTCCTTTCGTGTAGTCTGTGGCGAAGCTGCACACATCGCAGAGATACAACAATACAATGCTCAAAGTGGAGGAAGCATTAGCGAGAGGTGATCAAGGGAGGATGGTCTTGCAAGATGATCCTGAGTAGCAACTGATAGTGGATTGCAATGCGTTGTCTGTAGACATAGAGAACGAGCTTACCATCATCCACAACTTCATCCGCGCCAAGTACCGGTCCAAGTTCCCCGAGCTGGAGTCTCTCGTGCGCGATCACATTGAATACGCTCGCGTGGTGAAGAGAATCGGGAACGAGATAGATATAATCCTCGTTGATCTCGAAGGTCTTTTGCCATCAATCACCATAATGGTCGTTTCAGTGACTGCATTGACAACAAGCGGTAAACCTCTCCCCCTTGACATTCTCGAAACGGTTATTGATGCTTGTGATCGGATTCTAACTCTGGATTCCGCAAAGAAGAAGGTTATCGATTTTGTGGAGAGCAGAATGGGACGCATCCCGAACTTGTCTACCATCGTCTGGAGTTCCGTGGCAGCAAAGCTCATTTGCATTGCCGGTGGTCTCACTGCTTTAGCCAACATGCCTTCTTCCAATGTTGAACTTCTCGGAGCCAAGAAGAAGAGTGCAACATCATCTCAATTTCGCTTTGGTTATATTGAGCAAACGGATGGCTGGCTTCGAAATCGACACTTGCAGCCTGAGTCGATGCTGAAAGTTCAAGTCCTTGTGGAAGCCATGGAAGAACTCTTCGAGAAGAGATTGTTAAGAAGATAGAGAAGTGGCAAGAGCTTCCACCTGCCAGGCACCCTAAACCACTTCCGGTACCAGATTCGGAGCCTAAGAAGAAGAGAGGTGGACAACGTCAAAGGAAGATGAAACAGAGGTAATTAATCAATCCTTCTGTTGGTTTTATCCTACTTTTATGAAGGGGTTGTCTTATTTCTTACTTTGAGTAACCTGTTATAATTCAGATATGCAGAGACGGACATGAGGAGGCTTGCCAACAGAATGCAGTTTGGGATCCCTGAAGAGAGCTCGCTAGGTAAATAATATAAAATTTCTCCTATTATCACTGTATTACAAGAACTGTTTTTTCTTATTATCCCAAATCTCAGTTGGATTTGTTCAGATGAGAGCTAGTCCCGTGAGGTGTCCTTTCGTGACTAGGGTGTGATCCTTGTTCATAGGTGACGGGCTAGGGGTAGGCTATGGAATGCTCGGTCAGGCAGGAAGCGGGAGGCTCCGAATTGTAGCGAGACAGAACAAACTTGCTGCTAAAGTAGCAAGAAGTAAGCTTGCAATCTCTGCATTATAACCAGTTATTTCCTGCAAAACATTATTCCTTATTCTGCACCATTCCGTAGCCTATCGTAAAGTATTTTGCTATATCATTCGTTGCTTCAGGTTCAAGGAGAAGCATTATGGCGGCAGCACCTCTGGTCTGGCTTCGAGTCTGGCATTCACACCTGTGAAGGTTTGTGATGAATGATGATTGAATCTTCATACAAGTCTCCTTTCTGGCAATGGCCGCTAATTAACTATTTCTCTGAATTGTTGTATTGAACAGGGGATTTTGCTGAGTAATCCACAAGCGTTTGCACACCAATTCGGAGGTGGAACTCGAAGTACCTACTTCTCAGAGACCGGTGCCTTTTCCAATGTTAAGAGGACCTGATCTTCGAGCTCCAGTTTGCTCCGACTTGTTGGCAAATTGAGTATTCAACAATGTAATATCAGGATAGACGAGGAATACAATTTAGTAGGTAGCTAATAATCTCGCCTAAGAGGAACCTTCATGTTTTTCAAAATCGTACGAAACAGATATTCGGTTTAACCGCTTAAATGGTTAGAAGAATATAGTTGAACTGTAATTATATTGAAACGGTACCAGTCCGTTTTCGCTAGTAGTTTATGATCAGACAGATCGAACCATCCGTAGCGTTATGATTTTGAAAACACTCATAATCAAGCTTTGGTTGGTAGGATGATTTTTACTGCAATCATCATGTTCGCATTCTAAAACGGCGCTGTAGTGAGATTACACTGAACACTGAAATCATCCATTTCATCGCCAAACTGTTGATGATCATTACAACCAACAAACTGTACAAAACAGCATCACATTTCCATTCTCTAGATTTACATAACTTTGTTCCTTTATTCTTTTCAGAAGTATACTGCTCTGCACATTGTCGAATCGATGTCGGTAGGGCAGTAAGGGCACTTGAACCTCTTCGTATGGTTCTTCGACATCTTACCGATCGACTGCTTACACAACACATGCCCGCACGACATCAGCATCGGAGGATTCCCCTCTGTTGACTGCTCCTTCAACACCGGACACACAAATACAGAATGAAACTGCATCGCACCGTCCAGCTCGACCGGAACAGGCAACTCCTCCATCGTCTGCCACTTCTTCGTCGCAGCCATCACGGTCACGAACTTCAACAGAGTCGGCAGCCCTTGGATCCCCGCTGATATCGATACCGACAACGGACTTTGAAGGCTGCAACAGAATTGCCTGGTGAGCTCCGAGGAGACCAAGGTCCAATTCGTTGGGGATAGTAGTTCGGAGTATGGAGATCGGTCTAGTTTACCGGACCAGAGGAGACATGCCATGGTCTTTTGGAGTTCCGCGAAATGGCTGCTGGCAAATGGCGTGATGTTGGTCTTGGCATAGTCGAGAGCTTCTTTTCTGCTCCGGTTTTGTAGTATTTCCACAAACTGTAGCTGGTGAAGCTTGAGTTGAAGGTCCGAAGAATTACCGTTCTGTTTGACCCAAGCTAGTGCAGGAGCCAAGTCCCGAATCTTGACAGCTTCGAGAATTGTGTACATCTCGTGGAATAGGGCTCTCGTTGCGAGAGCAGAATTGGGGGGTTGTTCATTGGCTGAGTTGATGAAGTGATCCCCGATTTCGAACAGGCCTTCTCGGTAGAAATGGCTTGCAACGATCTGGTTTAAAGTGCCGGTGTCGAATTCGATGTTGTCTCTGTATGCCTTGAATATGTCTGGGATGAAGGATCTGTCAAGCTGCTTGGCGTACTTGTTCAAGGCTATGCTCAGTTCTTTATCTTTGCTTTCCAGTTGACCGAGGGGGCCGATTTCCTGCAGCTTTTTCTTGAGTTTGATCAGCACCGTTTTGCAGCCGGATCCGGAGGAGCTAAGGGTGGTTTCGGATTGGATAGTTCTGATTGCTGTTTCGATTTCTTGCACAACCTGGTCGAGTACTTCCTGAGTATCGGAGCTGGATCGCTTTTGCTTCTTCGCAACACGATCGAATGCATCCTTGACAGGATTCAGATCCATCTTTCCGAGTTCTCTAACCCTGAAAATATGAAGCTTCAACGCTAAATCCTGCACCAGAATCAATATATGATCAACTTCACCTTAACCTTAACCCAAGATAGTCAGTCTTTTGCTACATGAGAAACAAAATCCTGAGAATTTTAAGGCCGCAACCTCTAGAATCGGCAGCCAAAGAAAACGTTACGATCAAACAGGCAGAATCATTTAGGTTCAATCAAACTAAGAAGCCTAGAGTGGTACCAAACATTACAGAGAAAGGATACACTATTCCCTACCATGACGACGACTTGTAATCCAATAAAAATCATCAACAAGCAGAACACTTCCCTACACTATTGATTGACTTTTGAATCACAACGCATTAGTGTAAGCTGGCCATGAATGAGACATCCGATTCTAACCGAAAATACATTCTGAATCTTACAGAGTCTACTCTCAATTGTACGTTACAGAATTGACTCGTTACATTTCGCAATTAATAAAACGGCGATAAAAGCTCTAGGGATCTAAAATCAGCAATCAAAACTTCGAAACGATCTACAGACATGCTTTCAAACAGCAAGTGAGCGAACGGCAGTACCTTGCTATTTTCTATAACCAAACCATTGACTGATCAAACAGAGGGCATTGTGTGAATTGCCGAGCACTATATCATAGCATCGTAATTCGTACACAATATTCAAGCATTCAACGGAAGTTCTCACACTTAACCTCGAAATCAAGCATCCAATGGAAGGCAATAGTTTCCAATTTCGATTCCGTGAGTATTTCACGAAGCAAAAAGGAATCAATCCGTCAAAAAGCTGAGATTACTGATTAAAAAGAACAGCAAAAAAACCGAAAGAACAGACCAGTAGCAGAGTTGAGATTCAGACCGACGAATTATATGACGATTCGTTAACCAATCTCGGAAACGGAGAGAAGAAATAACAAAAACAATGAAGAGGCTCGACACACTGGCGGTTGATGTACGAAGAAATTACCAGAAGAGAAGGAGACCTCGGCGAAGGAACAAGAGAAGTTCCGATTATCGGAGACGCCGGCGGAGGAACAATTATTTTGATAGAAAATTATTTTCTTTCATCGCATTTATTTTTATCGTTTAGTCATAATCTTTTTCGTGTCAGGGACGAAAAGGATAACGTGCTTCTTATGTGCAAGATGACCCAACCCGGGAAAAAGTCCAGGTCCAGTTCCCGCAAGCGGGGAAATGGGTCATATTTCCGGCCTTGTTTCCTTGTGTGGTCGACCTCATTGAGGCCCATTTCTTGTTTATTGGATCTTGGGCCTTAACCTATTGCCCTCTCGACCCCCGATTTTTCAGCCATATTCTCAGTGAAGTTGATGAACCCAGACGTTAGCAAGCAGTTCGGTGGTCGGCTTGAGAAAAATTTGAACGAAATTTGTAATTTGGTACGGTAATAAACGAGCTGAACTCGAGAGTCAGCTCAACTAAGGTTTGAAAGTTTATTCAAGTTTGGCTCGACTAATACTTGGCTTATTTGTTTTAGAGGTTTTAATGGTGATTTATATTCTTTAATGATTAATTACTCAATTATATTATACGAGTTGGATACTTGAGTCTATTTTAAAATATTATAATTCTTTTAAAAATTTATTAGAGTTGAACTTGAAATTTAATTTAATTTCATGTTGTTAAGAAAAACAAACGAACCAAGTCAAGTTGAAGTTCGTTAAGGTCTCTAAACGCACCGAAATTTATCAAATTCGAGCTAACTATTATATTTTCGAGTTGGAACACCCATTACAAACCAATGAGCCGAGTTCGAGCTAGCTCGGCTCGGCTTCGGCTTCCACTTGTAAGGAGCCCTAGTTCGGACCTTAAAAAACGTACGGCTGGTCCATATTCGGAGGGATTCTCGCCTACCAGGTGTTCGCTAGAATATCCCTGTGAAAACCAAAAAAGAAACTAAACCATCTAATCCTTCGTGACAATGATCTCGCCAGCCATGGCGATTCAAGGCGGCAAAGAGTCCGGAGCTCAACTGAATGCGCAAACTCTACAAATACTAAAAGACTTCTTGACGAGGTAAGAATTCTAACCGGCTTTCTTCGGAGTTCCTTTTAAAGAAGATTCTTCTCTGAATGCTTGCTATTGGTCTAGGGTAGCGAAGCTGGAGGATCTCGTAGCTTCCGCAAGCCGGTTTCTCGGCGGGTTTCATCAATCACTTGGTGAGTGCCGACTCTAATTTTTGTTATCTCCATGGCTGCTAGCTAGCTAGTGTCTAAAGCTTGTAAGTGCAGAGTTTCTCAGGCGACCTCCGGTAGACATGGAGTCGAAGCTGCTGAGTAAGATCATCGCTGCAAATGAGACGAAGAGGATGAAATCGTACATTGAATTAGGCTGCAGCAACGGCTTTGACAGAGTGCAGTACACCAGCCAGTGTAAGGTTTTAGTCTTTAAGGTTTCCTCTAATGAGTGTTCCCCTTGATTGAATCGTTTGAATCTCTGAGGCTATTTGTTTTAAATTTTGGACGCAGAAGTAAGAAGTTGTCATCTCGGTTTGCTTGAGCATGTAACCAAAGGTTAGTTTTGCATTGTTTGTCTCTGTGCTGAGCCATTGTTGGCTGGAATGTGATTGAACAATTAGGCTTCTCGTTTAGCTTATGCTGTTGTAAGCATCAAATCTATGGACGAAACAGCTGTATTGTTGCTTCTGTGCGCTTGGTGTTCATTTCGAGTGTCTCAATTCGTTGTGAGATTAATCGTGTAACATTGATTTGCAATGTATGCTTTCCCTTTACTTGTTTTGAAAGTGCACAGCTAAACCATGTAAGCTACTGCTGGTGGTGGTGCAGCCAAATCAATACTTAACGAGCTTGAGCAGCTCATGGAGGATATGGCCGTTACAATTCGAGATTCTAATTGGCCGTCAACATCTTTCCAAGTGGAAGATCTTTGTGAGCAACTGGAGCAGCAAGATTTATGTCAGGTGAGAGGAACACTTTTGTTCTGTTGTTTTCATAGTCTTAACAATGAGAACTGAACGATTCGAACTGAGCACAAGATTTGTAGCCTGGCTGGTACCGAAAAGATTACTGAATCGTCCTCTTGCTCGGATATGATCTTTGTTTTCAACAGGGCGAGCAAGAACGTGCGGCAGCGGCACTGCTCATTGCTTCGTCCCTTGGTGTCATTTACAGCATGCTGAAGCAGGATTATGTAATGCAGGTTCGAGACTGATGAAAACTGTTACAATGTACCATTAAATCTGTAACAATGTTGTTTCTGGTACATAATCGAACACAAGCTATCTATCGGTCGTTGTAACTTGTGAGTAACGCTATCGCTGCAGGAGAAGATTGTCGAATCGTTGAGTCTGAAATCGACAGCAGGGGAATTGGGGAGCTATTCGTTGATGTGGTCGCTTCGGCCTTACGTTGACGACGATATCATGCAACAATCCTGGAGATTGATCAACTAGATGATGCAGGAAAAGTCGGACTAGTACAAAGCAGGTCAAGATGAATATTAGAGATCAACTGTTTCTTTTAGTGACTGGAAGGCCTATTTGATGGACAATTTGTATGAACAGTGGCTAGGAAGTGTATGTTCTTTACTGGTTCAATTAAGTTAGCCGGGTTGAATTCGAGCAAGTTAACAAAACATGAGACTTGATCTACTAGGGGTGAGCATCGGGTCAGCCCCCTAACCCATCCATCACAACCTAAACCAATTGAAATGGGTGAGTTTTGTAGGTGGGTGTGGATTGGCTATATTTTTTCAAACCACTCAAAAGTGGTTGGTTGGTTTGGGTGACAGATGAACCACCAAACCCACCCATCGCAATTAAATCCTTGTTGTTCATATGATTAATGACTATACTTTTTGGTCATTCTCTTAGAATATCCTTACTTCTTTTATTAGCTCGTACAAAAGTTTGTATTATTTAGTTCTACATGATATCTACGTAACTTACGTAAATAGACGTTAATCATCATCTATTCAAATCCACTTACCACCCGCACCCACCCACATTTAAAAAGCGGATGGGTGTGGATGATGGAAACAATGACCCCATCATGTTGATGGATGAGTTGGTTTTGACATCTAAACCCACATAGCAACTTCAATTCACCTCCAAATATTTTTCATTTTAACAAACAATTCAAATCAATTTTATATATCAAAATTCGCCAAATAACCACTATAATTTCAATTAAACCACATTAAAATCATTAATTTTTTGTCCATTCAAACTCGTTCAAATTTGGAAATCAAAAAAGGGAAAATGTGTGGATAAGCAAAGGAGTTGAACTAGCCGATTTCCTTGCAGGTGAATTTTGATTAGTAATTACCATTAAACATTTTTTGTCTCTATACATATATAGCAGAGAGTTACAGTTTTGATGATGAAGATGACTCTTCCGTGACGGTAATTGTATGCTGGTCGTTAAAAAGAAATGCCAACTAATAGGAGAAGCTGCAAGTTCGTCACTATTATTCTAGTGGTTTGTTTCACCGCCTTGATGCATATTCTACTGTTCACCGCTCAAAATGCCGTCGCATCGTCACCAAATCCGGGTGCAGCACCGTCGCCGGGTGAAGCAACTTTGCACACAGAGAGTGAGTCCTCTCGTCTTTTCTTATTTATTTATTTATTTTATGTAGTTGATTCGGGTGGACAATAGAGGTTTTAGATTTATATCGGGTCCATCGCGCTGATAGAGCATTTCTAATTCGAAACCGTTCTAAAGCCTAAAAAATTATGTCGAATTATTTTTGATGTCATCTCCCTTCGTCGTCTACTTTTTTAAAGATATTAAAAAAACATGCAAACAACTTAAAATGGCTCCAGAAAGGCCAAGAACAGGAAAACAAACAAATAATGATACATCACAACAAATCGTGATGAAAATATGAGAGAAATGTAGTATAACATGGGACTGAAAATATTAATTATCAGTTACACCAGTTCTCTTCAACCATTGTCCAATAGGAGGACAATAGAGGTTTTGTGCTTGTTATCGACAGGTCCCAAAATGATCACATGGTCTAGTTTTGTGTGAATTTTTCGCAAATCAAGTGTTGAAATTAGGTAGTGAGTTTACGAATGATATAAGATTAAAAAAATGGACAATGGACAAAAGAGTAAGTATAAATGATATGTGTACTTCTGAATTTATGACAGTCTTTTCCTAACACAGTGAGCATGGACAATAATTATAGACTGGCATTCCGTACTGTGGCTTCATCCTGTAATTTGGTGCAATTGCTGAAATCATTACCTTTATTTTGAGGTGATTTATTGAGATCTTGACACGTATGTATGTAGACAAAGCCCTAACCACAATGGACTAAGTCTTGACATGCGTGAGTCGATGCCCGACAGGCCTACCACGTTGTTTTTCGATTAGTTTCAATATCGAGAAGCTCAAAGAGATGTTGAAGAAATTTGTGTGTGTGTGTGTACAGTTGTAGCTCGAGGAAGCAACTCAGAGAGAGGCAAACATGGACTTATGCACAGAGAGGAAGATCGAGAGGATGAAAATGACGATTAGATTTTAAAATTTTAATTAAAGAAATTTGTATTGTCGTTTTCGAACAACTTCCAGCAACCAGGCAGAACTTAAGGTGCGTTTGCTTGGTACACACGTAAACTGTTTGCCAAGGCAATGAACGAAAACCGAAACTAACTCTATACTTGCATTACAATGTTCCCATTTGCACTTCACTCGATGCACTATAACTATATATACTAACCAATCACGGTTCGAGCTCTGACGAGACTACCTTGCAGTCTCGCGCTTTATCTGCAGCGCAGCTCTGACCACGGTTCCTCGTGTAATGAGTCCAACCTTCGGAAATGCGAGATTAGAGACGGATCAAAAACTTGGAAAACGAATTGAGTGGATAATGACTTGCGAGGAAACAGTTTCCGAGACACGGGAATTCTTACCAGCTTGCCATCGGCATCAACCACAGGTAGCCGACGATACTTCGTTTCCAGCAGCAGCCTAAGAAATTTCACATTCAGCATCAATTTACGTTGCAGTTCTAAGTTCTCATATGGCATGGAACGGTACAAACAGATCGATGTAATCAAATGTAGAACGGTTGATATTACCTGGCGGCATCTTCTAGATTTGTGTTTTCGCGAACAGTGAGGGGATTAGGAGTCATCAGATCACCAACGACTTTACCATGGTTCTTCCCTACCAGCTTCTGGATCTCGTTAAACGCCTGCAATTGTTTCGTTTAGGGATTAGAATGGACATATTCATGCTATGAACTCATTCTAACAGAAGAAGATATGTAGCAGAATCTGCACATTCGTACTTTCCAAGTGCTATCGACATCGGGGAACAAGTTGCTGTCATTGTCATTGCCACCTACCAGTAGAATTCAAAGAGATTTAGCAGTTAATTTCTGAAGAGAACAGTAACAGAAAAGGCTAGCTTATCTTATCAATGGATATTAACATTTTTCTTGCTGCGAATATGTGCTGAAAAGATCGTGTTATTACCTGAGATGGTGTCGAGTGCTAACAGGTCATAATCAGAAACAACACCAACCTGCATCATAAGATACAGTAAGAGTGACCTTACAGTTCCGAAGAGCCGAAATCGCTTGTTTAACCAGAAGACATTACATACAACCAATGAAAGTCTACCAATAAAAAGGCCTGACTCTCATGTTACAGAAAAACCTTCAAGATTACCAAGAACCATGCTTTTTTGCAAACACACAAAGATCCAACCATGTAAAACATGTCGAATTCTAATCAGGTTTCGAAACCATGATGATCTGGTCTATAAGAATGAACTCAATAAGCACTTGAACAACAAATGATCTCACTGCTATAAGAATGAACTGCAGAAGGGTTTACCAAATTCCATTGATCATCAATCACAGGGAAGCCTGTAACTCTCTTCTCCACAATAACCTCCAATGCTGCAAACAAGAAAGGGCATTACCAATCAAACATGGGGGGGGGGGGGAATTTAGAGTACTAATGATTATACAGTACAACTCGTAGGGATTTATAACAATTTCGTGATATCTCAAACGCCTAAACAAGAAGACAATTATACTAGGTGAAATGCGTAGTGCAATAAGAAGCACAAATTACAACTGGTCTCGCAAGTTTGGCTTGATCGGAAACCTTTGGCAACGGGAATTTAGATCATCAAACTAAAACGAACCTTATCTTCAAAATCGACCATGCAACAAAATATAAACGAAATAAATTGAAAGAGAAACGACACGAACGATTTTACGTGAAAAACACATAGAGGAAAAATCACCAACGCACGAGAACAGCAACAAAAACTCCACTGATCACAGAGTACCACTGCTAGGAATTTACAATGACAATTATACTCGGTGAAACTCGTAGTACAACAAAAAGTAAAAAGTTCGAAACTTTTGAACGAAACCTTACCTTCATCAACGCTAGTGGAAGGCTTAACAACGAACAAACCATCCTTCCTGGTCATGAAATCCCCCACTTTATACGTCCCATTTCTCGCCTATACGATCAAAAACCAAACCCTCCACACATTCAAAACCAAAGGACAACCCAATTGAAAAGCGGGAAGACAAGTTTCAAATCACCCACCGGAGCAGAGTTGGTCAGAGAACCAAAGGCGACGACGACACGTGGCAGCTGCCGATAAGAAAAGCTGAGACAGCGGAGCGGCGGCGGAGGAGGAGGGCGGCATGAGGAGTTGAGGGTAAAGGCGGAAGGGAGCAGAGAAAGGAGTGGAGAAGGAGAATGATTAATAATAACTGAAGTGAAACAAGTAGAAGAAGCCGCCATGCTCAAGGATTCGATCCAGAAAAAGGGTGAGGGGAAATTATTAAAAAAAACTGGTCTGACAATAGAGAGAAAGAAGATAGAGAGGGGTTAACAAGTGGAATTTGGGGGAATAAAGAAATGGGGGAAGTTAGATTCGTAGAGGATGGGAGGAAAAATCCTACTTGAATGAGAAAAGCCGAATTGTGGTCGGTAGATGGAAAACGTGAAGAGACTGGAGCTTTTTTTGCTCTTGCAGCTCGTGAGTTGGATGCTAGTTGGCCATTTTTAGGTGGCCGATGTGCCGACGGAAATGGAGGTCTGGATTGGACCTACCTTCACCAACCAATTCCCACCATGCCCCCACCATGCCCTCCATTTTAGTAGAGTGTCATCTTCGTATTATTGATGCTCACAATAGATGTACATATTACAATATGTATGTTTGAACCAAAACAGAGTTGTGTTTCAAATATATGACCAGAGTAAAGGGAAATAATCGATGAGCAAACTCATCAACAACTTTATTTATTTCCTTTGTAATACCAACTACACGAAAAAAGAGGTTAATTACGCAAAAAAGGAACGACAAAAAGCAAACATATCTTTAAAGTTTGTAGCATCATAAACTCCATGTCTCTTTGCTTCCATCACCTCTGACGAACTCACTACGAGAACGACATCTAAATGGGCCACTTGGAGCAACCCAATTAATGGCATCCGGAAACGTCGGAGTTTACCTTCCCAAACCTTAGAGACATAAGATATGTTGTCGATTGAAACGCCTTAAAATAGATGAACAGTCCAACATGATCTCTAAAAATCATGTCACGACCGCAAAGACGCTCAAACGATCTGAAACCGGCATCCATATTGCATTTAAACGATATAAACATAGGTTGTGTCACTTGATGCAACCAACAACTTTCAATAATGTTGGAAGTTTGCACCGCCTGTTGTATGTGGACAGTCTCAATTCATATTATGCCTCATTTTTGTAATCATGATTCATATGAAGTGGTCATTTGCTTGAGATCCTTGAATTCGTTAATTAAATAAAGTCAAATATTAATCCCAACTCGTATAAAATGGAATTCGAAATATTTAGAGTCGGGCAGATTCCTCGGCTGTAAGAAATAATCATACATTATCAAACTTGTGGACGATGAGATAGTTAAAGTTGACACTTTGGACCCAATGAAAAGTATGCACACCACTCCCATTTTGCTTAGGTCAAATGTTCATGGGGGCAACGTGGGCTCGAGGGGACTCATTGGACCATCAACTCAAATAGGCCCAATAACAATGAAATCCTTTGTTGCTAACTTATGGCGCTCCATTTGGGCCCGAACTATCCACCCAAAACTTCGATTCTTTATGTGGAAGTTCCTCCATCCTTTTATGTTATTTATGTGCCAGACTTCTTGAGCATCTCTTTGTTAATTTCTTCGTCAAATGAGAATCTTTCATCTATCCTTTCCTCCTCCTCCCCAACTCTCTCCCCTCCAACTTCACTCCAATATAAGGTTAATGTAGATGATTTTGTTTCTTGATATTTTAGTGATGCTTTCGAGTAGGTTCAAAATATAATCTTTTATGTGGTTGATATTTCATATTTAATGGTAGTATTATTGACCCTAAATTAGTGGTCTTTAATGTACGTTGAAGAGATGACTTCTTAATCAATGGCGACACTATTGACATATTCTTCATATGCTATTATCCTTTGTTGAGATCCACCTTTAAATAATTTACCATTCATTATATATTAACAAAATAAATCATTCAATAACACGTCTACCTCTTAAATGTCACTATAATCATCACTTCTATGATATCTAGATTTTAATGCTTTATAAAGAACAAGCATGCAATATACATTTCAGCCGTTATGTTAATTAATGCTTTGAATTATTCACCGAGTCCTGCAAAACTCAGTAGAATAGCTGTCCAAATTAACCGCATTTTGTAAAGGAAAAAAGAATAAACAAAATTCCGTAACGGTTAAACTTAAAATTTTACTTTTTTACTTACTTCCCTAATTTGTCCGCGAAATCCGAAACAAAAAAAAAACCAACTGGAGCTACGCGCCTTGAATTCACGTGTCTCTCAAACAATAACCCCACCCCAGCGGGCCCTTCATCAATCGTTCCCACCAAATCCAACGGCCAGGATCTCTCCTCTGCCGTCATATTAGGGTTTTTTATCTCTTTCTTTTTAGTTGCCTCCAAGCCCTTTGAAGAAGCACTTCTTCTCTCTCTTTCTTTTCTCCCAAATTCCGTTTCCTCATTACTCTCCGTTTCCCTCGGTCTCTTCATCCGCCGCCGGCGCCGCTCCTCCATCGGCGGCCAACCAACCATCTTCCCTCTCCTCCTCCCCTCTATCCATTAAACCACAAAAATCAAAATTCTGAGTAGCGGAAAACTATTTATCGTTTTTATCTCCTTCCGAGTAATTTCGTCAAACAGTTCGTGTGCGTTTATTTTTCTTCTTCTATCTATCTGCTAGGGTTTCAGTTTGCAGTCGTCGGAATAAAGAGAGGAGAGGGAAGACTAAAAAAACGCCCAAAAAATCAAGAGTGTGTGTGTTTAGTTTGAACTCCCCCCGAGAAGAAAGAAGAGATGGCTCAGGTTCAAGCGCAAGGTGTGGTGAACGGCGGTGCTGCCGCGGCTGCGGCTGCAGCCAACAACAACAACAACAATAACAACAACCTGCATTTCACGACGACTTCGCTCTACGTCGGCGATCTGGATTTTAATGTCACCGAGGCGCAGTTGTACGATCTGTTCAGTCAGGTTGGGCAGATTGTTTCGATTCGTGTTTGCAGGGACTTGAGCAGCAGGAGGTCTCTGGGCTATGCTTATGTCAACTTCACCAATGGTCAAGATGGTGAGCCCTCTTCTGATTGCTTAGTCTCCTGTATGTTTCGATTTTGATTGGAGTTACGGAGTGATTCTCGTAAATGCCGCCTGCCTATCTGTTGTTTACCCGTTGATGGTGTCTTTCATGTCGCAAAGGGACATTGTGAGTATATGATTGGTATTGAGATTCCACTTAGTTCTGTTGGAGTATAACTGTTTGGATAACCCTGTTCGTACTAGTGATTGTTTCATCATGTGGAGGGTTTCAGTT
This sequence comes from Linum usitatissimum, assembly GCA_030674075.2. Lineage (NCBI taxonomy): Eukaryota > Viridiplantae > Streptophyta > Magnoliopsida > Malpighiales > Linaceae > Linum > Linum usitatissimum. The sequence continues at coordinate 5,354,430 of JAUJYP020000155.1, read as the reverse complement.
TTTCTGTAGTTGTCTTTTGAAAGGAACATTCTTTTTCTCTATGAATAATTAGTTATTGGATTCCTTGATTGTTTTAAGGTTTTGGGGAAACCAGTTTAACAATCTTCGTGTTAGTATTGATTTCTCTCTAAAGCGAACATTCTTTTCTCCATGAACACTTGTATTTGGATTCCTTGACTTTGTTTCGTTTAAAAATACAGGCCATGTTTATCCGTGTTGCGATTTATTGTGCTTTGTTTCTGTACTTGTTAGTGAATGGTGTATTTCGTTCTTGATGTGAACAAGTTCTAGAATGGCTCGTGTTTGCTGCAAGTATTCATGGTTGTCTGCTGCATTTGTTGAGTTTCAAAGAGATTTTATTAAGAAGGGAGCGAAATTATGGATCCAGTGGTCTAACATGGTACGGTTTTGCATTGGAAATGCTTGTTTCTCAGTAGAGCTTCAAACTTGCGATTGCCTAACCTTTGTAATCAGTTATTGTGTCGCTAACAGATGTTTTCAAGAAAGTTAAATGCAGTGTAGTTTGTATTGTGTTTCTTGAGTCTGTTGCTCCTGTCTCCTTTTTCTCCGACATATCAGTTACAACATTGGTCACAATTGTAGGCGTGTTTGTAATACATAAGTTCTGGCATCTTCCTATCTTATGCGGCAGGACAATTTAGAATTATCTTTCTACTACAGAAGCATGGTAATGCATTTGTCACTCACACTTAGTCTTTCTGATACAGCTGCCAGGGCTTTGGACATGCTCAATTTCACTCCGATCAATGGGAGACCTGTTAGAATAATGTATTCCCACCGTGATCCTAGCATACGCAGAAGTGGTGCTGGAAATATATTTATTAAGGTAAAATAAAAGAAACTGTTTTATTTTCCTTTGCTGTTGCTATGAAGTTTGCTGTCCTGATCATCTTTGTTGTCCGTGACACTACAAACATCCTCCCATCACAGAATTTGGACAAGGCCATTGACCACAAAGCATTGCATGAAACATTTTCGGCCTTTGGGAACATTCTCTCCTGCAAGGTGGCCACTGATCCTACTGGCCAGTCAAAAGGTTATGGATTTGTTCAGTATGATACTGATGAAGCTGCTCAGATGGCCATTGAGAAACTGAATGGCATGCTGATAAATGACAAGCAAGTTTACGTTGGGCCTTTCCTCCGCAAGCAGGAAAGAGACTCTGCAAATGAGAAGACAAAGTTCAACAATGTCTATGTGAAGAACCTTGGCGATGCTACAACTGATGATGAGTTGAAGAAGGTTTTTGGTGAGTTTGGACCGATCACCAGTGCTGTGGTTATGAGGGATGGAGATGGAAAATCCAAATGCTTTGGTTTTGTAAACTTTGAGAATGTTGATGATGCTGCTAGAGCTGTTGAGGCTCTTAACGGGAAGAAAATTGATGACAAGGAGTGGTATGTCGGCAAAGCTCAGAAAAAATCAGAGAGGGAAAATGAATTGAAACAAAAATTTGAGCAGACAATGAAAGAGGCTGCTGATAAGTTTCAAGGTGCTAACTTGTACATTAAAAACCTAGATGATAGCATAGTTGATGAAAAGCTGAAGGAATTGTTCTCCCCCTTTGGTACAATAACATCATGCAAGGTATAACTGTGATATCTGTTTTGATTCCTTAATTCCCAGTAGAGTTTTATTGCTTAGCTAAAAGATGCTCTACCTATGTACAGGTCATGCGAGATCCTAGTGGTGTAAGCAGAGGCTCAGGATTTGTTGCATTCTCCACTCCCGAAGAAGCCAACAGAGCTGTAAGGCCCAATGCATTCTCCATCTCTACTTAGTTCAGTAGTTAATGCAAGCTAATTCATTGCTTTTTTTCGATAGCTTTCGGAGATGAATGGCAAGATGATTGTCAGCAAACCATTGTATGTTGCTCTTGCCCAGAGGAAGGAAGATCGAAGAGCCAGGCTGCAGGTAATATGGTGCCAGACATATTCACATGGTTACCATTAAGTTTGCAAATGTTTATAATTCTTTTTTCTGCACAGGCTCAATTTTCTCTGTTGCGACCAGTAGCAATGCCGCCCTCTGTTGCACCTCGCATGCCGATGTATCCCCCTGGGGGACCAGGAATGGGACAGCAAATTTTCTATGGTCAAGCCCCACCTGCTATGATGCCTCCTCAGGTATAACTCGTTTCTCCTCAGCGCCAATTCCTTTCTTGCTGACTGATTTCATTAACTCTCGACTCATCTATGTTACTTTCAACTTCCGTGCCAGCCTGGATACGGGTATCAGCAGCAACTTGTGCCTGGAATGCGCCCAGGTGGTGGCCCTATGCCGAATTACTTTGTTCCGATGGTTCCTCCGGGTCAGCAAGGCCAGCGCCCCGGTGGTGGTCGTCGAGCAGGAGCTGGTCAGCAGTCCCAGCAACAAGTTCCGCTCATGCAGCAGCAGCAGGTTTGTACTGCCACTGCCTTCATATAAAACGTTACAAATGAATTTCAATATCTAATTGGGGTATGATTTTGTTACAGATGCTTCCAAGGGGCCGGGTGTATCGCTATCCACCAGGCCGTGGAGGCATGCCTGAAGTTCCCATGGGTGGTGCTGCTGGACCTGGAGGAATGCTTTCTGTTCCCTATGACATGGCTGGTGGTATGCCGATGCGTGGCGATGCAGGACTCTCTCAGCCGATCCCGATTGGTGCTTTGGCTACTGCCCTTGCCAATGCAACTCCTGAAGAACAGAGGACGGTAAGCATTGCAATTTGCATCCAACTGTTTCCATCGTGATTTTCGAGTCTCTTGCGATCTTATTTGTTCTTCTTGGACTGTTAGATGCTTGGAGAGAACCTGTATCCGCTGGTGGAGCAGCTGGAGCCGGAAGCTGCAGCTAAGGTGACGGGAATGCTCCTGGAGATGGACCAGACCGAAGTGCTGCACTTGCTCGAGTCACCTGAGGCATTGAAGGCTAAGGTTGCAGAGGCCATGGATGTGCTGAGGAGCGTGCAGCAGCATCAGGCGAGCGGCGCAGCTGAACAGCTGTCGTCCCTGTCGTTGGAATGAATGACAATCTCTTGTTATGTGGTGTGGTCTGGAGAATGTTGGTATGGTTTGAAGACAGAAAATTCTGAAGGTTCTGTGTGTGTTATTTTGTAGACTGGGATGTTCTGTTTGGCTTTTTTTAGCTTTAGGAAGAGATTGTTTTCTTCTTCTTCTTTGTTAGTTCGTGTTGATGACTTGTCTCTCTTTGAATAGTGTCTCTCAATGCTATTGGTTATCTGGATATTTTATGCGCTGCTTCTCTTTGCTTTTGGTTCGAAATGATTTAACAATGAGTTGATGATCATGATATATGAGACCAGTCAGTTCGACTGGTGATGTATCGATCATGAAAATCGTTTGCGGTGTTGGGTTATGACTTACGAAGCCTTGGTTGAACCTGATTTGATCCACGTTTTATTGTTTAATCACGATTCTGTGACTGTATTACTAAACCAGGGAGCATTTCAATAACCGATTCAATACATTGCTCGGTTCTGGGCTACTTTCGATATGGAAGTCCGAGTAATCAAGTTTGTGCATCAGGATTGCCTCCTCCAGTGGCTTAATCACAGCAATGCTCATCATTGTCTGCAAACATGCGTTTTCTTATGCTGAAAATGCTCCAGCAAGGCTTCCATTCCAGGAGTTCATAGTGCAGTTAAATGTGCTATCTCGAGAGATTGCTAAAGACTCCGCTATGCATTTCGAACATGCATGAAACACAGACCTTCTATCGTGCTAACGAGCCAGAAGCTGATGATCTAGGGCTGCGATTAGGGTATGTTAATCGGGTTGCTGCGTAATTAATTTGTTAAATTAAGTTATTCTTTAGTATATCTACTAGTAATTAAGCACCTAATGGTATGTGTGCATGTTGTTCTTGATTGTCTGCCTCAAATGGACATTGTACATACATAAATAGATAGCTGAATAAACTACACTAGGCAAAGCTGGCAAAAAATTGGTCCTACTCAAACCGAGCCAACCCGACCAATAATCCAAAGTTCTGTAAAGCTTGCAAACTAAATCAACTGTCAACAAATTAAATCATAAAACCATCAACATGCGATCTAATAAACTTGCAAAACAATGAACCTGTGAGACAACCCGCTTAACCCACCCGTTTGAGAGCTGGCGTCCTGACCGAAAGAAGTCATAGAGTACCCGAAGTTGGGTTGTTCCCTTTGACGATCTCAGAATCAATACGTTTTAGTTGATGTGTTGACATTCCGAGTTCGAAACTGATGTAACACATTGATGTGGACTCCATTAATATGCAACAATTCCTACTAGATCCGGCCTCCAAATTTCGCTAACAATTGAATACACACACAATGACATCGTGAAGTTCCCCGAGTACTAGTGGATCACAAAGTATTTTGCCAACGACGGAATCTTCGTTCGAATTGATGTTTTGAGTTTGGGTTCAACACTATTACGGTAATCATTAGGCGATGATTCCTACTAAACTCCGTTCGACTTCACTCCAAATCGCTACCGTACACACTAGCAGGTTTTCTGATGTGCATATATATGATCAAGATGCGGCCTTTTCGGCAGCAATCTTCATCTCGAGCAACGAATCTTCAAAGCACTTTGCCAGGAATTCAGGGTCAGGAATGATGTCTTTGGCCACCAATACCTGCATTTCAGCTCTTCCTGCATAGCTCACCATGTGCATTGTCAAAGCCTGCCCAAAAATACAGACTTAAGATTCTCCGAATATCCGAAAAATCTCGAATTTCAAAAACCCGTAATTTGAACTTACATACGGAAGACATGTTGTATTGACTCTGATGAAGTTGATCGGATTCCCGGCAATGGTGATCTCCTCTTTCGGTCCGACCATGTTCGAGATCATAAACGTCGAGTTGCACATTAGATTGTAGTTACACATGGTCGCGACCTGCAAATCACCAACCGGAAAACGATAAAATCACGAAAAAGTACGTAAAATTACTCACTTGTCACGATGATGACAATAAAGCAAACATCCACCACACCTTGGGTCCCAACATATACATAATCATGTAGCCGACATTGTACGAGAAATAAGCTTCGAACGAGTTCTTCTTCCTACCGATCATCTTTGTAGTCCTCCTAACAATCTCCAACGGATCAAATCCTTTGGTCTGAGGATAGTATTTCACTGGTAACAGTACCATACCAAACTTGTTCCCCCACCTTGCCCTTGAGTTGTTATTCATCATGTTTGAAATCTCCTGCAACACGTGAAACAACGTACAAATTTTTTCGAGATTGAGTTAGGGGTCTCGGTTTTCGATCAAGACAGTACCGAGTTTCGATTGCTAAGAACTTGCCTGTATTCCAGGTTGTTCTCTGAGGTTCACCATGCAAACTCCTGTTATTTGCTGCCCTTCCTTTAGAGCTAAAAGAAGAAAGGTTAACTTGTACATATGATTTCCATGGGCTTAATAGTAATTTTGTTGAGTAACATTTAATTACGTTTTTTTTACCGTTTGGAGATCGATGGTCTAAGTATTTTGACAGTCCGGATGTTATCAAGCTGAGTAAGACGTCGTTAACTGTCTGCAATTACAAAGCAACGATTATCAATTACTTGTACACATAGCGTGGTTTTTTGAACCGGACCGAAAATTAATCGGCGAGATTAAAAAGTTATGAGTTTAATGGTTCAACCAACGTAGAGTTGTAGTATTTTTCTGTCGAATCGTTTTAATTATTAATTATACGGTTAATATTGACTGAAAAAATTTGTAATTCATTCGCATAAAATTAACAATACAAAGAGTTAAATATCGGAATTTAACTCCTAAATTGTATAATATGTTGAATTTTTTTATATATAAAAGAACGACAAACAAAGCGGTGACCATGGTTGGCTATAACTTCTCTGGTCCATCACCAAACTGCTATTACGGTAGTCACTGACTATCAATCGAAACGGCCAAACCAATCTGCTTTTCACAATAATGGAATAGCAATTTTTTTTTTAATAGATAGTTTCATGAGAAGATTCGGAATAGAAAACAATAAAACTTAAATATTTATTTAAGAAATGAGGATTATCGATAATACCCATAAAAATGTCTAATAATTAAATATGTTATAAAATAATAAATTTTCTTTAAAATATATTTAAAAACCAAATATGTCACAAAATAAACGACACTATTAACAAAACTCGACAATTTTTTACCAAAATTTTATGATATCTACGAATTTTTAATTAGACTCAAAATTTAAAATTTTCGTGCAAAATGACAAATGTATCCTCAGTCTTTTCGCGCCAAAATAAAAACATAATTAGTTCCAACGGTTAAAAATAATTACGTAACTAACCTTCCATATATAGACAGAAAGTTTAATTATTTACCGCTTTAGGCACTGCCGTCTTTACCGTCTTCATATCGCCGAGCAAGAACTTCGCCGTCGCCATCTTCCTCGGCCAAAGCTCCACCCCAGCTCCCCCGCTGATCACCGTCTCCCGATCTCTAACCCATAGAACTTTCATTGCGAACTCCAAACAGAACACCACGCTAAAAACCATCATCCTCAACAGATCGACGGCATTAACCGCAATCCGCCGCCACAATCTTCCCCCGTCGCCGACTAATGGCGCCGGAGGCGGCGGCCGCGGCGTAGGCCCAACTCCTGTAGGAAGAGCCTCCGGATCGTCCGCCTTCCGGCAGTTCGCGAGGAGCAATGACATCAACGAGATCCCGTCGCCCAAGGCGTGGTGGACCCTGAACACAGCGCACTTCTCCGCCGGCAGGATGTGGATCTCCCACAGAGGTTTGTCGAGGCTCAGCGGCGAGCTCACCGACAGATCCGCTGCATAGTCGTTCACCATCCTCTCGGGATCGTCGTCGCCGATTCGCCGCCGCCGATCCTTCGTGTCGACGGTGATGACGTGGCGGTCGATGTCGAGCTCCGTCCTCCGCCAGCGCTCTTCTCCACCACGTCCGCGGACGAAGAGGCTGCAGAAGCGCGGGTGCTCGAGCATCAATGAGTCTCTTATGATTTCCTTGATGGCGTCGAGTTCTACGAATTGCGTTACTCCGATGACGGTGTGGATTACCGTGTCGATCTCCGGACGGAGGAACAACCGTCCGGCGGGAGACAGAGGCTCGTCGCCGAATTCGTGGTCATCGTCGTCGATTAGAGGATCCCTGGAGGTGTTGCATTTCATTTCTTCTGACGAAGTGAATGAGACAAATTAAAATTCGCAGAGGAATTGAAAAAGGTTTCTTATCAAGGGAGAAAGGAAAAGGGAATCGTCCCCTGATGAGGAAGCAATGAAATCCAAACGACGACGTGTTTGCAGCATTAAATAAAACATAATTGAGTATCGACATTTCTCAATGTGACGGAGTAGTCATCTGACTTTACAGTATGTGACAAATCAGTATTTCTGTTTCGTCTAAAATGTCAGTCTATAGATATATTAACTAGCTACATAAAACGACTAAACGTGGACTGTTGAACCTCTGACAGGATGTTAAAATAGTAGATACACATTTGGGTTGATTTTACAAATTTTCGGAGGTTCAGTATATAAATATACTGTCGGCTTAGAATATATATAACATTACTCGTTAATATTATAAACTAAAATATTAAAGAAAAGTAAACAGAGTCTGACCATTACAAAAGGGGTCCTGCTCGTGCCTGCATATCCGGCTTGCAGATGTAGAATGTTGCATACCAGTACTAACTACTAACTTCTAATTAAGGGTCCTCCGTAAGGGTTAGAGCTGCGCCCGAGTGTTAATCATCTAACGTAAGCCAAAGTTAAATGACCAATTTGTAACAGTTAGAAGTTAGCTGACTAGTGTGTTATTTACTCAAAACTAAGTGGCCGATTCTGATGTCGACCCATTGAAACAGAAAACCGGATCCATGCAACTTGCGTGGAGTAAGCAGTGCCCCGTACATAAATCATTAATGCCGAAACGGCATCGTTCAAATACGGTTGGAAAGTAATTGCAAGAGTACTAGTACATTCTCCCATTCCATCCAAATTGGGAATGTAGATTCCTTTTATTTCTGGTTCTTTCTTTATGAACTGCATTGTTCATTTGACTTCTGATAACACCATGAATGGTAATGGTGTTAGGCCATCGAAATAAAAAAAAACATAAAAAATCGATATTTAACGGGAAAATTTTAAATCGATCGCATATCAAGCGGGTGTGGAGATATATCGATATGTGACTCGAAACATCCCAAATGTACATTGTATAACTATTGCCAGTTGATTTAATGAAATACCTGTATGTCACTTTAGTGTAGGCTGTGAGCCTGCGACTTTGTTTTCATTTTTTTGGTTCCATACTATCCGAAACCAAAAAATCCGAGGTGCATTATGGGTCAAATTCAAAATTCTTCGCGTAGTTGGGCCAGAATCTCCAGGCCTGCATATTGGGCCTTGAGCCTTCGGTTAGTCTCACTTATACCAATAGTTCATTTGACAATTACATATTGAATGTGTCAATTTTTTCTTATATAAGCGCTAAAATTTTATTAATGTGTCAAATAATCCCGACAAATGATGAAGGTAATAGAATTGCATAACCAAGGTGGACGAGTTAAGGTAACGAGATTGACGAGCAAACTTGAGAGTAACTATATTTTTTTCTCTCCTAACAAAGATCATTTTAGAATGTGGAAAAGCAGCCAAAGAAATAAACGTCGACGACGACACAAAGCTCACCTTCACACGAATCAACTCGTCCCGGCCAAAGCTCAGTGCAGAAGTGGAAGATGTCGCCACCTATACGTACGTTGCGGATAGCCATGCCGAAACCACCGCAAGGAATGTCTGCAAAGTCGACATTGCATTTAAGATTGAGTGCCATCGGGGATGCCAGAGCGGGCACATCGAGCGAGCCCCAACAGAAAATGTACGTAGTTGTGGGTGGGCGAGCTACTGTTACCCACTCATTCAAGGTGACTGAGCGAGCCCCAACAAGACATAAATGTATCCATTGTGTTTGATGTAATTAATTTTCGGTGACTGAGGGATTTCAATAAATGAAATTCTCGATATGCTTGATGAGACACCTGCAACTATCCGTTTATCCCTACATGTGAAAGTACCTAATTGATTTTTTTTGTAAGAAGCTACTTGTTTTATGAGAAAAGCTAAAGTAACTAATTAATTTTTTATAGAAAAAGTGCATAATTTAATTAAATAGAACCCAAATCTCAATCTTTTATTTATTTATTTAGGTATTAAAAGACATATATATCAAGTGTGGTTTCAACCAGAAGAAAAAGACATATCTATTACCAAGTTGATGCTGATGGTGGGAGTAGGTTTGGAATTCTGGGGAAAACTTTTTTATAGGATTTTTAGGATGATTTTGGACGGTTAGATAGTAGGGGTTTTAAATCTAACAGTTTGTATAAAATTGATATAGAAGTTTTTTTAATAAAATTATTTAATTAATTATTTGTTTCAATTTGAGTTTGGGTTTAGTATTACGATTTTGGTTTTGATTTTTAGGATCTAAAGTATTAGGTATTTAATTTTGGATTTTAGATTTTGAGTTTGGATTTTAGGTTTTGAAATTTTAGCGTTAGGATCTAGGATATTGAGTTTTTAATTTTAGATTTTAGATTTTGAATTTCACATTTGGGTTATCAGAAATATCGAAAATGTCGAAAACTTAAAACTAAAAAAAAAGTAAAATAAAATATTTTGAAAACACCAAAAATGTTCCTTTTTATCTGAATTTAAAATTGAGAATAAAAAGGAGACAAAAGTACCTAACTATAGTTGGAAGGAAATCATGAAAAGACAGAAAACGAGAGGATAAAAAAATCAGTAATGGTTGGTGAACCCACTAGCTTTGACAAATGGCCACAATATCATCACCCACCCAACCACATTGTACTTGCATGGATATGGATATCCATATCCACCCACAACTGGTTAGTGAACCGTACCAAATATTGCCGTTTGCAGTTTATGATTAACCATTAACCAAATGAACGGTCAATGGTGTGGTTAGTGGTTATTATTTTTTCAGAAAACCTACGTGCGTGGTTAATCGGAGAATTCAAAAATCCAACCACATAAAATAATAAATATCTCAAGTCCAAAAATTACTTTAGAATAATACAATATTTTCGAGTAATTATTCGAATAATAATACAGAATATGATACGACGATAAAACCGTCAATAATGAAGAGAGCGAAATACAAAAGAAAAGAAAACAAACGGAAGTAACTCTCAAAGGATCAAGCCGTCGACCAACGTTGACTTGAACATAAAAAAGAAAATCAACTGATCCGACGGCAGAGAGTGATTCCATCACCGACGGGGAGCATGCAAATCTCGATCCTGGGGTCCGCCGCGAGCGCCTTGTTAAGCTCGAGCACGAAATCCCTGTAGTACCTAACGTACTTCCTCAACGGAGCGTCGGGAGGCGCGACCACCGATCCGTTCCATAGGGTGTTGTCGTACCCGATCACTCCCCCGATTTTCACCAGATCGATCAACCTCTTGTGGTAGTTGATGTAGTTGTCCTTGTCCGCGTCCACGAATATGAAATCATAAGTCCCGTGCAACGATTTCTGTTCAAAAATTCAAATCGGTGAGTCTAATAATCGAAAAATTAACTGTTTGTTGAAATTTGTTGTATTATATTGACGAAAGGATAATTATGTAATTCACTCTATCTTATAGGACATGGAAAAATTCAAATTCTAGAACGTCAGGCAAATAGGAATTCAGGACAGCTACATATTTCCCCTTCTCTACGCCCGGGGTGTAACAGAATTTGTCACGCGGTAAGTAACGACAAAGTTAATATGAACTTACGTCTTCGACCATCAGGTCCAGCGCCGGCAAGGCAGGGCCTTCACGGAACTCGATCTTGTGAGCTAGGCCGGCCTTCTCGATGATCGGAAGTCCGATCTCGTAGTTCTCCCGGTTGATGTCCATGGCCAAGATCTGTAAAAACGGACGGAATTGGATGAGAAATATGGCTAAAAAAGTTGGAGAAATGCGTGATCGATCTGTTTCATCGGAAAATCCGGCAGCGCACCTTGCCGTCGTCGGGGATAGCGAGGGCGGTGGCGAGGAGGGAGTAACCCGTGTAGACGCCGATCTCCATGGTGTTCTTGGCGTTGATGAGCTTCAACAGCATGTTCAGGAACTGTCCTTCGTCGGCCGACGTCGTCATTATGTTCCTGAAAATTCCGATCCAAAATTCAAACCTCTAATACACTCGATTTTCAAGTTTCCGGTAGTGAAGGAACTTGAAAATCGATTTTACCAGGGGTGTTTGGCTGTGACTTCTCTGAGCTCCTTCATGGACTCTGGCTCTCTAGGGTAAACACTCGTCTCGAGAATATACTGCAAAAGGAAACAAGATCGGTGGAATCGATCCAGTCAGTAAACAGAATTTCGATCTGCAGCTGGAAATTGAATTGAATTGATTGATTTGAATTGAAAGCTACCTGGTAAAGGGCGTCGCTCTGGAGGAGGCTCTTGTGGCCGACTTCCTGGTGCCGGCTGACATTCTCACTGCTGCTCTTCTGCTCTTCCGCCATTGGAGTTGGTTTATGCTTCGTTTCTGATTGAGCTTAATTCGAAGCTGCTGTTGCTAATGAAGATGGTTAGATGGAAATGGAGGTTGTTTCCTGGTTTGGGTGATTTGGTGGGGTGAGGGATATATAGTGTGGGCGGGGAAGAGGTAAGGGGGCAATGAACCGGATAGTGGGTGGGGTTAGTTGGTTGGACCGGGCGGTCGGGAGTTGGTGAGGTCTTCGTTTGGTGTGGTGGGTTTTATACTTTTGTATTCGCTTTCTCCGGTGGACATGTGTGATGTGGGTCCCACGAGTTGGGCAGGAATATTACGGTTTGGGTGGTGGGTGGGTGGTTGAATGACTTGGTTATCAATCATCATCACTCTTAATTAAGACAACATTTCTTAGTTCAATTATGATCTTATTGCATTAACTTGTACAAGGTATACACATACATTCTTAGCAACCATATAATCTATGAAAATTGTCTCTGTCGTTGTGTGACGGTTATATACGTTGAAGTTTTCGAGTTCGATCTAAAACATAATATGCTAAATTCCAAATTCATTTTTAAGTTGGTTTGGATGTAGATCAAATGACCAGTGCATCCGGATTTGTTGCCTAGTTGAGTTAACTGCGGGTGGATTCGATCGTTCCGAGGGTTGGTGGAAGGTGGTGGCTGACCAACTCAGAGAAAGAGAAAGGGTTGGAAGGAAGTAGGTAGATTCCAAGAATTTGGAAGTCCATCACAAAAGTGTTGTTCCAACAGTAGACTAGAGTTGGTGGCTGTCACTATTATATTGAACCGTCGAGATTAAAACTTGGTGGATTTGATTATCTTATTATTGATTCTACTTGTAGTTAAATTAATAATATAAAATTCCAAAGCAAAAGAGTTGGTTGTTGCCTTGTTGGATGAATAATGAATTAGTGAGTATAGACAAAGGGTATTTGTGTACAGAAGGTGGACTATGAACTCTTCTTTTTGTATGTTACTGCTCGGTCAATCACAATACATTACTCAAGTGAACATGAGATATCTGGCAAGCTAGTATGCTTCGACATTGGATAATAACTATAAAATAAATCCAATACTCTACGCTGTCTCTGAAATCCTTGAACCAGACCTACCAATGCAACTACATATGCAAGTCTGTAGAGTTTCAGCACCTTTTTTCCATAGTTGGGGCTTTCTAATAATGCTTAAGAACTTCACCTGAAGGTTCTACACCGCCAGGAGGATTCCCTAATACATGGGTTTGCACTTTTCTCCACGTCTATCAATATAAGCGTGATTTTTAAGCAATCACTTTGGACTGTCAGAACGTTTAGTTTTCCTGGAGTCAATGCTAGCTTATTCTGATTGTATTGACAACAACCACAAATTAAATGCTTATCCCTTGTACTTTACCTCTTCGTAGAATGGTGCAACCTACTCTACCTCGGAACTTGGTGTGTTGAAGAACAATGAAGTGCATATGTGGGACAGGGGCTACGATGACGCTGGGAACCAGGTAAGCTTCTGTCTCGGTTTGATCAGTGATGCAGTATCCTGCTTTTACCGATTGATAGAAAGCTGGTTTACATTTGGTTGATTGCAGGTTTGGGGGGCGCGGGACCAGCCTCTTGTAGTCTGAATGGGATAGTCTCTTGTTTAAACTTGCCACTTGCTCAATCAATTGACAAAAAGATACAAGGCTTATTTGTGTTGGAAGACTGACTGATTACATTGATGATGTATAAGCATTCATTGTATAAAGGCTTTCTAGTTGATCTTAATATTAGAAGCTTGCAGAATATTTGGCATCCACACAAGGGTAAGAAACAATGAGATGGTTGCTCATGGAAAAAAAAGTAGTGTTGAGATAGAAGTATATTGCAGCGAGGATGGCAATTCCAACCACTAGAGCAATTGGCAAAGCTCGCCTGCGAGAAAGAAAGAAGCAAACAAAACCAAAAGAGGAGTTGAAAAGACAGTTTTTGAACAATAGAATTGTTAGTAATGAATATTACCCAATAGCTTCGTCTCTCTGTAGTTCAGCTTTGCGTGCTTTCCTAACATCCTTCTCATTGCCATTCTTGGTGACTGATGGAGTGTAAGCTCTGAATCTTCTCTTGGATGCACCACAAACTGCAACAACCATAAGCTATGATTATTAATGTTCGATGATTTACTAGCAGGAGGCGGAAGCAAAAGAGGAGTTCATTTTTACCAGGGCAGAAGTAGGTGTTAGGGAGTTTGTCGAAGGGAGTTCCGGCGGCGTGAGCTTTATTTCATCCCGACGCTCTTCTCGCTTGACTCGCCGCGTAAGACCTAGTTAACACGTTTTTCGAGCTCCGAGCACCTCATCACGCCTACTCGTACCATAAAACCGTCCTTTTGCGACATTCGTTAAAAAGCGACTAATTATGTCAGAATGCGACATTGAAATTTAGAATTTCCATAATATGAATTTTTTTATTATATTTATAGATTGATTAATATAATTTACATATGTTATCACGGTATATTTTAACTTATATATAAATTTTCATCGGAATCCGCAAGAAAGAGACCTATCGTATATTCCAAGAATTTCTTCGACTATATAGGGGAGGTATCAAACCATATAATCTAACATCTTCCAAATATACCCCTCGCCAAACAATTTAACCAACTATACATGAAAGCAGTCACAAAATAGCAAACTGAACCCATCTCCATGCCAGAAGAACAAAATCAGAGACAGAAACCACCTATGGAAACATTGCTTAGGCTACTTCCAACATCCCCTCCCATTATAGTAAGTAATAATTTACACATGGAAGAAACAAAAAAGGGAGTTAAGTAGGCATAACTTAGTAACAAGTAGTAGCCCTACAAGAGTACAAGGTTACATACCCTACAAACTAAAACGGGACCATTATACAAAATGAAGCCTTCTTCTTCTTCTTCTTCTTCTTCTTCTTCAGTCTCTCTACTTATTCTTTCCTTTCTTATTTCCAGCTTTCCTGGTAGTTCTCCTTGTGCTTTTGTTTCCTTCCCCGTCTTCGTCTTTCGATTTCTCCTCCTCAGGGTATAAGGTCTTCAAAGCCCAGTCCATTGCGTAGAGACACATCTTCTGTACCTGTACCAGTTCCGAAAAATTGTACTCAATTCAAGCTTCAAATTGACAGAGGGGATGTATTTACAGAGTCATGAACCGAACCTGCAACTTGTCTTCCTTTGAACGATGGTTCATAGGGAGAAGGCGGAACTCCTCTGTGAGACGAATGCACTCTCCGACGTTTTCGGGCGAGACAAAGTCTGATGCTACTTTGATGCATGACTGAGACAAGAAAAGAGGCAGGTATGAACAAATTATTCGGGCTGGTAATTGCTACATAAGTAAGGTCAGCCTGCATTATAACTGGTTATTTCAACTCTATGACCTTCATATTATGAATTACCTTCAAGTTTCTCACTTGATGAGGACAGCCGGCGGGTATAAAGACAGCATCACCAAGTTTCTGGACAAATGTCCAAGGTTCAATACCTGTTGATAAAAAATACCACTTTTAGAACACAGAAGGCAAAACAGGCCAATACAGCTTAAAAAGAAGGCCAGACCATATTCTTCTTTCAGCTTCCGTTTATGTTCTTCATACAAATAAAAGGATTGATCATGTATGGGATGAATCACCTGCACCGTCGAAAACCCGTTAGAGATCAGTTTAATGTCAAATCAATCAAGATATCACCAGCACAAGTAAAATCACCTCTTGCACAGGAACACAATGAATGTGCCTGAACTCTTTGAAGTGCTTGAGAAGATATTCCTCCAGCTTGGGAACATCTTCTCGGCGGAAGATGTCCCATAGAGCACCTCCCTCCACTGTGTCAATTCTCTGCATCTCTGAAGCTTCATCTCCATTTTCCTTCACGTTTTCTTTCTCCGAACTGTTGGACCGTTCTGCTTGGTTTTCCGGATCAATCTTCATACTGCATGATGTTTTGTCGTTCTTGGTCGTTGTCACTTGATCAAAATCAAAACTGTTCTGCGCATCCTCACACTCAACCCTTTCCACTGTAGTCTCCAAACGGTTCAACACATCATTAGACTCGGTCCTTTTCGTCTGAGTCTCCACACCGTTCAATTGTGATGTCTGAGGAGGAGCATTTTCCAGTTTAGTGTCTGAACTGTTTGATATTTCACCAGCCTCTGAACTTTGGTGATGTTCATCTTCATTGCTGTTGTTGTTCTCTTCATCAACCCCATCCATGGGTTCACCAATACCATACAACTCCCTTTTGTCTTGCTCAAAGTGCTGTTTTTTCAATATTTCAATTTTGGCAAGCTGATTGCCTTTATAGCCAATCTCAATTGAGTGTGCCAAAATATTAACCTGCAATAAGTCAATTCAAGTAAGAGACCTAAAATATTGATAAATGCATCTAGATGTAGTCTCTCTCTTGTCCTTCAACAATGAAGATCAAGGACAGAACATCCATAATGACTGTAAAAAGAAAGGCTAAAGAGAGTTATCCTGCTCTGGTAGTAGAGATAACTGCAACAAGCCATAAAAATTAAGAAAGAAACATTACAAACAGATACATACAGCATCAGACATGTCACAATGGAGCTTAGTGACAGAATCTCCACGCCCAAGCTCATGAGGGAAACCATAAGCTATATAAGTCTTTGGCCCAACGTCAGGCTTCAGAGACTTTGGTGGAAGTTTGGATGCAAGATTTAGAGGACCTTTATCAAGATGAGTATACTCTTTAAAGGGCAAACAGCAAGTATACTCAGCACCATGTCGAGGCAAACGGTCATCGAACATAGCAGATGGTGGCCAGTCTTTAAGCTTCAGAATCCGAGGCCATTCCTTCTCGTCAAAATCACCCAGTGAGTATTCTTTGAAGAACTTGGCGACATTAACATCAACCTGCATGTTCAGAAAAAATAAAAATAAAAGTTATGCAATCTAAAGTTGACAAGATTTTTTAATTAACATAACAAAGACACAGTTTTTACCCACCTCGCACCAATCCAAACAATCTAGCGCCTTCACATCCAAGAGTGTATCGTGTTTCTCATTCTTTATTTGGCGGAAGGCACGCCACATAACCGAAGGCTCCCAGCTTAACCCAGACCCAGTTTCAAGAACATTGCTGACGAGGACAGGTTCAGCTTTCATCCAATGGTGACGAAAATGCTCAAAATCTTCTTCTGTCAAATTCTTAGCCTTTGGATAGAACAAATAGTTATCATCTGAGTCATTACGAGATGAAGCCTCTATTACCTTATCACGTTGAACTTCTAGATCCCCATTACAATTAAAGCATGCACATTTCTTAGTCGTCAGTACATCCGGTACAACATCATACCCGTTAACAAGACCTTCTGCTCTCTCCACCAACTTTGAGACCCAATTACCAGAATACAAAGTTTTGAGTTCTAAAATGCCAGAACCACAAGCACAACTAATGCCACCATCTCCATTGGCTTTCCAACCAGATTTGGGTTGCAGATTGACAGACATCTCAGGAGGCAGTATAACACGTGAACTACGACGAGTTTTTTTATTCTCGTCAGTTCTACCACCATGTAAATAGTCAAACCCCTTGCATTCATATTCAATAACTACACTTGGCAGATTGCCCCGGAGATTATTCTCACGGATCTCACGGCAACAGAAAAGGCAAATGTCAGATTCACATTCTGAACAGTTCCTGTGGTAGTCAAATATAGCAGTCTTGCAGATATCACTGCATTCAAGAAAAAAAAATTTGATATCAAAATCTTAATGTGGCCGTGAAACAGTGATAGATATTCAGCTTTGAGATTTAAAGAGGAGGTAGTAGTACCAGTACATGCGCTCATCTGATGGACATTCAGTTTCCTGCACCTTTATATCTTCAAGATCTAGACGATAACAAAATATGGCATGCATATGAGAAAAATGCAGATAAAAGCAGCCGCTGATGGTGTATAATTAACAAACCGTATATCCAAGTAATTACGGATCAAAGGAGTACCTAGGATTGCTGCATCAATCCTTCTCTCAAGCAGTTGATCTTCATCAATCCGCTTCAAGAAGGGTAAGAGCATTTGCAACATGTATTCAGCATGTCGTTTGATTTCAAGGGGAGTTAGTTGCACCTCCAACCGAGACTTCAGATCCTGCACGAAGTACAAAGAGACAAACGGTGATTATCTACCAAAGTCAGAATGCTGACAATATGGAAATCAAGTCAATATAGTGGGTTCATGGGAGATCTTGGACCTTCATTTCCACATCCTGACGCATGCATGATTTACAATTACAATTGTTAAGGCAAAAAGGGCAGGCAGCTGCAACTTCATCATGAGTCATCTTAGGATACCTGCAACACCGTTAATGGATATTCCAGAAATCAGACTTAACATAAAAAAGTATTCTTTTATTGAACGTCATGTCGCCATAGTCATAACGGAACTAGCTGAAATTTCAGAAACTATTCGCTTCAATACTTAGGAAAGTAGTGAAGCAGATATCTTGATCAATGGCAGAGTACATTCACCATAACAAATAACGGAACAGCCAAAGTAATAAACCAGTACAACTGCATGTTTCCCATTACCATACAAAAGCTGCTGCGCCATTATTTAACTCTAACAAGAAAGAGACTTTGTGAAACCTTACCATCTCTCTATGCAGGGAAAGCAGTATCGCTTAGTCTTACATTTGGTGCAACGAACAACACTACCCTTGTCATTCCTCTGGCATTGATGGCACATCAGACAGTAGTTCTCTGTAAACTGTAAAAGCAGACGCAACAATACATCAAAGGACAGCTAAAAGATATCAATCATGAAAGCAGTAGAGCGCAATACAATACCAGATAACGAAAATCAAATAACCTCGCGGTTCCTTTCCAAACAGGCGAGATCTCCATACACTTTATCTCGTATCTGTAGACCAGAACTTTCCTCTTTTTTAGGCACCTTGCTAGGCTTGGTATCACTCTTCTCCGGTCGCTGCTTTCTCTTAGTTGAACCAAGCTTCTCCTTAGAACTCAACACGGAGTCGGCATATCTCGCCGTTTTTATACGGTCTCGGCTACCGCTGCGACGGTCTTCCTCAACTGGCTTAGAAGTCTCCCGTCGCTTTGTCACAGGTAAAGCATCCTCACTCTCAGAACTCTCAGAACTCGAATCGGGCTCCGCAACGCTCACTTTTTTACGAACTCGGCTACTGCGACGCGGTCCCTGAACAGGCTCCGAACTCTTTCGTCCCTGGTTTTTCGTACCTTTTTTCCTTCCTCTCTTTTTAGAAGGCTCTCCATTAGCCTCTTCATCCGCTTCTTCTTCATCACCGTAGACTGTCCCATTCTCAGTCGCAGTGCCATTCTCACCTCCTCCATTCATCTTCGCATCACTCTCCTTCTCCTCAAGATTCCGATCCCCTCCATCGCGTTCCAGCGACGGCGAAGTATCTTCCTTCTTGACCGCCTCAACGCTCGCAAGACCTTGGACCTCCACCTCCATTGCATCAATCGCTTCTTCTTTACCATTGACAGTCTCGTTCCCGTTCTCAACTCCTCCATTCATCGTGTCGCTCTCCTTCTCCTCAAAATTCCGACCTCCTCCAGGTGTATCTTCCTTCTCGACCGCCTCAAGATTTCCAATCGCTCCTTCTTCGACCTTGTTCGAAGCCGCCTCGTCCTCCATGAACGAGCTTTTCGGTTTCACGTCTTCCATATGAACCACCTTCTTGCGCCAGTACTATTTATCAAGCTCTGTCATAGACTCATAGTCGTGCCAGTATACAATCACGAAAAAATTGGGGGGAACAAGAAAACGAAAGGACGCACTATTTTTTGGCTGGATTAGAAAATTGGAAAGAAACCCTAATTTTATTTCTCCATTGTCTGGCAAGGAAAAGGGGATTTACTGTAATAGTTTATTACGGGGAAGCCGAAGAGATAGAAACGTGGACAGTGCCCATACAATGTGCGATCCAGCAAACCGATGGACTGTGCCTGTTTCGAGTGTTCGATCATCTGGGCTGAGTTTCGTGTTTAGCGGCAGCAGACAGTAATAGCAGTCCTGATAAGCGATAACTCATTTGATCATTCAGATTAAATTGAGTTGATTGTAGAGGAGTTTAGAAAAAAAAAATTATAAAGTTGATCAGTAAAATTTGACTTCGAACTGATATATGTTTCTTATAAAAAATGATCAGGTTATCATCTATCGATTTCAGCCTTTTATTGTGAGTAGGGAGAGGAAGTTTGCAGCAGAACTCAGGTGATCACTTTGTGAATTTCTGATTTTTTTTCATTTCATTTTTGTTTCGGTATTTTGTATCATTTCGCTTGTCATGTTTGGTAATGTGTACAATTTGTTTCGCACATCTGAAACATGTTTGTGTTTGTGATATGTGAATACGATACGAACCGATTATCGATATTGGTTTTGGAACTGGGAAGGAAGATCTGAATGGTGGGTTTTTAGACTTGTAGTTGTGGCGCCAAAATGTAAACGGATATTTTTTGAAATTTAAATCTGTGGACTGTGGTGGGAAGTGACATATATTTAATTAATATTGTTTGACGTGAGCTGATGTGATTGGACAGTGAAGCTATGGGATTACAGTTAATCCCGCCCTACTATTTGCTTCTTTTGAGCGGGAACTTTTACCGCGTAACCATGGCTGTAGAAAATGCGAGCTTGCTTTCCTTCTTCCCGAGGCAGTGAAATGTGGAAAAAATTACTCAAAGACGTACACGGTTTCTGGAGGTTGGTAACTGTAATAATTACACAAACTCGCCATTTCTACCCGCTTTGTTAAGAACTTTAGACGGTTGGGCTTTAGTTGTGATAAGAGCATAAGGCCCAAGTGTTCGTTATAAACGTGAATGGATCAAACAGAAGTGCAACGGACAACAACTTAATTGGGCTTGCAAGCAAAGCCCGGAATCAATTAATTCGGTTTGGGCGGTTGGATTAGATTGGTTGAATGAGTTGAGTTTATAATTTAGTAGGTGACACGTTGACGCTAGAGGTATTTGTCGACTAAATATAGGGGTGGACACCAAACCGGTTTACCCGTACTCACCACAAATTATTTGCACCGTATCGTTCCGTCTTGCGGTTTAATATGCGGTGCGGTTATTTTTCAATTTACAATTCGTGGTTCGATTCGGTTTAATCTCGTAGTTTGCGGTTTGAAACCGCAAATTAAAGAGAGGAAAGGAAATAGCCCATCCTGTATCCAAATTCCTAATTTTGAACTATTGATACTGATATTGTTTTCGTCTCGAATTCTTCCTATAAATAGGACATTTGTCATCATTTATCAGTTATTTTAGGAGCACAAGTCATGGTTTGCATATGCTTCATTTCAGGTTGTATATCTGACCGGATTCTCTTATCCGTGTATATTTTCAAACTTATGTCCTCTTTGATTAAAACTTTTGAGTTTAGTGTTTTTAACTATTTAATTTAGCGGTTTGTGATTTGGCAGTTTAAATCGCATCGAAACCGCAAAATAATACAATATGATTTAATCGCACCGATACTTTAGACGGTGCGATTGCGATGCGGTCTTAAATCCATTTGAGATGAGACTTTTTTTATTATCACGGTCTGGTGCGGTTCAAACCGCAGCATGCCCACCCCTAACTAAATTGTCAACGGGTATGATGATCTAACAATTTAACAGAATTGTTTGACAAAGACAGAATGATCACTCCCTCTTTTTAAAACGTTTGCAGCATTACTTCGTAATCGCGCACCACAAACTATCAATCGGCACCTCCAGGGTAAGACAATCAATTCTCAGTTCTCTTTATTCGTGCGCAAACAAGGATATCTACGAAAGATATTTTCGGTTTTGTTTTTACTCAATTTTCGTACCGTGCTGGTTTTAGTTTAACTTGGAACAAGTAAAGGTCAGATTCGGGAGCTGGTTACTGGTTATGAAAACTAGGGCTTCTCAAACTGCTTTTTATTCCCTCCCCTTACTCTTTGTACCTGTCTTGTACAGAGATTCTATCCATGCATCAATAGATGCTTCATATGATTTAGTGGTGGACTAAAGTTTCAACCTCATGGTCACTTAACGTCAAATTCGATTGAATCAACGATTTAAATATAATTATCGTCGCAAAATAGTACCTTCCAATTAATTATGTCAGGTTTGTTTCGAACATTTAACGTAAACTTGCCATGAGAAAATCAACATTTATCCAGGCAATATGCTGATCACATTCATCACATGTCGAGCCGGCGAGGCTCGCTTTGCATAAGTTCATGGCCGGAGATATAAGGGGCTTAATCAGAATTTTATTTCTGGAGTCGCGCACAATTCATAAGTTGTGTTATTTTAAAAATATTTTATATTAAAGATAACAAAATTAAACGTCTAACTTGGGTAGTTACTGGTTTGGCCGAGTTTTTTACTTAAATGACCACATTGACACAACCTACAAATTAAGGTGATTGCAATTTACAAAAGTATTTTGACTCATGAATAAATTAAGGTGAACGGCTGATATATAGGATTCATCTTGATACAACGCAGATGCTTTGTTTCTGAATCGTCTATGTGTGATACCTACCTCGATTTAATCGATTGATAGTGTCTATAGTGCCAACTTTGATACTCTTTGAGGGGTGGTTTGGGAAAGTACCATTTTTTGATCGGCATGTGATAGTTCTTCGCACGAAATTCTGCTTACCAATTGTATAATTAATGGATTAGAAAACATTCCGTTTACCAAAGATACACATAAAAACTCGTGAATTTTAACCTTATGAATCGTTTAAATATCTGAATAGGTAATTCAAAGGTGGTTTTGGAGTCCATATCACTTGTTATAGATATCTGGCCTCAAAACATTCATTTGTACACTCAAAATAGAGGTGATTGGAGGAGCATTGAAATCACGCGTGTGTCCGAAATTTGTTCAAAAGGTGAATTTAATTCTAACAGTAGATAATTGAGAGGAGAGAAGGAGAATTTTATATTTATAGCCAATAAAAATAGACTAAAAAGTAAATATATTTTTATATATTGTTATTTCTTAGGTACTAATTAAATTCATATTTTTATTTTTACATAATAGTTTCACTCTAAATAATCCACAAATTATGAACTCAAACAATCTATTTCAAAAATAACAAATTCCAATTAATTCTGTTATAGTTTCATCGATCTATAGCTATTCGTATTTTCATATCCATTCATCATCCTCTAGCCAACATTTTTTATTTATTCATGCAAGTCCAAACGCCCCCTTAGTTGATTCCAATGACAGAATGAGTTTATATAGATGAAAATTACCCTGAGATAATAAGCAGTAAGCTTGTAACTTTAAATCCATTTGCAAAAAATGGCTCCAATTCTTAGGTTTCCCATTCTTTTCCTCCTCTTCTCACTGGCCACGTCAATCGCCACTGTCATCCGTCCGCAAGACCTACATCGTCCACATGGACAAATCCGCAACTCCGAGTATCTTCTCCATGCCACATGATTGGTACATGTCGATACTCTCGTCTTTGTCATCGGCTGACACAGACGACGAACAACCTATCCATCTCTACACCTACAAGCACGTCATCAATGGATTCAGTGCTGTCCTCTCACAAGCCGAGCTCGACAAGCTTGAGCAGATGCATGGCCACGTGGCCTCGTTCCCTGAATCCTACGGCAGTCGACACACCACCCACTCACCAAGATTCCTGGGACTAAACAAACACACAGGCTTGTGGCCAGCTGGCAAGTTTGGTTCTGACGTAATCATAGGTCAGTCTAGTCTACTAGACTTTTGTGGCCACGTGTCCACATGATTTTTTGAATTTTCTTTCTAAATGATGTCCTAGCGTTTCAATTTTGATCAGTTTAAAATTTTTGACCATTATGATTTTGCTCTTGTTATAGGTGTACTCGACACAGGAATTTGGCCCGAAAGTGAGAGTTTCAACGACGAGCTCATGCCTCCAGTGCCTGATAGATGGCGAGGAATCTGTGAAAGTGGAGTTGAATTCAATGCTTCCAATTGCAATAAGAAGTTGATTGGCGCAAGGTAGGATGTGTAAATAGATAAATGGATTCAGTTGGATTTGATAACTTTTCAACCAATTGAACTATTGATTTTGAGTCAGTTCGAGTAACCGTTGATTATAATTTATGTCACTGATTATTCGAATGTGCTGCCAGTACATGAAATCGTGTTTTTATGGCAGTATGTGCATTTCGTCACATATAAATTTCTATTTTTTGGGACAATCAATTTGGTTGCAAAAAGTCACATTTTTGTAGGGTGCTAATTTTGTAAACTTATTACTACTACCAGGAAATTCAGCAAAGGAATGGAGCAACAAGGCTTAAACATATCAACAACTTACGACTACGACTCTCCCCGTGATTACCTCGGTCATGGAACTCACACCTCGTCAACGGCAGCCGGAAGCAGAGTCTCGAACGTCGACTACTTCGGTTACGCACGCGGAACAGCCACCGGAATCGCTCCGATCGCCAGGCTAGCAATGTACAAGGTGTTGTTTGACGACGATGGCATGGACGTTGATAAGTCGTACGATGCGGCTGAGACGGACGTCCTCGCGGGGATGGACCAAGCCATCGAAGATGGCGTCGACATCATGTCGTTGTCTCTGGGGTTCTTCAAGACCCTGCCGTTCTACAAGAACCCCATCGCGATCGGAGCGTTCGCCGCCATGAAAAGGGGCATCTTTGTAGCGTGCTCGGCCGGAAATGGTGGCCCCCACGGATACACAACGCTTAATGGAGCTCCCTGGATCACGACAGTGGGTGCTGGCACTCTCGATCGTGACCTTGGAGCTCGGATCGTCCTCGGAGAGGAAGATTTGATTGTGACCGGACATTCGATGTATCCGGAGAATCTGTACATAGACAGAGTTCCTCTGTATTTCGGGAGAGGGAATCGGAGTATGGAGACTTGTGACGTTATCGACCTAAGTCAAGCCGCGGGGAAGTTCGTGTTTTGCGATCATGATGACGACAATAACGATGATCGCAATGCCACATTAGGGTTTAAACCGAGATACGAGACCTTTTATAATAAAGATGATTCTGGCGACGACAATGGTGCCGTCATCGCTGGAATAATCAAAAGCATGGATGAGGCCGATGTAGAGTTCTACGGCCACGCTAAGGATTTCGACACGCCATATGTCATGGTGAGCACGAAAATTGGAGAATCGATTAAGCGTTACATACTCAACTCAACTAACTCGACCGTTAGTGTAAACTTTGGTGTGACAATTTACGGGCACGAATCAGCTCCTAAGGTCACATACTGCAGTTCAAGAGGACCTGATGAGAGGTCCCCTTGGATATTGAAGCCCGACCTTATAGCTCCCGGCTACGACATCATAGCCGCGTGGGCTCCAAATAGGGCTTTTGCCCCTATTCGAGGAGGAGACGATTACTTGCAGACGGACTATGCTATCATCTCAGGTACACAAGACCAGAGGCATGAGTGTGGGGCTTCAAAATTGATTTCGAGAGCCACATACAAATAATTATATTTTAGTGTAATTTTACTAGTCCACCCTTACAGGTACATCAATGTCGTGTCCACACATAGCCGGGTTGGCTGCATTGATGAGATCAGCACACGAAGACTGGACAGTGGCCGCGATCCGGTCAGCCATGATGACAACATCATACATTACAGATAATGTCGGAGGTACAATCATCGATATGACGACACGAGAGGCAGGAACACCCCTTGATTTCGGGTCGGGACATGTGAATCCCAACAAGGCATTGGATCCTGGCTTGGTCTACGACATCGGGACCAATGACTATGTGAACTACCTGTGTGCAATGAACTATACTAAGTCCGAGATAGGGATCATCACTGGGGAGTCCCCGAATTCAATCAGTTGCGAATTCGGGACCCTCGATCTGAACTACCCATCCTTCATGGTGGTGATGAACAACACAAATTCGCAAAACATGACGTTTTCGAGGGTGGTAACGAATGTCGCGGAAGGCGGCTCAGTTTACCATGCTGTGGTGGAGATTTCTAGTGGCATGACGGCTGTTGTGGAGCCTTCTGTGATCAGTTTTGAAAGGCAATATAGTACGGCTGCGTTTAACTTGACTGTGGATGTCGTTTTGGGGGGTGGGTTTGGTGGAGGTAAGAGTGATTACATTGGGAACTATGGGTTTTTGAGTTGGGTTGAGGTGAACGGGACTCATGTTGTTAGGAGTCCAATTGTGTCCGCAATGGCATCTCCTAAGACTTGATTGATCTTGGTATATCATTAGGGGATTGTGGTTGAATAAAACGAGGGATAGAAGTTGCGGAGAAGGAATTTTCGTCATCGTTATGGAACTGTAGTTGAATAATTCAACTTGCATTTAATCTCTTTGTTACATAATTTAATCTTTTCTTTTTAGGTGGGGTTGATGGGTAATTGGAACGCTGAAATTTGAATTGTATGATTATGATCACAAAATGTAATTTATTTTAAAAATAAAAGAAAAACACTTCAAATTTTTCCTCGTTATCCTAAAATTTTTAGTTGTGTTGTTTTGAATCAACTTAGAGAAGTTAATGGATGGACAAAATTATGTTTTTATAGATGGAGAGAAGGCTATATCGAGTCAGGTGCTTTTTGATGAAGTTGAGTTATTCTACATCGAAGAGTGGAAAGAGTTGAATATTATTTATAATTGTGTGAAAATTTTTGAATTTTTTATCTAATTTTTTAGGTGAGAAAACTCAATAGCATCTAAAAATAGTATACGAGTTTGGTAGTGATTAATAATACCTTTCATCATTTCTGGATCTGATCAAAGCTGATAAACGGATAATGAGTAACGAATAATTAATTAATGTTGATTAAAAGATGAAGCGGGTTTTCAAAAGTCCTCGTCGATTGCAGCTGGTAGTCGAGTTTCGAACGTCGATTACTTCGGCTATGCATGTGGATCGGCCACCGGAATCGCTCCCATGGCTAGGCTCGCCATATAAAAGGTGTAGTCAAAATTCCAATTTTGATCTTAAAATTAATCTTACATTTTTATTATTTTATTGGTGTCTAACGTTTCCGATTCCACAAAATCGACAAATTATTATGGAATAAACAATTTTTTAAATATTTTGATATGGAAATGATCCACTAATCTGACTCGGTTTGGCTTAGAACGAAGAATCTTAAAATGATTGGTTTGTGTTATATGTGTTTATAATTTTTTTGTAAATGAAGTTGCGAGTGACAATTCAAATAAAAATTACAAAAAATATGTCTTTTCAAAAGTCATGGAAGTATATATTTATTCCTTTAATTTCATCAACTCAAACAACTTAGGGAACATAAGCTAATAGTTTATAAAATCTTATGATTTTACAATTTTATATAAGCTTTTGATTCCACGTAAAATCACGATATTGACTACCTTTGGAAGGTGCAGTTCAAGAACGGTGACAACATCAGCGATGCCAAGGCCTACGCTGCTGCTGCTGCTGCAACTGATGTGCTTGCAGGGATGGACCAGGCAATCGAGGATGGCGTGGACATCATGTCGCTGTCGTTGGGGTTCTTCGAGAATGCGTTTTACGACAACCCGATAGCAATGGGAGCATTTGCAGCTTTAAAGAAGGGTATTTTAGTTGTATGTGGTGCTGGAAATGATGGCCCTCAAGGATACAGTACAGTCAATGGAGCTCCCTGGGTCACGGCTGTTGGCGCTGGGACCACCAGTCGTCATCTCGGAGCTCGAATCACTCTATTAGGAAGAGAGGATTCTCCGACATTGTTTGGAGATTCCTTGTATCCGGAGGATCTGTACACCAACAGAATCTCTCTGTATTTCGGCAGTGGGAATCGGAGCAAGGAAACTTGTGACATCATTGACCTCAATGATGCTACAGGCAAATTCGTCTTCTGTGACGATCCAGAAGCCTTTCGACTGAGCTACGAAAACAATAATAACGGACTTGGACCCAACGCCATGGCTTGCATTATCGTTAGCTCGGACAAAGGCGAGTTTCGCAACCAAGTTGGTAGCTTTGGTATGCCGTATGTTGTGGTGAGCACAAAAGATGGAGACTTGGTGAAAGATTACATACTCAACTCGACGAATTCGACAGTTAACAGTGTTAGGAAACAAGCCAGCTCCGAAAGTTGCATACTTTAGTTCAAGGGGACCTTATGAGACGCCCCCTTGGATCCTGAAGCCTGATATCTTAGCTCCGGGGTATGATATTCTAGCTATGTGGATTCCGAATCGGCCATTTGTTCCGATTCGAGGAGGGGAGGATTACCTGCGGACGGACTATGCTATCTTATCAGGTACATCAATGTCATGTCCCCATATATCTGGGGTAGCTACATTGCTGAGATCAGCACAGAAGAACTGGACCCTGGCCGCGAGGCAATGATGACGACAGCCTACCTTACGGACAATCGTTGATATGATGACGGGAGTTGAAGGTACGCCTATTAATTTCGGAGCACGACACGTGGATCCAAACAAGGCATTGGATCCAGGCCTTGTCTACGACATTGGGACTGATGACTATGTGAACTACTTATGTGCAATGAACTATAGTAAAGTGGGATGAAGGCTGTTGTGGAGCCTTCTGTGATAATGTTTGAAGGGAGGTATCGTACTGCTGCGTTTAACTTGACTGTGGATGTCGTTTTGGATGGGAGTAACAGTGGTTACATTGGGAATTATGGGTTCTTGAGTTGGGTTGAGGTGAATGGGGCGCATGTTGTTAGGAGTCCAATTGTCTCTGCAATTGCATCTCCTAGAACCTGATATATACAGCTATAAAGAAGCTGTCTTTTAATCTGTATTCGACGAAGATTGGTGCTTCCTTCCTACGAACTTGCGAATAAAAGATCGACGAGAGTCATCGGAAAGTCAAGGTTTCTGTTGTTTTTGTTCTGAATCAAAGTTGAGAACTTTGTGATAGTGAACAATTTCTTCTACCAGCAGATGTAGATGAACACACTCTACATACTCCCCAGAAGGATGCCCTAAAGCACAGTTTTCTTACTTAATACATGAAATGAAATGCAGAATGAAATCGTTCCGAGTTAACATATATTCTTCAGAAGGATGCCCTAACGAACCAGTATATTCTTCAGTCAATCAGAACCCCTAGAGATTAGACAGTTAACATAGCAAGATCAACAGTTTTACTATTCCTCACTCTTATCATCAATCGTTTTCATACCTCCAAATCGGAGTGACTAAGATGAAGGCTACGAACACAATCAAACTTGAACAAGGTGACTTGCGGACCAAGTTAACAGTAAACTACGAGGCATGTTTCCTACTTAAAAAGCTCTACTTCAGGGAATTTATCGAGACAAACTCGTTCTATGTTTTCGATGACCAGTGGTTAGAGTACATTCTTCACTCCATCACAAATCCTAGAGATCACACAGTTAACTACTAGATTCTCAATTGACAACTCAGCAACACTATTCTTTCTTGCTGTGGACTTGTTTGTGAATGAAAGATCAATGGAGTCGATGAAATGTCAAGATTTCTGTTGTTTCTGTACTGCATCAAATTCAATGAACAGTTATGCAAGTTCATCAACAATGTATCCATTGCATCGCCTTCTCGTAAAACTAATGCTCAAACGATAACGTGCCAAAGCTCTGTTCGCCAAGAGTTTAGACAGCTAGCATTAGCAAGATCAACAGTGTTACTAGATTATCAATTGCAAGAATGCAGGCAGTCAAACTTGAACAAAGGTTGACTTGTGGATTAAGAACACAGTAGAATTACAGCACAAGTATCCAAAACAACAGCATTCTCTACCTTATCCAACTCACATTGCAACCAATTCGAACTTACATTCCTCTCTAACGATAATGTGCGAAAGCCCGATTCGCCTCGGCGGTCTTGTGAACCTCCTCCCTCTTCCTAACAGCATCACCACTCCCCTTAGCAGCATCCATAAGCTCATTGCTAAGCTTGAACACCATATCCCTACCTTGCCTCTTTCGAGCGGCAATCAGCAGCCAACGAATCGCGAGCGCTTTCCCTGTGGCCGCGTCCACCTCGACGGGGACCTGCTGAGTGGAACCCCCAACTCTCCTGGCCTTCACTGCCACGTCAGGGGTCACACCTTGCACTGCGTCCCTCAACACTTCCAATGGATTCTCCCCAGTTTTCTCCTGAACCCTTCTTAAAGCTTTATACATTATGTAGAAAGCTAGTGATTTTTTACCGTTCTTCAGGACTCGGTTCACGAAGAGTGTTACCAGCCGGTTGCGATACACCGGGTCGGGTTTCACCGTTTTGTCTTTCTTCACACCTTACAACACAATTGAAGAACGACCCATTAAGGAAATCAATCGAATTGGGGGCAAAAAGACCTAATGAGGGATTTTTGAATCCTTTACCTTTACCCCCGCGCTGGCAGACGATCTCGAGAGGGGAAAACGAAGGGAATTTGGGTAAACGGAGGGTTAGGGCTTTATCGCCGCCGGAGAAGAGGTTGAAAGGGGAAGGGAGTGCCGAGGTGGAGGTGAAGTTTGGAGAGCGGTGGAAAGTGAGAGAGGCGGAGATTTGTGGAGGACGGAAGCAGGTGGAGGTTGAAGCCGCCATTTTTGTGCTCTGAGAGAGTATTTTTTCTCTTTGGATTGCGAGAGAACGGGGAGAAGAAGATTAGATAAGGAGAATTTTAATTTTAATGTTTTTTAAAATTAAAAAATCAAGCCGATTGATTGGACCACGTGGCGGAATCAGATAAAGAAGGAAAAAATATAAATAAACCACATCCCATTGGACTCGAACCCACAATCACCTGATTAGCAGTCAGACGCCTTATCCGTTAGGCAACAAGTGCCCTCGTTTGATTGTTTTGGTAACCATTTATTATGTAAATAGTTAATCTTTAGTATGTACGAAGAGGGCTTAGTTCAGAGACGGGATCTCTTATGTTAGACCCTAGCGACCATATACTAGATACGATGGACTCGGTGACGGGGAAAGCACTCATGATTCGTAGGCTGCTGATTACAGCTCGAAAGTGGCCAACAAGGTAGGGATATGGTGTTCAAGCTTAGTAATGAGCTGATGGTTGCAGCTGAAGGGAGTGGTCATGTCGTTAGGATGGAGGAAGTGCTTAAAACCGCTGAGGCGGATGAGGGCTTTCGAGCATTGTCGTTGTAATGAGCAAAGTTCTCGAGTGGAATCGATGGTTGCAATGTGAGTTTGATAGGGATAGAGAATTGTCCATCCTC
The DNA here is from genome assembly GCA_030674075.2 of Linum usitatissimum. Taxonomy (NCBI): domain Eukaryota; kingdom Viridiplantae; phylum Streptophyta; class Magnoliopsida; order Malpighiales; family Linaceae; genus Linum; species Linum usitatissimum. The sequence goes on along the minus strand of JAUJYP020000155.1, from coordinate 5,323,677 downwards.
AGTTTGTTTTTTTAATCTGTTGTAGCTTCTTGTAGTTCTCTGGAAACATGTCATTGTGACATTACTGTTATCAAATCATACAGAAGCAAATGAATAACAAACAATTAGCCTAAACTAAAATGAACTAAACCTCAAAGGAAAAACAAACACCAATATAAGATCCTAACTTAAAACTCCATTTTCAAATGAGCATCATTTGAAAAATCTGTATCCACTGCTACATCTTCTTCTATGAACCCATGTTGCAACCAGTCCTTAGTGCACACTAAAGCTTCAAGAGTCTCCGGCTTCACCGAGCTCATATGCGAACTCAGCTCTCTTGGCATCGTACCATAAACAAATTCATGACCAACAGTCGAAACCGGAATGCTCAAGTTATCTCTTGCCATCCTCGAAAGAGTCGGGTACTTTCCCTTGTTCTGACTCCACCAGTCTAACACATTAAACTCCGAGCCCCGACCCTCCAACTCTTCGTCCAGATACAGATCTATCTCTGGCTTCAGCTCCTGCTGTTGGTTAATATATTTTTCGAATTCCACAAATCTCTCCGTGTTGTTGTGATCATTCGACGGAGGTATATTATGATCATCGAGCTTCGAATATTCGTCGAAGAGCTGGCGGAGTCTGTCGCCAACCATGTTGACGTACAAGGGAGACTGATCTTCGGCGAAGATTTTCGAGAAACCGAAATCCACTAGCTTCATCTTGAACCGAGGATCCATCACAACCAAAATCGCGAGAACTAAACCGCATTCTTTCCAGTAAAGATCCAGCCTTTCCTGCACTGATTTGATGAAACTACCGGTGAATGGATCCCCGCTTGCTGAACCACAAGCAATCTGGGAATGAATTCTTAAGACTTCCTGCAAGTAGGGTTTATAACAGTTTTATGGTTATCTCTCGGAATCCGAACTGGTAATGATTAGTTAATTAACCGACCAAAGTAGGCAGGTTAAGATCTGAAAAGCTATTTAAGGTGGTTATTACCCGAACTCGAAACTAATACGAGTGAAAAATGGATATCAACTATCCGAGAACCGTTGCTAAGCCTAAGCGTACCTGGAAGAGTATAACTGCAGGAGGGCAAGTTGAAGTAGCAGTAGCAACCATCTCCGTCGCATCAAATAAAGATTTCAAGTATGAACAAACAGTCTCAACCTGCTTCCACTCTTCCATGGAAGGAGCAGCTTTGTATTCAGGCACGACAGTGTCCAAGCAAGAAAACACTTCCTTAAGCTCCAAAGCAGCCGCAAGCATCTGATACGTCGTGTTCCAACGACTCTGATCATCGAGAAACAAACCAACTTCGCTTGGAACTTGAAGATGTCGTCTGAGCTCGAAAAACTTCTCCTCGTGGCTTTCAGACGTTGTGACATACTTTATATTGTCGCGAATCTTTTTAACGACATCTCGTCCTGCAATCAACACATCTTTCACCATGGCAGTGAAAGTGTGAGTAATGCATTTCCCAAGCACCAGCAGGCCGTTGAGAATGTCAGGATTCTTTACACAGAGATCTGCTTTCAAATTTTTGAAGCCGGAATGATGATTCAAGGTGACGGAAAGTAGCTTGCTACCCAATCTCCATTCGGAAAGGCAGTAGGAAACAGCATGGCTGAGGGCATTTTGGGAATCTGGATATGGTTCCAGGACGACATTGAGAAGCCACTTCTGCGTCTTCCAATTGATATCTGTGAAGTGTACCGTGATGAACACGTAACCCAAGTTATTTCTCGACATCCACAAGTCCAAGGAAAGACTGACTCTTCCTGGAATTCCGTCGTGGATGACTTGCATGACTTTTTGTTTCTCCATCAAATAGGATGTAACGCATTCTCGTTCGATACTGCTGAAACTGATATCAGCAGCAGCAACAATCTGTGGTTGGAGGCTTTGAACAAAGGTTATGAATCCAGGATGTTCAACCATGTCTAAGGGATAGTCGTGCATTATGATCATCCTAGCAATGTTGCGGCGGGTGTTTTGGGCAAGGTACTCTGAATCGTGAGTCCACCTGGAGTCGGAAAAAACGGGGTGAGATAGTGATCATAAAATCGTAAAATTTTATCAACCACTGCCTAAGACATCTAAGACCAACAATTCACTATGTTAAATATGTAAAAAATAAGAGTCAAGGTGACTCTCTGATAGCCTTTTGAAGAAGAAAATAATCAAAATCTACCAACAAAATAACTAATGTAATTTAAATTTCTTTCTTCTAACTTCTAAGTCAAACCGGGTACGACTAATAAATGAATAATTTCCACTTTGAAATGGTAAAATACAAGAAAAATCATTAATTTTATAAGATTTTTACGTCAAACTGATTTTTCCTGATTCCATGAACGACCGATTCTACAAGTTAGACACTAATGAAACGGTAAAAACCATAAGATTTCAAGAACAGGATCCGCATTTCGACTACATTGGTTATCAGCTATCAGCATTACAATTCAGAGTTAGGAGATATCAGATACATACCTACGCTTCCTTGACATGGTACTCTTAGCTGCACCAGGATTCGAACTATTTCGAATCTTGGTAGTGGTTGACAGCTGCTGATGATGATCATCTCCCCCATTGTCGTATGGTGCTACTGCTCCACACTTCCCTTTCTCAATATGGCGCTTGAGGTGGCTGGTGCCAGAAGATTTTGAACCGTTGACATAGGAATAACTTTTGCTGCAGTGGTTGCAGAATGCCCTTTTACATCATGGGAAACAGTTTTGACAGTGAAGTATTCCCAGACAGGGGAGTTCAGTTTCCTTCGCCTTGCAGGCTTATCAGTGTCTTCTTCAGGTTCAAGGACCAGTTGGTAATTCTCTTCAAGAGCTTCTTCCATACCTGTCCAAGCAGCATCAAAACCCACCAAGCATTTACTCAATTTACATGATAGAAACTTTGGGCCTGGAAATTCACGTAGGCCCATACTTGATTTGCTCGAGCAGTGTCTCAACATGCTAAAACTATAAATTAAAAAGGATACAGTTGATATTTTATTTTGTACAGTTTATTTTTATTAATACAATTTTTTTATAAATAAATATTATAAAAATTATAAATAAAAAAGAGCTAAATAAATATTATTTATTAAATACTCTTAAAAAATAAACATATTATAAAAAAATTATTACAAACATTATAGATATAAATAAAAAATAAAATATATATCTTCTGTATATTTAAAAAATAATAACTATTTCTTTTCAAAAAATTATTATTTATTATTTTTAAAAAATTATAAATAAAAGATATTAAATAAATATAACTTAAAAATATTATAAAAAAATGAATTTACAATAAAAAATTTAATTAAAAATACGAAGTAAAACGAACTACATTGGGCATTAAAAATTATGATGTTTTCCACTCTGCCATCTCCAATTCCGATCGGAATTCTCGAATTCGAAGCTCTCTAACCGGACAGCTAGAATTACGCAGAATTAACTCCCCAAACCCAGCGAAATTGGAGATGCCCTTTGTGGTTGCAGAAGAAAACGTATTCCACCCCATATTAGACCAATTTCGACACGAAAAAACGTGGCCTATAATTTTCCAACGACGGGAACAGGGAAATCTCCGGCGACAGATCTGGCTGGAAAATTCAACGTAATTGAGGAAGCACGACTAACGAACAACACAGGAACAGAGAACTACGAGGAAAAAAAACCAACAAAAAGATAACGGAAGAGCGGGAAAAAATTAGGGTTAGGTTAGGGTTGGAGAGTCTTTCTCACCTGGAATTATTTTGAAAAAGAACGGAATCGACGAAAGCGAGGGCGGGGATCTCCGACGAGGTAACGGACGAGGAAGGAAGCTGGGGAGGCAGAGGAGCTCCGGTGATCGAGATCGAGATCTTGGGCTTGGGGCGAGCCGCTTATTGGACCAGGGAGATTGGGGTTTTTTTTTTATTTTAGGTCAGGACGCGGATAATTTTTTTTTTCTGGACTTTCAAGCGGTCCATTTATATGTATTTTTCCACATTCTATACGGATTGGTAAAAGTAGAAAATAATTTATGTCTTTTGCGGTGTCGAATTACCGACCGAAGTCTACAATTCAAGATAACCACGTCATTTCGAAACGGGAATTATAGTCCGACGTTATGAGACCGATGAGAACCACAAAATCTGATTGATTAACGTGAATTTTCGAACCAAAACTTGATAACTCAAGTCGTGGGTTGTCCACTGAACCTATTAACACTTAATTATCGAACCATATAACCTTTTAGCGAAACCAAATATTAAGGAAATTCTTAACAAACGAACCGGACTATCGAGCCAACCAACACCCGACTATTGATCTTTTATTCGCAAAGTCCACAGGAGCAACAAAAGTTCTAAACTTATTGAGAAATTGCAAAGACAATTGGACTCCTAACAACATGCGTCTTGTTCACTTCAACCCAACTCAAGAACCCATAATTCCCAATGTAACCACTCTTCTCACTCCCGTCCAAAACAACATCCACAGTCAAGTTAAACGCAGCCGTACTATACCTCCCTCCAAACCTGTTCACAGAAGGCTCCACAATAGCCTTGATCCCACTTCGAGTCTCCACCACAGCACGATAAACTGAACTCCCACCTCCATCGGCCACATTCGTCACCACTCGGAAAAAATGCCACGCTGCTCGAATTTGTATCTTTCGTGAATGACGGGTAGTTCAGATCAAGGGTCGTGAATTCGCATCTGATCGAATTCGGGCCCTCCCCTGTAATGACCCCTATCTCAACTTTACTATAGTTCATTGCACATAAGTAGTTCACATAGTCATTGACTCCAACGTCGCAGACCAAGCCCGGATCCAGTGCCTTGTTGGGGTCCACAAGTCCTGCTCCAAAATCGAGAGCACCTCCAGCTCCCGTCGCCATATCCACGATCGTACCTTCAACATTGTCTGTAACGTACCATGTTGTCATCATCGCTGACCGGATGGCAGCCAGGCTCCAGTCCTTGTGTGCTGATCTCAGCAATGCAGCTACTCCAGATATATGTGGACATGACATTGATGTACCTGATAAGATAGCATAGTCCATCTGCAGGTAATCCTCCCCTCCTCGAATTGGAGTAAATGGCCGATTCGGAACCCATGCAGCTAGAATATCATACCCCGGAGCTAAAATATCAGGCTTCAGGATCCAAGGGGACGTCTCATAAGGTCCCCTTGAACTAAAGTATGCAGCTTTCGGAGCTGGCTTGTTTCCTAACACTGTCACTGTCGAATTCGTCGAGTTGAGTATGTAACCCTTCACCAAGTCTCCATCTTTTCTGCTCACCACAACATATGGAAAGCCAAAGCTAGCAACTTGCTTGCGAAGCTCGCCTTTGTCCGAGCTAACGATAATGCCAGCCATGGCGTTATGTCCATGTCCGTTATTATTGTTTTCGTAGCTCGGTCCAAAGGCTTCTGGATCGTCGCAGAAGACGAACTTGCTTGCAGCATCATTGGGGTCAATGATATCGAAAGTCTCCTTGCTTCGATTCCCACTACCGAAATACAGAGGGACTCTGTCTATGAAGAGATTCTCTGGATACATGGATCTCCGAACAATGTTGGAGAATATTCCTCTCCTCCTAGAGTGATTCGAGCTCTGAGATTGCGATTGATGGTCCCCGCACCAACCGTCACGATCCAAGGAGCTCCGTTGATGATAGTGTATCCTTGACGGCCAGCATTTCCGGCAGCACATACAACGAGGATACCTTTCTTTACAGCTGCAAAATGCTCCGATTGCTATCGGGTTGTCGTAAAACGCGTTCTCGAAAAACCCCAACGACAGCGACATGATGTCGACGCCATCCTCGATCGCCTGGTCCATCCTTGCAAGCACATCGGTCGCAGCAGCAGTAGACTCCCTGGGATCGCTAACGTTGTCACCATTCTTGAACATCACCTAGACAAGCAATGTCTTATAAGAGCACATGTCACTTTACTAATTTTCCACTGAGATTTTAAAAAAAATTCAATTTCTCATTCACCTTAAACCCTTTTGGAAGCTCTCGTGTGGAGAAACAAATATGCATAGTCATCCTACAGAAAGACGTTATTTAAGTGACTCATGGTTCAAAATCACCCATTTCTCACCTTGTACATGGCGAGCCTAGCCATGGGAGCCATTCCGGTGGCCAATCCACGCGTACAGCCGAAGTAATCAACGTTCGAAACTCGACTACCGGCTACAATCGACGAGGTGTGAGTCCCATGGCCGTAATAATCGCGAGGAGAGTCGTAGTCATCAACGGTTGATGTGTTCAAACCTTGCTGACTCGTCCCTTTGCTGAACTTCCTAGCTCCAATCAGCTTTCTGTTGCAGTTTGAAACATTGAATCTGACGCCGTTTTCGCAGGCTCATCGCCATCTTTCAGGCACAGGAGGCATGAGGTGATCACTAAAGCTTTTCACTTTCCGGCCAGATTCCTGTGTCCAGTACACCAATGATTACGTCATCGCCACCAAACTTGCCAGCTGGCCATAGGCAAGTTTGTTCAGGCCGAGGAATTTCGGAGTATAGGTCGTGTGACGATGGCTGTAGGATTCGGGGAAGGTCGCCACGTGGCCGGGGATCTGCTCTACTTGATCGAGCAGAGCTTGTGTGAGGACAGCGCTGAATCCGTTGATTACATGCTTGTAGGTGTAGAGATGGAGAGGTTCTGATGACATGGGCGAGAGAATCAACGTGTACCAATGCATGGAGTCGCGAAGGGGTTTGGGATGGCTGATTTGTCCATGTGGACGATGTAGGTCCCACGGTCGGATGACGTGGAGAGCGATGTGGCTAATGAGACGAGAAGGAAGACAGGCTAATGAGAGGAGAAGGAAGACAGTGTGAAGCTTAGAGGAAACCATTTGAAGAGACAAATTGCTAATTTTACTCTTTGTTCTTTAGAGGGAAATCATCTTCTCATATAAGTAAGGGGTGGTTTGGAAAACGTCCTAATTTTCGAATTAGACGACGCCCTAAAACGATAAAATTACTAAATTGACCTTTCGTAAATTTATAAGAAGTTCAATCTTGAACAAACACATTCAATCTAAAACACAACAGTTGAAGAAGTTGAAGATCCTAACTCGAAGATTCAATGAGAAATCGAAGTTCCGAACGAAGATCGACGACTTTCGAAAAAGGTAACCCTAATTTCAGCTTGTTTTAATGAATTTTGAAAAAAAAAATTTATTTAATTGGGCCAGACGGACGGCTGGCCCTATTTAACTTTTTTTTTTTATATATATGTAGAACCAGACGGACCCGTCGTCCGTCTGGCTCTATTTTTTTTAAAAAAAAATTATTTTATTATAATTAATTTATATTCACTTTGTCATAATTTAGGGTTTAGTTGAATTCGGTTTAGGGTTAGGGTTTAGATGAATTTAATTTACGATTTAGGGTTTAGGTGAATTTAGTTTAGGGTTTAGATGAACTTAATTTAGGGTTTAGATGAATTTAGTTTAGGGTTTAGATGAACTTAGTTTAGGGTTTAGATGAATTTAGTTTAGGGTTTAGGGTTTAGGTGAATTTAGATTTTTAGGGTTTAGATGAATATAGTTTAGGGTTTACGTGAATTTAGGGTTGTAGGGTTTAGATAAATTTAATTTAGAATTTAGGGTTTAGGTGAATTTAGGGTTTAGGGTTTAGATGAATTTAGTTTTTTAGGGTTTAGATGAATATAGTTTAGGGTTTACGTGAATTTAGGGTTTTTAGGGTTTAGATTAACTTTCATAATTAGTCTTAATGTAATTGATAAAAAATTTTATAAGTGTGTGAATAATTAGATAATTCCGTTTATTATAGTGTTTGAATAAAATGGCGAAGACAAAAGGCGGAGGTAAGCAGCATAGCACCGACCCGGTCGAAGAAGAGGCCGATGGAATTCGAGAAAATGCGAGGGAAGGGCAAGTCGTTGGAAACTATGAACCGACTTGCCGAGCGTGCGATTACGCTTCTAATAGGAGAGAAGCGAAAGAAGAAGAAAAGCGAGAAGATTTACGAGACCCCCGAGACTTTTACCCCGATTAGGATTCCCGTATGTCGGGATAGACCTCCATCCCCCGCTAGGCTCTGTTAGAGTTCCCCCCTTTCTGACTTCACGGCGGAGGTTTATACCAGATGACGACGAGGAGGAGTTATTTGGTGGGTACGAGTCCGATACGTTTCGGCCTCCACCATTTAGGGCGTCCACTGGTTCGTCTCACGCTTCAGCGAGCGTTGGAGCTGCAGCTGGGAGAGATGGTACTTTTGCTCCCGCCACTAGTACACACGGTACCCAGAGGGATGAGGAGGTCCACACTTCGGGGTTGCGGGAAACCTTTCCCGCACTTGGCGGTCTGGAGTCGGGGATTGAGGATGGAGGGCCGATTGCGACCAGTGTGATTCCTAGTTTCGGGGGTCACATTGTGCATTATCTGTGGGAGCTCGGTGCGGATTACCGTAATATCCGAGACTTCAGGTTCTACCCCCGACGGGATCATCTGAGGCATGTGATGAGATTCCAGCCACAGACACCGGATCTGGAGATGATGATGTCCACCTCGGGACTTCTCCATTTGGGTCGTCGGGATGAGTGATCAGTTGGACGAGGCACTGATCCACGCTTTTATAGAGAGGTGGCAGCCAGATACTAACACGTTCCACATGCCCTTCGGAGAGATGACCATCACACTTCATGATGTGTGGCATATTCTTCGTATACGGTACTTGGACGTCCACTTCACGTTCCTCGATCTAGTCATGATCTGCAGTTGGATGTAGCTCGAGCCCTCGGTATCCGACCCGAGGACTTGAAGCTGCCAGTTGGGGCTGCTACAGGTGGTGATGCACGATATCCTTGGCTGAAGGGTGCTGCCATGCATGAGAAGTCGATGTTGGCACTGGCGAGCGGTTTAGTGGATGAGGATGCATACAAGGTCTTCATGTTTTGTCTGCTGGGGTCGACTCTCTTCACTGATAAGACCGCCGATCGTACACGTCTGGTGCTTTGGGAGTATTTTATGGGGGCGTGTCCACGGTTTCGAGATATGCTTGGGGGACAGGGGCTCTGGCGTGGTTGTACCACGAGTTGGGTAAGGCCACCAGGGCTAAGTGTAAGGGGATGGCGGGGTCTGTGTCCCTACTTCGCCCCGGATTCACGAGTACTTCCCTAGTACTCGTGCGGCTAGAGTAGCGGCTCGACGGCGGGGTGATACCGAGGCGTTGGTTGGGCGGTGGAGCGCATCGAGCAGCCGGATAGATCATACGACTTCTTGCATCGTCGTCTTGAGTACTACCGTCGTCTGCTGGATGATATGACCGCAGAGGATGTGATTTGGCTGCCATTTGGGCCACGCCCCGAGGTGGAGGTTCCCGATTCGACGTTCCGTGGGGTCATTCGTTTCGGTCCGACGACAGAGTACTATGACCCGACCCGCGTCGTCAGACAGTACGGATACGCGCGATGATTCCGGGCCTCATCCCGTTGCCTTCCGGGGCTTACGGGGAGCCGCCGAGCCCAACGGGTACACGGTTGAGTGGGCCGACACCACGGATAGAGCGTGGAGGGACGAGGACCGGTCCAGCCGATGCCGTTTCGGTCTTTGTTTAGGCGTGCGAGGATGTGACCGAGGTCGACCCCCGATACATGTACTGGTATCGGCGCCACACCCACCCGCGCATCCTCAGACCCATCCCTACTGGTGTCACGGCCCCGACAGATATGGTATGTGTCTACATTCTTTTCATTTAGGGTTTAGGGTCAGAGTCGGATACCGATAGCTAACTTGTATAATTTTCCCCTTTGCAGCTAGCTTACAGGGTGTTGGATCATATGCATCCATTCTATACTCGGGCGATGATGAGACGAGTACGAGTCCGATGCCGAGTACCTAGAGGCGGTCGAGCATTTGAGATGCGGTGTTGCGGCATGTACGTGGACTTCCGACACCGAGAGAGGTACCGTTAGACTTCGTTTATGGCATATGTTATCATTTCTTTCCATGTTGTGTAATGAGACTTATGTACTTATGTTTTTCGATCTATGTAGTCCAGATTTGAGACATTATGCACTTTCGATTTTATGCGGTTATGATATTATGCACTTTCGATATAACGCACTTACGATATTATGCACTGTTGAGCCAAAACCCTAAACCACTAAAACATAAACCCTAACCAATAAAACCTAAACCCTAAAATCTTAAACACAAAATTATAAAATATAACCCCTAAACCCTAAACTCTAAACCTTAAACACTAAACACTAAAATTTAAACCCTAAAACCTAAACCCTAAACTCTAAATCCTAAAATTATATAATTTAAACCCTAAACCCTAAACTCTAAACAAAAATTATAAAATATAACCCCTAAACCCTAAACCCTAAACCTTAAACACTAAACACTAAAATTTAAACCCTAAAACCTAAACCCTAAACTCTAAATCCTAAAATTATATAATTTAAACCCTAAACCCTAAACTCTAAACAAAAATTATAAAATATAACCCCTAAACCCTAAACCCTAAACCTTAAACACTAAACACTAAAATTTAAACCCTAAAACCTAAACACTAAACTCTAAATCCTAAAATTATATAATTTAAACCCTAAACCCTAAACTCTAAACAAAAATTATAAAATATAACCCCTAAACCCTAAACCCTAAACCTTAAACACTAAACACTAAAATTTAAACCCTAAAACCTAAACACTAAACTCTAAATCCTAAAATTATATAATTTAAACCCTAAACCCTAAACTCTAAACAAAAATTATAAAATATAACCCCTAAACCCTAAACCCTAAACCTTAAACACTAAACACTAAAATTTAAACCCTAAAACCTAAACACTAAACTCTAAATCCTAAAATTATATAATTTAAACCCTAAACCCTAAACTCTAAACAAAAATTATAAAATTTAACCCCTAAACCCTAAACTCTAAACCTTAAACACTAAACACTAAAATTTAAACCCTAAAACCTAAACACTAAACTCTAAATCCTAAAATTATATAATTTAAACCCTAAACCCTAAACTCTAAACAAAAATTATAAAATTTAACCCCTAAACCCTAAACTCTAAACCTTAAACACTAAACACTAAAATTTAAACCCTAAAACCTAAACACTAAACTCTAAATCCTAAAATTATATAATTTAAACCCTAAACCCTAAACTCTAAACAAAAATTATAAAATTTAACCCCTAAACCCTAAACTCTAAACCTTAAACACTAAACACTAAAATTTAAACCCTAAAACCTAAACCCTAAACTCTAAACAAAAATTTAAACCCTAAACCCTAAACCCTAATACAATTAACAACAAACCCTATTAAATTATTAAATTTTAAATATTTTTTTTTTTCAGATTCAAAATTTAATTTCGTACCTTCCGAATTTTTAATCGTTGTTCGTAGAGAGTGTTTTCGACAAACAAAACATATTAAAACATAATACGTAAGAGTTTTTGGATCGAAATAGTACTTTTTTCATTTTTACGAAATGGACGTTTAAGTCATATTTGAATGTAGGGCGTCGTTTAATTCGAAAACTAGGGCGTCGTTTAGGGACCCTCTTGGAAAAATATAATATTTGTAAGAGATTTAAATGTTAAATTTCCACAATTTTGATGTATGATTGATTTTGGGGTTGGTGGAATATTTATGGACTATGTAATTTTCCACAAGTGTAGAAAAGTCTCCTATTAAAGATAAAATCTCTAAAGCTAAAATTATTGAATCAAGGATGTAGAAAGCTCGGTAAGCTGGTGTTCCAGAACCTAGGAATACAGGTGGCATCATCCGAGTAGATCACAGACTAGCATGTGGACCACAGCCATACACACACACTATATCTTCTTGACCAACAAGCTTGCTCAAACAAGCAAGTCGAACCACTTCATTATGCCATCGGAAAACTAGATTGAACAAACTTCCATATGAATTCAGCTGTAATGTGAAATCCTGATGGGGAAAGGATTGGCAAAACACATATATACTAATCTTGTCCACAACAAAGAATATACAGGCGCACAAAAAACTTCTCATATCATATGTACACACTACTAGAAATCACAGCTATATATCTCTACCTATACTTCTAACATAAGTATTTATACGCGATGATGATCGTAGAATCTCATACACGATGCTTCGAAACAATATCTAATTGATCCTGACTCTCTACCATGGCCCTGTCAGTGTCCTCCTCAAGCAAAGCCGCTTGCCTCCCCATTGATGCTTCATTTTCTCCAAGCACTGCAAAATCACAGTGGAATTCAGACCTATAGACTATTCTAGCATCCAAATGTACGCCCTTTTCGTGAACATCTACATAGGAGAGATCGATCGGAAGAGTTATAGTAAAGGAGAAAACTTTCACAAAGTGAAGAAGATGTGCATACCTGATTTTGCTGCATTTGCATAATTTCAGCCTGCAACCAACAACCAGCAATACTTTGATCAGATAAAAGATCACAAGAGTTTAACTTTTCCAGCACTTCAATTTTTTGGTGATGTAACCATACCTGTTTTCTTTCCAGTTCTTCATTCAGCTCCTTAAGTTTCGCAACCTCAGCTTCGAGCTCTAGTGTATATGCCTACCACACACGACACAGAGTAAAAATCATCAGTTATATACTTTATATGATCAATTCAGAATCATTAAGCTTCAAAAAATGTCCTCCAACCTGCTTGCGAGCACGAGATCGCGCTGCAGACTCCCGATTCTTGATCATTCTTCTCTGCCTTCTCTCAACAACCTTCTCAAGAGCTGTATTAGGCCTCCTACCTCGGCTGCTGAACACATAAGGCACCGGGGAAACTGACAACGTGTCAGCATCGCTCCTTGACAGCACATCGGGCGATTTCTGGCTTGCAGGAGATGCTGTTGCAACTGTAACACCTGCTGCAGAGCTTCGACCGCCATTTATCTTGTTGTGCACTGGAGATGCAAATGGAACATGAGCTGGTTTAGGAAACAAGAGTGGCTGTTGTTGCTGCTGATGGCGTGGCTGATTTCGAGATCGATGCAATGTCGACTGTTGATGGAGCTGCTGATGTGGAGGAGGTCTTATTCCACCAACATTCAGTCCCAAGTTCGAACCTTGATTCGCAAGGAAGCTATTATTGTTGATTATATTCTCGCGATTTGAAGGTTGGAACCCGAGAGCCAACCCGCTATGGTCACCGCCGTTCAGCTGAGCTGACTCGCCAAAGAATCCAACATTACTCGGCCTCCCGAACTGCTGCTTGTTGTTATTGTTATTGTTTTCCTCTCTCACAACTCCTGCCCTAAGCAAGAACTCCTCCAATGTCATCTCACCTAAAGTCCTTTGCCTTTGAGGCATCAGCATCGGATCATCAGGCGGTTGAGTCACATCCTTCGCAGCAGCAGCGACGCTGTTCTCCTTGATGAAGTCTTTCCAGACCTCATCAACAGTCTTCTGACTCAAAGTCCTTGGCAGAGTTAAAGAGCCTTGTCTCTGAAGGTTCCCTGTACCAGCTTCTTCAACCACACCTATTGTACTTGTTTCTTCAGCAGTGCATATGTTCTTCAGCAGCTCATCCATGTTCATCGACCCGAAATCCTTCCCCCCTATGCTTCCACCCCAGGTGTTCTGGAGCTCGTCGAATGTCAAAGAGTATACAGAGGACTGCTGACGAACCAATGGCGAATTCGCTGGGTTGCCAAAGCTGCTGAAGTTGAAATGTGACCCCATTTTTTTGGTGCTAGTTAAAGGAAGTAGCTTTGTTGCATATATAATGGAAATCCTCAGTCTTTTTGGATTACTGTGCTTCAGATAGCAATAAACAACACATCAGTACAAACATCACATCAGCTGCATATTTAAGCTTTATACACATGGAGAAAACTGTTTGCATCCCGATAACTCGAGTTTTCGGGGGAGAGGTTCGTAAAAATCTTATACAAACATTCACACAACTCTACATAAATTTACTCAGAAACGTCGAAATGAGAGCAAAAGCAAGACCAAGTTTTGAGCTCAATCATTGTACCATTTGAATGCAGATGCAAATTGAAGGCTCAATTATACAACTCTAGCTTGCAAGAATCATGACACAAAGAGAAGGAAAATCAAAGATTCAACTGAAATATCTGTACTACAAACCAGACCAACCACCTAGTTTTTTAGCAGATCAAAGGACATCTTTTGTCTGGCTCTACTACCTTTCTCCACATGCTATAAACCCTCCAATAATTTCAGATCCAGCTAGGAAAAAAGCACAACAGCAAAGAGAGGAACCCTAGAAAGCTGAATTTACAAGCTTTGTACTTTTGACTCATCAAACACCAACCCAGCACAAAAATCCATGTTTTCAATCCAAATTGGATCAACAAAGAGAATCTTAGCTTATTCCTTATCAGCAGAATAAACAAAATGGAAGCGACGAAATGGGAAGTGTGGAAAATTTGAGCAGTAAATCGATTTACCTCAGCTTTTTTGTCTGGAAACTAGTTACAGTAAACGAGAAATTTACTTCAACTAGTGATATTTTTTGCTGTGGGAGAAAGCTGAAAATTTCCTTTCAAACAGAGAAAAATTCTCGTCGACGGAGAAGAAGGCGACAAGTGGAAGAAGTGAGATGCTGCCACCACGAGTCAGCCTTATAAAGCCTCCAATTCTTCAGCCCCCAATTTGGCAATCTCTCTGATTTTTGTTTTAATTTTTTCCTGATTTTTGTGGGTTTATGTTTATGACTTTAAGCCACGAGGAAGGTGATACGTGTGCCAATGAGAAGGGGGAGCTTGGGAAACAGTGATGGTAACTCTGTAGCCAATCAGAAGGAGCAAAGTGGGATGCATCTGGTTCATTGATTTTCAGGAGGTTTTGAGATTTGTTTTTTGGTTGAATCAAAATCTTATCGGTTTGGTTCAACCGGTTGTATTGAGATCGAACTTGAAGAGTTTGGTTGGATTGTTTCGAAATTGTTGGATTTTGGCGATCAATCGTATTCACTTTGTTTCCTAAAGTTGGTTTAACCGATTCAAATTCGGGGATTTAGTCATGTTGCTTTCGGTTTGACAACAAAATCAACTATACGTTGTATTTGTGTCCAACCAACACCTTTCTATTGTTTATATTAAGTTTTGTCTAATGAACTTCAAATCCGACCTATACCTTTTTGAGCGAGTAAGTGTTGTACTGCTATGGCTCGACTAATACTCTTTCAAGTTCGATCTACTAAATTTTTGAATCCGATGACAAATAATAATGTAATAACACGTGTGATTAACTTTATTGTCATACGTAAATTCTAAACCGACCAATCAGTGGTGACTAGCTAAGGGGTTTCTCTATAGACATTACTCTCTTGTGGTTCAACCAACAACTCCCTTCAAATCCGACCCGATATTATTTCGGACCGAGTTGGTGTAAATTAGGGAAACATTCAATCTCCATTCTCCACATATCTATATCCATATTTGGAGTTACTTTTCATTCAATGCGCGGTGTTTGGTGAGGGAGATCAACGATGGAAGTTTTGGTGGTGGGATTGATTGAGAAATGGCGGTGTGTGGGAGATTTTGTGGGAGAGTAACACTTGTACGGCCTCCATGAGGAGCCTTCGATTGGCCGCGTTTAATTTGTTGTTGGTGATTTTCACTCATTGAATGTGTTTGTTTCTTTCAATATAATAGCCACCACAATATAGTAATAAGACTACATATAGGCTATAGTACATGAGATGAGATCATCTAGAGTAGTCATGTACTTACAAATTGTAATGTTAGTGTTGGGTTATATCCATTCGGCTTCGGTCCGGAGGATAAATAATGGTGATCCGGACAGAATCGGTAGATGGATAATGCCTATCGAGAGACCGACGTAAGAGGGGAAGATTATTGGGTTACCCCAACAATTAGTGAAGCTTAAGGTTTAATGTCTTTTGGGGTTAAGATTGTGGTAGTCGAGTGAGTTGTAGTATATGCGATGTTATTATTGATGTGGCTTCCAAACCAAACAATAGTCCATGAGGTGACAGGATTGCTTTTTTACCGAGCAACCTACTTTGAATGATCGTCTTACATATCATTAACTTACGTACTCTCATGTGGCAACGAATATGCGATATTTTAACAAGATTATGGAATCCTTGAGTCACGAAATTGTACCTAATAAGGTATTATTAAAGCAACACTCCTCTCAACCATCCCGACTACACATTGGGCATAGACTTATAGACCAAGGAATATCAGTGAGAATTGCAGCAGGGTCGTCCTCGTCCATGTGCGTTGGTGCTGTGTGAGTGTATGCTTCTGAGTTCTGTCTTCTCTGGTGCCTTGTTCCTATTACGGATGCATGTGGCTCTACTTTCCTTCATATATTTAAAAATTGGAAAACCCTTTTAATTATTAAATAGTGTATTGAATTTTGATCCTTTGTCAGTATTTAATCAGATTGGTCGAAATGTCTTGATTTGGACGGACCGTGAATTAGGATGTTTTTTTTGTTAGTATTTAATCAGATTATAATATATACTTATCCTTACTCAAGAAGCCGTCAAAATCCGCGCCGGCAATACGGAGATTTGGGAATAGTTATGGTATACCGATTACCCATCCGTTTTTATGACGGTTATTAATTATAATCATTCCATTTCAATTTCGGTAATAAAATTAATTCCATCACCATACACATGCGGTTAACGGTTATAATCACTCCCAACGGTTATAATCACTTTTCGTTGTAAAAATCAAAATGCATCTATTTTAACTCATTTTTAAAGTGGTGGATGATTAGTTTTATAGAAAACAAGAAGACAATGAGATATCGTCGAAGTCGAAGACGATAAATGAGATTTTTTTTTAGGAATGAATGAATAAATGGATTAGATTTAGTTTTCTTGATAAATTTCATGTACATTTGGGTTATCTAGTGGGTTTATTGAGGGTAAATGTTAGTTATATAGCGGGCCGGTGATGGTTGTGGGTATCGTTATGGTGATAGTGCGGTTACTATAAAACTCATAATATAACCTTACCCATTCATAACTATTAACAATTATAACTATAACCTCAATATATTCGCTAAAGCGGTTAATAATCATAAAATTTAATAAAATCATGTCAATTAAGTTGTTGAGCGGTCATAATTGCCAAATCTAGTCAAAATATAAGAAAACAGTTTTATTTTTATTTTCTGAAACTTAGGATTTTTCTTGGTTGATAGGGGCGTTGAAATCGGCCTACTACAATATGGGCTGCATTTTTAATTTGTCATGAACAATAATCAAGGCCTTGTGATGGGTGGTTCAATAAGAAAAGACTAGGAAGTCCAGGCGTGAAACGGCCCAACCAGTGAGAATAGGAATTCAAATCTGGATCAAGGAAAATAGCTCCTTGATCCGAATCCAACAAGCCATATTCAATCTCTGCCGTTAATTATCTAACTCTAAATCTAACGGTTGAAATTTTCAGCTTGAACTATCGTTTTCCCAGATACTCCTCCTTGGACCTTGAATGTTGGCCTGACCCTCAAATCGTTCTTGCTCCATCTAAGAAATGAAGTGGGGTTAAGAACTTCCTTGAAGAAGGAACGTCGATCGTGAAAACTACACAATAAAGGGTGTAGTCGAAATGTGACGATCCCATCAAATCAGGGTTCGGTTTTTTCGATTCCTCTGATAGGTTACGACCGTTCAGGGGGGAGCCTGTTCACAGACATGGTGAGGCATAATTCTGCTATATTTTCGGCTCGGTGTTTTCGTTCACCGGATGGTTTTCCGCATCTTCCCTCAGTGCCTACCCTTTGTGGAACATGCTTTCGGAGCTGGTCTCCCCTCGTGTGTTCCATGTGTGTCCTTTGTTTTGGTTGTTCAACGTGATACTCTCAAATTCGATTACAAGGTTGATTCTGCTCTTAATGTTGTCATTTACCTCCTCCTTGCTTTGCCCAAATGCGCATTGGATTGCTGACTCGGATAATTATGAAAAAAATGACAGAAAAAATATTCACGCCGTCACGCCGTCAACTCCCTTTACATACCAACCCCAGCAAATCCCATTTCACTCAACTCACTCACTAATCAATAAAACAGAAAATCCCCCAGCCGCCGCCGGGTGATGGCGACCACCGAACAATCAAACCAAGCCGTACCGATGACAACTCGCCGCCGGCAGCAGAAGCCGGTTCTCCGGAAGATGAACTCATGGTCGCCTGACAGCGGGAAGGAGGACGTGTGGCGCCGCCGCAAGGGGAACCACTGCTCCTCCTGCCGCCACCTCCACCTCCGCCGTGCCAATAGCAACGTCACCGACGAGGATCTCGACGAGCTCAAGGCCTGCATAGAGCTCGGGTTCGGATTCGACCCGGACTCCCGGCCGGATCTGGATCCCAGGCTGTCGGACGCCCTGCCAGCGCTCGGATTCTACTGCGCCGTCCACAAGCAGTATAACAGAATCCTGTCGCGGTCGACGTCGTCGGTTTCGTCAGACGGCGGCGCCGTAACTCCTCCTCCTCTCCTCCCGTCGTCGTGGACCCCAGTAAGTGCTGAATTTTTTAATATTTTTGAAAATTAGGGTTTGTGGAAAGTGGAAATTGACTTGAGTCGGGTTATTTGTTTGGGTCGGGTCAGGTGAAGATCCGGAGACGGTGAAGATGAAGCTGAGGCAGTGGGCGAGAGTGGTGGCGTGTTCAGTGAAGCAATTAGCTGGGAATTAAGAACAAAATCAAAAGAGAAAATATATTGATGATTTGGAGATAATCTATCGTTGTTGAAACAAAAAGAGTGATTTTTAACTTTGTAGTTAAGTTAAGTGATTAATCGCTAGATGTTGTGATCATCAAGTAGAGAGTGTTAATTACAAGCTAATCCCATATCTAGTATAGACTAATTTGTTCGAGACGAAGTTTTAGATTTCGAAAGGGTGTTAGTTCTAACTCCTTTGTCAATTCGTATTATCATCGCAATATACAATATACATGTCAATATTTTTGGTTTGGCAGCACTTTCAAACGTAAACTCTTTGTGAAGTAAAATCAAAATGGACGAAATGGTTCCCAGTAGACACGAAAGAATAATGCACTCTTATCTACCCCTTACAAACTTGTTATGTTATAAAAGCACTCCTTATCTACCTGCCATGATTAACGGTGTTGGCGCACAATTTTAAATAGACAATGTCATGCATACATTTTTTTAATATAGTCACTAAGACCGATCACATGAAATGTGATTTGTACCAATCACCGCCGATACGAATATTTAGTACATTTAATTTAGTCAAATTTGACAGATATCTCGAAAGTTGCCACTATAAAATTCAATTTTTGACACGAAGACACGACACACTTCTTATGATCAACGGTGTTGGCACATAATTTTAAATAACCCGCTAAAAATAATTCATTACAAAGGTTTTAACCTTTATAAAGAGATTTCTTAAAATAAATAAAAACCTTTATAAAAAAAATTCAGTGGTTAAAACCTTACCATGTTTGCGACGACTACAAATACATAAAAGAGTTAATGTGCTTACTGTTAATTACTCATTAATGAATTTCAAATCCAAAATTAATTTATTTTGTAAGTGTTTATTTAGTTGTTATATCCGTCACCAAACACCATTTCATATTTTGCATATAAATTAAATATATGCACGATCTTACGTCCCTTTTACCTTTTGGCATCGTCAACAAGATCCCGATATCATGTGTCTTTATCGTTACTAATCATTCGTCAAGAGTTTTCCGTAATCAGCAGCCCTTACCAAATATCAATAAATAACTAATTCATTTTTTCATCTTCAAACATAATTATAAATAGGAGTAGAATTCTAGTCCCCTCATTTAAAAATCAGGAAGATTTTGATAATTTCTCATCTTTCTCATTTTCCTTCGGTTTGCCGCGAGATTCTCGCAGGTAGGGGAAACGGAGCGAACGAAATTCACGCAGGTGCAGAAAATGGAGGGAAAATTGTAAAAAAAACCCCTAGACCCCCATTTCTCTAAAATTAGACTACCAGAGCTTAAATCTCACCAAACCCAAAAGCGAATCTGAAACCTCCCTTCTCCCTTACTTCTCATGGGGGAAAATCCACCGTGAAAAACCTCCCTTCAAACGCCCAGATTTTTCATTTACCAGGCCGACGGTTTCCGCTAGCTTCTTCCAAAAACTTCGGTTAGGGTTATAATCTCGCTTTCACTCTCCCGATTCTTGGATTTTGGGAGGGAGCAACAATTCATGGGTGGTCTGTCAAATATAAGGAGTCCCAGGAATCCAGAAGATGGGTCGTTGATATCGTCACCGCCGGCGGTGGTGACTGGGAAGAGGAAATGGACGAAACTTCTCCCGGTTCTCATTGCCGTCGCGGTTCTAGTCGAGATCGCGTTTCTAGGTCGTCTCGAGACGGCTAAGAATGCTGCTGCCACGGTCGACTCGTGGGCGGGTAGCTTCCGTAACCGGTCCGGTTCGAAGCGTTTGGCGCCGGTGTTGGTTGGTAGAAACGATGTCGTGTCGAGGTCAGAAAGTTGCGAGGAGTGGTTGGAGCGGGAAGATGCTGTGGATTATTCACGGGATTTCAATGAAGTTCCCATCTTCATCGCCCCTGCTATGGAGGTCTGTTTTTTTTTTGGGATCAATTGTGGTTTATCGGTTGGTTCTTTTTTCCTCTGTTTGGTTAGTCTCCTTAATATTGTGGCTTTCAGACTATTATACTGAACTTGTGGTAACAATGGCTGCGTAGCAATTGGCATCATAACTAACTTGCTGATATTCGCAAATGACAAACCAACTGTGAATAGTCATATCGATTCGGGCTTCGGATTAAGGAATGGCTTAAGGAGTTAAGGTTCAGATAACTGAGAGCATTTTGTTCATATACGTGTTTCTAAAGGGGTTGTTCGGTATTTCATTTACACAGGACTCGAAGACTTGTCCTGTGGGGTGTAAATTCGGACACGACTCGAGCAAAACCACCCCTGATGCAATAATCGGCACACCGAATGATCTGTCTGGAGCTATCAGTGTTCACCGGTCAATGGAATCAGCTCAATATTATTCAGAGAACGACGTTTCAAGGGCACGACGGTGGGTAAGCACTATCTTAGAATGTCTTTGTTGCATCTTGTGTTCAAACTAGCACTTGATTTTTCTTCGTGAAATTCGGAACCTTAATCTAACAAAGTAACAAACTTTCTGTTTCTGATTTGCCTGCTTGAGAAAAGTTTTGCATTTTCATGTAATGTGAGGGAAGTCTGATGTTGACTTTTTGCATTTTCATGAATTTAGAAGGGGATTCCATGTAGTAATGACTACAAGCCTATCCTCTGATGTCCCAGTTGGATATTTTTCCTGGGCAGAATATGATATCATGGCACCTATGGAGCGAAAAACCGAAAAAGCCCTTGCAGCTGCCTTCATCTCGAACTGTGGTGCCCGCAACTTCCGTCTCCAAGTACTCGACGCCCTTGAAAAATTGAAGGTTCCTATCGACTCTTACGGTGCTTGCCACCGGAACCGCGATGGAAGAGGTTATGAGTCATCACACCAAATTTTTGCTTTCAAACAGGTTGCAAGATTGTGTTCTAATATCCCATTTTGGTTGCAGTGGATAAAGTTGAGGCCTTGAAGCGCTACAAGTTTAGCTTGGCTTTCGAGAACTCGAACGAGGAGGATTACGTTACCGAGAAGTTCTTCCAGTCTCTTGTTGCTGGTACTGTACTCGAAAATCACCCTCTTTCGGCCTCAGTTGTGCCTGCATTCATGTGTAGTAGTTTAGAGAATATTTGCTTCATTGATTTATTCGCAGGGAGACTACTCCTATATCATAGAGCTCGAAAACCGGAGACATAAGTAACTCTTAACACTTTCCTTACAAGGAAAGGACTAACAGTCTATCTAGGAAAAGAACTAAATAACGCTTTCCTACTTAACAACGGATTCTTCAACAAGTAGCATCAAAATGTTTTTTCCAGGGACCATTCCAGTCGTCGTTGGTGCTCCAAACATTCAAGATTTCGCACCCGGTCCAGGTTCAGTACTACACATCAAGACCCTCAAAGATGTCGGGACGGTTGCAAAAACAATGAGAGATCTATCTCATAACCATATTGCATACAACCAGTCACTAAGGTTGCTTACTCTACAAGCAATATCTTTACTCTCTTCCTATGTTAGTAACTACAGATTTTTTTAGTTTAATCAGTTGTGATGAATGCTTATATATCATTAGGTGGAAATTCGACGGCCCTTCTGATTCTTTCAAGGCTCTGGTGGATATGGCGGCAGTACATTCATCGTGCCGCCTCTGCATTCACATAGCTACTATGATCCGCGAGAAGGAAGAGATTAGTAGCCCCCGGTTCAAGAAACGTGCATGCACGTGCACCAGAGGTTCCGAGACTGTGCACCATTTGTTCGTAAGAGAACGAGGGAGCTTCAAATTGGAGTCCATATACTTGAGGTAACTGCTTGGACAAACATCATGAAACTTCATTTATTTCGAAGATCATTTCGGAAAAAATTGTTGTGCAGGTCGGGGAACTTGACCGTGGATGCACTAGAGGACCGAGTTCTGGAGAAGTTCAAGTCCATTAAACATGTACCTAACTGGAAACGTGAGAGACCGGAGAGCATAAGGGGTGAAGACGGCGATTACGGAGTGTATAGAGTTTACCCGGTTGGGTTGACGCAGAGGCAAGCGCTGTACTCGTTTCGGTTTACGAGTTTTGAGTTGCAGAATCACCTAGAAGCAAACCCTTGTCCAAAGTTTGAGGTGGTTTTTGTGTAGTGGAGAATTAACCCTTTCTTGGCCTGCAAGTTTCAGACTTTTGCCTTGTACACAAAACACAGAGAGAATCACTTTGTAGCTTAGAGCAGAAAACAGGTAGGAGCTGGTCCATCAAAATATGTACACTCTTTTTGGTGTCTAGATACATAATAAACTTCCAATTGTTACCTAATTTGTCCTGAAATAGAAAAATAAAAGATTATAATAATCCCAAAATATCAGTTTCAACATTGATATTTAACGTTTGGAAATTTCATAACAAGTTCATAACCAAACCCTAAAGTTACATTGCGTAATAAGTATTTAACCCTTTTTGGTTGGTCTAATAATGCAAGTCATTGTTTGCTATTCTATAACAAAATTAAGTAAATTTGGAGTACACGGAGTAGTCTTATTTCTCTGGTTAATAAGATTTAAAAGGTATTGTTTTGAAAAAAATAATTTAAAAGGTATTATCTAATTCTTTTTCGAGTTGCACCTATTATCTCAAGTGTTGAATCGAACCAAACCATGACCGCGAAACTAAGAGCATTTCCAGCTTCGTGCTAGGAATTTTTTTACTAATTCGAAGGTGAGTATAATATGATTTATCTTTAAAAAAAATGGATATGCACCAAATTTGTAATGAGTCATCCATGGAAAATATGTCTGACAACTTTATTAATTGTATGATTTTTGTAATTTATTACATGTTTATCTCTTTGGAAAAAGTGGGTTAAGAAGAAGATTTATCGATACGTATTGGAATTAACGATAGTAAATTGTTATTTGTTGGGATTAAAAGGTGGTGCCAGCAATTGCAGAATATAACAGGAAATGAGGTTAAGTTTGCTAAAGGAAAGATGAGTCTACACTTTGACGCCGTCGTTTTGCTACCGGTTGTTAGTTGTTAGTTATGTAATTCTCTACATTTTTCTTTGTAGGATGGACACAACCTATTCAATGAAGATGGGATTTGGAAAGGGAAAAATGATATCTATTGTGTGGGATTTGGTGGGGAGGGGCTTGGTGGGATTTCCAAACATGCAACTAAAGTGGCTACTCATATTAAGAAGAAGATCAAGCATGAACTAATCCATTTCTAGAAGAACAAAAACATTGGATTATGATGTCCTTAAATGTAACTAACCTTGGTTTTTGAAAAGTGTGGTTGTGTTATAAATTAAATTCAAAACATTTTGAGTTTTGAAGTGTGATATATATATGTAATAAATGCTATTAGTTTAGTGTGCATGAATTATGATGTTACAATATTTGTAAGTTTGGAAACATTCATTTTGGTTATATATATGGTGAATAAATTTATTTTTTTAATCAGAATATATCCTTTTTGTCGTATTAAATTTATCGATTAATACGAAATAAAAGTAAATGCTCATATATAAAATGTAACTGAAATTAAAATGACAAATTGCATTCACAAATAGAGCCATTAAGTTGAATGGAGATGAGATATTTTCCAAAGTCCTACCATATATATCACCAAAATCCTACCATTATACCTCTTATTCTAAGTCCTACCATACATTCCTATGTTCTCCACTTTTTTTTAACACAAAAGTATCCTTTTATTGATATAACGCAAAAGTCGCAAACGTACAAGGTATTAATCGGGATACAATCGTCTCTCAATGGTTTTAATAAAGATGTATGTTTTTCACCTTATTCTTACTTCTGGGTTATTCAGACTTCCTAACTTTTTATTTTTTTGTCGGAGTATACTAAGATTTTCGATCAATACAAAATTGAAAATAAAACTTAAACAAAATTATTTTTTAGTGTCTATTTGGTGGGATATGCTAGATTCAAACAAGATTAAATATGAAATCATCGAATAAAAACGATCTTGTTTGAATTGTTTAAGAAAAAAAAAAAAAAACCGTCTCAAAATTGTGAAAAAGATAAAAACCCAAGGGCCCATCACATTAACGTCCTACGGTCGATCAGAAAAAGCTCAGCCCAACGTTTCAACCTCTTCTGAAATACCATCTTATTCCCCTTCTCTATTTCTCTTCAGTGGAGGTTCTAGTTAGGGTTTATCGTTAAACGCCATTTTAGCGCCCCTTTCCCCCATCCTCGCAGAACCTATCAAACCCAAAGGTAAATCACAGTGTGATTGATCGCCAAAATCTCGATTGAAATTGGTTAATTTCAGCAAGCCAATGGCGAAGAAACGGAAGCATAGCGAGACGGCGGCAGCTCCTCAGAAGAAGGAAGAGGTTGCACCGGAGCGGCCTAAGAGAACGCTTTTCGGATTTAAAGACAAGGATGCTGCTACTGCTGCTGTTGAAGCTGAAGATAGCGATGGAGTTCAGCCGTCTACTCTGGGGTTCAGGAACAAAGAAAAAGTCCTGGTCACTTGCTCTCGCCGTATCAGTTTCAGGTTTGGATGGAAAATCAGTTTTATTTTGAATGTTTTATTTTGGGTTCTGTGGCTTGATTGCTATTTGGTTTTGTGTATGATGATGACAGGTATAGGCACTTGATGTTGAACATGGTGTCCTTATTGCCTCACTGTAAGAAGGATAATAAGGTTGAATCGAAAAGCAGTAAAGGGGTTGCTCTCAGTGAGATGGTTGAGCTCAAGAGTTGCTCTTCCATTTTGTTCTTTGAGGTAGTTTAACGTTTTGTTATAATTTCTCTCCCTGCTGTCGGTATTAGGGCTGCTGGATTTCAGATTTCGTTCGACGGTGATAACTTTGTGTAACTAGGGTATGCATGTGTTCGAGCTAATACCATTGGAAGATTGTCAGGAATCATGAAAATCTTGAATCTATTTCGAGCTCTTTGAAAAGAATTGTCTAGTCTAGCTAGCATTAATGTGCTTGTTTAATGGTAACGAAAAGGTTGTGGCTATTGTGCCAAACGTTGGTGTCGATCAGGGGAGTGTTGCATAAAGTTGACCAGCTTTGATTTCCAAAACTTGAGAATAGGTTGACTAGTGAAAGTTTGTAAAAAAGACATGAATTCTTCAGCTAGTCAAAGTTATTCGTTTGCCTATTTTCGGGTAATAAGGTGGAGTTAATATGGAATTTTGTATTGGCGAATTTGATTTTGAAACTAGAATACTTGGTTTATTATACGTTCATTCTTTGCTGCATATTCCTTTGGTTGATCTTAATCTTATATATGTTCGTTGTATACTGCAGTGCAGGAAGCACAAGGACTTGTACTTGTGGATGGCAAAGTGCCCTAGTGGACCGTCTGTGAAATTCCTAGTTAATGCTGGTAAGCTACATATCATCCCTTCTGAATTTTTTGGTTCTATTTCAGTAGCGGTGTATTGTTCTAGTTTTCTCTTGTTGGAAGAAGATGAAGAAGCCTTTTGTTTCCTCTCCAATTTTCAGTGCACACCATGGAAGAGTTGAAACTTACTGGGAACCATCTAAAAGGATCGCGCCCGCTCTTAACATTCTCTTCCAATTTTGACAAAGACGCCCACTGGAAGCTCGTCAAGGAAATGATTACACAGGTTTCGATATCTCCAACCGATTCCTGTCTTCTTGATAATTGCAGGTTTTTAGCATGATGTCTTGAACTTGTCTCTCTGATTTGGTATAGATATTTGGGGTTCCGAAAGAGCACCGGAAATCTAAGCCGTATCATGATCATGTCTTCGTTTTCTCCATCGTCGATGGCCATATCTGGTTCCGCAATTACCAGGTAGACTATTTTAGTGTATATCATATACTGCTTCAGTTGTTCTGTGAGATGGTTTACTTATTGCTCTGTCATTTGGTGTCTTTGAATGAAAGATATCAGCTCCTCACAACGAATCCGATAAAGTAGTCCGCGGAGGACTCGACAAGATGACCCTTGTAGAGGTTTGTTTACTTGATTGTTCATCTCGATTTGATTGTCATAATGTAGCAGCAAAGATCAGCAATTCTTGAACCCCCTAATATATGATCTTTACACAGGTCGGTCCAAGGTTCTGTTTGAACCCTATCAAGATATTCAGTGGCAGCTTTGGCGGCCCAACGCTCTACGAGAATCCACTCTACATTTCTCCTAATCTGGTAACTCCTCATTCCCAGAATGTTTTCATCAATGAAACTCGACCAGTAAAAAACGTGTACTGGACACGTAACTTGCCGTTGAATGACTGAATGACCTCATCATTGGTGTGCTTTCGCAGATACGCGCGATGGAGAAGAGGAAGACTGCTGGGAAGTACGCGAAGAAGGTGAAAGCTAAGACTAGGAGGAAGGAGCATGAGTTAACCAATCAGTTGGAGGCGGATGAGTTTTCCGAGATGTGGAAAGAGTAGGGCTTTTCCAAATTTGTGGACTTGTATTGTTTATGTGACGAAATTATTTGAATCTGTAATCAAGTTTTGTTTTGACAAAATGGTAAAGATTTAGCCACAGCTATTTTTCCATCTCCTTAAATGCCGAAGTTGGTTAGTATGATGCGTCGTTTTCGCGTATTAAAGAAGCTACCACTCTAAATGTCTTTTGAATTACGAACATCATTCGAGTTATTGTAAGAGATTTCGAACTTTGGAAGCAGCAGGTCGTTTGTTATTATGGACACAAATTACTCAAACTCAACGTTGCCCTAACAAAATATTGTTTGATGCTTGAGGAATTTGGTTAAATACTTGAATCATACAGCCTTTTGATTCTGAGAGGTTGACGTAGCGATGGCTTAGCCAGGAGACTAGTTCGAACACGTGACTGCATTTGATGCTCATAACCAAGATTTAGTGGGAACAGCGACAAATAATCGATACATCGGCAACAAATGCGTAACATGATTATGTGTTTCAGTCTTCTCAATTTAAAAACCTACATATTTGAACCCGGTCCGGCTGATTTCCATGTATCTAAACAGAGGGAAAACAAGGGGAACAAAGAGCTAGCCAGATAAACAACAAATAGTGTTGGAATTTCAGTTCCTTCTACCTCTGTTTCGACGGGAGGAGGAGGAGACGACGGTCCAACCATCATCATCCATCTGAGGAGGAGCCGGCGTAGGAGTCATCGTGGCCACTGAATCCACCGCCATATCTGATTCACTACCTCCAGGAATCATCATATCCTCATCACCACCATCATCATCACCACTGGAACTGGAAGAGTCATCTTCATCACCATCAGCCTAACAAGACAGGAAAAAATAGCTAAATGAAACGCACATAACAGCAGAAATATGCAAAGGCCTTCAAAGAATTTCATATAGGAACCCAAAGACCACAGTAGTATTTGTGAAACTCGTATCAAGAATCAACCCGACAAGGCTAACCGTGGAGCTATAATGGAACCATTGTACAAGAACTGCAAGTATAATTGTGTATTATCATCCTGAGTCACTGGTACTAATTGAAAATCTTTGATACAGTTTCAGTAACAACGAACGACTGCCAGACGGGGATCTTTGGTTTACCTGTACAATACGTTGACGAGTTTCGGTAGCATTAGGCTTCGGAGCAGCTTTCAACTTGTCGACATAGCTATAATCACCTGCCAACCATTCCTCGTGCATTATCATCAGAGCCTCTGCTACCTGTGAAAAATCAACCATTTCAGCGAATCTCGAGCGGCTTAATACAGTATTGGATATCGAATTTCAATCGTATTGGTAAAGTGTTATACCTCCTCAATGTCTTCATAGCTGGCATCGTCAAAATAGACGGAAAGATTCTCCATTCCTTTTTCGAGAACTTGTTCCAGATCATCAATATAAAGCTCACCGGCTGGATTAACAAACACATAAGGAATCAGCCGGCAATATCCACAGTATTACGAACCAGTTCATCATCCAAATAACCCGAGCTGGTTCAAGAGGTTCATAATTAGTTTTATTAACCTTCCCTTAACAGCTAGAGCCACGAATCAACGATCTAAGCCTAGGTTTTTTGAACATTACCTTTGCGTTTTTGGATGAACCAGGTGTAGATGTCGGAAGCGAGTTGATCGGCCAATTTCCAGGAGTCACGCCCGGCCATTTCTTGGTCGACGGCGTCCACGAGAACTGACCATCTGGAGAGAATCAAATGTATTCCTTCCTTCAGCTTAATTTCTGCCCCGTTTGGGGAGTCTCCTCCGCCGACCATTCTCTGGTTCCTGCTCTGTTCTTCTTTGGCGCGCGTAGAACCCTAGTCGGCCTAATTAAATTCAGCTTGGAGTTTGGACACGACAAAGGGAACAGGGGATTGATGTTTACTTAATTTATTTTGTTCTTTCGGTCACTAAGTTTGATGATCTGACATTTCGGTGCCTAAATTTTTTGTAAGGAACCCCTAACTCTATTTTCTAAATGGTAACAAATTAAATCATATAAGTAACAAATTAAAATATCCATCATATTCTCAATCGAATCATATATCATCATCTCATCATGTTTTTACCAAATCAAAACATCTTATTATTATGAGATCGTAACAACATGAAGATGCAGTCCTCACTAACGAGACTAACATGGATCGCGAGTCCTTGTAAAAGCAAACACCTCAATCATTTCTCTTCAATGACAAAACATCCAGACAGGGATCACCCGTACAAACAAGCAAATCGCAAGTTTCAAAAGCTAAAAGAACAAGAAAGGAAATGCAAAACAAAGAAATAGTAGTCGGGACATGGGTTGCACGATTGAAAGCGACTAAGTCTCGATCATGCAGCTTGTAGTCTAGTATGGTTGGTTTGTCCGCCCCTCCGAGTCAAGCTGAGACGAAGCTGGTGACAATTCGTGTTCGGTCTCCTTTGGTGATTTGGAGGACCGACTATCTAGTTCGCTTTCCATTGGATTTGATGTCATCAGCTGGCAACGTATTCGTTTCTTAGCGTCGACGTCAGTTGTATTAGCTGTGATGTTCTGGTCATGGTCTGTGATGGGTGCCTCGACATGAATTACCGGTGCCTTGTTCCTATGGAATGTTTCCCTAGGGTTTGGAGTTGTAGATGCTGTTCTGACGGGGTGATTTATCCTGCGAATGCTATCTTTCGGTTTTTTGAGATCCCACCTATTAGCAGCTTTAATTTGGGTTTCTTTCTAGGTAGGTGCCTTAATTGAGTCATCCCATTGGAGAGCTAGTTGTTCATTTGAGAATTCAAGTCGCAAGTCGCATTATCTCTCTACATGTCCCATAATTCCACAGATAAAATAGAAATTGGGTAGTCGCTCGTATTTGTAGTTACAGGTGATCTCGACATCCTTACGGAGAGTAACTGGACGCTCCTTAAGTAAAGGTTTGTCAATATTCATTGCGACTCTTAGTCTCATGTAGGCATTTGGGTAAGCGATACGGTTCTTCTCGTCATATCCAATGTAGTCCCTGCCGAACCCCCTAGTAATCTTCCTGCTTCCTTTGAGAAGTAACCAAACGAAAGGTTATGAATGCAGATCCACATGTCCACCATTTGGAGCGGTACCTGATCGAGGGTTTCCCATTTGAATTTCATGAGTGATCAACAACTATTTGTCGAAGAACCAAGGGTCATGGTGTATCACATTCCGAACATCAACGCCGTGTGCAAATAAGAAGAGTAGACGATGATCTTCCAGCTGTGTGATCTCGACCTTGCGGATTGGTTGCCAAACATTTGATAAACTCTTTTTCATAGCGAAGAAATTAATCTCCTTCTTCGTGAGGAAAGATCCCACAATACAGTATTCATAATCCCAGACTCGTGGCTGGGTGACAACATCGGCTAAGGATAATGCTGCTAACTCGAGGATGAGGACCACTAGACGGTCATTGATTAGACCGGTTTCTGCGATCACTGGGGTCCGGTTTGGTGTTGATCGCCGTGCAGAGCCAGTTAGGGTTGAGATGACGGCATGTGATGGTGCCGATGCTGCTGAGCCTACTGAGGATGCAAGAACATCTTGTAGTGCAACCGAGAGATCTGTAACTGTTACCGCTGTTGCCTGATTTTCTCGGTTTTGGATCGTCGGCCTGGGTGATGTCGAACTCCCTCCGGTAGATGCGACGCCGTTGTTGTTTATGGAGAGGCCGAATGAGTTTGGAATTGTCGGGGGCGGCTTCAATGTTACTCATGGAGTGACCGGAAGGGAGTTATGACATCGAGCCTCACACCCCATACAAGAGGAAGAAGAGAAGGTTTAATCTCATCCTCAAAGCAAACGCTGAAAGTGAAATCAATAAACCTAAACCTCATCAATCAACCTCAAATATCACCTAAGAACAATCAAAGAAGGATTTTTACTCTACTTATACCTCTTTATCCAGCCGCTACCACTAGAGAATCACCCATCCTCAAAGCAAACGCTGAAAGTGAAATCAATAACAAAAACAGCAAGCAAATCTGCCTAAGCACCATGGATTCGCCACCAAATCCAACATGGCCAGACGTCGGTGTGCTCCTTTCTCTCTGTGCTCTCAATGTGAAATCGAAGAGGAAAACCTCGGCCACTGTCTCTTCACCTGCAGCTATGCGAGATTGACATGGGGAAGCTCCTTGTCCCGTTGTCTTTTTCGAGCTCATTCTCTTTTGCTAACTAGCTTTCGTTTCTAAGATCTTTTTGCACCCATGCTCATATTGCTAGGTTCATAGCTTTTTGTTGGAACATCTGGAAGGCCAGAACGAGATGACAGACCGATCCCCTGTTGCACTATAGCCGCTGGGGAAAGAGATCTGGACGAGTGGTCCAACATGGGTGCTCGACAAGCCCTTTATACCAGCCTTCCCCCTGTTTCTCACCCCGCTCCTCAGTCTTGTCCACAACCTCGTACTCATGCCTTTGAGATACAATCTGATGGATCGTTTATCAACGATTCACAGACAGCGGCTTATGGCATTGTCATGACTAATGTCCATGGTCAAATCTATGGTGGGTCCAGCGATCTTATCGCTTGCTCCTCTCCGGTAGTAGCTGAGGCATGTGCTCTCCTCGAAGCCATCATCCTGGCTCACTCGACGGCTCGCCACACACTTATTTTCTCCGACTGTCAATCCCTGGTCAATATGCTCAACAATGACGACCGCCCATGGCCGTGAGAATCGATTCTCAGTCTCACTACCGAGATTCATGTGTTTTTTATCCCGTGTGGCCAGAACAAACTCGCCAATTGGATTGCAGTTTCGACTAGGACTTTATCTTTACCTCATAATTGGTTCGAAACTGTTATCTCAAAAGGGTTGCCGAGTCTCCCATGTATGAATATTTTAACAACTGATTAATGAAACTTTCTCTTAAAAACAAATTAAATTACTATTTCATGTACTTCCATCTAAAATTTGACGTGAAAGGATTTATTAAAATAACTATTTTAAACTGCAAACATAGCAATTTTCATATTCTGAGTAACTGACCCGACCATCCATCCAACTGAATGAACTCATAGAAAACAACCAACTCATTGTTTGTCCACATTAAGCTACCCCTCTATAGCTGAGCAATTGTCGTTGTTGCTCTATATCAAGACCCATGAACCTCTCCGATTTAGTGAACATTGGACACAAAATGTCATTAAGTGTGGGTACTATAAGCATTTCAATTCATTGTTGCTTCATCAACTTCATTTTAACATATTTTGTGTTCTTTTAAATTGATCCATTGATTTGGAAGGAAAGAACAAGCGCACTAATATTTTTATTTTTTTTTAAACTCAAGACTTTCTACTATGTTTCTCTATATTTGTGCACAGCCTTCCACGTGTCACCCTTCTTCTACCTCAACCATTTTCTCTCGCTCCCTCTCTCTCTTCCAAGAAAATTTGGAGACAAAATTACAGGGGGGGAAATGTCTTCCTCAATCTTCCTCCTATGGCTTGCTACCATTCCCATCTTATTCCCCAATTCTGCAGCTGCTCCCCTCCCAATCCCAGGCCCCAAAGGTAAAAACCAATAACTCACCATTCGAAATCTCACAATCATCCACATTTTCCTCGTATTTACTGCAACGTTCGAACATTCATATTCTTTCTCAACCAATACATAAGAAAATTCAACATTCGTATGATTTTACTTTTCACATCATATATTATCGTAATTATTTTTTTGTCTAGATCTCTCGATTATATGTTTTCTTGGCTACAACATCCAGAATTCGGGTATATCCCAACTCCTCGACAGGCAAATATAAATGTATTGCATTGCCAAATTATATGATCATGTTTATGCAATTTTTTGGGATAATTGGGGTACAAAAACTCAGATTTTCGACACCCATTTTCATTGATTTTTCAAATTCTTAGATGAAACTTGGCTACTTTAATCCATATCGTATTATATATATGGTGAGAAATTGTTGATTTTTCATTTTTGCTAGTAAAATAGTTCATACCCAAACACTAAACGACGCCGTTTCAAGCAGGTTTCCCACTAAACTGCGGAGCAACAGAGGAAGTAACCCTCGGCGGCCAAAAATACATCCCAGACGACGGATTCACCCTCGCTGGAACCAAAGCCACCGTCAAAACCCCCGGCCTACTCCCCATCCTCTCTACCCTCCGGTTCTTCCCCGACGGCCAAGCTCGAAAGTTCTGCTACGAATTCCAAGTCATCAAGGGGGGCAAGTACCTTATCCGGACCATCTACTACTACGGCGGGTACGACGGCGGGAAGGATCCGCCGGTGTTCGACCAGATCGTGGGCGGGACGAAATGGGCCACCGTGAACACGACGGAGGACTACGCCAAGGGGATGAGCACGTATTACGAGATAGTCGTTGTGTCCTCTTCGAGGACGCTCGACGTTTGCTTGGCGAGGAACAAGAATACGACGTCGTGTCCGTTTATATCGGCGGTGGTGGTCCAGTCGTTGGAGAATTCCATGTATAATTCGACTGATTTTAACAGGTTTGCGCTTAGTACTGTCGCCAGGAACTTCTTTGGACACGAAGGTGTTGCTATTGGGTAAGCTTACTGAAAAGACTCTGTTTTTATGATAATAAAATTTCGATTTCTTGGTTTCGGGTTGATTCATGCCACTATCCATTATCGACCAACTTAGCTCATCGCTCATGTAGTTAAAAAATAATGAAATTCTACGTGAAATTTTTTAAATTAAAATTTATCTCTAGTGGTAAACTTGAAACCATGTCTAGAGTTTTGGTCTTTTGGATAATTTTAGTTCTGTTATGGCTATGGTGCTTTTGACTAGCTAGTTGGATTTTGAACTACTCATTTAAATTGTCTAAAATAATTTAGATATATAATTTAATTACTATCGAGACGTAATTAAAATGGTTAGAAATTTTAGAATAATTAAATATACAGTTCAAATATCGTTTATTATGTTTTTTATATGTTATATAATGATTTAAGTAATTGAGCTACATACCGGCGAGACGTAATTAGAATAGTCAAAGAATCTTGAAGAGATTTTTTTAAAATTTGAGTTGAGTTTAAAAGCACATCAAACGAAATTTAAAAATACCCTAAGCGGAAATTTCAATTTTAAAAATTTTATATAAAATTTCGTTAATTTAACATTGAATTATACAAAAAATGAAGTTGTATGGACTGTAATTTTATGACCGTTCACAAAAATGTCATTGATGGTCACTGAAAAATCACTGAGACCTTTTTGACTTATTAATACATGTTTACATGTTTTGGTCTCTAAAACTGTATTTTTTTTATAAATCTAAATTCGTCCATCTTTAATTATAACAATGACCATTATACTTACTTCCGGTATGAATACGAAAACCATGATTCTAAATCACATTGATTTGAAGTTAAAGTTCTAATTTGCTATAAAAATTATGTGTTCCTAAAACCCATGAATAATTTACTAAAAAACCTTCACAATATTTTGCAGCTTCCCAGACGACCAATACAACAGGCTATGGGAGCCATTCAACGACAAAGAGCAGCCCATAGTTGAAAGCAAGTCCAACGTGACTTCACCCGACTTCTGGAACTTCCCGCCGGCGAAGGCGTTCACCAAAGGGTTCACGACCAGCCGAGGGAAGACCATAAGGTTCCAGTGGCCGCCGGTCCCACTCCCGGCGACGAAGTACTACGTGGCACTCTACTTCCAGGACAACAGGACGCCCAGCCCTTACAGCTGGAGGGTCTTCAGCGTCACGGTTAACGGCGTTCAGTTTTACAAGGATCTTAACGTGACGACTAGAGGGGTCACCGTTTACGCCTCGGAGTGGCCGCTTTCCGGTGTGACGGAGCTGACGTTGACCCCCGCCGATGATGTTCCGGTGGGGCCCGTGATCAATGCTGGGGAAGTGATGCAGCTTTTGCTTTATGGTGCAAGGACACAAACGAGAGATGGTTGGTGCCCCAAATCTTTTTAATTGACTTTAATATTTAGAAATTTAGTGACCAGTTTATAACTGGAGCAAAATTTTGGGGCCAATCTTGTTCATTGTTTATTCATTATTAATTTTGGACATAAATCGTATCAAATAGACAAACATTAAACTGAAATCTCTTCTTAGTTACTTTTTTCGATAGTAAATCGACTATATTGGGAGACAATCTTATCATCTGGCTGATGACACTATTCGTTTAGACTTGTAATTTCGTAATTTATCGTTTTTAGGCTCACGACGATAATGATTTGTCAATTTTGGTTAATAATTCTGGTTCGATTTGACTGTTTTCCAGTGATGGCAATGGAAGCTATATCTAGTAGTTTCAACAACCCACCGGCGGATTGGGTCGGCGATCCTTGCTTGCCGCCGGAAAACTCCTGGACTGGCCTCACTTGCACTAAGGAGGCATTTCCTAGAGTTCTCAAAATGTAAGCTTTACTATAAGATTCTCCATTTCTTTCTTATCTGGCTAATTTTGATATTCATCTGTTGCTGTTTAGGGGATTTTTTTCGAGATTTTTCCTCGTAAATCGTAGCAAAATATCGATTTTTTCATTGTGATCATGAGGGTGTTTAACTTGCCGAGTATTAAAAGGTTACTTGGAAATTTTGAAATTTGGATTCAGAATTTAATAAATGTCAAGATTCTGATCGAACTTTTAATACTGTACGCTTTGTACATCAATGTGACATATTTTGCCCCTATGTCTAAACCATTAGTTTTATTAAATGAATGTTTAGTATTTTAATTGTTCAAAATAACTTATGAAACAGAGAGCTTAAGGACAAGGGATTAACTGGATCACTATCTCCAAGCATTGCAAATTTAACTGCACTCACAAGTCTGTAAGTTACATATATTCTAACATTGTTTAACTGCATTTAACTCTAATTTTTAATGGGTGAAATTAAAGACTAAGTGATTATAACTTTGGGCGGGGTAATACAGTAATCATGTAATTTTGAAAATCGATTGGGTTTCATGTACCATACACTTTGTACATTGTAACGTTTTGGTCGATTTTCGATGTTAACATTGATTCGGAAATTAGTTGGAAAATACATCCGTGAAACGTTAAGACATTCAAAAGTTACAGTGTCAATATTAGTATTACCAATTTCAAAACTATGTGATTGATTTTGTTTTTGTTTTTAAAAAAAAATGATAATTCGTTAACAGTTGGCTAGGAGGGAACAAGCTCACAGGTGAAATCCCTAATTTGGGATCAATGAAGGATCTACAGTCGTTGTAAGTGAACTTCATGAAATCAAATCATATTCAGTCTATATTTCTTTTTATAAGATCAAATTATCATTTTCATGCGTTGTATTTACATTAATTTCGAACTGCATTATGAATATTTATTGTTCTAAATACCATGTTCATACTCGATAGTGGATACTACCATTAACAAACCCTAGAAAGAAAATATTATTGTTATTTGAGTGTTGATTTGTATTTGACAAACAGGCATTTAGAAGGCAACCAACTCGAAGGTCTAATCCCTCAATCGTTAGGCCTACTAAGGAAGATTCATGAGATGTAAGTCTCACTAGTTATTTGATTAATTTGGATCAAAATTTACTGTAAAGTGTTCTTTTTACAATATTTTTGAAGTTTGGCCGCTTCAACGTTGGATGAAATTTTGAGTATATTTTTTTATCAAACAAGAAAATTAAATTTAGAAAAAAGTAATTATGGGAACGAACTTTTTTGTGACCGACTAAATTCTATCCAACTTTATACTTGTCTAACCAAATTTCGACATGGTTCAAAATATTTTTATAACACTTAATTTATCTTTTCCATCAACAGATATCTACAGGACAACAATCTGCAAGGCAAGATCCCTGGCTCACTACAGAACAAACCTGGACTAACTCTTCAGTAAGTTAAACATTTTCAGCTAATTCTATAACAAGGTTGGTGTGCCTTGTTCAGCAAAATTAGGGTTTTTTCGACTAAGTTCATCACACAGTCTTTCATCCGAATATATATTATGATAAAGCACTTACAAAAAATTAAAATTTATATCGAGTTTTTATACAAATCCGTCTAACGTATTGAAATTATTATCAATTTAATTGTTGGATTTGGTGTGTGCTTGTAGGGTGACCCCTGGCAATAACATTTCTAACTGAGTTGGCAGCTACGACTACTTTGCACATAGAGAATGGAGAAGAATTGATCAGTACTGTGAGAAATCTGTTCCCAAAATGTAATTATGTACGGTTTCACTACAAATTTGGAATGAACAATGAATTTCCTCAAAGTTTCAGAAGCTTGATATTGATCCATCCTGGACAGAGTTTGAGCAATGAATTTCATGATAGCGTTGGGAGTTGGTTAAATTGATTATTAACCACTTTAGCGGATCGGTTTTGATACTCAATTAATTGACTGTTTTTGTGGGATAGTTCAATTGATATAGTTGTGTGATTGATAATCTAGAGGTCTTTGGTCGAATCCAGTCACACCCTACAATGGACACTCATGCATTCTCTATTCTCAAGTGGATTTATCGGCCATTATGCCTCATCGAGTCCTCTCACACGGGCTCGTCCCCCATCAACATAGCCCATTACAGGCAATTGGCTCTCCATGCCCTTGCAGACAGTGGCCTGGGAAGAACATACTATGACCTATCTGTCTTGTAGCTCCTGAATGTTCGCGTTTAGTGTTTCTTACAAGTATTTGACAAGTGGAAAGATAATATTGAGATGGTTCTCTCCCGATTCACTCACCGGAGCACGCATTGTGGAGTTAACGAGACCATCACTTTGAAGGTCCTAACTTCCTTTATCCTTGACTCAAAGTGCAAATTATTCAACGATCTACTAATGAAACCGCTCATGATGAAAATCTCTATCTCTATATTTGCTTGCTTTTTATGAAACAAGCAGTCATCCCGCAATGTGCCACGGCACATTCCTATACCCAACATGGAAACCACCGCCTTGAAGTTGTTCGTCGGACTACAAGGAACTAGTTTTGTTTCAAGTAGTAATACTAAACTTGTTTAATCGATGACACAAGAGTGACGACAGCTAATTAGTAATTATTAATGTTCTTCGTTAGCACAATGTTGAATTTGTCGCATCCGCCTTGAGAATACAGCTAGCTCAGGATTTCAGTCCATCTGTCTTTTCCCCTTATTCGCCGTCTTGATCACTAATCTGTCCATGAGTAACCATCAATAGGCGATTGATTTTGAGTTGCTATATATAATATATATGGACGATACCGCCGATCAAAATTAACGTTCCAAAACATGTTATTTTCACCCACTCCAATATGGCTAAATGCTTGTCGGATTTTTTTTAATATGTGATTTAAAATAAAAAAGAATTGATTGTAATTTGTTATTTTTAAAATAAATTATTTAAATGAGTAATTTTGAATATAATTATTATGAAAAAGAAAAAATGAAAAGAGAAAAATATTAAAATGTCAAAATATTTCTTCTTTCCTTTCTTAATTTGTTATGAGGAAACTTTATTACCGAAAATCTAGAATAATTAGGATAAATAAATAAATGTGTCATAGAAAAGATGAGCGTTAGTGCAATGAAAGAATGTTGTATATCCTATATTTAATCATGTACTCGACTAAGACTACCAATAATTTTTATTTCATTTATTAAAAAAGAAGGAACTTGTTCCATTTTATAAAGAAATCATGACATTTACTTCAAAATATTACATTCTATTTTATTATCCTGACTAATATCAAACATGAAATCTTCTTTTCGTTAATGTTTAAATCAATTTAAAAATCTTAAAAATCATTTAATATGTAATATTTCGAATAACAATATCTACGAATATTAATATTTAGTGGGGATTGAAGTGAAATTCGTGTTTGGAAACTCTTAGGTAACACAAAAAGAACAACGGAATTTTGAATCCCGAAAATACCGGATTTCTATAAAATAGGGACCTCGTTCAGACATAGAAAGGCGTAATCAAATTTTCATTTCCTACGGTTTTATCATCGTCCTTCTACACTTGCCGCGCCACCGACTTCGTTCAACTCGGCGGAAGAAGCAGCCGGATAAAGTAAATGGAGATTAAACGAGGCCTATCGGCGCTGGTCACCGGCGGTGCCTCCGGTATCGGTAAGTCAAACCTTCTCTCTCCCGCCGGCGATGGATACAAGCTCGAACTAGAATTCCTTCGTTTCTTTAGTTGTTTACGAGCGGTGTCACGTTGCGTCCTGCTATGATCGATTAGATAAATTTCGTTCGATCGTTCGTCGTGCGCGATAATTCTGAAGTTTCTGGTCAACGGTGAACTTGTATATAGAAGTCTGTTTCATCTGTTAGCTCGAGCGTATATGACTGAGATTATATTGTTTCCAGAAATGGAGTCTAATGCTATTATATTTTCTGTATGAGTTCATACTTGTTGTTACGATTGCTCAAACTGTTCAACTAGTTTGGAGATGCTAGGATTGATTGATCGATAGATTGACATGAGACTGTAATTGCTCTTTTTTTCTTATGAACTATCAGAGGTTTTGTAACATTGTTGTTTGTGTTAGTAGATTTATGTAAAGACGAATAAATTTCATTACGTTTGCTGTAACTGTTGACCTAGATTGGAGATTCTAGGATGGATCGATCGATGGATATGAGATCATATATAATTGGTCTTTTTCTTATGAATTATCAGAGGTTTTGTAACATTGTTGTTTGTTTCTTATGCATATTTGGGGATGGTACGGATCGCAGGGAAAGCGCTGAGTTTAGCTCTGGCTGAGAAGGGGATATTTATAACGGTGGTTGATTTATCAGAGGAAAGAGGGAAAGAAGTTGCGTTCCTTATCGAGAAAGAGCATGCCAAGCTTAGTTCTAAGTTGAATGTTCCGTCCGCTATCTTTGTGAGATGCGATGTATCAAATTCGAGTAAGCTTTCTGCAATTACGCTTTTTGGGAGCATACAACCTAAGTTTATCAGGTCCATGAGAAGTATTTGATCACCATTGATGAATTATACTTTCGTTTTGCCGGCTTGCAGATGAATTAACTGCTGCTTTTGACAAGCATATTGCGACTTATGGAGGGTTGGATATTTGTATTAACTGTGCTGGTATTGGGAATCCCATTCCATTCCAAAATGATGAAACTGATGGCACTAATTCGTGGAAGCGAGCTGTTAATGTCAACCTGGGTGCAGTAATTGACTGTACTCGCCTTGCGGTATGCCTGATATTCTCTTGCTTTCTTTTACATATTGAGTTTCATGGGGTTGTTGATAATAGCCATAGTGACTGCTTTCCTGGAGTTGGAAAATGTTAACATTGTTGAGTTGCAATTGGTTAATTTAGGACGACTTTAAGAACAGTGTTACAGTACCTTGTCTTACTGAGTGTTAATGGATTTCTCATTCACTAGCTTCTCTTAAATTTTCAGTTTGACTCAACCTATTGTTACTTATGTATTATTAAAAGGCTGCAGTCTCTGGATTGGTCTTCATTTTTATATATGATTGAAAATCCAGCTGTCCTGAATGGCCTTAGCGACTATAACATAGATGAGTCCTTGCTGACTGTTACTCTGCATCTATTGCATCTGAACAGACTAAAGCAATGCAAGCCACAAGAAAACCTGGTGTCATTATAAATTTGGGGTCTGCTTCGGGACTCTATCCAATGTATAATGATCCTATCTACTCGGCCTCCAAAGGTTTGGTGCCTGCTAACATTTCCCCTAAGCTACTCTTGTTAAATTGATTCGATCAAGTGTTTGGATATCCTTCTTCAGATTGTGTGGTACTGAGGAATCTTTTTTCCCTCAGGTGGAGTTGTAATGTTTACCAGGTCCCTTACTCCATATAAACGCAAAGGTATCCGCATTAATGTGCTTTGTCCTGAGGTAAGTGCTTCTGTATCGCTTCGATTCCAGAAGATACATTACAAAACTTTAGCTTTTGATTGCTATATCTGGAGTAGAAATACAGCCCATGTTCTACGAATTGTGCAGTACATGTATAAATTTCTTGTGGAATTGGGTGCAGTTTGTTCAAACTGATATGGGACTAAAGGTGGATGCTAAATTTGTTGATATGATGGGAGGTTTTGTGCCGATGGAAATGGTAATAAAAGGTACTATTACGTATGCTAAAATTACAGCAAGAAGGAAAGTCTTCACAGTCCTTTCTTAAATCGTCATAATTTGTTATCAAGCACAAATGCTGGTTGTTGGATAACTTAGTTTCCTCGTATAATATGTTGAAAATGTATTTATGAGCATGAGGCCCATGATCATTCAGTTATGGAAACTATTTGCTCCTTACTGACGATCCTATTCCTGTTCTTTCTCTTGAAGGCGCTTTTGAGCTCATTACTGATGAGAGTAAAGCTGGTTCTTGCCTATGGATTACGAATCGGAGGGGACTTGAATACTGGCCCACTCCTCAAGAAGAGGCAAAATACTTGGCGCGCTCTTCCCATTCAAAGAAGCAAGTATCATTCAAGCTCCCAGTAGATCTCCAGCTTCCACAGAGTTATGAGAAATTGTGAGTAATAGTAATTTAATTCATGGACAATACCAGATATTGCCAGGCCTGCAAGTTATTCTGTCACAAACATCTTATCAGCAGCATTTGTCCAACTCTTCAATGTCAACCAACTCAATTATTGGCTTTTTGCTTTTCAGAATTGTGCATACTCTAAGCCACAACTTCCGCAATGCCACGCGTGTCGTGCGTGCACCACTGAAGTTGCCTCTTGGATCGCATCAAGTTCTTGTTAAGATCATATATGCTGGAGTAAATGCTAGTGATGTAAGTTCTATGGCTCCTTTCTTGAATACTCTTAACAGTGTTATTACCGTTTCGTATTTGACTGCATAAGAGCTCATCATGGTTGATGAAGTATTATATGTCGCTACACTTGGATGGAAAGCATATGCAAGATCACCAACTTATTTCATGATATGAACAGGTAAACTTCAGCTCAGGCCGTTATTTCTCCGGTGGTGGCAAAGATGTTACCTCCATGCTTCCACTTGATGCTGGTTTTGAGGTACGCTTATCTTTTTTGTATTCTTCCTAAAAGACACATGGAGGAAAAGAGATTTTCAGAGTTGAATATGCTGTTACTCTACTCAACGATGAAAGGAGTTCATTCTCTTGATAGTACTATCACGTTCTGTTCTCTAACCCTTTTAATCTCCAAATTTATTCATTCTTATGATGAGATTTTGCATTTTTATGCACCAGGCAGTGGGCATTGTCGCAGCAGTAGGAGACTCGGTCAGGAACTTGAAAGTTGGAACTCCTGCAGCTATCATGACCTTCGGAAGTTATGCTGAATTTACAGTGGTAAATTGCTAGGAGTTTAGGTCATTTACACCATCCTAATAACAGAGAATTTTCATTTTCGACTCTGAGCAATCATCCATTCTGTAGGTTTCTTCGAAACATGTCCTTCCTGTACCAAGACCGGATCCGGAAGTTGTTGCAATGCTTACTTCAGGCTTGACAGCTTCAATAGCTCTGGACAAGGTAGCTTATTTTTCTAACTCGAAAAAACTGGACTGTATTGAAAGTCTCATTTTTTATAATAATTCGATGTTCTGTTTCTTCTTCTGCCTTTCTATATGGCTTTATTATTAGGCCGGGCAGATGCAATCTGGACAAGTTGTTCTAGTAACTGCTGCTGCAGGAGGCACCGGGCAATTTGCTGTCCAGGTTTGTCACTCAATCTCTTTATTGGCGGAATTCGTTAGTTCTATCCAGTGTTATATCAAAATGCAGCCAAGTGATGACGTTCTAATAATACAATTTCGAGTGAATCAATCAAAACAATTATATTAGCTAGTTTGATAATCCGTAAAAAACAAGTTAGGCATTAATGCTACATTTCTAACCAAAATGCTACATTTCTCAGTTTAGAACCTTAAGAAATTAAGTAGTAGCCTTGTAAGATCCTTTTTATATATCAATGATTTTTCCATTTTATGGTTGACCCATGATCGCTTTCGGTTCAGCATCGGTCTGTGACATCTTCTTAAAATTTGAACAGCTTGCAAAGTTGGCTGGAAATACAGTGGTTGCGACCTGTGGAGGTCAGGAGAAGGCCAAGCTATTGAAAGACTACGGAGTGGATAGAGTCATTGACTACAGAGCCGAAGATATCAAAACTGTAGGTATCCTGTATTTCTGTGTGTTATCATATCCCCCAATGATTATGAAGGCTCTTAATAGAAATACTGTCCAGGTTCTGAAAACCGAGTATCCTAAAGGCATCGATGTTATCTACGAATCTGTCGGCGGTGACATGTTCGATCTATGTCTGAATGCTCTGGCCGTGTATGGACGTCTGATCGTCATCGGAATGATCTCCAAGGTGTGTTTCCCTTACCCTTTCTTATTTCGAAGTTCTCAGGGAAAGAAAATATATCTTCTTACTTGGGTAATTCCTTGCTTCATATTATTAAGTTGGAATCACCCCATCGGTCAAAGGTTCGACGATCAAAGTAACCATGAAAGAATCGTGTATAAAGCTACAGTTGAATTTCCAAAATATACTTGGGAATCTTAACCGGAACGCAATTAAGGAAATTTGAAAATTGAGATTTGAAACTTCTGGAAACTGGTATTATATAAATTTCAGTACATAATTGGAAACTCGTGAACGCGGGTATCAACTTCCACCCGTAAAATCTCAGGCATAGAAATGCTTTTGCTGTTGCGCATTCGCAAATCCCCTGATTCCTCGCTTTTCTACTTCAGTATCAAGGAGAGCATGGATGGACTCCTTCGAATTATACGGGACTCTGCGAAAAGATTCTCGCCAAAAGCCAAACTGTTGTAAGTGTTCAAAGCCCTCATACTTTTACGTCTAGTTCGAATTCTAGCTTCTCCTACCTATTAGAAGGTAAAAGAATATAATGCCCGAATCATTTTCGATGGTTTGGCAAAATTTGCACAGGCTGGATTTTTCCTGATGAACTATGCTCAGCTATGGCAAGAACACCTGACCAAACAATTCAACCTTTTCTCCTCAGGAAAACTGAAGGTAATTAATTCAGTTCGAGACACGTTGTTACAATATTTAACCATTCCTGCTTTGACAAACATTTTGGTCGTTATTATCTTGTAGGTTTCACTAGATCCCAAGAGTTTCGTGGGCGTCGAGTCAGCCAAAGATGCTGTCGAGTATCTCCACTCTGGCAAAAGCGTCGGCAAGGTTGTCGTCTGCATTGATCCATCCTTCAAACGACAGATGGCCAGACTGTAAGAGCCCTGGATACTGTGACTGATACGGTTTCTAATACGCA
This sequence comes from Linum usitatissimum, assembly GCA_030674075.2. Lineage (NCBI taxonomy): Eukaryota > Viridiplantae > Streptophyta > Magnoliopsida > Malpighiales > Linaceae > Linum > Linum usitatissimum. Next base: position 5,279,416 of record JAUJYP020000155.1, on the reverse strand, counting down.
CAAATGTCGAGTTCTGAATAATCTTTGGGAATCTATAATGGAAAAAAGGATAAAGGAAACTCGAACCCGTAACACGGTTCACTCCACGTCCAAGGACATTCATCTACAATGAAAAGTTCAATGTGAAGAGCTGCTATAGCTTTTACAACAATGGGTCAAATGTTTTGAGACACAGTCTAACTATATTTGTACTCGGATCAGAACAGGTTTCGGGTTCGAAAAAATCGCTAAAACTCACTACTCAATTGTTAGCGATGCCTAATCCTTGTGACAATTCAAAATACCATCCTCGTACTAATCCAAACGACCGTTTTAGCTTCTAAACAGGGTTGCAAAACACTTGCCTAAAATATGGATCAACATCAACTGATCACTAAGCAGAAGGCTACAGGCTAGGCATGTAAGCCCCTCTTGACGCTTCCGCTAGAATCAACAATAGGGTGATAATGCGACTGCAGATCACCGGACTGAGAAGGAGAAGACGACGCCGACTTCCTAGTCTTGCGGTGATTTGGAGAGGAGCCTGTGTAGAGACCGTTGGAGCCGGTGTTCATCGACGACGATAAAGGAAATCCATGGAGTTTAGGTAACCCCGTTGCATCAGAACCAGAACTGTGTCCTCTTCCGACAGAGTAGGCTTCCAGCGGCAGTTCTTCAAGCGTCTATTGTTAAAAGCAAACAAAAGAAATTCACAGTCAGGGTCCATCTTTAATGAATGATGTTGAAAGATGCAACCCTCGTTTCGAGGAGGATGAAAAGATATGCATGCAAGTGAATCGACGGTGAAAGGCGAGAACTTACTCGAAACGCTTGCTGAAGGACCTTGAGTGTATACCTCTTGTCCCCTTTCTGTCTAATGAAATCTCGTCGGGCTCCTGCAGCATTTCCTCAACCAGGTTCTCTCTTTACAAACGTGAGGCACAAACAAATGAGACTCGAAAGAAACACAAATACAGCAATGATGTTTATGCCAATAGGAAACGATCCGTTACCTGTAGAGCTTTTTTATCATTACATTGTGCAAGTCGCGCTTCACATGATGCACCTGCACAATACAATGAATGATAGATGAAGCATTGAAAAATGCATATAAAAAAGGTATATAAAAGCACTATGATCGTCCACAAAACGAAAATCTCGTTGGTATCGTAACGAAGCAACAGCTCAAAAACAACATACGCGGGACAGGGGTTAGCCATAGAACCTCTTGCAAATGGATCGTAGACAGGCTCTTGTCCAAAGGATCGCTTCCAGGAACTGCCTCCATGTATGACATACTTGGTGAGCTCTTCTCGGATGAAATACGTGAACTATTACTTCCACAGAAAATCGACGTAATGCCCCAAGAAGAACCTCCAAGATTGCCTGGTTTGGAACGTCGATTATCACAAAGGCAGCAATGGCAGCCACGTAATTAGGTATAAGTGAAGCGAATATGCAAAGATGGAAGAAATCGAAAGCTACTTACCAGATGGTGCAACCTTCTCAGCATCTGCCACCTGACTTACTCCCTGTGAAATAGTGGTTAAATAAAACAAAAGCAATAACGGCAGTTAAGGACAAGCTATGAAACGAACAGAAAATATAATCGCAAAGCTTGATCGATCTTGATGACTAATGAATGCTGTAGACATACCTGATCAGGAGGAATTACACCATTGACGGCAACTCCATTGACAGCTCTGCCAAGAATAGATCGAGACTTCAGACTCCTCTCCGAGGCTGGTGGTGCTTTATCAGCTTCTGTGGCATCCTGTTCCTCCACATTAATAGCAAAATTAGATGCGAAGAAAGAAAAGAGACCACAAAAACCTACATATGAAATAAACTAATAGACTAACTTATGTATGGAAAATATTAACCTTAGTTATGGGGATTGCAGCGGCAAGTCTTGAAGACTTGACCTGTTGCTCCGCCATGTCCACAGCCTTGGTCCCTCCAATGAAATTCGGATGGACAGTATTTATATAGTCCATCTACAGATTATAGAAAACACTTAGGAACTTTCACTAGGGAAAAAACCTGGGATATTAAACGTCCACAGAAAATCAAACAGAGAAGAGACGGAAGAAGAGGAAAGAAGAACAGAAATGCGAGCTAAACCAGACCCTAAAAGATAGTGACTACAGAAAACGGAAAAACTCGACATCTTAGAAAGGATGTCACTATACCTCCATCTCGATAAGATGGTCAATCATTGTCTCAGATGGTTCAAGTCCATCCCGTAAAAAGTTACCAATTACTTCATCCATGCGTTTTTTCAGAACAGGGAACCGCTCCAGTTCATTAGCTAGACATCGATGGCTAATCTGGAAAGAAAGACATCAATATCAGAAGATTCAGAACCAAACAATTACAGATGATTGATGAAAACACAAAAGAGCATATGATCTTGCTTTAAAACATATGCAAAACATTGAACGATGAAAAATCAATATCAATACCTTTATTAGCTCATCATATATGAACCTTGCACACTGAAGGCTTGGATACAATAACTTGGCAATTTGCCGCCAGACAAGAACTTCAAACGGACCCTGTACAACAAAGCATAGACAAAAAAAGACAACAATAATGATGATGCAACAATGGCGAATCAATGAAATTATGCAAAAAATGCAAGAAGTATAACTCGGATTTCACAAGACTAAAGAGACTAACCAATGCCAGCAACAGGAAAGGAAAATAAGACTTACAACGGGTACAAACAGAGCAGCATTACTACCACAAGCGTTTTGAATGGCGATCCGGATGTCATCATCTGTCAGATCCTCACAAGGATCAACGCCCTGTGACGAGAAGCAGATGATACACACAAATGTGTTATTTAATCATGTTGTGGAATTAGCAGAAATTCATGGCGCAGCCTAGAATGGGAGACATCTAACAAGGAGATTTGCATATTTATTTAATTTATAATTTCTCTATAGTTGGTCATTCCAAGGTCTACTATAAGTTAGTCTCATGCAAATGCAATGGAACTCTGTTCTAACAAAAATACGGTTTCCTGAAACACCATCTTAGATGAGTGCATATAAGCAATCACATTGTACAGACCTCTAAGCTCTTAACGAAAATTGACTGGAAGACGTATTTGATGCGTGCTAACCCAGATAGCTGGGATGTCGAGGTTTCATCATTTTCTCCCTCCAACATTGACGAAAAAGCTGTCTAACAACAAAAGCTTCAGTCAAACGTTACCAAAAATGGAAAAAAAAGTTGTGACGATCAGTAACAACAAATACTCCGCTATGATATCTAATTTACCCTTGCCATACTTTGAAAAGATGTTCAAGAGAAGAGCACCTTGACTGGCCTATCATAGAAACTGGAACAAAAATGTTTAGCAAGACACAAACGATTTCTAAAAGGAACAAGACAATGAGCAAGCAAAAAAGGCATTTCAAGCCTGCTCCATTTCCAAGTGGGAAACATTAAAAACACGCCATACAACTAAAACAGCTAAATGAATAGAATCATTAAAACATGACAAATATCACATGCCAATAAGAAGAGAAACAGAGACTTCCTAGAAAACAAGATATTAAACAAGCAGTCGAGGACATAATGTATCATTTCGGTAAGTGCCTGACAAAAGACTAAGTACCTTAGACTCAGTGATTTCTCCGTAGCTAGCATGCTCCTTAGCAGTAGAAACCAATGCATCACTTATCCGTGACTTCAGCACCGGAAGAATTCCTTTAATATGCTGCACTAAAATCTGGAAAAGGCAAATGATAGCAATCTTAGGCACATGATGTTCCACCGGAGCAATGCGTTTGAAAATTAGATTATGTAACATAAGATGTTCAAAATAGAGATGCAAAGTCAAAAAAATAATACGTGGTTCAACTTCTTTGCAAGCTGAGGAATACCACAACAATCAGCCAATGAATTGTATACCTGAATCAGCAAAATATTTCCCATTAATTAATAAATTATTGCACGAACTGAATTTACAGTAAACATACAAGAGCAATTGCAACTAAAGGGCAGGGATGTCGTAATGGACGGCTTCTGAAGAATTTCTCCTCCGCTGCAAGATGCCACGTGGGACTAAACTAGAAAAGCTAGCGCCCTGCGCACGCAAAAAGCTATTATATTTACACATCCGCACCGGGATTTTCTTTTGTTACATTTTCCACCATTTACTAACGGAAACTATCAGTCAAGTACTCGAGTTACATGATTTTTACGTTTGGGTACAACAGAATTGAAAACTATTCTCCTTTGACAAGCCGGACGGAACAATGCAAGTTCATTATGAAGAATTTGATTCGAGCTAATTAGCTCAAATCGTACTAAAGTGTCGGTCGTTATCATCAAGCAGTTTCAAAGAGGAGCTGATGTTAGCTAGTCCAAGTGAGTTATGAGCTAAAACGAGGTTCCCCGAAGGTCATCAGCATTCGAAGATTCAAGTTGTCACGATCCACGAAGGGAACAGGAAAACTACAAACTGCTTCTCTTACCAAAATAAAAACACTATGCATGCAAATATCGACATGTATCTATTCTGACTGACGCTGTACAAATCTTCCTCTCTTTGTTTGTTGCATTAGACTGATGATTTACTCGTCGCCAGACTGCTTTCTTTCATTTCGTGATTTCAACACTTCACTCTCGAATGGCAAGACAACAACAGAAGTAGCAGGCACCGTGTCCCAACGCTCCTTCAATAAGGTTCTAAACTTTCTTACCATTTCTTTACGGAACTCGAGCTCCCGAGTGAAAAGATCAGATAGAAAAAAGGCTAGGATGTACTTGAAAGGAACGACGACGAGGGCAATAGCACAAGATAATAACACCAGCGCAACCTCGGTCGTCACCTGAAAAGAAACATTGTCAGATTGTCAGCTCAGCTATAAATCTGCAGTACAGTATCTGGTCAAAATGCTACGCCTGTTTGTATGTAAAATACACGATTGTCTACAAATACTTGTGAAAACAGTGGCATTTACGAGTGGTTTGATTTTGTAATTTAGTTAAAAGTGATTTCAAATAGAGATTTGAAATAGGAAAGATTTCAAATATGCCATGGAAGTGGTTTCCTAAAAGAGAATTTTTAATTTTGTAAATGATTAATGCACCCTAATTTATCCCATTCTCCTAAACTTAATAAGGCAATTTTATCATTTTCTACCCAAATCACTTGAGATTTGATAAATTTCTTGTCCATGAAGTGAATTTGATGATTTGAATTCACATCGACCCAAATCACTTGGGGACAACAAGGTGATTTCAAATCCCACTTCATTTTCGTATTCAAAAGTGGTCAAATCACCAGGGGCCATGAAATCACTCACCAAATGGAAAAAACAAACGCCCCCTTAATCTCCAGGACAAGTGAATGTGACCCTAAGCTGTACTGGAAGAAGCAAATTGGTGTTCAAAATCAAAGTATCTGTTTGTTGTCTGATAACTTACCTGTGGTTGACCGGAAAGAAAGATATTCCGTATTTTCAACAAGGTGACGTTAAGATTCTGGAGGTAATTTTCGACGTCTTGCATGGCATCTTTCACAGCTATAATCTTTTCAATGGTATTTGAAGGGGGTTGGTCCTGAATAACTACTTTTCCAAATGATCTTCCCAAGCGACCTTGCTGCTTGAGCCCCTTTAATGTCAGCATTCCGGCTGCCAAAACCATCATCATCATTGGAAGTACATGTGAAAGCAGATTTCTGAAAGAAGAAAAACCAACGTTAAACACCAGTTTTGTTCAAATGGAAAGAGTTTCAGTGCATCAGAAACCTGCATAGGAACTGTATAAAGCTTTTGGTTGAAAACAACAGGGCAATAATGTTCTGGTAGCATTATTCAAAAGACTTTTAAAGCAATAACAAGACAAAAGTATAGATATATTTTTATTCTGCAAAGTCAAATATGAGAGCAACCAAGAGAGTATGAACTTGGAAGAAGAGCAGATTTTGTCAAGTTATACCTGAAAATTATAGCATAGGAAAATGCAAGAAAAGAGATTGTTAGATGTGGTTCTTCCCAACGTTTCAACTTTTCAAAATTCTTGGCGGTCATGGATAGGGGAAGTATCAATTCCTGCATCAATGTTTCAACAAATTAGTTCAAATAAAAATTGTAACAATTGTCAGCAGGCTTGCTTGAAATTCAGAGAAAGCAGAAATATTTGGGGATTAAGGAATACAAAGATAGAAAATGATAAAAACACTCAGACCTTTAAAAGGTCAATGTTACTTGGTATCCCTTTCAGCATTGCAGCATCAATTGTTTCTTGAGTTTTTTCCGCCACTTCACTTTTCTCTCTACATGCTGATGCTGCCTTCTCTACCAGATTGAGATCAGCAACTACTACATCTTTACTCAGAACTACACCTTTCCCGGTCGATGAGTTCTTCCAGAAACTAGTGGAAGCACTGGAGACCCAAGATGGAGACCTCATCCACTGCCGCAGGTAGATGCTTCCATCTATGTCGGGCAAATGAATCTTGATTTTCGATACACCATCAGTAGACAATGCTCTCGGAGTCGGTTGATAGTCATCCTCTTTAAAAGACTTAGCCAGAGGCCCACCCCAATAATTTAGAGCCAGAGTTTGGTACACAATCTCTCCATATGGTGCGTTTCGAAGGTATGAGAACTGACCTAGTTTGACAGGATCATCCACCAATTTCCTCATAAATTGAAGTGCCTGAAGTCTGGCTATGCTGTTGATTGCACTGTCGATGGCCCGTTGTTTGCCTTTTTCGGCACCGTATACTTGTGATAATGAGGGATCGCCATCATCTGGCCCATACTCATTTAAAAACTTATGCAAAGAAACTACTTCAGAGATAAATGCATGCCAAGCATCGCGCCTCAGTTCACCTCCCAAATCAACAAACTCTAGCACTAATTTGTCTGATCTGAGCCACAGTAGGGAGAAAGTGTAAGGTTAACGAGAACAGCAAGGATTTGAAGCATTAGATAGAAGGTCACAAACTGTGATGACTCAAACAATATGCAGTAATGAATAAATACTCCTTATAACAAATTCCAGAGAGAAGCTGACTCACCCAGAAGTTGATTCAACAGAGACTGCAGAGTCAAAAAGTACAGAACCCAGAGGTCCAACTTTTGTTTTCTGTACTTGTAATCCGTTTCTAGTAAGGTCAAGCCTTATCGAGCTTTTTTTCCCGAACAACTCGACAGCCTGCAACATGTGCACAAGTGTAATGAGAAAACCTTAACAAAATTACACAGACGTCCGAAGAGAAAAGACTATTTGGACATTCATAGACAGAAACTGCATAACCTAAGCAGTGTGGAAGAAGTCAAAAAATCATTTTAAGTACCTCAAAATACAGTGCTTTCTCGGTCAAAATGACTTTCCCAGGCCATCCAATACCATTTTCCCATTTCAGGACAGGCTGCTTCTTGCTAGAACCAATGCACAGGACTTTTTCATTCTGCAGCTGAGGATATTCGCGGGTCTGGTATGACTTTCTTCCTTCATGCACTCTGCAGTATTAGATAGAAACAGCAGAACTAATCAATGTAAAACAAAACAAATAGGCTCTAGAGTTCATCTTGTATATATAGATGTACTACTAGACACAGAATAATAAACATTATTCATAACCTTTGATTACAATTACAGTATATGTGATATGTGAGGTGATATTACAATATTACACATGGTATCTGTCAGGTGATATGGCTCAAACGGATTCTGGAACTAAGGGTGAATGTTCAGAGACCAATTCGTTGTATAATGACCTAAATGAAACTAAAACCAATGTGGTGAACCAAATTTACAAGTATTGTTTAGTGCTAACTGCTGCAATTTACCTCATTTGGGAGAAAAGTTAGGGGAAGATGGTTTCTTCTGAAAAGTTCCATTTCAATATTAAGCCTATTTTCAAGGGGCTCATCCAACTTTGATGTTTCTTATGCTCTGAAGTCTACATGTCAAACAATCAGCAAAAAAAAAAAGAAAAAAGGTAAACTAGCAGAAGAATCAAAGATGAAGAGAGATTATTAGTTTACTTGAGAAGTTCATCGATATAAGTTAACCACACTTTCACTGAGATGCCTCTTTCGTCCCCAGCTAGGGCTTTGAAAAGGTTATGCACTGTGGAATGATCAGCTACACCAGGAATAGCCGGAGCAATACGTACAAAAGCCTCTTTTCCAACAAGCTGTCCCTGCAGCAAGTTTGTGAAATTCCCAATACCAATTTAACGAAAAGAACTGAATTTAACAGAATTCTATATCAAATTGAAAAATTACAATTACCAAATTTTTGGAGAATGAAACGCAGAGAAATTATATCGTATGAAAGAGGGGAATAGCATCAGAAGAAAATCTTCAGCACGTAAAATTAAATAACATATCATAAACTTAGGATTATGAGGATCTCAACAACATATTATGGAACAATCGACCTATATAGTTCACTGCAATAGATATTTGACCATAGATCGTGCCAATTTTGGGTTTTGTGTTTTAGATTTTGAAGCCATTCATATCTTATAAATGATCTGCATTTATAATGACGGCTGACAATGGTGAATAAGAAATGTAAACCTTTAAAGAACCTTCCTGGGACGTATTTCCCTTGCAGTAAGGATTTCCCCATGCAAGCATTGTGATGAATATTAACCGCTGAAACGCTGCTTCCTGGTAGAAAAGTCAAAGTTTCCAAAACACAGGGAGATCAAAAGAAATAAAGATGCAGGCTTCATGGGAGCAATTTAGGTTAAAACAAATCTAATGTTTGAGGATCTCAAACAAGAAAACGGAAGGTCATTATGAAAAATTCGGAATAACTATCTACACGAACTAAGCATGTAACTAGTTATATTATTTTCATACAGAACTAGTTATTCGTAACTAGTTATATTATTTTCATACAGAACTAGTTATATTATTTTCATACATAACTAGTTAAAACGTGTAATTATATTATTTTAGTTTTTCATATATAACTAGTTACAACGTATAACTACTTATCTTCATATATAGTTACACCTATAACTAGTTATTTAGTAGTATTATTATCTACTGGATTCTCTACATGTTTTAGTAGTTATGAAAAGAGGAAACGCAAAAATTGCAGAAGACTAGATGAAAATGTAAAATTACGGTAACCATTGGGTTTGTCCGGTATAAATGTCAGCTTTAAGAAACTAATACAGAACTGAGCGGGCATAGTTTAAAAAACACAGGCACATTCATTAATTGAAGGCAGTTGATGATACAAACCTTGAGACTTGGATGAAAGGATGAGCTATCCCTGGACAATAACCTAAAGCAGCAATACTCCACCAAATTACGAGCATCACTATAAACAGGCTCTGCAACAAGAGCTTTAAAAATCTTCATCATTTGATATCCAGTCAATCCGTTCATCCTGCAAATAATAACTGATTGGTCAGCTTAACAAGAAACCTATAAAACTAGTTATTTCATAACCAGAAATCTATAAACCAGTATTTAAAAAGGAACACAAATTTTCCAAATCTCTATCCTTTTTATCCTTTTAAGGTTCAAAACAATGAACACGTCATAGTTCTTGCATGACAAAAAATCAAAAAACACTTTCAACGATTAATTGCTATCATTCAAAACTAGTTTATAATGAGGCTAGGCACATGAACTGTTTTCTCTTTTTACGTTGTTAAATTAAAGACCATTATGTGCATGATAATTGTCCCTCTTTAGGAATAAAACCATGTGAACTGATACCTGCTAAATTGCTCAATAGATACCAAAGCAGCCATTGAAAGAACTCCCTTCGATGTATTTCTTTTAATAGTCGGCTCAACCAGAAACACGTCCTCCAGCTCTAAGGCATCAACAGCTTTTTCAGAAGTGATTTTTCCAGTGTAACCAGACTTTACCAGGGGCGAAGCGACTTGTTTAACAAAATTTTGGGTCTTAGACATCCATGAACTCAACCGTTCCTGCACTGCCTCTGTCAATAGATAAAAGTCGGACATGCTAGAACTAAGAGACAGATAATTGAAAGAAAATTCTGATAAAAAAAGTACAAAACAACACATGACACGCCATGAAGTCGTTTGCCAATTCAGAAGATGTTTAGGTCTTTCTGTTTCATTGGCTTATATCATATTCAAATGGAGTTGACGGAAGCCTACAAAACCAATGTTTGTTTGTGCATCTAAGCCCCGGAATCATCAAATGCAAACCTCACGAGCTTTGCCGATTTCTTACTCCTAATCGTTGGCAGTAAAAAATTTCTTGCTAAACACATTTCTAAATAGTATGCAGAAATGCTTAATAGATCATTTCACAACAGAAAAATCTGTAGGCAACCACTCATAAATACTGTAATAAAACAAAGGTTAACCAAAAAGAGAGAGCAAAATAGAAGTTGAGAAACAAACGGGAGAGAATCTCTCACTGGTATCAAGGTCGTTGAGCTTCCATCCGTTCCCAGGAGACTGACCCACGACCTTAAACCTCAACCGGTGGCCGTTACCCTGCCTTGGCCACCTGCAAAACTCACAGGGATGCAAAATAAAAGAACTGGGTACTACTCCTGCTGTCATTGAAGGATTGTTGAAGCAAGAAGGAGTCGACTTGGAAAGCATCTTCTTAATCGCTACCGCCTTCCCATTTCGTTCCTTTGCCTTCTAAAGATTTTGCTTTAAGTTCTGCCTTACTTCACAGCTAGTAAGCGCTGCAGCGTCTGTCACATGTCACGAAATTTGGGAAATAAATAAGTAATGAAGTCTGCGGAGCTGTAATAATGCTACAAATGGTAGCAGTAGACGAATGGTGGTCTTTTTTTTCGTGCGAAAATACCAAGAGAAAATACGTTTTTTCTCAGTATACGCCCATTTGAGAAGAAGGTTAAATCCAGAAAGTTCTCAAAAGGCGAAATATGGATACAAAATATTGTCACTGAAACAAAGCTAAATTAGTATACTTTTTCCCAAATTAAATACACCCATTTCATTTCAGAAGATTCTCCATTGCTGTACTCACTCCAGTTTAATTAGCCAGAAAGCCAAGCACACTCATCCCATGCATGACAATTCCGATATTAACTGTCAACTGCGTGTACTAAAAATAGAACCATCTGCATTTTGTACGTCCAGAAACGCATAAATGAAAGCATAGCAGCAGTGCAGCACTAAACAGGGACATGAAAGAATGAATCAATGAGAGCGCACGTGAGAGTAAGATTGACGACGACGACAACAATCGCGTTGGAGATGAAATTAGCAGAAGATCAAATCGGACACCACAGTCGAACCGAGCTGAGGGTAAGAATTAATCGGAAGTCGCCAATCAGCTCCGAAGTCTCGTCGCCGTTCGAGCAGAGGAGGATAGCCGGAGACGAGACGGCGGTGACGGTGGTGACGGCGGTGGGCGACTGGGTTAGCGAGATCGATCATCCAAGTCGGCAGTTGGCCCGTTTATGATTCCTGGAAATCTGAAATCTCAGATTGGAATGGGGTCTGGGGATGCAAAATGTTAATTGAATCCCTAACTTTTTGATAGTGCAGTTGAGTCACTCAACTTTATGAATGTTGAATAGTGCAAATAGTTTGGGAATTGATTTTCCCGATCCCGATTAATATTTCTCGAATGCCATTTCTTCTCATGATGATGCTTCCAATCATGTGGGAGTTACTGTTGTAATGTAGGAGTTTAATGCCAAGCTTGCGAGTAATAATCGATCACACTATTGCAAGGTCTTCCTTTATCTGGCATAACAACATAGTAGATGATCCTATTGTGAGAAGATTAAATTACTAATGTTCCGCTCAATCAGTTGCCTAGGAGCAGGGTGGAAATGATAGAACAAGGAGTTTCTTATCACTGTGAAAGTTATTTAGATTATGATCTCATTGTGGGATATCATTCTAAACCATTCATATTCTTCAACTTCTGGGTGGAATGGACTGGCTATGCGGATACTTTTATTACATTAAGTACTACAGCACAAGTGAGGGTTCGAACGAGTTTATACAAGGCTTCAAAATGTTAAAGCCTATATGGATCAGTTTAACAAAAAGCACTTCTCGATGAGTTCTAAAAATTTAGACATTCCAAAATTCTTGCTCAAGTTGGTGTCATTTGTGGCTATAACTAATATCAAACCTAATATCTCAAACTCAGCTTTCACAATGGTACAACCTAATCTTAAATAGTGTATTTTATGGTTAACTAATGATTGCTTCCTACGAGCACCCAAAATTAAAAAATTAAATATCAGAGGTACACCCTAGAGCACGAACCATGTTCGTCGAAAGCCTCATCATATTAGGCATAAAAACAGCATCACCAATTGAACTTCGATCTCACAAGTTGATAATACAAAGGGAATCAAAACCTTGGTTACAAACACCTATGACCTAATCCTTGTTTCATGGCAATATGGCAAAGCAATGATCAAAAGGCATATAATTTACACCAACAACAAAATCATCCCTCAAAAACTGATGGCTGACAAAGGAGGAAAACGACCAACAAACTTATTATCATCAACTCTTGTGTTAACAGTATTTCCAGGAGCATATAAAATTATCAGGCGTGTGTATATAAATTATAGCACCTGGATTTGCTACTACTAGTTCTAGAAACCAATCGGTTTGACGATGGTACGGAAGTAGCAATGGATACGACGAGACACGAGATAAAGAGAATCAGTCGAAAGTAGCAATGGATACAACGAGACACGAGATAAAGAGAATCAGTCAATTGACGGATACAGGCCTGGCATGTAGACTCCTCCCCCACCGCCGTTGCTTCCGTTAGAATCAACATTGGAGTAAGAAGGTTGTTGGATCTCGCCAGAGTGCGACGACTTCCTCGAGGACCTTGAACGAGTTGGAGAAGGTGAGTGGTAGCCGTTCGAAGTGTTGGTTCCTCGGACTCTTGGAAGCCCGATTGTATCGGCAACCGTGCTGTGTCCCCTCTCGGCTGCTTCGGCTTCCAAAGGGAGTTCTTCCAATGTCTGTAGAAAAACCAAGGATGAGTGATGGAAGCACAAGAAAAAAACAGACACAAGCAGGGTTACATATGTAAAGCTTACTCGAAACGCCTGTTGGAGGACTTTGAGAGTTTCTCTCGTCTGCTTTCGTTTCACAGCGATCTCGTCAGGCTCTTGTAACATCTCCTCGAATAAGTTCTCCCTGTAGAGCTTTTTAATCAAAATATTGTGCAGCTCCCGTTTAGTGTGCTGAACCTGCATGAAGCAATAAGAGATGAAGCTCTGGGAAAGGGCAGATGAAACGTTAAGCGAATGCGAGATGTGGATAATTTCAACACTAATTAAAGCTTTCGTGGCAATTTCCACTTTTCAGGAGGCAATATTTAGCATAATTCTGCAGTAAGGGGAAGGCAGTGATTCGGCAAAGACAATGAAAAATGAGTAATGCAAGGGGAAGAGCACATGAATTGATACGGCCATGATTTGAGGACTTACTAGGAAGTGCATGACGGTTTTCGGAACTAAATCTGAAACGTTCTTCCGAACAATATCGTAGTATGATCGTAACAGCAACTTAATGGCTGCAATTTCAATAGACTCCTGCTCCGAGAGGCCATCTGTGGGTCTCAAGATTGTTGGAGGCTGGATAACAGTGAACAAACTATCAGTGTGTAAAGAAGCTCAGAAGGTAGTAAACAGGTTTCAAAAGGATAAGATTCTCAAAACCTCTCGTAGTCGAATGATCGAGCTACCACTCTTTTCTGCGTAGTCTGTTGCTCCATGAACGGGCTCAACGTGTGACTTGTTAGTTGAGCTCTCTTTCGATGAACTAACAGCGCTGTCGCTACTACCAAAAATTGATGAAATGCCCCAAGAAGATCCGCTATGATTCCCTGGTACAAGTTCCATAATTCAACAGTCATGAAAAGGGTATGTGTAAATAGACAGCAGATTTTTGGGATTTTTCGAGCAAATTACCTGAGGGACCAACCTTTTCAGCATCTGTGATCTGGCGTACCCCCTGAGAAAAAAGAAAAACAAGAAATTAGATTTGAGCACAGAGAAACTACAAAGGCATAAGATGAATGGAGAGAAAGCATGAAAGCAGTAATTGTCATGCCTGGTCAGGCATAGCTCCATTTACAGGCCTGCCAATAATAGATCGAGATTTCAGTGTCCTTTCAGATGCTGGCGCTTTATCAGCTTCTACACCATCCTATATACATGTGAACAAGAGCACGTGTAAGGAATATATAGATCGTACAGAAAAAGATCGAATAGTAACTTATATGAACGGAAAAATTTCACCTTTTGCCTAGAAGCAGCGATGCTCAGCTTTGAAGTCTTCAATTGCTGTGCTGCCATTTCCACAGACTTGGTCCCTCCGATAAAGTTTGGATGGGACGTGTTTATGTAGTCCATCTACCGGAGTATTCAAACAATTGTCAAAAGCATATAAGAGGAGAGGCTGAGAGAGAGACTTCAGTGTGAGATGCAATTCGGTTACCTCGGTTTCAATAAGATGCCCAATCATTGTCTCGGACGGTTCAAGGCCATCCCGTAAAAAATTCCCAACAACTTCATCCATGCGTTTTCTCAGAAAAGGAAACCGGTGTAGTTCATCTACCACAACTAGACAGCGATGGCTAATCTGGAGATACAAGCTATCAAACTTAAGCATCCGATTGTATCACACGCAGGCAGAAAAAAAGACTAGGAAAAAAATTTACCTTAATTAACTCATCGTATATGAATCTGGCACACTCAAGGCTCGGATCCAATAGACGAGCAATTTGTCGCCGCACAAGTAGTTCAAATGGAACCTACATAGTGAAATATTTACAAAGGTAAGATTAGCAGCAAAAAATTAATATAGAAATAAGGCAGGATAAACAAAAACTGCAAGAAAGAACAGAACAAAAAACGAAAAGACAAAGAAACATCACCCACAACTGCTACAAATATTGAAGATTTAGGGCCACAAGCGTTTTGGATGGCAATACGGATGTCATCGTCTGTCAAATCCTCACAAGGATCAACCTCCTGCAAGATAAAGTGACCTCAATTCATTAATCATTGGCACAACTGCCAAAGGTGCACCACAAGCACATATAATGGAAGAACTTGTACAAGTAGCCATAGGGAGATTCGGCTTTATTTCAGCTATACAAAGGTTGGTGTTCCCCAATATTTGTAAAACTTGCATTAGTTGAATTATAAAAACCAAGTACCAAGTCCCAACTTCTGAGGCATGTAATTGCCACAAGTACAAGTCAAAACGAGACTAAACAAACAATTATCTTATTTCACATTCAATATGTATTTCCAAGTACGTACCTCTAGAGTCCTGACAAAAATTGACTGAAAAACATATTCAATAAATGCTACACCAGAGAGTTGAGAAGTTGACAATTCTTCATTCCTTCCTTCTAACATTGAAGAAAAGGCTGGACAACAAATGCAAAGTTTCACCCAAACAGGAAAATATCATATCATGTACGTAATGAAAATATGGATACTGAAAAGCATTGAGCAGCTAGTAGGACTACGTGTATACACATTTACCTTCAGCGTATTTTGAGATGATATTCAGCAAAATAGCACCTTGACCAGCCTATCGTGTAAGAAGTTGACAAGGTCAATAAAGGAGCGGCGAAAAAGATAAAAGAACAAAAGAAAACTAGCAAAACAACAAGTACTGGAAGTAAGGAACAATCATTTGAACATTGTTGCCAAACGAATAAACACCTTAGACTCAGTGATTTCTCCATAGCTAGCATGCTCTTTTGCGACTGAAACAAGTGCATCGCTTACGCGAGTCTTCAGTACAGGAAGTATTGCTTTAATGTGCTGCACTAAGATCTGCAGGAGGCATAAGAAAATAAGTCAACAATGGCAGTACAACAATAGGGTGATAATTTCAAATGGAACTCCCTCTGTAAGTGTAACACTCATAGCCCATAGATAAGTACATATACTTCAAATCAAGCCAGGCTAACTAAACAGCAAAAAGATACAAGATCGTGTTTTAATGACAAGCAAGATTAAAAAAAGGGACATGTACGCATAAAAACACAGCAAAGAAGAATCCAAAATGTGAAGATCAATTGCCAGAAAAGGTACATTGTTCAACTTCTTGGCAAGCTGGGGGACGCCACAACGATCAGCCACAGTACCATAAACCTAAGAAAGGAAAGGAAATAAATATTAAGGGTAAGCAAGCATATCTACGGAATTAGAATCAACTTAATATTATAGCAAAATTATACAAACAATAAGACAATCATACTGGATGGCTGCGGAAGAACTTCTCTTCGGCGGCAAGTGCAGCCTTTATACTTCTGTTGAGATTAATATCCTGAATGTGAGTAACATGGTGCATTAGCAAAATCAAGGACGTTTGTCCCATGAAATTATATTACATAATCCATTTGGCTAAGTCAAAGAAACAAATAAAAGATATTGATATTCGGCTAATAATTTACCTCCTGACTACGGTTAACAACCCCTACATAACCAAGTCGAAGGGGAATCACTTTTCCAAGTAACAAATTGCGGGCATCAGTACCTCTATCCATGATATCCAACTGCATTAAGATTTTTCTTAAAATAAAATTTCAATCACAAAGATTGAAAAGATAAGGTTAACAAAGATATAAAAAAGAATATCACCTTTGTGATTACACCAATGGTCCGGTAGCCTGCAAATATTCCAAGGGCATATTTAAGGAAACACGAGATAGGAAAATAAAACATTCACAATCAAGTTTCTAAACCAGGACATACCATCTGGATCAGCAACTCCTGCAACTTGAAGAGCATCTGAATTTGCCAAGTCTGCGTTTGCAGCGGTAACAGCAAGTATAAGACAGCTCGGTTTTTTTATATATGACATGATCATAGTTCTGATTCTTGATTCAATATCAGTGGGCTGGTCGCCAACGGGAACTTTTGTTATCCCAGGAAGATCTACAAGCGTTATATCAAGAACATTAGGGGAGAAAATCTTCAGACGAATCTGCTTGTCTGAGACACCTTTGTTCCCTCCTGCTTCTTTAGCAGTCACAGCCTACATCCAATTGATAAATTATGGTTATGAGTTCAGTTTAAATTAACTGTGGAAAAAGTGGCAATCATGTAGTATGTACAACGCAGCAACTTCACGGACATATTTTATCTAAGAAGAATATTGAGTTGCTCAAGAGAATACAACGAAAGAAAATCATAGGCACCGTTGCTTGAACCAGAAAATAATGTAGCTTAGACAAACAAAAACGCTGTTAATGATGATATTCCATAAGCAAATTGAACTCAAACATCCAACATTCAAAGCATTACGTTCAGAATAGAGTTCGATGGAGGAACAGTAAGAGAAGAGCTTAAATCCGTGCACTAACTTGACATATTCGTATCATATTCGATTTTCTATCCTACTCCAGGTCAAAGCCGCGAGAAAAAAGCCAAGTAGTACCTCAATTTCACTCCGGATCTCAGAGAAGTCGACGAAGCGCTTATCAGGCCGGTGCAGGAACTCCCCCCACTCTTCCTCGCTGCCGTCGTTTTTCCTCTTCGTCTGGACCAGCTGCAGGACGAGCGGCCGCCGCGTGCAGATGTCGTTGCCGCGAGGAAGGAAATCCCTACCGACCAGCGCCTCGAGCACGCTCGACTTGCCGCTGCTCTGGCTCCCGACCACCGCCACCTGAGGCAGCTCGATCGTGGACTGGCTACCGAGCTGGGCGAAGATGTCCTGGAGCTTGTTCACCACTGGGATCACCGACGATCCCAGAGGCGCCGCCGCCGCTGCCGAAGAGGATGCTGCTTGTCCCTCATCGGCCATTGATCCTGGACTTGGAGACTTGAACTTCTGGTAGAGTGCGGATTTTGGTGGGGAAAGTTGTGTCGTTCGTGCTTTTAATTTCTATGGACTGGCTTACCTCCCAAGGACTTTCCCTTCCAGTTCTGGTCTGGAGCTCAGGTTCTGTTCTGTGGGAGGAACAAAAAAAAACTAAAAAAGGGATTTGCACTATTACGCCAAATAAATTTGTAAAATTACTATTGTCAACCGGAATTTATGTACCGTTTCTAATATAGTCCTCAACTTCTTTTACACATACATTCAGGTCCATACGTCAGTAGGGTCGGATTCTCCGCGACCCGCGTTTGAGCGCTGTTGCGGCTGGGCCGGGTCCATTTCGTGCAGGCCGACCCGGAAAGTTTCCCCGGCTAGGGTAATTAGGCTCGAATGTAAAAAAAATTTGACGGAAGGCTCGAATGTAAAATTAAGTGCCTGAGTTCGTCGAAATTTCTCCGGGCTACGCAATAAATCAAACGAAGAAGAGTCTCTCTCCGGCGAGCGGATCTGCATCTCATCTCCGGAGTTGGCAGAGGCCATTTAATCGCAATATCCAAACTCCACTTTTTTACTCCGGCTGCCTCTCCCATCGAGGTGAATCTAATCATGATTCTCCCCAATTCGCCACCGGAGCTCTCCCGCTGGGCTGAAGGGATGGGTTCAGGCGAGTTTGATCAGGGGGAGCACTCGGATGAGGAAGAAGTCACAGAAGATGCGGACATAACTGATTCCAGAGACCAAATCAAGACGGTTTCACAACCAAAGTTTATTGCATAAATTTACGTTCTACTAAGTTCGTCGATCATCGGCTTAATCAGGCATCTGAGAATTTTGCTTTCAACAAGACACAAATTTTGAGGATTCAGAGTTTTACAAATGCTCGTGCTTACAGCTCCAACCACTTTTATTCCATGCATGATTTTATTTCGCTGTACCGAGGAGCATGCAGAAGAGCTTATTAAGAGGATGAGTTACCAAGAGAAGCACCAGCAGCGCTTAGAGGACCTTCTTCACATGGAAATAGCCAGGGAAATCCTTGTGTGCTGCATCGATGTGGCTTGCAGACGCCACAGCCACCGAGACACCTTTGTTCTTGACAGCGTCGATCACGTCTGCAAATTCCTTGAAGTCCTTCAAGCTGTTGGGGGAAACAACAAAAAGAGAGATGAAAAAAGGTTGGTACCGTTTGGCATCAGAAAACACGAACCTCTCCAAATGCAACCCATTCGAACAATATTCCATATCCACCAACCCTATCCAAATTGATGGCTCTGCCAAATTATAACTATGTTCCTATCACTCGTTTTGAAGTCGGAATCCTGAAATTTGTGTATTCAAACTATTACGATTCCAGGAATACATTGTTCGAAAAGTGTGATCGTGCCTAAATAGATAGGCCATGAGTAACTAAAATTTCAAATTCAACTAAAATCAATATTAACATTCAAATACCTTAAATAACAAAAAACATTCAAATACCAACTTCCAAACTTGTTTTGCACTTGATACTGAATAATTATCATATAGTTGTCACAGTATTATATTGAAACTACTGCAGGAAGTATTAGACATTATCTTAATTCACTATATCAGAAAGGTCAACGAAACACGTTACCTAGTCGAAAGTATCTGTTCCCGCCTCTGTTGCCGTTCTTCTTCGGTGAAACCTTGCAAGTACCTCAACATGCTGATATAGAGGGTAAATGTTAGCACTGATCAACAAGAAGTAACATAGACATAACTTCTCTGGAAACTAAAAAACAATATCCAACCAACCTGTTGTAACCTTTGGCATCCGGAAGCTGATACGGATCTACATCTGCAATGGTTCCGATTATGGATTTCGTGAGAGAATCATTGTCGATCTCTGCATCCTGTAAGAAACCTCCAGTCGCGTCATATGTATTGAGAGTTTTCAGCAGGTTTGGGTCACTCCAAGATATGAAGTAAAACACTCCTGAAAACATCAAGGAACCGAGATCGAACGATCAAGCATAACTGCATATAAGGAAAACTACACTAGCTAGGGACAAGGGAGTCTGTTTTACCCGAGAATGGATTAAGCATGCACGCTCCTCCGTATGCACCACCCATCAAACGAACTTGATCCCATAGCCATGTATTAGTGAGGTGTTTCGAGATGACATATGCGCTCCCGTGGATTTGATAACCAGTTTGGTAAAGGTTAACCGCTTTGCCAACGAAATTTACCTGCAGGGAACTTTCCGGCAACTAAGTTACTGCAGTACAAAAAAGGAGGAATGAAATACACTTTTTATTGAAGTAAGACTCGTTTCACCTGTGAAGGGATCACTATAGCTTCATTTCCGGGAGGAAGCCGAGCACTCCAAGAAGAAGCTGCTGAAGCAGGTGAGTTGCTAGGAAGAAAGTCGAGGAACTTGCTGACGTACTTCTCAGAGCAAGCGAGGTTCTTTCCATCAGCAGTCAGATTGACCAAGCAGCCATCCCTGGACAATAAAGATGTGCGAATTTCTTCGAGGGATGAAGAAATTCCTGCCCAATCTTGATCAACCCTCTGTTCAAGGGCTTGCAGGGACTCTAGGTAGCTATAAATAAGAAAGACTAGCATATTATTGCGTACAACTAAGTAATGAGCTTCAAGCCTTTTGTTAAAATCTTAAGTTAGAGAATATTAAGACGAGTAATAGATCTTTATGAGTAGAATGTTTCAATCCAAGTTTGAAGTAAAGAAACTGATAATATTCTACTTAAACACCGGTTCAAATATGCGATCTACGTAAGGACTTTACCTGACACCACACATTTGCTCGGAAATCCACCCGGAAGTCGTAAACTTGCCATCCATCCTTGTCATTGCAATTTGATGGCCACAGCCGAGTAAACGACTCTGAAAAAAAAGTCCAAGATACAAGCCATAAGCTGTCGAATAATCAAATTTAACTATGGGTTGTAATTAAGTGTAGGGGCAGTAAGCACCTCCACTCCGGCTTTTCTCTGTGAAACAAACTGCTTGAATCGCTGCTGGTCTGTGAATTGCACTTCTTGGAGAACACATTTAATCTGCAGTCAACCACAAAGTCAATTCCGGTATTGATATTGCGAGGATCCTCTCCGAGTTACAAAAACGTCAGGACAGTAAGAGTGCAAACAGAAAGTCAAAGCCATCTATGAGGGAAATGAGTCGGACACTAAAAAAAAGGCATGCTCTGTGCTCATCGGCAGAAGTTATAATTATAAAAGCTGACTACAGCAAACTCTTCACAGTCGTAACAGTTCAAGAAGATTACCAGATGAAACAAGTCTTCTGCACGTCCCGCCATGGCCTTCCCTCGAACTATTATATGACTGCATGGATTAGCCTGCCCATGGATAGAGGATGTGAAAGGGAAGACTGATATGCCCCCTGTTTTACTTCCAATTAGTTGACTAAGTTGAACAAAAGTCAAATCTTTTGTACCCATCTCAAGTAGCGATTGGCTGTAAAATAACCACAAAGTGCAGTTAGGAGAAGAATCAAGGCTTAAATGCCTTCAAAAATACCTGGAGAGAATAGTTTTTATACTATTACATAAATTCTATTTAGTGGTTTTTACCTGAGAAGAATAGTTTTTATACTAATACATAGATTCTATTTAGTGGTTTCTAATTCGAGAGAAGTAATTCAGGGAGCATACAAGTAATTCGTTTAGAGTGAACAGTTCCAAACTACTTACCAGAAAAGTGGTACCAAGGGAAGAAGCTCTTGCTTCAGTGATCTCATATCGAATGCTATTTCCGCATAAAGGATATCATTTGTAAACAGGTCATGCTGCAGTACTTTTGCTCCATTTATCTCCCCAACCTAATGTTACCAAAAAGACAAATGATATTTAAGAAGGGACAACTCTGGCCTCGAGAAATCCCATAATTCCCATAAGTGTATGACAAGAATGTATGTGGTAATATAACCTCAATGGGAACGGGAGTGCTTTCTTTCGGAATATCATCCAAACGAAGGAATGGAAAAGTTTTCGCAGCTTCCAGGGAGTCTGGTGTTTCCTGCCTCAGTCTTAATTCATGTGTTGCACGTGTTAGCTCAGCAAGATCTTGCTCTGTCATACTCGCTTTCAACTTTGCCAATATCTCCCTCTCGGAAGAATCATCACGAGAAGCTTTCTCTGGATCAGGCTGAAACAGAAGAACCATTTTTTAACCATATAATACCAAGAAAAATTACCAAACAAAAAATCAAGCTTGGAAATCCTGGATCAGAAACTCACATGCATTTCCAGAGTAGCACGGTGTTGATTGTTCAGGATGAGTTTCTCAATCAACGGTGAGAAAACAGCTTTAGGCCCTTCCTTGGCTATTCTGGATTTCAGGGCCATCAATGGTTTCTCATATTTTAAAGGCTCAAAGGGATCCAAATCATAAAGCCATTTTTCCTGTAAAATTCAAGGGATGGATTGAGCATCTGACATGATGAGAACACAAAATCAGAGTATCTGAGATCACCTACAATGGATTTGTACATCAGTTCCAAGCCGCGGGGAAATCTTCCGGTGTTGTTTTCTCGGAGGTCAAACTCAATTGTGTTTATGGATGCATCCACAAGATCCGTCTCGAATCCTTCTTCACTTAACTTTGCAAGCGTACTCAATATTAAATCCTCTACCTTCTGAATATTCTCTACAGTCACACCTTTCAGTCCAGCACTGAATTGAGGTTGAAGTAGGTAATCTTCTAGTCCGGCCCCAAAAAAGGCATCTCCTAAACCACTTTCGAGCAAGATCTTCATCAATGGAGAAGCAGGAGTTCCCAACAGAAGATGATTTAAGACTTTAAGGGCAAGCTCAGTTTCCAAGTCCAACAGCTTATCAGACAGCAACCAGTTAAGGCACACAATATTCTTTTTTTCCAAGTCACCTCCATCTCTAGCTGGATACTTACGAACGACCCTTATTGGCTCTGAGAAAAGCCTCTGAGGCTTGATTCTAGATTCAATTGGAGATGAACTTGGCCCAAACATGTCCAGGTATTCTGCATTTTTCGAAAGAGAGCAGAACGCAGAAGTTAAAAATATCAAAATAGTCTTGAAAACTTTTACAAGAATATCAGAATACATCGTATATCTACTTCTCCAAGCATTATCATTTGATCGACTTTGTCTCCTTAACACATCTTACAAAAGTAAATGGAGAAGTTCGATCATCTGTAATAAGAAGTCATATAGTACCACTGAGGAGACGCAATCGCTCGGATGGATTATCATCTCCATAAAACCATATCCTTGTATTGCTAGGGTGGTAATATTTGCGATGAAACTCCTGCATTGTTTTTATTCAGAAAATTAGATGGATACTCAACTGCCATGTCATGCATCTTACAGCTAGTATTATTCTAAAATCTCCCAGTGAAAAGTAATGAATCACAAATAACATAGCTTCAAAAACTATTGCTGTTAAGTTCAGGTGTAGAACATTATCATAAAATTTTGATACACAACCAAGATGACATGAACAGACCTTAAATTGCTCAAATGTCAGCTTGGGAATATCTTTTGGGTCCCCTCCACTGTCAACTCCATATGCATTGTCCGGAAAAACAGCCTGAAAGATATCATTAAATGTGACCAATTACTATTTAACAGTGAGACTTCTATTACTTCACATCAAGATACACCCAGAACATGCGGGAAGAGAGTTAACAAGCTTGAAGCTTAAGAACAGCAGATCTCATACTTGCATATACAAGAAGATGGAAATTTACTAGTGAGAACTTAGAAGATGAATATATACACACACATATATGCACAACAGAACTTACTCGACGAACTTCCCGGGCCAGAACATTATCCGGGTTAGAATAGACACCTTTCATCTCATTGAAGACAACACCTGAGGATATAATTCAGGTACATATAAGACCACAGCACGTATGAAAATTATGGTGCCTAGTTAAATTTACTGAAAATTCACCTTTGTAAGATATCTCTTTGGAAGGATCATTGAGTTCGTAATGCCAGCCCTCTTGACGAAAGATTACTTCATCCTCCACGCATTTAGGGAAGAATACAGCATCCAGATAGACATCAGCCATATTATACAACTCCTGTTTTGCAATAGATGCAACATTTGCAAGTAACAAGCGGGGAAAGCAAAAGGCATCAAAAACCAATTTTGAATTTCACATGTTTCTACCTTCTCATTTACAGAAGCAATGGGGTAGCAGGTTCTATCAGGAAAGGTGAGAGCATTCACATAAGTACTCAAACTTCCTTTTATCAACTCTGCAAACGGCTCCTTCAAGGGATACTTCCTTGACCCGCACAATACACTGTGTTCGAGTATGTGTGCAACCCCAGATGAATCCTTCCTACATTGCAGAAAGAATCAACCATTAAGAATCGCGTAACCAAGAACCTATGCAACTTCAAATTCAACACAAACAACACTAAGTAATAATAGCATAGTTCAGTTGATAATGCAGGAAGAAGGTACACGTACAAGGGAGTGCGAAACACAATTCCAAACGTCTTATTCTCATCGTCATTTGACAAGGACATAACCTCCGCACCAGTCTTCTTATGTTTGAACAGCACAGCCTTTGATTTGCACTCATCAATGAACTGTTCTGACACCTTCTCGAATCCAAACTTCTCCGCAACCTCATCAGAAACCCCAACATCTGCAGGCACAAATAATATAAAAACTCCATTGACCACCTCCGAAATATATCTAGTAACAAGATTAGATTATCCTTACAGTTTCATCACATGCAGCACAATACTTTCTCACACAGAATTTTGATGTGTTCAAGCTCTTTCTCAAAATTGCAATCCGGGAAAATTCAAATCTACTCATTTTTCTTATCAAATAAAACTAAAAAAAATAGTTTATATCCTGGTTATACCTAGAATTTTTAACAAATGATCAATTCAAAATAGTTCCCCTACTGCATGCCAAACAGAAAGGAAGTTCAAGTGCACCTGACGAGAACTGATGAGCAGGCTCTGTAGCTACAGCGAGAGCAAAGAAACGTCCATCCGAGCTAAGAGGAGAAGGCGGAGACGCCGAAGCGTGTACGGGGAGCAATCTAGAGCGAGGGCGGAGCAGGGGGTGACAGGTGGCAGAAGCGGCGGAAACCGACGAATTCGCAGACAGACGAAGAAGAGAGGACTTTCGGAGGAAGAAAAAGGATCGGTTGTGAGCTGCAGAGGTTGATCGGAGAAGTGCAGTACTCTCCATAGTTGCGCTTTGACTATCGGAGAGCAGTATCAAAGAGCTCTGGTAGTCTGGTGGCAAAAGAGACTCTGTGGGTTTTAGAGACTGATGGCGGGGAGAAATAAATACTGTATGTAAGCTGGTTCTAGTTGTTGACTTGTTTTGAAACGGAAACGGGAAAGAATAGGGAAAATACTTTAACTGGTCATCTAACTTTGGGCCTTGAATTAATTTGGTCACTCAAGTTAATATTTTGATCCGTTTGATTATTTAAGTTTCATCATTATCACGGTGTAGTGTTGTCCACCCTATTTTCTTCTGATTTTTAGTGACATATATTGTATTATTATGTTATGTACAAAAAAAGGTTGTTAAATTTAACTTCAGTTAAAACATGTAATGTCATGCAAAATAAGTGAGTATCGTGTGACGTTGAATTTATGTAAAGTGACATATCTGTGATCGAACTCATAACAAAATGAGCCACTTCATTACATGAAACTTCTACGTGACATTTGACTGGAAATCTTTATGAATTATAGATTAAATGTATTCCACTATGACAATATTCTAAATTTAAATTGACGAAGTCGATCAAATTTTGAAGTTGGATGACCATGTTGACACAAGATCAAAGTTTAAATGATCATATGAAGAAATTTATAATAATTGCAATCTACCGACCAAAATCCAAAATTAAATGATGGATTACTCGTATTAATTGTTTGATATTGATGGTTAATTAATAATTTTTGTTTGCACGGACAAAGAGATAAAAAAAAAATATTATATTAGTGTTCATCTATGGATCACCTGCATGCAATTAACAACTAAACTACTCCTCTCAAAGCTATGCATGTTTAGTAACGTTTGTTCTTATCTTAGACAAATAAATACACACATGGACAGTTCCACACACAAAGTATGTAATTAAGCCCATGTAATTGAAATCTGATATACATTATCCCCCAAGATTTTCAAAATTCTAACCCATGACTTGAGAACTGTTTGTTGATGGAGTTTGTGTTAAATAAAAATTGGTGAAATATAGTCGGTAAAAAAGGGATGTCTTCTCTCTCAAAACTCTCGGTTTCTATTTTCGCCGCCGGTACCGCCTGATATTCGGTCGCTAGAACGCTCTATCCGGCTTGATGTGGCTATGATGGATAATCAGACCCCACCGATCTCTTCATCTGTTATTGGTAAACGGGTTGCAGTGCTAGTAAGGTCTCCTATGTTGTTGTAGTCGTCTGGGACCTCGGAAATTCAATTAAGTCTCTGTCATCAGCAATTTACGTGGGTCACCTAAGCATCTCGGGGGAACTTCATACTAGAATATGTGCCCCATTGACGAAAACTCTAGTTGTTCGTCTCTTGGGAAAAAGCATTGATATTCAGCATATCTGCATATGTATGGCAGGTTGAAGGCAATGTGGCGTCCGATGGGTCGTATGACGATGGTGGATCTTGATAATGAGGATTTTTTGATCTCGTTTGAAAATCCACAAGACTATGATGTTGCGCTAACTGGAGAACCTTTGATGATCCTCGAACACTATATGATGTGTTATGATTGGGATCCGTCTTTCAGAGTGGTCAAGGAGCTGCCAGCTAAGATGGTAGTTTGGATTCGTTTCCCTACGCTACCGATTCAATATTATCACAAACAAACTCTGACAGGCTTGGGAAATCTTATTGGGAAGACAGTTCGTATTGAAAGAAGGACACTCTTTGCAGCTAGGGGGAAATTCGCTCGATTAGGTGTTGATATTGATCTAAAACAAGAAGTTGAAACAGGAGTCCACTATTTCTAGAAAACATGAAGAAGTTTGATTTGTAAAAAAATATTGATTTGGGCCGAGGCCTGAAATTAAACCCACAAAGCCCGGAGGTCTTAACAAAATTCTCATTTCTGTTTCTCAGCTTAGGAAAAAAGAAAGGAGGGTGACTGAAGACTGAAAGAGCAAACCAGCCAGAAGTGAAAGCTTCAACTGTCGCCGCCAAAATACCTGCATCCACCACCGCCTCCCTCGCCGTCTCTTCACCGGAACTACGGTCTCTGCTCGCATTCGCCACTGCAACATCCAAGCGGAAGCAAAACAGAAACAAGTCTGAGAGGTAACAACTCGGGACTTGTTGAGTTATTCAGAAGGCATTTCTCCTTCCCGCTTTTTGTTGTGATCATCGAGTAAGTAAGGACGGATCGAATGAGAATATTTTCCGATTCTGGTTGCATTAAACATAATCGGAAGCTTCTGGTTGCTAATTTTGGTCAATAATCAATTAATCAGTTATAGAAGCTGAGCTGCTATAATTTAGACAGAACTTTGGTTGTTACCTGGAAATAAATAGGGTTGAGGCTATGAACGGTTTTCCGCTCGTGAATGGATATGCTATACTATTGGAATTGGAAATGGAATTCTTACGGTATCATATATATGTTCCTTTGTTTGAATTCGTTTGTTGTCTAGGCTTGTAGCTGGATATTAGAATATGTTGCTTGCTCGTGTATTGTTTGAAATGATTAAATAAACTTACTATTGGCTCTAGTCATATGCCTCTGGTTTGGTATACATTCGAGCTTCTTCCCTTTATGTGCGTTTGATTATGATTTTAAAACGGTCGAGTTCACTGTTCTTTGGCTGATCTAATGTTGCTTCAATTTGACATCCTCCCAGGTGAAATAAGAAGAAGAGGGATATAGATTGGTAGGCTAAGTCAGAACTAACAAAAGGCGCATTGGAAGGGGCTTCCGATTCTGGAGTTGTTGTCTCTTTTCTAGTCGATATGATGGTGTCTCTAGCGAATACATCTAGTTTCCCGTTCATTTCTAGATTCTCGTCGTCACGTCTGGTTGTGGAAGACAAACGAGGTCCTTGTCATTTAAGTCTGGTGAGTTGACATTTCTTGTCCATTTTTGCTGGCCTCTTATGTTCAGTTTCCAGTTTGCGCAATAGAAGAAACATTTGGTCCAGAATGGATTTCTGTTTTTGTGTATTCTTGAATTCAACTCTTACTAAACTAATGGCATGCTTTCTATTATTGTAACACCGCTTATATGAATCTTTTCTTCCTAATGCGTGTCAGCCAGTTTGCCAGACTGTTAATGGACGAATTTATCTTGTAGATTTCTATATTACGTTCCAATATTTGTAGTAGTCTATGATCATTGAACTGAACCAAAATGGTAACTTATGTCTGGACCTGTTTCCTAAAGAGATGTCATTTGGCGGAGCCGCTCAAGTTTATGAACGGGAAGCCATCCATCCCAGTCGTTCCTAGTCATGAACATTCACTCCCAAGCTTTGTATCTTCTGGACCTCAAAGAGGCAGCATTGTTAATAAGCACGATACAAAGCTTCGAATATTCTCTGGCACGGCTAATCCTTCTCTCTCTCAGGTATTTGATTTTCTAAGTCTTGAATATAAATTAGGTTACTTTTATTAGTTACGTTTTATAGTTGAATATTTTCCTTATCAGCAAAAAGTATGCCTTAGCTCTAGTTGCTGCTACTTTTGAGGTTCCTTTACCAGAAGTTTCTTTCGCACTCACTCTTTTTTATCTCTATAGTAGAGCTTTAAACTTTCTGCTTTTGGTGTTTACTCAACAGGAAATTGCGTGTTACATGGGTTTAGAACTCGGGAAAATTGACATAAAACGTTTTGCTGATGGTGAGATCTATATCCAGCTCCAAGAAAGTGTACGGGGCTGTGATGTATTTCTTGTGCAACCCACATGTCCTCCTGCAAATGAGAATCTTATGGAACTGTTGGTAATGATTGATGCTTGTCGGAGGGCATCGGCCAAAAATATTACTGCAGTGATTCCATATTTTGGGTATGCTAGAGCTGACAGAAAGGTAAAATTGCTGCTGGAAGATCATTCCTAATGATAAATTGAGAATCTTCACAATCACCATTTAATCAATAACAAATGCTGGATAGATTGTGACTATTGTTGTTTTGGTTTTGGTCTGCTTTCAATCTACTACTCTTTCAGACTCAAGGGCGTGAATCCATTGCTGCCAAACTCGTGGCAAATTTGATCACAGAAGCAGGTGCCAACCGCGTGCTTGCTTGTGATCTCCATTCGGGGCAGTCTATGGGCTATTTTGACATCCCCGTAGACCACGTGTATGGCCAGGTACCTGTCCAGACCCTACATGATATACATATGTTGAACGTAAAAAGGGTGGTTATTCTATTGCAGATAAATGATTTATACCCATGGACAAATTTGGCTTGTTATATTTAATCTGCTTATACTAAACCGGGAGTCATTGGGACAATCCAATTACTACCACTGACTAGTGTTTGTGTTCATTCTTTGTGGAACCAGCCTGTGATATTAGACTACCTTGCTAGCAAGAGGATATGTTCCGATGACTTGGTAGTGGTATCCCCTGATGTTGGTGGTGTCGCAAGGGCCCGTGCGTTTGCCAAGAAATTATCAGATGCTCCTCTTGCAATTGTAGATAAAAGGCGGCATGGACACAACGTTGCGGAGGTAACACTCAATTGGAACATGTTTTATAATGGTATTTATATCATGTCCCGAAATGTGAATCTGCAGCTCTCTACCACCTTCCTTCAAAAGCACATACCTCCGCTTGCATTCGTATATGTTAGCACAAATGGACCTTCATCTATCTACATGTTTTTGTTGATGATGGAAATGAGTTTTAATTCTGTCATCACCAAGTTCTCTCTGCTTTTGGTTTGTAATCGTGTAAATACTTTGGTATTCCAGCTCTTTTTTCTTAGTTCTGTGGCTTTTTATTTGAGATTCTGGATTATCTTTCCCGTCAAAGGAAAGACAAATATCTCCGTTTTTTTCTTGGGAAAAATAATTCATAAAGAACATGTTGTACTCAACCTTTTGACAGGCTGTAAAGAAGTAATTTCGCTGCTGTGTCATTTTATAGGTGATGAACTTAATTGGCGATGTTAAGGGGAAAGTTGCTGTAATGGTGGATGACATGATTGATACTGCGGGTGAGTTCAGCAAATGGGTTTATATCCTGCCTGTCTGCTATAATTATTCTCCAAGACAATTACTTCAGTGGTAGCAATGAGTTGCATGTGTCTGGCCTTTGTACATGACAGTTCGGTTCGGTGCAGAATGTTGTCTTACATTTCTGAAACAAATAGTTGATTGCTTCTGTATTTGATTTTCCACACTAATGCTTTACTTGCAGGGACAATTTCGAAAGGTGCAGCACTATTGCATCAAGAAGGAGCCAGAGAGGTCTATGCCTGCACCACTCACGCTGTTTTCAGGTATGTGGATTGTTTGGTTGTTGAGGCTATGGAGCCAATGCCAACTAACAGTTCCTGGGTAGTTTACGATCAAAAATCCCTACTGACTGATCCAGAACTCGTTTGCTGCTATTGGTTTTGAACTATATCCATCTACTGCTGTTTGCATGATAGTTACTGATGCTTGGTGTTTTTTCTGCATGCAGTCCTCCTGCAATAGAGAGGCTATCAAGCGGTCTGTTCCAAGAGGTCATCGTGACGAACACGATCCCAGTGCTGGAAAAGAACTACTTCCCGCAGCTCACCATCTTGTCTGTGGCTAACCTCCTTGGGGAGACCATATGGCGGGTCCACGATGATTGCTCCGTGAGTATCCTCTCTTCCACCTCCAATCTTTCTGTGAAGTAGGCAGTGGTGTTAATGTAATGCTGATTGCATCAGTCTGCAGTCCAGACATTTGATGCTTTGTTGGGTTGCTTTTGCCAGGGTGGTTTCGAACCCTATTCGAGCCTTGGGATCGATTGACCAATCAAATGAAAAGAATGCCAGTGGATCGTAGTTCAACGATTTGGAACGTTTATCCGAATTGTAGAATTGAAATGTAAAAAACCACCCTTTGGTTCGTAGGTAAGTCGACGTTGAATCTCTTTTTCGAGTAGTTTTTTCTGGTTAATGAGAAGTCTAGGGCTTTGTAGTGTGTAATTTTTGTGTACTCGTCATCAGTGTATTGTATCATATTGATTTCCCACTTTGGGTTTTAGGGTTTTCATCGAGCGTTGCGAGAGTTGGAAAGATAATGGAAACTCTAGGGGTTTACTTAGGGACTCATAAACTAAACTAAAATGAGCTGTTAAAACTATTTTTAAATATATGCTTTTGTTGTGTACTGTGGTTCACATGAATATTAAGAATAGTTTAATCATACTTTCATCCATCTCTAGCCAAAAAATTAACTTTATTCCCAAATTGGATTCATGACAATCCCTCTTTCATTGTCTTTATTCCTAAAAGATTAATGTTCCCTTCCGACATCTATTTTCACA
The DNA here is from genome assembly GCA_030674075.2 of Linum usitatissimum. NCBI lineage: Eukaryota > Viridiplantae > Streptophyta > Magnoliopsida > Malpighiales > Linaceae > Linum > Linum usitatissimum. The sequence continues at coordinate 5,248,157 of JAUJYP020000155.1, read as the reverse complement.
TGGTGGCTCTTAGTGAACCATTTCATCATGGTGACCTGAGTTTTTTGTGTTTAAAAATCGATTCTGTCGGAACGAATTTCTAATCCATGGAGGTTTTACCGTTGGAAAAGAGTATTTTGTGTGCCTTTTCGGCCGACTAGACCAACTTAAATGATCAGTAATGCCTGAAGGTTGTGTTGAGACTTGTCATTGAGAAAAAACAAAGTTTAGCTAGGTTGAATATTCTACATTCAAATTTCAGTTTATTCGAGAGCAATTTATTGTTGATGGTAACACATGTTTATATCGAGAAGTTGTACACGTGTCAGGAGTCTATTTGTTGAACACGATCGAAATTTAACATGATTGGACATCCTGAAATCAGTCTCGTTGTCTATTTCTTATTGTTGGAAATTTCTGATAGGTTTGTTAAAACACATTGATGGAGCAGTCGTCACTGTCTAGACTTGCCATAAGTCGTATGGCACTGCGTAGTACACACTAACAGCCAAATTCCCAAGTTTAATTTCCCCATGATTCCAGATTATTCGCCACCAATCAATTTTCCCGCCGCCCATCCAAACCCAATTAAATACTTTTTCCTTCTCTTTCTCATTCGTCCATTTCATTTCCCACTTAAAACTCATCATTTCTCCCCCCAATTAATCCACGGCGATGGAATCTTTACCCTCCGCCGCCGACGACTCAATCTCCGACGACGAACTCCCGAGAGAGTTTCCGCCGTTCCTCCGGATATACAAGGACGGCACAGTCGAGCGCCTCGTCGGCACCAAAACTGTCCCGCCCGATCCAACTCCCGCCGTCCAATCCAAGGACGTTACCTACTCCGACGAACTCAACCTCCGCTCCCGAATCTACCTTCCTAAATCACAGATCCACAACAGCAAGAAGAAGAAGCTTCCTGTCTTAGTCTACTACCACGGCGGCGCTTTTTTCGTGGAATCAGCTTTCTCCCCTACATACCACACCTACCTCAACTCCATAGTCGCGGCGGCGAACGTAATCGCAGTCTCAGTGGACTACCGCCGCGCTCCGGAGCATCCGTTGCCGATCGCCTACGACGACTCCTGGTCCGCTCTGAAGTGGATCGGGTCGCACAGATCCGGTTCCGGATCCGAGGAGTGGCTGAACGAGCACGCAGATCTGGACTCCGTGTTCGTAGCAGGGGACAGCGCGGGAGCGAACATAGCGCACCGGGTGGCGATCCGGTTCGGGATCGAACCGATCGGAGGGATTGGCCTCACCGGACTGATCCTGATTCATCCGTACTTCTGGGGGAGCGATCCGATCGGGGAAGAGGAAGAGGAGATGTTTCGGGAAGGCGCGTTGGAGTTCTGGAAGCTGGCGTGTCCGACGACGATCGGCGGGGACGATCCGTGGGTGAATCCGGCGGCGGATCCGGATCTGTGGAGGCTAGGGTGCGGGAAGGTGGTGGTGGCGGTGGCGGAGAAGGATTTCTTGAAGGAGAGAGGGAAGCTTTACTGTGAGGTGTTGGAGCAGAGCGGGTGGAAAGGAGAGGTTGAGATTTTGGAAGCCAAAGGTGAAGGCCATGTTTTCCACCTGATGGATGGTGAGTGTGATAACGCTGTTGCTATGAGGGAGAAGATCTGCTGCTTCATCCATGGTTAGGGGGCCGGTTTGATGCGAATTTCGAGGGTGCGGTGGGTATTTTCATCACAAAAATGTTGCAGATTAGCGGATGGAGGGAAGGATTTTTCGTTATTTCGTTTATGGTTGCTAGATTGATTTTCGTGAATGTTTTCGTCCTTGTTATAAACAATAAAAATCATTATTTAACTGTTTTTACTGCCTTTTTCCTACAAACTAATCCAGTGATTGATTAACTTGTACATTAAACTAATTCTAAAATTTCCAAATCCAGTGTTCGTTTTCTTTAAGTACAATCAGAAAAAGGTACTGAACTCATTTGTAATCATTGAATAGAAGAATGATCAACTTCAACTCATCCTCACCTTACGTGGCAGTTGTACATCCGTACATTCAATGGTGACATCGTATGTGTGCCGGTCACCATTCAATGGCGATTTCCCCTTTTTATTAAATTTGTACTTTAGCGGCGGTTGGCGGCGACGGCAGTAAATTTTAATTTCAGGGGCATTTACATCATTTCATATACCAAATATACATGTTAGAGCGTTGAATAGTGAAAAACAAAGTCTCTTATATCAATCCCCTTTAATATTATTTTTTTATTTATGCCATTGTATGGACAACTCAACCACCATACAATTAATGTCTCCTTAAACCAAAATCATATATATAGGAAAACTTAGTGAGGAACTTTTACATATCAATTCTTACGGAAGTTGTCGATGACCTTTTACAAACTATCAAATTAGTAAGGTAGCCTCGACTTCAAGAGGAGATATAGAAGATTGATGCTGTTGCTGCTTGTTGTTGTTGTTGTTGATGCTGATGCTACTACTGCTTGTTGCTGTTGATGCAGATGCTGCTGCTGCTTTTGAGGCCGTTGCCGCTGCTGTTGATGCTGATTTCGCTATTGCTGTTGTTGATTTTCATGCTGATGCAGCTGCTATTATGGATTGTGGAAGGGTGCTGCTATTACAACGTGTTGTTGTTGTTTTAAGTTATTTTCTTAGTTGGCTTTCACATTTGAATTAAGTACTTCAGTTTTGCAATTGGATAATGGTTTGGTATTTTCAGAATTTTGAACCAAGTTATTTATATGTGTTTTAAGTATTCTCGTTGATGTTACAAATTTCAATGACTAGTTTCATGGGTTTTGCTAATTTTCAGCTTCAGTACTTCATTTTATGTCTCAAGCGGATTTTATCTGTTATAGTGGTTTTCCCCGAAGTCCGTTTAATACCGATGACGGTTTTGATTTTGAACCCGATAGTGAAACGGGGACGAGGTTGGTGAAAACTGGTGGTGATAACGGGCGGTTGATGGATATAGGGTATCTGTCCCCGTTAGTACCCGTAGCCAAGCCTAAGACGGATCGTCCGTCGCCGAGGTTGAAGATGGTCATCTTTCTGCCGGGCTTCCACGCTAGAGCGAGCGTCCTCTTCATGGCTAGAAAGTTTATGTGCTTCTCACCGGCGAAACGGCCGACTAGGCATAACAGGAATTTATTCGTGGGCGGTTTAGGGGTGATCTCCTTGAGCGACATCTCCTCGTCGTCGCTGTCGTATAACGAGAGGCCTTGGACCTACATGGTGACTAAGTTCGGATCGAAATCCGTCAAGTTTGCCGCTGTCGATGGTTCAATGGGGGTGGATCGGGGCATGATCGGAATCCCTCCGGAGCTTGACGCTTGTTTGGAGTACAACGGAGCGGTACTGTTCAGACGATTGTGGGTATGAATAAGGGAGTTTGAAGATAGGGTTGAAAACCCTAGAGTGATGGCGGAGGGATGGGGGCGCTCCTACAATTTGAGAGGAGGGAGATAACCCTAAACGCTAGGAAGCATAAGGTATGTTGTTTATGTTCATATTGTTCTCTGTTTTAAGTGGAATTTTAAATCAAAATAAGAATAATAATATCCTTTTTCACAAAAGTCTAACATAAAAATAGGATAGATTCCCATTGAGTTGAATTTAATAACATAACTTTGCATTGGATTAGAAATGTAGATGACTTAAAACCAAAATGTTAAGATGAATTACATATGAGTTCATTATCAAGTCTAGTGAAAGAGTATCGATTTGTGTTCGAATGAACATTGGACAAATTGTTGAATTGTAAAATAAAATAACGGGGTCAAATGTTCAATAAGGAAATTTTTAAATGTTGCACACTACTCTGAAACTAACATTCAAGACTAGTACTTAACATTTGAAAGTTACGGATCAGTACGTCATCCAAACAAAAAATATAAAATGAATGATGTATCTGATCCGTAAAATAATCGCTTAATATTTATCAAAATAAAATTATATATTACTTATTGTGAGAGTCCACGACCAAAAAGATCTCTATAAGACTATGTGAAAGCAATCAATTATCACTAAATCACATATCAAATTTATCTACATCAACAAATCCTAATTTATCGGAAAAGAGATGGGAATTTCATAAATTTTCGAAATTGAAAAATATATTCAGTAAATAAAAAGACATTCTGGTGCCGTTTTGAGCAGCGGGCCATGGCGTTTTCAGGACACCGTGGCTTGCTGTTTCTTCGCCCGTCTCCTCTCGTCCCCCAGCCCTCTCTCTCTGTGACGAAACAGAAAATCAAATAAATAAAATAAAAGTCCGAGCGAAGGAAACGAAGAAATCTCTAATCACTCAGCCTAGAAAAATCCGTAATTCGGGAAAAAAAAAGAATTTAACAAAAAGTCTGTACAGAGAAACAGAGCATTATTCATCGCCCATCATCATCTTTGCAAGGGAGGAAGAGAATAGGGAAAAGCAAAGCGTGCAAACGGTCCTCCAAAATTTAGTGTCTGTGGTTGGTTTTTAATCATTCTGCTCCACCTCACGGGAAACGGCCCCTATCCTCCATTGCCAACCATCTCTCTCTTTCTCTCTCTCTCTCTCTCTCTCTCTGTCTCTTTGCCTTCACTCTTTCGAATTTGGGGGTTTGTTTGTTTATTTGCTGCCGTTGAATGACTCTGCTTCTACTTTCCATCAACCCCCCTTTTGAGCTGAGCTGACCTGAGCTGAGTTAAGCTACCTCTCTTTGTTTCAATGGCAGCTGACGATCTCTTCTGCTGCTTCCCCAAGGTCAGAATCGGATAAAGTTTTGTTCTTTGTTGTTGTTGATTGTAGAATGTCTGATCTGGGAATTTTTCTTTAGATTTTTTTTTGCCAGTGTTTTTTTTTCCGGGTTTTGTGCTTCAGTTCCCAGTATTTATTGCTTGATTTTAGGGCTCTTGTAAAGAACCTGGTTTTGGATTTGATTTCAACCCCTTGCAACCAAAAAAATGTGTATCCTTTTTTCATGGCTTTTTTGGTGGGTAAAGTCGGTGAGATAGTTTGAAAAATCAGTGTGCCTTTCTTCTGATTCACATTTTTTCAGAGTTGGTTTATATAACCTTCGGTGACCCTATAACTAGTTAATGGGATAGGTTCAGCATTGGTTTATATAACAGTCCTTTAACAGGCCTCTTGGATGAAAGTTCATGACAGATTATTCAATCACAGTTTTCACAGGTCCATCAAGCCTTTGATCTTGGTTATATCAGAGACTAACAATATCTTATGTCTTTGATACATTGTGGAGAATCGTTGCATCCCAATTGCTCGAGTTATATATTAAATTTGTTAGCAGTTTGTTTAATCTTCTCCTAGAAAGTTGATAGCCAGTGTATCTTTCTTCAGATTCAGAGCTGTTCTCTTATGGGGAAATTGCATGATTAAAAGGGTTTGGTTTTAGCTATAAGGTTTTTACTTATGAATGATTCATATGTGTTTGCAGGATTCCATCCTTGGGAAGACACCAAAGAAGTCTACATTACTATTGAGAATGGTTGTTGTGGTACTTATAGTATTCAGCAGTGTGTACATATCATCAGTCTGTCTCAAACAAGTCGGCATCGCTAGCAATCCTATCATCATCGACGTCATGGAAAAGGAGCTGTGTCCGATCCCTAATATCGAGCCGTGGGAGATTCCTTATGTGCATTACCCGAAACCGGAGATGTATAGCAGGTAAAAACTGGAAAACATCACTGCTTACTTACTTGTCGTCTTTTTTTATTCAAGTTTCGAACTAGGGCATGGTTGAATTATAGTGATGGAGTGCATAAATAGGGCAGAATGCAAGTGCAATCCGGTCCGGTACTTTGCCATTCTGTCGATGCAGAGGTCCGGGAGCGGATGGTTCGAGACGCTGTTGAACAATCATACCAATGTGAGCTCAAACGGGGAGATATTCTCTGTTAAGGTGAGGAGGAGGAATGTTTCGACCATCATCGAGACTTTGGATAGGGTCTATAACTTGGACTGGTTGAGTAGCGCGTCCAAGAATGAGTGCACGGCTGCTGTCGGGTTCAAATGGATGCTTAACCAGGTGAGATTCGTTCTAGTAACTTGACAAAGTTATGGTTTTTGATATTTTCCTGCTACCATAACTCTCTTTCAGTTTAGTTGATACGCTCATAGTAGTTAAAATCGCGCTGTTGATTGTAAAATCGCACGATTTTACGATCTTATATAGGCCTAGCGATCTTGATTCCGCTAAAATCGTGATATTCACGATTCGACTTTTCCCCCCTGAACTTGTGTTTTTGACAAGACCACGATTTCACTTTCTCCCCTGCGGATTTGATGTTATGTGAGTTGTTATTTGCATTTTAAATGGTCCAACTTACATGCAATTTGTTAACCTGCCTGAACAACATTACCTTTCCGGTTATCTTACTACCTCAACTACCTGGACCGTGGGCATTCAATATCTTTGTTTGAAGTGCACATTGTTAAATTCGTCTACCGGTTAGCATAATTTTCGATCTTATCCTACCATGTAAGCAACATGGATTCTGAATCTCCAACTAAACCGCTTTACAACTTTTGTTCTGTGTGAAGGCAGCTTTAACTTTCAGAACTATATATATCTGCAAGAGCAAGTAACTTGTTATAGCTGTATGGTACTTGGTTTAAATTGGTACTGGATGTGACTTTGACCCGAATGTAGGCTCCAAAGTACTCGTCATCAACTGTCGAGCTCTGTAAATTCTTACTGATTCATTAGTATCACTTTTTTTTGTCATATGACATTCTCTCAAATATTTTCTATAGGGTGTGATGCAACATCACGAAGAAGTCGTGGAGTACTTCAAAACACGAGGGGTTTCGGCCATCTTCCTATTCAGGAGAAACCTTCTACGAAGGATGGTCTCCGTGCTTGCCAACGAATACGATCGACAAGCAAAGCTGTTGAATGGAACTCACAAGTCTCACGTCCATTCGCCTCACGAGGTATATATTACTACTTGCTACTAACCCTATTAGCTGCAATACTTCTTTTTCTGAATGGTGTTTTCCAGGCAGAGATACTTGCTAGGTACAAGCCCTACATGAATGCGACGTCATTGATTCACAACCTAAAGCAAGTAGAGAACATGACCGTGCAAGCCTTGGAATACTTCAACAGCACCCGGCACATGGTTCTTTACTACGAGGACATCGTGCAGAACCCCACTGTAAGTAAACCAAACCCTTAGTCAGCAAATATGAACATCTCGAACTGTTATGCCACTGAAAGCTCGACTTTGCAGAAACTATCTGGGGTCCTGGACTTCCTCAAGGTTCCTCAGAGAGAGCTGAAGAGTCGTCAGGTGAAGATTCACAAAGGATCATTATCAAATCAGGTTCAGAACTGGGAGGAAGTCCAAGCAGCGCTACAGGGGACCGAATATCAATCCTTCCTTGACATGGATTACTGATGAATCACGAGTAGTGTACATTACACAGTGCCTTGCCTCACAAGTAACCCTCGAGCATTTGACCCAGAGCGCACACTTTTAAACCGTCGGTCGAACCTTACTATCTCGGTGGTGATTCTTTTTTGTGTCTTGTTAGGTGGTGCAGAAGGGGGGCTTGGCATGATTTTCAATGAGTGTCTGTTCTTGTTTGCCAAGAAACCTCTGAGTAAGTTAGCATTAGATTCATTCTTTTACAGAGAGAGGGGGGAGTGTTGGGGGGAGGGGGGGGGGGGGGGTGTGGACAATCTCATTGTACCAAAAGATGATCAAAACAAGGAATACTAGCAACTAACAGTTTTTTGTTTTCTCACTGATCTTCCTTAAAGAGATGACAAGTAGGAGTATCTTGTACCCTAAAGAGATGACAAGTAGGAGTATCTTGTTCGTTCCGATTCTAACAACATCGACCATATTGTTAACTGGGGTTTTATCGGTTTAACCATAGTTTTTTTGTTTTGTTTTGGATGGACATGATCATTACAGCTAAGTTACATCTTGTCAACTTTGAGGACTTTATTTTGTCTTGCTTGCTGGTGGGATGGGGTGTTTCAGATCTGGACTAGTGAAATCAAGTACGGTTGTTCTACTTTATTAGTTACTGAACTGCCAGCTACTTTCCTTTATCTTTCCTGGCACGGCAGGACAAAACCCATGTTATTGTTGCTGTTTGTGACCTCGTACTGCTGGTGTTATAATAAAGTTATTAAAAACGTTATTTTTAATGAACAACATTGGCCTATTAGCTCAGCTGGTTAGAGCGTCGTGCTAATAACGCGAAGGTCACAGGTTCGAGACCTGTATGGGCCATTTAAATTTTCTTTTCCTTTTTTTTTGCTTTCGACAACAACATGTTGTACCGAATGAACAATGACATAGAGTTGGCCTTACAACAACTAGTTGTAGTATGGTGTTAACAAAATGCCACATGTCTTTAATTTATCGGTTTCCTCGTGTGATTCGAGCAATGCAGATAATCTCTTTGTTGATTGAAATGGAAATTATCAATTTCTTGTTTTTTCATTGGGACGTGCATAAATGACAAATGTTGTTGTGTGTTTTTTTGTTAAGGTTAGATGAGTCGAGGGGATAAAATAGGAAACACACATGACATTCGTGTCTATTTGGGATGTGATTGGAGTTGAATTCGTTATTTCTAAACTATTAGTATGCTACCAACTAAGCACTTTAAGTAGACAGTTGTGTGTTACCTCGTTAATTAAGGATTACCAAACACGACATATGAATCATGATAAGCTCACACGATCCCGTTTTGACCCAATAAGCTGACCCAATGAATGTAGCTTATATGGTAGGCATGTACGGTTTGTGTAGATGATGTGTCATAAATGCAATGACAATAATGCCTTATATAGTCTTTTTGAAATATACGTCACACTACCATGCAGTGCATAACGAATTGTGATTTTCTTCCTGCTATATATTGTCCTGGATGGAAATAGACCTATTTATATTGATGACCTATGATTGTTGTCTTATTGTGCCTTGTGGATGTGAAGGGGTGTCATATCCTTCCGATGTGATGAGACTCCCTGTTAATGGTGCAACCAAGGCCAAAAGTCGTCCTAGGGCCATTATGCCTTAGACGATTGGATTTGGCATGGTCGTCGGGCTCTAGAGCCAATCAACAATAAATCAACGTCGTATAGCCCGCTCAACATGTGTAACCCAACCAAATATCAACCAATTGACTCCTTCATGGTCAAAATAAACCTACAATCCAATGACCCGTGACCCATAATCCAAACCGATCACTAGTGACAAACACTCTTAGCATGTCCAACACTCATAACCTAATGAACATACATTACATCAACCCACAACCCAATTAACCCGTAAAACCCTAATAACGTACAATCCTATTAATTTGTATGGTCATGACTCGTGTCCAACCTCTCCAACCCTACGAAGTGCTTAAATAGTAAAAACTCCACACTTGAATCATCAAACTAGGCAATATTGAATATTGATTTCTTACCCTAAATCGGAAGCAACGTAGCAAGTAGGACCCTTCTCTATCTCAGGTGAGCTAACCTCATCATCTTCTTCCCCTAAAACCCCTAATATCAGAAATCCCAATCCTTATCACTCCTCTCAGCCGCCACCCTTTAAAAACCCAATCTTTCAACCCCCTCGTGCCTCTTTCGCCTTCCTCTTCCTTCAGATCCATACCCGGATCCAAATATGCAGCCGCAATCCAACGGTGGGGGAGGAGGAGCTGATCTGAATCCATCCCGCACTCCGCCGCCGCAACAGAACGGCGGCAACCATCAGGCGGCGTACCAGCCCTACCAGCCGCAGTGGATGCAGTACCCGGCGGCGGCCATGGCGATGATGCAGCAGCAGCAACAGATGATGATGATGTACCCTCCTCCGCCGCAGCACCACCCTCACCATCCGGCTTACATGGCGGCTTACTACCACCAGCAGCAACAGTATCAGAAGCAGCAGCATCAGCAGCCGGTGTATCAGAAGCAGATTCATGGATCGGAGGATGCCAAGACGGTTTGGATTGGTGATTTGCTCGTCTGGATGGACGAGACTTACCTCCACAATTGCTTCTCCCATACCGGCGAGGTAACTTAGGCTCGTTTTTTCAGATTTGAATCTTTACGGTTTATGGGTTGTTGTTTTTTATAGTTTCCTGTTACGGATTTTGTTAGTTGGCGTCTTTTTTTGTGTGGGATTGCTATAAATGGATTGGTTCCTCTTTGGTGGGATGTGTATCTGATTTTGTTGTTAATGTCCAATCAGGTATCTTTCAACTGAAACTGTTGGGGCTTCAGCTGTTACTGTTTTGATTTCATGAGATTCTTGTGGCAGGGGATTTGGATCTGCTTTTATATATGTTGGTTAAAAGGAGTAATCTTTGGGAATGGTGTTATCAATGCTTGTTAATTGGTAGCTAGTTTATGATAATAATGGTCAAGTTAATCACTGTCTATGGAGAATTTATTCCCAGATTCTTCAGTTCAACAATGTGCTTCTCATGTTGTTGAATGATTGGATTTCGTTCATGTTTCTTTTGTGTCATGAACCCTTACATCTCAATATCTCGAGTTGTTGGGAGATGCTTTCATATTGGTTTTTTATATTATTCATCGACACTTTGTTTCGTGTTACCTCTTGCTTACTTTGACTTTAGCTTGGTAAATCGGTTTCATTTTTTTTTGTCTGAAATTTCCTGTTCGATAGATATGTTCATCATTAAACATCGTTTAATCGGTAGAGTATTATTTCTTTCGGAAAAAAATCTTATCTGAGTAGCTCCCTTGATGTACTTATTTTTCATGAAATTTACTTTTGACTTTAGCAGCATTCAGCGGGTTCATTGTCCTGAAATTGCCTGATTCTATAGATATACTTATCTCAAAGCATTGTTTAAACTGCTCGTGGTTGAGGCAATCTTTAATTCTTTGTTGAATGTATGTATCTGCAGGTTTCATCTGTTAAGGTTATAAGGAATAAGCAGACCGGTCAATCGGAAGGGTATGGTTTCGTCGAGTTCTACTCACACTCAGCAGCAGAGAAAGTTCTACAAACCTACAGTGGATGTGTAATGCCCAACTCGGACCAGCCTTTCCGTCTGAACTGGGCAACCTTTGCTGGGGAAAGACGACAACAAGAACCGAACACTGATCTGTCTATATTCGTTGGGGATTTGGCTGCAGATGTGACAGATTCTTTGTTGCAGGAGACCTTTGCTGGGAAGTATCCTTCAGTTAAGGGAGCGAAAGTAGTTATCGACTCCAATACTGGCAGGACGAAAGGCTATGGCTTTGTTAGGTTTGGAGATGAAAACGAGAGGTCTCAAGCCATGACAGAGATGAACGGTGTTTATTGCTCGACCAGGCCCATGCGGATAGGTGTTGCCACTCCCAAGAAGTCTTCCCCTTTCCAACAACAATACTCTTCACAAGGTCTGCTTTATCTTATCCTGTATCTATCCGCTCTATGAAACTTAGATTATATGCAGCTTGTGTGGCTTCTCGGATATTTCTTGTCTAGTTATTCTGTTGCTCTAATACTCTAATTTGGCTGTTTTGCTAATCCTGGTTCCGAGTATTTTTAAGCCTTTTCAAGTCTGCGATTACTAACCTGGTAAGGTATCATACAAGAGACAGTTTTAACATGTGAAGCTGCTAATTACGTTAGATATGTACTCTGTCACTCGATGATATTTCCGAATTAGCTTTAGCATTGACTGGTGAAACATACAGGAAATGGTACTTCAGCTCATGGTTCCAATGGTGATGTCGATTCCAATAACACAACTGTGAGTATGCCTGTGATGCTGACGGATTGGAAGCAGACATACAGATCTCTGATTCATGTAATATTTGCAGATATTCGTAGGAGGAATTGACTCTGATGTTACCGAGGAAGATCTCAGGCAGCCATTCGGTCAGTTTGGTGATGTTGTCTCGGTGAAAATACCCGTTGGGAAAGGCTGCGGTTTCGTGCAATTCGCCAACAGGTACCATTATTGTTGCTTTGTTATGCATTGTTTCTTTTTTCATTAGTGTTGTTATTTAGATCTTTGGCGTTCGTCTTTGTCGTGATAACCATGCATTGATATGGCCTAAAAACTGCAGAAAAGATGCAGAGGAAGCTCTTCAGGGTTTGAATGGCACTTTCATTGGGAAACAGATGGTTCGCCTTTCTTGGGGCCGTAGTCCTGCAAACAAGCAGGTAAATTTCACCCGATCCAAATTTTGCATCTCTCGTTTGCTCTTTATTTCGAATGAAGAGAAAGAACAAAACTTTATTCGTATATTTTTCCGCAGTGGAGAGGGGATCACGGCAACCAGTGGAACAATGGAGGAGGTTACTATGGAGGCCAAGGCTACGGTGGTGGGTATGGATACACCGCAGCTCAGCCGAATCAGGACAATGGCACGTACGCTGCAGCTGCAGCCTCGGGAGCTTCGTAACGAAACCGGGGCTTACAACAGTCAGTACCAGACGTGTCGATACTCCAAAGCTTGAGCTCAGGGAACAGAAGGAAAAGCACCAGCCATGAATAAATGAGCAAAAGAATAGGATGCTGCATCCTGCTGTTGCAGTAGAGAAAGTCTGTGTACTATTGGAGAATTTTTGTAGGCTCAGATTTATTTATGGTTCTTTGCTTGAAGTGTGTGAGGTTAAGCTTTTTACTTTATATTAGGGTTTGTATTGGTCTGTGATCTTTGTTTTTTTTTTTCTGGTTTGACTCATTGACTCTCTGCTTTGCTGAAGAACCAAGAGTTCTTATAATGTGAGGAATCTCGTAAGAGTTGAGAGCACTCACTAAAATAAGAATGTTAGTTCAACTTTAAGCTGTTCTGTGTGTTGTGTTAGAGCTACAATTGGAGTTGGGTCTTTAATTCTCCAACTCAGAATTCGAGTGATGGTGTAGTGTTGAGTTTACCCTTTAAGGTTTACTTGCCGGGAGGCGAATTAAGGGCTCGTTTGGTATCGAGGAGCGAAAGGCTTGTTTTGCATGGAGTTTAAAAAATGAGGGCGTTTCACGATAAAATAACTATGGAAATGTGTTTGTTATTGTCTTGTTTGGTATGTACATTATTTATATTTAGTAAATAATCATATAAAGAAAAATGACTCACTATTTTATACTGAAAAGTGATAAATTTTAATAAATGTACATATTTTTAGAATACAGAAACAATAGCAATTGGAAATTCTGTGCATTTTGAAATACAAAATATCAACATCATCTAATTAGTATACCTTAAAATTCAGATTTCCTAACAAATAACATTTCCCTTATACCAAACGATTCCATGAATTTTGTCATATTGAAGGGGGAGCGAGTAAGGTAATTAATTAACCGAGTGTCGTGTAATCTAATAGGCAACCAAGTTCACTTTTTTTAGTTGATTAACTTAAACCATGAGATGATCGTCTTGATTACGAAATTAACTTCGAACTAATGCTTGGCCGCCCTTAATATTCGCCCGGGGTAATTCGATTGAAGACACCAAAGTAGGGCTTGTCATACATGCCTAATTTCTTCACATACTAATTAATTTGCAAATTCCAACCCATTGGTTAGCCTGCTGAAGCTGAAAGGATGGACTAATTCAATTATCAAGTTGATGGTGAGAGTTTGAATCAAATGTTTGGTCGGGAATCTAGACAAAGACTTGTTTGGTGTTTTTCATATGATTCGATCCAATGAATACGATCATGTTGGAAACCTATGCATTGATGTCTAATTACAAGTGGGTAGGAACAAAAGAAGGTTGAACAAACTATCATTTTCTTGGTTACATATTTTTGCACAATTAATGACATAGTTTGTTATTATTCGTTCAAAAAAAGACATAGTTTATTGTAGGATAATAGGTTGTTTTACCCCTTCTATTATGAAAATAGTAACAAATTAGTTTATCTATTACGATCGAATTAAGTCTTCCCCTCATATAATTGACCAACTAGTAAATACATAGAATTATAAAAAGAAAACTCAAAACATACAAAATGTTAACTTTTTTTTATCAAACTTTATAACGTATACCGACGACACAACACGGCTTACTCGATATTTTTGCTTAAAGATAATCGAGATTTCACTAAATTCATGCTCAATCAACTAATTATTTTCAAGTTTATCAAAATATTTATTGGTTATTTAAATAAAGTGAGATATTAAAGTGAAAAATGACTTTCTGTTAACTTGGCACTAGCCGAGTGCAAAATGTCAAGCCACCTATGCTCCGTTAATGTAGCTAACCAAGTTTACGTAAAAGTTGACTAAAAGGATATATATTTTAGTTGGGTGACTGATTGTATAATTATTAACTTGATTACAACATAATAAAGGGGGTTTCATTTGTTATATTTTCACAGTAAAAGGGCTTGTTTGTTATTTCTTCATATTACAAGGACCTTATATAGCTATTGCCATTTTATAATGTAAATTTGCTGAGGGAACAAAATAGAAGTCATCAAAGGACACAGATAATACGTTTGCGAGTGGAAAAAAAATAAAGACATTTGATAGAAGAAATGTGAATATGGATGGATATAGGTGGGCGCTACTTGTAAATAATTATACACAATCATCTTTTTGAGAACGATGTCTTAATATCTTCTGAAAAACAAGGGGGTCGACCATCGATTCCGGCATGCATTGACCGATTTCGAATGTGCATTTCACATCATAACTTTGTTGATCTTGGGTACCAAGGTGTTGATTTCACTTGGTCTAACCACCGAGTAGGTCCCGATGAAGTTCAAAAACACTTGGATCAGTTTCTTTCAACATCTTCTTGGTTAGACTTATGGCTGAAGGCAGCCGTCCGCCACCTTTTTCCCGTCTCATCGGATCATTCACCCATTTTCCTCACTACCTTACGACCCACTCCGCGCTCTCCAAACTATTTCGATTTGATTGCCGATGGGTTGACAATCCCGAGGTCGGTGGATTGGTGAATTATTACTGGTCCATTAAGCCCCCTACGGGTACTGCTATGTTCTGTCTTCATCACAAACTTAAAAACTTACGGCATGCCCTTTTTTACTGGTGTTGTGTGGGGATTTCTAATTCCGCACGATTCTTAAGGGACTCGGAAGATGCACGTAGGTCAGCTCTGGACCAGAATCCTGTACCTTGGGGGGAGGTCCATCGCTTAGAGACTGAGTTATTCTCGACCCGTCATTCAGAAGAAAGGTATTGGCGGCAAAGGGCAATTTTGATTGGTATCAACATGGGGATCGCAATACGACCTTTTTCACCGCTATGTCCAAGCATATAGGAAACACAATCGCTGGGGAGACTTAATATCTGAGTCGGGAATTCGTTACTCTCTGGGGGCAGACAAAGGCGCTCTTGCCGTTCGTTACTATAAACAACTCTTCACCACCGAAATTTCTCACCCGCCTGACCTCAGTTTCTTAGAGATACAACCTCTTATTACCTCTAGAATGACTAATTCTCTTAAGGCAACTGTTTCAGCTTCAGAAATTCGCACTGCTGTCATTTTCATTGTTCCGACTCAAGCACTTGGATCGGACGGCTTCATACTCATTTCACACCGGATACGGTGGCTCGTATTATGGCCATCCCTCTTCCCCTTTCCCCATAGGAGGATCGCTGGATTTGGGATTATTCTTTTATCTGTGAATTCTCTACATCTTCCGCGTTTCTCGTTGCATAGTGCTCTGAGCCATTCGAACACAATCCGACGGCCGCTCCCTTGGGGTCCAAGGACTGGCATTCAGAGTGGCATCTACCAGTACTTCTGAAGCTTCGCTTCTTCCTCTAGAGGATATTCACCGCATTGTTCCGACCCGAGAGGCGCTCGTGCGTCACCACGTGCCGATTACAGATATTAAATGTCCCGTCTGTTGGGCTCTAGAAGAGACGGTCGAACACTTGTTATTTGAGTGTCCCGTTGTAGTTAACTTCACTTCATTGGCGGGGTTACAGATTCTAGGTTCGGTGAGTTTGCAGACCTCCACAATTTGGCGTGATCTCCTTGACTCTCATGCACATCTTGGGCTGGTTTACACATTCCTCTGGTTGCGGATATGGAAAGAAGAAATTTGGTGGTTTTTTGAGAACAAACAACTTCAGCCTGAGGTTCTTACCAGACAGTTCATTTGACAGATGCCAGAACTCTCCCTCCCGCCTCAGATTGAACCTGTTCCGATCACTCCTCACCCCAGGTTGGCTAGTCAGGCCTCCTGGACTCCACCACTGACCCCGTATTAAGATTAATATGGATGGCGCAGTGGCAGACCCGATCAGTGGTGCGGTGAGTCTAGTTGTCCAAAACGTCACTGGCTTGATTTTGTGGGTTATTGGAAAGACGTACCTAGCGCTCCTTGATCCTTATGTCTTAGAGCTCCTGGCCGTCCACAACGGTTGCGCTTGGTGTTTCCAACATGGTATCTGGCAAGTGGATCTTGAGGGGGATGCTGAGGCGGTTCTTTCCCCGATCAATCGGCGATGCACTCGTTATGTTACCGGCGACGCTCTCGTTATGTTACCGGCGACGCTATCATTGTTGAGATTATTTCTTTTTTGACGGCTTGTCTCCAGCTCTGGATCTTGGTGGTGCCCCGTTCCGCCAACAGAACTGCCCATAAAGTGGCCCGCCAAACTCTTTCATATCTCCCCGGTTGTGTTGAGACCGATCTCACAGTCTGACCGATGATTAGATTTGTGTGTTTTTTATCTCGTGCCTCCTCTCCTGAAATTATCTCAAACAAAAAAAGTCATAATTTATTTTGCCGGTTCGTATTTTTGTTTATTGTGTTTATTCTAATTCGAAATTTAAGACACGTTCATTCTCGTTCCTTATTTTTTAGGATTTTCCTACGATAACAAGTGACGTAAATTGCTCCCAAATATTCCAATTCGAGATCTAAGACATGTTCATCAATATTATAATTAGGAAGGGAAACGTAATGGTTAGAGGTCAGGGTCATTGTCGAATTCACGATGGTTTGAGACGACAGATATATTTGAAAAACATCAAGAATGTTACTTCATCAAGTATATAGACAATAGACGATTCGAACCTCGAAATGCAAAAAAAAAAAGCTTTTCGATTATCATAAAGCTAAAATCGTAAGAGAGCTTAATTGTTATTGTACGGGAGAAGTCGTTCCCAAATCCGCAACTCAACTGGATTATAATATTATGCAATATGCATTAATACATTAGGAATAAAAAGGACAAATATACCACAACCCTACCAAATGTCCAAATAGATGCGTGTTGACTTGACTACCAATATTTCTTAATCAAGATTGCACTTGTGAATATAAAATCTATTATGTGTTTTTACGCTTTTAGTCTATGTATTATGAAAATATTACAAATGAGTCATGCACTGTGTATATTATTATCGAGTTCTTATAACTGACTCGCTGACCAATCCTACATCCCCTAAATACATGCCATCAACTGCAACATGAGGTGGCTCAACCGCCATCCCTGGCAAGGCACATGCCTGCACGCATTTTTGCCCTTCATCATCAACAATCAGGATTTGGTCTAGGCCTAGTGTCCAATTATTTTCCAACACATGGAAATCAAGGCATGCCACCATGCATGGACCTATATAAAAAACATGATGACCATTACATTTATGACAAATCGTCTATCCCAACCGTATATGCCTATAACTGCTCATACGTCAGTAAGCACATCTATGATATTTTTATGTTTTTCATACATGCTCTTATAAGTTTACTCCTCTTGACATAACCCTACCCTTTTTACTTTCTCTTCTATGCTTTACAATGAACCACCAGCCAAGATTTTTTGGCGTTTGCGAAGAAAAGCTTTCGGTTCTACTAAACTCACTCGACCTTAAAATCGAATTATTTATTAGTCCACCAACCAACTAGGTATGATGATACATTTTATAAATGGGTCGAATATCAATTGTAGGAGGCCTTAGTTCACTCAAAATATAATAGGACTCATTTACTGTATCCTCATAATAGAGGCACCAAAGTGTGTATTATCCGTAAAATAGAAAAACAAAGAATTGCATACGATGACACGTCACCTAACTCAAAATCAAAAGCTGGGTTTAGTGAATGTATCGAAGCCGGTTTTGTTTAATTAGAGAGAGGGGGGGGGGCAATATTATATGTTAATTATTAATAAAGAAACTAATTATTATCAGCCAATTGAGCATGACAATTAAATGTGCGATTAGTTCTTCATTCAACAACATGTTGCGCAACCTTAAAACAAAAACATATGTTTCAATACAATTAATAATCTAATTATACAATTCTAGGACAATCCAATTATTAAATAAACATATAAAAAATGTTTCGTTCCGCATCACTGAGCCGAGTGAGATAATAATGGTCTCATTTGGAGAACCAGTATGTACAAGTCTTATATGATCGATAACCGTATTGAGACTGCAAAGGGTGTATAGCTTATGGAAAAAAGAGGGGTGTTGGAATTTTTGTTACAAGTGTCGGGGTTAATTGCTTATGAGAAAATTGAGAAATGTAGAAGTATTAGGGGATTTTCGGCCCTAAGGGCTAAGGCGATTATAGGATAACTAATTTCCACTAAATTACTCTGATATATTACCTAGTAATCCGAAGGTTCAATAAACGACATCGAAAATCGATCGCAAACCCAATGCTCTGGGTAGCCGGAGCAAGTATGTTTCAACATTTGTCAACAAAAAATAAAATATTTAATTATCAATTTGCTACTTATACAAGATAATCTTTTTGAATTTAAGGCATATTAAAGGGAAAAAAAGTCGGCTAAAATCAGACTTCATCACGTGCCGAAATTACTTGTGGATCCTTTTCAATGACAAGCTACAAGAAAATGAAATTACATATAAACCGATCGAATTCGGTACCGCATTATGAATAACTCTATCGTGAGATAAATGAACAAAAAAGCAAAACTAAATGAGACAAAGTTTGAAATATATTATGTTAGTCACACATAGACAACATTAATGGGTCGGATAAAGTGATCAAACGATATTTTACTTCCATTCACTAATATGAGTGTTTTAGTAGGATCATTTTCTTCAGCTTAATTAGTGACGCCATCGAGTTCTATGCGTAGAAAGAATTTAAATTGACAAACTTATATTAACTTCAAGTTAAAACATTTTTATTAGAATTTTTTAACAAAATGATAATTAATGAAAGCGAATTTAATATTGATTGATATTATAAAAACAAAAACTTAAATAATAATATTCTATATATTTTAATAACAAATCACGGTTACTAACAACTAACAAGCATGCTCTCTCATAGTTATCAAGGGATGGCATGTAATAAAATATTGAAGAATCAGTAGAATTATAATCGAATTGATAATTATACAATGATTATGCTGAGTTGATTAGGAAGATTGGTACGTGGTTGAACCGGCTGAACCAACCGGTTTTAAATGGAAAAACCTCTGTTTCCTACTCTCCTTCCTCTTCCATCCCGCCATATATAACCAACTCCCAACCTCCCTAATTCCCCTCAAAATCTCTCCGCCGTCAAGTCACTTCCTCCGTCCACTGTCGTCCAAATATTTCATCCAGTTAAAAAAGAAATGGAGGTGGCCATACCAACTCCCGCGACGGAATTTAACTTCGACAGCTCTTGCTCTTCCCCTTATCTCACCGCTCCGTCCAGTCCTCTGCCGTTCGGCTCCACGTCCGCCGGCAACAACTCCTTCTTCAGCGCCCCTACTTCCCCTACTCCGACCACCGGCAACAGACCTTCCAATTCCGACTTCGAATTCGACTTGGGCGGCCAAATTTCCAGATCCTCCTTCTCCGCAGCCGACGAGCTCTTCCACTGCGGCAAGATCCTCCCCCTGAGATCCCCTCCCGATTCCGATTTCACCACTTCTAGGGACTTTGATTTTGAAGAACAGGAGTCGGAGGATCGTGGAAGAGAATGGAGGATTTTCACTTCCTGCTCTTCCTACAATTTCGACTCCGATGTCAACTCCTCCTCCGCCGCCTCCTCCGGCCGTCGCGGGACCACCAGGTCGCTCCCACCGATGAGGATCTCCGACGTGATGTCGGAGCAGGATGACGACGACTACGGCTCGGAAATCGGAGGGAAAACAAAGCAGTCTTACGCGGCGGCGTTTCTGTCGGCGGTGAAGGGAGGTGGAGGACGGAACAAGAAGTGGAGGATTAGGGACTTTTTGCTGTTCAGAAGCGCGTCGGAAGGGAGGGCGACGAGCTCAGAGCAGCTGATGGCGGCCAAGTACGCGGTTCTGTCCAGGAGGAAGTCTCTGCCACCGTCGCCGGCGGCGGAGAATGTCGGTAGTGGTAAGGGATCGAGTTTCCGTTCGACGGCAGAGAGTTCATTCGGGAGCTCGCGGAGGCTGAGGCAGTCGGCGGCGGCGGTATCGGCGCACGAAATGCATTATACGGTGAACAGAGCGGCGGCAGAGGAAATGAAGAGGAAAACTTATCTGCCGTATAAGCAAGGGTTGTTGGGTTGCTTGGGGTTCAATCCGGTCGGACCAGACATCTCGAGAGGCATTGGATCGTTGACACGTGGGTGAATAAAAAAGAAACATTTTGCAATTCTGGCCGAGTTCGCAATGACTCGAGGTTGAATCGGTATAATTAATCTCGTCTTTTGGATGGTAATATGGTATGAATGACTTTTTTATAGAGATATTGATCGATTATCATGAAAAGATCGACCTGATGATAAATTTTCTCTTTCTCAAAGCATATACTCTTTATACTCTTAATATTTTACGAGTTTTTCAAATTTTGATATAATAATCGTCGTCATCTTTATTACTATTCCTATTTGTATGTGTATCGAACAATACAATCGGTTAGACTCGTGTAACTTCGCTGCACTTCTTGTCAAAACCATGCTTCTCACATCAACACATTAATGATTGAACAACTTTTGATTTCAACCTCACTCAATTGAGACTTTGAAAAATTATGTCATTCTACTCAGACCAAATCGATGATGATATTGTTCCGTCTCATTAAACCGGATATGATGATAATAATCTGATTTGAAAACCGGTATGTGTGGCGAACCTTGTTGAGACCATCAACAAGAAGTACAAAGGAATGCGCCTAAAACAATGTATGTGTAATGGGTTATCTATCGTGTTATAGATAACAACTTCGAAATTTCTTATAATTATAATCGCCTTTCAAAATCTACACGGTTATCTTAAGATTTCCAGTTTTCTCTAATGTTACTTCGACATTACCAAGAATTCCTGACGGCCAACTAAACGACGTCCGAAACTGATCTTGCACAAATAATTGGACCGAATCGAATAACTTGGCTGTCGGCTGGCCAAAACCCATCAATGTGATCACATCTCTAGTGATGATCTACATCAACGAAATGAGAAGAAAACAAAACAAAAAATTTGATGAAAATTACTACTTGTTAGGAATTAAAAAAATTATTGGGAAAATTAAGTGAGGTTGAAGGACAATTAGATTGTCACATTAGTTCTTTTTAGTAGTAACTTTGTCACATTAGTTTGTACTCATATTGTCATGAATTAGATAGGTTGATTGATTACTGTAAAAAAAAGATAGGTTGATTGATCAATCAACTAGAGAAACCATTTAATTATTAATTATATGAAACAAATGTGACCAATGAAGACATGACTTCAAAATCGTTATACTTAATCAAGCCAATTGCAATATTTTTGTAGCAGCCAAACATTGAGTTACACCCCGATCAACTCACTTCTTTTTCGATATAAAATATCAAAATTATACGTAAAATTTTAAATTATTTAAAGTAGTTTAATTTTATATTAATTCAAGCTTGATTCATTTAGAGTTAACACGACAATTAATATTTAAATTCTTTTTAATATATTACCATGTCTTAAGTTATCAAAATAAAAAACTTGGCATGGAAAATTATTGTTAAGAATTCCAACCCAAAATACATCATTTAATTATATTTTAAACCTAGTTTCTCCAAATTTTTCTAACTACACCTATATATGATTCTATTTTTTGTTTCTAACTACACCTACAAAAATCATATAACATATTCAAGACTTATAATTAAGTATATGACCTAAAAGACTTCGTAATGAACTCGCCAATGTATAATACTAACGATCAATATCACACCTTGTTCTTTTACGAGGTGACAAATGCGACAAACAAAATGTGTTTTATATGGTACATGATAGTCAAACTCAGATGTTCATATCTAACGATTCGTTATCATTCAAATTAATATGATTTTGTGAAATATATAGACTTGATAATAAAAGTAGAAAAGTACTTATAAAATAAAATAAAAAAGTGCATAGGTTGGAAAGAAATTTTTCAGTATGAAATTAATCATTAGGTTTTGTGGAGAAAAGTTTTAGGACCACAAAATAAAATAAAATAAAATAACAAAGAATAAAAATCATGACATTTGAATTATAATCATGAGTTTAATGGACCACTAACCCTTTTGATTTGCCCTCTTCCTTTCGCCGTTCTAGCTTAAGCTTTTATGCACCAATAACCATACAACAATGTGCAAAGAACTCTAATGAACTAACTAATAACATAATTAAAATTAAAACGATGATTTGTCTGGTGAATCATTGGATTGAAAGATGGAAATTAAAGTGTTGATTGATTACTCTTTTAATCTGTTATGTTCATTCATGAAAGTGAAGTGTATTATCAGCTTGTGTTTGCCTAAAAATTGGACATTAATTGGTTAAAAATCGGGGATTAATATTTTCTTTTTCCAGTTCTTATTGCCTTTCTTTTTCTCTTCGCAGTCACAGAATAAATTCAATTATAATTATTTCCAATCATTCCGGATTTTGGTACTTACCTTCCAATCCCCATTAATACAGGAAGGTTTATATATTTATTTTATTTTTAATTTTTCTCCTGACGGATCCTCCTTTCTTTATCTTTTTAATTTAAATTAGGATGGTGTGCTATTTTAATTCTTTGTTCACAATTAGAGAGAATGATATTATTTTACATGATAAATATCTCGAAATCAATCTATCCGAGTAACAAATCCAGTTGACTCGACTAAAAAAAATGAAAAATAGGGTAAGAATATCACGACTGTATTTGTCTTTCTGGCCGCTAAAATTTCCACCTTCTAGAGTTCCGCCCGGGTCTCCGAATTCTAAACGATGCCGTATGTCTCGATTCATGCATTCTCTTCTTCAATTAATGCTAGTTCATGACCTATCAAGTATTTTGTTAATTTCCAAATCAGTAAAATTATGTTTTAAATCACTTACTGTTGACCAATTTATATAATTTGGTTCTATGGTGTAGTGGTTAGCACTCTGGACTTTGAATCCAGCGACCTGGGTTCGACTCCCGGTAGGACCTCTTTTTTTTTATAACTATTTTCGATCATTAAATGAAGACAAATGCTTGACATTTGGATGAGCTAACTAATGCCAAGAGACCCTCAGGGTTTTTGGGCGTCTTTAACTGTAATATTAATAAGATTGTGGATGTGTGAACTCTAATATTATCACATCGAACAGTTCAACTAGAATGTCCAATCCGATCTAACTACACTGAAATAGTATTATGAGATTGTAAACATGTTAACTATACCGTAATATGTATATCACATCGGATAGTGTGACTAGAAAGTTCGATCCAAACTAACATTAAATATTAATTATATTCAATTCATTTAGGGAACCATAGTTTAACAATTTATGTGGAATACTTACGATAAATTATTATCGATGATAAACACTCTGATTTGGTTCACTCACTGGCTCGCAAGTTTAATTAATTAAGCTCATGACCAGCTGCTCAACCACTAGAGAGAGAGATGCAAATTGGAATGATGACTTTAACAGTGGTGCATATGGGTTGGATAATCATAAGCTTGCTTTCGTCTCGCTGGATCACCTTTAATCAATGCAGGTGTTAATCGCCGATTAGTTTAATCCAGTTCCCTGTGGTTTTCCGATATCGTTTTTTTAGTCTGAGCACTCGCGAGAGGAAGAAAATAATGAATGAATGATAGTTCTGCTAGGTAATGAAAGTCTAGATATAAGTATATACTGCTGGTTGATTGTGAGTGTCGATTGAAAATGGATTGTTTAAACTTACTTGGATCATCGAATCTAGACTCGAGAGGTCCATCCGTCTATAGCGGTTGTAGCTTACAGGTATACATGGCGAGACCTCACGTATACAAGGAGTGGGATCGCGACCATCACATCAACTGACAGGATGAGACCACCCTCCTCGAGGCTAAGCTATAGAAAGTGTCTTGTCCAATATACACGGTAGACCAACATAAATCTAGAGGGTACATTCTCTTGACACGTACACTTCTTTCCCTTTCTCTCATTCTGTTTACTAATGCTACACCATTCCTCGGCTCACTAATTACATCAATTGATTTGTGAAGAACTCATACAAAGTTGGACCAGTGATCACAGATTCATAGGTCAAACCTCTAGCAGACATCCAATGACTTGTAGACGAGTAGTGACTAAGGCAAAGAGTTGGAACACTAGCTATCGCTAGTTGAGCGCTTGAAAAAGAGAATCAGGATTCCAAGTGTGAAAGTAGATAAAGAGTGAGCAAGCTACAGGCATTGATAAGTGTAAAATCACAAGGTCGAATCATGAACAGAACCGATGTTCGCTGCAGTTCATCAGGGCATCGGTAGGGATTGGACCCGAGAACATTACAGCACGATCTATGTGTCAGCAATGCATAGGCAAAGGCTCAAATTCGAAGGTCGTCAATCTCTAGTTAACATGGAGAAGAGTCAGCAACATGAGCAAACAGATTCTGAGAAGTGTAGCAAAAAAGGGTAACCAAAGCTATTTCCAAGCAGACAAGCATTTCAGATCGATTTTCGAAGTTTTACATGAGAAAACAGCAAATGCATACCCTAAATTTATCCACGAGATGACCCCGAGCCAGAGCTCGCTCCGATCACCGCTTGTAAAGGCCGAGGAGTCCTTTCTCCCTCTCTTCGACTCTCTTTTTCGCAGCCTCCCTAGCTTTAAGTGCAGCTTTGTCTTCTTCGGTCAAAACCTTTGACTTCTTATCGTCTCTCTTTCTCTTGTTGACCACGACAACTTTTGAAGCTGCACCTTTGATGGATCTCGTGGGGTTTAAGGACGCCGAAACGACTGGACCAGGTGGTGGCCCACTTGTCGATTGAACAGTCGGCATGGAGGGTTTCCTCAGACTCGAGTCTTTGAGCTTTCCATCCGAAGAAGCCTTGACGGCAGCATATGCCTCCTGTTGCGTTACCCACTTGCCTGTGCCATAACTTCAAAGTCAAGAAACGTTTTCAAAATACCCCTGGAAGTGAAATCACATCTAGCAGAAGTTTTTGTAAGTTTTAGAGTTCGTACCTATGGAATCAGAATAGTAAAAGCCCGAGTTTGAGTCATAGTGTAGACCATTTTTCGAGTTGTAGTAGTAGCCTGTAGTGCTGTCGTAATCCCATTCTGTCAAAGAGTTATTCAAGAGTGTCAGTTTGAGCACCAAAATGTAAATGAATAATTTCAGAGGACTCTCACTCAAACAACGAAGCGAAACATAGAAGTATAATGCAGAAGAAGAAACAGAAGAATCAGCAGAAGAAGAAAATTAAACTCGAGGTATGATGATGAGGCAAAGTTCCACCATGCATGTTGGAATAGTTGAACCTTAGCTCGTTTAATTCATCTCACATCTCAACATAGGCTCCATAGACAAACAGAACAGCCAAACTCAAGTTCCAAGGCAATCTAAATCATTTAGTTTCATGACTTTACAGTTTTAAGCATTTTTCATAGTGTTACTAAAGCTATGACCAACTTCCTCAAATAGCATGATTATGTCAGGAATACAATCGGGGTTGGAAGTTAATTGTTCAGATGACGAGCAGTCAAAGGGATCTTCTGATTTATGATAACGAAGAATTATCAGTTACTCTCGATCACTAGTGGACTGCATCAATCAGCTAATTCGAACTGAAAAATATGGAACAGCACTAGGCACTACTAAAACATATTTAAAACTAAAGGATGCCTGCATTTCTTAGATTCCGAAACTGGTTTAGAATTCAAACTAGCTAGCTTAACTTTGGTACGGAAGATACGATCGCTCTGGGAATTATAAAATGGAGAAGCCAAGGTGTATTCAATATCAAGAGGAATAGTGCTGGATAATGTTCGATATAGCAATCTACAAGAAATACTAAAGGATGGACAAAATTATGAATAGGAAGCAAGGATTCTGTACTTACTCTCCTTGCTATCTTCTTGAAAATCCAGTGCCCGGGCATCACCAGCCTCCTTCAAATTCGCCACATCCTTTTGATAGCTACGCTTAGCTTTCTGGTAATGAGAGAAGACAATGCATATCAAGAAATTATCCATCAGTCAGAACAGAAAGAAAAGACATTATGATTGCACAAACCATAGTCATTAGTAACCCATCTAATCATAACAGAAAGCAGAAACATACGAACTATAACCGGAAAAGGCAAGAAGTACATTAACTCAGCTATCTCAACTCTGCATTCCTGTGAAGTTTTTGCTTCACACCAAGTTTCAATGGCGATTTCTGCTCTGCAGCCATCCATATACTTCAATATCTATGCTTTACATACAGATCATAGACTAAACATAAACATACACATAAGTCGATTTGTTAAAACTTTAACCAAGTCAGGGTATCCATTAATTCCATTCTACCTAAGCAAACCATAATCCAAACTTCCTAGCTCCCCAATTCCGAATCCTCCATCATTAAGACAATACGAGTTAAGGACTTGAAAACAAGAAGGATGAAGAAATTTCCTTACGGCTTCAATCTGTTCGAGAGCAGCGGCGGCTGCCTTGTCGGCCTTATCCTTGGCAATGTTGTCCTTCCGCATGGCCGCAAGCCGCTCGGAGACATTGTCCTTGTGCTTCTGGCCCAAATCGTGGTTCCTTATGCTCGAAGGATTGTTCGCTATGAAGATTTTGCAGAAATCGCACCATTTCTTCCCTTGGCTCACCCAATACTAGAAACAAAATTCAGCATCCCGATTACTAAACCAATAATAATGGAACATTAACGGGTATTTCGAAATTCACAGTTTACTATACCTCCGTCATGCTGTCTTAGGGTTTCGCCGGCGAAGAATTGAAGCTGTGTGTTAACTAACTCTAGAGAAGCTCTGCGAGTCTTAAGTTCTAGACTTGTAGTTGACTTATGATTGATCTTCCTTCCCTCTTCTTCACAATTAACCAGGGTTTTCCAGGAGAACTGATCTCGATCGAACCTGCGGGGCTTTCTTCTTCGTTCTTCTTTTATGACTAACAAACAAAGGATTTTTTTAATGACTTTTTACCCTCAAAATTCCTGTTTCAAATCCCGACCTCTATTCGACGTGTAGGATTGTTGTTTAAGAGTGGTTTTTGGTTGAACCGTACTGGAAGGCCGAACCGATGAATCTAATGATATGTGATTTTACTGATTAGACTGTCAAAAATCGTAGTTGAATTGTAATCATAGAATTATGCCGTATCATTTTTATGAGTGGTTAAAAAACAGACCGCAAATACTGTTACGATTTTGAATATATCATTCAATTCAACTTTTCTTCCTATCCAAGAACCAAACTACAAACCGAAAAACTATGGAAAATCTTGATATCAACTAAACCAAGCCTGAACTAACCACCTACCGAGTCCGCCTCAATCTTTTAGCAAACAGAAAAAGTCTCACATCTTAAGCTAGCTTTCACCGAGTTCATTGCCGTAATGACTTTGTTACACACCAATGAACAGAAACAGAAACTGTGCTAGATAACAAACTTCATGGAGATGATGAATACATATGAAGCCCTAAGTGCTCAAACAGAATCCATGAGATCGCTCCGAACTCCGAAAGCGTACAACTTCGAGAGATAAGCCGGCGAAAAGCCACGTCTCTCCCATTAGTAAAAATTGCTCAGGATAAGCCGGTGAAAAGCCACGTCTGGGTGATTCCGGCAGCCTGTCGCCTCGGGGTTTATCTATCTGGCTACCATGGGCAAAAGGGAAAAAAATTGCTCAGGATCAGTGAAAGCTTGCGAATTTCTTCTCCAAAATAAACAGCACGACAAGAAAACACGACCGAGCAAGTACAAGAAGTTATCCAGCTTAAGAAAAGAACATTTGGCAACTGTTGGCAACAAAACGGACAAGCAGTGATAAATTTGTAACTCACCATCATTTACTTGAGGAACAAGCATCGTAGGTAAAGCTGAAAGGCTCTCCATTAAAAAACCTCGTACAAGGTTGTCTGTAGAAGAAATGTTAATCGAATGGATCATACCATGTCGTTGGCAGAGGCCCCACTATTCGGAAGAAGGCCATCCTTGGCCATCGATTCAAGCAAACCGAAAACCACGTCCATATTCCCTTCATTGTTATTGATTTCCACAAGTACTTTAGAAAGCTCACCATCACTAAGCTTGCAGCTTCTCAGCACGTAACTGATGACAAGGTTCAACTGATCGTTCATCCCTTCAGTGGAAAGCGCCTTAACCAAAGCAATAACAGTCACAGTGTGAGGAACATAACCGAATCGAACCATTTCCGTATACAGTTCATAAGCCTTCTGAACATTTCCCCATCTGCAATGACCGTGTATGATGATGTTGAAGACCGATTCATCAGGCTTGTGGTTTCTTGCAATCATCGATTCAAACACTCTATCTGCTTCTCCCATCAAACCCTTTATACAGAATCCCTTTATCAGAGCCGCCACGCTCTTGAATTCCAAGCTGCTGCAGTTTTCTGTAAGGACGTCGTACATGACATCAGCCGGGATGGATTCATCAGAGTAAAGCTTCAGCAATAGCCTCTTCGCTTCCTTAGTACGAGCTTGCTTGTTGAGTCCGTTGATTAGCACACTGTAGGTAACGACATCGGGGAGAAACCCCTTCTGTATCATTTCGTCATGCAAGTTAAGTGCCTTGCTCAACTCTCCTTCTTTACAATAGGCATCAATCAAGGTTGTGTAAGTGACTTGATCCGGAGGTACTGTCATATCCAGCATTTCTTGAAACAGATCGCAAGCCTCAATCAATTTCCTCTCTTCACAAAGACCTTGAATAAATGCTGAATACGTTATGGCATCCAATGGAATACCTTTCTGAACCATTTCCTTCTTCACGTTAAACGCCCTGTCCAGCTCTTGATTTCGGCAAAACCCAGATATAATAGTGCTGTAACTGACAACATCCGGCGAAAACCCTACCCTTTCCATCTCTTCAAACACCGTCGTGGCATCTTCCATCCTTCCTAGACCACAATATCCATTTATCAAGGTGTTAAACGTCACGATCGATGGCGAGAATCCGTAACCTTTCATTTCGTCCACGAGTTCACGAGCCTCGTTCATATATCCTTGCTGCGAAAATCCATTTATCAGCGTAGTGTACGTCCTCTCGTTAGGAGGAAGCCCTCTAACACGCATCTGATCAAAGAATTCCATCGCTCGCTTCAGATTCCCGGCCTGGCACATGCTATTAATCAACGATGTGAAGGTAACAACGTTAGGGGACAAACCGTTGTTCGACATCTCCCCATGGAGCACAAGAGCTTGGTGGAAATTACCCTCCTTGCAGTATCCATTCACCAATGTATTGTAAGTAACCTCATCAGGCACATAACCTTTCTGCTTCATCTCTGCTAGAATCTCGCCTGTCTCCTTCATCCTTCCTTCCCGACACAAACCATTAATAACTATGTTGAAAGTAAACAGATTTGGTTCCAATCCTTTCGATGCCATCGATCGTAACAAGCCGAATGCATCATCGATCCTCTTCAACTTGCAGTAACTATCTATCACTGTATTGTACGTAACCACATTAGGCAAGCACCCTAGTTTCTCCATCTCATCAAACAGCTTCAACCCCATTTCCAAATTCCCAACCCTACAAAACCCTCTAATCAAAATGTTATAGCTATAGACATTCAACGACACCTTACCAGCAACCATCTCCCTGTAAACCTCTTCAGCCAAGCTAAACGGCTTCCTGGACCGTATTATCGAATCCAGAATTGCATTGTATGAAAGAACACCGGGCATGAATCCATTAGCTTTAGCTAAATTAACAATGTTCCTAGCCTTACCAGTCAAGTTCAGACTAGAGTAAGACTTCACCACCAAATCGATCACGGCAGAGCTCGAATCGCAGACAAAGTAAGTATCCTTCAGACACTGAAACACAAACCTGCCTGAATCGTCCTCCTCTGCGGTGGAGACGGCCATGTCCTGTGCGAGGGACTGTGCCGTTTTGTAAAGCTTGAACCTTGTCAGGATGTGTATCGCCAGGCATTTGCAGCGGAGGTTGTTGTTGAAGAACCCGTGAGGCCGTGCCCAGTCGATGAACTTTAGGGTTAAGGTTTGATCGTCCTGGGATTTGAGGAGCAATTGAGAAGCTGCTTCAGGGGTAAACTCCGAGGAGATGGAATTCAGGTGGTAAGGGTGGCGCTTGAGGAAGAGCAGAGCTCTCTCTACTAGAAGAGCGTCGGACGCCGACGACGAGATGGATGAGAATCTCTGGTAAATCTGAGAGTTCGGAATAGGCATTGAAGTTGATTTTGCAACCAAAGTTGGGGGAATAGGCGGCAAGAACACAGTAGCAAGTTGCCGCGAGCAGCTTTCACCGGCGAAGATGCTAGCTCCGGTTCTTCAAGGAAGTGGCGGCCTCGCTTAGCGAATCAATGAAGAAAAAATTACTCGGCGAATTCATCTCCGACAAGGAAACCCGGGACGAGAGAGGGAAGTTATGAACTCCGGCGACCGTCCGTGTATTTGAGAATCGCGAACGGAAGAAAGAAGGAGTTCTGGAGCTGACTCGATGACTCCGGACAAACTGAGACTTGGGATAATTAACTCTGTTGTCCCTTATCTATTGTGATCATACATTTTGGTCACACATCTATATTTTTCATATTCACACCTTATCCATTTTTCCATTAAAGGAATCATATTCATCTTTCCCGATAAAACAATATTTATTTTATTTGTATAATAATTAAATAAAATACGCAAAAAATTAATTTTTTGATTTCTTCTTCTCTATAGGTATTTTACACTCCACAATTTAGTTAACGAGAGGAATATTCACATTAACCGAGTTATGGGACGACTACTAAAAATACTCACAAAAAAAAAATTAAATATATATGTCCTATGTATAAAACACCATTTTTATTTCAATTCAAAATATAAACTTGTAACTCTTGGATCCGCGTATCTACTAACTACAAATGTTGTTTTCTTTTTGTCTTTTAAAGTATAGATGTTTTGTTATGTAAATCGATTGTATTTGTAAATGAAATATTAAAAAGTTTTGGAGATGGGGATATTCGCAAATATTTGAAAATCATTGGAGGATAAAATGGAAATAGATATTGATAATTCGACAAATACAAATAGAGAGATGTGTATGAATTTTACAAATAAGAACGGGGATGGAGCCATGGAGGTTTGACAAACTCACCAGAAACCCATTCAATTGCCATCTCTATAATGAAGTTAGAACTGTCAGCTGATTGTCGGATCCAGAATCTGAATGGTCGAAGGCAGAGGACAGTCTATAGAAAAAAAGAAAAAAAAAGATGTGTATCTCTCTAACTTCTCTCTATCAGGAGTTCTCTGAAATCCAGTTTTCCTCCTTCTCAAATAATATCTTCTCCGTTAAGGAGCGTGCTTTTTTCTCCATTAGGTAGCCTGAATCATTTTCCCATGTGGAGCCTCAAATCTTCCTTCAGTAAGAGCCCAAGTACCAATCCAAAATGGAGACTGAGCGTATCTTACAAACAGATTCGACCCAGAATGCCCTAGGAGTTAAGGCTACAGAACGGGATACTCTGACTAAACTCAACAACCCAAATCCTCCCTGCAAAGAGTGGTATTTACTACCCAACATTCTGTGGAGAGCGGCGAGTAACTGTTTGGCTACAAGTGCCAACCTCTACCGACGCAAATGTGCCCCAACTAATAGATGCGGCCTGTGCGACAGGGAAGATTCCATCACCCATTGTCTTCTTAAGTGTGGCCATGCCAGGAGTGTTTGGGCCATTATGCTCCCTGCCCTCTCTCTCCCGGATAACGACACCCGGTTTGCTGATTGGTTCACTGCTCTCAGGTGGTTGTTGCAGGCTGTTTGGCGGTGTGGAAAGCTCAAAACGATTTCATTTTCAACAACGCTGTCCCTTCTGCTCATTCGATGACGTTCAAGTGTGCGTTGGATGTCGACCTCTGGAAGAGAAGCTTCCAGGTTAACCATGCCCCCCCCCCCCACCTCGCTAGCTCTCCCATCCCTTACGATCAATGGTCCTCTGCTAGCTGATCATTTCCTTTCGAAAATTCACTGTGATGGTTCGTTCTTTTTATAAGGAACTACATTCAGCGGCATATGATGTCATTGTTTCTGATCGACATGGTCTTGTGATGGGGGACGCGGGGGGGGGGGGGTTGTTGAAGATTAATCTACAATTCTCTAGATTAGTCTCTACCACTCTTACAAAAATATCTCAACTTCTAACTACCAAATTAATTAAGATGTGATATGTTAAAATAATTAAAATTTTACAAACCACAAATTTTACCTACTACTTGTATCATGGCTATTATAAATAGCCTTACTTGTAACAAAGTGGAGTGTGAGTTGAAGAAATAAGAAAGAAGAAGTAGAGAGGCATTTGTGAGTGGTGAGAGTAAAGGTCTAAGTGACCAAAATTGTAATATCCACAAAATTGAGTGATCAATTGAGTGAGTTATCAAAATACTATCTTTTCGATCCTAAATTCCGCTACATTTCCGCTAGCGCCCCAACAAATTTGGTATCAGAGCTAAAGTTACGCTGAGTATGCTCTGTGGTTGCGGTTTTAATAACTGATCTTCCACATCATAAAAGTTACACTTTAGTACTTTGATAACCATATTATAACCTACCCTCACAAAACCCTCTCAAAAACTCTACCCAAAAAAATCCCCTCAAAATCCAATGGCAGCACCATCGTCAAGTTCCATGTTCGCCAACTCTCCAAATCAAATCCCAATTTTTGATGGAGAATTGTACGAATACTGGAAAGCACAAATGGAGACTATCTTCATTTCGCAAGACTTGTGGGATATTGTTCAAGAAGGCATCGAACAATCACCACAAGATAACAATACCACATCAACCGGAAAAAAGGCGGAATCGGCAAAAGATGACGATCCCAAAACAAGCGCGACGAAGATGAATGAACATAAGGAGAATGTCAAGAGGAACGCCAGCGCATTGAGGATAATTCAGCAAAGCCGTAAGCAAAACAATATTTCCAAGAATTTTTGGCATCAAATCGACCAAGGAAGTTTGGGAAGTCCTAAAGAACGAATTTCAAGGTTCCGAGAAGGCAATCTCCATAAAACGCCAAAATCTATGGCGTCAATTTGACAACTTTGGCGATGAAAGAAGGCGAAAGCATCAAAGACTTTCATTCTCGTGTTGCAGAGATAGTGAACCAGATCAAAGTCACTGGAGAGACTATCGACGAGAAGAAGATCGTGGAGAGGATCCTTCGCAGTCTAACTCCGAAGTTTGAGCACGTCGTCGCTGTCATAGAAGAAACCAAAGATCTTGGAAAATTACCCATGACGGAGCTTATGGGATCACTTGTAGCTCACGAGCAGAGATTGAGTCGGTTTACTAACCAACAACTCGAACAAGCTTTTCAATCTAAAGTCGACATCAAAGGAGAGCAGAACCGCGGAGGGGGCAACTTCCAAAAGAAAGGAGGAAAACCGAATTTTAAGAAAAGCAGCAACTGGAGCCAGAATCAAGAGAAACCAAACAACTCCAACGATGGATGCAAAATTTGCAAAAAATCTAACCATGCTACCAAAGAATGCAGGTTCGGATGCACCAAGTGCAAAATTCAAAATCACTCTCAAAGAGATTGCTTGGTTCCAAAACAAGAAAGAAGAAGGCGAATCAAGCTTCGCACAAAAGGACGAAGAAAAACTAGTCGCATACACTTGCTTCAAAGCGAGAGCGAAAATCTCAACTTCCATGGGTGGTGGACGGCGGTTGTAGTAATCACATGATCGGAGATCGGGAGTCCTTCACCGAGATGGATGATACATATAAGTCCCACGTGAAGATTGGAGACGGTAAGAAGCCGGAAGTTGAAGGAAAGGGTACAATCATCGTACAAGGAAAGGGAGGTAACAAAACTCTAATCCAAGAAGTTTTGTACGTTCTCGAATTAGCTCAAAATCTTCTAAGTGTTGGACAACTAATGCTTAAAAATTACAAGCTATTGTTTGATAACGGAGAATGTGAGATTATCAACAAATCCAACAACTCGAAGGTGGCGAAAATTTCGATGACTTCCAACAGGATGTTTCCTCTCACAATGTCGAGGAATGAAGAATTAGCAATGAAGAGCCAAAGCATGGATGAATCTTTCCTATGGCATCTTCGATATGGACACCTAAACTACAAAGGGCTTAAATTATTGAAGCGAGAAAAATATGGTGGTCGGTCTTCCTCAAATCAACAGAGAAGATAAGGTCTGTGAAGGATGTATATATGGCAAAATGCATCGCCTGCTATTTCCAAAAACTACTTGGAGAGCAAAAGCACCACTAGAGTTGGTACACGCTGATATTTGTGGACCAACTAGAACAAAATCCATAGGTGGTAAGAGATACTTTCTACTATTTGTGGATGATCATACTAGAATGATGTGGGTATTCTTTCTTGAGCAAAAGTCAGAAGCTTTTTCCAAGTTCCTTCAATTCAAAGCAGCAGTTGAGAAGGAAAGCGGGCATAAAATCAAGACACTCCGAACAGATCGTGGTGGAGAGTTCATCTACAAACCTTTCATGGAGTACTGTCGCACCAACGGAATCAAGAGACAGTTGACAGTGCGATACACACCACAGCAAAATGGCGTAGCAGAACGAAAGAACCGTACAATTGTGGAGATGTCAAGAAGCATGATGATTGCTAAGAAAATTCCCAACCAACTATGGGCGAAGCGGTTAATACAACAATCTATATCCTCAACGGATCGCCAACCAAAGCGATGAAGAACAAAACACCTTTTCAAGCATGGCACCACAAAAGGCCGCAAGTGGATCACCTCAAAGTATTTGGATCCATAGCATATGCACACATCTCTACCCCAAATCGAGACAAGTTTGACCAAAAGGGAGAGAAGCTCATCTTCATCGGATATAGTGACGAATCCAAAGGTTATAGACTCTACAATCCATTGAAGAACGAGGTGGTGATTTCACGAGACGTTCTCTTCGACGAAATGGCCGAGTGGAGCTGGGAAACTCAGGATACTCAATCTCCATTAACAAATGAGATCCTAGAGAATCCAACAACTACACCAACAACACCAAATGAGACGGATCAAAATCCAAATCAAGGAAGAAGTCTAACAACGAGTCCAACGAGAGACAGCTTCAGAGACGTTGTGACAGATTCAGACTCACCTCCATTAAAGGTCAGATCCTTAAGAGAAATTTATGAATCAAGTCACGTAGCATATTTTTCTTGTGAACCCCAGACATTTGAAGAAGCAGCAAAAGACAAAGTCTGGAAAGAAGCAATGGACACGGAGATCTCAATGATCGAGAAGAACAAGACTTGGGAGCTCATTGACAAACCAAAAGACAAACCGGTCATAGGTCTAAAATGGATATACAAGACCAAATTTAACGAAGACGGTTCCATCCAGAAGCACAAAGCGAGATTGGTGGCAAAAGGCTATTCACAACGACTGGCATCGACTTTCACGAAACCTATGCACCGGTAGCGCGAATGGAGACAATAAGAACGATCATAGCACTAGCGGCTCAAACCGGAGTTACCAATATTCCGGCTAGACGTCAAGTCGGCATTCCTCAATGGAACACTAGAAGAAGAAGTCTATGTGGAACAACCACGAGGATATGAGAAGAAAGGAGAAGAAGACAAAGTCTATCGACTCAAAAAGGCCCTCTACGGACTCAAACAAGCACCACGAGCGTGGAACGGCGAAATTGATCGATACTTTCAAGACAACGGATTTCAAAGAAGTCCAAGTGAAGCATCTCTCTACATCAAAAAGGGAGAAAACAAAAACTTTCTTATTTTGTGCTTATATGTTGATGACTTAATCTATACAGGCACAAGTCCACAAATGATTGAAGAATTCAAAAGGGCAATGATGTCAGAGTTCGAGATGACAGACTTAGGACTCATGAAATATTTCCTAGGAATTCAAGTAAAACAAAACACGGAGAAATATTCATCTCTCAAGAGAAGTATACCGAAGACATGTTAAAGAGATTTCACATGGCATCGTGCAAGCCCATAGCAACACCAATGGCGTTGAACGAGAAGTTGCAACAAGAAGATGGAGCGAGAAAAAGTTGATGGGAAAATATACGAAGCCTAGTCGGATCGCTCATATATCCGACACACACAAGACCAGGATATATGTCACTCGGTAAGTCTCATTTCAAGATTTATGAGTGAGCCTAGCAAACTTCATTTTGCAGCAGCAAAGAGAATCCTACGATACCTCCAAGGCACTAAACAATTGGGCTTAAGGTACAAGAAGGAAGAAGGAAGCAAGCTAATCGGATACACCGACAAAGGACTGGGCAGGATCACTAGATGACCGAAAAAGTACATCCGGCTATATATTTTGCCTAGGTACAAAACCAATTTCCTGGAGCTCAAAGAAGCGAGAAGACCGTGGCATTATCATCGGCGGAAGCGAATACATTGCGGCAACGGATGCGGCATGCGAGGCGGTATGGCTAAAAAGATTAATTGAAGACTTACAACAAGGTGATAATGATCCAACCATTATTCACCGTGACAACATGTCGGCCATAGCCATGACGAAGAATCCGGTATTTCACGCAAGGTCGAAGCATATCGAGTTACGACATCATTTCATACGAGATCTAGTCAACAACGGAGAAATCACAATGGAATTCATCAACACGGATGATCAGCGGCGAGATATCATGACAAAGGCGATTCTGAAGGACAAACTCGAGAAGTTCAAACACTTACTCCGAATTGCGATTAAGAGGGGGTGTTGAAGATTAATCTACAATTCTCTAGATTAGTCTCTACCACTCTTACAAAAATATCTCAACTCCTAACTACCAAATTAATTAAAATGTGATATGTTAAAATAATTAAAATTTTACAAACCACAAATTTTACCTACTACTTGTATCATGGCTATTATAAATAGCCTTACTTGTAACAAAGTGGAGTGTGAGTTGAAGAAATAAGAAAGAAGAAGTAGAGAGGCATTTGTGAGTGGTGAGAGTAAAGGTCTAAGTGACCAAAATTGTAATATCCACAAAATTGAGTGATCAATTGAGTGAGTTATCAAAATACTATCTTTTCGATCCTAAATTCCGCTACATTTCCGCTAGCGCCCCAACAGGGGTGGGGGGTGGGGAAGGTTAGTAAGGTCTCTGACACCAGTTTCCCACCAAGTTCAACAAGTAGATAAGGGAACACAAAGTCAAACAATAATAATGCAATGTGGACTGCTGACCTTTGAAGTCTCAACTCTCAACAACTACACACGGTTTCTCGATCGAGCTCCTAATTATATATACGCACATAATTAAAAGGTGATGGAAGGGAAGAGAAACCTTAACTAGCTTGTTTTTTGGTACAGCAAACTCAACAAATCTGAGATGCTGGGTCGTCGCCATTGTCGTGGAAATGTCCCGGCGCCGGCTTGTGTTACGGTGATAAGCTTGCTTCTGGTTGTTGCCGTCTCGTCCCAAATTCTAATGGCCGTTCAAACACCTACGCATCATCACCTTCTTCTTAAGCCTGGTATGTAGTTATATTCAACTCTCGTATTCATTTTCTTCCCTTTTTATGTACATTGTTTTAGTTTTCTAATCAACCACATTTCTTCTGTATCGATATATAAGGAAAAATTGCAGTTTAGAGCCCGTAATTATGTGATAGTTTCATAAAAACGGTCACTAAAGGCACGGTTGACTGTTTGACATGTTAATGTCCGTTGTATGAATTTTGGAGACTGTTATGTATGGTTATAAAAGCTGCATTTTATTTCCATCTTAGACCATCTCCAACCTATCTAACTAAAATGTTAGATTAGGCTCATTTTTTGGTTGGTTTGGCCAATTAGTCATACTTGTATATAATTGGGTACTTGATCTTTTAGCTAGATGGATTGGAGATGGGGTTAGTGACGAAATTTTATGGATTGGTGACCATAATTTGTACATACCACTAAATTTTTTAGGGACTGTTAAATGGTAAGTGTCCACAATAGTATAGGGACCGCAAGATATTTTTAGTGACAGAAACTTGTCGTTAAAAATCCTTAAAAGATATCACGGGTAACAATGCTAATGAACTACGAACATTTACTATGTTCTTGTTTTTGAATATAAAGATGATCAGAAGATGATGGAAGACGAGATTTATGAAAAGAAGCGTGAAGAAGAGTTGAAACAAATGAAGATCACTGCACGGCCAAGTATATCAAGTCCAGCCCGTCATGCCTCCCCTCCGCCTCGTCCTCTTGGTCCTCCGCCTCCTTCTCCGCCGCCACCGCCGCCGCCGGCCGGTCGTTTCTATCCACCGCGGGCCGGTCGTTTCTATCCGCCTCCACCTCCCAAGTCACAAAAATTCTAAAGAGAAACGAAAGTGACTTATGCATTAAATAATGAGGTTATTTTGGCAGCATCATTTCCTATAATATTTCAATCTTATTATTAGTCTTTGTTTGTACAAGTAGAGGAGTTTTGGCCTTATTGACCAATTCATGCAAAGATGCAACTTGCTTATTAGTTAATGCTCGCTGACCAGAAAGAGAAGGAGCCTTCCCCCATATACGCGGCATGGCCAGACCTCACAGCTCGGCATGGGATTGTACCGAGCAGATTTAGCTAAACTAATATAACACTGAGTTCGATTCAAAAATATATAAAGCCGGACTCGTAATTAAAAATTCGAAAATATCCACCGATCACCGATCGAGTTTAATAGTACTCAAGACCGAAAGTGAGTGGCTCCCCTATTTCCGACCAGGAGTCCAGATATATAGGTGCAACTGTTGCTTCTGTGAATGCACCCAAGTGCTGCTCCAGCAGCATTACCAGTACTATGATTTTCTTGGTGTTAGGCGGCATACTCAAGTCAACTTTGAATGTCTGACAACCTCAAGTCTTTCTAATATTAAGAATATACAGGAGTGAACATGCATTGCATTAGTCAAGCAATACAACTTCTGGACTCTAAATTTTGCATGTTTCAACTACTACACTTATAAATGCTCGAATTCGGTCAACTATTGGGTGGTCTCCCTGGCTTAAACCGATGACCCGTTTGCAGCCAAACCCATCGATCGAGGGTTCAAAAGTTGATGGCTGAACCGTGCTAGGTCACACCATTATTGTTTTGAAATTATTAAAATCAACTTAGGCATGACAATTTTTTAATCGAACCGAACCTACAATACCTATAGTAAAATAATTGAATTTAACCCGTAAAATCATTTTCTAAATTAAAATTTAGAAAAATATAAAAAAATGTACAAATTTATTGGAGAATTAAACTTCAATTTATAGTTATAAGATGAATAGAGTAATATATTAATATAGAATCGTAGTTCAATCATCTATCATCGTGTAACCCGAAATATGAATTGATAACACGTAAAACGACATAACTGTACAAATAGTACGATTACATAAATAATTGAAAAAGGAGCATTAATTAATTCATTGAATAATCAAATTTGTGATAAATAAAATGAATTTGAGGTTGTAGGATTATAACATAAAATATATTGTAATTATCAACATTTATATTGTGATAATTACGATATATTTTTCCATTTTAATCTTACAACTGTTATGAATATTGTTATTATGGTGCATGAATGCCCATTGTGTAACCTATACATTAACCATGGGAATCAATACCATTATCCCATATTCAAGTGTAATTATGTTAGTCATTAGGGGTTATGTATCATGAGCCTATAAATAGTGCTCACTCTTGTATGTTTGAGATACCTCAATAAGAAACTCTCTCCCTCTCCATATTTCTCTTGTTCTTGTCTTTCTTTGAGTTTAGTTTTATAACACGTTATCAGCACGTAGCTCTAACCTCTCCGAAATTCACAAAGGTTGCTCATAGATATATCTTAATTTCTATCATTTTGTCGATCTTTTTCGAAAACTAATATCCATTCGTTAATGTTTTATCTTGTTCATCCATTTATGTATATTTTCCCTTGGGTATATGGTCATCCATTTTTCAAATCTTTTGCATTCTTTTTTTTTCTGTATAGATAGTCAGGCGATATATGGCACAATAATATAAATTAAGTTACTTTGTGTTTAAGTTTAATGTTCGTTTTCAAAATAGCTATTTTTGTGTGACTAATGCACTTTTTGAAATGGATTTAATATATTTCTATTAGAAAAGTCATGGTATGCTACTACTGTGTGAAATCTATGGTGTTTTACACATTCGTTTTTGCGAAAAAAAATTTCACACTTATTACTAGTTTCTTGTTCTAATGTTG
This sequence comes from Linum usitatissimum, assembly GCA_030674075.2. Taxonomy (NCBI): domain Eukaryota; kingdom Viridiplantae; phylum Streptophyta; class Magnoliopsida; order Malpighiales; family Linaceae; genus Linum; species Linum usitatissimum. The sequence continues at coordinate 5,207,663 of JAUJYP020000155.1, read as the reverse complement.
TTATACCTCAACCTGCTATTTTAAAAATTTCTTCAATGATATTGGCGTTATCATTTGTAAAGGTCATTAGGCTTTAGAGATTAACCTACTATCTAAAATCGTCTTAATGGTTATTTTTCGCTTATAATTTTATATGATTGATATGATAGTTATTCGATTTTCTGTTAATATAACTATTATATCATATATGTTATCTATTTTGAAATTTTTATTGTCATTTTAAGCCATATTACATTCAATCAAAAGCCATAATAAGTTAGTAACGTTTGAATTATTTATTATTAAAATAATTAGACAATAATTATAATTATTTATTTATTGTTGCTTTCTGATGCATACGTTGGGTATGTTAAATGATAATAATATGTACTATTGTTAATTATTAGCTCATATTGTTTATCTTTTTTATTTTTCTCATTAATTCTATTTATGTCTCTTTATATTATATATTGTAATTGGAGTTTGCTTTGCCTTTAATGTTTCGGGCAAGAATTATTACTTGATGGCATTAGATGGTAAAATGCATTTATAATGGTCTTCGTGAAACCATGAAAGACGCTAATGAAACGTCTTGTGAAGTCAAAGTCATTGATCTTACCCGCCATCACCTCCATGCATAAATGGTTGGAAAGTGAGTAACCACTCATATATTTTGTGGCATAACGGCAAAGCCAAGTATGACCACCACTAGTGCATGATGATTTTAAAGTGTGATACGATTGGATGTCCCAAGAGACATATATATTGAGAAAAGATCCAATGAGATACAATATCACTTCATGAAGAAAAGGATTATAATCATGTCCATAAAGAGACACAAGTTATCAAAGTCTATCTCGCCAATATGTCTCAAAATTATGTTCACTCAAGATATACAAAATCATTCATAGAAGTGGATGATTATTATATTAGGTCCATATCAATAATATATATTCTCACGAGTGAACAAAATAATATACTATTGTGGAGGAGAAGACCTATTATTTTGGCAATGATAAAGAAATTTGAGAAATATATCATTTTGTCATGAAAAGTAGTTATGACTTAATGTTGAAAAATTCCAATCATACGAAAGATGATATACAACCATCAATATTGTTTTGATGATCATCCCAATGATATTCTTTCAGCCCTCAAAGTGAATTGTGCCAAGACACACATATTACATTATTTTTTTTGAAGCACAAGTAACAAGATATGATTATTATTCCAACAATATGGAACTTTTCATTCATATGGGCATAATAATTATGGCTGTATGAGAATTGTTGATCCCTTAATTGGTGACATGAATGATTGAGAAATATATCTATTTATCATTTAAACTATGTACCAATTCTCATGACAAAAATGAGTATTTTATGATGAGAATCACCATAATTAATTGTGATATATATCACATCGATAGTGCACCAAGATATATGGTGTAGTACAACATTTCTCTCAAGCTCTAGATCGAGCTATTATATTGTTCACGAAGGAACAAAATCCTTATTCCAATTTGTTTAGGATCAAGAGAGGAACAATAATATGGTCTATGGCTAGATAATTATTGAATCAATAATATTATCCTCCAATTTGTACTACACATATGTTATTGTGATTGAGATACATATATATAAATGTAAACTATACGTTTACTCGTCCTGACAACTATTATTTGGCATAACCGGTGAGACCATCCCGGTTCAATCATGATGCGAATCGATAAGTACCTCTATGGTCAATTTTGATGATTCCATCATCTAAAGTGTATGTTCTATTGAAGATTGTTGTGCATGATGGTCTCAACTTGGGTATTCTAAAGAAATGATTCCTAAGGTTATAGGGATTTAAGTAGTCCTTGTGACTCCCCTACTTCACGGGAACACAAACGATTTTACGTTACGTCAACAAGGTTTCGTTTCTAGGAAAGCATTTTCACCTTTCCGTTACCCATTGTTGGGTAAATCTCCAACACAACATAATTCATTTTTGGATTGGCACTTTTCCTCAAATAGAGTTGATTGTTGGATAATCATCAACTAAAGTAAGATCATTTATCTTACACACAACAATACAAGGGTGATATTTATGGATCCATACGCCCAACATGTGAGCCAATTATTTTAATTGATGTATCAACTAGAAGGTCACGTGTGTATATGAAAGAAAACTAAAATTTGCGAGATTACTAGCTCAACCATTTTGGTTATGAGCATATTTTCATGATTATCCAATAACGAAAATGTGTCATTGAAAACCAATATATTATTGTGAACATGTCATTTACATGCACAACACAAATTCGCATTACGCCAAGAAATTATCATGAATTCCTCCATTATGTTTGGTTTTTGGGTCAAAACCTTATACTTCCCATCTATGGATATATGAATGTGATATACACATCTGAATTGCTCCACCACCATTTATTAGGATGGGTTCTCAATGAAGATTGAGAGATTATTTTGATTACGAGTTCATCGATGGTAAAGTATCACATCGTTGTCGGGAGTATTTTGATGACTCGTTTGGAGGTTTATATTTAAACTTCCCAACATTAGGGGAGAAAACAAAAGTTGGCCAAGAGATTAGATGAATGATCATATTATTTTGATCCTTGCACTAAGCAATATGAGCTTGAAGTTCAAAAATATATAATTCATTATGCGGACACTTTACTGACCCAACGAGAGTAAAGTTTTCATGTGCCAACTCAAAATGCTCCAATAACAATAATGCCAATATTGGGCAATCTGACATCACAAATGAGTCTAAAACCCGCAAAGGCGCGATAGACCACTCGGTTCCAAAAGAAAAAATCCTCAAAAGTGGAATGGAGCTATATATCAAGATGGTCAAATTGAGGTTAAGATTATTTAAACAAAGCCACCAAGAGAAACAAATAATGTGCTCAAGAAGAGTATCGAGTACACGAAAGATATGAATATATATCTCAATTATCTATATCTTGGATGGAAAATATTGGAACCCCAATGAAGTCAACGTCGACGAAATATTTGCGTATAGTGCAACGCTAAATATGATAGTTGAAAATGAGGATCATTAGCCAAAATGCATGCACGGATAGAAATGATTGGCTAAAAAATTTCAATTTGAGGCAAATTCAAATTCCCAAGAGAAATGAAAAGTTTTAAGACATCAAGTCTTTATACATTGAGATGTAAAGTATGAGTATGAGAAGTTATGAAACATCTCATTTTTGAAAGGTTTTGTACAACAAACCTATAACATTTTGATTATGAGAAAATATATTCTCATGTGGTGGATGCAACTACTTTTTATTATTCGATTAGTCTAGCAATTTGTGAAGGGAAAGAGTTTGCCCCTAATGGATGTCCTTGCAACCTATATGTATGGTTTTCATAATTAGAATACACATGTGTATATGAAATTCCCTTGAGGATTTATTTTGCTATAAGCAAACAATTCAAGTTCACGTGAACAAGTTATATCTAATTGACGTCATATGGATTGAATAATTGAGAGAAGTGGTCCATTTAGCATATCATACATTTCTCTATGCATAAAACTATGATTTCTTTTTCATATTGAGTTGAATTTTGAATGATGAAAAATCATCTTTGTCATATTTTATGATTTTGAAATTCTTATAAAAATTTCTATACTTTATTTTATATTTAAAATGTATTTCTTTTGTTTATAAGAGTTTAAGTGTCATCATCATCTTTTGTTATATAGATGACATACACTTTATTGAGACTCCTAAAGAGTTTATCAAAGCAATCAACTATTGATTAGCTATAGAGTTCGAGATGAAAGATGTGGAAGATTACCACTAACTTGCCAATTGTGTATCTCTCTCGAACATGTTTTTCGTATATGATCAATGATATACTAATTATATCTAACAAAAAGTTATATGGATATGACATGGCTATCAATGCCTGGATGGTAGTAAGATCACTATGTGACTCTATGTCGATTTTAATCGACCTTTATTCAAACACAAGAACTACTCGGTTTTGAAGTAGTAATCTTGGTCATATTTGTGTTGGTTGACCATAAATTGGTCTCATGTGGTAATTTTACCACTTGGTGGGCTGTGAAACCAACTTATAAAGCTACACCACCATTTCACGAGATGATTTTATAAATCATGTATGATATTTATTTTGCATATATCCTTGAGTTGCAAGAAAATGTTGCAACGTGGTGTGATGATTATGTACTCTTTTTCCTTCACTAGGTTTTATCCCATATGGTTTTCCTAGTAAAGTTTTAATGAGGCATATTCTCATCTAATGGTCATCCAAGGGGAGTGTTTTGTAAATATTGATTATGGATGACCATTGATCATATTGACGCATACCTTACATATACACACAAACTCTAATGAGTTGAAATTATTGTCAAACAAGTGCGCTTAGGTGATAACTTGATTGATTTATTCACTAAAGCTCTCTCTGCATCAACTGTTGGGAAGAAAATTTGGAGTTGGTGACTGAATGATCTCAACTGATATAATGATGAGCGAGAGTTGATATCCTCATCAGGGGGAGTCGATGTGAAGGATATCAACGGATGTCATCATCAGGGGGAGTCAATACGTAACTGTACTCTTTTTACCTTAACCATTGTTTTTCCCACTGGGTTTTCCTGGTAAGGTTTTTAATGAGGCAGTATCAATATTGTACTCGAAGAACATAATATATATTCTTATCCAATGGACATTCAAGGGGGAGTGTTATGAATATTGTTATTATGGTGCATGAATGCCCATTGTGTAACCTATACATTAACCATGGGAATCAATACCATTATCCCATATTCAAGTGTAATTATGTTAGTCATTAGGGGTTATGTATCATGAGCCTATAAATAGTGCTCACTCTTGTATGTTTGAGATACCTCAATAAGAAACTCTCTCCCTCTCCATATTTCTCTTGTTCTTGTCTTTCTTTGAGTTTAGTTTTATAACAACAACAAATTAAATTTGTTAGGCAAAACGACACTAGGCCAAGTCAACTTTGAATATGTGACCATGTCGAGTACTGTTTTTTAGGGAGATATAATATAATGCACAAAAATACACAAGGTGACACGTACAAGTCAAGTAATGCAACCTATGGACTGTAGAGTCAAATTTTTGAACGTTTCAACTACCACACTTATAAATATTAATGTATCAATCAAGCTTGTCTGGAGTATACAATAAGACGACCAAAAAAATGGTAGATGGAAGAAGCAGTGGAAGAAAGGTTCTGGTTTCCATGGCCATAAGCTTGGTCCTGTTAGTTGCCTTCTCGTCGGAGCTCAGCGGGTCGTACGTCTCTCGAAACTCGGTAAGTACAATGATTTGGACTAGTATAGTGGGTCCGGTCAAGTTGATGTTGGGTTTGTTCCATCTAACAAGTCAAAAGGGATTATTGTTATTAGGTTTAACAATCTGTCTAATCGATAATAGAGAGATCATTTGTTAGATGCCATCCGAAAATTCAACCTAACATAGACTTCGGTAGCATCACATGTCTAGTTTAGTTGGTAAAGCCCAAAGGCTTTTAACTTTATAATTGTGGATTTGTGCCCACAGTGGACATACTTGAAGACTTCGGGATTTTCTTTAGTTTTGTTCAGAATTTTTTGTTCTATCTACTATGATAAAATTTTCATTTATAACAAAAAAAACAACTAATTAACAACTCATGTAGCTGGTTTTAAACTAGCAGATTCTTATCGTGTTCATATACCACTTTCATCTTTGACCCATATTCTAAACTTCAAATCTCATTAATTTGGAAAGTTTTCGATTGAGGGGAACATGTTATAGGATAAATTATATCGATTTTCTAAACTTTCATGTTATTGGGATAGTAATAGTTATACGAGTAAGATTTTTGAGGCTTCCTCGACTTTCGCAGGTGAACAACAAGAGACAAAGAATCTTGAAGAACTTCGAGAATCGAAAATTTCTGCAAGCGGAAGTGATTCACACGTAAGCCACCATGGGAATCATAGGCGTGGTAATGACGGTGGTCGACGATTACTTCAAATCACCACTTCTACTATGATATAATTGTTGTATGTACAAAACTTAAGTTGCTTTGTGTTCAAATCTACCCTAGGAATTTTCAATCTAAATATTTCATAGTAGTAATAAAAGTCTATGATACACCGCCCGTTATAGCTTCGATATCATGTTAGAACATGACTTAATAAAAGTAGAACGCAAAATTATTCATTGTATTATTGAAGTCAAGTATTTATAATATCCAAGGTTTATAACAATTACAATTGGGCATGCATCTTTCTACTATTTGCAGTTACATCCGGATATCGTGTCTAACAACGATTACTGACGAACGAGAGCTCCATAGTCCACACAACAATCCCAACGGTTGATATATAGTGTATAACCGAAGCATTTGTTTTTTAAATACTGGATTAATATTTTTTTTTAGATGAATATGAGTATTTTTATTCATCCATTTGCAAACTAGTCAAAAGCAACACAGTTTGCCTTTAAAGCCTCCGAACAGAATTATAGGCTCAATATTGTTGAGGAAAAAATATGTTTTGAATAAGAGTAAATTTGTGACGTTGAGACTCAAAACCAGACAATATATATTGTCAAAAAAAGGTAGGGATATGATAAATATTCGACATTTAAAAATATATGATAGCAACATTTTATTCGATTTGTAGAAAATACAAGTTTATAGGTCAGGAATAAGTAGGAAGAAAGAAGACTTCTAAGTATATATTTAGGTAATTAAAACAATGTTGTTTTTTATTAATAGAAATTTAGTTAGGGATTATGGCCAAAATGGCCCCTATTTTATTGCAAGTTGACAATTGAACCCTTTTACTACTTTTCTTTCTAATTAAACCCCTATACTTTTCTCAGGTCATCAAGTAAGCTCCTTCTCTCTTTTTTTTCCGAGCAGTTGTGATGAATCAACACGTCCAACTAGACGTTTTGCTTACATGACACTTGTTGATTGGGATTTTTTATTAATTACTAATTAAATAAATTTTAAAATTAACAAAAAAAATATTATAGAGAAAAAATAAGGTGGGAGAAAAAAGAGTTGTCGATCGATTAGAATTAAACAATCCATCTTTTAAAAATGAATAAAATCATATTCTTTCTTTTTACTCCTCCAAATAAAATCAGATAATCCTCTACAATAAAAAATCAAACTTTCGGAAAAATTTCTCTTGAACGTTTCAAAAAGAAATATAAATTTATTTTTTATAATCTGCTTCAATTGACACCATAAAACTTATTACAAACACCATATCATAGTGTCAATTGAAGCAGATTATAAAAAAAAAATTTATATTTCTTGTTAAAATGTTCAAGATAAATTTTTTCAGAAAGTTTGATTTTTTATTATAGAGGATTATTTGATTTTATTTGGAAGAGTATAAGAAAAATATGATTTTATTCCTTTTTAGGAGATGGATTGTTTAATTCTAATCGGCCTACAACTTTTTTTTCTCCCACACTATTTTTCTCTATAATATCTTTTTTTGTTAATTTTAAAACCTATCTAATTAGTAATTAAGAGAAATCTCAGTCAACAAGTGTCACGTCAACAAAACGTCCAATTGGAAGTGTTAATTCATCACAACTGCCCAAAAAAAAGAAAAGAAATTACTTGATGGCTTGAGAAAAGTATAGGGGCTTAATTAGAAAGAAAAATAATAAAAAGGCTCAATTGTTAACTTGTAATAGTATAAGGGCCATTTTGACCCTAATCCCATTTAGTTATAATGCCTTAATGGGTTGGTGTTGTACACATTGAGAGAGTGGAAAGTCGACAGAACGGTGGAAAAAAGTGGGACTCTAATGAACTTTTAGCTACGATATTTGACATCATTATGAATTTTCATTTATTTGCAACTTTCCAACTTAGTATATTCATGGGTCCGTTTAGGTGAAAGCATAAGTATAGGTTGATGATCAACTTTGATGGTTGATCGTTCGTAATTTTCCAATTTATTATATTCAATAGGCTCGTCCCGGCCGAAAGCTTAAGCTAAGGTTGATCAATTTCGAAATTGTTCAGAATCGACCGTCTAATCCTAATTAAGTAGACTTAGTGGTAAATGGAACAATTAATGGGGCGACCAAGGCCAAGAAACATAGCTAGCAGACTCGGTTCGATATACTATCCACTGTTAAGATACAACCATATCAGACTATAAATACTGTACTACACATTCTATTAATGGTTGTCATAATTGCATACGAAACATTCTTTTCACCGTAGTAACGAAGTTAAGAATTTACTTTGGGAGTCGTGAATTATATTGATCAAAACATACTAACAACAAAAATTATTTCAATCAATAATATACTATATTATCATAAAATATTAATTACAAATAAACTGACTCAGTATTGTTAATGTAATTGAAACCACTAAATTAATAACATCACTAAATTATTAATAAATAACTCATCTTCAATATCTTCATCATAGAAAAGGTATATTCACCATAAAAAAATCGAATTAATATATCAAGATAATAATTTTCTGAGTTTCTTATCTCTACTAAATTTTGATATATTTTAGTAATTGGCACAATCACAAAAAACATCAAAAAGCTAAAAATAAATAAATAAATGCTCCAAACTAACTAATATGCAAAAGTAAAGACTAAATAAGAAAAAAAAAATTATGATAAATGAATTAATTCACTCGCCTTAGGAAAAAACAATTCTTATGAGTAAAAATTAAAGAAAAAACTATTTCCTTCAGAAAGATTCGAACCATTTACCATTACCATCTAAAAGCAAACAAATAACCTCTACGCCACATTCAATATTTCGCAATATGAATTCATAATGGTTCCAAATTTCTATATATACATATTAGGTTTCAAAAAAATTCGGGTCCCCACCGTACATGTAGCTCCGTCCCTGTCCCCTGTACATATGCTTTGTTTATTTATTATCCTCTTCCACTCTTATGTTATACTTGAACTCATTATATTATGTTAAGTCTATTTGCGAAAAATTTATATTAAACAACTTAAATACAACTTTAACCCAACGATCACAAAATCAAAGGCCAAAAAGTCATCATTTTCCATCATATAAGCATCACAGTACTACACGTGTTTATTATAAAGACTTTTTTTTTGCTTATACGGTCATTTACTATTTTTCATTAATAATAAAGACTGAGAATGTGAAATCAGTCAACACTTAACACTTTGATGGCTGATCATCACCACCCCCGCCTTCTCCTTCTTGTCCATCATCGCCCGAAACTCGGTACGTTAAATGAAACCGGTTCATCTTAATAATTCGAATTATATTTGTTTATCGATCGCCGAAAAGTTTGATATTATTTGTGGTAATGTGTTTACCAGAATTGGAACAAGTCAAGATTCCTGCACGGCCAAGCAAGTCAGTGCGAGCCCGTCATGCCAAAGATCCGGTGAATCCTCCTCCGACAATTCTGATTCCTCCTCCTCCGACCAAGATCGATAATTTCAGCTAGGTTTTGAAATTAGACATCGATAATTTGGCTTGGTTGATTTGATCCACTGAGCTTTTCTTTAGTGAATTATATTATGTGCTCTTTTATGAACAAAATTTTAATTATCCTTCAAATAAAATCCAAAAGATAATAATACTTCTCTTATTTATTTATGTAAAATGTTAAGACCTAATACCTCAACCTTACCAAACCTTTTGGAGATATGTTAATTACGTGCCAAATAAATTAATCCGGATCGAAAATGAGATGAGCCGCAGCTAAATCCGTCCTTGTTGAAATATTCAAGTAGCTTGGCTTTCAAGTTTTGTACAAGTATGTCATCACACACGGTTTGAGAAATTTTATTTTGACAGAAGTCAATAAAACACATTGGAGAGAAGCTTCTCCGCAACCTAACTAACGTAGCCAATTATATAACTCACTAACAAAAACAAAACCCTATAAAAATCAAGTGATTAGCCAACAGTCACGTTCATTTGACAAAGTACAGAGCGAAGATCAAGAAGAAAATGGCGGATCACATTAGTACCAGAGCAAATGTTCCGGTGTGTGTTATGATGATAAGCTTGGTTCTGCTGATGATTGCCTTCTCGTCTGAATCTTCGATGGCTCGGCCGCTCGTATATCTTCCGAAATCCGGTAAACTCAGAATTTTGCTGGTCTTCTTTCATAGGGTTTCGTTCGGGGAGGCGTGATGATTTATTTGTCCTTTTTGGTGTTCCCATAGGTGTGAAGATGAATCATGAAGATGGTCTCTTCCAAGAATCGAAACTTACTGTGACGGGAAGTTCTTCACGTCCAAGTCGTCATGGGAATACCCGACCCGGTAGTCCCAAAGTTAATTAGCCTTCTTTTTTCTTTCTTTCCAGATATGTATGGATAATATGTTGATCATTTATTCTTAGTTTGAGATTAAACAAAAGTTATGGTATTGTTAATTTTGATTTGTTCATTCAGTTGTCTATTCCAAGAAGAGTATGCCTGGGATGTTTGGTAAATTAGGAATTATGTAATATACAAACAGATTTGCGGATTCAAAACGGTTGAGTGCATTGGGTTAAATTGTATAGAATTTGAAATTCAATGAGACATATATGAAAAATATATTCATTCGTCTCAAAATTTAAAAAAAAATACAATATAAGAGTTCTAAATGCAGAGATGACCCCTCGGTTGAGGAGAGGTTCCCATATATTCGTTACTTGATACAAAACTATATATAATGATAAAAAATAAGTTGAAAACGAACTATCGATTAATCCCAACTCTCTATTAAAACGGACAAGCTAATAATAATTCTGGCTCAATCTATTGACAAAATGATTAAGATTAATCCGATAATTTGTTTATAACCAGAAAAATTGTGTGTCTGTGACCGAAGTTCATCGGAGCAAAAGTTCATCCAAATCCACCATTTGGCAACGCCTCCAGACGAATTTTTGTTGTAAAGGAGAACTGTGTAATATACCTTTCCGCGATTGCGTCACACTTTCTACCGTGTGCACAATGAAAACAGTGGGCTTGAGCAAGTTTGTTGTGGGCCAAGCAATGAATTATCATCCATAGAATTGTCCTTTTGTTGTACCCAAAATGCACCACCATAATGTGACAGGCCGGCCCGAATTTAATTATCTAATATTCTCTTACAATTAATTATAATTTAAATAATTCACATTAAAAAATTGTAATTCAAATAATTTATTTAACGAAATTTATAATTTAGAAATTTTGGAATCCAAATCCCTTAAAACATTTTATAATTATTTTCAATAATTTCAAAATCTTTCATTATTTTTACTTACACAAATAAAACCTAATTATTCATGTGATGCTGATTTTGCAATTTTTTTAGAGGGAAGAAGTCTTTATTTGTTTAGTTACTGTCTCTTTTACTTTTGATTTAATAATCTTATTTTTAATATATAAAATAAAAGTTAAAGAAATTTACGTTATAATTGAAATTTTGACACAAAGCCCCCGAAAATCATTGGACGACTCTGATGACTCAGCGGCTCGTTTATCTCCCAAATCTAGGTAAAGAAATAAAAACCTCAATTTCAACTTATCTCCGAGCCGGAATTTTTTCATTCAAGGCGCATTAGTTTGTTTATTCAATTGCTCTCTCATCTATATAATTCTAGAGTGACATACGTAATTTTTTGAGGTCCAAACAAGTGTGAAGGGTGAAAAGCAAGAGGCAAAGAGTAACGGTGAACTCCTCCAAATGTCAAAAGTTATTGTGAAAGGAAGTTATTCAGACCGATCGAAGCTCATCTTTCGTCTTCTTTTGTGTCCACATCATCTACTTATGACTTTCTTTCTTCGTCCGAAAAACGGCATTAATTGTCAAATAGGCCTTTCCCTTTATCATCCTTTCTCTCCCAATTGAAATATTTTTTAGATTCCCTATCAATCGCAACAGCAGCAATAGCTGGGTCAATCTACTCTCGCTAGTAAGTTATAGTAAAAGAATTCGAATTTCTCTTTCACCGCCTACTCCCAGATCTGTAAATGCCACTGCCGGTGCCAATGCTCGTCATGCAATCAGGCGGTGGACGTCGATTGCTGTAAATATAATAATCGATCATTAAAATAATTCGGCCACTACGTACGTTTATAAGAGTCTATTATATTGGGGAGTGTTTTGTCTGATTTTATTAAGTCATTTCAATAGCACAAGTAGAATGGTAGCAACTTTTGAATAAAATTTCATAGTTTAATGGCAAAGCTGCTTTTGATTACTAAAAGTAAATATCGTTCATCAAAAGGTAAATGGTAAAACTGCTTTAACCATTGAACATCAAGCCACAATTACAATGGACCTCTGTTTTAGATTCACAAATTTTGATATATGAGCCCTATACTCGACACATTTGGCTATGACGAACGGCTAGAAGCCCTAAACTCGACACATTTTGCTCTGATGAATAGCTAGAAGCCCTAAACTCAACACATTTCGCTCACAACTTCAATCGCCGACTAAATCAAAATGTCCAACCCGTCGATGAAACCAGTCAACCAAACCGATTGATTCACCTCTATCGCATATCACATCGATGTGACAAATCGTCCTGTCACATCAGTTGAGGACGCACACCGTAACACCGACATCGAAGACGACTCAAACCATTTGCCCTACAAAATTTATCATAAGCTAAGCCTATCCCGACCCGTCATTAACAACCACAAAATATAATATGGATCAAACTAGTCACCACTACATGGTCTGGATCTAGCTAGTCACCACTCACATGGTATGGACATACTAGTCACCAGACGGCACAAACGTAGCAGCCAGACCCGGTGCCCCCACCTTCACGTGAAAGAACGCAACTACCACTAGTATAGAAACGATAAGGTAAGTAGGTAGCCGACAATATTTTCCCTTATAACAGAAGGCCTTCGTTGCATTTCTACATAAAATTGAATGTAAAAAAAAAAACCAAACCTTTCTATGTTATTATTAGCTACAATGTACAAAAACATCTCAATGGGTGGCGGCCGCCGGCGCAGTGTAATAAAGCTGATGCTCATCGGCTGCATACTCATCAGCTTGTTCCTCATCTCAACAGTCTACCTTTCTCAGACCGCTCGTCATCATAATGACATCCACGTCAGCAGCAGTCTCCGAGTCGTCGATCTCCGGAACCCGAAGGCTGATGAGGAAGTGATTAATGGTGTGGGTGTTGAGAAGAAGAAGAAGAAGCAAGAGCGTGAAGGTGGGGAAGAAGAAGAGTTGCGAACAATGGCGGAGACGGTGTTCTTCGGGGTCGATGAAGTGGTCGAGCCAGTGAAGGTTCGTGCTCGCAGAAGCATCTCCCCCGGAGCGCCTCATGGTCGTAGCTGGTCTGATTTGTTCAGCGTCGATTGATATCGATTTGTGTTCAAGAAAAGTAGGCTCAACTGATAGAGTTATGTTGTGATATGAAAATGTCGGGTTCGAATCTAGCGAAACCGAGCTGACATTCATGATTGGTTTATCAAATCATCTCACCATCAGCCAATCAATTTAATGTGATTATTGTTCTTTTTTTAAAAATAAAAGATAGCCTTTTCGATTCTTTCCAATTCTGTCGGTCGGAATTAAATAAATGCTATTCATATTTTTTCCTTCTGATATTGCATTTTTTTATGAGCATATATGGATGTCGGTGGAAATATCCAAACTTTTATTGTTACCACGTACTCTAGCTAGTTGCAAATATTTTAATATATATACACCTGTGTAATGTAGTTTTTCATATTTTGTTGTTGTTTTATTTCGAAAATAAAACAACAGGTCTGCATGGGTTTCATTTTATTTCAAATATAGTATTTTTTTATTCGAGAATTTCAATCTAGACCATAAGATTTAGCTTTTGAGTATTTATTGATGCAAATGTTAAAAGAAAGTCGGTGGAAATGCATAGGTACACTCTGCTGCCTTAAATGAACGGTTCAGATTAAGTTTGAAAATTTGATGGTATTTTAACTGTTGTGTATGATTCAAATAGTTTCTAAACATATAACAGTGGATAATTTTTTGTATTATGCAAGTGGGGTGGCTATATTTGTATATGACTACAATTTGAATTAATTAATAGGTTTTCCCCCCTTTTTTATTTAATTAATATCTTTTAAATATGAAATCGAATTTGAATAAATTTTGCGCAAAAATCTTAATTTTTCATAGAAATTAAAACAAGTACGAATTATGATAGAGTTTCGACGAACTTTTTTCCCGAGGTCAAACACGTAAGTTACTACGTAAAAACTGCATTTTATAAGTATCACCAACTTATAAATTGTTTTAATAAATTATCTCATTATGTACTCCAAATTTTATAAAACGTTGAAGAAATCAACGTACACTCCTATTTGATATATAAAATCGTTATGTAATCGTCAATTCCGTAGCTTTGCTGCGGACAAGCCAAACTAGGGTGTATTTAAAGGGTAGTATAGATCTATTGTTAAATTATTTTGTTTCTTTTTTGTATTATAAAAACTCCTGCCGTCGGTGACCATCCGACGAATCTCCAATGATTTTTGCAACAACCGCCGGCTATATCTTTCAATTTCTTCTAGGAATAAGATTGTTTTAATTTTACTTCTAGGAATATAATAAATATGTAGTTTACGTGCAATTACCCGTCAAAAAGGATGTTAGAAATGGTCATGTTGAGAAATCAGTAGAGGAACTGGTAAAGCCTCGCAGATAGAGCTGAGAAACTGGTAAATCATCGCAGATGGAGCAAATACGCAGAATACTGAAGAAGGAGCGCGCCTAAGCCTAACATGATCAAACGGCAAGGAGCGATGGAAGTAGCTTGTAGGAAAACATAAAGAGAAGGATGGACTAAGAACTCAACCAAGGGATCAAGAGAGGAAAGCTAAACAATAGCATCCAGAAGGTAGTTGATTTTGGGAGAGATAAGTTGATATGAGGTAGAAAATTAAGGCTGGAGAGAAGGGTTAGAGGTAGGGGATGACTGAAAAGACAATGAAACAGAGATGAACAAATGTAGGAGAGAGGATGAAGAGAAAAAGCAAGCTAATTCCATAACCAGAGTCCAAACTAAACCAAGGTACACGTTCATAAGCAACAGTGCAGCACCTTCCGGCTCTTACTAGTTTAAATTACCGGCAGCTACGTATTCAACGTCGTGACCAAATCTTCGTGCGAAACTTCATCTGAATCAAGTGACTCGATTGGTTCCAGCCCATCAACATAAAAAAAAAAAAACAACTTGAGGAACGGCACCGTTTGTGTTATCTACTCGGACGGACGGCTTTTGTTGTTCAAAATTACTTCTTGGCCAAGTACCCCCAAACACATGACAATTGGAATTCATAAGTTCCAACAAAATCAAAGTCAAAGCAAAATCGTCACATGGAAAAGCTTCTACAGTAACCACAAGGTGACGACATTTCTCTATATAAACAACGATGGAGCTAGCTGGGAAGATCAACGAGTAGATCCGGGAAAACAAAAATGGTTGACAGTAGATTAATACACAGTAGAGCAAGGGTTCTGGTTTGCATGGCCATACTAAGCTTGGTCCTGTTGTTGATGGAGGCCTTTTCGGCTGGCCGGTCAACGACCCTGATGGCTCAACCGGTCGTACATTTTCTTCCGGGTAATTTATCTTGGTTTTTATTAACACGTATTTGTCTTGAAACTGAACCTATCGGAAGAGTTGAAGTTTGCAAGGCATCTCAGTAAGTCGTGCACAAATTGAGTTGTCAATAATTCAAGTTGTCAGAAAAGGGTTTAGATTGAGTTTTATATTACTTGTTAACATTATCATCAATCGATCGATCCTTCTTATGTAAGACTCGGTTTTCTTGATTTGGGCATGCAGATGATATTAAGGCGAAGCATGATGATCAACAACAACCTTTGCTACAGAAGTATCGAGCAGCGCCAAGTAGATCAAACACAACCGGGCATGGTTTGGGCCCACGTGGATAAAACAAATGGTGTCGTTTTGCACAAATGATTACCATACTTGTTATCATTTGGTTAATTTTCTTTTATGGTAATATATATATATATATATATATATATATATGTACGAGAGCCAATCTAATTATTGAGTGGTTTGATCCAGATCTTATAGGAAGATCCATTCACGACGTTAAATATATAGCCACACGATGGTAAAGTAGGAGCAATTCTAGTGTTAGGAGAAGTTGAAAACCTAGGACACCGACCTAGATTTGAAGATCTCTTTTATAATTTATAATGCCTCGATATTTAAGATGATGTCTTAGATCTTCCAATTTCTTCTAAATGTAGCTTCAATTGTATTGAAGGTTATCAGTTGTTACATGCATATTCAACATTGTAAATGTGTCTTCCTACAAGACTTGGACTGAATCGAGTGGTTCAATTGGCTAGGACTCAAAAGATCTCTTTTTTAATCTTACTCGTGTTCGTGTTTTTCTCTTTTTGATATAGTGTATCTAAATAGAGAGGGTAACCTTTTCATTACCTTGGTGTCATTTTAGCGGATATGATGGTGTCGACTATCAAAATGAAATCACACCGTGTAACACCAAACTATAAATATTATCATACGTACTCGGTCAAAACCAAACTATCATAAATTCAAAAAAAACATTTATTTATACATTTCTTATATTATTTCTCCTAATTGTACCTCATCAATTATAAACTCACTACTTTACATACATCATAAATAAGCCCTGGCATTATATTTATTTCTTTCATTTCTACCAAAAAAATATTTATTTCTTTCATTTTTTTATAATAATATCTTGAAAAAAAATACAATGGAGAACGACACCGTTTGATTTATCTACATGGGCGGCTTCTGCTGTTGATCAGAATCACTTCTTAATCAAGTCAACCAACATACAAGTGACAAATGGAATCCAATCAAATCAAAGTCAACGCAAAACCACATGAATAAAATAAAACTTTTTGGTATCCAAAAGCTGATGACGACATTTCTCTATATAAATAACAATGGAGCTAGGACGTGGTAAGATCACAGAGTCGATAAGAGGGAAAACGGGTTGGCAAATGCACAATGGAATGGTCCGGGTTTCATAGCGATAAGCTTGGTCCTGTTGATGGCAGCCTTTTCGTCCGAATCGATGGCTCAACTAATCGTGAATCTTTTTCCCTATAATTTTTTCGAATTTTTACATTATTATTATAGGTGAATTCTTTAGTATACATGGTATATTGAAACTTTCGGTGTGCGCAGTTTCTTTTTGGTAACGTAAATCCATCACCAACGTCCATATTCAGTTTGCGATCTCGACGGTTCACAATTATTCGAATATTAAATTTCTATTTCACATTTTATTTTTAATCTCATATATTATCTCAATTTGTAAATTAATCACTCTCTTTAATTTCTATATACCAATTGATACATAAAAACACAATTCATTAACATCGCACAATCTTATCTAACAGATTCTATCCCACTTCCACATCATCTTATCTAATAAATACCACGAGTTCTATCTTATTTTCCCTTCCCATCCTTATCATCATTCATCACCATCACCAAAATCAGGGCCGAGATTTTAAACACCCTAAACGTTCCCCTATTTTACCCCCCTCTGCTCCTCCATTTCATTTCTCGATCTTCCGTTCGAGCTTCAACTGTGCTCTACTTCACGTCCATAGCTTCATAACCAGACCACTTATCTCTACAGTGTCTGTGGACAACAAATACTACAAAGAAACATATCAAATTGACTGAAATGGTCCAAATGAATGGGTCTAAACACATAATGCCAAAACACGAAATCACATGAGAATGAAGCTCGAACAAACTAATAATCACTCAAAAAGCATGCAAATAAGGGTATATAATTGTTACAAATTTTAGCCTTATCACTAATCAATCTACAAATATAAAATTTTTAACATTGTATCTAAGTTTAAGAACCGACAATGAATTAAACCGGAGCCAAAAGAGGCTTCTTTATCCACTATGTGTATAATATAGAGGTGAAAGAAGTAGCAAGAAGAAAAGATTTATGATCACATATTCACCTTGCTCCATGGTTGACCTTCGTGACCGGGTGGTGGAATCATCACCGCCAGCAACGTCAGTTTCGCGATGAGAAGATGGAAACCGGTAAAACATGCAGTAAAAACGAGGCCGGTTCGAGATATTTCAAGTTTAAAAGTTAAAGAATGCATTCATTACATTCAAACCTAAATATTATCCGGCAAAAAAACACATAATTTAAAAGATGAGATGAAAGAATTATTTAATTGAGAGTAACTGTTTTGTGGTATATTATGACAAATTTTTTTCCATTAGCAATGTTGACCAAAAAAAAAATTATAGATTGTGCAATACTTTTGAACAAATAAAAACTTCCGTTAAAAACTGTAAAACGTTAAAAAAATTATAACTTAATTGTATTACGAACCCTGCTTAATTTATTTTCTGGCTACACTTAATTAACATAAGGGAACCTTGGGTAAAGTTTAATTGTTGGTAACGTCGTCTTCTAATTTATGTACCGTATAGTCTCTTTACTTATTAATTTATGAAGAAGTCGTCGTCGTCGTCGTCGTCGTGATTGGGTGGAGGAGACCCCTCACAACTACTTACTACCACTTCTCCTCCTCCTTGTTTATTACATATATCCTCCCCAACTGGCTTTCCAATCGCACTGGCTATGTAGCTCAGCTCTTCGGAGGCCGTGTTCCAGGAACATCGATCTGCTGGTTCCAACATTTTGTACATTTATATATATTTTTTCATTCATAAACAAAAAATTGCAATAGTCCACAGTTTAATTTCTTATATCTACAAACCCCGTATCTGATGGATTCCTCTATTTACTGGGGCCGGGTGTTCCGTGGATTTAATTATGTCACAAGTAATAAACTAATAAAGAAATATATATATATACATATATATAGTTACGGTGCTGTAATGACAGAGGATGAGGAAGAAGGTGGTTCGTCTTCCTCCGGCGGCGGGAAAGCAGGAACGAGCATCGGCCGGTCATTCTGACTCTACTGATGCTGGTCGGAATTACCAAACGTTCCTTCGCACAGCAACCCAGTACTAGCGATGGAGTCGGATTCGTACCCAGCAGGCAGCAGCTGGTGGACCTTCCGTAATATGTACTCGGCTATGTCCTCGACCATTTCCGCTTCCGACCTGCACAAATACATTTTCAACCCAAAATATCAAGGCAATTATTATTTAAGGGAGAGAATCGAGCCGGGTCGGGTGGTCAAACCGGATTTTTATTGAGTTCGGGCTTTACTTAAATCATTTGAAAATTCAAATTTTTGTATTTTTCAAACTCGATATGATCTAGTCTTAACTTTTGGATTATCCGAAGTTCGGTGGGATTATCTGATATCCAATTTAACCAGGTCAGACAAATATAAACTCAATAAGACCCCACCCGATTCCCATCCTTATTATGCATGCATGGATTCTTAAACTTAGACAAATTTTCATGTGCGTGTCAACAGTGAAGCCCTTAAATAATTATAACACTTTGGCTTATATTCTTACCGGTCGCCATTAGGGTTGATAACCCAGCCGGAAAATTCAGCAATGGAAGTGAGAGCGTGACGCCAATTGTCCACTCGCTCGTAGCTGAACTTCCTCTTGTGCGAATCGAAGTCTTCCTTGTAGCACCCCGACGACTGATCGGCCACTTCATCGGGAGAAACTTTGTAAAACACCGGGAAAATCTGGTGGTGAATGGCCATAGTAGCCGCCTTATCGTCGTTGACGTAATTGTCGCCGGCGGCAGCCGCCACCATCTTAACCAACTCGTCCAAGCACCATTCGGACGACGCGTATCCTTTGGACAGAACCGCGATTGACATCATCGACCCCTCAATAGCGCGCGAGATCGCCTCTTCGATCTTTTCTCCACGTGGCAGGTCCCGATCGTCGCGGAAGGCCTTGATCTCTCTCCGCGCCAGCGCGTAGTAGAGATGGTCTCTGAAGCTGTGGCGGACGTCGAGCCCCCGGAAATTCAGGAACACGTGGTAACGCCACGGTGGAGGCGGCGGAACGGTGTAATCTGTTGCGGCTGCTGCTGCTGCTGCTGGGTTATCGTATTGACGGCGGGTGTTTGGTTCCAAGGATTGCGCTTTGGCGTTTGCCAGCTGTAGGGTCATGAAACTGAGAAGCAAAACCAGTAGTGCTACTAGAGCGGCCGCCGCCATCGGAAAGCAACAATCTGGACTTGATCAAGAAGTGTAAGTGTTGAGTTTTCAACTGTTTAAAGGGGTTACTATTCAAAGCTCTAGTATTTTTTTTTTTTACAATGCGATCAAATCCGGGCCGGCCTTTTATAGAAAGAAAACGGAACGTCAAATGTTCCAACGGCAAATTTCTTTCTCCGTTGAACAGACGCCGCCGACAAAATACAACGCGACATAAATTTTCAAAGATAAGTGACATGGATTTTGTTCCTTTCGGGGACATCCAGTATTTAAATATTTTGGTGAAATGAATGGACAGTTTAGTGGAAAAATCAACACATAGAGAGCTAGCTAGCTGCAGAATACTATATTTTGATGTGCGACCATAGAAGAATAAGAAGTCAATCTGAAAGAGATACCATCTGACGTGGATTCAGCCCTAGACATCTGGAGTGGATACCGGGTTATTAGTAAGGTGTTATTGTTCGGTTCTGGCTGGTATCGCTTCAGTTGAGTCGTTGCCATCAGATTCAATATTTGAGTTCATTTTTCGCAATCGCGGATTTGTGTTGTTTGACCTTTGAACTATAGCGGTTTGGTTAGGACTGAGAGGGGTTATGGTTACAGGTGACTTCCTGCAACCCTGAATCGTATTAGTGAGATATTCATTCATGGTTGTCATTTACTTCTATTACGAGGCTTGTCAGTCGTATCGGCGAGATCCATCCCATTTGTAAGTAACTATGTGATCATTTACCTCCAAATAATAATAAGTTTAATTGTCTAGATATTGTTTATAATGGAAAATATTTTTATATGAGTCAAACACTCATGTCGCTGAATATTTTCCTCGACATGGCGCGTTCGTTTTTAACTTATATTGACATCAAAGTTCTGTCCTCGGTCTGCATCAAAAGTGTCAGTGAGGAAAACGAGTCGGCGATCTTTGATTCTTCAAGGCAACAGAATATTTCCTAATTGCTATTTAACTTGAACAGTGTAAACGCCAAAGAGTTGCAAAAAGTCCGAAGAAGTTAGAAATTATGAACAATAAAAAATAAATATTTGGCCGGCCAATTTTCGCCGTTTGGGGTAAATCCCCCGTCAGAAGGCCCCACGAATCTCCAAACAGCATCGTGGGCAAGTCCTAGGTCTTTGCAATTTGAAAGAAACAAACAAACTAGAAGAAGAAGAAGAAGAAGAAGAAGAGCAACTCAATTTCTAATTTTACTCCTCACCGTAGCCATCACTTTCGCAACCCAAAAAGTGGCATGTGAATTGTATTATTATTATTATTATTAATATACAAAATTAATGAAAAACTCTTCAAACTAACCAAACGTTGTAGAAAAAAAACAAGGAAGGTCCCTGTTTTCCATATAAAACCAAAACGACCAATGCAAACAAGTGGGCAGAGATGTCTGTTTTATATTCAAATTCAGGTCATGGGTTCTTCCAAAGTATTTGGCCACGTCCGACCTTAGCTGCAGTCACAATCATTCGAGTTGAGATGTCTGTTTTATAATTCAATTCGGGCCATGGGTTTTCATTATAATTATTTAATTAAACATATTTCTTTCAATGTGCAAAATTCCAGATACACGGGGTGAAGGATTTAATTAAAGAATGGGCCTAAATGGAAAGAGAGACTAATCAAAGATTTTGCTTTCAATAATAAAAAAGAAAGATTAATTTATTAAAAAAAATTAAAGGAAACTGTTTCCATAAGTCTTTGGTCTATTTACAGTATATTCTTTTTCAACCTATTTGTACGGCATAAAATTAGATTCAAAAAAATTATTCTTTATCAAATTTATTAAAATTTTGACAAATCTAACCTAATCTATTGATAAACTGAAATCAGCCAAAAACATTAACTACAAACTTTGACATATTATATTGTGTGGTCCAAAATTATACTGCCATCTTTATGTTTAAAAAAGAAATAATTATTGATAGAATAAAAATAAAAAAGTTAAAAATAAATTAGTGATTTATAATTTTCTATTGTGAGATGTTGGATCGGAGTTGATCAAAATTGAATATATTTATCGGGAAGATAAAATGTTATGTGGTAAAGTGTTATGGTAAGAACATGTTACGACGATCTATAAGCACAAATTAAATTAGGGTCAAAGTGGACTAGGTTAGAAAATTAAAATATGGGATAGTCAATAGTTGTCATATTCTATTCTATCAATTAAAAAATCCATAAAGGTTGGGTAGATGGGTACCCACACTAACCATTTTAACTACATACAATATCTTCTCATCCAATCCCGCCAATCATAAGACTCCAAAGTCCAAAGTCCGGTTTGATCGAATGATCAGGTCAGGCTAAGTCCGATCGAGAACTGACTCAATTCCCACTCCTAACGTACGGACAATTCGATTGTACGTACGTGATGGGTTTTAAATAACAATATGCCCAAGAAATTAACATTCTTAATATGCAACATTGAACAATGAAATTAAAGCCGCCTCTAATTAATCTCGATCTGGCTAGTGTGTGTGTGAAGACAAAAAGTAGTTTGACCAGAAAGCCAGTGTTATAGTCAACCTATCTGAAAAGAATCAGGAAACTGTCGGGATATGCAGATTGCTAAACCTAGTCATCTGTTAAATCACGCTATGTCTATTATATATATAAATATAATACAAAACGAATTGACGTTGAATGTAAATTTAATTTGCTTACAAATATCATGCATGCGTATGAAAGTGAAATGTACGTACTTATTAATTATGTGGGATTACGCCTTACTCGTTGCACTCAATGCCACTCATATGTCTCTATGGAGACCATATTGAGCCTCGGCGGGTTGAAGCGGACAATAGAGGTTTATTTCGGCACATGATCGTTGGGTTTCGGCTTAATCAGGTACTCGTTTTGGAGTGATGTAAGAGTGAGGGAGAGAAAATGAATAAAGAATATGGAATACGGATTGAAAGAAAATTCTTTTTGCAATTATGACAGTCTGTCTTATGTATTGACAATATGACAATATTTTTAGTTTAGGGCTGATGAGATTTTCTTTTGGAAGGGTTGAGGTTTATATAGTTTTAATACGAGTCATATACGTATTATAATATTATGCCAGAAAGCATTGTATCTCAATAATTTAAATTTAAACTATTGAATTTTTTTTTGGATCTTTATATTATTCATTAACACTATCATTGATCTAGCATACATACATAAGGTTTGGGTTTTTGTTCGGTTTTTGGTTTGGGCATGCAAATCATATGACGGTGTGCGAAAGCATAATGAAAACAAGATTTGCTAATTGATTTTTAGCTGTCATTTTTAGCTGTCATGAACCGTTACATTTCAATAATTTAATTATAATATTACATGCATGTGATTATGAACCGTCCAATTAGATAAAACATTTGCATAAACGACTGCTATACTTTTTTATTTATTTGTTATATGCTCCTCTGTTTTTCAATAAGCGAGACTTTGCATTCTTTATGTTCATGGGCCCGAGCCGAATGATTCACTACTGAGCTCGGTTCAGGTTTTTTAAAAGATCCATTAACAACGACGCCGGATATATAGTTATCAGTAACGACGTTGAATATATTTATCGAGAAAGTAACATGAAGATTTAAAGTATTGGTTCGAATTCCGAAAGTCCTTTAGAGCCTCAAAATTTGAACTGATGCCCTTGGTCTTCCGACTTCTCCTGAGGGTGTTCCAACTTGGTTACCGGCCGCGTCTGCATATTTAATGAGTCTTCCTACGGAACCAATTAGGCGGAACTCAATGGTTCGATTGGCTCGGGGCCGTTAGGTGTATGTGTTAGTACGTGGATCTTACTTATGTCCATGGGTTTTCCCTTGTTTGATATGGTGTACCAAAACAGAGAGGGTAGCCTCTTCGTTGATGTTAGTTGTATTTTTGTAACATCAAACATGTTACCAATAAATCAGTAAAATAGTAAATCCAAGGAGTACTTATAGGTGGATTATCTATCTGTAATGGGTCTTAATGATAAATGGATCGCTCGAGGACTCTAGATTGACCGAGCCCAGTTGATTGACAAACCCAACTCGATATTACTATATCAAAATCGCCTTGATGATATTGACCACTCGAGAAGTGCACCACTTCCTTTCTGATCCCCTTTTGTCTCTTTCTCTCCTCTTTCAGGACAATTTGTCATCCTTTTAAAATCCTTTTTTTCTCTTCTATCTATAATTTTATTTCGAAATTATTTGGAAAAATATAGTACTTAACATAGTGGATCAATAGTCAAGCAGGAAAGTGTGGACTCAATTTGCAGAGGAATCCGTCAGGAAAGTGTGTCCTTTAGCTTGCTCTTGTTGATGACCTTTTCGTTTGGGTCGAACTCGATGGCTCAACGGGTCGTATATTTTCTTCCTGATAATTTGATAATTTCCCTCTTATTTGTATCTTTCAATAAAAAAATTATTCTTTTATTTTTTTACGATTCTGACTAGTGCATTAGATCATTTTGAATCTACCACTACTTTTGACTACCCTATCATTGATCGGTTGGTTTTAATTTGGTTTTGGCATGCAGGTATGAAGCATGATCAAGAACGGGATTTGCAACAGCTGAAAGTTGAAGCAGGGAAAAGCATTTCATGCCCAGCCAGGCATGCTAATTATGCTCCGCCGCCGGTGATGCAGTAGATAAAAAATGGTGTCGTTTTGCGCGAAACGACCGTTAATTTTCGGAACGGAGAGGATAACCTCTCCATCGACCTTACTTGTATTTTTGGTTTCTTTTTTCCCTCGATTGAAGATGGTATTTGGCTCGCTATCAAAAACAGGTTAACTATTCGTGTTCAAATGGCGAGTTGGGACCTTCCGGTGGATATCTCATGTCTTCTGTGTAATGGCGGCTTGGATGTTCTTGATCACATTTATTTTGGATGTAATTTCATAAAGTAGGTTAAATTTTTTTGTTTTGGAGGCGGTTACCCAGATTATGTAAATTGGCGGGAGGAACTGTTGGATGCTGTAAGATTTACAAGTACTTCTCAAAATGATAGTTCATTCCGAGTTATATGGAGAGTTATTTTCAACAATGTTTGATATGAAAGATGTCGGCGGAACGTCAATTGAAGAACAACAAATACGGTCACAATTGTTAAAAATATTTGTAGAGATTCAAAGTTCGTAACAAGCAGTCATTTATAATTAGCTGGATTTCTTTGTTAGGAAGTTGTAAAACTTTATCTTGGGCAGATTTATAAACATGAAAGCCCATGTTCTACTATTATCTATGCTAGCCCGGCAATAAAAGCCCGTGTTTGGGTCTGGCATGAAACATTACGAAGCTAAAGAGGATGACAATCCAATCGCGAATTTTCGGTTAGTCCGTCTTAATCATATTTTATAATACAAATCCTAAATTTTAACTAACTAAGCTTTGAATAGGTTTGAGTTTAATTCGAGCTATAATTTTATAACTCAAATTAAAGTTTGAACTCGTATAAAAAGTGCCAAGTTTGAATATAGTTAAATTTGAGCCGGTTCGGTTCGTGAACAGGCCTGCAATTTTCATACAAAATTTAGGATATTAATCTCGGTCAGATAATATCTGACCTGAAGACTTTTCTTTTCGAGTCAGCCTTATGAATCGGGTCGATCAGAAACCTGATTTAAAAAATGCAATAAATTCCCACCGAAAACCGCTAATCGAGGTTCTCGGCAAATACAGTGCCGAGTCGCAGCTTCCGGTCCCTTCCTTAAACCAACCGCCATCCATAAAGAGGAGAAAGAACAACCGACGAAAAGCGAGCGAAGAGTTTTAGATGTGAAAAAGTTGCAGGAAATTCGCGCGGAAAATTATGGCGTCGGGATCGGCGGAGGAAGTCGGTACCGGTATCACTGGTCTCATTTCTGGCGGAAATGGCGGTGTAAGCGAGAGGATCGCGGTTGAGGCGGAAGAAGAAGAAGAAGGAGAAGCGACGGAAGCTGACGAGTTTGTGAGAAACCCTAACGGTACGGGAAATGATGGCCCTCCTGTCGACGATTGCTGCCCGATCTGCTTCGGAGAGTTTGCGGTCGCTTGTAAAGCTAATTGCGGTCATTGGTATTGCGGTTCGTCCTTATGCTCTCCCTTCCGATTTGGAAATTGTTCTGTTTCCGTTGGTAGCTGAGGTTGTTTGGTTTTTAGAAGTTTTGATTCTTATGATCGTTTCGTGGTGGATTTGCGATGGTTAGTTAGAATTTGATTGCTTCTCTTATGGTCTTTTGGAGCTTCAGCTTCATTTCCATGGATTACTCGATCACCTGAGACAAATATACCGACAGATTTGAGCGTTTTAATTATTTGATTGTTGTGAAATCGGTAAGCAGTGTTGAATGTAGAAGGTTGTTCATCTTACAATTGCTGGAAGTCTATAAGCTCTACTGTTGAATTTCCAACACAGTTAGGGTTTTCTCTCGTGTTGTTTTTGCTATCTGCTGTGATGTTATCAGCTGCTAGTTTGCAGATAATTCGTAATTATGGCTCGGTCGATTTCGAAATATCCGAGCTGATATGGATTTTTGTTGTTCTTCTGCAGGAGGCTGCATCCTCCAGTTCTGGAACTACTCTGCAGCATCAAGACCATGCAAATGCCCGATGTGCTCTGCCAGCATTACCAATCTGACGCCAGAGGCATCCTTACTCAACCGACAAGAGAAGGAAGTTACGGAGGTTCTGCGTGAGGTCGAGAGGTATAATCGACTCTATGTTGGTGGTGCTCGTGGCCTTGTTCAGGTAAAGAACTTTCTACCCCTACCAGCCAAGATTTCAGTGCTGGCGCAACAAAGTGGTATACTTTTCCTCGTTCTAGCGTTGTTATTCCGTGAGATAACTAACAGGTGTATTGTGTTGATAGAAAGTGCGCGAATCACCATTGTTCATCAAACGTATTGTTATACGGATGATGGATCCTGATCGGCCTGAGTACTTTCTTCAGGAAGCACGACTTTTGGCTGTAAGTTCATCAAACACTCTCATAAAATTCATTACCTTTTACTTTCAATGATAAATCTTGCAGCTTTTCTGGATTTTGATTACTGGTTGTAGGATTCTTCTCATATATCCTCGCTACTAATCCTACATAAATATACGTAATCGGTTTACAATTGTGCATTCCCGTTGGATATTAACTTGAATAACTTGTTTGCTTGTTTTAAAGGCTGTATGGAGATCATCTAGCAACAGATGAAGTAGTTCCCCGGTGGTTTTGCTTGCTTGAATGCAATCTTTCCACAACTGATCAAGTAGCTTAACTCTTTTCCCCTTACATTTCCTCTGTTTTCAGATGATTATGAGTGCTCTCTACGCTTTCTCTCCATTCGAATTCATTCCAATAAGTAAGTGCCCCTTTTATACAACAACCATATCTTCTTCTGCCTCTGTCCAGCACAATCGATCCACAATTTGCTGCATTTTCCAGACGGTGCAGGAGTAGTGAGACTGTTCGACCATGTTGCGATAATAATCGTTCTCGGGTTGCGCCTCATTGGCCTCTACCGTAGGCGCAGGCTTAACCAGCGAGTTCGGCATATGGCTGCTGCTCAACCACTAGCTGAGTGACAGCAGACTTGATCATCCTAGAGTCTCTGCACAGTTTATCCTACTCTCTTCAGAGTTCCTTGTTATATAACCATCGATGCGGCTACTACAACCAGAAGTCATAATGTACAGCTACAGTATATAGTTAATATGCATGTATTATGTATTATTATTGTATGTAGTAAAAATCTGTATGAACTTATCGGTTCTATTTGATTGATTTAGAAGTGTTAGGTAGCAGAATTCTTGCATCCAGCTTCGAACCGGATGAGTTGAGGTTCAAAGGTTCGATTGTGGTTAAGTCGCGGAAAAAACTGTTGAAATATCGTGACATGCTCTTTGTATAGGATAGCTTTATGTTAATCCGGTTTGAACGTTCGATTGTTTTTATTGTTCTCGTGATTCTTTAGCATTGAGTTTCGTTAGGCACCAATATAACCATTTCACTCGCTCGAAACCAAAGGCCAAAGGATGTGATTCGGGGGATTTCGTAAGAGGTCGTGACATTCGGGAAAATTCTGCAGTTGAATTGGGTGGGCCATACAAATTCCAGGCTCTTAAAACGGCTAAATCGGTCTAATGGGCCAGGCTCACATGCTCTTTAGTCCGCCCGATAGGCCGACCCGTAATTTAAAGTACAAACTAGGTCGAAACTCAGACATAGACGACTCTCTCCCGATTCACTCTTTCTTCGCCACTCCTCCGTCTCCCGCCACAATTGTCACCACCGCCGCCGCCGCCGCCGCCGCACTTCTTCCGACTGGTTAGACTTCTGCGTCTCTCTCATTCTCTCTATCTCTCTATCGCTCCTTGTTGGTGGCTTGCCTCTTGCGCTTCCCTGGATTCAGACCTTTTTTGTTGCTTGTTTTTTCAGCGACTTGCTTACAAGCTGTCAGCTATGGGGAAGAAGAATGATGTTAGGAATTTCAAGATCAGTGGTTCACGCAGTAAATTCGCTGAGCCAGAAGACATGGATGATGAAATTGATGTGTGTAAGTGTTACCATTCGCGCCGTAGGCTGTATTTGTTTCTGTTCATGGAAGCAGAAGAAGAAGAATCAATGACATATATTTAATGCTCTTTTTTCTTCTGTCCGTTTGGGCATGTCTTTTTAACCAGTTCACAAGCAAAGAGATATTGTTCCACTTGATTTGGATGATGATTTTGGAGATTCCAGTGGTAGTGATGATGAACTCCCGGTTTTGGGTGATAAGGTTCTATTTCTCTCCAGTACTATTCAATTTTTTTCCATCGGGTTGCTTATATATCAGCTTCGTGATCTGGTTGTTATGAAGTTCTATAAGTGGATTGCTGGAGTTCTCTCTGATGATTGTATGGATACTGCTTGTGATGCTTTCAGGACATCAAGGATGATACTAGCGACGAGGACGAAGATTATGGTGACGATGATGATGTTGAGGATGATGTTAACGAGAAGGGATTGGTAGGAAAAAGTAAGATGTTATGATAACCTATCTTAACAAGAAGCATTACTTTTCTACTGAGGAAATTGCTAAGTTCTGTCTTGTTTGCTTGATTTTGGAATTTTGACTGGCTAAGTAAACAATATCAAAGCTCTTGAATCCTTCATTTAGCATAAGACTGGAAGCTAGGTGAACCATGGTATGATTCCTTACATATATTGGTTTGTGTTTATTGGCAGTGGCGAGACAACTAAAGTACTTGCGAGAAAAGTTTCCCGGAGTTGATGAAATGAAAGATGGGGAAGACGAAGATGAGGAGGAAGAAAAACATACATGGACTGGGAAAGGGACCTTACACGGTGGTGACAATCGTGATATTGAAGTAAGATACTTCAAATTACTTTAAGCTGCTTGTCTATTTCTCGAACAAAACTGTTCATCTATCAGGTTGATGTATTTTGAAGCTCGATTCGAGTGACGAGGAGGACATTCAAGAAGAAGAGAATGAGGTTGTAAGGCTACAGAAGGAAAAAGCAGGATCATTGTCAGTGGCAGACTTTGGTATTGAAGATTTGAGTGGAAATGAGAGGGACCAAGAACTATCATTAGAGGTAAGTCTTTTTTTCCTGGCTCATGTTTTCCTGACGTTTGTAATCTTCAGTGAGTGATGTTTAGCCTGCTCTCGCATAGGCAAAGTCCGTGGGAAAGAAAATCTCAGGCAAAGTCATTTCAACTGAAGAATCTGCTGACCCTAAACATTGGAATACATTATCTCGGGAAGAGCAAATGAACGTTGTATACAGGTATTCATTTGTCTTTACCTTTTTTGTGCCTACATTTTGCACATTCTGTTATTTTGACTTGTTAGAAATATTGCTCTCGTGTCCGCTTGTGTTTGTGAAAACATTCTTGGTCCCTCTCTCCGGACTTGGGGCCATTATCTATGTACTGAGGAAGATATATTTGTTTCATGATGATTTATTCTCAGGAATTACAATTCTCACCTTACTTTTCACTGACCTTATTTCTTTTCAAACAATTTACCTCCATTCTCCTCTCACCCTAAATGGATTCTCTGAGCGGCCATCTCCAGTTGTCTTAACCACGTATTTTGAATAACATGGTCTTCCTGCTTTTAGTTCTGCTCCGGAGTTAGTCGGACTGCACTCTGAGCTGAATGGTGCACTTGAACAGCTTGAAACACGAATCAATCCAGCTTTAGACAAGGTATCATTATATCTCTTGCTTAACTTGTATTCTTCAACCTTTTTTCATATGATGACGTGGATTTAGCCTTAGAGAGTGGGTCCTGTCTTTCCTTTGATTTGGGGTCTTGGACTTTGATTCTTTATAAAAGTAGGCTCATATTGCCAAAATCATGTATTCCTTCAGGCAAAAGAACTTGGAATTCCTACGAATGGTGGACTTCGCTTGTTGGAGACCAACCAACAAATTTTGATGGTATATTGCCAATATATAACATTCTATCTACTGCTCAAATCTGAAGGTCTTCCAGTTAATGACCATCCTGTCATCGAGCGGCTTGTAGACATCAAAAGCTTATTGGATAAGGTCTTCCATTCTTCCGTTATTGAATGCTATTGTTAATTCAGATGTTACTGTTAAATGCTTTTAAGCTCTTGTATAACTGTTGTTCTCTGTCAGCAGATGAACCATCTAGGTGGAGATCTTCCAGTGAAGCTGGACGAGTTTCTGAAGAAGAACATAAGCCCTGAAGCTCTTCACAATTTCATTAAAAAGGATGCTGCTGAAGTTTTGGAATCCGACAATTTGGTAAAGGAGCATAATCCTTCTATAGTCTCTGAGGTGAAACCAAGTTCGCGTTAAAGACTTTTTTCTTATGAAATATACCAATTTCTGACATAATATTTCTTACTGTTATCAAGAAAGATCATTCTTTTCTACTTCCCCCATTGCAGCCACACCATACAAATGTGGTGAAAGAAGTCAAAGAAGGAAAACGCAAGCGCAAGGTAAAACACACCCTCAGTCTGTTTTTTCATTGTCGCTCATGACCATCGGTAAAACCACAGCTGATAATTTGCTGTTTATATATATACAGAATGATGACGACATTGGTGTTGAGAGTACAGAAATGCTGAGAGCCCGAGCAGTACTGGAAGAAAAACTGAAGCAAAAGGGTGCCTTCAGTATAGTTTCTCCAGATGCGCTTAATAAAGTTCAGAAGAAGCCTAAACTGGCAAATGGGTAATTGTTTTCCAGCCGTCAGTGTTTTTTTTTCCACACTTGCGAGGCTCAGTGTTTCGGATTTTGTGCCTTGAACAGGAGGCTCGAGATACGTGATGATTTCGATGATGATACGGGTGATCTCGTAAACAGAAACCATGTTACACCAGGAGGGGGCGTGCAAACCAACTTATATTCAAAGAAGCTGAAGGTACAAAGAATGATTTTGATTCAACATTCCATGTGCTTTTCATTGCCACAGTTACTTGTATGCAGTTAGAATGATGCCATTGTTCTCTTTCCTGTGTTTGTTATAAGGTTATCTCCGGTGATGAAGATATACCCAGGAGAGATGATATCGGCGAAAGGAGGAGGAAACATGAAATGAGAGTGCTGGCCACTGCCGGAATAAAGTCGTCAGCTGGAGGTGACGATGATGAACTTAACAATGTAAAAGATGACGACGATGATGACAACGCATCAGAGGAGAAAGGAAGTGATTCTGCTGACGAAAGCTCGGAAGATGAAGACGAATCGGAAGATGTTAAATCAGTTGCTACGAAATCTGATAAAAGGTTTGGTTTGTTTGTTGTGTGCATCAGTCGACTATTTTTTGAAGGTGCGAAACTCAGAACCGACCTCTCAAAAAAATCGTGTTGCAGGAACGCAAGAGCGGCAGCTGCTACGGCATCGTTGCCTGAAACAGTGGTCGGGAAACGACCGATCACTAATCCGGTAAAGAACAGCGGAGCATCAAACAAGTTTGAGAGTCTTTTTTTTTTACTTCTTCCCCTATCTGTAATTTTGCAATGTTGACTAACCAATGTTGAATGCAGATAAAGACAAACAGAGGGTTGACCCGACAGCGGAACAAGTCGAGAAAGAATCCGAGGAAGAACAACAGGTTGAAGCATGAAAAGGCAGAGAAGAGGAGGAAAGGGCAAGTCGTTAACATCAAGAAGCAATCGGGTCCTTACGGAGGGGAGGTTTCTGGCATCAACCCAACAATCAGTCGAAGCGTTCGAATGTCGAATTAAATCGTCGATTTCACTACATATGTTTTTTTTCTTTTCGATTTCATTGTTATTAATTATGTAGTTCAAAGTTTTGATCGGGTTCCAGAGTAGACACTTTAACTTCAAAATCTGTCCGGACTGGGTATTTTTTTAAACCCTTGTGTCAGACTTGCTAAAAGCGTTGGCCATCACTCAAGTTTGAGTTGGTAACTTTTCTGTCACTCGATATTTTTAAACAGATTAATGGTTCTAGTTTTAGGTTGGTGATTTCGTGCATTTTTCGTTCCAAATTCCGTTTCAATACTAGACTATAAGAACGCACTTGAGAATCCTATTGTATACTTCCCTTTGTTAATTTCTTTCGGACTTGATTATAAATTGTGGATTACCCAATGTCATTTTCACTGCTCCCTCCATTTCATAAATCGTTTTCACACATTGATACGCTCTTGTTCAAAAGTCGTTTTTGTCCTCCCCTATCTTATTCATCATCTCCACTATTGGATCCTACGTCCCCTACTGGAAATGTCTATTGACTTTTTGAGTCTTTTTTTTTAAACACCTATGTTTATTTATCTTTTTATTAATGTCGTCGTTGAGAAAAAATAAGGGATGTTGATGAAAAACAAGTAAGTGACCTATGCTTTAGTTCTGAAACATCCATGACCGCAATGTTATTGAAAGAAACGTTGTGATACTTTAGGTAATTATCCTCCGCTCAACTAAAGCGGACATTTGGGTACAGCTTTAGCGGCGGGGAACAGACAAATAGAAGCATTTTTGTTTTCAAATCAGATCTCTCAGTCTCAACTTCTTCCGACTTGCCTAGCTTCCGAGCAAGAACACTGAAGAACAATGGCTCCTTCGAGCAAGAACATACGAACGATCTCCCAAGAAGCATTCGACGAGCTGGTGAAGGAGAACATGGACGATCTCGATATGGAGCCTTCCGAAGCTCTGGAAGACGCCGTACAATCCCTCACCCTCCAAGGCGTCGATCTCTCCGGTAAACTTCCTCTCACTCCGACTCTCTGTACCGCTTGTCTCTACTTCTCGTACGATTCCAATCGGTTTCAGTTTTCACAATCTTTTGTTTCGGTAGGGATTGTTAAGTGTGTTCCTGGTGAGGAGAGCGCGGTGATGAAGTACGTTGCGATATTGAAGGCGCTGGCGAGCAGCGGAATCGATCAGAACGACCCCGAAGAGGTTTCTGGCTTGTTAAGGAAGCTGATCGACGAGTGTATCGTCGGAGAAGGATCTGGAAATGCAGCGGTAGCTGTGAGGAACGGCGGAGTGGAATCGGTCGTTGCTCTATGTTCGAGGATTCCGATCAAGTCTTCCGAGCAGATTCTCGTGCTAGCTTTCAAAGCTCTATCACTGTTACTTCACGGTAATACGTTCAACTCAATCTGTTTGGCTTTCTGTTTTCATGCGTTTTACATTTCTTCTGGAATTATTCAGTTTTAGCTCATCGTGAAATTTTTTATAGACATTGAGAGTACGGAGAAGTTCCGTTCAAGCGGTGGACCGGCAGTTGTGGCTGGCTACTTGAAGGAAGGAAGTAAGAGCTTGGAGATCTTGAGTAGTGGCTTTAGCGTTGTTGCTCAGGCGGCAACTTCAAACGAAGTTGTTAAGCAGTCATTCATGGAGTTGAAAATTGACGAGGTTATATTGCAAGTGCTGAATGAACAGAAGAAAGGGAGTGTGCAGAGCTTGTATGATGCCATACGCATTCTTCTAACTCCAGACGACAATCGAGTTCTTGCTTCCGAAGTAAGTTCTTAACTTCTTTAGGACAGTGATTGGGAAGTTGAATGAAATGATATGATCTCTGAACTGAATTTGAATTCAGGTCTACGGATACGCTCGAAGGTTTGCGAAGATTGGTATTCCGGTAGCTCTCGTAGAATCTCTACATGCAGGCCTTGCGTCTCCGAGTTTAGTTTCGGCATGCATAGCTTTGAAAGCCGTTGCTGTTAATGTAAGTTGTTAAATGGTTAGTCCTGATGAGTTTGCTGAATATCTAATGTTGACAACTCGTAGCGTTGATTTTCCATTTTTTGGGTTGTAAACTCGCAGGATGAAATATGCAAATCGATCGCTGAGAGTGGAGGCATTGATGTGATCCTGAAATGTATTGAAGACAGTGGTGAACATGGGCATAGCGATGTTGCTCGAACGTGCTGCTCTTTGCTAGCTAAGGTACAATGAGCAAAAAGTCCATTTTAAATCTTGAATCATCCATTGAGTAACCAGTAAACTGAACAAGCCACACAACCAAACCAGAGAGTGTATAGTCCCTAAACTTGAATCTCATTAGTTGGCAGGAAGTGACTCGAACAAGACCGCCATTGTTGAGAAGAAGGGTATGGTTAAGCTAATCCAGTTATCATCAAGATTCTCTGACGACCCTTCTGTCTTGCTAGAGGTAAAAAAACACAACTAGATTCTTTAGAAACTCACCTACTAACCTACTGTCTTCTCTCCTAAGTTCTAACAAGATTCTTCTAATATTGTTCGTATACCCATCAGGTTATGCCGATCTTCACTGTTCTCTGCCTAAGATATCCCGACAATGCCGCCCGTGCAATGGAGGCCGGAGCAGGTGACCTTGCATTCCAAGCCATGGAGAATTTCCCTACAACGCCACTTTTGCAGCGTAATGCTTGCATGATGATCCGAAATCTCGCTGTCAGGAACCCTGAAAATCGGTAAAACGACAACTCATTCTTCCACCGTTATCTCGTATCGTGCTTTTGCTGCACCTTACCAGTTCTTGCCCTCTTCGGTTCGCAGAACTCTGCTACTCAGCCAAGGCATTGATAAGCTCATAAGACGAGCCAGGGAAAACCATGGAAGCTGCAAGGATGCAGCCACTGATGCTTTAAGGGACTTGGGACTCGATAACTACAAGTCATAAGTCTGTAGCTGTAAGTTAGCTTTGAATCATGTAATGATTGATACTCATAGCATCACCATTAGTATCCCCTATTGAGAAACTGCAAGCTTGTCTTCCACTTTTTGTGTATACCGTTGTGATCATATTTTTCTCGAACCTTTCATGTTCTGTTTCGGGCCATGGGTTCCGAGTTCTTGATACCCTTCCAGGTTCCTAGTTCAGAAAGCTCTAGTTTTATATGTAGGGATATTTTCGTTTTGAATCCACATATCAAGTATGAAGAAACAAACTATGTAATGCTTCTTGTGAACAATTAGACATCCGGACCAAAAGGCTTCGATGATGAACTCCGTGATTTTGCGGATGCAAGGAGTAATGAAGAGTGGTTTTCTCTCAATAAAGGGTTCTCGATCGTAATTGCCAAAACTATATGGGGAAGAAGAACAAAACACCAGAATGCCGTACATTCAAATTCGGTTCTCGTTAGCACAAAAGAGGTATTCCATTAGAATGTATGCAAACTTGAAGAACCCTAAAAGCCTCCCCTCCGATATTTTGTACACCTAGCAAAATCGTCCCCTTTGCTACCTGAAAAAACCTGCATTTTTACAAACCCACAATCAGCAGCAACGGAGGAAAAGCTCCAAAGAATCAACGTACAAAATAAAAATCCAGAAACAGATCACAAAGTTTCCAGGTAGGGGGATTCCCTACATAGCAAGTTAGCTCGATGATCGTGTTATTGGAACATCTTCTTGTACTGGTTTTTTTCCACCTCGTGTCTCGCATCAATCTACACAAAATTCAAATCGTTTCCGTAACCAATTCAATCGATTCGATGGTCATTTGTAAGAGGTAGATTGGCTACGTTAAAGGGTTTAAAATATATATAGACCTTTTTCTTAGCAGCAAGTAGCTCCTTCCGTATTCCAGCTGAGAAAAAACAACGGTTATCAAGTTAGACATCATTTCCAAAACTACATTTGGTCAATGTAAGTTTAGTGTCGTTATATACTGTCGTTGGGTTCCAACTGCGACGCCTTTCTGAAGCTTTCGACTGAAGAATCTATGTCACCGAGAGCCATGTATGCCTAAGATGATACAGACGGAGAAAGGTAAGCCATTAACTGGGATAACACTCAAACAAAGCGAACGAATGTTGACCGGAGTCAACCTGTCCCTGTCGAAATAGGGCTTTCACGTTGTTTTCTCCCTCGCGCATTGCGAAATCTGTGTCTAGCAATGCTCCTTTGATGTCCCCCATTTTTAGTTTGCTGGCCTGCATCGAAATCAGAGATTTGGTTCGTAAATGGCACCACTTGGCTAAGAATCCGTGTTACAAAAGGATTTGCAGAAGTAAGCACTCACAGAGCTGTTGGTGAAAATCTGAGACTTCGTCTTCCTCAGTGCTGAACTCTTCTCTGCAGAGTTCGATCGATGAGTATCATTATTACTTGTGGCGCAAGGATCGAAAACATTGAAATTTGAAACATTAATAGTTCCGACGGCTCACCTTCATCTATGCCTTCTTTCTCCCAACAAATATCCAGATAGCGAAGCGCCTTCCGATACTTTCTCAGAGCCATCTTATAGTCTTGTTTCTGTAACATGTTATACTTCATCAATTTCAATGAAACACAGAATGCAAAGACATAACCAAATACCAAAGACACAATCTTTACCTTGAACTGTAACAAGTTATACTTCATCAATTTCAATTAAAATACAGAACACAAAGATACAACCAAATACCAAAAGACACAATCTTTTACCTTGAAATGGTCATTACCAAAGGCCTTAATCGAATTGACAGAATCAATCCACCACGACAGCTCCTTGGGGCTGTCATTAAGGTCAGCCGGCCAATCGGGGAACGAATCCCCATCGTTGAAGAAGTTCGTTATGCCGTCATCTCCACCTTCAGGGATCTCGCCGCAGTCGGAAATCACAACATCAAAAACCGGAACGTTTCCATCGTTGTCAGTAGGGACATGCTCAACCGACCTAACGACTCCCATTCCTTTCACGACTTTGCCGAACACGACATGCTTCCCATCCAAGTGAGATGTTCGAGTGGTGGTGATGAAGAACTGAGAACCGTTTGTGTTGGGGCCCGAATTCGCCATGGACAGTATTCCTTTCCGCTCGTGCTTCATCTCGAAATTCTCGTCCTCGAAGTTCATTCCGTAGATGGATTCCCCTCCGGTACCGTCCCCTGCTGAGATGTCTCCTCCTTGCGCCATGAACCCTTTGATGACTCGATGAAACCGGCTTCCCTGTGGTTTAAACCGAAAATAGCAAATATAACCGAAATGAACCTCTGATAACCCATTATTACGTAGGATAAGAGTTTGTACATACACATTTTTAAATAGCCATTGCATCTCTAGCATATCATCATCATCAAGTCCATATTTGTAGAAATGTACCAGGATGAAGCTGGAGATACAACCAGTGAAGCTAACAGTTAAAATTCGTGAAGGAATTGTAACAGAATCCTGATTAACTGTTATCTCGAACGATATGAATTTTCAAATCACATAGTTACTACTCTAATAATCATCATTACACTAAGATGTACCAGGTTCGAAGCTGCAGATCAGACCGGTGAAGCTAACGTTTCAAAGTCGGACGGTAAATAACTCGTGAAAGAATCGTCATAAAACCTCGAATAAACAGGTTATCAAGCATGAATCGAGTTCTGGAAACACCCTAGTCAATAGCCATTGCAGCTCCAAGCTTACTACTACTTCACTCATCAATCATCAATATTAAAAACCCAACAAAACTTCACAATTCATTCATTGTGATCTAAAGGTCAAATCAATCAAACGATGCTCAATTTCTGAAACCCCCCCCCCCCCCCCCCCCCCCCCAAAAAAAAAAAAACTGGAGACCAAAAAACCAAACCTTGAAATGGAGAGGGACGCCGGTGTTGGGACCGATGCCTTTCTCTCCGGTGCAGAGTGCTCTGAAATTCTCTGCAGTTCTGGGAACGACGTCGTTGAACAGCTCAATCACAATCCGGCCTTCCAACTCTCCGCCGATGCTTATGTCGAAGAAGCATCTCGTCCGGCCCATTTTCCCTCCGTTGCTCACCAAAGTTCCCATCTTTCTTCTTCAACTGCTCCGCCTTTTACTTGGCAACACTGAAGAAGGTGGAGTGTCTCTCTCTGGATGCTTCTAATATTTATATTGGTGTCGTTCTTGTCTTTACTTAAACCCTACTTTTTTGGTTAATTAATTAAATCAAAATCACATTTTTTATTTTGTTGTTGTTATTATTCAGGAGAGAAGGTGTGGGGAAAACCAACATGTCAATGTCTATACTCTAATAAATGGGTTGGTTAACTTCTTATATCCTTGGGTTTGTTCGGTGTTGCTAAGGTATGGGTGTGTTTCGATAAGATCAGTTCGGGTATGTGAGTATGGATGAGAAAGATTTCGAGATCATGAGTTCTTTGAACGGAATGTTGCTTTTTATGTGGATGACTTGTTTGTGAGCTAGTTGATGAAGAGTCGGAGTACCACCTTTTTTTGTATTTTTGTTTTGTTTATTTGGTTTGGTTTGATTTGATTTGTTGTCTTTTATGCACTTGACTGCGATATGTTTTTAATTTAGTTAAATTGTGAGTTGTGGGGAGGGGAGGGTGATCAAACAACGTTTGTGTTTGGGGAGCCTGTGATTCATTCAGTTTGTTAGTATGCATTGTTGGAATGCACTTCTCGCATTTTCAGCAATCGTCTTTCACGGCCGAAGTTGGTGGGTTGATGCCTGTGTTTTATGATGGCATTGTGGCTAAATGTCCACTCCAAACCAAAACATCAGCATAATTGTTTATATGATAAGTCTAACGAACTACTTCTTACATTAAACTTTCTAACGGTAAAAACAAATCAATAATCAGAATAGGCAACATCAAAACTTTCTTAAATACTTTCCCAAATTTTCCACTTATGTTTGTTAATCTACCCCTATATACCTCTTCCCCCACATTGTACACTCTTTTGTTAAGCCCTAATAAATAAGTAATTAAATAAATTTTTAATTTATTATAGAGGACAAAATTAGAGGGGGGAATAGTAGAAATGGGGAGAATTGGTCTCTTCTTTTAGATTTCTTTTGTATCATATGAAATTTTCTCCTCATTGGTTTCTCAACTTTCAAACAAAAGCCAACAAAAAAACTTTTGGCCACCCACTAATAATAATTGGTTATAATTAACTAATTTAGATTTCGATGATTTTAAGTGGCTAATGAGTTAGGTTAACAATTTTCAAGCTTTGTTATTTGTCTTCATGTCATTTGTGTACTTGGTATCATGGTATTCCTGGTGTCTTTTGTGCATTGGAAATTTTGAATCAAATCACTTTAACTAGTTTATTTATGATTTCATACTGATTTGGATGTATATATATATATATATATATATAGTGAGATGATTAACGCGTGATACTTTCTTTTTAAATGGTTCATAGATACTTAGGCCAATTTCGAATCTTCACTCCTATTTAAAGAATACAATTTCATACAAATATATTTTGACTTTATTCACTGTATTAAAATAGTTGTTTTGTTTTATAAAATCTGGCAAAACACAAAAATTGAATTAGATCAATCATATAGGGTCAATCCCGACCACCTCAAAGGAAAGGTAATGTAAGAACTCAACACTTCTTAAAACTTGTGGCCAGCTCTAATACTCAATAGTTTATCCATCTGGGCTACCAGATCAACTTGGCTTAGACATGTGATCATTGTTACATAGGGAGTGAGGCAAAGACACACGAGGATGAGGATGAGGTCCATATAGCTAGTTAGGGTGGATGGAGCTGAAATCTAACATCAATTACTCAGACTATGACTCGCCAAACACGGTAATCTCACCTCGTTCATACCATCTTTAACTAACTAATTTGTGAGTGGCGAGCAATCTCATGATTAAATAGTAAATTCGGATTAATCTAACTCCAATAAGTTAAAATGTATGGACCGGTACATCTTGCTTCAAGAAATTACACCTATTTCGATATCTTACCCATACATTCTTTTCTTTTTTTACCTATTTATCGAAACTTTTTATAAAAAGAAAACTTTTTATGTTGATGGGCATCTTCGTCTTTTTCACATCATTAGTGAAACTATAATTACTTTGAGTTTAGATTTCTAGATAATAATGCATCAATTAATTACTCCCCACCAATTGCTCATAATTAGGTGAGACATCCAATGCACGCACATTGTCTCATCAATCGTATAATATTTTATTTGAGCACAAACAAATCGTATACTATTTTATTAATGCTTCTATTTACTATTTATTTAGTGATAATTAATTAATCAGCTTCCTTACGGGATAAAACGAGAATTATTAATTGATTTATTGCTATTATTATTATAATAATAAGGTGACAAAACATACTTGGAAAACTGTCCACTAGGAATGATGACGAATCCCACATTGTAAAATACAGCCAATCAGAATAAAACACGTGGGGTTATATAATCAACTAGACGTTTCTTCAGCTTTATGAATATTCTCTGAAACGTCAAATCTTGTCCCCGTCCGGCTTTGCCCGGGCCTATCTTTCTATATTTATTTATTTATAGAGACGAAAATTAACCTGGTACAGGTTTTGAATCTGTGATTTTTACGTTATTAATTAATAATTAATATGACGTTTTAACAAGCTG
Organism: Linum usitatissimum; assembly: GCA_030674075.2. Taxonomy (NCBI): domain Eukaryota; kingdom Viridiplantae; phylum Streptophyta; class Magnoliopsida; order Malpighiales; family Linaceae; genus Linum; species Linum usitatissimum. The sequence continues at coordinate 5,166,732 of JAUJYP020000155.1, read as the reverse complement.
AGCTAATAGGCCAAATAATTTTAATTTAATTCGTATTTACATATAAAAATTATAAATTAATAAATTTACTTGTTTTACATAACTCATCATTCATTTTTATTATAATTCTCGATTACATATTTTTCATGTTGATAATAGAAAATCTAATCGGGCTCGACACAAAGCTTTGTTACAAATTTTGTTATTTCGCCATGTAATACTTCAATACGGTTTGTAAAAAGATTTCGATTCAATTAACCAAGGTAGAGCAACGCATATGAAATTGTCAAACTAGTGACCTACCAAAAAAATCTGCAAAAGAAGTTCCCTTATTCAGAAACTGTTACACAAAATAACACAGCAAACCCAGAAACTGCAGAAAAACAAACAAAACAGAAAAAACCCCCAGAAAAACAGTCCTAGTAGCACCAACATATCTGTAATATTGTTTTATGGTCAGAAGAACAGACCAAAAATCCACTTTCTCACCCTAACATACTATACACCCCTGCATCAAAATTATTCCAAACGAAACTCCGTGGTTTCGGACAGTTCGAAAATTCATTCCACCATTGCTGCAGCAGCAGCAACAACAGGAGAAGCCAGGGGCTTTCCTCTCCCCATGGTGAACCCCCTGGTTCCATCAGGCATTCTTGGTCCTTTGTTGAAACCACCACCAAATGGTTTATTACTACCAGAAGCCTCAAATGGAGAACCACTGCTGTTTATATCTTGCGGAGATGGAGATAGCAGAAGGCCTCTCCCTCCACTGCCGTAGCTCTGCAGACGACTTCCTCTTCCTTTCCCTCGTCCTCTCGCGCTTCCGGGACCCTTCTTGAATGATCCTGAGCTCTCGTCCACCTGAACAATTCGAAAAAAAGATTCGAGGTTTTTAGACATGATTATTGATTGGTTTTTAGACACAGAATTCTGATCCGAGGCAAACTTGTCACGAACACGAAAGAGTTTGTCACGGTGAGGAATTCCCGTGACCATCTTGTTACGGATATCTGAATACGCGACAAACTGTGTCACGGTTAACTACAGGAACCCTGACAAGCTTTAATATATCAACCAATGTCAGATAATCCTCGTAAAAACCATGACTAATCAATGATTTCCTGAAGTGGTTATAACTCTCATTGTCCGATTTAACTGAGAGGTCCTGAGATCGAGTAAAGTTAGCCTGCAATATAACAATTTATGTGCAACCTTTCAATCCCCCCTTTTACAGGCTTCCGTTTGAGGAGAGCGTATACAGGAAAATGTTATACAACCATTTTTATTATGAACTTCTTCCAACAACTCAAATTATTAAAATGCAACAGTTCACCACAATAAGGTACAAGAAGACGGGTGAGGAAAAACGTATGTTACGTACATTTGACTCCGAAGTGAGATCTGTAATGTGTGGGATGGAGATATCATCAAGTGAACCGGAGAACGGTCCCTCTTCGTCGTCCAATATGCCATCGAACTCCGATTTTCGGCTCTTCAGGACTGATTTCGGCTGCAACAAAAATTCACCAAATCAGGCTTTTCTTGAACAATGTAGTGAAGATATAAACATCAGTAGGCCCTTTTTTTTACATACCGAACATCTAAAGAGCAACCTGACACGAAGCCCTTTTCTCCAATTCCTTTCATCATTCAGTTTCTCAACCTGATCAGTCAGAAACGAAAAGAGGTTACGATTCGAGTTCTTTGCGAATTTCTTTCGAGGAACGTAAAAAGAACAGTTTGATTCATACCGCTTTCTCAGCTACATCCGGTGTCTCAAACTCCACTAGTGCATGAAGCTTTTAATCAAATGGAAACGAGAGTCGTCAGAAGAAAAATCCCGACATTAAAAGATACAAATACCGACATGATTTGAATTTACCTTGTTGCTCATGAAGAAATCACTTTTAGATCGAGACGAGTTTGATTCCTGAGGGTGGCATATCCTGATGGTTTTCACACTGCCAATTGACTACCAATAATCAGGCATAATAAACACGATCCACCGTTCGATCCAATTGGAAGAATACGATACAGTTTCACTTTGACAACGATTTAACTAACCTTCCAATGATGCCGAATATCTTCTCGAGGTTTTGATGAGAGTGATCATCAGGCAAATTCTCCACTACCACGGTACGAGACTGCAGAAACAGATCGAGAAATGAACACGCTGCAAAACCTGTATAATGCATATCATAACATCGAAAACCTGTTATAATGACCAAACCTGCAGCTCTTCTCTATCTTTCTCTGTGAATGGGATCTTCCGTCTGACCTTCCTTCCATCTTCATTCACAACCTTCCAACAATGAGAGTACTCAGTAAATTTCATAATCTGTTTAGTAAAGAGTGAAGATTTGTTCTACACTTACGAGTTTTGGAGAAGACTTGAGTGCCTGAGAGATCAAATGATGGTTACTTGTAAGAGACTTCATTTTCTTTGTGGAAGCAATAACTGATATTGGCACTGTTGTTTTAAGCCAAAAACCAAAACAATTTAAAACATTTGCAATCAATTTACCAATGTGTGGACGAACACGAAATTCGAGAAGTTTTGTATCGAAGGGCGGAAATCGTTGCTTACCGTAACCTTCAGGATCTTTGCTCAGGTGCTTTGACATAGATTCATTTGCAAGAAGACTCATATCACTGAACTGGTATTCCGCCTGTTGAACACACGCACATTTCGATTTTTATTCCGACGGTAATCATTTCGATCATGTGCACGATTACGAAATTAATCAACTTCAGGCTTTTAATAAATAAAAAAGATGGATCAATTAAATTCTGAATCAGAAAGATCCTGACAGGTAAAAAACATTTCCGGACAGAAATTCTGAATTAGAAATCCCAGAGATCAAGGAAATCAAGAACCGATACGCGAACCTGTTTAACAACTTTCTGACGGAGATCGTCAGTCAAACTCAGGGAAGAATCCTTGTTTGAGGCCGAATTCGGCAAGGCACCGAGGGTCGGGTTCGAGATCAGATAAGCTGCGGCCGCCGCAGCAGCAGCCGGCGAAGAAGCATCCTGATCGCCGAGGAAGAACCAATCCGATCCGCCGCCGGCGCCCAGGTAATGAAAGAAGGGGTAAAAATAGCCGGAAATCGGCGACAAAGCAGGTGTTGCCGCTGCCGCTGTCACCGACGAAGCGGCATGCGATCGGGGGACGAACTCGGGAGCCTGGGCGTTGAATTTGAAAGGAGCAGCGGCGGAGGATCCGCCGGTGGTGATCGTACTGCAACCGCCGCTGCTCTCCGCCATGGCGGTTGGGGTGGTAGGCGGAGGCTTGGCGTTCTCCTTCATCATGGCGGTTGTGATCATGGAGGAAGAAGAAGACGAAGAAGGTTCGTAGTTGTGATCGGTGTTCTTCTTCTCCGGTTGAGGTAGTTGCGCCATTGATTTGAGAGGAAAATGATGGATTTTTATTTTAATCTGACGGTTATTTTATTTTATTTTTTCTGTTCAGGTTTGTGAGGAAGTTAGGATTGGGTCGGGGATTCTGGTTTTGTTGCGGTTGTTTGGAAATCCACATTTCCCGCGCAAATAACGACCTTCAGGGGAATTTGACCAAATGGTAGTAACCTAACCTCCCTTGGTTTGTTTATTTTGGAATTTGCCAATGTTTTTCTTCACTCTTTTTTTTCTACATTTCCTTTCTTTTTTAGCAAAAAATTAGATATTTGTAAATAAACGAGTTTTAATGAGGCGAAAATCGAGACAAACCAATATGATTAAAAAAAATATTATGTCATGTATACATTTATCCCATGTAGCGTTCATGGCTCGTCGTATCACATAACATATACCGTTTAGTTCATATTTTTCGTAGGGGCCGTTAGATGTTGTTTTGTGGAGAATTGAAGATACTTGAGGACAAAGGTAATGATTGTATATTTGGTAGATAAAAGTATAGGCCTCGTTTGGTATAGAGGAAATTATGAGGATTTTGTCAAAACTCAGAGTAACAAACAAACACTTGTTTGTTTAGTTTTAATTGGCCAGTGTTTTACGAAAACACTTTTCCTCTGACCCCACATTTCCTCTCAAATGTGTCTTTTTCAAATACATGGTGTTGAGGATGTTTTCTTCAAAACTCTGAGTTTTCGTAAACAATGGATATATATTGTCATTATTACCCCCAACTTCCTTTACGGCTATAACGACTATAACAATCGAGGTGGGGAATAAAAGTGAGATATTGGTTTGATTAGCCAAAGCATGTAATATATTATTGCAATTATGCAATGCATATTTGGAAAAACTATATGATTAGCCATGACATATTATAATATATGGTTGTAGATATGTATAAATATTAATTCTTCTTCCCTGATAAATAAAAGGAGTGGTAGGTGTCGGATTTATTCTCATTTATATTTAGTAAGATATGGTATGAGTATAGTACAATATTAATACGTTCATAGTTTCATACATTGTTTCAACATAGCAATACGTTTAAAATTTCGGCAACAATTAGAAAATATTAAAATTTTAAAATTAAACGGCTCTACAATAGTACGAGAACGGAAGTTGTAAACGCATATAGTATGTATATGTGTATTATACGAGTATTAAACGAATTTTTGCTAACTAGAAGATGACGAGTCTTGAAATTGGATTTCAAATAAGGGCATCATAATCATTCAGACAATAAATTTCTAACAAACTGAGAATTGCATTTGAATTACAAACCTTGTTACCAAACAATGTAATTGGAATTACACAATCTCTGATTCCTCAATTCCCAATTTCCACATTTCCTCCATTTTCATTCCCCCATACCAAACGACCCCATAGTTGAAAACAATAAAATAGACTATTTAACGGAAACGTTAATGAAGAATTAGTGCCGATCGAAAAGTAAATATCTACTTATCCAATCAATTTTTTTGTGAATAACCCACTATGGGCTTGAATTTGAGGATTTTTATGTCCAATACCAATTATGGGCATCGATTTGAGGAGGATTTTCCCTTAATTTTCTTTTGTCTACGATATTTGTTTGCAAGTTTCTTTTGTCTACCATGTTGGTTTGCAAATTTGCAAGTGTTTGTTTGTAAGGTATGCGTCGATTTATAAGTGTTTGTTTGTAAGGTATGCACCAATTCACGAATGTTTTGTTTGCCGATTCAAAACAAATACCGCTAGGAAATGAGTATGACAAAATTTAAACCCATTACCTCTACTCAACTTGGACGGCTTTTATCCTAATTCACAACCAGTGGATTTCAACAATCCATTTACGTATACTCGTAAATACCAAAGGATACGAATTTTTAACGGATTTTGAAACCAAAGCACATCTGTGGTACTAGGAGACGAGGAAAGCAAGTATCTTCTAGTACAAAACAAAGGGGAGAGATCACTTCGATTACCAGACGGGATTAACTACTACCATTAGAAACAAAAGAAACAAAAGCTGTTCAAAGCCAAGTACACAGAAGATAGAAGATTGGCAAATTCAGTAGATTTAGAGTTTATACACCATATCTCCCCTTTTTCGCTGATCACTAACGAGCAAAACCAGATACCCCAAAAAAACCTCAACAACATCGCCATTCTTGAAGCAGTAAGTTTAGTGATCGCTTGGCATGTTCTTAATGATATCAGAATCACCTACAGAAAGGGCACAAGTCAATATATTAGTATCGGGTAGTGACACTTGATGAATTGAAAATGATATAACTTTGTGTAACTTAATAGCATTACCTGCATCGATAATGCTGAGGCAGCAGACTCTGAAGTATTTACCACAGGCCGTTCCCAGTTCTACATTGTCTGCAACAAGTGCACAATCAATAGGTTAAAGAGCATCAGAAAATGAACGCTGCTCCATTCAGCATTGACAGAGATAAACGAAGCATCTGAGTTGCGGATTTACATTCATACATTACCAAGGATGCCTGAAAGCATTGCCTTGCTTAAGAATCTAACATCAATAATACTAATTAACCGAACAAAACAAAAGGTTGATGGAACTCTCTAATTAGCCATGGATCATGAACTCAAACAATATAGTGCAAATGTGACTATTTTTAAGTGCGTGAACATAATTATGCAAGCAGATCAGGAGCTAGTAACAGAACAAGCAAACTCTAAGAGCATAAATCCAACAACCAAGTGATGGGAAATCAAGAACAAAAGAAATGCAGACTCAAAATTTCAGCTGGCAATGAACAAAAATGAAAAAAAACAGAGCATGAGCCAAATGGTTAAGAACTTACTGCCACTGTAGTGATGAACTCCAACCTTGGACAGCATAGCATAGTATTCAATCTCAGACTTCCTAAGAGGTGGGCAGTTGTTGGCAATGATCACCAACTTACCTACACACAGTAGTTCAAAAATGCATTCAGCTAATCGAACTTCAACATCATTCAATCAACAACCAAGAACAATCAAGCGGCAAACTGGTTTCAGCTGAAGAATCGCATTTCACCGATCTAGGAGGGAAACTTAAAAAACGAGACAGAAATCAGAGATTAATCAAAAGACCTTTGGAGTTCCTCAAGGTCTTGAGGACGGTCTTGTAGCCGAGAGAGTACTTGCCACTCTTCATGACGAGGGCCAATCTGCTGTTGATGCTCTCATGGGTCTTCTTCTGCAAACCGATCAAACGAAGATGTTAGTTTTCGACGATGAAATCGGCCGTCGAATCGAAAAAAGAAAGCGGTAAGAGGAAAAAGATAATCACCGTCTTCTTGGCGGCAACCATGGCTGCAGATGTATGTTACGGCGACTAAGAGCTGGCTGCGAAGAGAAGCAGGCGCTGGGGAGTTGCTCACGCTCACTAGGGCAAATGGAAATCCTGGCGATTAAGACGAAATTTAGGTTATATAGGGTCGCAGGCCTAGGGTTTTTGTCTATGGGCTTTTCGGCAGAGTAGATATGGGTCGTGAGGAAGCCCATAATTGAAATACAAATTAAGGCCCGTGAGGCCTGATTTCGGTCTGCTAGATTTGAAAGCAATGGATGTCTGCAATTTCAACTTGCATGATGCATCATTATCAACTATGCGTATCACGTTTTGAATAACTTGATTACATCGAGTTCATTATGCATTAATTTTGACTTGGCCGACCTTCAATATGCCAAGAGAATTATACGGGTATTTGGAACTATTCGGTCGAAGGTTTACTCAATGGACCGTAAACCGGGTGCCTATTCATTACAATCTTGCTTATACCGGATAGCGTAATGACGAAGTGATCAATGGCCGACAGACGAGCGATGAGTGGTTCGACTTGAGTAGGATGATGTGTCTTCTCTAGTGAGTGCCTTGGAGGATTCGGACTTCGGAGGCGGTTCTCGCAAGGTGTATATATAAGAGAAGGAAATGTAGTAAGAGAGAGCTTTTGGGGTAGAGAAATATCGGAGATGTACGTCTGACCAATCGTAGGTGTATAGTTTGTGTAAGCATATAAGATTAAGTGTATAAGATCTAACTTAAATGTTAGAATCGCCATCTTTTTTATAGTCCTCGAAACATAGGTTAGATTGATTTTAGGCGAGGCCGCGTTTATAAATGATGAGTGATCAGTACTGATAGAATGAGACTGTTCGAGGCCTACTTGACACGCTGGCTGCTAAGGTGTGGGCCGCAAGACTCATAACCTATCACCTAACTATATAAAAATATTCAAGATAACATCGTTTTTATGACATGAATATTGATGGATATCGGGTGATATGTTTAATCCAAATGTCAGTATTAGGAAAGTAAGTTCACCTAAATAGTTAATCATGTGGATTAGCGAGAGTGACAGTTAGGTGATGAAATGAATCGTCCGTGTACATCACAAATCTGGAAATGAATTTCATTCATTGTGTTTGGTGTAATAATATGGTCTTTCGAGCTACAATCTAATTAATGATTAGCTCGTACCAGTTGGATATACGGCTGGAATTAGGTGAATTAATCATTTATTGAAACAGAAAAATAAAACCATTATTATTAATTTTGAGGGAAATGTTTCCCTTTTTAGGTACTGATTTAGCTAACAATTGAATCAATTATTTTAAGTATTAATGAGTACATTTATGGCTGTCCGGAGACCATAAATGATTTAGCAATTTTTAATATAAATTTTTTCGTCGCATCAATAATTTTAATAATTAACTCATTTAATAATTTTTGAACACTTCTATGGATCCATCCCTGTAATTCTTTAACAATTTATTGATAAAATCTACACTATAATTTACCTTTGAAGGTTTTTGGTTTATTAATTTATCCTTATCAAAATTAACTCTACTTAAATATTTTGTTTAGACAGTTGAGTAACTGTTCCAAAACGCTTTTGTATTTTCCTTACAAGACACAAAAGAGAAGTCAGAAAATAAGAGGAGTAAAAATACCGAAAATGACCCGAACACACGAAAAAGCTATAACAATTAACTTGTTAAAGCGTCCGGACATTAAACGTTTTGAGATAGATGAATAGTGTACAACACCAAGTCAGTCTCCCTTATCACCAACCAATTCCAAAAGAAAGGCCATGGAAATAATTGAATACTTCCTTTATTTGATGAGAAACCCCATGTGATGCATTGCTTCTTTGAGACCATTTCATAAAGATAGACTGACTCCTCAATCACTTGGAAGTATCACTGGATAAGGCTATCGAAACTCGTCGATACACGCCTAGTTCTATTATTCTAGTTTCGGAGCAAGGTTGGGTTCGGATTTGATCGCACGAAGTAAACTATCCCGGCCGTAAAAGTGTATAGACGGTTAAATATACAGAAAGTTACACATTATCAACTCTTTATAAGTAGATTTATGACTATAATCTCCGATTATCATGAATCTACCTCGTTACGGGTAGGCAAACCAAATATTCACAAGAATATTTATTGTCATTGGCCAATCTATCAACCAAATAACTCTAACATACAGTCTGAAAGCAACCCCCAACATGGAATCATATCCAATTATCTTACCCCACTCCCCCCTACAACAATTTCAACAACATTTTTGACAACCAAACTATGCACCCAACAAACCCACCATCATCATCATTCATCTTTAATCCATTGGCCTTTTGCTTCCCCCAAAAGCTTGTCCTTTCTTCCCCTCCATCCCTCCTCCTAACATGTTCTTTTCTATAAAGGCGGTGGTTGAGCCGGAATTCGAGTTCAAGACCTAATCATAAATGGGTTATAATTTAATATTCGCATTTGAATTCAGACATTTAAAGGTTGATCCAGTCACCACCTGTACTAATCTTCAGATATCTCGCATTCTTAATTTCTTACATATTGTGATTATACTAAGTGATTGAGTCGAAATTTATGATTGGACCGAAAGTGGGAACCCAGTTTCCTACCTAAGCCCTAATTGGATGTTATGTCATGTACCATTTTTCATTAAACTCCGCATATCTCACATTTTGATGTGCTGGCTGAATTGAACCAATAATTGCAATCAAACCTCCGATAAATTCTATTAAAACTGCTATTTTTCCACAAAAAACCTCGAGAATTTGGTTACAGGGAGCGAGTGAACCAGGATTGATGGTTAGATCAAAAGTCGAAAACCACCCCCCCTCCCCCCACCCCCACCCGCCCAGTTCCTAAACCCTAATTGCTTGTTGTGTTCTTAATTTCTTATACCCTTAGCTGGAAGGAAATGAAAACCCTATGAACAGAAAAAAAGGTTTCTTGATAAGGTCCGAATTGATAAAAAGGAACAGCCTTGTGAAAGCTTTGCTTGTTTGTCCATTAGCTCGTATGAATATGATAGAAAAAGAATTCCAAGAGGGGGACCATCATCATTTGGGGAGGAATATTCTTTGAATTGCTGTCTTAATAATAGCCCTTAGCTAGATGGCAACCTGAAAGAAAAGGCCAAACCTTTTTGGAATCTGAATAAGATGACTTTCAGTTTCAGGTTCAGGGCATTCCAATCTGCCAGAAGGGCCTTTATCTTCTCACCATTCCCCACCAAGGTAGTCGTTTTTCTCGAGACCTGGTCAAATATAGGCACGTTCTGCAGAAATTTGTTCTGAAGTTCATATCTTTGTGACTTGGGCTTGAAGGAAGTGGTTCTGCAGAAGTTTTCAAAAGAACTGCAGGGAAATGACAGCATATATAACAGCTTTTCATCAGATGCGAATCAACCTTTTGTTTTCTGCATTCTTAAGAGTATATAGAGACTATAGACTATATATAACCAATTCCACAAAATACAACACGAATCCTCTCTCAAACTCCGACACATAGAACGCAATCGAACTAATCCTGCAAAAATTTCACAGTTTTTCTTCAATCTTGTGTATACTTTAATCTCTGGAAAACAAAAATTTCCCATGGTGGACAATACAAAAACAGCCTATACACCAACTCTCCCTGGTCTTTGAGTATGGCATTTCCAGCTGTAGTAGTTCTCAGATTTTGCATCGTCCTCGTGATCATCTTCCATGCTGTCTCCTCCCGTTAGGGTACGACTGAACTGGAGGGGACCTTGAGGAGAATTAGACTGGGAACTAGCAGCCTTTGAACACTCTCTATGTTGTTCTTGCGACGACATCCATAAGCCTCCTCCTAAAACAACTAGAGATTGGTCTGCAGGGGCACTTGTCATTCTTCGCGTATGAAGCCGATATTTCTGCAAATATAGACACGAAACAATCAGTGGCGTTCTCAGAGAGACAAAATCCTATGTTAACTTTCTCAAAATCAAAGGGTCCCCGACAATCCTAGTTCGATAGTCTTGTTTCTAAGCACTAACCTGCAGATGGCTTTTGACTTCATCATTGGTCAAGCCATCAACTTGCATGATTTCTCTTATCTGCTTTGGTGTAGCAGCTACAGATGAACATCAGAATATTCAAATGAGACATCAACATCTCACATTGCATCCAAAATTTCAGGGTGGGTGGGGGGGGGGGGGGGTGGGGAGGGAGGGGGAGTAACCTTGAGAGCCTCCAAGTTGCTGCAAGGCATTGACAAAGCGGCGGTGAAGCTCAGCTGACCAACACCTCCTCTGCTTCCTAGAACCTTGGAGAGGTGGCTGGTTGTGGTGTGGTACTACTCTAACATCGGACTGAGAATCAGACTGTGAAACCCCTCGACTCGAGCTAGTAGCAAAGAATTCCTCCGCGAAATTCTTCATCCCCGGACTTAGTAAAGAGAGATCAGGAACCCCCAAATCCTCATCTCTACCACCATTTTCCTCAATCTTCAGTTTTCTTGACAATGCATCCTCATTTCTACATCCATTCCCTTTCTTGTTCTCCTAACATGGTAACAAACAAAATTCAGTTCAACATAGATCATTGGATTCCAAAACTGAATCCTTAACAAATCTTAATTCTTATATACAATGGTGAAACCAGGGTTGGTAAACCTAGGCCAGTAGTGATTTCAAATTTGAAGTTTCAAAATTGAAGTTTTTGCCAATAGTGCTTTCAAATTTCGCCCAAAGTGCTTCCAAACTCACTTCGAAATTAAAAATCTTGCACAGGATCTCCAACAATTCTGTTTCCCCTATTGAGTTATAAGTTGTATACCTTACAAATCTTAATTCTTAATTCTATGTAAATTTTTCAAAATTGAAGCTTTTGCAAATTGTGTTTTCGAATTTTGCATATACCTTAGATTCGAGTCCGTGGTTTCGCTTTGTAGCTACAGAATCATCTGAGCTCCATAACTGGACAGAGCTCATCCAACTCCTCTTATCCTTAGATGAATCCTTAATCTCTTCTTTCACTCTACATTCTTCATCACAGCTTTTCTTCAACGGGATGAACTCCTCCAAAACTGGTACTTGCTTTTGCTTCTTCCCAGCTGAGCTGTCAATCCATTCCTTCACCGCTGCAATAGCTGCAACAAACCCACAATTCAAAAAACACTGCATAAATCAAAATGAATTGGTTAAGATTAGATTCAATCTAACCGTCGGTCAAAAGGAGCATGGAGAGTGGAAGCTGGTTCCGAATCGAGTCGATCTTCTTCACTTCGGCCTGCAGCTCACTCAACAAGCTGCCGACTTTGGTCGCCGCCGCAGAATCTCCGATCGCCGGCGGCGCGGAAGAGTTCTGGAGGAGGATGTTTCTCATCGTCTTGGCCGATACAGTCCTGAAATCGAAGCTCAGCTCCGATGGAGCTACCGAATCCATTAATCTTCCTCTTTCCGTTTATCTAAATGGAAAAAAACGTATCTTTTTTAGCTCTTGTCTATCGGTTACTTTTCTGGAACGCTTTTGCGCGGAGAATCGTGGGCGTGAAGCAAAATTGCAGGGGAAGGTAATGGAGGAGATCTGGAGTATATATAGAGAAGATTGGTGACGGGAAATGTGGAAAGAAAATGGAATAAAAAATTAAGAAAAGAAAAGTTAGATAATTGTATTGTGGGTGTAATTTTTGGAAAGTAAAGGGGTGTAACCGTAAATGTGAGAGAAGACAGGAAGGTGAAGATTCTAACATTTTGGTCACACTTAACGAAAACAAAACACTGAGCGGAAAATGATTGGAGTGGCCATTTTGTTACATTTCAATAGGTAAGGTATGTATTTGTGAAATATAATTACCCAAACAAATACACAACAACTAGCGTGTTACCCTACCTCTTCCGAAATTTACTTCGTGCGTCTAGTGGGACTTTGACAGGTGGATATTGAGGGGACGCGAAATTAATGCTTTTCAGATTTTACGACAGAACAATTCATACGTGACAGGTTACACAAATATCATAAAAGTCTTGACTTTCTTGACGGGTTATCCTCGTTTCTTTCACCTTGTATTGAAATCGATCTCACAAAATTCTAAATTATTAATTATTTTTACCACCTCCATTTTTAAGTGAGGTTTAGGTTTGTCATGGTCTTGCATAAGAAGATGCTCTACTCTGTTTCTAGAACCAGGACAAAAGCTCGTACAGCCCATAGATTCCCTTTGATTGGTTTCCAAGAATCTGCCCCCATCCATTGAATAATCAAAGATACCCAATTCGTTTGTCATTGCATACATAGTTTTTTATTCAATTTTGTTTAGTGAAAAAGTTTATTATAAATTTCGATTCCATGTGAAAACGGCTGGTTGAGGATTTCATTGGATTTGGGATCCCACTTCAATTTTTTATTTATTTATTTTTAAATTTTGGCTTTAATACCAAATCTAACCACAATTTTACAAAAATATCAATTCTACTCCACCCATTTAAAACCGAAAAAAGCCAAATTGGTTGTTAAAAAGATGGATTGTTTTTATGGAGTTCACGGCGCTACGTTAAGGCTGGTAAGGATGACAACACTCAAACATTCATGTATAAACGTCAATATCAATACTATTTATGCCAAATAAATCTTATATTTATTATCATTTAAACGTAATGGACTAAAAATTCAGAAAATATAAATTAAGGGACATTTGAGCACATTAATGAAAGAATGCAAGGTTTTTTGTAATATGCCCATAAGATAGGATTAGATGAGTCAAAAGAGAATAAGATTCTATTAGAATAATAGCTAGCCTCTAAATCAAAATAATTAATTAATGGCATGGAATATAAACTTAAAAAAATATTATAATAGTAACTGAATTATCAAATTCTAATTTAGTGGTCACCGTCATTTATAAATGTTAATTTTTTTTACGTATTCATACAATATGGACTTTAATATCTAGAAGATTATTTACAATAATGTTTTTTTGGACAATTTAAAACAATTATTACTTGAATTCAAAACTATAACATGTAGTGACCAAATATTCATTTAGTTGTCAAATTTAGTGGATAGAATAGAATTGAAATGGAGATTTTTTGACCAATTAAAGCCAACCAATTTCTAGAATGTTCAAATTGCCAAGCTAAAGCATCTAGAATTTCAAATACATCATGCAATTTGTACTTTATTATCAATTATTTTTTAATGAATTGTACTTAAAATATCAAGTAAATTGGAGGGGATTATATTCTCTAAAAAAATCCAAGAAAATGGTATCCACTTACTTTATCCCTTGGCCGGCCATCCAACGAGCACGATATTTAAACAATGTTGTAATCTCCATGTTATTCTCTTCCACATCCTTTATGATATAGGACATATACACTTTGAATTATGGTCCCTATTGAAAAAATAAAAATAAACAATGTTGGGCTAATTTAGCTAGTAAAATTTTGTGCTCCGATTTAGATGAGTCGAGTTTGAATCTGATCGTTGATACGTAATTTTTTGTGAAAACGACATAATACAGATTGACGCAACTGGCGATCAGTCGGGTTCTTCCATATTACGACTCAGTCCATTACCACGTTTTAAAATGTTGAATTTGAAGTATTAATTGGTAAAATTGTACGTTGACTAATTTCTTTATGAAAAAGACGTAAGGAAGATTGATATAATCGATGGTTAGACGATCCATCCATACTACGACTCATTCCATTAACATGTTGTATAATGTTGATTGTGAGATGCAATTTATTTTAAATTTTGTACAATTTAACTAAGTGCCTTAAAAATTGTTCTACATATATATCTCTCTCTCACTATCATATTTTGTACATCATTTTGTCAAATATCCATTGGGTAAACTAAAGATGCTGCGACAAAGTTGTCACTATTGAAAAACATGTCCATGAAAATATCTAATGTAACAGCACCCTTATCCACTTATTACATTTAAAAGCATACAACTTTTGCTTTTTTCTGCTTGGAAGGTTAGCATCAACAATTGGATTGATTGATGAGTTACGTTGTTGATTCGAAGGTGCCTCCAAGTCTTCTTCAACGAATCCTTTCAAGGCCTATGAAGATGGTTAATTGGTGATCTAGTTGAGATTGGATCCATTCGTACCTTTGTCGATTGCTTCAAAAAATTGGACTTGAAATTGGTCGCCTTAGGATTGTCAGTTAGATCTTCACTAAAATAGGCCGTCTAGCCGAATTTATTCCATCCTAGACTATCTGCTCGATGTTTTAGGCCTTGTATGGTTTGTTGGTCGAGATATGAATGATGAGAGGGCTGGGTCAAAACAGGGTAATACCAGTAATGAGCAATCATTTACTCCTGCATAGAAGACAATTATCATGGGAGAGAGGTTGCCGGAGAAACAGGGCACTATCTTTGTCCTCACATTTCTCCTCGTGATCGATATGGAAATCTTTCAAAACTAATGGACATGTACTGCTACTAGCACATTTGCACAAGTTTTTCCTAGTTGGTTTTTGTATTTGTCCTCTTATAGGATTTGTACAAGTTCGACCGCCGTAAGTACATTATATCACTAGGACAAGACATAAACATCACTGAGGATCCTAACAACCAAATCAAAGAAGGTGAACTGTGGGAAATATCGGCATGCACATTTGTGGTTATATCGGGATTTGAACACAATATTTTGTCAAACAGAAGCTTTCTACCACTAAAGTATGATCACGAAACTTGCCGAAGATCCAACGAAAAAAAGGAGGAAAGGGTAAAGGAGGAGAATATCTAACTAGTTAGGTGTCTATTTATCGTTATATTCGAACTCGAACACAAGACTTTATCGAAACAAAAACAGTACTTTCTACCACTACAACAAAACCACGAAGATTGCTGGACGAGGATCCAACCACCAAAATAATTTCACTCCTCAAATGAAAATTTCTTTCTTGGTGATTACAATTTTTCGTGCACATGCGCACATATAATTAATGAGTGGTGTGGACAAGTCCAGAAGTCCTTCAATTTCAAGATATACCCGATCTCTTAGTGCCGTATATCATACGTATATATGCACACCATACAGTGCAATTATAAATCCAGCTAGTGCAACATCAATATATACGGCCATTCATGCTATTTGACATCAATATGAATATTTTTTTTTAACAATTCGAGTTATTGGAATATAATTCTTTTTTACATGATATTAGAGCCGTAATAAATCAAAAGGTTTTTGTTTGGAATCTCGTAGTCTTTCATTCCGTGCACATGACTTATTGTGTAAAGTTAAATAGACAAACCTTAGCTCTTTTAAGAGCTTTTATTGGAGAGGCGTGTTAATAAATACAATACTATAAAATTTATCAAAATTCTCTTTTAATGACTCGAATTATTAGAATACAACGGTTAATTAACAATCTAATTCGGTTTCATTTCGAATCCCACTATATTTCATGATTCTAACAACTCTTTTTAACTCGTTATTTTTGTATTGAAATGGACAGGAATAAATAGTGGATGCAAGATGGGGAAAATCGATGGGGTCCGTTCGCCGCATAAAAACGAACGGTGAACATAGACGCCGGAGATTCGCTCCAGCAAATCAGAATAATTGGCGGGGCCCACATCTACCACCACCGCCGGTCACCATCTCTTCTGATGTAAACTTTTTGTTATCTTTCGTACGTAATTAGATTCCATCTTTTAACTCCCTTACATCTGGCACGTGTCACTTATCAGGTGGCTAATTCAATACCCGTGTTATTAGTGATTACTTATCACCCTTCACATCACATAATTGATGCAATGCAAGTGATGAGATTTCGAGGTTTGAGAATCCCGGTCGAATTGGTAAAATAATTGGTTGGATCGCTGATGTGTTCACCCTACAAAGATCATTACTATACAAGATTCGAGATTCCACACCAAACTAAATGAAACTCCTGTCTCTTAAATCACATATCGTTAGAGTCAACACTGTAACGTTTCAGTAACCATATAGCTTAGCATCTCCAGAAGCTCATCAACCCAGCAACAAATCTAGCCGAGGCCACGATCCAATCCATCTCCGTCACCAACTTCATCATCACCGGACTCACGACCGAAATCAACATCTTTAGCATCGGTAGAACCCCTCGAACCCTCGGCTCGTAAACACTCTTGCAACCCACCCAGCACATAAGGCTCAACCAATTTCCAAAACCACTCAGAACTTTCCCCAACAAACCCAATCCAAAAATTGCTACCTTTCCTCTTCACTCTACACTGGAGAGATTTCCCTCTCAGCGCTTTAACAACTCTAGCAACACCTTCATCATCACCCTTAAGCTTCAACACTATATCCCCAGACGGCATCACTCTACACCCTCCGTACATGTACCAGTACGCTAGAGCTCGAGGCGATAGCCACCGGTGTATCAGCTTCGGTATAGCGAACCTGCCACCTGGCTGGAATTGGTCGGTGTAGAATCCGAAATACGGATGCGAGATCGTGGCAAACTTGTATGGTATCTCGTCGAGATCGTTGGTTAGCCTGCACGAAGGATGCAACCACTCGTGGTACTCGTCGTAGAGGCGGTGTCTCAGAACCGAATGCTGCGTGGAATTCTCGTTGAGCTCGAACATGATCCTATGTCTGCTCTTTCTATGATCGTCGGATTCGATCTTCAATCCGCCGAGTAAAAGTCCGACCAATGCTTCTCGTTGTTCTGCAGTCAGCTTGAGGATCATCGGTTTCTTGACATTCTTCCTGCTCGAGTTAAGAACATGCTCGAGCTTGTTCATGGATGAAGATTCGACAATGTACCGTTTCTTGCACATCAAGTCGTAGACTTTCTCCACTTTGACATGGTTTCCCGATTCGAGATATCCCGAAAGAACGGTGTTACACGTCACCGAGTTCACCCCGATGGATTCAGTACTCTGCATATACTTGAAAATTTCCTCTGCTTTACCAAGATCTCCAGCTCTCACCAAAGAATCCAAGTACAGATTGTATAAAGCTCGATTCGGCTGGCATTTCTCGACACAGGACTCGAAAACCGATTCGACCTTGTTATGATGCACACCTAAGCTCAAGTACAACGTCACTAGCTCGACGTAAGACAGTGTAAGCGGCTTCAATCCGCTTTTAACGAGCTCGGCCATAAGCGATTCCGCAAGCTCAATTTCTCGAGCCTTGCACATTACCTCGATTATCTTCTGATAGGCCGAAATCGTTGGCTGCTGCATCTTCCGGAACGTCTCCATGGATTTCATAGGCTCTCCGATTTTCGCAAGAGTCTCCATTCTGTACACAAAGGCTAGAGAAGGAATGCTGACCTTAAACCCGACAAGTTTCGCCCAAGCTTTCTCGGATTCTTCAAGGTCGCCATCCTTCGAGCAAGCTCTCAAGATCGACACAACATCATCTTTCCCTTCCTCGATTCCGGCTTGCGACATCTCTTCTCTCAATTCCATGATTCTTTCCTTATCCACGACGTCCTGATGGCTATGCAGCCAGATAAGGCCGCCGTAGATATCCTTCTGGACCTCGAGCCCGGTTGCTATTATGTTATGGTAAATGAACTCAGCCTGTTTAAGATACCTCTTCGAGTCTCCTGGCTTCGCCACAAGGGCTCTGAAGAGCGAATTGTGCAGGCTGAGCCGTGGAGTGTAGCCTCCGAGATGGATCATTTGATTGTAAATGGCGCATGCTTCGTCTAGGCAGCCTTCGACCGATGCACCAAGGTATGCCACAACTAAAATGTGGAACGTTGATTCGCTAGGGACGCGTCCTTGGTTTACTAAATCGTCGTAGACCTCTCGACATCTGGTGAACTTTCGTTCTTTTCCTAAGTAATCTGCTAGTTTCGTCGCTAGAGCGAAGTCGAATCGATACCAACGTTGCTGCATCATCCATTTGTATACCTAAGCAAAGATTGACAAAACCCAAGTAAAAAAAGAACCTTTCTTTAGCAAATTCCTCCAATGTCCAGGATTGTACATTCTTCTAAGCACTAGAGAGTCCCAAAGCTCATCAAGTTCTGTAGCAACTTATCTAACAAGGCATTTCGTTCGAATAAACATGAATACAACTCATAAGATTACCTTGAAAGCGACCTCATTCTCGCGAATTCGAGTGCAATGGACGACGAGATAAGTGACATCATCCTGCCTCATCCATTTCCTCTGCGCATTCAAAATCCGAACCACAGTCCCTGCCTTGTGCGCAGGGAGCTCCTTGCACAGCCACGCTAGTCTCGCCCTCCGCCATTGCTCGGGAAGCTCCTCCAGCTCCGTCACCTCCACACCAGGGGAATCCAGGTGCTTCAGGTCTCTACCTGAACCATCACCGTCATCACCTTCGAACTTGAACTCGTCGGAATCCAATATCTGGGAATCGCACGCCAAGTGCTCGACGGAATGACTGAAGGACTTCGCCAGGCGAATCGGGTGAAACGGGTAGTGGGTAGTTTTGGTGGGTGAAGGTAGAGAACGGAGGAGGAAGATTCGGCGGCGGGAGAAGGTGTTGGTGAGGAAGGAGACTGGGGATAGAATAGAGAGGCGCATGTGGTGGAGATAGAGGTTTACAGGAGGAGTATGGTTTGGAAGAAGGAGAGGAGAATTGTGAGCTGGGAGGGGTTTGGAAAGGGAAATGTCTGGAGCTATAGTGCCGACGTTCATGGCGTTTTTTGGCGGTGGCAGTGCCGCCTGAACGCCGGAGAAGTCTTTGCGGGAAAAAGATAGAGAAGAGGTACGAGTCGGGACTCTGGATGAAGATAAATTATTTTATTACTTTTAGCATTTCAAATGAATTTCCACGTGGCAGGCTTAGATTTACCAAAATGTTTTAACTATGCAACCGGGTACCAGCAGATTCCATCTCCTTAAACCCTTCCACTCTCAAATAGCTGAAAATCAAATCCAAAAAGCTTCCGCCTTCCGCCATTGAAGAAATCCTTCACCGATGCTTCCCTGCTCCATACTTGGCATCTGAAGTTTCCTTCTTCCTAATCCCATCGGCTTAAAAGGATAAACAATGGCCCCCTCGCTATCTCTCCCTCACTCGCTTAGCGCTTCGTTTCGTCTCCAACCACCCGCCAAATCGTTGGTAATTCCCTCTGGCGCTCGTTCTTCTCCTTCGCTTCTAGGGTTCCAGGTGAGAAATTTTAATTGTAGTTCTAGTTGAACTAAGGGTATTGCTTCTTAGGTCTTGTTCTTCCATTAGAGACGGAAATTTGGGGAAATGCTTTCTCGAATTTTGCTTCGTCTTGTTTGTATCGATGATTGGGGCATTGAGAATCAGTCGCTATTTTTTGCTAGTGATGGATACCTGGCCAGTTCTCTGTATTGTTCGTGTTTAATACAAATGGGTCAATGTTTGCGCAACTGTGCAGAAAATCGGATCGATGAGTAGGTAGCAGTTATATTTTAAGAATTTGGCGGTTAAGCTTTCATCCTTTTGGCTTTAAACAGGCTGTACTGTTTATCAGTGATGAACATTGCCAGTTCTCTGTGATGTGTGTTTGTGCAAATGGATTCTATGGTTGATGTTTGTAGAACTGCATAGCTGTTTCCGTTATCTCTCATATGTAATTGTAATAGTACATAGATTTGGGGGAAATGCGGCCTCAGAAATTGGCTGCGTATTGTTTGGTAATTGTTGATTAGTGTCTTGGAGAATTTGGCTTTGAAATTGTACTCTGTTGGTTTTGATTAGGCTGTATTGTTTATCACTGATGCGCACCTGGTCAGTTTTCTTAAGTGTTTGTGGTTTATGAATGGCTTATAGTGTCGAAGACTTAAAGTTTGCTAAACTGTACTGGACATCAAACCGATAAGAATAATAGTTCTAAGGTTTAACGGTGAAATCAGGACATAGCCATACAGAACAGTAACTGTTGTAGTCTCTCATACGCAATTGTACCGATCTTTCTTATAGAATACGATTCGGTGGATGATGCAGCAACACCTTTTGGTCACTCTCGAACTTTCGGTATTGGTGAAAACTAATACATGGCTTCTATGTGGCAGGGATCATTTTTTTCATATCCCAAGCCATGCCATTGGGACTCGAGCATTAACTCGAAAGAAATCTTCGGGCGCTCAAGGCTGAATGTCTGTTGTAGTATGAACATGGCTGCAGGGAAGTCAGACGATGACGATGAAAAGATAAGCTTTAAGCAACAACTAGTGAACAAAGCAACAAAAGTTTGGGATAGTTGCCCCGAGCCAGTGAGGAGCTTCCCTTGGAACATAGCATTGTTCAACTTCATTCAACTTCAGGTTTATTTGATCCTCTCCGTCGTTAAGTACTTGAGCGTGCCTTTCCTGCTGATTACAACCATTAGTGAGATGTCGTATTGTGCGCACGAGAAGAAGTTGTTCCTTATCGTGTTTCCGCTGGTCGTTGGATACGTTCTTGCTGGGTTATTCAGAGAAACTGCTCTCGAGATGTCTTCTCTCCTCAAGGTTAGACCTTTTTCGTCTTCTTGGTTACTAGGTTGACTCAGTTCAAAATTTTACGTCATTTTTCAGAAGCTCAGCACGAAATTTGTCTCTAAGGGGCATGTTTTATTTGCAGACGGCAGAAGTTCCATGGCATTTGTTCTTGGTCGCAACCATCTTCGTTCTGATCAAACTTCCAGGACCATATTATCCTTACTGGGGACGGTTGCTACTTCCACACTTAGCTAATGGAGTTCTTTGGAGGACTGTTTGGTATACCTTCCTGTGGTTTAGAAGACCTAGAGATGCATCTGGAGAATTGATATCCAACTGAGGGTCATTAGAGAAAGAACTTCTGTAACTTCAACAGCAAGAAAGTAGCCAAATGAAGTTAAATCTCACGTATGCAGCGTGTATACATCTTTTTGTACTGCTAGGAAAGTTCCTTCTTCAACAAGGTTTATCACTCTGTCTGTTACTGGTTGTTTCACCAGGTTTTTGTAGTACTTAATTGTTTTCGAATGAATTCGTAGGAACTGCATTCATAATTTGCACTGGATATCATTATGGTACTTAAAATCCGTACAATTTAGTGTACTTGGTTTAGTGCAATGGGTACGACTAGTCTTTTCAACATGACCATTAACAAGAATTAACCATGTCCAAATTATTCATTGAAGAAGATAAAACTATAACCTAGCACGAAAAATTTGAGATCTGAATTGTCATCATACAACTCGAATGGTTGCTTGAAATACCAAAATGGTCGAATTAACCAAGACTATAATAAGACACTTTGAACAAACTCGACATGGTAAGCAATCCAAACCCACGACTCATCAGGCATAAATTTCAGAGATGAGTGCTCATGTGATTCCCTTCCGAGGCATGATTTTCGCCAAGGCAAAGAGCGAGGAAGGTAAAATCCACAACCCGTCTCCACATATTAACCCAAACGCCACTGCAGGAACCATCAAGCTCTCCCTCTTGCGGTCGAACTTATGCCACAAAAACACAACCAAACTCCCCACAGACATGTCTATGGCAAAGGAAGCCCCGACAAGAAACGGAACCGCCATTGCCATTGGCAGCGGTACCCACTTACCTAGTTCCTTAGGGAGCAAGTCTCTCGACAGATTGGCTGCGATAGCAAACCCAAAGAACCCGTATCAGAGCTGCAAACAATGTTGAGGAAGGGCCGAGAACCCTTCCACTCCTAGAATCGCCATGTTTCGATAGATAAGTGCGTAAGGATCTTTGTACTCGCCATCCGGGTTCCCAACATCGAATGCTTGTAGAAGAGGAAGAAAGTGAGGGGACCTACCACACATCCTATGGCGATTCCGATAGCTTGGCTGAGAAGCATGGAACGAGGCAATGTTAGGGTGAGATGACCGGTTCTGAAATCGTGCATCAAATCGGAAGAGTTAGAGGCTATGGACTTAATCAGACCGCACCCTACCAGCCCTGCAACCACACCATTCTCCTTACCCGATATGGCAGCGAGTACAAAAAGTGCCGCTTTACCTTAGTTGTAGGCCATGTTCATGTCTGTTAACCCGGCACCATATGCATTGCAGAAACCGAGAGATGGAGCGAGATGGGAGCAAATCATTCCTGCTCCTACGTAAGTCATGCTGAAATCGTAGTAGAATCTAACGAAAAAAACATGAGATACCTACAATTAATTATACACAAATGGATCAATCAGAAAACGATGTAAGTAGGTTAGAGTTTTTGAGGAAAAAAACTAACGAATTCTTCCAAGCTGTAGCCAGTCCAAAGGCGGGGAACTGATGAACGAACCCACACGAGTAGAACCACTGAATGAAGGCCCAAATGAAGCTCAAGGAAAAGAACCTCAAGAATCCCTGGACTTGCTTTCTGCACCAAAATCGTAATGGTGACTTGCGTTTCAAGCAACTCGTTTCTATTTCAATCCCTAGAAGAAACTAACTACAAGAAAGATAGATACTTGGCCATCTTGTTCCCTTTAGGGGAATGGAAGCCATTGATAAGAACAGCAGTAGCAGTCCCACTCGGATAAGTCAGTTTGTAGTCGATTATCATGATCTGAAAGCAACAAAATGTTCCGCATGTAACGCAGATCATCAACTAACAGCTCTAACACAAATAACAAATCACAGTGCAAGTTTCACAAGTAACCTGCAGAAGCAATCAGTATTATGGACTGAACTTACCAAAACCGTACGTAACTTTCAATCATCAATAAACATCTCTAACTCAACAGAATAGTCACAACATCCTTAATCATGGAAGCAGCTCCTCCTATCTTCATAAGTAAAAGACACCAATTCGACCCGTAACCTATCAACTTTTGTGCATAACATGATAAGTCAGATTGTAGTCGAATATTATGATTCGAAAACAAGCAAAAGCTCCTAGTTTCATGAGCAACCTTCATAAATAAATCACCAGGATCCAGCTCATAGCTTTCATAACTAAAGACACTATCTTTAGACCCCCAGCTACACATTCTTGTACATTTAACTTTCAATCAACAGGTTCAACACTTGATGACTGAGCAAAGAACAGATTTTTGCAGTAAAGAAGTAAAGAACAGAACTTTTCACCTTCCTCAGAGGAACCAAAGCAAGCAACCCAACAAAAGTGCTGACAAACAAGAAACCAGTCATCCATTCGGTTCCTTTACACTCCTCGGACTGTTCCCCTCCGAATCCACCCCACCAGCTTGTTCGTAAGTCTTCCCGTTCAACTCCAGCAGATAAGACCCAAACCCACCTGCAGAGTAGTTAAAAGTCAGCTGGACAGTCAAGAAAAACACAAAGCACAGTTTTTTGAGCAGCATTGACCATAGTCCAACGAAAACCTCCAACAGCAATGGTGTAACAAGAAACGGCACAGGTCTGGATCAAGGTATTTTCCTATCTAGTGAAGGGCTTGGTGAGGAACCCTAGTTTCTTGAGGACATTGGTCCATGTCTTGACAAACACAAAGGCAAGCAAAGCTGCGGAGACATTAAGGTTGGGTACTAATCCAGTAGTGAGGATGAGTTTCATCACTATCACTGAGTAAATGATTCCAATCACTAAACTTGCCACAACCCCTCTAATCGTGAGCTGCTTCGTCCATGAATGATTCTCTTCAGATCCTCTTCTTCCTCCACAGCTTCATCTGAGCTACTACTGTGTATGAAACTCTCATCTTCTTCATCAGTTTCCTCCCCATTATTGCCCCTTTGGCTCATTGTTCGGAAAAGAAGGATTTTCCGGGCAAGAAAGTTCCTTTATTTATGTCTTCCTCCTCCTGTGACAAAATCATAACACCCGCCAATCCGTTGACTGCAATAGTGATTGGTAAACCTATGCTCTCA
Organism: Linum usitatissimum; assembly: GCA_030674075.2. NCBI lineage: Eukaryota > Viridiplantae > Streptophyta > Magnoliopsida > Malpighiales > Linaceae > Linum > Linum usitatissimum. The sequence goes on along the minus strand of JAUJYP020000155.1, from coordinate 5,142,311 downwards.
ATGTGCATAATGTTGTGGGTCCAGACCCGTATGGTTGGCAGTGGAGATTTGGGATCGGCAGGTTAGGAAGCGAAAACATTGGACAAGAAGGGTAAATGGCGAGGTGATGGTTTGAGTAACGGAGCGATGAAGGAAGAGGCTAAATCGTCATCCGTTGCGTGTTCGATTCACGTAGGGTTCAAGTTTTTTGTTGAATTTTTCATATTCAATCCTCCGGGCCACTTAGCCCTGCATCAAAAAAGTCAAATACTCTCTTACTTCTTGCTCTCGTATGCACTTCCTCATTGTCATCCACCCTGAAATGCTCATTGGGCATGTTTCTCTAGCACACGTTAATACTATTGTCATCCACCACTCTCTATCTACCTTGCATCAACAACATCCCGAGATGTCCAAATGTGTCACCAACTTGTTATGTACACCACTACGTATGTATATCGGTTGTACCGTATGTAGTCCACATCCTTACTTATTCTGTGCGTGTCTATCTTCTTTTGCAGCTCACTCATTAAAAACTTCGATAATAGTCCGCATAAAACAAGTCACACACTTTCATTTTTTTCCTCTTTATGCACATTTTCGGTGTAAGTTGTGACCGTTGGGGCCGCAACCTCACCTTAATGGACACAATGTACATGTTCTTTATACATAAAGTTGTACACACATTCATGTAATATATTATAAGTCCACTCCGTGAGTAGAGTAGGTGGAAGAGTAATTAAAGAAAGACTTAAAGAAGAGTAGAGAAGTTGGACACTTGATTATAAGCTTCGTTGTAAAGGACATCTAGTTGAAATCATGGCCTCCTACTTTTGCCGTCACATATGCATTCATTCCTGGCCATCAAAATGCAGTGTCTAAAGGTAATGGAAATGATTTTATTTTATATCCATGGTGGTTATGGAACTTGTCGGAATTGCGATACCACGGTCATCAATCTTTAAAACGTAACTTATATATCCCTAATCTATCATATATGTGTGTTCATTTCATTAGCAATATTAGTTTGGCACGTCACCTATTCTAGACTCAACTCATTCAACCAACCCAATTTAACCCAACTCGCTTACAACAAATCGGCTCAAACTATCAGAATAGGTTGGAGTTTTGTTACAAGAGGGAATTTGTCTCACGGCGGTGGAGTGTTGAAGTTTGGTCATTCAATTCTCTCTATGTCAAAAGGGTCGGACCAGTCGCACTTTGTACTATCAGTTGTACTACCTGTTTGATCTATTATAATGATCTCTTGTTTAGATGTTTGAGATATCTCATTCACATGTAACTCTTTAAGTATGCGTGATTTTTTCACCATCATGCGCCATCTATTTTTTCTCGAAAAGGTATTCCATGCAAAATCATTTCTCTCCATCTCTATTTTATTTATCTTTTTTCTATATCCATTACATGTTGAATTCTAACAAGTGGCAAGTCAGGAGATGATAATAATGATATGGAAAAAAAAAATGAGTTGACATAATGATTTGTCAATTTAACAATTTATTTTTCACAAAGAGTGGACGGAATAACCAACATTATTGTTACATATTCAATAAAGTAGTAGTATACAGGTTACAATTAAAAAGTATGATGCCCATATTGTAAAAAACCAATAGCTTGATGGGTCTCAAGCCGGAAAAGAAAGGAAAGGAAAAGCAGAGGAGAGAAATGATTAAAGCAGAGCATTCCAATCGAGTTGCCTTCTTCGTTATCCTTCTTTCTCCTTCCTTTTTAAAACCACAAGGAATTTCAACTCAACCTTTGAAACCCATAATCATAGTACTGAACCAGCAGCAGCTTTTTGACAGTAAAATGAGTTTCAAAGAAGGCAAGAAAAGATCAATGTCGACCCCTTCAGCAGACCTTCTGGTTTGTTTTCCTTCAAGAGTTCCCCACCATCTCACCTTAATGCCAAGTAAACCCATCTGCAGCCCCGCCAGAGGCGATCATCAACCCAACCACCGCCACCGCCGCCATCCCAGCGCCGGCGGCCTCTACCACCGGAGGATGAAGACGAAACAGATGATGAGTTCGGTGGACGTATCCGAACCGACGTCTCCGAAAGTGACTTGTTCAGGGCAGATCAAGGTAAAGCACAAGAAATCAGGAGGTAAAGGAAGCTGGCAGTCTGTGATGGAAGAGATTGAGAGGATTCATAAACAGGGGAAGTTAAAACAGAGGAGGAAGAAATCATCTTCATCGTCATCACCATGGACACAGTCTATTGGGTTCCTTGCTTGTCTTCGAAACATAAAACTTGATCTCAGGTTAGTGGTGAATTGTGAGTAGCTTCTCCCGGATCATGATGGTCTTGTTCATTTCCAATCCTAAAATTTTGTCTATGTTGTTTCAGGTGTTTTGGTGTTTTCCCACAGCCGGGGATGATCAATTCCGACGATGATGAAGCAGATGATGATGAAGAAGAAGATGGTATTGATGAGGATGATGATCAAGAGGGAAGAACTGTGTTTTCGAAATGGTTCATGGTGTTGCAGGAAGAGAAGGAGGAGCTTGAAAACAATTGTACTACTAGTACTACTACTTCTAATTGTGACCCTGTGATTCCTCCGGCGAATGCTCTGCTACTGATGCGGTGCAGGTCGGCTCCTCCGACGAAGAGTTTGAAGACGTTGATGGAAGAAGAGAAGAAGACGGATAATAATAACAGATTAGTAGTGATGAGCTACGGCGATGAAGATGCTGATTTCTACAAGATCTCTTCGGACGTGGCCAAGGAAACGTGGGTCGTCGGAGGGATCAGAGACACTTTGTCAAGAAGCCGGAGCTGGAAGAGATGATGATCCCACGAGTAGCGGATCCTGGGGAGTCTCTTGGCCATGATCAGTCCATCTTGGAGTCTCGAGTTTCGATATTACATAATGAGATTTGCTAAGCGTTGGAGTTTGGATCTAGCCACCGAATGGCTGATTGTCGCCGGGTAATCTGATTCTCCGGCGACCGGCGATATAATGCTATTGTTTTTGTTTCTTTTTTTTGGTTTTATGAATGTATCTTTGTTGTGGATGCATCGTGGGTAAATATACATTTGGGTCACTCTATAATCTATATCATAATCTTCTAATAATTTATCTATTAAGTTATCTATTTATCTATTTAGACAATGATGATTTTTCTTTACCGCTATCTATTAAGATGAGAATAATAAACATAATCTAACTATTTATCTCTATTTATGCAAGTGGCATGATCCGTCTCAAAACGACTAAGAAGTAATTTAAAAAGATTCTCTCGATTCTGGTTACTATATGAACAACTCAACTAGCAATATGCCTAACACCTACACGTTAATTTGAAGACAAACGGAAAAGTAAACCAAAACATTTGTTACCAATGGTTGGCAAACACACGCTCCTGATAGCTAGTTGGGTCAACACCGATTCTGCATCACCTTCAATGTTCACATTCAAATTGTCTCCCAAAAGCATCCCAACCGCTAACGGTTTAAATATTATTATTTCGAACAAGTTAAAATGAAAAATATAAGGGATGTCTGATCCCAAGTTCAAACTGGGGACTTTTAGTGTGTGAGACTAACATGATAACCAAATACACCGTCCAATTTGCTTAAATAGCAGTTTAGTACCATACACCCTAGTTCAAATTCAACATCAGAACAGAACAAATTCTTCAATGAAATCAACTAACAGTTTCAATCCACATAACAATAAATTCATTTGATGAAAGTCTTCATTCATTACATCACAATTAGTATTCAACAATGCCACTATCACACTACCTTTTACATTATTGTTCATCACAAAAGAACAAAGTTAGGCACATTCCTCTGCATGGCATACACAATCTCCTCCCAACTGCTTTAAAAATCTGAGGATGGAATGATGAACAAGGTGCAGAACCAATACCGAAAGCAGTTACCTGGACCTGCAAAACCATCTAGCCTCGAAGCTGAGACATAAATGCACAAATCCAATGAGACACGAGCTGTGGTCTTGCTTGTTCCTTACGGTGGAACCATGGCGGGATCACTTTGGATTTCGCTTATACACCGGAGGGTTTAAGAGCAGGCATCACCGTCGATAAAATGCCTATTACAACGGAAAGTGAACAGACGAGGTTTTTTAAGCTATACTGTCTTTTCAATTTGCAACAACAACAACCATATTCTTTCCTTTTTACCTGTTCTTAGCGCTGTACACCTTGAGCTGTGCAAGTTCTTGCCTGTCGGCATATCTCGGCATTCTAAGCGATTCAGGCACGACCAGAGTTTCGGATTGATCGTGGTATGCATCATACACAAATTCCACCACCTTCTCCTGCAAATTGGAAACACAAATTCAGTAACAATGAAAACATTGATTACCCATGAAATGTACACTTGTGATATACCAAAGGCTTAGAAGCATCAAGCCAGTGATAAATTTGCTCATTGCGAAACCACGTTGTTTGTCTTTTCGCAAAGTTTCTGCACAGAAACCCATAACCGGAAACATCATAAACCAGGAATGCTAGCTGCTCTATCTCGACAAATTAAGGCAAAGAAAGAAGTTTTACCTAGATGCTTTCTGGAAATCAGCCAGAAAAGCAAGGAAATTTCCAGTTGAACTGCCTCCTTCATGCTTACACCTCAAGAGATACTCCATTGCCTATATTTAGACAACTGTAAATAAATATATAGCCTCTATTCGATTTCTATATCCCAAAACTATTATCATACTCATGACATAAAAAGACTGGCAATGATAAATTTGACAGCAAGACTAGGGTGAATAATGCTGCAACAAGTCATTTAGCCATGGCTGTAACTATGTAGACCATTTTATAGAAATCAAGCTATGTAACTTGAATATAAGACTGTTAAAAGAGAGAAATACCATCACTATAACACATACCTGCCTATAAACAATTGCTCGAGTTGCAGAATTGGAACTTGGAAGAAGACCCATGTCAAGGAGCATTTTTGCCTCCGATAGAAGTCCACACCGTTCTATAGGCAACACAAGAAACACAAAGTGAGATCACATAGTTTGAACTTGGGAAGAGTTGCAAGCTATGGCATGAAGTACCTGAAAGCATCACTTCACATCGATAATCAATTGATCTGTATAAATCAAGTCTGGGGCTTGAAAGGAAAAGGCAAAGAAACTTGTACTCTAAATCTTTTGAGTCTACATTCCCACCACTGCACGAGCTATCTGTTGAGTTTGAGATTGCTTCTTCCTTGAATGGAGGGAATCCACTAGCCTGTCATAGCAAAAACAAGGTAAGTGAACCGCACGCAAAAGGAAACATGTGGAGTCCTAGTTACAAAATATAATCAAGGTTTCCTTACAAATTAACCTTGATAATCTCAAGGCTGCACCGCAAACGGTACCAGTTATTGACTGGTAAATCTTGTGCCCTTGGATCACCTGCTTTGACCACTAATTGTACTGCCGTGTCCCAATCATTATTGCGTTGTAGTTCAGCAAGCTCAGAGTCAACTTCAGAAGCAACATCCACTGTTGCTTGTGGAACATCAGGTTTCCCATATATGAACCTAAAAGTCGAAGGATTTTGATCATCATTCTCAAAAAAGTAGTAAGACAAGCTTTCTCATATCGCAAAACAAAATGTTTGCCATAAAGCTGACTGCTTAACAGTGAAACCATGAAAATGCCAGTTACATGAACAATAGTGTAAAAGCAAAACGCCAGTCCTTGAACAATTAGAGTCTTATAGAAAGAAGAAAAACGCGTTCTGTATATATATATGCATACCATCTCAAGTACAGTCCCGTCCTACCAACAACTACAGAGACACTGCCACGATTGAGAATATCTTGTCTGGCTTGTCTAGAATCTCTAAAGAACCGTCCAACTGAGTAATCTGAAAACAAGTTCAAATGGAAAGCATGAACATGACAAACATGAAATTATTCTTTTCACTGGTAAACAAAAGCTGCTACTTTTTACCTTCATATGGTTCCAATATGTCAATCAAATGGTGTGGCACTTCCTGCATTGAGAAAGCTAGCAAAATTAGTGCAAACACCTAGTTAAAAGCTCAAGTATTGCTCACTAGTGAGACCAATCAGAATGAAAAGGAGATATTAGTACAAAGACAAAAGTATACTACTGAGTCTCTCAATGCTTGTTAATTTCTAGCTTACAGTTGGACTGAAGTCTCACTCCTACGGAGTCGCATGGACCTAATACATGGATAATTCAAGATAAAATCCTACTGATCCAACAGTCTCGTACTGGTAAGAGTACCAAAACCTAGAAAGTGCTATATAGGTTATGTGATTAAGAAGCAAAACCACTCTAACTATGGAAGGAGGAAGCTTTCACTGTGAGAAGGTTTCGCTGATCTAACATCCAGACCACGATATACCTGCAAAAAAGGAATGTATACAGCACAGATTAAGTTGAAAACCCTACAAAGAAATGATGCCTACCTTGAATATGATGTTCAAATTTTGGCTTTCAATTTGAATAATTTTTACAACATGTAGCTGTTTATAGATAAAACTTAAATTCAACTCAGTTCAACACCAACCATGATAGGACGATTGAGTTTAGCCACAATTACTTGAATTCAACTCGGTTTCAAATGAACCCGAAATCCGATAGAGTCAGCTAGCTGGTGACGAAATTTTTAAACGAAAATGGCGGTAAGGAGGGAAAAGAGAGAAAAAAAAGTGACCTGGACGGAGTCAGCACTGATGATTTCACCGCGAAGCTGCTTCGCTAGTTCGAGCGCGAGCGTGCTCTTTCCGGCACCTTTCGGCCCGGAAATCACGACCACCTTGCCTTTCTTCTGGAGACGGAAGAAGTTGCAAACAGCCGGGGTAAGCAATGGAAACAGTGTGAATGGAGGGACAGTTGGCTACATAGCATTTTTTTCGGTGCTCGGTGGAGCAGCAAATCAAACTAATTGTTGGGTTGCTGAGGTTGATATGCTGGCGGCGTTCAAGTGTCGCCGGAGGTTGGGGCTCCATTGGAGATAGATACTGCCGTCTCTTTTTATATTGGAAGGAAATGTGGGCTTTATTTGTCGCGATTATTGTTATAGTCTAGGCGAATTGGGCCAGACCAGGCCCACTCTAAAAAAACAACCCAGGATAAAAAAGTTCAAATAAAAGGGAAGCATGTCTAAGCCCAGGTTCGAACTGGGGACCTTTAGTGTGTGAGACTAACGTGATAACCAACTACACCACCCAGACAATGCATCATATGCTCTGTATAATTATTTTAAGTTTGTAACAAACAACACCAGATGAATATGAAATTGTGTACTTTTCTCAGCACAAAAATCCCTAACTCCCATATACTAATCCATTGAAAGTCTCAATTCATTTGGTAACAATTCTATTTCACCAATGAGTATACTCACACAAACCTTTACATTATAATTACTAAACACAATACACATGAAATGGAAATCTCACCCTAAACCATATACATCCGGAAACAGATTCCAGAATACAATCTACATGGCATACACAATCTCCCCGCTGCTCTCGAAATCGATATCCAGATCAGACTGGAGCTCGTCGTCCTCATCCATCTCGTCGTCGATATCTAAACTTCCCATTAGACCTTGGTTCAGACTCCATGTTCCAGCTGCTGGCAAGGTAGCTTCTGCAATGATCTGCATTATCTCGTCCACGCTCTGCGAAGGCTGCTGCTCCTCGAACTGGCTGCTGCTCGTGTCGTCATCATCCATTAGATCAGCCGGTAGATTCTTCAGAAACCATCCATGGTTCCTTATCTCGGGGATGGTTATCCTCTGTTACAACATCAAGAAATAATTTTGAGTGAAGGAAGTTGAAAGAAGTTTAAGTAAGTGTGGGAGTTAAAGGAGTGACCTTTTCTGGTTCAGCTACAAATATTCTGGAGATCAGGTGTTGGCACTCTTTGGATATGTGGACGTAGTCTGGAATCGAGTACTGCACGTTCAGAATCCGCTGCAAAGATCGTGATAAAATCATTATTAAGCCATGTCAGCTTCTCCAACCGATTGATATACATTACGATTTCACAAACATTACTTGAATTGTCTTGCGAAAGTTCTTGGGCTCACGAGGATCCTCGAAAGGGTACGATCCCACCAACATTACGTATAATGTCACCCCACAGGACCACACATCTGCAATCTGCAATCCAATGATTATTGATGCTTGGTATACTTGTTCAGCAAGCGTTATTGATGCAAGGTTTACTTGTTCAGCAAGCAATCAGGGGGTTTTACCTTGCCATCATACTCCTTCTTGAGTAACACTTCAGGAGCAATATATGCTGGAGTTCCCACAGTGGACTTGGGCTGTGAGTGAAGCACCGAAGACTGCAGTAGTATGAAACACATTATAAAAACAACAAAGCTCGTGGAATAAATTGCTGGTTACAGTTTTGTACCTTGGAGTATCCGAAATCGCAGATCTTCAAGCGTGGTGCAGGGCTTCCATCTAACAATGTGTTCTCCAACTTCAAGTCGCGATGGCACACTTGCTTCAAAACACAGAAACAACAATCGAGCTGAGTCAGCACGTGGTAACTTATAACCCTCCAAAGGGGGAAAGAAAAGCAACAAACTTTTGGTTTCCTAACCATTGAATGACAGTAGCTAACTCCTGATATCAGCTGTTGGAAGAAGAACCGTGCCTGTGCGTACAAAATTGTCACGTAATGGAACAAACCATTGACACACAAGAAATGATTTCAGCAAATATAAGAAGAGAACCTCATCCTCGCTAAATCGGCCAGCATTACATATCCGCTCGAAGAGCTCTCCCCCAGATGCATACTCCATGACAATTGCCAGATGAGTTGGTGTCAATATCACCTGCAAGTTTGGGTCAAAGATAGATGTAGTTTTGGCATCATTATCATAATACTGAAAATCCAGGATGATTTAGGATTAGAGCAGGCATAGACCTCTTTGAACCTAACGATGTTAGGATGCCTCAGTGATCTGTGGTTGATTATCTCCCTCTGCACATTTTCATCTATCTGTGTGACACAGCAGCATCAAGAAGGTAAGCACAATTCTGAAAATGACTTAAATCAAACGTTCCGGAAAGCGACCCTGGATCCACCCGTGCCAAAACCAGACCAGAGATTGAACTAGCAACAGTCATAACTAGTGATTCAATCATCTATTTAAAGTTTAGTTTGACAAATAGAAAGTAAGATAAAATTCAAATGACAACGACAACGACAAAATTTTAAAATTCGATCCAACGTTTCAACCACCAAACCAAACATAAATTCATTCACAAACTTTGTACTTCAATTCACCTAAGCCTCAAATCCCAACACATATTATGAAGCAAACACATAAAAAGTTACAACAGAAAAGAATTCAAAACTCCAAACCCATTTGAAAAGAAACAAAAAACTGAACCAGCAGCTGCCCACCGACAATATACAGACAATTCTTTTGATTATCATTTACTGAATCAAGGTGTTCGGAGACTCTCAACAAAAATTTTTAGTTTATCATGAGTTTGAAAGTTATATCAAACAGAATTCGAATACACAAATAGGCAAAATTTCAAAATTGAAATTTTTACATAAAATTTTACGACTTCGAAACTAAAGGATCCTATACGGTGATCTCGATAGAACTTCAAATTTATCATGAGTTTGAAAGCTACACCGAGCAAAATTCAACTACGGGCAAAAGTTTCGATTTTTAAAAATTTACATAAACTTCCGTCACTTTAAAACTAAAGGACCCTAGGTGATCGAAGTTCGCTTCTGCCGCTGTCATCAACATCAACATAAAAAAAGCTACAAACTTCACCAAGAAAATGAGGAGAAATTGAAAGGAAGTTGTATCAGCAAGGTACCTTCTCACCTCTCTCGATGTATTTGACGGCGACGAGCTCGTTACTCCGCTTGTCTCTCATAAGCCTGGCGACTCCGAAATTACCGGACCCGATATCTCGAACCAGCTCGTACCGATCGCTGTCGTGCATAATCGGCATATCCATCCCTGGCCCCACCGTCATCGCTTGTCGATCCATCCCTCTCTCTCTGTGGTTATTTTTTATAGACCAATTGGAGGCTGAGATGAGATGGGTTCTTCTTCGCTCTTGCTGACTTGCAGGAGTTGCTTTTCTGCTTTGCTTTTTGCTCTTTTTCCCATTCGTACGTGATTTTATTTATTGGGTTTTGAAAAATTCGGCTTGGGTTTGCTTCTACGGTTTGGCTTTCCGATTAACGAAAGATGGCTGAAGAAACAGAGAAAGAGCTGTCGTGGTCTGTAGCGTTTGTGGATTGGTTTGTTGGATGAAGTAACGGTTAACTATTTTCGATCATTCATGTTCGTACTGTTGCATCGTTGCTCCTTGGATTTAGCTATTTCATTTTATATTTAGCTTCCGTCTGTCGACAGTGATCGAAGCAGTCAACGCCCGGAAGCTCCCTCCTGAACTCCGCGGCCAGCGCAACTCCGTCGGGTTACAAAATTGATCCCTCGATTCTAGGGTTTTCTTGTTCTTAATTGGTTAGCCTCTTGAATTTGAATATGTAAACTGTGATTGCTAGGCATAGTTGATTGATTAGGGATTGTTAGCTTCAATTAGAAACACTTAGCTTTGAATTGCAGTGAAGGAGTAATAAGCTGAAGCTCTTAATCAAAATGATGACATGTTTGATCAATTACTGTCCAATTCGTTGATCTATGATTCCGGAACGATGATTGATATACCAATTGCTACAATTGATTGATTGATTCAGGTCCCTAGCTTCTACTAGAACTTTGGTTTGAATTGCAATGGCGAAGTACATTCTTCATAGTAAACAAAAACGGCGAGATGTTCTGAAATTTTTCTCGTCATTTTCATTTAAAAGTGGAGTTTAAAAGTTGTTTGTAAAACCGTATGATTCCGATCATACAGTCACTTCGATCAATGAGATGTGCCAAGTGATTATCAATGTGGTGTTGCAGGTCAGAAACGGACATTATCAATGTGGTTGAGCAACGAATATGGCATTCAATGGAAGAAGGGCAATTCGAGAACTTGCCGGGGAAAGGGAAGCCTCTGAACCTCGACACGAATCCCCACGCTGACCCGGCCGTAGACACGCTGTACAGGATCCTCTCCAAGAACAACTGCGCCCCGGAGTGGGCTGAGCTGAACAAGGAGATCAGGAGCCAGATTTTGGAGTGGCAGACCGGGTTGAAGAAAGCATTCGCGGCTAACAAATGCAACGGTGGTGAAGTGTCTGAAGCCTTGAAAACTCAGTTGAAAAGCATCAATAATCAAGGCTTGCGACTGATTCTTCTATACAGAAGATGATCGTTTGTGGATGTGTACACGTTTTTTCACAGGTTTTCAATTATAACCTCATCGTACCACTTGGTCGGCAGATAATTGGATTCAAGTGGAAGAAGGAGCTGGGTCGCTTGAATGAACAACATTAAGGCATGTTTTTTAAAGCTCAAACGCCTGAAGATATCGAGGTTGGTTCGTCGACGAGAAATGGTTGCAATGACCTTCATTCTGTTGCTGACATTGCTAGAGTAGCAATTCCACTTTTTTAGGGCACTGAAGTTTGAATGTTAGTATATACAATAGTAACACAAAACTACTCAATGACAATGACCATTTGTATCACCTTTAGCCGTGTCGATTGGTTAGATGATCGGGGCCGTTACCAAAATTATATAATTGTTACATAAGCTGGATCACAGAAATAGCCGAAATAACCAATTAAGGATTGATTTAAACTATCTAAAAAATATTTACAAAAAAAAATGCATACAGCAAGATGGAACAACAGAACTACAACCAATTGTTACAAATATACATTCATCCTGAATCAATAACTTAACCCACCAAACCCTTCGGTTCAACCTGGCTGGCTCACCGGTCCAACTTGAGATGATCGCGATGTTGGTTAGACAGCTTTCTTGAACTTGTCTGGTAACTCTCTTCCGCTCTTGTCCTTACTGATGTTGCCATTCTGTCACCGTATTTTTCCTGCGCACCAAAATTATTAATCAGGCTCAATTCATTCTTTTCAACCTATGATTACACAAAGGCGAGCGAAATGGACATGAATTCAAGAAAAAGTTCCGATACAATGTCAAAAATCAGTTCATCCCAATAATTCGAGTTGTTGGGAGAATTGCTCGACTTATTTATATAGCATTCCTTCATATCTTTGAGTCCCAAGTCACAAGAGAGGATCATATTGAACAATGAAAAAATTGTTCAGACCGAAAATATCGACACGCAGATTCTCATGCCTTCCGACTGATGAAAACTGTACTAACCCGGAGCGAGTTCAACTCTTCGATCTTCTCATCACGAGGCAAGCTAGAGAGCCTTTCAATGGAAGTGCGATAGCGTACAATCTCGTCTCTTCCACGAGAAAGCATCAGCTCTGCTCTGTGAAGCTTGGAGCTGAGTTCCTCGTTCTGAACCTTGAGGACATGGTTCTCGTCCTGTCATCGATTAAGAAAGACCGGACTAAGAACATTTCCTCTATGCAAAAGGCCAAAAAGTGAAAACAAGATGTCATACTTCGGTTTGAATTTCTTACCTTTATTTTCGCGTGGTGATGAATTCTTTGCTGGAGATTCTGCTGTCCAGATAGCTTCTTTACTTCGCCTTCAAGTTCCGTTAGTTGTTTCTTGTGGCTCACGTTTTCGATCTACCCCAATGTATAATCAGCTCTCTCGTATGAGCAAAAATGGGTTTAAATACAATTTACAAGCTCTCTCATGTTACAAGTTACCTACCTTTAACATCTCATTTTCAGCTTGCAGGAATTGATCTTGTTGACGAAGATTTTCGAGCGCTACCTGTGCAGCGACCATCTCAGACTGTTTACGATCAATTTCCTCGAGCCATCTGCAAAAACGAGAGACTCTTAGCAGAACACAACTTATTACTCCATGAAGATAAGCTGAGTTCGTAAATTGAGGAAATGCATACCCTCTTCTTTCCTCTATAAACTCATCGAGCTGTATCTTGAGCTGGATTATGTCGTCGTCCTGTATAGACATTGCATACCGATAAGCCGATAGTAAGATATCAGAACTTTTCGAGTTATAGAAGGCCTGAGCATACCTGTGTTTCAGATTCCAAGCAGCTGAACTGGGCTTTTTCTGCTATCTTCTTAAGTTGTTGATTGTCCAGCACTGACTGCAAGTAACCAAGGGGAAATGTCAGCTAAAGAAAAAGATTGAAGAAAGTAGTTCGTTCCATGTCCTTTCAGAGAAGAAATTTACCGCATAATTTGTCATGTCAAGCTTCAGTCCGAGTAAATCTCGAATAACATCATGAGTCATGCTCTCAGCAGCAGCTAACCTGGAATGCAGTGCAAATATCTGCAACAATCCAATACAGGACCATTCAGAATTCAATAATTACCAGGAATTTTGGGTTCTGGAGCAAAAAAGAATTCGTTCGAAGTGCCTACCTCCTTTTGACGGCTTGCTGCCAAACATTCCAGCTCTTCAATACGTATCTTCGAAGCACTCATTTCCTCATTCTTCTCGGACTTCATCTGCTGAGCCAAACCTAGACCGATGCATTTGAAAGGAGACCCGGAGCCCCTAGGCTTGACAGCGAATTTCTCTGACTTGTTTGCGGAAGTATTAGCAGCATTGTTGAAGGAACCATCATGCTTCACTTGTTCAACCATAGCTACCAGAGCTTTAAACTGTTGTCACATTTCATTTAGTATGCAATTCATGTAAAATAGAGGAGGTTTGAAGTTCAACATGCAATTCATGTAACAAATTTGCCTTACCTTCTGCTTGTACTCACTAGCTTGTGCTTCCGCATGCAAATTCAGCTCGGAGATATGTGCCTTGAATTGGACAATCTGAATGGTTGAAACAAAAATAAATGGGTGAAGATGAACATACAGTCTATCACATAAGACCAAAAGGATAAAAATTGACTGGTGAAACCCCTATACCTCTGTATCCTTGTCGGTTATATCTGTTTTGAGAGTTTCAATTTGATGTAGAGCATTTCCAAGGGACTTCTCATTCTCTTCTAAATACCTGAACAAGTCAGATGATCAAGTCAGTATTGAACGATGGTTCACATTAATTATACAACTGGCTTATAAGAAATCATTATAAACCTTCTCATGTTTGAGTCTGAACTTTCAAAAGTCTGCATTTGATGCTTTAGAGCATGAATTTCCACTTCCAGGTCTTCTCTTTGCATTCTTTGCCTTTCCGTTTCTTCTTTTAGATTATCAACCTATTGACGATGCATAAGGAAGTGATGATTGAACTTAAATAATAAACACAAAAAACTCCTAAATTTTCACAGCTCTCACATTGTTTTCCAGGACATTGATGGTGCATTCCAACTCTTCAACAGACTTCTCTAGTAGTTCCACCTCAGCCTCTTTGTCCTCTGCGTATTTTTTCAGGGATTCAGCCTCCTGCATGATCACAAAAAACTATGAACCTACCTGGTGTAAGACCTACTTTACTGCATTTGTTTCAAAGTGGAGTTAGAGTTACCTGTTGAGCAGCCATTGCAATAGCTTCATTTTCCTCGGCCAAAGTGTCTGCTTTGTCAAGCTGTTGTCTCAAACCATCTATCTCTATCAATAGCTCATACCTCTCATTCGTAATTCCACTCAAGCTGCTCTGCAAAGCTTCTACTTTAGTGTCCATCTGGTGAAGATCGTTGTACATTTGAGACAGTTCCATCCCCAAACTCTCTGTCAAGCTCTTACTCTTCGCTAGCTCCACCTCAAGTGATGTCTTTGCAGAATAGGCTTCTTTGATTTGAGCTCTCAATTCGATATTTTCACTAGTGCACGTGTTCAGAGATACCCTTTTGTTAGCTAGTTCTGATTCAAGATCAGACACTCTGACTGTCTTTTCATGTAACTGTGCTTCCAGTGCTTGATTATTCAGAATGGCGTCATCCAGCAGATCAGATTTGACAGCAAGATCATTCTCCAGAGCCTCCATCTTATCTTTTAGATCTTTTGTATTAGATGCAGACTCCTGTAATAGGCTAAGATCAAATGACATTCCTTTCAGAATGTCATCCCTCCTAGACATATCTGCCTGTAGAGACATATTCTCAGATACCAAGTTTTCAACACAGCATTCCAACCGATCAATCTCCTCAATGAAAACGGATGTCTTCTCTAAATTTTCTGAGAGCTCATTGAAGACCTTATGTTCAAGCGTAGAATTTTCTTCATCCACTGCACTGCAGAACCTGTGAAATGAAGATTGTATTGTTTCTACTGCATCGAGACACTCCAAATTCCTCGAGCTTAACCGGCTGAACGCTTCGATGAAGCTTACCTTGGAGGACCCGAGTTCATTTTGCAAGAAAGCATTCTCATCCTTCACCATAGTCACTTGGCTGACAAAACTTCGAATGTTTTCCCTTTCTGAGGAAAAATCTGCCATAATAACAGACTGAGAATTACTTTTTATCTCCAAATCAGCTTGCAAACTGGCAACACTAGCCTCCAAGAAGGAAACTTTTTCTTGTAACGTCTGCTTTTCCAAACTGAAGACATCTTTTAAATGCGAAGCCATGATGCACGACACGAATTCTTTAGTCAAGATGTCCAATAAAAGAATGTCAGTTTCGGAATCGAAGCATTGTTCCCTGTCTTTCAACATTTTCTCCTGGGTCAGAAGGGACTCCATTACATCTTGGTTACTGGAGTCTAACTCCTTTATCAGAACAGTGAGCTGAGATCCAATGTGATTTGACCTCTCTAGCATCAACTCCTCTTGATGCTGCAGATCAAAGATCCTTTTCTCGAAAGCACTTAATTTAACACCAAGCCCACCCGTTTCTTCTTCTTTCCTTGATATACGATCGAAACTGCTCTTGATGTCTGCCAATAACTTTCCCTCGAGGTTTCTGCATATTTGGAGCTCTCTACCTGACCTCGAATTACGCTCCTTGAGATACGCTATGACTGAGTTTGTCTCACACAGCCCATGTTGAAGCAAACCATTTTCTGCATGCAGCCCTGTCACCGTTTCTAACATAATACCCATGTGACAGAGATGTAGCACTGTAACGGCACAATCCTTCACTATTATATCAGACCAGACATCTTCAAGCCATGAACCTACAACCTTACGTGAGTGAAGTGCGAAGGACTTTAAGTTGTTCAAGTCATCTGCCATCGTGATGGAATTTTCATGGAAAGAGGACTGAATTCCCGCAACGATATCCTCCAATTCTTGAACAACACATGTTGTTTCCTTCAAGCTTTGGGCAAACTGCCTTTCAAGATCTTCAAACTGCTGATCCTTGTCACATCTGGCAGCTTGTAAGCTCTGGACCTCTTCATTCAACTTCTCTTTTTCATTTATTAGTGTGATCTCCATCTCCTTCTGATTTTCCAATTCAAGCTTCATTGTTTTATTAGCTATCAGGAGTTTGTTGATCATAATATCGGCTTCTTTCATTGTATGTTGCGCCTCCTCAAATTTTCCAAATAAACAAGAGGCTTCGGCAGCCTTCTGCACAGCAATCAACTTTGCATCACCGACTTCCATCTCAACGCACTGAAAAATGATTGTTAATAGAGCAATGAGAATTCCAAGTTACGGACATTAAATCACTACAAATGGTAGATTTAAAACTAACATTCTGCGGAATGTTAGATTGTCTCAAGGGTTATAGTTTATTAGATAATAGGAAAAGTATGAGCTCCCAGTTACCTCTTTTGTTTCCGACCAATCATACATGGCTTTTTGGACGACTTGCTCAGAGGCCTGCAACTTATGGTTAACAATGTCTATCTTCAGTTCAAACTGTTTCTCGAAGGCATTGACAGTAGCTTGCATTGCAAGTAACTGAGTAGTAACAAACTCTAAAGTCTCCTTGCTCTGACTCTCTGAGATCCGGAACTTTTCGTTCTCTGCATGCAACCTACCCATCTCCGACCGGAGATCTTGCAAACTTGCTAACGCAGACTCTATTTCTCCTTTTAGGAGTGAAACTGTAACATCTCTATTACGTGGATGGTTTAGACTGCATTTGATCTCATTTTTTTGTTCATGTGAAGTGTTAGCTGAGCTCAAGCCATTCATGGCATTTGTCTGCAACAGTGAGAAAACAGAATAAGTTAGGTATACAAAACTTTTGCAGATAAAAGAATCTAAATATCTAATTATGTTACATTTTAAACGTGTCGAATATCTTACCAATCCAAGGCTGTGAACATCTTGTGCACAAGCTTCCAGCGTTCCATCAATTTCAGAGGCATCATCTCGAATATTGGCACATATGCATGAATGGAGTGATAACACCTCAGTTTTTAACTCAACAAGCTTTTCATTTGTCTGCAAAATTTCGTTCTCTTCAATAGCTTCAAGTTGTAGCTGCATGGAAGATGATCGTTTTTCCTCTTCACTAAGGCCTTGCTGAAGAATGGTGCATGTTTTCTTTAACTCTTCTGTTTCTGATCTCAGCAATCGAATTTCTCCTTCAGCTCCTTCAATAGTTGCAGCCTGATCATGGAGAAGGCTTTCTTGCCTCGCATTAATCTCAACCAATTTACTAAGTTCGACTTCTTTGTAACTCAATTCATTGAGGCTATTGTGCTTCATCTCTGAGAATCTCTTCATGATTACAAATTCAATGGCAGCACAAAGTAATGCATTACTTGCATGAGACTCTGCTAAATGTAGTTTGTTTTCCAGCTTTGTAATTTTTAAGGTTTGATCTTTCAATTGGGACTTCAAGGCAAGAATTTCTTGTTCTTTCTCATTGCACTCCTGCTGATGCGCTTCATTAATCACCAATGCTGCACCCCGCAATGACTTAATCATGTACTCCACATCAGTTCTCTGGTGGTTTGCATCTTCTAAACATTTTCCAAGTTCTTCTACCAGTAACTCCTTCTCAGATACAGTCCTAATTAACCTGCTAACTTGTTCAGAGATCCAAATTCGCTTCTCGGGTAAAGTAGTGGATATTTCTTCAAGCTGATCAGAAGCATCCATGACAGCCTCATGTCCATCAGTGAGAATTGCTTCCATCTCACAAGCCAGAAGCTCCCATTCTTGGGTTAATTCTCTCATGTCTTGTTCTTTCTGTTCAAGCTTTCCAAGCAACTCATTATTCACTTCAGTTACGAGGTCCAACTTGTCGTGAGTCTCCTTCACTTTGGCCTCCAGAAGCATTATAGAGCTTTTAGCTTCAATCTCTTTCAAATTGAATTCCTGGACCTGGTGCTGAAGCGCTCCAAGTTCTTCCTCCAAACAAATGATGGCCTCCACAGTTTCAGCTTCAGCCTGTCGTCGAACTTCGTCCATTTCTGCTTCATTAGATGCCTGCCGAGCATTGTCCCTGAAGTACCAGGAATTCATTTCCTTGGTCTTCTCAATAGACTCTTGCATCCTCTTCAGCTTCTTCATCAGGGTAGAATCCTGATCCTCTGAATTCTTAGCCTGCAAGGCGATTGCTGGCTTTCGGCGCTTCAAAGCCATGATTTCAGTCTCCTTATCTCTCAGAAGCTTGACATAATGACTGTTGTTTTTACTTAGGTCATCTATTTCAGTCATCGCTCGTATTTGATCTGATTCAAGGGCTTCAACTACCAACTTAGTCTCTTTCAGTTCTTCAGTGACATCATCAAAATGCTGGGTCAAAACCAAAAGCTTTTCTTTTGCCAAGTCAAGAGCTCTCGTTAAGGAACTTGAATTTTCAACTGCTTCTTCCTTGGATGACCTTTCTTCTGCAAGAATTATCTTCACTATGTCCAACTCCAGCTGCAGATTCAATACTTCTTCTACTTGATTTACCCCTGCTGCAAAATGCTCCATTTCAACTGAGTCCTGGAAAATCAAGTATGAGCAAACTGAGTCATGGTGACATGGAATAAAAGTAACCCAGCAGTCCAATCTCATTTTCTCGTCGTACAAAATGTTATTGGACAAATGCAAGTAGGGATCTTAATACTAATTGAGAGGGATTGGTAAAAATTCCACAAATGCCAATCAAACCTTTTTATTTCTAACACCAATATCCTCAACAGTGGCTGTAGATTTGAAGTTCTCCAACATCTGATGTAGATCGTGTATTTGTCTGAAATTAGCAGAGCGCACGTGAAATAAGCTTTATATTGCCACAAGCAACTACTAAACTGAAGTATGATGTCGGTATTCAGTTGAAGATTGGATGAGTTCCTTACCTACTCAGTTTTCGGTTCTCCTCTATGCAAGCATTGTAGCTTTCCCTGCTCTGCTTCAACTCATCAGCTGTATTCTTTAACTGCAAAGATAATATCACTCAGGTTAACGATTCTGAGTGTAAAGATATATAAGCCCTGCTTTCTCAAGACAGTGCAAAGTTTACCTTTAAATGAAGAGTATTGTTCTCTTGGTTGGCGTGTGTGGTTTCCTGTGGAATACAGAATTGCATGCATCAATTCTTAGAATCACAATCTAGGTTTTCTGCTGGGATATGCCTCAGATAGGTGATCAAGAAGTTCAACGAACCTGATTCTGATTATCCATATTTGAATTTTGGTGAGACATAGGTGTGCCATCAAAGAATTGGAGCACCTGAAAATGAAAAGCTTAATTCATCATTACCAAGTTCACAAGATTAGATGCTCCATCAAGAGAAAGCATGAGAAAATGAATCAACGTTCAAATAAATACCTGCTCCCGAAGTTTAGAAATTTCATCCAGGAGTATCTCTCTCTCCCCTTCCTCATAAAATTCTTGAAACCTGATAATACCACTATGGAATGAGTAGGGGTAGATAGAAACAAACACATACTAGGTTTTAACATGTCATAACATTGCAGATCACCTCCTGATCTGCTCCAGAAGCCTGATGTTCTCTAAAGCAAACCGAGTTACTTCGGGGGTTTTCTCTACTTTAGCTTGAAGCAACTGATTCTCTTCACGCATTGCTCTACTCTCTTCCATTATATAACTGTCAGAAGGTAGAGAGCCACCAAGAAGTGACTCCATTCTCTGAATTTTATCTTCCCGAAATCGTAGCATCATTTTTGTGCTCCTGGTGT
Source organism: Linum usitatissimum (assembly GCA_030674075.2). Classification (NCBI taxonomy): domain Eukaryota; kingdom Viridiplantae; phylum Streptophyta; class Magnoliopsida; order Malpighiales; family Linaceae; genus Linum; species Linum usitatissimum. The sequence continues at coordinate 5,122,338 of JAUJYP020000155.1, read as the reverse complement.
CTTCCTCTCTTTGACGAACCTGAGACACAATTAAAATTATAAGGCTGCTGGTTAAACGGAAGAAACACCACATGTTGAAAGAAAACTGGAAAACGAATTACCAAACGATTCAATTGTGCAACTTCTGCTTCAAGTTTCTTGATAGCAGTCTCTGCCATTTGTTCTCGTCTCAAAGCTCCAGCAAGAGTTGACTCCAGAGATTTCAACTGTGTTGATACCATTTCACAATTGTCATCACATAATGGACATAAACTCCAACTCAATGAACTTAGCATGGTGGAGTAGGTGGAGAATAAGAGCGATAAACTAAATTAAAAAGGTAATGGGCTCTTAAATAACGAACACAATTATGTAACTACTAATTCCTCATATCCAAAAGATTAAGAGACATGGATTTGTTGCACTTTCTCTATGTCCATAGACAACTCAGTTCATACGTAACTCCAGATGATAAAAGGAAATCTGTAATGGATTTCATAGAACAGCGCATATCAGAATCGATACCTGTTTCGTGGACAGTCTAACAGTGCCTTTGGACTCAAATTGAATTAAATCATCAGTAGGCAGTTGTTCGATTGACAGTTTTCTTGTGGAGGCATCATCTTGTACATCCTCTGTATCATTGAGACTAGAGCTAAATGAGAGAGACCTGAACACATTCTGGCGTTTGAGGAACGAGATCTCCTCCTGTCCACAAAAAGAAAGACCACAAAAATTCACTTCCAAGTAATGTGACATATCAGATATTTTTATAGCAAGCAACTGTCAGATACAACACTGCACCTTTAAAAGACGTATCTTATGCTGTAGCGCAATGACATCCCCAGTTGAATCTTCATTCACAACAGCCTATAGAGTAACAAGCATCATATTATAGTAAAACTTATCAGCAGTTCAGAACCACTACTTCAAGGAACAATATAAATAAATGAAGAACCTTACATTATTCTTGATAAGTTTTGCTCGCTGAGCAAACTTTAGAGTGTTGAGTGTCTCTGGTGCACAACTGCGACCATTAAATGTTAGGGTGGTTAAGAAATATTCTCTAGCAAATGTGCAAATTACCAAACTTGAAGTCAGAGGAAACAGTAGCTAAAAAAGTACCTCACAGAGGGACTGACATTAGCAATGATCATTGTTTTCGAATTCCCACCAAGTGAGTCCTGCATAAAATTGTTCTAATCGTTAGATCTCAGTTCTCAATATAGTTACAATACCGAGTAATAAAAAAAATGTGTAAGGCAGAAATCAACCTGAAGAAGGAAGGTCAACCTCGAGTCTCTGTAAGGAACATGCCTTGATTTTCCATTTGCCACATCCACTAGAATCATAATGACATGGCTGGAACGGAAACGAAGTTAAGAAACAAAAATATCACAAGCTTGATGGCGAAAAAAGAAAAGAGTTAATATGTGAATGCAACGCTAACTAATAACTAGATTACCCTAAAGTTGATAATGATTTGTTGATGCTTGCAGCTTCCTTTAAACGTTCACCTTCAGCACCTGAGCTTTTCTGTCTACAAAACATACAGAAGCACTTCTGTAAGTCATGAGGCACACCGTAGATGAGCACAAAGAGGAAACCAATAGATCTTTGACAGGCGTCTTACCTTTCTGAACCAGCAAGGTCAACCAGGTTTAACCGTGCAAACCTTAGGTTAGTTGTGGAATCCTTTTCCCATTTGCTCTCAATCTCACATGTAAACACACTGTGAGAGCGGCTACTCTCTCTGTTCATATTTGTTGCTGCCACTTTCCTATTTAAAGATCCCTGCATTCAACAAAAAACAGATGCATTGAAATCCAATGCATGCAAATTCACTCATAAAAGATGAAAATTCAAACTATAGACTACCTGAGCTAAAAGCTTTATAATGTCGCTCACAGTCTGAACTTCAAATTCTGAGAGATTCTCCACGTAGACACCTTTCTTGGAATCTTCCCTCAGCTACAGAGAATCATACTGTGATGATTGGCAAGTACTTATTAACGTGAAACCATCATCATTGAGAGAGAAACTTACCAACAAATTGGTAGATGAAGGATCAAGGAGATCAGTAATCTGCTCGTTGTAAATCTCTAAGAAAGAGCACTTGCAATTGTATTGCAGCCTTTCATCCCTTCGACTTTCCTCTTCCTACAACAAGATTCATCCAACTACTTAAACCTTATACAGGACAGATGAAGCATGCCTGTAAATTAATTTATTATGTCATTAACACTAACAAGGAAAGCTTCTGTATACTTAGACTTGTAATGCAGGCTCTCTTATATGCATGCGGTGATAGATAAGGAGACATAGTTGGGTAAAATGGGGTTCAGCAAAGAAAAAAGTCACTTACTGCCTGAATCCTTGCAAACAAGAACTCAAAAATCCTTGGTGTCATTCCACGTTGTATGCTGGGCTTTACTTCTAAGCCATCAATGACTCCAAGCATTGTGTGTGTCTTCCCACTTCCTGTCTGCAAGGTGAAACTCATCAGATAAATCTTGAAGTATCTAACAAAGAATTGCAACATGTTGCATACAGAGACTCACTTTATGCATTCAACAAGCTCATGCATAAGCTACTGTTGAACAATCTGCAACATGTTGTTCAAACCTTACCTGGCCATAGGCGAAGATACAACTATTGTAGCCAGACAAGCAATTCTCCACCATTGGAAGACCAGCCATCCTAAAAAGCATTTCCTGCAAAATAGATATCCCCCTTTTAACCCAAAGAATCCGTCACTAAAATTTTTACATCTCTTATAACTCTTATCAGACCTGGTCAACTGTTTCACAAGCTACATGATCAAATGTGAACTTGGATTCTGGTTGCCCGATCCAGGTAATGGTTTGAGCACTCTCTTGCTTCAGACACCTATTATAGCCTTGTGCACTCCTCTCCATGCCACTGAGAGGTCGCACTCGTACGAGAACCTAGATAAATCTTTTAATCATCAGCATAACCAGAAGAACCAATGCAATCACAACATGGAGACAGGCAAACCATCCCCTATAAATCATATGAACACCACAACATTAACTTGCCAATCAAGTTTAAGGAAAGCTCCCATTAAACGACAAGCACATATAAGCGAAGGGCGTGCATTACTATTGATTTCATCCATTCCTGCTTATGCATCACATCTTGTCAAAAATCACAAGAAACGAACAGTACCTGTACATTATGATCCATCCAAAATGATGGATCCTCTTTCATATCAAAATGTGGAACTTCAGCTGTATTAACAATGGCAGTAGTCGAGCCAGCAGAAGCCGGGACCCCTCTATACAGAGCACCAAAGTTCCCCGTACGTCCAACTCCATTACTAGCATCCAGCTTACTCCTGTAAGCCGAACTGGGAGGCTTCGAGACACTCTTAGTAGGCGTACTTTGCACCGAAGTGCACTCTGAGTAACTGGTGGTAGGCCTTCCAACTGTCCTAACAGACCTTGGGGTCGCAATAGGGAAGCCCCCTCTCGTCATAAAGTCCTTAGCATCAGTCCTAGACTCATCCACCGTGCTCAACTCATTCCTATGAGCCCACCCAAACCGTTGCTTCGACGAAGGAACTCCACCCCCAACTCCTCCGTTTCTCTCCGGCGTCCGAAGCGGAGGCAAAGTGGGGTTCGATTTAGGTTTCGTTGGAGTCCTCTCTACTTTGTTTCGAGGCGCGGTCACCTCTACGGGCTCTTGGATAGTGTTCAGCGGAGTCCGAGAGCTCAATTCCGAGCTAGCTTGACTCGAAATCGAATCCCTAGGGTTCACCGGGACATTTTCGATCTCCTCGTTGTTCCTGCCCGAATTCCGGCGGGGAAACTTGAGATCGCGCAACATCCTGACCATCGACAGAAACAATTGTGACTAAGAAACTAAACTCACCCAACGAAATGCGAGTCAAAAATCTGAAATCTGAGAGATTTTGTTTTACCCGGAAGTCGAGTGGAAGAACAGAACTGGAAGATACCGAGTCAGTGAAATGCTTCCTACTCAGGGGAAATAGAAGTAGCGCTCAGATCTCGGAGTCGGCTAATGCATTTGCTCTACCTTCAGATTGTCTTCTTCTACTTCGGATGCTGCTGCTTGGGAGTTGAAGACCATGGAGCAAAGAGCAATTGCTTCTTCTTCTTCTTCTTCTTCTTCTTCAGTCTGTGCTCTATTAACTTTCCGATTTGGTTTCTTTCTATGAAATTTTGAATTTTGAGATGACGTGGGGAACGGACGGCTGAGATTGGATAGCGAATTTGAAAAAGGGCCAACGGCGCAATGAGGTTATCGCGGGTTTCGGGATTTGAAAATGTTGGAATTGGAGGGCATTTCTGTAAAATGTGAAAAAATACTATTTGAAATCGTGAAGTTAAGCTTTTCTTAGGGATCATTAATGTTTTTGTATGGTCATTTTGGTCATCCAACTAGGTTAAATTGGCAAATAACTACATGATAATTGATAAGCGTCTATCTCCTCTCTTTCTACCTTTTTTGTTCTCCAATTGTACATAACATTGCCACTTCTAAAATAAAAATTTGATTCAACAGACTTCCGCAACAAAGAATTTTCGATCTCTATGACACCTAGTCCTTTTAAACTTCAAATAAATGAAGGAAATGATCTTTCTAAACTTCAAAATTGATAGGTTTACTAAGACGATGATCTAGCTAAAAGGTCAACGTAACTCTTGACTGTATTAGTGAGGTATATATTTACATATTCCAGCGATAGCCAAACTATAGTCTTGTTATTTGGGAACTTCTTACTACAATAAAACTTGTCTTTTTACAACTAATAGACCTGTCGCATAAACCAACAAAATTGTTGCCAAACATATTTTGGCGACGGAAAGCAATGGTCGCAATAATCGTCACATATAGTGAGTCACAAAATCAACAATGCGACAAGAGACATTGTTCGTCACATAAAGGTGAACATTTTGCGACTAATCAACCGTCGCCCAATATGAACCAAGCCTATAAGCTACCATCTCATTATCTACTTGATCTTGTATTATGAATCAATGGACCATACTTCCAATCAAATGTTTTCTTTTCATATCTAAACAATTTATCGATATTTTATGACGAATAAAACCTGCTAGATCATCCTCAAATAGAGGGATAGTGATTAAGAAATGTAATAATTGGTGACAAATTTTATAATAATAATGTACAATTCAAAAACGTTGTTTGTTTATTTAACGTATAGTACTATAGTAGGGGCCATGAATATTATCGTAAATCACACCAAAAATTAACCCATCTAGTCATATGTTTTATAATATAGCTAATGTGTAAAGTGCAAAGAGGTTCTGTTCTATAAATATTTGATTTGAAAGTCGTAATCAAACTGTACTTTTTTTATTTAATCTTTATGAATAAAATCATGCAATGCAAGTTGGCAAATTAAACCCATTATCTCATGTATAAAATAAATATATGCAACTCTCAATCAAACAAACTATTCAGCTTGACATTTTGTACACTAAACTAAATAAATAAAGGCATTTTGTATAATGGGTTGTAAACCTAGCTACTCGAACCGGCCAATTCGAATGGTTTGCTGATTTGATATTCTGGATCAGGAATCCTTTGCAGACATTTACTTCGTCGGTGGATATAGGGTTTCGTTTTCTTAGTCGGTGAATATAGGGTCTCGTTTTTTGGTATTTAACCCAATGCTATATACGGTCCGTTTTTATTTCGTACACTCCGTAAATAGACTAAACTATCTTTAACTAAAAAAATTATTTTGTCAATTCGTTTTTACTAACACAGTCTATTTTTATTTCGTACAGTCCGTTTTTATTTCACACAGTCCGGTTTTACAAATTATAATACATTTTTATGATGTTCTCAAGATATATTTATTTAATATTTTATTCGTAATTTATAACAAAAATTATAAAAAAATTGAATAAGACATACTTATTATTTTTAGAATATATGAAAGATATATATATATTATATTTTATTTATATTTATAATGCTTGTAATTATTTTTTAAAAATATGTTACCTTTTGTAAGAGTACTTGGTAAGTAATATTTATTTAGCTCCGTTTTTTTAGTCATAATTTTCATATTTATTTATAAAAAAAATTATATTAATAAAAACATACCGCAGGAAATAAAAAACGGACAATAAAAAGTAAAACTGAATTCCGTTAGTAAAAAACGAACTATACAAAGTAAAAACGAACCGAGTTTGTAATTTTTTTTATTAAGGGTTACATATTGTACAAAATAAAATGCAGACGGTATATAACATCATTCCTGAGATAGTAGCTATTGGGAGGAAAACTAAACAGAATAGACTGAAATATGGTTCATTTGATTTATCAGAATGACTATTAAGGGTGTTTCCATTTTCAAAGATATAATAGTTGATTATTACTCGACCTGCTCGAGACTATATAACTACAATATTAAATCAAGTGGGTATAAATAAGTAGTTAAACTTCATGAAACAACCAATTCTCGTTAAATTTTAATTTACCATCTTATCCCTCTTCGCAATCCAACATTGATTACATGCGAAAATTTCCCATCCGAAAAGTATCACTCAGTTCTGCCCCATCAGTTGTTGCAACTTTAACTACAAGATTATTTCGAAGATACACGAATTCGCAAATGGATTCCTCTTATCGTGTCAGGTAGGGTAATTTAAGACAACATCATGATAATGCATGAGGTGATGCACCACTTTAAGAGCAAAGCCGAAAAATTCCAATGGGACATGATGATAAAAATGGACATTGAGAAAGCCTTTGATATGGTGGACTGGAAAGGTCTTAGAAATACTCAAAACAATGGGATTTCACGACACCTAGTGCAACTGGATCGATGAGTGCATCGAGACGGTTAATTTCTCTATTCTTTACAACAGCAGCCTTACTGACACCGTCTTTCTCTCAAAAGGAATCAGATAAGGAGACTCACTCTCACCATTTCTCTTAATTTTATTAACAAATTCATTTTCATTTCTCATCGATAAAGGAATGGAGAATGGGAAGGTTAAAGGCCTTAAGCTTAATCTCTATAGCCCAACTCTGACTCATGTTCTTTTTGCCGACGATACCATCCTCTTCAGCGATGCTTCCACTTCAGAGGCTATCCAAATAAAGAAAATCATGGAAGAGTATGCAAACCTCACAGAACAAGTATTTAATAATGATAAATCTGCAATCATGTTTTTCCGGCACACCCCTCAAGCTTTAAAGGACATTATTTACAACCACCTCCAGTTTAAAGGAAACGTGAATTTCTGGGATTATTTGGGGTACCAATCGAGTAGGGACGATAAAAAAAAAAGAAGTTTTCTAGTACCTACTATTCAGAATGGAACACATTGGTCAATAGTAGAAAAGCATTTGTTTATCCCACGGGGTAAGGAGACCCTTCTGAAGGCAGTCTATCAAAGCATTCCGACATACGTTATGTCATACTTCCTGCTTCCAAAGGATATCACAAATAAAATGAATTCTAGACTTGGAGCTTTCTTTTGGGGTGGCTCAATGACTAAGAAATCTATTTACTGGGCGGCGGGATCCATCTTAACCAAGCCTAAATGTGAAGGCGGTATTGCCTTCAAGAACTTCTGGCTCTTCAATCTCGCCCTTCTGGCCATGTAAGGATGGAGGATTATACATGAGAAGGGCCATCTCTGGACACGGCTTCTCAAAAGCATATATTTCTACACTTCTGATTTCATGAGTGTCCCAAAAGGGAAGACCCCTTCATGGATCTGGGCCAACCTTTGCGACTCCTGTGAGGTCCTCCATAAGGAAATGAGAAAAAATCTCATCAACAAAAACTCGATCTGGGTGGGGAAAGATCCATGGATTCCTTCTATTTCAAGTTTCCGCCTTGATGTCACAGCTCCTGAGAACTTGCTTGCATGCTATTTATTTAAAGAGGACAACTGGAATTGGGACATCAATGCCCTTAATGCCATTTGCTCGCCATTCGAAGTTGAGACCATCTCTATGATCCTTATAGGTCTGCAATTAGAGGATGATACTTGGGTCTGACACCCAAACCCAAATGAAAAGTTCACAGTCAAGTATGCCTACCACACCATCCGAAGAGCATACCAAGAGGACACCCCATATCAATTTTCGCACATCGACCAAACCATTTGGAAATGGATGTGGCGTCTTCTCCTCCCTCTAAAATTCTTACTCTTTTTTTGGAGAGAGACAAGAAATGCAATTGCCACAAAGAAGAACCTTTGGAGACGTAAATGCTCACCCTCACCCCTCTGTGACATTTGCAAGTCTGTTAATGAAGACATCAACCATTGCTTTTTCCTCTGTCCAAAGGCTTGAGAGGTATGGGGAAAGGCTATGCCTTCTGCCTCTCCTCCAGCCTCTGCCGTCACTCTGCTCAATGGTTCTTCTCCTCTAAAAAAGCCTCCCCCTCCTTCAACATTAAGAGGTGTATTGCACTCCTTTGGAGTACCTGGAGAGCAAGGAACGAACTGATCTTTCGAGAGACGGCCACCGACATTAATGAGATAATCAGGAACTCAGAGAAAATCTACGATAATTGGATGCTTTTCAGACCGACTCATGGATCTGGGACCATCATTCCAACCGTACGGTTTCCTAGTCCACCACTTAGTGGGGTTACTCACCAGGTGATGTTCTCCGACGCTCTTTTATCTAGAATAGCCTTGTGGCGGGTTATGGGGTTGTCATTATTAATTCTCATGAAAAGGTGACCGATGGGTTAGCTAGTCAGATATCTTGCTCATCCGTCCTTGTGGCTGAAATTAAGACCCTTCTGGAAGCCTCGAGAGCAGCGACAGACACCTCAACTCCCTCTCTCATTAAGTCTGACTGTCTTGTGTTCATTGCCGCTCTTAGGGGCGAGATAGCTTGTTGGCCTTGAGAATGTCATACATGGCTTCTCCTCATAAAGGAAATCCTTCTCACCCATGATCGAATTTCTTTAACCTATGTCCCTCGAACTCTGAATCAAACAGCTGATTGAGTGGCGCGAAATGCTCGTCTCGATCCTCTTTAATTAACTAAAAATGTTTAACGGAAGAGAAAAATTTAACGGTACTATCCCCCTCTTTGTGTCTTCCTCTTCCTCCGTCTTCCTCCTTTTTTCTCCTCTCAGTCTCTCTCTCTCTCTCTCTCTCTTAAATGGTCACGAAAAGGAAGTGCAGAGTCCCAAATCAACACCACTGATTCTCTCTCTCTCTTAAATGGTCACGAAAAGGAAGTGCAGAGTCCCAAATCAACACCACTGATTGGTGTTAGCCAATAGTTTTTAGCAGTGGCCTTCCATTTTTAAATAAAAGAGAAGAAAGACTCTCAAATAAAAGAAGGAGAAAGGCTATACCACTGTTTTACTGTCCCATAACATTCGTCCACTTGGCCAATCAAGATAAGGACCATATCCCCAAAATAATCAGACCAATAATTCAATTACTGAAATCCAAACAACAAATCCAGCCAATAGATGGCGAAAGTTCACGCCTTTACTTACAAAAAACATGAATAATAAATGCGTCCCTTGGACCAACCCAAGAGCCAGAGTCGGGTCGGACCCCAAGAACCAGAATCATCACCCGATTTCCAACACGTATATAAATACTCGAGAACATCCAGCGAGGCGCCCAAACTACCTCCTGCGACAAAACATAATTGATCAGCATATAATTATGGTGATACATAGAGTCGAGATGTGTATATCGTTGGCGAAGCTCGCAGTGGAGTTCGTTCTCTCCGTGGCGGAAGCTGTCCACGTCGTTCAACGAGACACCATCGCCGGCGGCGGCGGCGGCGATGACGTTGTCCTTCTCTTGCCGCAGCTCCGCCGTCCTAGCTACGCTTACTTCAGCGGCGGCGCCCCTTCTTCTTCTGCCGTTTCGGTTCCTTTGGTTGGGTTCCTTCCTTAAAGAGAGAACAAAAAAGTATTAGTTCATTTCTTCCTCCTCCCGGAGAAAAACAACGCCGCCGCCGCCGCCGACAAACCGACAAAAGCCCCAGCTGGTTTTAATTTTCTCCGGTTCGTTGACTTTTCTTTTTTGGGCGGTATACGGTACTATATATGTACTGTTCACGATGTATGTATAGACGTATTCTTTAGAGTGAAAAAAATTAATGTTAAAAAGAGTCGGCTGCTATTCTCCTTTCATCTGCGGTCGGTACTCCATCTCCTTGCCGCCGGCCGACAACACTTCACCTCTTCATCGACGGCAGGCTATATTGCTTCTTCTTCTTCCGTCTATGTTCGAAGAACTTCCGATTTCGCTTCGTTTTATAAATTTTCAACGATTGAGATTGAATGGGTGATTTGAAAAAGAGAATCGTTTTACGATAAGACAAAAATCATTTGTCTCACCATTTACGAACGCAACGAGGACAGCCCAAGTAGGATCTCGGTTGGTCAAGGTCGGAGTTGCCGCCGTGGTTGTTGTTCTCGCTACTGCTAACTGACTCTTTAATGTCGAAGTTGGCCGCCGTGCAGTTGTCTTCAACCGGCTTAATTACTGGTGCCAATGTTCGATCCTTGATGCACACCCTTGACATTACTTGCAGGCTTCTACTCATAACAATAAGAGAAGCAGACAATTAAACCCATGGTACGAGGAGCTTCTATGGTAGTCAGCGACCCATATCCGAGCTAATTATTCATGAGATTTGGTAGTTTCTAACCACATAAGCAATAACGGGGTTCGCCTCCAAACGGAGGAGCATGTATTCAGGAGATCCGCAAGTTCCTTGTCTTCTTTCCAGATGTCTTACAGTTAGTACGGCGGGCAGATAATGGAGTCGCCCATTGCGTGACTCGCATGGCCCTTAAATATTTCCTCGGAATATTGCCGGTAACCCTTCTTCCGTAAATTGATTAAGTATTTTTTTATCTTTATGCGTTATTTTTTTATTTGTGCCCGGAGCCTATCTATAAAATAAGTGTAACGTTGTTTGCTTGTTTAACGTATATATAGTAGGGACCAGGAATATTATCCACATACATATAGTTGCTAATTAATCACACTAACAAATTAACCCATCTAGTCATATGTTTATAATCTAACGTGTAAAGTGCAAAGTGGTTATATAATAATCGATATCAAAAGTCTTATTAATAAATTGCACTTTTTTTTATTAAAGTTATGTGAATAAAATCATGCAACGCAAGTTGGCTAACCCCTGTCGTGACACATTTACAAATAAATTAAATATATGCAACTCTCAAATCTCAATCAATTACCAATCAACTTGTGATTGTGATGTTGTCCACTAAAATAAATAAATTATCACCATACATATAATTAATGGTTCGTAAACCAATTTGAACCGGCTAATTCAAATGGTTCACTGTACTTGTAGTGAATATAGGGTTTCGTCTCGGATACTTGCCAAACTCTCGACTACATAAAGACAAATAAAAGTACGCATATATATTTTATGATTTAGTGGTTCGATTCATTATCCTTGTACATACATAGAATAACATTTCCCGAATTCAATTTATTGGCATTTACATATCGGAAAGAAAAACTAATGATATTTTCAATTGACTCGGTCCGACAATTGTTCCACCCAAAAAATAAAACAACAACATGATTGGGAAAGAATATCCCATCTGGTATTCTGATTCGTACATTTCTTTCAATACAGATAAGATCATATAATTAAATATCCGTCCCTTCGCGCAACCAAAGAGGCAGAGTTGGAATCGAACCCAGAATCAAAAATCAATCCGATTTTCAACACATAAAACACTCGTACGAGCATCGTAATAAGAAGCATCCAGACATTCAACAGCCAGTAAATCCTAGTAGTGAATTTCTTATTTCTTGCACTTTCGGCTTAATTATAACTACTATGGTGGTGATACACAGAGTGGAGATGTGCATTTCGCTGGGGAAGCTCGCTGTGGAGTTCGTGCTCTCCGTGGCGGAAGCTGTCCACGTCGTTCAACGGGACACACTCGCCGGCAGCGGCGGCGGCGATGAAGTGATCCTCTTGCCGCAGCTCCGCAGCCGGAGTCCTAGCTATGCTTATGCTTACTCCGGCGGCATTTCTGAGTCCGCCGTTTCGGTTCCCTTCGTTGCGTTTTTTCCTTAGAGGCTAAGGAGAGAAAAGACGGACAATTCATTTCTTCCTCCGCCGTAGAGTCGCCTGAAAGACCGCCGCCGCCGACAAACCGACAAAAGCCCCAGCTGCTTTAATTTTGAATTTTTTTTTCTCGTATTTGTTGAATGTTTTTTCTTGGGCGCGGCGGTATACGGTACTGTGTACGTAACGTATGTATAAACGTATTCTTTTTTCCTTCCCTTCGTTTAGTTTGGAGGACATAATAATAAAATCTAATCTCTTTTAAAAATAGTGGTTTTTTAATGGCTCATATCATTGGACCGATCATTATATGTTATTATACGAGTATTTTATCAATAGGTCGCAACTATTTTTTACGAAACATAATTAAAGTTTGATACGATTTGATTTCGTTATGATGTTCTTGATGTTTTAAAAGATCGGACAGTTTCATAAGAACGAGACGAAGAAGAAGAAGGTGATATCAAAATGACAATTAACACACATATATATGGCAACAAATGTTACATAAATAATTAGAAATGAACACATGATCGTCTTTCTCACAACAATGAGTGGTGTTTTTCTCATTCTCTGTTAACTTAATTTTTGTGAATTAGTAGCCTGGGAACATTGGCGGCGGAGGAGACGAGTATTGGAAGCCAAGGTTTGGCGGGAGGACCACGTCTGGCATCGGCGGCGGTGATGATTTCGCCGGTGGAGGAAGAGGGCGTTCTTGCTCCGGTGGTGATGGTGGTGATGTTTTGGATGGCGGAGGAAGAGAGTGTTCCGGCTCCTCCGGTGGGGGTGATGATTTTGATGGAGGAGGAAGGGGTTGTTCCGGCTCCGGTGGTGATGATTTCACTGGTGGAGGAAGCTGTGGTGGTTTTGACTCCGGTGGGGGTGATTTGGATGGAGGAGGAACGGAGGGCTCTGGCTTCGGTGGTGGCTTTTGGACTACTGGTGGAGGTGGAGAGAAAACCGGAGGAGGAGGGGAGTGAACCGGAGGAGGAGGGGAGTGAACCGGTGGTGGAGGAGAGTGAACCGGTGGTGGAGGTGATGGGAGAGGTGTTGGTGGCGGTGGTGGAGAATGGACCGGAGGAGGAGGAGAGTGAACTGGTGGTGGTGGGGAATGGACCGGAGGAGGCGGGGAAAACACCGGTGGAGGAGGAGAGTGGACAGGTGGCGGCGGAGAGTGCACCGGTGCTGGTGGTGGAGGGGAATGAACCGGTGCCGGTGGTGGAGGTGAATGAACCGGTGCTGGTGGTGGCGGGGAATGAACCGGTGCCGGTGGAGGCGACACACGAACCGGCGATGGAGATGGAACAGGCGTTGGCGCAGGTGACACACGAACTGGCGATGGAGATGGAACAGGCGTTGGTGGAGGCGAGGATTGGACCGGTGATGGAGATGGAACCGGGGCCGATTGTGGCGGTGGAGGGCGGCTCATACCACCGCTCGCCGGCAAATGTGGGTCCTCCTCCGGCGACGGTGTCGGCTTTGGCTTCGGTGGAGCTTCTCCTCCATCACCCTTACTGCTACCGCCACCACCACCTCCACCACCGCACCTATCCTTACTACAATCCACTGGTTTCATCACCACCGGATTGCAAACTTTAGGAGTCTTCTGCATCGGCCGATCCAACAAACAATTATCATGATCATCGAACACCACATCTCTCCTCGACTTTGAGTTACAAGATGGTCCCTCTCCGTTGAAATAGTTAGAACCAAACGTGAAATTCTTCAACGCCGGCAGCTTGCAGATCTCCTCAGGCACTAATCCAGTCATCTTGTTGCTCGAAATATCCAACATCTCAACGCTCTTCAACCCTGAAAAGCTCGATGGGATGGGACCCACGAAGCCGCTACCGCTCACGTCAAACACGGTCACATTCTTGAGGTTTCCGATCTCCGGTGGGAAGCAACCTCCGAGGCTGTTTCCGGCGAAGATGATCTCCTGTACGTTAGGCATCATCCCGATGCTGTGAGGGATGCAACCGGTGAAGTTGTTGAAAGCCAACGTGACAACGCTGACCGTGGAGTTCCCTAGCGTGTCAGGAATTGACGACGTGAACCGATTATTGTTCAAGAACAAGGCGTCGAGTCCCTTAGTGAAGACCTCCGGCGGCAAGCTCCCTTCAAAGTTGTTGAACCTAAGGTCAACAAATTTGATCTCCTTCCAACACATCACAACCTGAGGGAAGGGCCCCACGAGACGGTTGTTGCTCACATCAAACTCGTACATTATCGTCATGTTGCAAAAAGACTTCGGGATGATCCCGCAAAATCGGTTCGAGTTCAGATGCAACAACGCAAGGTCGGTGAGCAAACCCAACTCAGAGGGGAAATACCCCGCAATGTCAGCATGGTTAAGATCGATCCCCGCAACAACGTTCAGCTTCGAATCATCCAGTGCGGGGGCACAATACACTCCCTTGTAGGAACATACGTCCGACCCCACCCACGTGCCGGTCATGTTCATTGGGTCCGAGTAGATTCCCTTCTTCCACGCCTGTAGGGCCACATAGGCGTTCTTCAACCTCGGATTCTCAAACTTCAAATTAGGATCCACATCGCTCCCCGCCGGCTCTTTACCCTGCTCGTTCAACGTAAGGAGCTGGCGACGGGCGATGTAGGAGGCTTCAGCGTCCGTCAAAGCATCAGAGAAGGCCGAGAATGAAGGGGAGGAGAAAAGAGAGAAGAAGAGAAGGAGAAGGCAGCCCAAGGAGTTGAGAAAGGGAGGAGCCATGTCTAAACACCTTGGACTGCCCAAGGCTTGCTTATAGCAATGTATTGGCATTTGGGGGGAGAGGGTGTTATAAGAATTGGAGGCCAATTGAAAATGGAAATCAAGTAGAGATCGTAGGTTGTTTTGTTGTGTGCTATTTTTGGGGGCCACCGTAGAATTATGGGAGCCTTTTGTTTTTGAAACAAAATGCTCCTTAATCGGGTCTTTTGTCTTCTAATTTTGGAACATATTTAGGGTTGTCACATTGAGGGTTAATCGTTGAAAATTAGAGATAGACACCAAATAGGCTTAAATTAGGATTATGCTGCGTTATCTATAACTTAAAATCATCCACAAAACAAAATGAGCTTGCCCATGTCTTAGCACGATATTCTCGGTTCTTTGCGTTACTTGTTTTAGGTAATATCTCTTCGGTGCGATTAGACAATGTTGTTGATTCAGAATTATACCAACAAAAGGCATGTGTTTATGTACATTGTGATCTTAAAATGTGTTATTTTCGGTAATGAATGGGAATGAATATAAAATCCGAAATGTAGTTGTTTGGATAGTGATATATGGAAATGAAATTGATAAATTAGTTTTAAGTTTATTCCAAGCAGCAAGCCTCTCACTTTTACACCTAACAAGTATAAGAGACGGTACCTGAAGCTGAGATTACAAGGTCAGGCAAATTTACTTATGAATGTTCTTCTTCTGCTTCTTCTTGGTGTTCAACTGAGAGGGTAAACCAGCTGGGGGTCCAGCTCTCTTCTTGCCAAATGCACAGGTCCTGCTTTCCGATTCGCCATCGCTGTCATCATCACTTTTGTCACCTCCAGGATCGCCCCTCTCGTTACCAACTCCGGCAGCTCTCTTCTTCCCAGCTTCCAACTTGTTGTGCAGTCTCCGTGCTGCCGGATCACTAGAAGGCGTAATTTTGGATTGTGGAGCTGCTCTGGCTCCGAGTCCAAGCCTGAACGAACAACCGGAGTGAGATGTTTTCAAGTTCAAATAACATTAAAACGTATTATATACATGTCATCAAGTTTGTACAGACATCAATTCAGACTTTCGGGAAGTATAATACACACCATCTTTTGGCACATATAACTAGTTATATTATCAATCTTATAACTAGTTTATTGGAATCAAATAAACTAGTTATTTGGTCGTATAACTAGTTATTCAAACATATCGGAGTGGGATGTTTAATTTTATAACTACTTTATTCAGGCTTGGACTTGGACGAACAACTGGAGTGAGATGTTTTTCTAGAGCTGGTCCACTTAACACTGAAAGCCAGAATGAAAAAGGGAAGTAAACGGAGGACATAAACAGAAGATAACTAGTTACACAAGTATACCGACTTTAGTGGTCGACCTTGTTCTTCTGCGTCTGCTGGTTCATCATCCGTGCTTCTGCTCATTTTCATTACCCACTGTTCAGCCTGGAACAGAAAATGGTTGTCAAGAGAGAAAGTGTGATCAGACATATGGATTCCCAATCAAGCAATGCCTGATTGCGAATTCCATTTTTTAAGAGAGAGAAGGAAACTGCAATGTGTTACCAACTTGAAGGCATGGTTCGATGTCACAATTTGTGAGGGCTTGGTTTTGGGCGGCGCCTCTGAACTCATCTGTCCTGAATTGGTTTCAGGCTCTATGAAGGCTACCAGAAAAAAAGGAACCAACTTTCAGTGTGGCAGTTCATATAACAGATGGCCCTTAGCTAAGATCGAATGTATCTGAGCAAGTGAGTTGGAATCTAAGCATACATTACTGAGAGAAAACATTCAAAGGCAAACTATTCAACCTAACAACAGGACCAGAGCGATTAACGCGAATAGTCAAACTGTTCAAACTAGAAACAAGGCCATCGTGATCAATTTGAAACTAACTCTTGTAAGTTGTAATCTATTACTGTAGTTCACACTTCAGAGTCAAAACTCACTCTTGTAAGTTGTAAATCTATCGACTTTATGCTAAAGGCCATAAGTTAAACTCACTCTTACAAGTTGCCATTGATGTACTTATGATGTACGAGGACAGCTAGAATGAGACTTCACCATTAGAGTATTGCCAGAAGTATCAATTTTCTTCAGATATAACAGTAGCACTAAATTGAGGAAATCCATATCAAAGTTAGTGATTCACATCCACCAAAAACCAACCTTAAAGGCATTTCACATTAACCAATCACAGCTAGCTAATCTCCCTTAGTGTGAACTTTCGTAGTTCTTCTTCACATACTGAAATATCTAGTCAAACACTGATCTCAGTTTGTAACTAACTGAAAGCGAAAAACCAATAATACAAATCGACCTTACACAGTAAGAGCCCTGAGGGTTGAAGGTACTGGTTAGGAAGATAATTGAGAGTTTTTTGTAACTAGTTACTCTTCATTTTGTAAACAAACAATTGAGGGTTTTAACTTCTTTATTGACGATTAAAAGGTTGAATTTCCTACGTGACTGTATAATTTGACGATTGACCCAAACAGCTAGTTCCAGCAGCTTACAAGCAGCAAAAAGACAGCAATTCAATGGCGTCAGAGTAGGGAGATCGAGAAGATTACCAGTAAAACAGCCGCCGATTCGTGAATGCGGGAACCAGAGCGGTGGCGCCTGTTCTGGAATTTTGCTCAACCTAAGATTTCGAGGCAAGGAGTCTGTTCTAAAATTCTAATTTAACCTTGTTTAGCAATTTCATCCCTTCAAATTTTTTTTGTATGAAAATTAATAATCAACGGTTTAATATTTGACGTAGCTTGTCAACGAGTAGGTGTCCTAGTAGTAGGATAACGAAAGTATTCGCATCCAACTTTGGCTGAATAAATAGAATAGTACGTTTTAAAATTTAACCTAAATTTAGCATCATTCAATATAACGATTGAGTAAAATATTCCAAGTTATAAATAAAAAATATTTAATGAAGCTCAAATTATTACGAGATTTTTGCCTATAGAAGTTTCTCAACTTATTGAGATTTTTAACTTTTTAAATAGTATTACAACTATTTTATATAGAATCTTGTTAACTAATTATTGATGTGACTGTTGTCATTTTAGAGAAAAGTTTTTCTAAGTATAAATTGTTGAAATTATATTTGAGATCGACAATAACATAAAAAGGGTTAGTTATGATGCCGATCGAAAGATGAAAACTTAAATTTGAAATTCATTGTTTAAGAATTAGATAATTTAATTCGAAAGAAAGAAATTTAAAGCTCAATTTCATGAGAAGACTCTCCATGACAACATTAAACATCCTTATATTGATTAATAATGTTTTGATTCCAACCGATTAGGGCGTGATTTCGATCAAACCTTGGACAAACATGACATCCAAAACCCAAATATGTGAACTTGGAGCTCAAATCCCTGGCCACATGACTCTAACAATTGTGAAACATAAGTAAATAAGTTCTTGATTCCGACATAACTAACATAATTAAACCGGTAGATAACATAGATGGTCGTCCGTTTTGTTTCAGCCCCTCAACAAACACGATCAAACTCGAGATATGAAACCAGTATCTCAAATCCTCCATTGCTGGAGGAGGGCTCGTTAACCTGGAAAAGGCAGACGCCCCTTCCTTCAACTGATTCGCATAGTAGAACCCAGTCCACTTTTTACCCATCATCGTCAACGATGGTCCGGAATGCTCCAGTACAATGTCAATTCCACCCGACCCGCCGCCACCCGAAACCTTGAGATTCACCCGATCCCCATCTTTCATCTTCAGCTTTTGCACAATTCCAGTTGGAACAGTCTGCAAAAAATAATTGAACAGAGAGTACGAAAACAGAGTGTGTTCTTCAAGACACGTTTTCCGTCCCGAAATAGGAGGAATTAATGTAATTTGCTTAATCTCTTAAATGCGGTAGGTCGTTCTGAGTTGTTGAACGGCGGGCATCACCACGACGATGAACGATGGAACGTAGCTCCGCTTGTTGGCAATAGCTTCTCGCATAGCGGTCTTGCTTTCCGGAGACATTTTGGGAAATGTAATGCCTGTTGAATTTGCTGGCCACTTCGATTCCGCTCGCCTCTAAATCATCCAGCAAAGCCTTGCATTCATTGAACCTGGAGTCGCCAGCGTACTCGAAAGTGAGGAAGAAATCCTGCTTGATGGAGTTGTCATCCATGAACTTGGACCACCCTCTTTTGAACCAGAATTCCTAACGGTCTTTTCCAGCTGTTATGCCGGCTTCGAACACGGTGCCGTTTGGAAGGCAGATCTGTACGTTTGACCACTTTTTCATCGTCAGCTTCCTCCCGTGCTTCCTCGCGAACTTGATCGGCAGGGGCTGTTGCAAAAGAGACAAAGAAAAACAGAGGATATGAGAAAAATGAGTTATTCGGTTTGATTTTCACTCGGTTTGGTTTAGAACGAGCTGGCTCGATAATTTACGAGTTCGATGACACTTGGCATGATGAGTCGGAAGAAGTTCTCAACGCTCCTATCTTCTACTTCGCCGGCGGCGGCAGCGGCTGACGGAGAAGGAAAACGGTATGTGATTCCGCAACAGTTGGTGTCGTAGAACTTGGCAGAGAACTTGGAATCCCCAAGGTAGTCGAATCGGAGGAAGAATCCGGTGGAAATGGAGTGTCGGACCACGAACTCGGCCTACTTCTCACCAAAATAGGCCTGGTAACCGCCGCCGGCAGCATTTCTCCTTTTCACCGCGCCGACGGTCCAAACGGCGCTGTTTGGCATAAAGAGCTCTGCTGTCGACGAGAGTTCCGACCCGTACAAACTCAGAAATATCTGCGGCATAACCTACAAAGAAAATATTTTTATTCGAATGCTCAATCGAATAGAAAATCAGAAAGAAAGAAAGAAAGAATGTTAGTTACCGTCTTCTTGGCTTGGAGGACATGTGGAAGGCTGACTCTCATGAAACTCTGTTGTGGAGGAGAGGAGACCAGAGGAGATGATGATGAAGAAGAAGAAGAAGCTCCTCCATGGCTGGCTGCCATTGTTGCAAAAATGTTGAGAAATGTTTTCAAGTGGAGAGAAGAGGACAAGGTTGGTTTTAGTTTAAAGGTGGATAGCTCTCCTCCTCTGTTTTTAAGGTCTCTGAAACTCTAAAGGGGAAACAACTCAGCTCTGCCTTCTTTGCTATTTAATTTCCTGCAAACAGGGTAGTAAACATTCTTGCTAGTTTTTTACCCTGTGGTAAAAGTGAGTCATTGAATTTTGACAGTGTTGTAATAATGGAACACTAGCCATTAGTAGATCATTTCGGTCAAGTTATGTCTGGTGGTTGTGTGATTAATTGATTCGACAAACTTGCAAGCTGATACTCCGTTAGATGCTTGAGTACGTGGGCTTACGAGCCTGCACAACTTCTGGTTTGATTAGATGACAAGCGATCAAGTTCAAACATTAACTCGACTATATTACTCGAGTTTGACACAATCTTTATTGACGGAGGAATCAACTCGAACACACAAACGTCTCCCTCGACTATCTTGTTGGTTGTACGAAACTGGGCCCATCCACTCATCTGCCTCTGATTCTCCCCAACAACCTTGTTGAACACAGCCCACCAAGTACGCACCAAACGATCTGGATCTGCCAAGCAAAATTTGTTCGAAAACTTTGTTGGCAGACGCTGCACCCATTTCAGAAAACAGTTCCACAGTAAGCACACAGAAAACATTTTTGCAGGGCAAATCAGGGTTTATGGGTTTTGTAACTAACCAACAATCCAGGGGATATGTGATAACTCGTTATGACAACCAGTGTAGCAATGTTGGCCGGATTCCTCTCCTCCAAAGCTCTCTCGATCGCCCTCTTGCTGTTCGTAGACATCTTGTCGAATACCAAGTTGAACTTGTTGCTCAGTTGCATCTTCTTCATCTTCTTAAGGCGGTCCAACAGTTCGGAGGAGTCGGGGGTCGGGGCTAGTAGTGGATAAGTTATCTCCATTGACGTTGAGCGCAAGATGAAGACCTTGAGACGGGATGGCTCGAGGTACCTGTTAGAAGAAGCAAACGAAAACATTAACAAGGATTACCAATCAGCTGCCTGAGTCTTTTCTTCGATTCTTTAGTTTTTAACAAACGATTCCACATTTCTTCCAAACATTACCTGAAGAGGAGGATCTGTTTCGGAGAGATGGAGTAGAACCTCTCGAATCCTGGGACGAGCCAGACTCGGTTAGGATATCCTTCCTCTTCCTCCAATCCAACTGTCCAAATTCTTCCATCAGCAACCTCCATTGTCAGCTCGGAACCAGAGAACTCGGCCTTGAAATTCTTCATAAACCTCCGAGGAAGCATCTAACAGAAAGAAGAGGAAGAAAAGTCACGATCTCTGAGAAGGGAGAAACACAAAATAGCCATCTTTTCACATCAACTTACCATTTCCTTGTCCTGAATGGTTTCAGGCAATGGGAATTTGTTGGCTGCAGACATGTTTCCTAGGTTTACTCGAAGAGAGGATTTTTCTGGTAAAAAGCAAAGTGAAAATGGGAACATAGATGTGTTTGGTTTCACAAGGGAGACCAGATTGTTCTCCTGCTGTATTTAAATGTAATTTTTGCATTTGCATTTGTCCTGCATTTGTTGTTGATTTCGTACTGTTGTAGGCCTTTTTTACTGTGGTAAAAGTATCAGTAAAAGGGGTTATTATTGGTCTAGCTTTTATGTCACTCTTTCTAAATAAGGAATTCTGTGAAAATTGTAGAGAAGTGACTCTCTAGCTAAGTTAATCATAATATCTCTCTGCAACTCTTTGCTTTTGCAGGTTGCTGCTGCTCTAGTACTACTGTAGCAGTACACTTAATGACTTGGATAATCTTAGGGTTGCATATGATATGAGCAGTATCGAATCGAATATTCTCCCTGTTCGAGTTCGGCTTGTTTAGCATCATAAATAAGCTCGAGCATGGCTCGTTTATAACCTTAGACCGTACCGAGGTCTGCCCGTTTACAACCTCACTAAGTTTCAAGATTACATTGCGACATAAAAATATACATTAAGTTCGATCTCAAGCCAACGAGAGGTTCCTGAGCTAACGAGCTGAGCTGGCTTGCGAATCAATCACCATTGGATCTGGCTCGAATCGTTTTAACTTTCGAGCCAGCTGGCGAACAGGTCTCTGATGAGCTTTTTTATAACACCTTTTTTAGAAAAAGATAAGTTCTTTCTGAACATCTCTATAGTTTTCTTACTTGGTAAAGGTCAGAAGAGCTTTTAGAGCATTGCAGAGCGAGGGTTCTTAGTGATGTGTCTGTTTTGGTGAAACATGATGCTGTTCTTCAATTACAAATCAAGTGTGCTGGCTTCTTTGCAAAGATAAAAAGGAAAGAATCGGGTTGTGATATCTGATGATATCAAAGCTTCAGACTTTTAATGATTCTTCTTGCTGTCCTTTGGGTTGTATTTACTTCTGCAGAAAACTCTGCAGCTTTTTTGGAATCTTATCTGGGAAATCATAATTGGCGTTCTTATTGTAGTTCAAGCTATTAGTAATGGCTTTGGTTTAAAACAGCCACATCAGATGGCATTAGACGACTTGTCGTTTTGTCATTAGTGATCGGGTTAGTTGACGTGGAATAGAAAAAGAACCCATCATTCCATTTTGTTAAAGAGACATCATCTTTTAGGAGATGAATTGAATCGATTGAAGATTATGAACCCGAATCATTTATAAAAAACCGAATCGGTAGATGAAAATACTTTATAGCTTCCAAATAAAATAAGAGCTTCAATAATGATGCGATAGGATTAATAGACGACCCCAACTCTCTCGTATTTTTAACAAAAATTAATTAATAAGCGATATGAGCATCAATTTGTAAAACTAAGTAGTCCAATAAGTTATAGTTGCAAATTTAGGTATTTTAATTTTTCTTTATGAGATTACTCTTATGAGAAAGCAGACCCAAAAATCGGGTTCGACCGGATTGATTTTGTACCGGTCATCGAGTTGTGGATTATTTTGGGTACCAGCAAATCGCTATTTCTTAACTCATAAGTGGACTATCATGTAATCCAAACTTTAACCCATAATCGGGCCCACCAATCTAATAACCCTCCCATTGAGGGAGCACAGGCCCACCGAATTCGGATACCGCGGGCAACCTGCAAATGGTGGCGAAATCAACGGCTCCCAAAACTTGTAAATGGCCCTTTACGAAAACATTAATTAATAAATATCTCATCCTTATCCACTTCTTTGATTTGGGACGCCGGGGCCCACACCCACCTGACCACTCTCCACTCTCTCTTCTTCTCTTTCTATATTGCTGCAATTAGTAATCACCATTATCAATCAAAACTCTCTTTTAACCAGAAAAAAGAAAGCAATCACCAACTCTCTCCCAGAAAAACCAACCATGAATTCGACGGCGATGGCGACGAAATCAGCCCTCCTTCCTCCTCCCCTTTCTCTTCCCCGACCCAAATCGGATTTTATCCCCTTAAGAAAGACCATTTCCTCTTCTTTCGCCATTAGAGCTTCCAGAGGAAATGTCCCCAAGCTGGAGCCCTTCAGCCGGAGCAAGATGGATCGGGCTCTCCCCGACCCGCCCCTCATCGAAAAGTCGCTCAACCAGATCGCCGGTACAAGATTTAATTAACCTCTTTATTTAATTGTCTGTGCGGATCGATCTGGTGATAATTTTTTGTTTTGCTTTGTTTGACAGATTACTGCTCGAATCTGGAAGGAGACGATGCTTCCAGCGGCTGGCAAGCCTATTTCGAGCTCAGGGACCTCCAAGTAATTTCGCCTTTCTCTCTCTCGTTTCTTCCACCTTTCTTTCATCTCGACGACGACGGAAACCGCCGCTGAAAGCGAGTCAGTCCGGACCCGAAACTCGACCCTGCTTTTTGTTTGTACAGGTTTAGATAGTTTCCAGCGTTCATCCGCTGGCTTTATCCGGGTCGGGTTGCGTTCGGGTCCAGCTCGGCCGTTTCTGTAATCCATTCCGCTGGGCCTTTGTATACGGGCCGATTCTATCTGGGCCACGGATTTAATGATTCATTATTTACCGGGGAAAATATTTTGAAACAACTCATTTATGTGGAAATTAAAGAATTAAAAAAACTCTGTAATCCCCATATCTTCCTCGCCGACGTATGTCCGGCGAAGGACCGGTGTATTTCTTCCCCGCCGCCGTAACAGTTGTCATCAGTCATGATTCCATTGCGGTTAAAAGATTTGAAATTGTTGATGAATTTCCCCCAAATTTTTGGTTCCTCAGGCCAGGGTTCCGGAGCGGGAAGTGGAGATGCTAATACACCAGGCCGGCGGGGTGAAAACCTTGATCTCATACCTACACAGCATGACACCAATGTTTAGCAACTACAAAAGAGACAACAGTACGGACAACAATGGGGGAGGTTCTTTCTCCTCTGCTCTTCAGCAAGGAAGCTTGAAGAGGATGAAGGAGGAATGTCCCATCCCCGATGGGCTGCCGAGGCCGCAGGAGGAGATCGACGAGGAAGAGGAGGCTAGAATGCCTGATACTCCGCATACCAGGTTGCTCAGAGCTAGGAGCAGGTTTCCCGCTTGGTACACTCCCCGGCCTGACCATGAGACTGATTGATTACTGATCGAAAAATGGTGGTGGTTTTTCGATTCGGGTTATAGTTAGGGTTTGTTTCGTGCGTCTGCTATGTATATGTGAATATAGAGTAGTCTTCGGGTTGAAGGATGGTCTTGTTGTTGGCTTTGATTTTATGAGTTACGATAATTGTGTATATAATCAACCGGTGATCAATGGATATGTGGTATGTATTTTACTCATTTTATCGGTGATGATTGTGTATATAATCATCCGGTAATCGATGGATATGTGTGTAGGTATAAATTTTATCGAGGATTTTTTGTAACCGTTGGGGATGATCATTGGGTGGAAATTTGGTGGATTTAGGTTATCTAATTGATCTTATGGAAATCCTTATGGATACGCATATTGTCGATACAATTATTGGGTGGTAGTGGAATTAAATCCTACACTATGATTCATGCTCTCCATGATGGTCGATGATGAACTTACTAAATAATTTATGCACGTTGAGAATCGAAACTTAGAAGTTCTGATTGTACATTCTCTGTGTGATGGTGCTTCCGAGCATTACTCGTATTATAATCTCTCTATATTTAGCAAGAATTCTAAAATAAATTGAGGTCTTCTTAAAGAAAATTTATAAATTTATATGATATAGAGTATGAATATTTTCATCCGTATATATGTAAAAGGTATTAACTTATTATTGTAATTTTTCCAAAGATGAACAAAGGAAAAAGATAGAAGAAGATAAACTATATTAAAAACTTCATATTTTTAAGATTTAAAAATTAAATTATAAAATACTTTTAGTAAATCCTAAATACTAGATAATGGTGCTAACATCCTAAACACAAAATTTTAACCCTCAAACATTATATCAAAAACTCAAACTCAAAATCGTATCACAAACTCTTACTTTTGATCATAAATCAAAATTAATAGATCTTAAACTCTATATACCAAACTATAACTCGTAGTACTACATCCTGAAACTTAAACAGCAACCTTCAGTCTCGAAAATCATAATTTGAAGTATAAAATATAGCAAAATTTGACATACAAAGTACCGATACCTCAAAGAACCGGGACGTTAATGTATCGTTTGTAACATAACTGGATTCGAAGTGGATGCTTTTGAAATAACTATAATATTGATGTATAAATGTATCGTATCACTGGTTAATTTTTTCGGGTAGGAAAAGTTATTTTTTTAATTAATTTCCAATTAACATAAAATAGAACAATTTCCACACAGGCACATACACTAGAAAAAAAAAACAAATTTCACAAGAAGAAAATTTGGAAAAAAGAAAAGAAACGAAAGGAAGTAAGGAACAAATTACAGCCCAGAACACCTTTTCCCGGGGAGCGCCACCGCGGTGGCGAGCTGGCGGCAAATTCGACCGAAACAAAAATAATTACACCATCTCTCTCGATTTTAAATTTCCAGGCGGTAGAAATTCGTAGCTGCAAAAGAACTTCTCAACTGCCGATCTCTGGATCTCATGCGTGGTCAACGGAATTGTTCCGTGGATCCTTCGTTTTCTTCTCTCCTTTTCTCAGGTTCGCAGTAGAATCAGAGTAGGATGATAGATTAGGGTTTAGAGATAGGTATTTTAATAAGTTAGGAGGAAAAATATGAAGTCGATGGAGACAATTGAAGATCTGATCGAGGAAGCTAAGGTTCGGACGGTGTGGTGGGCGTTGTGCATCTTCACCATTACTTACTTCTTATCTCGTGAGTTACAATCCGCCTTTTACTTCTGTTCTCTATTGGATTCTGATTCGGCATTGGGGAATTGTTTGAACTTTGGACTTACCATTATGTGATGAACAATTCATTGCCGTGCGATTCATTAAACTGGATTCGGAAATGCCGAATCGTAAACTGAGACTTTCGTTGGCCGAATTATTAGGTTCTGAGGTGTTGAAATGCTAGAATTATGTTTGCTTTCGTTGCAGATACGAGTTCGTCGATGTGGATTAACCTTCCAATATCAATCCTCATTGTTGCTGGATTGCGGATACTGTCTAACGAAGTGGAGTTTTACTGGAAGCCACGCAACTTAGTCCGGCCACAGTCGTATCTGTCTC
This sequence comes from Linum usitatissimum, assembly GCA_030674075.2. Taxonomy (NCBI): domain Eukaryota; kingdom Viridiplantae; phylum Streptophyta; class Magnoliopsida; order Malpighiales; family Linaceae; genus Linum; species Linum usitatissimum. The sequence goes on along the minus strand of JAUJYP020000155.1, from coordinate 5,095,939 downwards.
ATTTGGAAAAGAAGCAATTATCCGTGAACGATTCTCGGCTTTCTTCTGCACCTCCACCACCGAGATGGAGGAGGAAGATTGATTCACCTGTGGTGGAAGCTTCAGTCAATGACTTTATTGATAAGATAATGAAGGACTTTGTGGTTGATCTCTGGTACTCTGAAATTACGCCTGACAAGGATGCCCCGGAGTTGATACGCGGAGTGATAATGGATGCTCTTGGTGAGATATCGGGGAGAGTTAAAGAGATTAACGTTGTTGATTTGCTTACAAGGTATTCTAAATTTCGTGTGATGCCTAAGGTGATAATTTGGGGCTGTCGGGATTTGACGGTGGAATTTGATGAGTGATTGTTTTGCAGAGATATACTTGATTTAATAGGAGATCACTTGGATCTCTTTAGACGGAATCAAGCAGCAATTGGTGTTGATGTAATGAGAACTCTCTCAACTGAGGAGCGAGATGAAAGGCTCAAACATCATCTAATGGAATCAAACGAGCTCCATCCAGCTTTGATATCTCCAGAGAGTGAGTATAAGGTGTGAGTGTGTCCTTTTCAATTTCCTGATTCTATTTCCTGGTTTGTATTCATTAATGTTAATGCTTTCCTTTCTTCATCTTCCCAAAGGTTCTTCAGCGGATAATGTCTGGCGTTTTAGCAGTAGTGTTAAGACCACGAGAAGCTCAATCCCCCTTGGTGCGGACTATTGCCAGAGAGATTGTTACTTGCTTGGTAATGCAACCAGTTTTGAATCTTGCAAGCCCCGTGTAAGTAAAATTTCTTTTGTTTCTCATCTCTAGGAAGCTTCTTTCATATTCATCATACATGGTTTCTCATCCAGCTTTGATGTGTAAACGACTTTCTATTCAAAGAGTGTAACTCCTGTTATTTCCTGAAAACAGGTATATCAATGAAGTGATTGAATTAATCTTGCTTGCCGTTATAGATAACAACCCAATGAACACAGGAAATGATCAGGCCAGTGGGTTTGCAAACAGTGGAGCACCTGTCTCCCAGAAATGCTCTACACTGGATCCTGCTAGTGCCATAACTCCAACTAAGTCTAGAACTCATGAAGACACCTCAATGGATGATGGTGTAGATCACCCAGACTCTCCACGCCATGCCGTTTGGGGGAAGATGCTAGAGGCTGCAACACAGAGAAGAACTGAAGTTCTCACACCTGAAAATTTAGAGAATATGTGGACGAAAGGCAGAAATTATAAGAAAAAAGAGAATAAGATTACTAAAGCAGGTAGCACGCAGGCTAATCCGAAGGGTTCTTTAGTGACAAATGCTGAATTCTCTTCGTATATGGGGAAAGAAATGGCAGCTTCCAGCACTGTGGTTCCAACGAGAACAGATGGAAAAGTTGCTGGCCACCTAATGCCTCAATTAAGGCCTGATAATTCTGTAGTCATTGAAAAGAGAAATGAAGAACATTTTATAGCAGGTCAGAGTAGCGAGTATTCTCTTGGTGATGATATCGCCAATGGATTCAAGACTTCCAAACCTCTTACGAATGAAAGTGGGGGTAAGCTGAAGCGGTCAAATAGCACTTCTGCTCTGAAAGACCAGCCTGAAAAGAAGATGGCATTAGAAGGAGAACATGGAGGTTCTGTTATTTCAGAGTACAACAGTGAAGATTTTCTTGGGCATGCTTCGGATCCTGCTGTTAAGATCATTCCTGATATAGTGTTACACAGTGATGCGACTAATGTTCCAAAGCTCAGGTCCAGGGTATGTATTCGATATTCCTTGATGAAAAAGTTTGAGAGATTGAAAATGACTCCCGAGGCATACTGATCATACCGTCTTTGTTGATTATGTTCGGACAGGTCATGGGAGCATACTTTGAAAAGCTTGGGTCAAAGTCCTTTGCAGTTTATTCGATAGCAGTAACGGATGCGGATCAGAGAACTTGGTTTGTAAAGAGAAGGTGTCTTTCTATTCAACCTACCCCTTGATGCTGGTTCAAACTATTATTTCTGAATTTCTAGAATTTTATTAAGACACCAGATTAAAATCTATGTATAATTTTTGTTGTTGGTTTTGTTTTCCTTCTCTTAGTCATCTTCTCACCAAATTTTGTTGTCTACAGATATAGTAATTTTGAGAGGTTGCACAGACAGCTTAAAGAGATACCAAACTATACATTGCATTTGCCTCCAAAAAGAATCTTCTCTTCAAGCACAGAGGATGCTTTCGTCCATCAACGCTGTATTCAGCTTGATAAATATCTCCAGGTACTGTTGTGTTTGTCTCTACCCTTTGACGTTTATTTTTTGATTTTAAGTCGTTACTTGACGTTGATACTTAGTCGACTGCATGTGTTTTGTAGGATCTATTGTCTATAGCTAATGTGGCTGAGCAGCATGAAGTTTGGGATTTTTTAAGTGCTTCCTCCAAGGTATGCCGTTTGTTCTCACAAGTTGTTATCTTTCTTATTGTGATTAGTTTTCTTTGCTGCCTTATTTTTTCCCTGTTCAACCTTCTTCTGCTTTCAAATTTTCCGTAGAATTACTCTTTTGGAAGATCTTCTTCAGTAATGAAAACTTTAGCAGGTATGTGATTTATCTTGGATCTTGTTTCCTGTTTAGCCATTGTCTTAATTGTCAGCTTCACACTGATCCTTGAGGAGAAAATGGGCTTCTAGATTAGGGAGCGACAGTGAAAGGAGTCCGAAAAGAGGTTAAAATCTATTACATTTAAGGGAAAATTAAGAAGGAATGATTAGGGTTTTATAGAATACCGAATGTAGGCTATGTATGTTCAAATTTTGTGATCATCATCAATCTATATTGGGGTTGAGTTCTTTTGTCAATGTATAAAAATGATTACAAAAATGTGGATGGGTTTATTTAAGTCATTCCTATTTCCTCACTTGATTGCCTTTGGAAAAACAGTCAATATGGACGATGCCGTGGACGACATTATGCGTCAATTTAAAGGCGTTTCTGGTGGCTGGGGACGTAAAGGCGGCAGTTCAGCTTCTCAATTTGATGAAAGCAGTTCACCAAGATACAACAGGAATTCACCTTGGAATGTAGATGACTCGAGTAAGGTTGTATGTAGGCAAAATACCATGGGTACTGAAAATAGCTCTTCCGACAATGATGATACTCAACAGCAAGAAAACCATGACCAAGAGGATGTCAGACCTGGTGCACAAGCTAGTGGGTGGCATTCAGATAATGAAGTGGACTCAAGTACTTCCCCTGGTCGACTAGTCAAACAGGATGAGATGTACAGGAGCTTAAATTTAAAGCAAAATGATGATTCTGTCATGAAATCTGATGGTGGTAATGAAGGTCAGCCCTCAGCAGTTAATTCGGCCTTAATCTCTTCTCGTGTCGAGGATCCAGTTGGCATGCCACCTGAGGTACGTGTCTGCCAGCATTTTGACTACCTAATTTGGAGGGTTGCATAGATTAATTTCTTTCCTGGTTTGACGTTGATACCATGTTATCTGTTGGAGTAGACATGAACATTACTGCTACGATTAGTACTTAGTAAATGTTTATCGGCATAGCTGGCTTTAGTTATATTTGGGTTTTGCTTCATGCCTTTAAAATGGAATATCTACAGTAAAAATCTTAGTAGATAGTTTGATTGTTTTCCAGGGTTGATTTTTCCGTACTCATAATCCTTTTCTCTCTTTCTTCTAGTGGACGCCACCTAACGTTAGTGTGCCCCTGTTGAACCTAGTTGACAAGGTGTTTCAGCTCAAGAGAAGAGGCTGGCTGAGGTTAGCTAATCATTTCCACATTTATCAAATTTGTCTGTCTATTACGATGTTTGATTACCTTCATCTCGTATTCTTGTCCCGGCATACCGAATTCGTTTGTTCAAATTCCCACCTTTTGAGTCTTGCAAAGAGGAACAACAGGTTGAGAAATGTAGGGCTCTCATATAACTCATGTCAAGGCGTGAATTGTCGTTCCAGGAGACAGGTATTTTGGATATCGAAGCAGATAGTACAGTTGATGATGGAAGATGCCATCGACGACTGGCTCTTGGGACAGATCTATTGGCTTCGGAGAGAGGAGACTATAGCTTTAGGAATCCGATGGGTGCAAGATGTAAGTCATCGGTTAGCAACAATGGAGATTATACTTTCTCTTTTGGCAGTCTCTCTGTAACCTAATGATGGACTATGTTTCTTTTTTCAGTTTCTCTGGCCGAATGGAATTTTCTTTACAAAAATCGGGGTTCCTCATTGCAAAGCCAAAGAACCTCAACAAAACCTTAATTCATTTCAGCTGGAACAGTTTGGTGGTAGCAAGGAGCCTAAGCAGAGCACGTTCGAGGAACAGCTCGAAGCTTCTCGCAGAGCAAATTACATCAGGAAAACACTCTTCGGTAAGAAGTAACAAATTCTTCAATCTTTTATGCTCCTCGATCGAGTTTCTGATGTGGCATTGACCGAATTGAAAATCCTTTGCGGGCGTTTTGGAACGTAATGCCTGGAAATGAAAGCTTTTCTTCTTCCTTTTATGTTCATCAGATGGAGTTCCAACAGCCTTAGTGAGTTTGATCGGGGCTAAGCAATACAGGCGATGCGCAAGAGATATCTATTACTTCACTCAGGTTTGATCCTCTTTTCGATTTTTCTTCTTCTTAATCCATGTTACCCCTGTTGCTTGCTCGTCACTCCATCCGTGCCAAATGCAGTCTACCATCTGCATAAAGCAACTTGCATTCGCGATCCTCGAACTATTACTAGTGACTGTGTTCCCCGAGCTTCGAGACCTCCTGCGCGAGCTTCACGAGAAGATGCCTGTACAAAACCCCGCATAGGCCACCGGCTAACTCATTTAGGTTGACAAAATCTCCATGATGACATCCATGGAGAGGGGTGCTGTTCTTGACACTTGTGGCCGCAACCAACAGAGCTCATCTTTTGACATCACAAGCACTCGTCCCTGTCTATACGAAACAACTGGTCCACGAGACTGGGCTGTGGCATTGGATTCTGCAAACTAGTTTGCTCGCCGATGGTGAGGAGTTGGTTCAGTTTTGGCATGTACAGAGATGTACATTCTTTTCTTGAGCTTATTTCATTTTTGTATAGAAGAGGATCTTCCTTTTTCTCACAAGTTAACGACAGAGTATATTATTAATTTTAATTTTTTATTCAATTAAAATGTTTCACCATTTTCCAATTTACAACCCGGTAGTAGCGGGTATGTAAACAACGATCACTAATGTCAGGATAATGAACAACCTGTTCTATGTCATTGAATGTGCGGTATAATTATCCCGACTAGGTATATATTGAATGGAAACAAAAAGAATACGAAAAGAATGACAGTGAGAGGGGTTTGACATTTTGTCTAGCGAGAGGAGCAACCCAATCCAATTTGAATGTTCGAACCGAAAGAGTTGAGCAACCCAATCCAATTTGAATGTTTGAACCGAAAGAGTTGAGCAACCCAATCCAATTTGAATCTTCGAACCGAAAGAGTTGAGCAATCCAATCCAATCTGAATGTTTAAAGCGAAAGAGTTGAGCAACCCGTCAATTCGATATTCGATAGAATTCGTGTAAATAAAGAGTGTGTCCGGACTCAGAGTAGCATCAGAGCCTTGCGGAATGACCATGAATTTCGTCAAAGACTTGAAGACCAAACAGTACCTAATAAATCTTACACATTTCTTTCAGTCAACTGTCCAACCAAACTCCGACCCGGCTGTTGTACCCAGATTGCACGTGCAAGTCACGAGGATAAAAACAAGAAAATTATTAAAAATAAAACAAAAATTAACCCCACCAAAAAAAACACAAGAAGACATCAATCAATTAATAAAACACATTAATGCAAGGGATTCTGATATCCGAGTCAGCCAACTGAGTCGATTGGACATACCCAAAACCAGGTCAGGGAAAGCAAAACTCAACTCGTTCAACTACTTTCTTTTCAGGTCAAGCTAATGTTTGTTTGTTAAGGTTTTTAAAGCAGCAGCAGTAGCAAAGCACTGTTGTTTGACTGTAACTCTGTAAAGTGAGAGGAGGAGGAAGAAGAAGAAGAACAAAGAGTAGTTGTTGGTGATGGAGCAGCTGCTGTAGATCTGAGACAAAAGCTTTCGATCTCTTTCAATTTTCTTTCTTTCTTTCTGTCGCCTTTCTCTTTCAGATTGGGGCTGGTGGTCTTATCATCATGATCTGATTGACCCATTTCCCCCTCTCACTATCTCTCTTCACTTCTCCATCACTATAATTACAACTCACCCAATAAAGTCGCCGAAATAACACCAAAAAGAAATTATGCCGTCAAGGCCTTACTTCCACAAGATAATTCTCCCCAAAACTCTTCAGGACAAGAAGCTGGTAAACGATCCCTAATTCTTCTTTGCTTCTCTCTCTCTTTCACTTCCACCTTTCAATTGCTTGGCTTGTTTGCTCTCTGTGATGAAATCCTGTTTCTCAGTGTTAGCTGGTTTGGACGGTTGAGTCTTGTTTGTTAAGGGTTTGGGGGAAAGCGTGAGACTTTGATGAGTGTGGTATGGGAGTGGGAACCCATAAGTGTGTTTTCTTTGGTGGATTTGAAGTGGGGGTAATGGAACTGAGTAAAAAAGTGATTTTGTTGATTAGGGTTTTTGAAAGAAGAAAAAAAGCCCTCTTTTGTTTGGCTGTGGGTGTAGAGTTTTCCGAGTGTTATGATCTCAAGTGTTTTGGATTCCATAAGTTTGCAATTTGCTTTTGTTGATGGAAGATGACTATACTTGTGACTCACCTAACTTGCAGTCATTTTCAAAACTTATCAGATATGCTAGTTGTATGTTGCACTTTGTTTATCTGATCTCAAAAGTCTTGAATTCTATAAGTTGCACTTTGGTGATAGTTGCAGACTGTTTTGGAACTTTGACTAACCTGCCGTTATGTTCAGACTTGTCCTATGTGTACCTAAATGAGATGAGAATCGTGTGTGAACCAAGTGTTTTGATCCTAAATATGCTTTGGTAAGCATTGTTGCTCGAAAGTCTTTCAGGTTTCATTACATCAAATACTATCCTTCTTCGTTAGGAGATTCCATATCTGTCACTTGATAGTTGATATGCAAAACCTTTTCCCAAATTCCTTCCATTTCTGTGTGTTGAAAAGTTGGTGATGAATACAAGGTTGCAAGTGATTGCTTAATCGAGTCGAGGGTCGTGTTTGAATTGAGTGTTCTGATTCCAGACATGCTTAGTAAGTTAGAATCATCCATCGTTTGAGTACCGGTTTTACTGTGCATATAGTCTTTCAGCTTTCGTTAAATGAATGTTATCCCTTTTAGTTTGGTGCATAGGTATACTATGCCCTGCATCCAATTGATTTTCTTCCATAACTTCACTTGATATGCTTCTCTTGCCTCTAATGCCTTTGTTCTCATCTTCTGAAAAGTTAGCTATGATTATGCTTACATCGTCCATCATTTACTGCATAGAAGTCTTTCATTTTTTGTTACATCGATGTTATCCCATATAGTTTGGTGCACAACTCTACTGCCTTCATGTGATTGCTTTTCCGAAATGCCTTTTGTGTTTCGTGTGGCAAAAAGTTAGTTTCTTTAACATAAGGTTGTCAATGATTATGCTAAACTTTGTTAGAAAAATGGGACCTAACCTAACATTTAGCTGCATGCAGAGGATCCCAGATAATTTTATCAAGAAATTTGCAAATGACCTCACCCATCTTGTGAGACTGACTGTCCCTGATGGTCATGTGTGGCGCATAGGAATAGTAAAAGCTGACGACAAGTTTTGGTTTCATGATGGGTGGAATGACTTTGTCGAGAGTTACTCGATTCGTGTTGGCTACTTGCTGGTTTTCAGATACGAAGGAAATGCAATCTTCAATGTTCATATGTTCAATTTGTCTGCCTCTGAGATAAACTATCAAACTAACACTCTCAGTGGGAAAAGATGCCTTCTTTTTGATGATCTGGACGACGAGGACTCCACTGAATACTTGAACTCCGTACCCGTTTACCAAGTTCCTTACGCAATGAAAGGTTGGTTCTTTTTTCATTTTCCAACAGATATACACGTGAGTTGACTAATGATTCACTTTCTGACTGCAATATGTGTATTGTGAAGCTAACAATGCACATTTGTCGAGAGTCAACAACGTTCCGCAGCCAGCAAGTCAACCAGTTGTGGAACCGAATCTTCAGTTCAATGCATTTGATCATCAGCATAATGCTTCTTCGGATGCTGCACCACCAGCTAAGGTTCCGAAGAAACGCGGAAGAAAAAGGAAGAAACCTGATCCTAGTAAGTTTCAGGAGAACCTTTTCACTGAATCTTTCTATCAACTGAATCTGGGTTTCAAAAATCTGTTATTAAGTATCTCTCTTGAATGAAAAAAGATGCAGACGAGGAGCAAGCCTCAGCTGCAAGGCCCCAAGAGGATGGAGAAATGAAATTTAGATTCTATGAAAGCGCATCTGCGAGAAAACGAACAGTGACTGCTGAAGAGAGGGAAAGAGCTATAAGTGCCGCTAAAACATTCGAGCCCGAAAATCCTTTCTGCCGGGTCGTGTTGCGACCGTCTTATTTGTACAGGGGCTGCATCATGGTGAGCCAGCCAACTAGACACCATTGTTTAAGTCATTGAACTGATAAACCTTGCGACTTTACTCATTTTGACTGATAAAGCTTGTGACTTTATAACAAGTTACTTTCCATTTCTTTTGCCAGTATTTACCATCCAGCTTCGCAGAGAAGAATCTAAACGGTGTTTCGGGGTTCATCAAGCTCCAGTTCACCGACGGGAAACAGTGGCCCGTTCGGTGTCTCTACAAGGGAGGTAGAGCGAAACTAAGCCAAGGATGGTATGAGTTCACGTTGGAGAACAACATCGGGGAAGGAGATGTGTGTGTTTTCGAGATGCTCAAGTCAAGGGACGTTGTTCTGAAAGTGACCGTGTTCCGAGTCATGGACAGTTCTGCAGGCTACATGAACCTTAACCATCATCGGATGCCTGTTCCTCCTCCGCCCGCTGCAGCTGCTGGTCGACACTAGATTCCGCTGCTGATCGAGAGTCGAACCGGTTGATGATTTGTCTATAAAAGAAGAATCCCTTTCCTCCATTTTCAGATCCAATTCTTCTTTAGGGTGCTGGGTTTTTTAAATCTATCGTTTCTCTTTGTGAGCTTGAGACAGTAGGGCTGTAAATAGATTGTTTAAGTCAAGCCAACTTCAAGCTGGATTCAGAACCAACAGATCTTGAGTTGATGATTCTTAGTATCAATATCTGTTCATGGTTTGTTTTCCAGATCTTCTATTATTTTTGTGTAACATAACTATTTTCTATGTAGTTATCCACTACTCCATTTCCGATTCGGTGGCATATTCGTTAACCGAGACTGAACTACCGATTCGGTTTTGCTATGGTTTTCCTCAAATGATTAGGGCTCATTCCTTTAATCAATTCATTTCATGTCTTAAACTTGCAAGATCATATCTTTTTAACAAAACAGGGTGCTTTTTCATTCCACATCAACTAACCCAGTCACTAATGACAAAACGACAAGTCGTATAATGCCATTGTGATGTGGCTGTTTAACCAAGACTTCCACAATCATATGTATAACCAAAGCCATTACTAAACTAATTGTTACAAATCAATTGCTAGAACTAAACAATAAGTACACCAGTTAGGATCTTCCAGATAAGTTTCCTAAAAACCGCAGAGTTTGTGCAGAACCAAATACATCGAGATCAAGAATCATTAAAAACAGAAGATTTTGATATCATCGAATCACTGTTATCATCCGTTATATTTCAATAACTCAAATTGTTCAGAGAAGATTGAGATTATTTCTCTACCAAAACAGACCCTAACCCTGCAATATTCAAAAAGCTCTTTCTCATCTTTACTGAAGTTAGAACCATAGAAGTAGTGTTGGTGGGCTAATGTTGATTTGTCGTTGTCTGTGATGCTGATGCATCAACCAACCAAAATCATAAAGTGGGAATCTTTTGTGCCCAAAACTTGACTCCCTCATCACTGCAAAACGTAACAAGTCAGTAACGTAACAAGCTCCCTCCCCCAACTACTTTTCCATCCATGGCCTTTCTTCTTCTTTCTTCCTCTGCAAATAATATGATTCTTTCATCCTTTATCTCTTCTCGATTTCATCTCCACTGCTCCAATTTGGTATGCGATCTTGCTGACAGCTTCCGTTATGGGGTCTACTTTAGAAGCTCAGGGAACAAAAGTTGTCCGAGCTTCCTCTTGCTCTCTTTCCGCTTCTCGAATTTTCCAGTAGCACGTCCAAGTGGAAAGGGGCTTTAGCTGGAGCACACTGTCTTGAGAGCCGAATACCAGATGGTTTGGATTAGTCCTTCCCGGGATTATATCGAAATGTCTGACTCCATCTAGTAGAGACTCTCGATCTCGACCTTATGCTCCTCCAGCTTCTCCAAATCTCGGACCTGCAAGATAGACATAACCGAACACATCAGTTGGTTCCTGCTAAAACATTGCTTAGTTTACAAGTTATCCGAGCAAAATTATTTTGATTCCTCTTTGCAGTTTCTCGAGTTGGACAGTCGGCTCCTCCAGAGTTCCATCAGAAACTCACGTACCTGGTACTCCGGCACCACCCACAAATCAAACGAGTCGACACAGTTCGTGCATATAAGTTAAGGCTAAGCTTGTTCTAGGGCATTTGGCCACATGTAGTTATGTATCTGAGTTTTGAAAATGTGGGTGAGTAGAAGAATGTTGTTCTTATAACAATTTGTAATCTCTTAAAATAAATACAAGGATAGAGATTGCATAGGTGAAACTCGAGTCAAATTCATCCCTTTACTCAAATCCGGCTCGTTAATTTTTAAGTTAGCTTATATTCGAGGTCTAGTTAGAACAGGAACACTGAAGTTTGTGTGGAACTCAAGGAAACTCAAGCTCGGTTTGGTACAAAAGTGTTTTCAATGAGCTCAATCAGAAATACCACACGTACAAGTTAGAAGTAGTGCAGGCTCACGAGTCTGCATAATCGAGCTTATCAGCCTGCAAGCTTGCCGAGTCAAGTATATCCTAATTCATCCACTACTAATTCATTCAAATCCCGTCGAGTTTGAAAACAGACATTTTTTAACCGAGCGAGCGACTCGGTTCAACCACAACATTAAGATATAACTTGACCGAACCAATCTAGCGGCTAGCTAGTTTTCATTTTTCGCAATCCAATAGCCCGGCTACGTTTTGCTATCTACTGGAATAACAAAAACCATTAAATTTGATGGACGGCCATGATTAGCTGCAACTGGAGCATTTTCTTCCTCCTCTGAGCTTTTTCCAGATTTGTTGAAGTCAGCAAAGTTCATATCTTGGAAAAAACTTATACCCTTTTTCACCGGAGCGGCTAAGTGGGTGTCTGGCAATTAGCTGGCCGGAACCAGAATTGGCGAATTGGCAATAAGCAACAATGGCCGGTGCTGACGGATTTGTGGGATCAGAGAACGCCGAGGCAATCATTACCAGAATCGAACACAAGTCTCGCAAGATTGAGAGCTTACTCAAACAGTAAAAACCAACAGATATATATTCCCCCTTCGTCTTCTTCCTCCGTCCTTGACTGTTTCTCTTTGCCTCTCTCCCTCTAATTCCTCTTTCTCCATGAAAGACCAGGTACAAGCCAGTGGAAGCGCTCAAGACAACGCTTGAAGGATCGCCTCCGAAGACCGGCGATGAGCGATGCAAGGTCCGTTATTTTTCCTCCCTTTTTTCTGTTCCTCTGTAACGTTATGATGAGTTCTTCATTTTCCAATCCAAACTTATTAGCATAGAAAGTTTGTTCTCTTCTACTTTTACGAGCTGTAGTCTGCGAATTGGATAGTGGTTCATTGAGCGATTATGGCGATCAAAGATGTGGACGGGATGCTGACCTCATTGGACCCTGAGTATTACGATATCCTCATGAAGTGAGTTCAGTTCTCCCCACTCTACTTATTGCTTCAAAAAATTCTTGTTCTTTCGTATCCTCCTATTACTGTAGTTGGCTACTTTGTTGTTTCCTAAATGATAAGTAGCCTTGCACCTATGATCTCATTTGAAGGATCGGAGATAGTACATTTAGCTTCCAATGTTTCTTAACTCCAACATAAGATCCTGGCTAGGCTTTGCCTTACTCACCAAAGACTAGCTCAGCTGAATTACCAAGTTGCTTCAATGTCTCACTTTCATAGGTTGGTGATTTACCAAGTTTTTGAACCTAGGACGAGGGATGCTTAACTCCCTGTTGCCATTGGAGAACGTTTTGGGGTTGAACACCGTGGCTTCATTCATGAGTCCCCTATGCTCAAAAGTTGCCACTCTGCTAGTTATCCAGGACTCTTGTCATGCAAGTTTGGTTTGATTTATTGACCAAGTCCCCAAGTTAACACCTGCATTTCTTGATTATGGTACTTTCCTCCTAAACGGATATATGCCAACCTGCTTTTTGTAGACGAATAGCGGTAGAATGTTCGATTGCTCCTGCTTCTTTGTGCTTTGTGCTCTCATTTTGGTTGCAGCAGCATTAGTCAAGGAAACTAAGCCTGGTTTATTCAGAACGCAGTCTTTATTTTCATTTCTTTTGCCACAGTATGCACTTTTGCAGGATTGGCATACATAAGCTGGTATCATTTAGTTGTAACTTCTCAGGATCTATACTAAGAGTATTGCTTGAAGAAGGTTTGTGTAGCAATCGTTGAAATGTCCCCGGCATATTTGGAACCAATTCTATCTTGGTCTTCTTTGATACCTAGCATCTCTGGACATGACCATTTAACCGATCCAGCTGTAGCTTGACACTTTTTATTTCCTGGAACCTAGATACAAACAATACTAACTTACTCGTGTCCCCAAGTAGCAACTGCAAAGCACCAATGTACTGCATCATCGCCATGCTTAGCACTTGCTGAATGGTTGCTCGTGAAACTGATTGTTAAACATTTTGGGTTTGCCAGGTATGTGTACGGGTTGTCTACAGGAGATCGGCCGACATGTGATCAGTGCCTGCGGATACACGAGAAATTGACAGAGAAGGCTGGACTTGGTTGCCTATTGCGCTCCCTCTCTGACATTGTAAATACTGTTTAACTTGTTGCTCGAAAATGATAATAACCTTCAAATGCCTCTGTTACTATTTGCCACTTGCTCCCCTCCGACCAGGCTTGAGATGAACATATGTTAGTGTTTCTAGGAATCAACCAGCAGTAACATTTCTTCTTCTTTACCATTTGCTTTCTCCTCTTTCTGCTAAGGGTCTTTTCCTAGGATGAAACATTTGATTGAGAAGGGTCTTTCTCCGATGAAACAGTGCCTAGTTGCTCAATTCCTTACTTGACTCGATAGGTTCATGAACCGAGTCAATTAAGCAGCCTGACTACGTGGCTCGTGAGTTAGCTCGTGAGTTACCTCGAGTTCAAAATCCTCTTATTAGTGTAATACAAATTCCTAAATATTATTATATCAATGAAATGACTTCATTACAAAACGACAAAATTTGTATAATGCCATCTGATGTGGCACTGGCTGTTCAGTGTATAACCAAACTGGTTAAGATTCACTTGTTAGAACTAACTATAAGAACACCAATTGGGGTTCCCCAAATAAGATTCCAAAAAACCTGCAGAGTTTTCTGCAGAAGTAAATACAAAGAACACTAAAAGAATCATTAAAAGCCTGAAGCTTTGATATCATCAGATATCACAACCAAATTCTTTCTTTTTGCAATGCTCACAAAGCTCTTCTGATCTTTACCCAAGTTACGAATTTACAGATATGTTCTGATCTTTTTATAAAAAAACTTATCATCAAAAAGCTCATCACCAACCTGTTTGAGAACTGGCTCGAAAGTTAAACGAATCAAGTCCGAGCCAAGGGTGATTCGGTCCCTCTTCTGATCAGATCCTGCAAACTCCGATCACCTCCGATTTCGATCCGCCCTTTCTTCCAACCGGATTAGATGGACTCAAACTTCAATCTCTGCCATAAATGGTTGGGAGCATTCATTCAACTACTAATATGATGAACAAAAGACAGCTCATGGAACAGACAAGTAAAGCACAAAGATCACTCATGAAGGTAACATCAAAGGTGGGACAATAAGATTAACCATCATGTAATAGAGGGGAGATGGCTATTGTCCAGTCCAATAATGGGGGAGCTCAAATCTCATTAATGAAGATCTCCTCTCAACCAACTGCATTTTACAAAATTCCTTATTGAGAAACATAGAGAGGCTAGAGCAATTATAATGACCCCTTTTACTATGCTTTACTACAGTAACTTTTCATCCAGCAGACTGCCAGTTTTGCGGAAATACACCAGTAGAAATTCAACAACAAATGCAAAAGAGAAGAGGTAAAAATGAAAAAAAAAACCATTATTACACATATACACAATCCAATTCCCTAATTAAACTGCAGAAGCAAATACATTAAAAGCAGCAGCAGCTGAACATCTGGTCTCCTTTCTAACCAAACACTTTAACTCCCCAAAGAAACACAACAGTACATTTTCACCAACAAACTTCTCTCTTTGCTAAGAACAAGGAAACAAGAACATGTCTGCAGCCAACAAATTCCCATTCCTGCAATTCTTCAAGGTGATCTTGCCTGAAACCATTCATCACAAGGAAATGGTAAGTTGATTTGAAAAGATTGCTACTTTGTGTTCTTCCTTCTTCAAAATTATGACTTTTGACTTTTCTTCTTCTTTCTGTTAGATGCTTCCTCGGAGGTTTATGAAGAATTTCAAGGCCGAATTCTCTGGTTCCGAGCTGACATTGGAAGTTGCTGATGGAAAAACTTGGACAGTTGGATTGGAGGAAGAGGAAGGACATCTTAACCGAGTCTGGCTCGTCTCAGGATTCGAAGATTTCCTCAGGTTCTACTCCATCTCTCCGAAACAGATCCTCCTCTTCAGGTAATGTTTGGAAGAAATGTGGGATCGTTTGTTAAAAACTAAAGAATCGAAGAAAAGACTCAGGCAGATTGGTAATCCTTGTTAATGTTTTCGTTTGGTTCTTCTAACAGGTACCTCAAGCCGTCCCGTCTCAAGGTCTTCATCTTGCACTCAACATCAATGGAGATAACTTATCCACCACTAGCCCCAGCCCCCGATTCCGACGAACTGTTGGACCGGCTTAAGAAGATGAAGAAGATGCAACTGAGCAACAAGTTCAACTTAGCATTCGAGACGATGTCTACGAACAGCAAGAGGGCGGTCGAGAGAGCTCTGGAGGAGATGAATCCGGCCAACATTTCTACACTGGTTGTCATAGCGAGTTATCACATACGCCCAGGAAACATGGTCAGACCAAAACAATAAAAGTAAACCCCGTAAGAAATCTGCCCTGTGTAATGTTTCTTTTTTTCTTTTGGTTTCACCAATGTGCAGTATCTTCCAGTGAACTTCACTAAGAAGTTGTGCTCGAGGGATGATTCAACTACGGCAAGGCTGAAGCTCTATGAGGGGACGGATCAGGTGGTGGGCGAGTGGCCGATTGAATTCAACAAACTTCGAAGTCAGAGGAATCAGAAAAATGTCACAGGATGGAACAAGTTTCGCCGGGAAAACGAGTTGGTCGAGGGAGACGTTTGTCTTTTCGAGCTGATTCCTCGTTCCGAGGGGGAGATCTTACTACTCAAAGTTCGTATCGTCAGGGCTGCTGCTGAGTGAAGAAAAGAAGAACAAACGATTCCAATGGAACAGAGCTCTCTGGTTTTAGTTTGTTTTAGTTTGTTTTAGCTTCATTAAACTTTGTTTTCATTATGTCTAAGAATTATTTCGTGTTATTTCTCTCCTGTTCTCGTGGACTAGTTGATCATTTTTATTGAAAACTATGTTAACTCTGTTGCTCGTTTGTGTTTGTTCGTCGATTATTAGTGTTTGGGAATCGAGTGAATGTTAAGGTTTCGGGTGGCGGGTTGGGTGGATTTGAAATCGGACTGAAGCATTGCGGATCATCGTTGACGATGATGGGTCCAAACTGGACTAGGTTCTATGGTGAGAATCGGTTGAAGGGAGGGGACGTCTGACTTCTCCAAGTTGTCGAGTGGACTTTATGTTTGTAGGCCGTAGCTAATCTCCGAATCAAGAACTTATTTAGTTTTGTTTCAACGTTTGTTAGGGATTGGAGCTCCAAGTTTAGATATACGGAACTTGATTTTATTGGTTGTAATGTAATTGGGGTTTTAGGATAGGTGATGTTTGTCCATGGTCTGATCGAAATTCCGTCACTAAACCTTGCGGTAATTAATCGGTTGGAATTAGGATCTTATTAGTTAATATAAATTATTTTGTGATGAATCATTGTGTTTCAATAATTTGAATTGTTAGTTTATATATCAATTCATTAATATGTTTAAGGTTCTCATGGAAATGCCTCTACTCGTGAATTTGAGCTCCAAGGTTTTTCCATTTTTCGGACTAAATTCGTGTTCATTGGTAATCGGATTTTAAAACAATAGAGGCCGTTAATTAATAAAATTGCTTGGGAGAAACCCCGTTTGATTTAAGTGAGCCAAGTCTGATCTTTGAGATATTGCTCGACTTGCTAGGTTTGTGAATAGATTCGATTAAGCAGTGTGACTACGTGGCTCTTGTGAGTTAGCTCAACTTCAATGTCCTATTCCTGGTGTTATACAGATACCTAAATATTATTAAAATCGTTGAAAATACTTCATTACAGAGACAAGACTATACATCATCTAAGACTTGATGAGATGCAAGACAAGAGTAGAAAATGGAAACCTTCTGAAGCAGCTTTTTTTCAGAAAGAATCTCCAATCTCAAAATAGAAAGATACATATATATTATATGGTCATACTCACATCACATATGGTATGATGAGTTGCAGCAATGTTGCAGACTTCAGGATTAAGTTCATAGTTAAGATCTTAATAATGATCTACGGCTCACATGTCGATTCTTGACTTGTGATTCTACCCATGTCCCAAACCCATCAGTCGATTGCAGTTCGCTACTTAAAAATCGTATCGTAGTCTTTCAGCACTTGCATAACCGAGACCGAATTCATTCGTCCTTTTGCTACGGTTCCCCTCAAATGCATAACCAAACTGGTTAAGATTCAATTGCTAGAACTAACTATAAGAACACCAATTGGGGTTTTCCCAGATAAGATTCCAAAAAAGCTGCAGAGTTTTCTGCAGAAGTAAATACCAAGAACACCAAGAGAATCATTTAAAGCCTGAAGCTTCGATATCATCAGATATCACAACCACATTTGTAATTAAAGAACAGCATCATGTTTCAGAAAAACAGACACGTCACTAAGAAAGCTCTTCTGGTCTTTACCCTGGCTCTGCAATGCTCACAAAGCTCTTCTGGTCTTTACCCAAGTTAGAAATCTACCGTGATGTTCTGAAATGGCTTTATCTTTTCATAAAAAACAGTATTATAAAAAAGCTCATCACCACATGTTCAAGAGCTGGACATAACTTGTATTCAATGACCCACTTTTACCACCGGGTAAGAAAAAACTAGTAAGAATATTTACTGCCCTGTTTGCAGGAAATGGCCAAAAATCAGAGCTGAGGTTTTTCCCCTTCAGAGTTTCAGAGACCTTAAAAACAGAGGAGAGCTGAGCTTTAAACTAACTAAAACCAACCTAGTCCTACATTTATCATCACTTTGCAACAATGGCAGCAGCCAAGCATGGAGGAGCTTCTTCTTCATCATCATCCCCTCTGGTTTCCTCTCCACATCAGAGTTTCATGAGAGTCATCCTTCCACATGTCCTCCAAGCCAAGAAGATGGTAACTAATAATTAACTAACATTCTTTCTTTCTGCTGTTTTTTCTATTGGGCATTCGATGGAAAAATCTATTCTTTGTAGGTGCTGCCGCTGAAATTCGTGGGTTTGTACGGCTCAGAGCTCTCGTCGACGGCGGAGCTGTTTCTGCCGAACGGCGCCGTTTGGACTGTAGGCGTGGAGAAAGGAAGAAATGCTAGTAGTGGCGGGAACGAGGCCCGTTTTGGAAAGAACTGGGCTGAGTTCGTGGGCCGACACTCCATTTCCACCGGATTCTTCCTCCGATTCGACTACCTTCGGGATTCCAAGTTCAATGTCAAGACCTACGACACCAGCTGTTGTGGAATCACATACCGTTTTCCTTCTCCGTCGGCCGCTGCCGCCGCCGGCGAAGTAGAAGATAGGAGCGTTGAGAACTTCTTCCGACTCATCATGCCAAGTGTCATCGAAGAGAAACAACTCGTAAATTATCGAGCCAGCTCGTTCTAAACCAAACCGTGTAAAAATAAAACCGAACAACTCCTTTTTTCTCATATCCTCTGTTTTCCTTTGTGTCTTTTGCAACAGCCCCTGGCGATCAAGTTCGCGAGGAAGCACGGGAGGAAGCTGGCGATGAAGAAGTGGTCAAACGCACAGCTCTGCCTTCCAAACGGCACCGTATTCGAAGCCGGCATAACGGCTGGAAAAGACCGTAAGGAACTCTGGTTCAAAAGAGGGTGGTCCAAGTTCATGGATGACAACTCCATCAAGCAGGATTTCTTCCTCACTTTCGAGTACGCTGGCGACTCCAGGTTCAATGTCGGCGTATTCGATCCTTCCACATGCGAGATCCTTTACCCACCACCACCACCACCTGCTGTCGTCGACGAGATTGAATGCGATGCTTTGCTGTCTGATTTGGAGGCGAGTGGAATCGAAGTGGCCAGCAAATTCAACTGCCTGACATTTCCCAAAATGTCTTCGGAAAGCAAGACCGCTATGCGAGAAGCTATGGCCAACAAGCGGGTCGACGTTCCATCGTTCATCGTCGTGATGATGCCCGCCGCTCAACAACACAGAACGACCTACCGCATTGTAAGAGATTAAGCAGATTTCTTCCTGCGTTTTGTTTTGTTCATTTTTTTTACTTAAAAGCACGTATTCCACACCGGAATTGGCCGGATTTTGGGCCATTCCGGACCAATTCCCGTAGATTTGGCGGCTTAATTCGGGACGGAAAACGTGTCTTGAAGAACACACTCTGTTTCTTACTCTTGTTCAATTTATTTTTGCAGACTGTTCCAACTGGAATTGTGCAAAAGCTGCAGATGAAATATGGGGATCGGGTGAATCTCAAGGTTTCGGGTGGCGGCGGGTCGGGTGGTTTTGAAATTGTACTGAAGCATTCCGGACCATCGTTGACGATGGTGGGTAAAAAATGGACTGGGTTCTACTATGCGAATCAGTTGAAGGAAGGGGACGTCTGCCTTTTCCAGGTTATCAAGCCCTCCTCCAGCAATGGATTTGAGATCCTGGTTGCCATATTTCGAGTTTGACTGTATTTGTTGAAGGTCAAAGGTTTCGAAAGGTAGGGGGCCGAAACAAAACAGACCATCTATGTTATCTACCGGATTTAGTTATGTTAGTTACGTCGGAATCAAGAACTTATTTACTTAGGTTTCACAATTGTTAGAGTCATGTGGCCAGGGATTTGAGTTCCAAGTTCACATATTTGAGGTTTGGTTCTTGGTTGTGATGTAATGTGGGTTTTGGACAGGTGATGTTACTTGTCCTAATCGGTTGGAATCAAGACGTTATTAGTCAATGTAAGGATGTTTAATGTTCCCGTGGAGTTTAGTCATATAAGTTTGGTTCTTTCAGGCTAAGTTATCGATTTGAGATTCAGGTTTTCATTTTTCAAGCTCGATTGGGGAGTCATCTCGGTAGGAAACAGTTGCAGCAGTGTTGCAGACATTCAAGAGATCCCATAAATCCATAGGCCAAACAATAAGGGAACTCAGATGAGGACAATTTCAGTAAAGCCCATAGTAGTGGTAGTGCTAATGTTGGTTTTAGTATTGAACACATTGAGACTCAAGTTATGTTGTGGCACTTTAGTCTTGATCATCCAAGTTTTACATATTTTAAAAAATTGCTACCTGCATTATTTCATAATAAAGATTCAAAGGATTTGAGATGTGATGTGTGTCAACTTGCGAAGCATATGCGTTCTTCTTATCCTGGAATCGACTATCGACCTACCACACCTCTTAGTGTAGTTCATAGTGATATATGGGGACCTATGAAAGTCAAGAACATCAATGGGGCTCGTTGGTTCATAACATTTATTGATGATCACACTAAGATGACGTGGACTTTCTTAATGAAAGAAAAGTCTGAAACGGTCCATATTTTTCAGCTATTTCACAAAATGGTTGCTACCCAGTTTTAGACTCGCATCAAGGTTATGAAAACTGACAATGCCCACGATTACTTCAACAAAGGCCTCGACTCCTTTCTACACCTTCATGGCATCATTCATGCAAGTTCGTGCGTCGACACCCCTCAATAAAACGGCATTGTCAAACGCAAGAACAGACACTTACTCGATGTTGCTCGCTCACTCATGTTTACACACAATGTTATGAAGCATTTGTGGGGAGAGGCTGCTCTAACGACCACATACCTAATCAATCGTATGCCCAATAGGGTCTTGAACTTCAATACTCCTCGGCATGTTCTTCTGGCAGATTTTCCCCATCTTGTCAGTTTCTCAGCTGATCTTCCTCCTCGAGTATTTGGTTGCACGGTTTTCATTCACAACTCCGCACCCAACCGCAATTGTGAGTCAGGGGCAGCTCCCAACTGGTGTTGTAAGTCAGGGGAGTCTTAAATGTCATCAGATGAACCATTAGAAAAACATCTTCTTGTTTATCAAAGAATAAAGAATACTGTGATTGAGGATGATACTCTTGAAACAGAAAACAATGGAGGAGAAATTACGAATGCTGGTCGAGAAGTGATAGGTAAAGAGATTAAAGAAGAGGGTGATGATTTGCGTGATCTAGAGGTTCTTATTGCTCTAAGGAAAAGTGTAAGAAATTGCACAAAATATCTGATTGCTCGACAAATCAGCTATGATGGTCTTAGCAATATTAGACCGATCACACCTTATTTGTGAAACACTCACCTACAGGGAAGATCTCCATCCTCATTGTGTACGTGGATTATCTATAATCACTAGAGACGATGTAGAAGAAATTAAGAGACTCAAGGATCAACTGGCAAAAGAGTTTGAACTCAAAGACTGGAGAAACCTTAAATACTTCCTAAGAATGGAGATTTCGAGATCTCAGAAAGGTATCGTAATCTCTCAACAGAAATATGTTTTGGACTTACTAAAGGAAGTGGGAATGCTTGACTGTAAGCCTATTGACACTCCCATGGAGTCGAATAAAACTCTTAGCAGGAAGGAGGATATTCATGCAGTTAAAAAAGGTCGGTATCAACGATTGGTTGGGGAACTGATTTATTTAGCTCACACTCGACCCGATATAGCTTTTGTAGTTGGGATTGTCAGCCAAAGACATGCACTGTCCTAATGAAGAACACATGAGAATGGTTCACAAAATCCTAAGGTACTTGAAGAGTTCACCTAAAAAGGGAATCTACTTCAAGAAAACTGCTCAACGGGGAATTACTGTCTATACTGATACAAGTTGGGATGGTGAACTCACAGATCGAAGGTCTACAACTGGTTATTGTAGTTATGTTTGGAAAAATCTTGTGACATGGCGAAGTAAGAAACAAAAGGTTGTGGCTAGAAGCAGCGCTGAGACTGAGTATCGAGCTCTCGCACTTGGAATCTATGAGCGTATCTGGTTGAAGCGCATCAGAATGAGCTGAAGATTGAGATTGATGGTCCTATGCAGTTTCTGTGTGATAGCCAAGCAACAATCAGCATAGTCCGCTTTCTGTTCATCATGATCGAACTAAACATGTGGAGATAGATCGTCATTTTATAACTGAAAATGTTAGTTATGGTGTGGTTCGAGTGGAATATGTTCCTACGAAGTAGCAGATTGTAGATGTTCTTAGGAAGTCTCTTTCAAAAGATGTGTTTGACCATTTACTGTCCAAACTTGAGTTGATTAACATCTACACCAAACTTGCGAGAGAGTGTTGAAGAATATTACATTTTCCTTATTAGTATAGAAATAAGTTTTAATATTTTTCCTTATTAATATAAAAATAGTACTTAGAATTTTCATATTTAAAGAAAAATTCTCCTATCCTAATTCTATATAAACCTATATAATTTTTATATAATCCTTCATATTTTAATACAATTGAAAACTTTCTCTCATAAATTCAATAAATGCAAACCCTTCTTCACTCTTTTGAACCATCACAGAGTAAAAATACAACAATTTGAAACAACCATCTCAGACCTAAACTGGTTTCTTCAGTAAGAACATGTATGGTCTAAAAGAACAAAGACTGGTTTTGAAAGAAGTATAATAGTGTGTAAACAAGCTTACCACTTTTCTCCAGTCATGAAACCGACTCATAACTCTCAACTTCCTTCCCAATCCCTTCAATCAAAGAGAAGTATGTACTATCATCAGGAGGAATCCCTCTGCCAGCCATTTCCCTTAAATAGCACCTCAGCAAAATCCCCTTCTTGATTCTTACACAACCCTTGAATCAGTGCATTATACGTTAACCTCGTCGGATTAAACCCTATACTCACCATCTCACCCCGACCCCTCAACGCATCCTTCATATCCCCTCTCCTACTATAACCACTAATCAGAGTATTGTAACTGATATGATCCAGTTTAATCCCCCGGTTCTTCATCTCCTCATCAATCCACGAGCCTCCTCGACTTTCCCCTCCTTGCACCGCCCCTGCATCAGCGTGTTGTAAGTTACTTCGTCGGGCGAACACTTCACCCTATCTATCTCTTTCAACAATTTGAATCCACGGTCTATATTCCCGCTAGAACAATGACCATCGATTAAAGCATTGAATATTATCCGATCCGGAAGAATCCAAGCTTGATCTTTAACCTGAACATTTCAGCATACAGAACCCAAGCTTTCTCCGTGCGATTCGATTTCAGAAACAGATTCAGCATTTCATTACACGTCTCGACTTTGGGAAGCAAAATTTTCTCCTTCATTGCATCAAAACAGACAAACGCATCGTCGCCTCTTTTCAATTTGCAGCAAGCCTTGATCAACAAATCGAAAAGTAACGAACTTTCGATCCCAAACTCATCCTTAGCAATCGCCAACTCGTTAAAAACTTCCAAAACGTCGACCACCGCCGCTCTATTATTATTCCTAATGGTTTGTTTCAACAATTGCAAACTGGTCTTCGGATAAGGCGACTGAGACACCACTGCCACAGCAAGACACTTATTTTTCAAATCGAGGGAGTCAAATCCGACGCAGTTGACGAACCTGAGCGCCGAATCCGGTTTTTTCTTAAGAGAAAGTAGAGTTGCGGAAATTGCTGGAGCTGTCAGTTTGCGCGCCAGGTGTTCGACGGAATGCCACTGAGAAGATTGTATTAAGTTGAAGATCTCACCTCCTCCTCCTTCCCCGTTCTTCTCCAAGTTAGCTTCTTCTTCTTCCCCTGGAATAATACTCAGTGTCGATTTCGGCCGCGGAGGAAAACCGGCAGCAATTGGGATAACCGGGGATCTGTCTGGGTTGAACTGGGGAGGTTTTGAAGCTATTGAGTTTAAGGAATCGAGCTTTCAACAGTCTGTTTGGCTTCATTTATCTGACAAGATGAATCCAAGTTTATCGATTTTGAATTTTGTTTGTAGAAGTTTCGCCAGTGGAAGTTGAGGAACCGGAAGCCGCGAAGAGGAAGAAGAGTTGAGTTGAGGTTTCTCCGGTGGAAGTTGAGCTTGGAGGAGTGGACGGCGGTGGAAGAGAAAATCATGTTGGGCCATACCGCCCATGTAACTTCTTATACGGGTCGAAAGTATTGATCCTACGGGCCGCTCCAAGTTCTCTTACGGCCCGCTGACAAGTACATTGACATTATTACATATTTCGACTTGAGTCGTTCTTTTCGATCACCAATGCACAATGAGTACGTTAAGTAATACGGGTGGAATCAGGTCCGATTTGATCGGGTTTAGGCCGATCCGGACAGGATTAAGTAGGATCAGATTAGGTTTAGGTTTATAAATTATGGAAATTCAGGTTTTCAAATCCGAATAAGCTCAAACCCGATGAAAATCCAAGTTGACTCAAGTTAATTCTACTTCAATAACGCATAGATATTAGGGTTGGAAACCCGACAGTCCGGTCAAACCGAACTTCGGATAAACCAAAACCTGGACTAAATAGAATCAGGTTGGATTTATGTTTGTAAAATATAGAGATTCGAGTTTCAAGCGATCCTGATAAAACCCGTATAAATCCAAACTTGATAAAAGCCCGATTTGTCTTGATCGGTTTGCCCGGTGATTCCTTGCCCTATGTAATACGCCAAAAATCCAATCGAACACAACCTAATCGAGACAGACTCAACCCACCCAAAATTCGAATTCGCCACAAGCCTCGAACCCCGGGTATATGTCAGGCTCCAACCGCTTGCTTTGATGTTGTCAAGCAAGCAAGCTATCCCTAGCAAGTTGTGCCGCCGTATCTTGGGCAGTTGTTCATTTGCATGCAACTTGCTGGTGAGTAATAATATGGAACAGAACAAAAGAAAGAAGCATACGGAGGATGAGCTCTCTCCTTAATTTTTCTCTCTCTATTAAGTGGTAATCATGCACCCGACTTCGAATTAAAAGTAAGGAAAAAATTAATTTTTATCGGTGCTGTTTATTTTTTATTTAATGATTGATATATTTATTTTAATTAAGGATAAAATTAATATTTTATTTTTTAATTATGTTTTTTTAATGTATTTCAGTTAGGGTTTTGGGTTTAGTATTAAGATTTTTATTGTGGTTTTGAATTTTGAGTTTTAGGGTCTAGAGTATTGGATTTTGGATTTTGAATTTTAGATTTTGAATTTCGATTTTAGGTTTTGGATTTAAAGGTTTAAGGTCTAGAGTATTGAATTTCAATTTTAAATTTTTGATTTTGAGTTTTGATTTTAGGTTTTTGATTTTTAAATTTAGGGTCTAGATTATTGGATTTTCAATTTTAAATTTTAATTTGAATTATCAAATATTTACCCTTCTTTAGTTTTTTATTAAAATGACAAATTTGGCCCTTTTTATTTTGTTTGCTGGCGGCAAGGATATCCGGACTCTCATGCACCCCACCATTCCCCAAATCAATATACATACAAAACGATATGCAACTTGCCAGTAGCCATTATTATTATTATTATTATTTGTTGGCATCTATTCTCTACAGTATTAGATTATTAAGAAACATAAAAAGGGTATAATTAATTTGAATGATGTACGGGAATAACCCATTCATCAAGGCATTGCGATCGAGTTTCCTTATCCAAATAATATTCCATGGTCATACATGCATGCATTTACGTGTGTTAATATTTACCTTGTTGTCTCTATACTGCTCGCATGCATGCATGTATACTCATGGGTGACAACGATATGCATGGGAAAAATTGTACGATACAGACTATTTCGATGGGACGTGTATGAATGAAATGACGATTTCGACAAAACGGAAACATTTTTGTGGTTTGCCCTATGTAGCTAGCTGACTGTGTAAATATATGTGTAACTGTATGAAACAAAATAATAATAACTGGAAGTAAGTGATGAAGAGACTACTTTGACCTTTTGTACACTTTTGCTTGCCAACTAAGCAAATAAACGAACCAATAATTTGTCCATGGATTCGGTTTGGTTCCCTCGTCCCTTTCTCAACAACCAAACCTCAAAACAAATCAAAAATCCAAACTACCAACTTTACCCTCCAAGTAATCCTATACTCCACAGTAACGTCGCGCTTCCTTCACTCCAACGCCATCCACAATTTATACGTCCACGTCTCCATCACTGTCTGGGAGAACGGTCATAAGGGCTCAATCTAGGCGACTGGTAATAATCCCGCCACTCCGGAACGTGGTCATCCACGCGCCAAATCTTCACCGACCGATCAAGACTCCCGCTATACACCACCCACCGTTGATCTTCTTCGCCCTCCGCTTTATCCTCACCGTCCGATCTCCCAACCGCCAAGCACTTGACGGGCCCATCGTGGCCCGTCAAAACCGTAAGGCAGACGTGGTCCCCACCACCTCTCTCCTTCCTCCACACGCAGATGCTTTTATCGGCGGACCCACTGAAAACCAACCCTTCCCCCGCCGTGGCCAGGCAGAGCACCGCCATCTTGTGTCCCCGGAGCGCTCCGCCGTGCGAGAGGTGCTTCTCCCTCTCCCAGAAGTTCACCATCCCGTCCGAAGACCCGCAGTACACCACTTCTGATCCGACGTCGCCTCCTCCTCCGCCGCTGCTCACCGCCAACGCCGTCACCGCGCTCTCCTGCTCCAGCAGCGTCTGGACTAAGAAATGCTTGACGTTTCCTTTCGATTCCAGCTCCCGCTTCCACACCTTCACAGTCCCGTCCGCGGATCCGGTGAAAACCAGAGAATCGAATCCCGTCGCCACCGCGTTTATCGCGTCGTCGTGCGCGTTTATCGATTCCAAACACTTGTAATTAGAAGCACTGCTACCGTTGCGCCTACCGTCTCCGATTCGCCATACCTTGAGAGTTTTGTCCCAGGAGCCGGAGTAGAGAAGGCCGAGATCTGGATTCAGCGCCATACAAGAAACAGCATCGTAATGCTTGATTTTCAAAACGTTCTTCCGTCGCCGAATCTGGACGTAGTTCTTCGGATTGACGGAGCTCGTAAGCGAATCCTTGAACGTCGGCAAGCTCCCTATCCTTCCGTAGGTAGACGAGTTCCTCGACGAGACCTTCCAGATCCGGATTTTCCCGTCCTGGTGACCGGTGAAAACCTTATCGCCGTGGACTACAATCGCCTTCACGAGTCCGCTGTTCGACTTAAATCCGGCGAACTCCTTCAAGTCCTTCCACACTCGGATGTTCTTGCTGTCAGATCCGGTGTAGAGAAGATCTCCAGACGCGGCCAGAGAGTAGACGTGGCCTTCCTGCCGCACAATCGATCCGATTAAGCTGTTGTTTGGAAGAAGAGCAGGGGAAGGGATTATCCAGGGGGATTTCAAGTACGGCGATAGCGTCGGATTGTTGTTGCTGCTGTTGTTCCAGGGAGATAGCAGTCCGCCGCCGTAGAAAGGAGAAGAAGCGAATAGCAGGTCGGCGGGGGCTGGAGTGCCGCTACTGTTCGAGTCCCTCGGGGTGCTAGTCAAGCTTGAGGAAGCGGTCGCGATGTCATGATTAAGCTCAGCGTCTTCGTGGAGCAGGAGTGCACCGAGCTTGAGCCGGCGATTAGGAGCCGGCGGATCTTGTGACTTTTCGTACCTCATATTTTGAATTGAATGATGATTGGAGAAGAAGAAGAGATGTTTGTTTGAGAGATTGTTAATTATTATTATTGATTGGAGAAGAAAGGATTGGGAAAATACTGAGGAGAGGGGTATTTATTGGGGAGTGATGATGGTACACGTGGCGGCTAAGCAGGTGACGTAATTGGATTTGGGGCTGCGAAATTGGACGTTAGCCAAACTTTAGGCGTGTGCTGGTAATTAGGAGACGGGGGAATAATAAAATGCGAAAAAGTGTTCATACTCCCATGTGCAAGATTTTGTTAATAAAAAAAAGATTGTAATTAAATAAGATGACCACGAATTAGGCGAGTTTAATTTTTTGTTTCGGCGGGGTGGGAAAAGATTTGTCAAAACCCGAAAAAGGGCCGTGTAAAAGGCAAATTTTGGGAATATGCTTGGCGTTGCCATTTTGTTGACCGGCCCTTTTCCTTTTCCTGAGAAACCAAGTTATTGACCTTTGACTTTGTCAACAACAATCTTCTCCTTCCTTTCCAGACCGATATTTCACCATTTCAAAATTAAAATGAAGTGTAACCGGCCGGCAGCTGCCACATTGTCGACGGCGGAAAATAGGTAATCGAAAACGACGCTTTCCTTAGCTCCTACCCTGATTACCGGCCACGTAGCAACAAAGCTTACGAGCTCCCACCTCATTATCTGGTCATGTTGTAGGTTTCCTAGTACGTAACGTTAGCGTGATGATTGGATTTATGCATGGCAAATTCAATAATTAATTTCCGCGCTGCATCAGGACTGCCACGTGTTCGTCCATCACTCGTGAAGTTTCATTGTTCATATATGCATCAGAAATTACCAGTGATGTGTGGATCCAACACACAACTGATCAGTAAATGACGCAAAATAAAAAAAAAATATCACCCCATAACAAGGCGGAGGAGACGGCCGGTAAATATTATTTTACCGTTTATTTTCAATTTAAAGTACATACTTATGATTTTTTGAATTTGATTCGTTACCATTTTAATACATGCTCAGTGCTTAGTCAGGAAGCGAATTAGAGGGAGTAAGAGAGAGTTTCAATTTTCTCCTTTTCTAATTCCGAATATTAAATATATATAAATTTTTGGAAGCCTTTTATTATTTCATTTATTTAGTGGTATTTCAATTAGGTTCTTCCTCCTACTTGATTGTTTATGATAAATCATATATTAAATTTACCGTAATCAAACCTAGCTATAACAGGTCATAAAAATAAATTTAATCAAAATTAGTAAAACATTCAAATCGGTTTCAACTAAAAATTAAAATGCATAATCTTTTTTTCATATTTATTAGTATTGGATTTCGGAAATTAGAACCACAAACTCTTATGATAACGGAAACCGGCCGGTCCATATCTAAATTTTCTGAACCGGTCACTATTCGTTTCTAACGTCAATTCCTTACAACTCTAGCACACAGTTTCCCTTAAGGTCAAGGCGCTTTAATTAAATCAGCAATCTTTTCCATAAATACGAAAATGTCAAACTCCAACAATAATACAACAAAACTTTCCTGGACCATAAACAATTATTTTAATTTTTTGTGGTACAAATTTCAAGTGAAATGTACGGCTACAATAATTTACAATAGATCTTGAATGAATATGTGTATATGCATAACAATAGTCTGATAGTCATCACATTCAAATCATAAAAGGTTGTACGTATTAAACATTTTTAGCCACGGTCGTCTAGTGTGGACAAAAAAAAATTCTTGATTGTGAAATGTCCAAATAAAGAAAATGTTCCTTTTGCAATTATGACAATCTGTCTTCTTTAATGAGAATAGTTTGTATTTATATATAATCTGATACTAAGCAATGTGACTTCCTTCTAACAAACAATTACATCGTAGTGATCCTAATGTCATCGAGCAAAGAAAAGGGTTAGAAGGCAATCGAAGTAGAAAATTTTGAAAATTCATTTAGAAAACGGTTAATGAGATGTATACGAGCCAAAAGAATATGAGTAGATATCTTTAAAAAATTGATAAAAAGAGAGGAGACAAAATCACGAATGTTTATAGACACAATAAGAGGAAAACTAAGCAACTCCCACCAATCCGACTCTGTACAATCACGCACATCAGAAGACATCGACGAGATTCGAATCACTGTGGTTACCCTTTCGAAATGTGTGCGCAATTATGTGCTTTGATTTCAGAGTAATTAGTTACACACTTGGAATGTAACTTTGAACAATGTAGCATGCAGCATTTTTGTATAGGTTCATCAAGTTGAGTGCAATCTCGCAGT
Source organism: Linum usitatissimum (assembly GCA_030674075.2). Lineage (NCBI taxonomy): Eukaryota > Viridiplantae > Streptophyta > Magnoliopsida > Malpighiales > Linaceae > Linum > Linum usitatissimum. The sequence goes on along the minus strand of JAUJYP020000155.1, from coordinate 5,066,459 downwards.
CTAGATCCGCTAGCTTTTCGGCTGCACGGAATCAAAAGTCAATATACCTAAATCCTCCTTGGGAGGAAAACAGTCAAAACGAAGACAAATGACCTGCCGGAAGCTGACACGTCAACCCGGTGAAAATTGTTTTTGTACGTTAATTACCGCCACGTGACAACAAGTTTACGGCTGACGAGGTGCCACGTCTTTATCTGGAGTGCGTGAGCGTGATGATTGGATTATGGCATGGCATGGCAAATCTCAATACTCTGCATGAGTAAAAGAAAATCTGCGTTTTGGTTCGGACGTCGCTAGCTTCAAAGTTAAATGTGGAACAGCCACGTATCAGTCGGTAGCTCGTGGCAAATCATTTTACCCCTCAGATTTTTTGTATTTATGTAGTGAGATTGAAGATCCATTTGAAGAATTTGTCGATCACTATTGTACTAGCTATGAACGGAGCTCTACGAACATAGCATAAATTAGGAGCGCCAACTTTCAGATCCAACAACAACGATTTCATGATCAAAACATGCACTGAATCGGATATGAATCGAAATTATTTATCGAGCAAGTAATTCACGAATATATTTTTTAACCATAATACTAAGTCATAATAATACCCCAAAAAATTATTCGTTGTGCTTTTTTAGTTAAAGCAAATTGCCTGTAAAGATTAAATGTACCACCGATGATTTTGTTAACTAAGTAATAGCAAATGTTATAAGTACTGAACCGAGATTATGATTAACATGTATCAAGTACTGAGCCAAAAACATTGAATCGAATTTAAAATTGTACTAAACCAAACTCAAAATTAAATAACCATAAATATATAATAATTTAATATACATTTAATCAGATCGTATAAAATATGAAATACACTAATATACATATAAAAATATCTTAATCCATCTCAAAGGTCAGACTCAAAGAAAACAACAAACTCTCAACGGTACACCTTATAATCTCAATGGCACAAATTTCAAACGAAAAGATAAAAGGGTAACGAACAAGGATCCCATGGTAGGTAAGTACGTGTATTTAATAACGTGCCAAAGCCAATAGTTTAATTCATTTATCTGAAAACGAAAGTTTTAATCATGAGCACTTGTTGCTCTTAACCTACTATTATCCCAAATTATCGATGTTTAATTACTAGTTTAGTCATGTATAATTACGTTTCACTAAATTAGTCATATATTTTCCAGTGATCTCGTCACCCGAATGATTCTACGTTGATTAATTAATTAGTAGTTGCGGCCTTGCGAGGAAACAATGGCCATATATATATATATATATATATATATAGCATGAAAAATACACTGATTAATTAAACTGAACTAAAGTAATGTGTCGTATTAACATGTGACTGTGTCTTTAATAGCGGGACAGTTCCCCCCCTACAGATATGCTTGTGGTATATAAACCATATTATAATTATTAAACTAAGTTAAGTTGTTTGCCACATATGGTAATTAATTAGTGTTTGGTGTATCCGTTCGTATGTACGAGAGACATAACAAATTGGACAAAACTAGCAAAACCTGGCCACCGAAAGTGCCGACAAATTTCTGTATTAATTTATTAGGTGCCGTTTAGATACACCATGATCATCATTATTAATTCTATATCAAATTTAATAGGGGATTAATAAGTCAATCTCTACTGATAATGTAGTGTGAGGAGTAGGTTTGGAATCTAGGTGAAAAGGGATTTTAGGATTTTAGGACGATTCTGAATCGTCAGATTTTATTGGTTTTAGATCTAACGATCCGTACAAAAAGGATGTGAAAGTCTTTTCAACAAATTCATTTATTTTATTATTTTTATAAACGTACACGGCCACCTCATCGTCGACGTTGCACGACGACTTCTCGATCACCGTCCGGTGAATTTTCAGGCAAGACTCCGGTCACCGGCCGGTGACTTTTCGGCGAGACCCCGATTACCGGCAAATGATTTTCTGGCGATACTTCAGTCACCGTCTGGTCACATTTTTGTCGAGTCTCCTACAATTTTTTTGATGCAAATTTATCACCGGTTATAGTTTTAAAATTATAACCAATTATATTTTTATAATGGATTATAATCATGACCGTTATTAAAAAATATAACCAGTTACATTTTTATATAACTAGTTATAAAATATAATCGATTATATTTTAATTATAAATGATTATATTTTTTACAGTTATATTTTTTAATAACTAGTTATATTTTATAATAACTATTTATAGTTACATTTTAAAAAAAATATAATCAGTTAGAATATCTACTTATAATGAGTTATAATCTCTACTTATAACTAGTTGTATTTAATATATAACTGATTATAAAATATAATTAGTTCTAAAAAAACTGGTTATAAAAGAAAAATGATTAATTATAATTATGACTGATTATAATTGTTATTCGAATAACTTGTTTGCAACTCATAAAATTTATTGTAGTTGTTCTACACTCTCCTCTTATTTCCCCCTTAGTGCTTAACTTTTGAATTTTTATAAAAGGTTTAAAAGTCATTAACAACGGAAGTAAGGTTCAAAAGTATTTATGAAATATGCAGATCGATCAGTTAAATTTAGAAAAACCCAGAATAGTCACTCTTCCCTACCAACTCTGACGTCGTCGACGATGACTCCCGCCGTCGCATCTTCCTCTCCCTCCTCTCCGATGACGATCTAACCGCCGTTGGGACCCACCATCACATATCCAATCGGACGAGAATTCAAATCAGAGTTCTGAATCTCTCTCCTGGTCCGATGATGATAAAGATTCAGACTCGATCTCCACCTCTGTTGCAAATGTTTCTCCCAACGTCAGTACTCTTCAGCTCATATGCAATTGATCCCGGGTGAAAATCTTTAAATCGATCTCCTACAACGATTCGCCAGAATCAAATCAGTAGAACTTCGTCGAAGTCGATGAACGCGCATGATACAGAAGAGGATGGACTTTAGAAAGGAAAAAAAGAAAAGAAAAGGACAATATATCTGAAATACCGAAAATACCCCTTATATCACAAATTCTGGAAGTCTTGGAATTTATTTGCTTGGATTTTAAACGGCTCTCGTAGTGCGATCATATACGTCCTTTAAATTAATTAATAGATTCCATATTGTCGACGTACGTAGTGATCATTCTTGACTTGTGTCTCCAGATCAGTGTCACAGTTTGTTTAGCTAATTAATTAATCAAGTGATATATTTAATTTGTTAATCAATAATCTCCATCCTATTAGAAATATAATGATTTATGACATAGTATTAAAGTTTTATAATTTTTAATAACCAACCGTTTTTTCGTTTTGAAACCAGATGATCATCAATTCAAATAATATAACAATCATAATATTCAAAATATACGATACTGGTTAATACATACCGTTCTGCCCCGATGAACTTGATGCTCGTGAGGCGATTATAAATGTGTGTGTGACGGATTGTGAATCGTGTATTAAACTCTAACTATGTACAGTTATTGTTCCTCGAGATTAGAGTTTTTCGGCCCGGTTAGTATGAATTAATTAACGCGCATCATAATAAACCAAATCATATTTACATGTAACTAAATTGATTCATTGATTAATATCACATGACAACGATTTCATTGTCTCTGGTCATTGTCTCATGCAAATATTATATATAGTTATATCTTGTAGACTTTAGTGTACGTGTGTGGAGAATAGTGACGACAGAAAGATACGTATTTTGTTTTCCAAATATTTGGATAAACTTTGTTTAAAAAAGTCAACTATTTACTGATAACCAACCTAATAGCAAATGGGACAGAAGAAAGCTACACGATCAGTCATTAAGGATTCAGATTCATCAAATAAAAACCTGTTGAACATTACGATTTTTAATTATGGTATATGCATAAAATAGTTTTTTTTTTCTTTTACAACCAAAACTTCGATCTTATTAAAACACATACAAATCACCCGAGAACCAGGCGGGAAGACTACGCCAAATACAAAGATAGTCGAATAACAAGATTGACGAGCAACTAAGTGAGCCACCTTATATATCATCAAATTATCAAACATAAAATATAACAGAGTATTTAAAATTGATTGCCAAGGCCCATGCTGCCAGACACAAACCGTCACACTTCCCATATGTATATATGTCAACTCAAAACGTCTACATCGATTTAGTTAGGATTGCCCAGAAAATCTGGTCACCTGAAGCTCAAAAGTCCACCATTATCCATTGATGATCTTCATAATAACGGCACCTATACGTTGATTTTGTTCACTGGGGACATAGACACCTAGTCAGTTCCCAATTATTGATGTAGGCAGCTCGAATTTTCTAAGCTCGATAACTCAACTGTTCGGATCGGATTTTAATAGTTGATATATGTTTCTTACTCAATGTATTTCCAAGTTCGGAAAATAACACGTTTAAAAATAGCTTTTAACACCCTTGACTAGTAGAGTTAGAGCTCAAATCGAGGCAATCTCGCTCTCAAGCCACCTAACCAGAAAATTTAAGCTGGCTCGTGAGCACAGTGGTTGGAACTATTAATCGGGTACGTTTGCAAACCTATCAGCGGTTTGGATGAGTTAAAAAGGAGTCGAACCGTCTATGACTCGAGAGTGAAAGAAAACTTGCATGGGCTGTCTATAAAAGGAACAAGGGTTTTCAAATTTGGTGGACTTTCATGGATGGGCCCATGATCGATTTATTTATCCACGTAGCGAAATGAACAAAAGGCCCATAAACCCAAATTCTCAAACACCCAGATAGCCAGATGGTTCCTTATTGTCTGCGGATTGGATGGAACCACTAAGCTGAGAGCTTTGATATCCACCTGGTTCATGCACTGACTCATGTACATCAGCAGTTCCTTGTTATTGCCCGTAATATTATCTGCGAATAATTGGTAATTACCGATTTTCGATCCGTCTCGAGTTGGTTGAGATAGTTTCTTTATCTTAAGGTCACGACTAACCATTGATACTTTTACCACAACTATAGCATTGATATCACAGCCGTGGCCGATCCATCTATCGCGCCAGCGTGGACCAGTAACCCACATTGCCATTCCTCTGTAGAGTAATGAGGGCCCAAAACCATAAGCTTTAGGCCCACGTAATATTCTATTAGAGTGGGCCCGTCGAATTTGAGTGGATAGAAAAACTTTGATGTCGGCAGCTTACTTTAGATCCATCAAAATATCTTACACATGTCGGCCAGTCGGCCGCGTTAACTCATTCATGTTGTTAATACAAACGATCTCTTCCTCAACTAATTGCCGCAAGTAGAGGCAAAAGTCATCTTTCGACCAATGAAATAAACCTCGATCAGGAGAAGAAATTACACGAGATAAAATTAAAAAAATTATTTTAAATTAGCTAAAAAATCTACGGCATAATTTGCCTCATAGAGAATATAAAATCGCAGAACTAAAATACATGTTGATGATCGAACGAAAAGCAAATTACGAAAAATTTAAAATATATGTTTCTCGAATCCATCTCAATATGCAAACATCGAATACTCTTTGTTAAGAGTAATACAAGGAAGACACAATATATATAATCACGCGAAATAATTGGCAAGGTGTAGCCCGCCAGCTCACTGAATTAAAAGAATTGCAAGCAGCCAAAAATAGAGAACAGTTTAGTTAATTAAATTAGACATATGCGGATAAAACACAGGCGACAGATTCGCTTCTGCAACGTGTCAATCAATTACAAGCCGTGCTCCGCCAGAAAGCGCCCACGTGTCCTACACAAACAGTAAATAATATTATCTTAATGCAACCTCAGTCAACAAGTCAACTCATTTGCTTAACTATCACTTAATCCAAAGTAATTAAAACACCCGCTAATCTAATCATTTCCGCGCCTCCTATTAATATCTCTGTAAACGGAACCCTTCACTCAAAATTTAAAAACCAACCTTTTGAAGCTGAGACAACAGTGGCGAAACAGAGCTACTTAGCGATGAAGATCGACGGAGCAAGCAGCGCACTGATTGCTTCAGATTTCAACGAACTAGCCGCCGCAGCGAAGAACTTGGCAATCCACGTCGGAGCCGTCGCCGGATTCGGAACCTCCCTGTTCCAGTGGCTCGCTGCAATCTCCGCCATGTAAAATGCTTGTTGCTCGAAACCCTAATTTCTTTTCATTTTTTGTTTTTGTATCGTCGACTTGAATGGAATTGGATCGTTCTGTATGTGTAACAGATATCTACTGATACTGGATCGGACGAATTGGAAGACTAACATTCTCACAGGGTTACTCATCCCTTACATCTTCTTCACCTTGCCTCATTTCCTCTTCAGTTTCCTCCGGTAAAGTTCAGATTTGGACGAATCTTTCCTTGATTAGATTTCAAACTGATGAATTGAATGTTCATTGAACCAATTTTTTTACCTGGATTTTTGCTTACAGAGGGGAGATCGGGAAATGGGCTGCGCTCGTCGCTATTGTGGTTCGCCTGTTCTTCCCCAGCCAATTCGCAGGTGAGATTATAGAGTCTGGTGTAAAATTTACTTCCATCAATCCTGGTTAATATAGCCTTTAATCAGCACTGGTTGTTGGATAAACGGAAGTTCCCAGAAGAGTACAAGGTTTGCAGAATTTGATATTGGAGATAGTTTATGATGTGATATCAGACTTTTTGTTTAACAAAAAAGCGATCGTTTCAAATTTAAATAACTCCAAATCTGTTACCAAAACTGTGCAAAACTCCAAGCCGTGTACCCCCTGATAGCCTCCCTTCGAGGAGCAGGGGTATTAGCTCATAATCTAAAATCAATTTAAATCATCTTCCAATGACTCGAGTTAGTTATCAGAGCCTTTAACGTTTACGAGGTCTTCGTTTCAAATTTAGGTAGTTTCCGATCTGTACACATAACTTATCAAAATTATAGAAATTTCAACTTGAAGGTTAAAGAGGCATGTTGATAAATAATATAAAACTATGGTCTGACCTTTTTTCAACCACTTTTGAATTATTGGGATAAAATAGTTCTCGACGCAATTAAGTGTGGATTAAAAAAACTTGACATTTTGTCCTTTTGGGATTCAAAAACTTCAGATTTTGTCATGAATTATGGCTTTTTGAGTCATTTTATATCGTTCATTGCCAGTTATTGGAATCGATTATAGACTAAATGAGATTGTTGGAATCTTTTTTGGTACAGAATGGCTAGAGATGCCGGCTTCATCGATCCTACTAATAGTGGTGGCACCAGAGTTGATCGCCGGCTACGCGAGAGGGAACTGGATCGGAGTAGCGATATGCCTTGGGATTGCCTGCTACTTGCTCCAGGAACACATCAGAGCCTCCGGCGGGTTTAAGAACGCCTTCACCAAAGAAGCAGGAATCTCCAACACCATTGGAATTTGTCTCCTCTTTGTTTACCCTGCCTACTCTCTCATCAGAAGTATCCTCTGAGAGAGATTAGTTGTGATTTCTTTAGTGTTTGCTTTTGTGTTTCTTTTCTTGCGATTCAATTAAAATTAATGGGTTTGGACAGCAATGTTATCAAATTTGATGATGTTGTCCTACCGTATGCATTCTTGTTCATGTCTTTTTCTCGATTTAAAAGGTAGAGCTCCGATCTTTGGTCGATAAACTTGTTTATCGGAGTCCGAGTTGTGACTCATATTGATTGCCGACTGACAAACCTACATATCACTCAAGCATATATTGTAACCGTTGTGTGCCACCATTGTTCCTGCACCTCCTGACAAACGATACCCGAAAAGACACAACATTCATCAAGATCGAGTGACATTGGGTCAAAATATCGCTAAACTATGTAAAATCGGTCACCCGCCCGCCAGCAGTCAGACGACCTCTTCAACGTCCGTTTCAAACACCACCTTCTCATGGCCAGCATCCACCTCATTGCGGCCAGCAGAGCGCGGGCCTCGCTTTCGATCCCTGGAGTTTATTAAGATTTTTTAACCACATTCATATAATTTGATTTCTTCAATGATTAATCTCGGCAGCTGTAGTTCATTAAACGCAGTGCGGCTTCGGTGCGGATTGCTTAATCGTCCGCCCTGCGGACACTTTAATCCAACGGTGAGTGATGGGCCGTTCGGATCCAACGGTGAAATATGTCCAACTTGTTTTTTTTTCATTTTTTCCCTACACCATATCTTTTCGATTTGAGTTGGCTTTAGATTGTGTTTTGGGTTACGATTTTGGGTTTGGTTTAGAGTAAAAAAATAATGTTCATGTTCGGTTGGTTTTAATTTTGAGTGTTGGGTCAAACTGAAAATTTAAAATCCAAATTGAAAATCTAATACTCCATACTCTAAACCTTAAACTCTAAACATATCCAAAATAAAAAACCAAAACTACCCAAAACTCAATTTAAAACCAACTCGAACCAGAAAGATATGGCGTAGGCAAAAAATGAAAAAAAGGTGATGCTATATACAGTCCGTATTTTACTTTATGCAGTCTGTATTTTACCGTAAATGGACTATTATACCCTTAATGAAAAAATTACAAACTCGGCCCTTTTTTACCTTGTGCAGTTCGTTTTTTCTAACACAATTTTAATTTTTTACAATCCGTTTTTACTTCGTGCAGTGCTTTTTTATAAATAAATCTTATAAAAGTTATCAGTAAAAAAGGAGCTAAATAAATATTACTTGCTTTAGCAAGTACTCTTAAATGATTACAACATTATGAATATAAATAAAAAATAAAAACTATATATATCTTCTGTATATTTAAAAAGTAATAACTATTTATTTTTGACATTTTATTTTTATAAAATTATAAATAAAAAATATGAAATAAATATATCTTGCGAATATTATAAAAATGGATTTCAATTTATTAAAATGGACTGCACGAAGTAAAAACAGACTGTACGAAGGAAAAGTGGATTGTGTTAGTAAAAATGAATTGGACAAAGTAATTTTTTTAATTAAGAGTATATTAGTTTATATACGGACTGTACGAAATAAAGACAGACTATATATAACATTAAAAAAAAACACAAGTTGAAAACATATGACCGTTGGATTCTGCCGAATTCATCAACGACCGTATCAAGTCTCCACCGGGGCGGACGATTAAGCAGTCCGCACCCAAGTAATTTTGCATTCAACACCCAGCTCACTGTATCCAAAACTTAACAGCTCAAACAAAAAGAAAACAATATCCAATAGTAGAAATATGCGGATATCAATAGATTCGCATCGGCCACGTGTCGACCATCTACAAGTGGTTTTCCGCCAGCAAGCGCTGACGTGGCCTACACAAATAATGCACTGAGTCAACAAGTCAACTCATTTGCTTAACCGACAATTAATTCAAAGTAATTAAAACTGCTAATCTAATCAATAATCATTTCCGAAGGCATACTTTTGCAGCGGAAGGAATCCCGCCTATTGAGAGGAATTAGGGTTTTAAAAATCTTTAAACTTTCGAGGTCGATCGTAGTCTTCTTTCCATCGAATTTTCATCCGACAATAACACCAACGTCGTTTCTATCACGATTACATAATCAAAACGAGTTAAGGGTTTCAACAACCCTCGATATTTTCTTTCAACGCTGATTGTTGCATAGCTGTGTCGCTTTCCTCCCTTTATTGATCATTACCGTCGCCCCCTCTCCCCTCTCCACCCGTCGATCACCATGGCGAGCACTACAACCACTGTTGCGGAGACGACCGAAGAAGAAACTGAAGCAAATAGTGTCATAAAAGGTGTGGTATAAAGTTTGGAGAGCCTCTCGAAACATATGAAAGGTATTCAGGGAAATTCAAAAAATCTGACAACGGCAGATTTGAACAACAGGTCCTGCCCCAAGAAGTGATCCGCCGACGAAAACTCACTCGAGGTATCGGCTTTTCGAGTGTTTGATATTTTGGGTGTCCTCAATTCGGATTTCACCAGTCTTTTATTGCTTTTTAAGTTTCAGAATTCATATGTTTCTTTCTGATTGAACAATTATTTATTTATTTATTTTCATTATTGCTATCGTGTAGAATTTAGAGTTTGAGATATTAACTCAGGGTTTTTAATAGAGAAATGATTAAAAACATAAAAATAGGAGATTAAATTACTTTTTTATAAAATTAAACTTTACTCGTTATGAATGATAATTTTTTTTTAAAATCATTTGACAAACTTAATATGATTTGGTTAAAAGTATAATAATATAAGTAGATCATTTTTGAAAACCAAAATCAATCATCATTTCCGGCCTCCTATTAATAATATCTCTGTAAAATAAATCATTCACTCTTAAGAGCTGAAACAATGGCGAGACAGAGCTACTTAGCGATGAAGATCGACGGAGCAAGCACCGCACTGATCGCTTCCGATTTCAACGACCTAACCGCCGCAGCGAAGAACTTAGCAATCCACGTCGGAGCCGTCGCCGGATTCGGAACCTCCCTGTTCCAGTGGCTCGCTGCAATCTCCGCCATGTAAAATGCTTGTTGCTCGAAACCCTAATTTCTTTTCATTTTTTGTTTTTGTATCGTTGATTTGAATGGAATTGGATCGTTCTGTATGCGTAACAGATATCTACTGATACTGGATCGGACGAATTGGAAGACTAACATTCTCACAGGGTTACTCATCCCTTACATCTTCTTCACCTTGCCTCATTTCCTCTTCAGTTTCCTCCGGTAAAGTTCAGATTTGGACGAATCTTTGCTTGATTGGATTTCAAACTGAGTTCAGTGGTTGGAATGTTCGTTGACCTTTACTTCTGGATTTTGTTTGCAGAGGGGAAGTGGGGAAATGGGTTGCGGTTGTTGCTGTTGTGCTTCGCTTGTTCTTCCCCAGCCGATTCCCAGGTAAGATTTTGAGAGTCATTTACATTACCTTCGTCGATTCGGTATAAAATCCGGGGAGCATCTCGTTCATATGATCAGGGTTTTTCGGATCCAGAAATACACAATATATCCTACGCTGCTCAAATGGAAGCTTTCACAAAAGTCTTGAGATTTGCATTAACTTCAATAATTTTTATGAGCATCAGTCAAATGCTCATATACGATGTCAATGCCATTACTTTCTAACAATTCGAGTTGTTAAGAGTAGAGAGGGTATAGCGTCAATTTTATATTATTCATCAACGACTGGTTGAAATTGATTAGATTGAATAGGATGTAAGCAAACCATAGGGCTAACAAATTGTTGAAACTTGTTGCTTATTGGACAGATTGGCTAGAGATGCCAGCATCATCGATCCTGCTAATAGTGGTGGCACCAGAGTTGATCGCCGGCTACGTGAGAGGGAACTGGATCGGAATAGCGATATGCCTTGGGATCGCCTGCTATTTGCTGCAAGAACACATCAGAGAATCCGGCGGGTTCAGGAACGCCTTCACCAAAGAAGCAGGAATCTCCAACACCATCGGAATTGTTCTCCTCTTTGTTTACCCTGCCTACTTTTTCATCAGAAATACTCTCTGACGAGACAAACACACCACCAACTGTGATTTCTCAGTTTCTGAGTTCTTCAGTGTTTGTTCTTTTCTGTTTCTCTTTCTGTGATTCAATCAAATCTATGGTTGTTGGACAACAATGTTATCAAATTTGATGATGTTTTTGTCCTACCATCCTCTTGTAACTTGTTCATGTCTTTCTCTCAGCTTTAATGTACCTGCTTATGGTGGCCCGAGTCGTAACTTGAATTAACTCGAATTGATTATCGAAGTGCGAGCCTGCTTATCATGATCCAACTCCATCTCTGGCTCGAGTGGATAAAACATAACAACTCATAGCTCATCCACTTGTAACCTGATGAGCCAATAATCTGAAATTTTAACTTGTAACTCACCTAATTTACAGCGTGATGGACTAGTAATCCACAACTCGATGGGTAAACATGTAACATGATAAAGCCTTAACAAGATCGAGTCAGAACTCAATTAATTGTTTCCATTGATCGACTGTAAGCTTGTAACAGCTAATAAGCCTATATAAATAAACTCTTTGAACAACTCGTGAAGCATACTAGAACGGCCAAATGATCCTTCTTCTCTAACCTTCTGCTCCGGCGAGCTATAATCGCCGCCGCCGGAGGAACCTCCCATTTCCATGATGCTTAGTAGTGGTGGAAAGTCAAAACTGGAGGTTGCACGGAAACTTGTAGCAGTGGAAAGTCCACTGACGAAGTCCCATGGATGGCAAGTGTTCTCAGTGGGAAAATTTTAAAATATCTCAATTCGGGTCCCCCTCCCCATTAAGGCTTCCGCTCCGATGCGGTCATCTCCACTTTAGTATACCATATTCCACACTTCATTGCCGTGCATCTATCTCATCTCATTGGTTTATTACTTTTCTGCTCATGAAATTTTTGAATCATAACCTGCAAGCCACCGGTCTTTAGACGACGTTCGTATACTCATCGAAGTTGGGAAGAATAGTTTAACGCACTGTTCTTTTACGGCTTCGTGATACAATTTTATTTAAATCTTCATTCCATTGCCAACATATATTCTCCTTGTCTCTTCTCCGATGATGAGTTGATATACGAAAAAAAAATTTAATATCGTGAGTGATAAAATTTTCATTGCCATATAATTTTTCAATAGATCGAAAAAGAAAGCGGTGAGTGAAATTTGAGTAAGGATGAAAATGTGGTCTCATTTTGTGTTTGGATTTTTAAATTAACTAATCTATTCAATTGCATTCATATCGGTTGATTTAATCAGGGCCACCGTGAGTCAATCGGACGTGTGACGTTTTTCTGAGTTTTTTTAACTTTTCTCCAGGTTCACTACTCTGGCTGTATACGATAAAATTTCACACAACCCCGCCTTAAATTCACCAAAGCTGACGTGTCAGTTCTACTTCCTTTTTTCCCTCTTCTTCTCATCTTCCCCTGTCAAATTTCCTTAAAAATTATTCCACCACCATCAAACAAAAAATCCGCCACTGATCCACAACTCTCTCCACCACCGTCAAGCGGCTGCCGACGATGACGATCCTCGGCAGATCCACCGCATCCCCTTCCCCTTCCCCTGCTCCGTCCCCTTCACCCCTTACTCACCACAACCACAACTACCACCACAGGTTCCACATCCACCGACCTCCGCTGGACTCAGGAGCTTCTTCATCATCGCTACCGTCCACCTCGTCCCCTTCCACAGTCGAATTCAGTCCGCCGCTGATCGCGATGGTGGTCGTGGTAGCCGCTGCTCTGCTTGTTATCACCTACTCCCGCCTGATCTCCCGATCCCTCGTCATGCTCCTCCGCCGCTACCGCCGCCGACGCAGGCGGCGTCACTTTCCGAATTCCGCTCCATCGTCAACAGGGGGCGGCGATCGACTCGACTCTCCTCTACCGTTCTTTGACTCCCCTGACGAATTCCACCACCTCTACTACCCTAACTATGGCCTCGACGAGTCGGTGATCAAGACGATCCCGATCTCCCTCTACACCAAATCGCTAAAGCCGCCGCAGTCGCCTGCGGCGACCAGAGATTGCGCCGTCTGCTTGCTGGAGTTCGAACACGGTCGAGACTACGTCCGCACTCTCCCGAACTGCTCGCACGCGTTCCACGTGGACTGCATCGACATCTGGCTTAGGTCTCACGCCAACTGTCCACTCTGCCGCTCCCGGATCTTCCTCCCATCATCCCCTCCTCCGCCGTTCGTCCCACTGATGGCAGCTCGAATCCGCCCCAGCTTCGTCGAGAATCCGAATTTCCTCCTCCCGGATCTCGAGTTCCAACCTTCCGTAATCCGAGAATCCTCCGAAATCACTCCCTGCGTCGAAGAAGACGAAGAGGATGAGGAAAGAATCAACGATTTCGGTCTGGACAGCAGCATTAGCAGAAGGAACAACAACTTCAACAACCTCTTAAAGCGGTCCTACTCGTTCGGATTCGAGCGATCCGAGAGAATGACGCTGGCGACCGAGCCGGCTACAGTGTCTCCGTGGCGATCGAGCAGGAGATCGACGTCGTCGAGCAAACGGCCGTCTCCGTTCGGATCGTATCTGTCGAAGCCTAGACTGTTCTCGTCGTTCAGGTACTACTACAAGTCCCCTTTCTCCAGACGAAGATCAGTATGCGGAAGCGGCGGCGGCGGAGGAACATCAGGAGGAGGAGGACTCTTCCCTCTCTCGGAGAGATTCGGCAGCGGCGGATACTCGAGGCGGAGTAAGTCGATGACAAGTCCGAGATTCTTCCGGCCTACGTCGTCTTCCCTATTCTCGTCGAGCAGGCTCAGGTGTGGGGATCCTGAAGCCCTTATTTCGCCGGACAGGTACAGTAGGAGGTGAAATTGAGGGGTGGTAGGTGAGGTGGATGTGACACGTGGAGGATTTTGATTGGATATCGCCAGGTGGATCGCCGGAGAGCGGTGGTTTTGGGATTTTTGGGCTTTTTTGGGGGGAAGAGAGAAATGGAGGCATTAAATAGAGGTGGGGAGAGGGCATTTAATGAAGGAAATTGACCAGAGAGGAAGAAAATGTGTTTGGGGAATCGTAAGCAAAAGCTTTGGCATTAAATTTTTGGAGCAGAACAGTGCCAGTGTATAGATGGAAAGGCATTCAATGTCTTGTTGATAACAAAAACTTTTGGCTCGAGCTTGGCTTGAATTCGATTTGTTTATATTCATTAACGAGCTCGATAATAGAGAGTCGACTAGCTGGTCGATCATGATACGGAATAATATTGCGACTTTGAAGGCCAATGTAGTATGTTTTTACCATCCTTAGTTCGAACACATATCAATGTGCTTTCCTCAAAGTTGTGTCCTTTGCTAATAGAGCCTCCCTTCATTGCTCGGTATTTTTTTCGACCGCCTGCAATTGGTGGAAACTCTTGACAAGTGATCTTGATAATGCTACGGTTATTTGACATTATTTGGGCAACATCTTTATCATTTTTAGGATCATCCGCGAACATAAATGTGCGGTTTATGAAACATTTCGGTTGTATGTTCGCGGATAGTATTATGGTATAACAAACCTGTTTTTTTTTCAACTCTTTGTTTTGATGATGAAATTGATGGGTCAAGACCACTTGAGCCCACCTATACCATTGGCAATCGATTCAACATAAAAAATGAAACATGATCATCCTTTGGCAATGGATGAAATATTATTTCCATAAATATCTCAAAATGTCACAAACTATTTAGTTACTATCGAAATATATCGGATTAATCTAACAATTAATTCACAATTTTCACGATATATAAAACACCGATAAAATCGTCTATATAAAAAGCTAATTAATCAACTTAATTAATTTTTATTTTCCTCCTCATCCCCTTCTCCGATTTCCCATCTTGTGTTTTCCTGCAACCCTTTCACATCTAGTGGAACGGTTGCTTTTTTCTGCGTAACAACAAATCATTTCTCCAAACCAAACATAAAAAGAAAAACATGTTCCTCCTCATGTCGTCGTCCCATAACCTATGATCATCCATGTCTTCTTACGTTCTTCAATTCCCAACATCCAGATTTGTAGATAGATAGATCCACGAATCTGATCATCAAATGTCGAATTATGTAGATTTAAATCAGAAGATAGATTACGTGTTCAAGGTGGTGCTGATCGGAGATTCGGCGGTGGGGAAGTCGCAACTGTTGGCGCGTTTCTCGAGGAACGAGTTTAGTGTCGATTCGAAGGCCACAATCGGGGTCGAGTTCCAGACGAAGACGCTTAGCATTGATAACAAGACCGTTAAAGCCCAGATTTGGGACACCGCCGGCCAAGAAAGGTATGTACGTACGTATTGATCACGTTCCCGTGCATGTTCATCCATTTTGTTTGTTTTTTTGGAACATTGGATTTAATTATATGTTTGGATCAAATAGGAATATGCATCGATCATGAAACATCTCTTAACAAATCGAATTATTATATTCGATTTTATGATGATTATATTACTTTTATAAAGTTTGATATAGCTGTACAAACTTCAATCTCTTTTGTAAATTGAATGTCCAATGTTAATTATTTTCTCCACATGTTGTCTACCTATTTAAGAATTTTATCATAAGGCAAAGTTTGGTGGTCTAAAACTAAGACTAATTTAAGAGAGTTTCATGTTCGGATTGTTATATCCCAATAATTTAAATTATATATTGGAAGAGTGTTTATATTAATTTTATATTAATATTAACAATTCAACACATCCCACCAAACAGAAACTCTCATAAAAATTGAATAGTTTTGGCACCGTTTTAGTAAATCATGTGCACGATTGAAGGTTATCGAGACTCAAAATGAATACCTCTTAATCTGTATAAGTTATGATAGTATATCAAGAACCATTGCGTATCAATAACACTAGTCGCCTAAACCATCCATCATAACCAAACGGCCCCTAAACTTTTAGCCTTCTTTCTATTTTAGGTACAGAGCAGTAACGAGTGCGTACTACAGGGGAGCAGTGGGGGCAATGCTGGTCTACGACATGAGCAAGCGTCAGTCCTTCGACCACATGTCGCGGTGGCTCGACGAGCTCCGCAACCACGCCGACAAGAACATCGTCATCATGCTCATCGGCAACAAGTGCGACCTGGGAAGCCTGCGCGCTGTCCCTCAGGAGGATGCGCAGGAGTTCGCCCAGCGGGAGAACCTCTTCTTCATGGAGACCTCCGCATTGGACTCCACCAACGTCGAGACCACGTTCTTGACCGTGTTGTCCGAGATCTACAGGATCGTCGGGAAGAAGACGCTGGCTGCCAACGACGACGAGCTGGACCCGGGCTCGAATCTGTTGAAAGGGACGAGGATCATCGTCCCCGGCGGCGGTGAGAATGGGGACGGCCGGCGCGGCGGGTGTTGTGCATGATAATGAGTTTGTTTTTTTGACTTGATTATAACTAGTTGTATTAGGGAGATTGGTTAATTATGGGTGTTTGTAATGTTGTTTGGATTTTAATTTCTTTGTATAATGTGATCTTTTTTTTCTAATTTGGAGGGTTTATTTGCATGTTATTATATAGTATGGTCAGAGTTTGGACAACATTTCAGATTCCGAATGCGTTTGAACGAGTTATTTAGCGAGATTCAAAAATTACACTAAGCAAAAACTTCAGGTTTTAAATTCTTACATTATGATTTTGTCATTGTTTTTTTACGAAAAAAGGCAATAATCTGATCAATTTTATTATGCTAACACAAAATCGATTATAAATTCAAGTGCATTAACAAAACTAAATGGGAAGTGTAGAAACCATAAAATGGATTATAAAAAAAGGTAGTCATTATCCAAGTGACGAGTCAACTTAATTTCGAACTCTAATTAAAACAAAAACCAACCGATTCTAACAGTAACTCCCAGACTGACACTGTAACGAGACTCAAAGGTTAAGCAAACTCAAAAGTAAAGACAAAACTGAAAAATAATACGAAACGAAACGAAGAAAGTTCAAAATGAAATCCAAAACAGAAGATTCCACTGGACCAAACTTGTGGCATTGTTCGATGCAAGTTGTCGAGGCTCCGAGGGGCTTGCCCTGTTTACATCGATGGGTAGGCCGCCGATGGCTGGCCTATTTGTACGCCACTTGTTAGATGCAAAGTCAGCTTTTTTGGTGACTTTGACGGCTTACGGTTCCCATTATCCGATGACATGATCTGCGGGAGATGCATCTCTTCTTCTTCGTTGTCGTCTTGTTGCATCACCGTAGCCGCAGCAGTAGCGGATGGATCCGACATCAGGGTTGAGCTTGTCGTCGGTGATGGGTGTGTGGGAAGTGGCAGCAGCGACGGGTTTGCGAGTGTTGAGCTTGGCATCGACGATGGGGCAAATTTCTACAGCGACGAGTTTTTAAATGGGGTTGGTTTGTGTAGAAAAACTTTTATTTAAACTCTCATTCGAGAGAAGACAACTACGGAAGACTATCTATACTACATAATTTGATTGAGTAGAAGCGAAAATTCCATACGTGATGGATCAACACAGCTTCTAGAGCTACAGGGGCGACGACTTCTAAGTTTACCTCGGGAGAGAATCATGATTTTATCATTGATCGTTTAACGCTTTGTATTTATATATTTTTAGTTAATATTAGGATTTAAAAATATATTCTCTAAATAATTATTTAATACATAAATTTTCAATTTAAATTCAATTCGGAGCATTTTTCGATTTTGGTCCATCAACCCACAAGCCATCTTGTTCCCTCTTAAGAAATTTCAACCAAGGTTGACGAAAAGTCCCCGAAGTTTTGGTAAACAAAGGCGGCTGAAGAGCTGATGTTCAAATAAATAAATAAAAAAGTAAAGAGGGGCGGCTTTCGCTTACAGGCCGGCCGGTCCACAACAACTCCCAGTCGTGAACTATATATCCACGACCTTCTCCCACAACCCAAATCCTGCAAAGTCCGATCACTTCAACGATCAAGACTAATTGACTGTTCGCCGGAGCAAACTCTCAGACCCCAAAAACCACAGCAGCTGTTCAAACAATGGATCGAATGGTGAGCGACATACTTCTCCAAGCGCTTCTGATCTTCGCCTCAGTCTTTATGTTCCTCTACACTCACGGCGTCCCTCAGAAGCTTTTCGCCAAGCTCCGCCACCGCGCCCGCGCCGCCGAAACCGAGGCCAAGCGCCGCTTCGTCCGAGGCGCGCAGCTACTCGCGGAGGCAAGGCGGAGCTCCTCCAACAAGTCCCGATCTGCTCTAGCCAAACAGGCTGAGGAGGAGGCTGACAAGGCGATCGCCTATGATCCGAGTGACGCTGCTGCTCACATCCTCAAAGGTCTTGCGCTAGATCTCCAGGGATTCAAGACCTCCGCTCTGGATTCGTTCGATGTGGCTCTGTCGCCGCTGGCTATCAAGTCGTTGACCGAAATGGAGAAGGGAGACGCGATGTACCGGAGGGCGGAGCTTCTGATGTCGATTAAGAACCGGGAAGGGAGAGTGGAGTCGGCGATCCAGGATCTGACTCAGGCGGTGGAGATCTGTGAAGAGAAGGCTAAGGCGTTTAGGCTTCTAGGGGAGTGTTACGAGGCGAAGGAGATGAAGGATAAGGCGAGGAGCGCTTATGAAGGAGCTCTGAAGGTGGATCCGGAGTACTCGGCTGCTCAAGTAGCACTTGATCGATTGACGGAGAAGTAGCTGAAAAATCCGCTGCTCGTAGCTCTGAACTGTTCGACGGCTTCGTTACGAGTGAAGCTGTCTTGGAGAAACCAGCGGAACTTCATTTTTCATCTTCGAGTTCATTCCTTCTTGCGTTGGAATCAATTTACTCGAGCATGACGTCGACTGGAATTCGCTCTGATCTTCAACAACAGCATGGAGGAGAACTGTATATGGATTTCTCCTGTAATTCTAGAAGCAACATCAAGGGCATTTGCAGAGTGGTTATAGAATCTCTCTCCCTTCCCTTTGGTTTATCATTTGAAATTTTGAAAACAGCGTATTCTTGATGGAGTTGACTTTCTATGTTATGCGCCTTTTCAGTACATAATTTGTGTAATAAGAAGCTTCCTATCTGCTTATATCAATGGTGTCATCTTCCACTTTCATCTCTCTGTATTTAGCTCAGATGCTCCCATGCCGTTTGCCCATTTCCCCTTATCCTTCTTATTACAGATTTAGCAATCTCTTTGATCTATATATGAATCAATGAATGCCAGATTTCAGTGAAAATACTGTTTGAATCAGCCCGTGTGATAAGTTTTGTAGCTTTGGTCAAATATACCTACTGTGTTAATGCTACGGCTGAAGAGTCCGATGGTCAAAGCTCCCGCCATTAGCAGATGTGGGTTGTTTTCTCTGTATACAATTCGTTGACCTCTTCATTCCTATGCCGTGAGATTGGATATTTGCTCCGTTTATTGAATGTATCTAGTTGACTGCCAGTCGTCCTATGGGTTTTTTTCTGATCTCATATGTTTTTACTTTGAGATACTAATTACTTTAAAGGACCCTGCTTTCAGATCTGATTTCTGTCATTGCCAACCTCTCTTCTGCATCTGCTATTGATGATTTCTTCTATCTCTTTGATTTTGTATTCAGATTTGAGCTCTGAAAAGGATTGGGAAGGTAGCAAACTTTTCCTCAATTCTCGCGACTTATTTGTTTGTTAAACTGAATCCACATATCTATTACACCTGTCACCCTAAAATCTGATGGTTGAGAGCGTTCTAAATCTAATGGTATGATCCATGGTTAAACTACTACAGGATGCTGATTAGGGGGTCAAGGTTTTATATAGATTTTCTATCTTATTGTATAGACCTATAGAAACTTGTTAAGGAAACGACACCTCACCCTCAAATCTGATGATTCGGGGTGTTCGAATGGTAGGATCCATGGTTAAACTACTACTGGATGCTGATTAGGATTTAGGGGTCAATGTTTTGTATAGATTTTCAGTCTTATTGTCTAGTTCATGACCTGTAGAAACTTGTTCAGGAAATGAAACTCAGGAACTCACAAGCTGCATGTTTGAGTTGTCTGTTCTTTGAATTTGTGATGAGTTGTGGAGCGATGCAGGTAACTGGTTCATGTGTTAAGAGGGTTGAATTCTGCTGAAGACATTGGAAGCGTTGTGCACATCCTGTTTTCCTGCATACTTTTGAGTTGTTGACAAAGTTAACTTGACCTGTCGGAGCCAGTTGACGGGTTACAAGTTGGTTTCTTCCTGCCATGGCTGATTCTGCAAGTCTGCTCAATGAAGATGATATTGAAGGTGTGGAACATTTTGGTTTCCCCTCTGCAAGGGTTGATTCTACAGGGCATGAGGTACTGCAAGAAAAAGAAGATGATGATGGCAGCACCCTGGCAGGAAGTCGGAGGTACTTTGTCATCACGATGTCTGTTGTTTCTCTTGGAAAGGCTTACCTGTAGCTGCTAACCGAACAGTTCTACATCTTCATTAACCAGGAAAACGGAGAAATCTGATGATTCTGCAGCAGGAAAGCCTGATGTTTCTTTCAGAACCAAGAGTGAGGTTGATGTACTTGATGACGGTGTCCTGTGGCGCAAGTACGACCAAAAACATGTGAAGAGAAGTCCTCACCCGAGGTACTTTATCTGAATTTGACCACAAGGGTTGAGTACCTTCATTTGTCTTGATGAGATATTGAATTATACTATCATGTTACTCGTTGTCAGGAGTTACTACCAGTGCGCATATGCAGGATGTACAGTTGTAAAGTCTGTGCAGAGGGATTCAGATGATCCTGCATTTGTTATTACTACTTATAAAGGTGAACATAACCATGATGTTGTAACACCTAGTGCAAAGATACTTGATCATCATGGCACTACAGGGCCACAGACTACTGGTGACTCATTCAGTACTGGATCGAATTATAGTGGCATTACTGGCCTTGATAACAGTGGTGTGCGAAACCTTTTGAGTGACTCGTCTAGGATCGTTTCAACTAAAAGTGGAAGTGCAATAGAAGACGAAGGGCACGGTAATAATGTTCTGTTCCCTTCATTGTACAGGTATTAACACAACGTCATCTATGATGGTTGTTTACGTGGTTGTTTTCTAGGACATCTGTGAGTAGCCATTTACCTTGTTGCTTTGTTTCGCATAAGGGAGAAGGATATTACTTCCCGAACCAAGGTTAAGGATAATGATGCCTATCATTGGCGCAAGTATCACCAGAAAGTTATCAAGGGAAATGCTTATCCCAGGTAGCACTTCATACACTCGCAACAAAAGCTGGGTACATTATCATCGCTAGTCCAGAGTGCAAATTTATTTATATCGAGATGTTTTTATGAAATGTTCCCTTGTTATTTGTATATGTCAATGGCATATGCCATTCACATCGGAAAATACAGTCTTTTTTACCAGGGTGGTGCATCTCTAGTTATACTGATTATGCATTTCTGGCTTAAGATATATACGAATTCTTACTTTAGGTCATAAGAACTTGGCACCTTTGATGGTTTTGTAGTCCACAAACAACATGTTTTGAATAGTTTCTCTCATCTTTCATATAAATCAATCTGTAGAATCTGCCACGATCCAAAAAACAAACTTGTTTAGTACCATTTTCACATTAGTTTTTTCATTCTGTTTGTCTTCATGAGATAATTGAATTATCTTATTTTGCTACTCGCTGGCAGGAGCTACTATAGGTGCACATATGTAGGTTGCTCAGCTAAAAAGCATGTGGAGAGGGACTTAGATAATCCGGACTACGTTATTACGTCTTATAAAGGAGTACACAACCATGATTTTGCAACACCTAGAGCCAAGTGTATCGGTCATGTCCCTTTAGAGCCACTGACAATTGGTGACTCTTCTTGTGAGAAAAAAACAAAGACAATTGGTGACACTCTCTGTAGCGGGTCAGACAATAGTGGGTTAACTAGCCTTGATCTCAGAGGTGCGGAAAACCGGAGGAGTGACTCTTTGAGGATTGGCTCATCAAAAGGTGACAGTATAGTTGAAGAGGAAGGACATGGTAATAATGATAAATTCCGCAAATGTAGAAGGTACAAACTACACATGATTTGTGATGGTTGTTTTATATGACATCTTCGACTAGCCATTTACCTTGCTTCGGTGTATTTTGTATCAGGGAGAAGAACAAAGTTATTACTCTCCGAACCAAGAGTAAGGTTGATTTAGTAGATGATGGTTACCGTTGGCGCAAGTATGGCCAAAAGGCGGTGTCAGGAAGTGCTTATTGGAGGTAATAATTCTTCCACTGACAAGATTTGGGTACACTATGATAACTTGTCCATAATACAAAGTGCATATACCATTCACGTTAGCTTTATATTGATTTCAGTTGTTAGTTTCCGATTGCTGAGGTGATCCTCCCTGCTTTACTCCAATTTCAGGGGCTACTACAAGTGCACACATACTGCATGTCCTGCTAGAAAGACTGTGTATAGGGATTCAGATGATCCGGAATTTGTAATAACAAAAGTTCAAAATGACCACAGCCATGCTGCTGTAAATGCTCTTGACGCTGTAGTGCGACCAGCTTTTTCATCGGGTGCGGAGTATGAAACAAGTAGCTTCATGAGCCTCAATCTTGGAATCGGTAAGACAACCGCTGCTGAAACTAGACACGAGGGAAATGTCAACGTGATGAAAACTGATGAGGTTAAATTCGGGGTGGAGTTTTCTGCTTATGATGGTTATAGCTCTTTTGATAATCCTTTTACTGAAAGTGGGTACTGGAACAATGATGAGAAGTTATCATCTATGCTATGGAGCCCATTTGAGACTGGATTTGACTACATTGGCACGGCATTGAGCCCATTTGATTTCGGAATTAAGACGAGTGTTGCTGATAAGCCTATGCCTCAACCACCTTCGAGTTATTTACTAAGGAGTGGATCAGAGGAAAGTGGCGCCATTATCCTCGACCTAGGAGTTGGGCTGAGTTCTTCTGCTGAAACTACATGTAATGGCAAGCAAGAAGCAGAAAAGGTTGAAGGTAGAAGTACGCTGGCCATGGCTGAATCAAAGTGGTTGCAGTTCCAAGAGAGTTATATTTATATGGAAGAAGTATACCTTTCGAGGTCTCCCTCGCCGTCGTACTTGTGTGCACACAACTTGATTTCAATCTTCTTGCCACGTTGTAACGTTGAACATCTATGGAATGGAGGAGAGCAGGTAACAAGAAAGATTCCTTCCTGATTTACCCAAATTAACCATATTTGAATTTTAACCTGTTTATACGTTTGTTTGCTGCATGCAGCTTTTGGTGAACCTGAAGTCTCTAGGCGTAAACCATTCCGGTCTGCTTTAGATTCCGGACCTGTCTAAAGCTCAGAAACTCGAGAGCTTGATGCTCGAGGGCTGCTTAAACTTGGTCAGCGTCTCTTCTGTTCAGCATCTCACCAACCTTCAAAATCTCAACCTCAAGCGCTGTCGAAGTCTTAAGGGGCTTCCCAGTCTGGTCAAGTTGAAGCTCCTCAAAACTCTCAATCTATCTCACTGCTCTAATCTCAGGAGACTTCCTCCATCACTTGGTTGCCTTTCCAGCCTTTGTGAACTCAATCTTAGAAACTGTGTAAAACTTGACTATCTCCCACAAGGTGTCGTGAAGTTGATGAGATCTCTTGAAACTCTAAATGTTTCCGGCTGCTCAAGTCTTTGGAAATCGATCGGTGCAGATGACGATGCAGCATTGCCTTTACCCCTGGAGAATCTACCTAGTACCAGTAGCATTTCCATGAGCCACTGTAAGTTGATTTCCAAATTTTTAGCTAGATAAGGAGGATATTTTCGGACGAAACGTACTAAGGTAAGGTTTAGCATCTAAACTCATGTTTTCTATGATGAATTGAGAATAGTTGAATTAAAGTTGGAAGAGGTTGTGAGAGGAAGGTTGCATAGAGTGATATAAGAGATTTCGAGTGGAATTGTGTTTCCAAACCTAATCAAGTGGAAATTTAACTTTCCTCACAATTCTTTATCTCTTAATTCAACTTTCCTTACACAAATCCTCTCAATCTTAAGTTTTTAACTCAACTTCCTTTCACTAATCTCAATTGAACTTTTCTAGGAAATATGATTATTGATATCAAACCTTACCTAAATAAGTGTTTCAAATTCTCACTCTTCAATCTTTGCAGCTTTTGAAGATGTTAATCTCGACCCACAACCAATCGAAAATGTGCAAGTTGAGGCTGAAGGCAAATGTGCAAGTATCGAAGATTCACCACCGCAAGAACTTCCATTGGATTTGAGCGATATATGGAGAAAGAACCCTTTGGAATCGGATGATGTTGCTGCTTTTATGACCACTCAGTTGATTGATTTGCTACCTTCGGGATCCAGGATTAGGGAGTGGTTGCTACCTAATATGGATTCTTCTTCCAATGCTTGCTCTTCTCCTCCAGAAGACACCGCTTTCCATGCCCGAAACAGTATACAAAATGAGGGATCAGACGATGGGAAGAGTATGATGGAGGCTGTTCGAGAGAAGGAAGATGAACTTGTTGGCAATGTTAAACATGAAGATGATCCAGAGAGTGTAGGAAAGAGTTTGCAGATCATTGGGGCGGAATTTGTTTGCCATCAAGTGGAAGATTATGATGTTAATCCGAGCAGCGAGAAGGATGGTTCATCTTTGGTGGGGAAGGTTATGCAGCGATTTTGTCAGCAATGTTCAAAGTGAGAGTTTGTCAATTTAAGAGCTTTCTATCAATCCTTTATTTCTCACCACTCCATGTAATGTGAAATTGGATTATGTCTTTTTCCCACATTATCAGGTACCATGTCCTTGGAGAATTCGGCGAAAAGGAAAGCACCTGTGTCAGGAATAAGAGGCCGAATGACTGTTCAATCGACACGGCTGAATCCGATGAGAAACGCATGTTGGTGCTAAAGAGAACAAGAATGAGTTATGACGACACTGTCAAGACTGATCTTGCTTTGCATTCGCTTGAATTGTTGGAAGAGTATCTAACCATGTCTTTGGAAGATCTCGAAAATGCAAATGCACTCAGCAACATCGAGAGTGCTCTCCGAGCCATGATCGAACACTACTCTTCTTCAAGCTCGAATCTCTACGATAAGGCAACAGTGGAAAGCATGTTGGCTGAGTTGAAACAGAGTGTCGTCGAGACTGTGTTTAGCATGCAGAAGGCAAAGTCTGAGTCTGCCGTTGTTGCAGGGAAAATGACGGAGCTTGATACTGACTTGGGTCATGGACAGTTGCACCTTAGCTTGCTTGACGCTGAAATGTCGTTAATCTTGGAGGAGGAAGAGAACATTGAGGCTGAGATTCAGCGCCTGATGGAAAAGAAGGGAAAGTTAGTGCTGGCCTAAGAGTCGGGAGTGCTTACCAGTTTTCGAATTCTCGAAACTTGATCGACTAGGATCAGTTAATGAGCAAAATGCAAGTCATTAAAGTGGATGAACTGCTATTCAAAATGGTAGTTGATGCATATATGCAGATAAAAATGCTGGAAAAGCTCGAATCTGATTGGTTTACGATGCTAAAATAATTATTGACAGTGGCTACAGTTTTGAACAATTCCTTAGGAAGGGCCTTTGTGAATACATCTTCAGTCTGCCATCTGGAGGGAACATACTCCATCTGCATAGCTCCTGAGGTTACATTTTCTGTCATGAAATGTCTATCAAGCTCAACATGCTTGGTTCTATCTGATGGATGGGGTTCTTCACAATGCTGATTGCTGATTGACATGCCCTCGGAAATAACCCTGTACTCGGCCTGGGTCTTCACCTCTAAGCTTTAATTCTGTCAGAACTCATGACAGCCAAACTCCTTCAGACATGCCCTCGGAAATAGCCCTGTACTCGGCCTCTGCACTACTACGTGCTACAACAGTTTGTTTCTTCCTACGCCAAGTCACAAGATTCCCCCACACATATGAACAATATCCTGTAGTAGATCTCCGGTCTGTAAGTTCACCAGCCCAACTAGCATCAGTATAAATAGAGATTCCTCGATTGTTATGTTTTTGAATGAAGAGGCCGAGACCTGGAGATCCCTTCAGGTATCGAAGAATACGAGTCACCATTTCGAGATGCTCTGTGTTCGGATGTTGCATATGCTGACTGACAATACAAACAGCATAGGAGATATTAGGTCTAGTATGAGCAAGATAAATTAACTTTCTAACCAGCCTCTGAAAATTTCCTTTGTCAACGGTTGGTATAGCATTATCCCAGCTTAATTTTTTGTTTGGTTCCATGGGAGTGTCAATTGGCTTGCATCCCAACATTCCGATTTCACTTAGAAGATCTAAGATATATTTTCGCTGAGAAAGAACAATACCTTTGTTGGAACGAGCTACTTTTATACCCAAGAAGTATTTCAGGAACCCCAAGTCCTTTAGATCAAATTCTGCTGCCAGAGTTTCTTTCAGCAATGTATGCTTGCTTCATCATTTCCAGTAATAATGATATCGTCTACGTAGACTATTAGCACAGCCATTTTCCCCACGACACCATGCTTAACGAACATAGTATGATCAGTTTGGCACTGCTAATACCCTCCTTTCTTGACCACCTGAGTAAATCGTTTGAACCATGCTTGAGGAGATGGCTTAAGGCCATACAACGCCTTCTACAGCTTGCATACATTTCCAGGTTCAAATGTTGGTAAACCAGGAGGGAGGTTCATATAAACCTCTTCAGTCAACTCTCCATTTAGAAAGACATTTTTATATCGAGTTGGTAAAGGGGCCAATCTGAATTCACGACAATTGACAGGAGAACTCGAACTGTGTTGAGCTTAGTCACAGGCACACACGTCTCCTCATAATTGATGTCGTAAGCCTGAGTAAATCCTCTAGCAACAAGCTTAGCTTTATATCTCTCAATCGTCCCATATGCATTATGCTTTCCTGTGAAAATTCACTTGCAATCAACAGTTCGACGATTGTTCGACAGCTTTACAATCTTCCAAGTCTTATTCTTCTCAAGAGCATTTAACTCATCCAATAGAGCTTGTCTCCATTGAGGATCAGACAAAACTTTCTGGATGTTATTTGAAATTCTGATTTCGTCCAAGCTGCTAATGAAAGCTTTATGATTCTTGCTGAGAAAATCATTGCTTACATGATTCCCAATAGGATGTTGCGTGCAGGTCCACACACCTTTTCAATGAGCAATAAGAATATCTAAATCATCTTTCCCATTGATGAAGTCTTCTTCAATAATAGGCAGAGTTGTTTCTTGAACATCCTGGACATTGTTTATTGGATTTTTAAGCCGACGTTGATAAACAAGTAGAGGAGGAGTATGAGTCTCTCCCTGAACCTCCTGAACATCCTCACGATCCGATGGGACATCATCACGATCCGATGGGAGAGCTAGCGAATCCACGTTGATTAAGTCTTTGAACTGGGCGTCATTATGTTCACACGCCCCCTGAAGCACAGTCGGTGGAAAATAAGATTGCTGCTCGAAAAACGAGACATCTCGAGTGTTAGAGACTTTCTTGGCAGTCAGAGAACAACACTTATATCCTTTCTAGCAGCAGAATATCCAATAAACACACACTTAACAGATTGCGGATCAAGCTTGCTGCGTTAGATAGGTGATTGGTGAATAAAGGCAGTGCAGCCAAAAAATCGAGGAGAGAGATCCGACGTGAAGCTGGCTACGTGAGGATATTGAGCCAGAAGCAACTGTCGAGGGCTTCTAAACCTAAGAGTACGACTGGGCATTCGATTGATTAATTAGGTTGCTGTAAAAATAGCTTCACCCCGTAGAGACTTGAGTATGTTATGAGAAAACATACATGCACGAGCAACTTCTAATAGATGACGGTTCTTGCGTTCAACAATATCGTTTTGTTGGGGCGTCTCAACGCTTGAACTCGCACGAATGATCCCCTGCTGGACGAGGAAAGGACTTAGGACTTTGTTAAAGTAAATCCCTGACATTATCAGTTTTTAGTACCTGAATATCAGTCTGAAACTGAATACGGATCATCGCATAGAATGACTGAAATATTTATGCAGTTTCTGGTTTGCCTTTCACGAGAAAAGTTCAGGTCATACGCGTATGTTCATCAACGAAGATAACAAACCATCGGGTGCCATTTATATTTATAACACGGGTAGGACCCCAAATATCACTGTGGATTACAGCAAATGGTTTTGTAGGACGATAGCCGAGAGAGGAGTAAGTAGAACGAGTATGCTTGGCCAGTTGACATACCTCACAATTGAATAACTTCGCCTTTTTATTCGGAAATAACTTAGGTAAAATGTGTTCCAAATACACCAAATCCGGATGTCCTAACCAAAAATGCTACAAAAGAATTTCACTATCCAAATGACTATTGTGTGAAACTGTATGAGCTAATCTGTTGTCTGCCGTAGTTGATAACCTAACCAATGGTTCAGTCTTGAGCACATACAATCCATCGCTTACGTCAAGCTTGCCAATCACCCTCCCCAATCCCACCTCCTGCAACAAGCAACCAGTAGACCTAAACTTAGCTTCACAACTGAGATAAAAAATAAGCTGACAGATGGAGAGGAGATTGCATTGTAACTTATGAACATATAGAACAGGAAACAAAGTAATCTTGGGTGTTAACTGAACCCAACAAATTCCTTCAATGCTGGCCAAGTTTCCATCGGCCACCCATACCTGTGTAGTCTACGGATAGGGTTTTAGGTCATGTATAAGGTCTTTGCATCATGTCATTGTATCAGATGCTCCAGTATAAAAAATCCACACATGTTGGGGATGACTTCAAGTGAGATAAGCTTTAGGAATCATACCATTTTGGGCGAAGAAACTCGAAAATTTTGCTGGAGAAGACTAAGCAGGTTGAATACTTTTTAGAGTTTGAACCAGCATGTTTTATATAGCGGACAATTGGCCTGATGAAAAATAAGCAACATCAGTTGTAGAGGCTGGGGAAGGTGTAGCATCAGGGACAATTGTGGCAACTGCATTAGCATGTCGAGAACCCGATTGAGCCGCAATCCGTTGGAGTTCAGACTTGGATTTCCAGCCCTTAGGTTCGCCTCCCATAAACTTGAAACACTCAATTTTGGTATGCCAAAGCTTCCCACAGAATTCACAAATGACCGAGGTGGCTCATCTGGGTTGATTGGAAGTTTGGACGAACTTGATTTAGAATATAACGCCGCGTGATCAACGGCAGTCTGAAGTACGGATCCCTCGACAGCAGGTTTTGGTGCATATAACATGACATTGCGACGAAGTTCTTCACCCCTGACCTCAGCAACATGAGCCTATATTTCTGGAAAAGGTTTAGTCGCCATTACACGCCCTTTTGCATCATCAAGGTCACAGTTCAAACCGAGGAAGAAGTGAAGAGTGCGCCGCTTATCGACAGCCTTCCTATAAGTTTTAGCATCTTTTATAGTATCTCATTCGCACACCTCGAAGAGATCAAGTTGCATCTTTTGTTTGTTTGATTTAGGCTAGTCTCTATCAGATTTTCTGGGTCCCCTTTTTACTCCAATTGTGAATCTTCCTTCCACTTGCACGTCTGTGTATCCACTCCTTATTTAATAGACACATTGAGTCTCTTGTGTATTTCACACAGAACTCTCGCCTTCCACTTGCACTAAGCTTTCATGTAGTAAATTCTGAGTCAGGGGAGAGTTGAGGAGGTTGGTCAACCGGACCCTGATTTTGATGAACTTACAATTGAGGTAAGAGTTCCCTCTATTTGCAGATGGCTTTATTTTGCTGAAATATTTGGTCATTACCTGTTGATATTGAATTAATCTTCGAGTCCTGTTTAATAAATGTCTACATGGTTAAACAAGTTGCCAGAGAAAATAAATTTCAGAAGCACTGTATACTGTAATTATTTCTTTTCGGATCATGTCTGCATATTACTTAATAACAAATGCTGCAGTTCTGATAGTGCTAGGATTTTTAGTAATTATCTATCCTTATCTGCATGCTTTTTGAGTGAATATTAGGTTGTTCGTGCTTCATTTTTGTATGATTTTGTATTTTGGTATTATGTGCCTAGACCTGTTCACTTGACTGTTGTGGTCCATTTGATGTGTTTCTTTGTAGTATTTGTTATCCACATGTACTCTAGAGATAGAAGGTCTGGTTACGAGTCTTTGGATACGAAATAGAGCACGATTAGAGTTCGGACGGAAGAACAAGACAAGAAATGATGGAGTAGAAGAACTGCACGCCGTGCAGGCCTAAATTGCAAAATAACCTCGTAGCAAAAAGAGGCTCAAACCTTATGATTAAGACATTGGAGATTGGTTCA
This sequence comes from Linum usitatissimum, assembly GCA_030674075.2. NCBI lineage: Eukaryota > Viridiplantae > Streptophyta > Magnoliopsida > Malpighiales > Linaceae > Linum > Linum usitatissimum. Next base: position 5,035,860 of record JAUJYP020000155.1, on the reverse strand, counting down.
TCTCAAAGTGACTGTACAAGGTGCTGACTCAATGACATCTATGATGGTTGTTTTATTAGGCATATCTATAAGTAGCCATTTACCTTTCAGCTGTGTATTTGCATCAGTGAGATGGACGGAGTTGTCACTTCCCGAACCGAGAATAAGAGTAATGTATTTGATGATGGTTACCGTTGGCTCAAGTACGGCCAAAAAGTAGTGATTGGAAGTGATTTTCCGAGGTAGTCTACAGTACATTAATTCCTTGATGTCTTTATGTAGTGCCCCCTTTTTATCGCTGGTATATACCATTGACGCAGGAAAAGACTATGTGCGGTGCAGTACCGCTTTATATAGGAGGATCCTCGCTGCTTTACTCCAATTTCAGGGCTTACTACAGGTGCTCACATCCTGGATGTCCTGCTAGAAAGACCTTCCAGAGGGATTTAGATGATCCTGAATTTCTTAAAACGGAAGTTCAAAATGCTCACAACCATGCTGCTGTAGCTACTACCAAAGGGAAGAGCAATAGTAGTCTTGACACTGCAAGGCGATCATGTTATTCACCGGTTAGTGAATATCATGCAAGTAGATTAATTAAGCTCGAGTTCCGCTGCTGGTACCAGACGCATGGGAAATGTTCGCTCAATGCATATGAGTGACCCATTAAGGTTTGGATCAGATAAGGGTCACCTAACAAAAACAGCTAGCCTTTATGATGCTGGATTGGGTCTTTCTGCTAACAATGGTTATAGCTCCTGTTCTAATCCTTCTTTTGAAAGCGAGTACCGGGAACATTAATGAGACATTACCGACCTTGGTCAGCGTCTCTTCTGTTCAGCATCTCACCAACCTTCAAAATCTCAACCTCAAGCGCTGTCCAAGTCTTAAGGAGCTTCCCAGTCTGGTCAAGTTGAAGCTCCTCAAAACTCTCAATCTATCTCACTGCTCTAATCTCAGGAGACTTCCTCCATCACTTGGTTGCCTTTCCAGCCTTACCTAGTAGCAGTGAAAGTAGCATTCCCATGAACCAGTGTAAGTTAATTGATGGACAAATGCATAGCTTCCCTATTAAAACCACTGATTCTTCTTTATTTCGTGTTCAGCTTTGCAGCCTCTGGAGATGCTTCTCTTGATCCACAACTGACAGAGGAACCTGTGCAAGTGGATCCTGCCATCGCAAGAACTACCGTTAGATTTGAGCGATAGATGGAGAAAGAACTCTGTGGAATCGGACGATGTTAAAGCTTTTATGACCACTCCATTGATGGTTTTCCTACCTTCAGGTGCCAGGATTAGGGAGCTGTTTGCTCCTAATACGGATTACTATTCCAATGCTTGCTCCTCGTCTTCTGTAGACGTGGATTGCCCAGCCCGAAACAATGTAGATAATGATGATCACGAAACCATGAAGATTCAGAGATAAGGAAGAATAAGAGGACTCATGAACTCTCAAGCAGCAAGAAAGGCCCGGAGGAGAAATGCCTGCTGCTCAAGAAAATAAGAACCAGCTACAACAACGATGATGCCGAGACTGGTCTCCTTTGGCATTTGCCCGAATCGTTGGAAGAGTATCTGAGCAGTTCGTTGGAAGATCTCGGCAATGCCAATATAGGCAGCAGCAACCTTGAGGACATTCTACATGCCATGATGGAACTCTACTCCTGTAGTTCGGACCACTACGAGAAGGCAACGGCCGCGGAGGGTGCGACGGCTTGCTTGGCTGATTTGAAACAGAGTGTTTTCGAGACCGTGACAAGTATGCAAAATTCGAAATCCGAAGCAACGGTGGTTAGAGGGAGAGTGACAGAGCTTGATGGTGACTTGGGTCGTGGACAGTTGCACCTTAGCTTGCTTGACGCTGAAATGTCTTTGATTTCGGCAGAGGAGGAGGACATTGATGCTGAGATTCAGCGATTTTTGGAGAAGAAGAGAGAGTTGCTGCTGGTCGACTAAGCTTTTTTCTGAATTTTCGAAACCTTGTCGATTATGATAGAGTTAACAGCAAGATGAATACGCCATTGCTGGATAAAACACATTACTGCCATTTACAACGGTAGTTAATTAAATGAGCATTCCATCCTGGCTATGTAACAGGTTTAAATTTAGGTATAGATAGAAGCTTTATCTAATGTGTATAGTATTGGACAACTTTCATCCTGGCTACATTAAGGTGGTGAAGATTAACGAAAACAATCATGAAATGCTTAATCTCATTATTCAGAAGGTACCGGTGCTCCTAGAAACCGTATATGTTCCAGATGAAAGCGTAGTTGATATAATGATAATGACGAGTAATGGCTTAATTTCGCAACATCATGGGATGCCGCGCTAAGGGACGATAATGCATGGTTGGCTACTTAGATGATACAACTTGTTTAGATGAGAAATTTGACGGATGTTCTTGTATTGCAAGGTTTTTGTAAGTAGTAAGATATGTGCTGTTAGAGGGAGACAATGTGAGAATCTAAAACCGAATCATGAACTTCATTTGTTTTAGTTATGACATAAGCCAGCTCACAAGAATAATTGGTAAACGATCTGTCACAGTATATTCCGAAATCACAAGTACGCGGAGCAATCTTCTCTGTAGGTAAATAAACCAGCTTGAAGATGAAGAAATTATGCTAAAGATGAGCCACATTAAGCAATGAAGCACGATGAGACAGACTAGTAACTCCTGCCCCAGTAGGTCCATTTCTTCGCCGGCTTCCCCGATTTAAAGCATAGTGTACCTGCCATAAAACCATATATTCAAGTCATTCAACTACGGGTTGATCTTTGGTTAATAGCTCGATTCTCTCAAGTTCGGTTACGTTGTCCGTATACCAAAAACCCAAACCAATCTCGACTGCAACTAATATACACTCTTACCTTCAGGGAGTTCCGGCTGGTCGAGTGGAGAGCACAGAGTCTTTGCAGCTCCGATTTCGCCCTTAGTATCCTCTTTAACTTTCTTTTCCACTTCCTGTACATACATACGATAGGTTTAATTGGAAGCAAATTGATTCCCTACTGATCAAAAAACACTCTTTTGAAGTTCTTTACCTCCTCGTCACACCAAGGAGCTAAGATCATCTTCTTCTGGGCAAGGGCGTCTTTGAACTCTTCCCAGGTCTTCGCAACCACAATCGAAGCCTCTCTCTTTTGTTTGGCAGCATCAAACAGGCTCTGCTGGATGTTGTCCAGCAAGTTGTTGACTTGCTCGGCCAGACCGTCCCTCTTCAAATCTGCCTTTGTTCCCGTGTCACGACGGACAACACGGACCTACAATCCAACAACATATATTCAAACACTTATGCGTTTTAAACATTCAGGAGTGGCACTGAGTTATCACAGTTGCTGACCTGATTATTAGCCAGATCCTTTGGTCCTATTTCGATCCGGAGAGGGACGCCCTTCATTTCCCACTGTGAGTACTTCCAGCCTGGAGAGTAATTATCTCTTATGTCGGACTCTGCACGAATGCCTGCCTTGGACAAGGTCTCCACTGTTTCAGCACAAGCGTCGTAGATTCCTTGCATGTCAGCATCCTTGTAGGGAACGGGAACCACGACGACCTGAACCGATGCTACTTTAGGTGGCAAGACGAGTCCTTTATCGTCTCCGTGGACCATTATCATCACTCCAATCTACAATCATCCAGCAAATGAATTACAAATGCAATAAAGGAAATATAATTCCAAACATAGTAAAGGAGCATACCGTTCGAGTACTGTAAGCCCAAGAGTTCTGCCAGACCATACCCTTCTCCCCCTTATCATCTTCGAAGTTTATCTCGAACATTTTGGCAAAGTTCTGACCTAAACAATGTGAAGTTGCACCTTGTACACCACGACCAGTGTTAGGAATAAATGCCTGTGATACACAACACACCACATTATGAGAAGGTTTAGTACAACAAAAAGCAATCTGCAAACTGTATACAAACAAACACCTACAAAACAAGTGACATGGCCTGTTACCTCAACACTGGTTGTGTAAAGTCCACCAGCAAACTTTTCCATCTCACTTTTTTTGCCCTTTACGACAGGGATTGCTAAAAATTCTTCGTAAATGCGTCTGTATAGCTCCAGAACTTGGAGGACCTGGAATAAGACGATGGTCAGTTGCTGTCTCCCAGTTGAAAGATAGAAATATATACTTTAAGCAACAAACATTAAGTACTTCATAAGCCAGAAGACAAACTGTTACTCAATCAGAAGCTTATTTCTTATTGGGGGGTGCTAACATGAAAAGCTACGACAAGGTTAAGTTCCAACAAGGCAATTAATGATTTGTTCATGCAAAAGATTATAGCACTGTACAACGATCAGATTTCAAAGAAAGTATGCCACGAAAAGGATGGATTGGCATATGCAGAGAGAGAAGCAATGAACTGAAACTAACACCCTGAGTTAAGGAATGGCTCAAGCACGTATTTGTAATAATTAATCAGACAGCAAAAAAGAAGTGGAAATATACTATCCAAAAAAAATATTGACCTTCAGTCTTAAGAAAATAAACTTGACTTGAATTCCTCTTCCCATACCTCTTCATCTGCTTCAGCTTTTGTTGCAAAAGCAGTATGCCCTTCTTGCCAGAGGAACTCACGGCTCCTAAAATCGACAGATTTCAGTGGATCAATGGCAAAGAACAAGCAAGTCGCATGGAAAATTCATTCTAAAGCAGTGGATTCATGAGATTTCACAAAAATAATGCAGAATCAGAGCACCTGATAAATGGAGTAGGATTGCTGAACTCCCAACGGACAACATTACACCACTGATTGAGTTTCAACGGCAGATCACGGTGTCCCCTTATCCACTTGGAGAAGTAGGGATACATCACTGTTTCACTCGTAGGACGGATTGCAATTGGAATTTCTAGGTCGGATTTCCCAGATTTTGTAACCCATGCAACCTGAGAATAACCCCAATATGAAGTACAATACACAACATTAGCAACTGGGGAACGGCTTGAGTGTTCAAACTTTTCCCTTTCATTTTACTCTTCAGTTTAGTATTCTCTCATTGACATCACAGAACTATTTCTTTCAGCTTAATGAATTATGATGACAGGACAAGGACCTCGTCGCCTTCAAATTAGTTAAATAACGTCTGAATAAACAAGCTGTAATTATGCTAGAAAGAATTGTCACAGCTCACCTCAGGTGCAAAGCCCTCTATGTGATCCTTCTCTTTTTCTAAGACACTAGAAGATACAAAAAGAGGGAAATAGCAGTTCTTGATTTTCATTTTCTTGATCTCTGCATCAAAGAAGACCTACAATTCAACATAAACGAAAGTCTTGTCACATGTGTCACCAGTGTACAGACCGAAAAGGTAAAATAATTAATAAACAAGAAATCAACATTGAAGAGGCTGACTATAAACAAAAAAATTATCACAAGAACGCTCTCACAAGGCACACCAAAGTACACAAAAGATTATTTTAGAGAAGAGCCAACTTACTTGCATGGTTTCCCATATACTCATTGCCCATGGCCTCAGAATATAACAGCCAGATATATCATAGTACTCAATCATCTCACCATGGACAACCACCTACAAAAGCCACACACACAAGAAAACGAAAACATTTAAACAGAACTCGAAAAAGGAAGTATGCCTTCCCTTAAGGCCTTCTCTTTACATTGAAGATCATAGTTCAACAATTCATTCTAGGACATAGTTCAGACAAGACGAACAATCACATACGTATTTGACAGCGTTAACAGAAATTCAAAATCAATTTAGAAGTTCAAAACTATACCTCTGAGTACCACTCTCCAAAATTTTCATCCTTCTTGAAAGAGAGCCCTAAACCAGTCTCTTTCTTCACTTCCTTCTTCTTCCCAGCTAGCAAAATAAGACATATCCTTTATATAAGGATCAAGGAGGAATAAACATGGCAGTCAACTCGAACAACAGCTATGGATACTCACCACCGTGCACTACACCACTCTCTTTCTTTCCTCCCTTCTTCTTCTTTCCACCTGAAAAACAATAAGCAGGTATGTATACAACAATGCCGTACACATATCCAAGTCCTCATATGGTCAAACTCAACCAAAGATCGTTCGTAGACACTCACCGTCCATTTTTTCACCAAGTAAATTCAAGCAACGGTATCTGTCACCAGTTGAAAAACAAAGAAAAGACCATGAGTTCGATAAAATTTACAGTCAGAATTTGTAGCCAATACTCAATTCACAAAACAATCGGTTCATTCTATCAACAACAGATGCACTACACAATTAGTGCTTGCAGGTCATCATCATCCGTGGTCAATTACTAGAAATAGTTCAGATCTTCATGTAAGAGTAAATAGTAACACAAGTTAAGCAAAACTGTCGAACAAACGGTTTTTCCTTATCAAATATATTGCAACGCTGTAGAAGAAAGAGGATGAAACCTTCAGTTATCCGTCGAGGATTCGTCCGCCGCGGGGCTTGTGGCTGGAAGGATCGTCCGGCGAGAATTGAGAGTTTGAGATAATTGGCGGCGGGGGCTCTCAGCTCGATTGAGTGAGAGATGAGGACAAGAAGAGTAGAAGTATTGAAGGAGGGGGAAATATTCTTTTGGGCTTGGTCTTGGACTTAAGGCTTTCTGTCCCATGACATCAGGATTTAGAAAAATGTATTTTGGGCTTGGGCTTCCTGTCTATGTGTGTGATATGAGTTTCCTTTGAGTAATTGGTTCGCCTACCATTAATCACGCAAATATGCGAATTTTACGATATGATATTTCGTGAGTTAGAATATTCTGATATTCTCGTGTTGAAGTGGAAACCAACTCCGTTTTTGCAGTTCGATTATTTCAGCCGGACGACGTGGTAGGTCATCCACTTGAGGTTTATGTCCGAGATATCCAAAGACTTCAACAAGGCGATTGGCAGTGTCCAATTAAGCATGTGAAGCGAGAGGCTAATTTTTTGGCGGATGCGTTGGCTAAAATAGATCATGAGTTCAAGAACGACAAGGAATGGTTCCCTTTTCCACCTCCAACAAATAAATAGAAAACATTTACCAAAGTCGTGAGTTCAGCAACAACTCAGTTCGGTAGTGAAAGAGCCCTTTATCGCGAGTGAATCGGCACATCTTTTAACACCATGCCGAACCACCTGTAAATGCAGCCGATGACACCTAATACCACTGCGATCACAACACCACCACCATCAACACATTCGATACCACCGAGTGAAAAAATTTGGAAAACCACCAACTTTGCATCACTTTCAACATCCAACTATCAAAGTCTCAACCGAAAACACCAAACACATATATCGAGACCGCCAGAAGCTTACCGATATCAAGGTGTGTTATTGGTTTATTCGTCCCTTTCAGTCCTTGGGAAGTTCTGTGGATATGTTACCACATGTCTCCACCTAACCAAACTGAACACAAAACCAGATATATAGTGAAGATTCACAAGTCGATATCTCATCCACCAATGTTTTTTTGTTTATAAAAAAGAAGACAATGCGACTATATACCGTATATGCACCAAAAGAAAAAGCTGGGTTTGATGGACCACCCCACCAACACAAATCAATCGTCCTATTGTCAATATATGGTCCCAAAGACCAAGTAAATGCTTAGTTCCATAATGGTTAAAAGCACTCCCTAGCCTGTTTGCGACACCTTTGATTGTTCGATAGTTTTTAATTGTACATCGAATTATAGTTAAAGATCCGAAAAAATTAAGAGAACGTACACTTGTTTGATGTGAATTGATCATATGTTTTACTTCTGCCTAGCTAAATTGTGTGGGACAGTAATGGTTTACTTTGAAGAATCGATAAGAGTGTGTTCTGTCTGGCGAGCCTTACAGAGACCGTCAGAGTGTATACCTCATAAGAAAAAGGGATGTTAGTCTAGGAATGATGATGTGTTAGGGCTAAATGCGCGTAGAGAAGCTGGAAAATAAAAAGGTATAGTGGTGAAGCCCATGAGGCGATTGTGTATGTAGCGGGTTATCTGTCGTTTCTTGAACATTTACTCTTAATTGATCTTTTTTTATGCCACCTCTGAACTCGAACTCACCGTGCTAGAATTACTACGAGATTGTTAGGATTTCAAATAGCTGACAGGACGGCACCAAAAGATACCTAAAACGAACTAACAAACTTGCAACCATCATATCCCATTTATCGTTAGATGAAACATGTTGAGCCAGTTATGAACCTCTTCGAAATGTAACTAATCTTTTCTTCAGCCTTTTCACGGTTCAATTTAACCCAGAATTCTTAGAATCAAATCGGTTGTTGTATATATCAAAGGAATTGCAGGCTGTAAAGACAAAAGGGTACTAGATACAGAGGGTATACGGTCCCCCACAGAATACAATACCTTTACCTTGTAAAAATACACGGAGAGCCAGAAAAAAAGAAGTTATTATTCAATTCCACAAGAACCAATGAACCCTAATTGGCTCCCCAATTTCCCACCATTACATTGAGCCTTGAATCAAGTTTCAAACATTTGAAATCATGAACAACCTTCCCACTTACCTAGAAACTTTGTCATCTAATTGGTCCCCCCCCTACTATCCAGAGCCTTGCATCAAGTTTGAATCTTTGAATCGAAAATATAACCAGTTATAAAGACAACAGCTTCAGAAGGAATAAACAGGAGGATAGACAGAGACCCATTTCCATATAATAAATATCAGCAAGTTCAAGATCAGAGGGGAAGAAGAACAAAAATTCAGCAATGTCATGAAAAGTTGCACACTTCATCCTACAGCAAATTACAGACGAACACTAGATTATAAATCACCTAAAAGCAGAAACAAAAAGATAACCCCCCACAAAAGCAACAAACCAACCTTCAAGAGGAAGGTTTCTTCATCTTCTGATACCAGCAAGAGCTCACAGCATGCAGTCTGTCCTTGCAGGAAGCCGCCGGAAGAAGTTGAGAGGCACCGATGGGAGCTTGTGCCTGAACCTGGGGTGCCGAAGCACGTAAAGCCCTGTGAGGAGCGCCACAACCTGGAACGGAGTCACATACAGAACAACGGCAGCAATCAAGCAGAATATCACGAAGAGAGCGGTGGCTCTCGGGTCTCTCCAGCTAAGAAGAGACTGAAGCCTCTCTCCCTGTGTAGCTAAGTCTCCCACCACGGTCTGAATCCTTCCGGCGATGCTTCTCAGTCGATCGTACCTCATCCTGACGATATCAGAAGGACGGGATGTCGGAAATGTGTCGAACTCCTCATCGAGTTCATCCGGATGTGCTGACTCAGCATGGGAGAGTCTGGTGTCCATGTGAGGAGGATGCCTCGGGCGCCATCGGTAGTACCACACGCCGATCAGGAAGAGGTATAAAAAGATGGTGGGTAAGATCAGCTCCGGGTACAGAACGAGTATGATGAACAGAATGTGGATCAGTACTGTAGTGATCGGATTCTTCCAGTTGCAGATCTGATCAAACCATTTCCCCACAGCAATCAACCCGCTAAGAACTCCCATGATCCTGAAAAAGTTAGCCTTGCTCCTCCTCATACTCCACATGTGCGAACCAACATCGAGCATGTACTCAACGATCTCCTTCCTCAACGGCGGCTCTGCTCTGCTCAGCCTCATGGACACGATCTGAGTCGCCTGATGCCTTAAGCTGTCCAGCTGGCTAACGGTCAAAGGGTGAATGTAATGCATTTTCGGCAGCAACGGTTGCGAGTACATATGCATCATGTTCAGCAACGACGAGCAAGTAAACCGAATCGCCAAATGAATCTCTCCCATCTTCTTCACACCATTGGGATGCAACACGAGAAGAGGGTACGAGTGAGTGTAGACACGGTCAGTTTCGAGAGTCGAGAGTCGGATTCTCACCTTACCGATTCGAGAATCCCTCGCACCTCCGCCTTTGTCTCCTCCTCCGTGAAGATGGCAATTGTCGAATACCCCAATGGTGATAACAGTACACGGATCGAACACCTCCCAAGTGTACTGCTCATTCCATTTCGGCGCAAAGCTGTCGATGATTGTCCTCGTTCGAACCCACTTCTGACCGTACTTAGCCACGCAGTAAGCATCTGTTGTCCCGCGGCCATCTTTAGTTTTCATCGGCATCAATCCCTGAGCATTCAAAACACCGAGCTCGAGCACTCCGATGCTCGATTTCCAGAGCTGTTTGGCTGTAGGACGGAGGTCGCTGCTATAGTGTGTCGACTCATCGAGAACATGGTAGCCACCTTCCAAACAGACCCTCATATGAATCCTGCTCGAAAATTTAGGTTCCTTCTTCTTTTCTCCTTCTACAACGACATGCTTCTCAAGATTAAACCACCTAGTATTCACCGGTTTGTGATCATACCTTCGATCCATATACTGTAAAGGAATCGCACACCTCCCCAGCACTTCGTCCTTGTTCGGAGCAACTCTATCTTCCACACTCAGAATCAAAGGCTCCTCGAACGGCTCAGCAGCTACAAACATAAGATCTTCATTCCACATTGGATTAATCGTCCGACTCGGGGAAATCCGAGTCCTTAATGCTTGATTCCCCAACACAGCTTTAACAAACACCTCCGGATACCTCCCCTTATCACTCGGTATCAAGTCCTGAGCTTCGATCACATTCACCCTCAAGTACCACAGCTTGGGAGAAAGATAAACTTTCGAGCGGATGTTCGCAAGAGCATCGGTGCCACTCACTGTCGCAGCATCAGAATGCCACGACTCGGGGAACGCTTCATCGGCTTGAGTCCCCATCCAAACAGCAAGCATCAATTCACCCTTCCCCTTGTCACTTTTCCTATCTTCCAATCTATACCACTGAGGCGCCAACGGACTATCGGGAGGAACCCTCTTCGGAACCTCATTCAAATCGAACATAACACGGCCGATGAAATCATCCTTCAAAAAGTCCTTATCCTTCACAGTAACTTCGAGCACGGAGGCCTGGATACGATCTTTCGAGAACGCAAACACCTGGCTCCATTCGGGATTCGTCTTCTTCTCAAAATGGCGAGTCGTGCCCTTGTAGTTCCCCAATCTCACTTCCACGTAAGGATCACAGCTTCCAGTGGCATCTTTTGCTGGTAAGTCCTTGGCTTTCACAACCCGGACATAGAGATACTGCATCTGCTCCACAAGATCATAAGTGCTGGTGAGCTTATCACCAGTTATCTTCCCACCTCCTAAATGTGGGTTCGTCTCCTTCAGGAGGAAATCCCCTGGCGGAGGCCTCTGCATCTTTCTTTCTTCAAACCCTAACAAAGAAGAACTCCCCAAATCAGCCGTTACAGATATAACCAAAAAATCCAAACTCAGTTCAATACATTCAAAGAAGCGAGTAAATGAAATAATAAATAAATAAATTAAAAAATAACGTCTGCAGAACAGATAAGCATGCGAGAGAGAAAGAATGTTTTTAATGGTTATTAAATGGACAAGATTACAGTAACCCCCTACACAAATCGGCAGTTTCATAACACCAGATCTTGAATCAATGAACTTACCCTAGAAAAGCTTCAGGCTTCTAAGAATCTTCCCCCGGATCTGAGGGCTGAAAGAAGAACAAACACAGAGAATTAATGAATTAGGAATTTCGGATTCCGAATCGAACCAGAGTGAACCAGATTCTAAAGCAGTTTGTGACGGTTTCTTCAATTTTGATTTTCAACTAAGCAAGCAAAAACCATGTTCTGAAAAGATGGGGAGAGTATATTTCACAGTGCTGGGAAAAAAAAGCTCTACTCTCCGACTAGCCGTCTTGCCTTTTTGCTTCCTTTTGTACGGAGAAAAATAAATAAACCCAGTAGAGCCAGTAGGGACAAAGTTGATGATGACATACGAATTACCAGAAAAACAAAAACAGCCATATGAAAGAAACAAAAACCCAACAAACCAATGAAAACGAAGTTGTGATCAGAGTAAGAGGGAGAATTTTCGGTATTTCTCTCTACTGACTGACCTGTTTGAGGAAGCGGGAGGTTTCAGGGGAAAGGGAGGAGAAACGGCGGCACAGATGAAGATGCAGGGGAAAGTTTTGGAGAAGGAGAGACAGAGAGAGATGGAAATGAGGAAGACGACAAGGAGAAGGAAATAAGAAGAAGAGCGGGAGGGTGGTGTGTTGCAGAGCAAGAGGAGAGAGAGAGAGAGAGAGAGAGAGGAATGTGTGTTTTCTGTTTCGTTGTGCTTTTACTTTGTTATTTCAATGGAGATTTTCAGATTTCTTCAGTCACTGTTCTTTTTGCTTTTTCCGAAAAAATGGTTGTTGTGGGGAATTAAATTTTGTGGGTATCCGATGAATCTGTTTGAGAATTTAATTTCAGTTACAACATTGTGTAACTGGTTTTAGGGTTTGGGTATTGGCCTAATGGGTTGGTTCAGTTGTATATAATTAATTTGCGGCAAAATATTTAACCGAGCGGGAAAATTAAGATACGAGGAACAATCACAAAATTTAATTAACCATCTATCCAATTTATAAAATTGGTTTCGATACGGCTCAAGCGATATAGAAGAACTTTTGTTAGCTTAATTCTATAATGTTTTTTTTATATAATGAAGATCACTTGATCGGACCTAACAACTTCTCTATAAACACATCCCATGTAAAAGTAGTTTATTTACTACCTCATGATAATTGCTTTTGTTGCCCATGCTCTAAAGTAAGATTATAGCTTTGTCTACATTCATCGTAGTTTGAGTCTAGATTTCCAATCCAGCTCAATATCTCCGTTTGATACCAAATTAAATTTCTATCTTCAACCTCTACATATATAAGTTAGGGCTCGAATTTAGTACTTCTATATGTTGTTTATATGAGATACTTGGATGTTATATTTTGACCCAAGTAACTCATTATCATTTGACATCCAACACAAAATACGTGATATTTTACACTGTGATATTTCAAATAATTCAATTTTGAGTTATTTCAAATATCTCACTCATCACAATAACTCGTTTTGGTTGTGAAACGAAATTTGTGGGATTTCAGGATGTGGTATTTGAAATAACTCGTTTTTAAGTTATTTCAAATACTTCCCCACCATTTCAGTATTTAAAATACTCCACTTTTCAAAAAATGTGGTATTTCCGTTATCAAATACCACATTGAATAACTTATTAATATAACAAGATAATTCTCACACCACAAAACCCTCACATCTCATAAATACCACATTCTCGAATAACCCATCATTTTATTCCAAAATACCACATATAAAAAATATATCATCCAAACGATCCACTAAATATTTACATATTGTTCACTAGTAGACAACATTATCGAATGGGCCTCGAATAACCCTATTATGTCTTCCCTGAAATTTCATGATCAAGATAGGGTTACAACTAAACAATTCCGTAACAAATTGTTTATGTACATTAAGTACCTGATCTTAATTTGAAATTGACCACAACTTTTTTCTTTAACTTTAAAATATCCTCATTCTATTCGTCAAGATCAAAGTCTTTCGGCCGTTACATAAACGTTCATAGCTAAAATGAAGTACATACCTTAATTTTGAACTCGGTAGATGTGATGTCACGATACAAACTTGAACATCAGTTTTATTTTTACAGACATGCAGGCATCGTCACGCCTTTTTTATATTAACATAAAATAGTTAAATTGTAACAATATCAATAAATTAAAATGAACATTCTTTATCATAATTGATAACCCACCTAACATTATAATTTAAGTTGGCGACTCTTTCATGAATTAAAACAATCATTTACTTGCGGACTTCAAGCAACAACCGACATTAGGTACGTAGTGCATCGGTGTTCTTTAATAAACAATAAATCAATAATAAATTAGGATTAAATGTTTATCCTTTGGATTAGGGTTAAACCGAAGTCGGTTCGGTTCAACTGACCAACAAACTTTCATCCAACTAAACAAATAATTGCGTCTAGCTACTCGAATAATTGTACGCACATAAATTCCCTTGCGGAACTATGTCAAAATCACTTTGCATTTATTTTTCTCTCGTCCAACTATCAAAACCGTGTTACGTGTGTTCGTCGATGGCTTACAATGAACGTTTTCATTTTATGTAGATGACATGAAGTCCATTCAACAAGTCACAACTCACATTGCATTCAATTCAATATATGTGTTACTTGGAGGCTGTCATGCCGTCAAGTCTTACTGTTTTGAGATCGTTATCAGTATCCATTCGTAGATCTAATAATTTTGGTTGGGCTAGATTAATTACGTAAAAAAACCGCAACCGAATTCCAAACCCGAATCGAAACGATGGGTTGAATGCCAAATTGCAAATTAGAGTATTGGAAAGAGAAAGACCAAAGGGCAACATACTTTGTTGTTGCTTTCTTTTCTTTTCTGCATGCATCGCACAGAGCAGCAGAGGGATAGTGGGTGTCGTGATGAACATCTTGATCCAACCTCGCACGTGCGTACAATTATAGGTAGCAATATTATATTGTTAAACTTGTTTAATTTAAAATCAACGTGGATTTAACGATATAATACTTAAAAAGATATAGAAATAAATTCTTATTTCAACAATTTTTACATGCGGGTTAGTCTGTTTTATACCAATAAAATACATATAATAGTGGTTTGGATTAATGTATTTTCAGTTTGGACTTTATACACTGATCTTAAAATATTGCAATACTCTCTGTTTTTTGGTTTAAATTAAAAGCAAATATGAAAATACCGAGAAGTCCCAAAATTAGACCAAGTAATGTGATGGAGAAAGTTTTTAAGTGGAGCGTATGTCTGGTTTGTATTGAGTGACGATCTAATTTGCATCTTATAATTCGTCTAAGGAATTTCTCATTATAACATTTCCTTTATATGGTTGAGATTATTTTGAGTCATGGTGTCAATTCTATTTTACTATAAAAGTTAAAGTTACGATAATTTGTACTACGTTATCCATTATGAACAAATCGGACGAAATGAAATTTGTGTTGTTCATGTATTTAATTTTAGGGTTATATAGTTATGAGAACTGTTGTATGTATGTATATACGATCAACATATAGATGGGATGTATTAATTGTGTCTAAGCCAAACATATTAATTGTTTTAATTCAACCATAAAAGAAATTACAATAAAAGTTTATCTTTTAGAGGCAATTACCACTTGTATTATTAGTGGTTGCTGTGGAAGCAAATATCATTCAATCCATTCTGTTTGGGGAAGAAAACCCGAAAATGGTGATCCATTCATGATTGTAATGGTCTGCCGCTTCCTAATCCCAGCCCGTTTCCTCAATAGAATGATTAAATTAAGCCCAGCCCGTTTTCTCAATAGAATGATTAGGCCGGCCCAAACTATCAGATTTTATCAAGTGATCCATTCTTCATTGTAATGGTCTGTTGCTTCCTAATCCTACTCCCATACGGAAAAAGGGATCCAAGTTTCATTAATTTAGTGATTTACATATAAATAATTCATCATTAATGAAATCGTCCATTTTACTATCAGGGCAGGTGCGTATAATTTACATTTTGCTATCTTAATATCTACTTGTAAAGCTATTCGAGAAAAAAAGTAACTGTTGATCGAGTTTTTATTTTAATGTCACTTCACGATCACACACGAGTATAATCAGTTTGAACCGGTTAATTATTAACCTCTCTAAAAAGGTCCCTCCTCCTTTCTGCCATTTGGCATCCGTCTAGCCTCTGATTCAAACGCAAGTGTGATTCCACTTTCAGCACGACCGTAACACACGTGTCAATCTATAATTGGGTAAAAAATTACTCCGTGAGCCAGCCCGTACCAGATCACAACCCACCCTCACTCCCACTCTTCTCCCCGACGAAAAGAAAAGAAGAAAAAACGCCATTTCAGTATTTCACCGTTTTCTCGAAGATCTGCAGAGAAATTCACAGAGAAGAAGAAAAGAAGAAGAAAGCATCATCCAAACTCCTCTCAACACAATTCTCCATCTCCGTATCTCCTCCACCACTGTCCTCCCATGGCGGACGCCGTCGAACCACCGTCGACGAGCGAACCGGATCCGTCCACGACCACCCCGAGGTCCGTCGTTCAAATCCACCCCCGCCGGGAGCCGTTCGAGCATGGACTCCTCCCAATCCCCAAGATAATCTCCCCGGACCCGCTGCAGACCCTCGGTCAACTCCGGCATAAGCTCGCCTCCATCTCCCCCGAGCCGCGGCGTGTCGACGCGGTCGCCCTCTCCGACGCGCTGCAGATCTCGCTTGAACACGCCGGGCTGGTGCTTGATACCTTAGGTGCCGTGCTCCATTCGGAGCCTGAGCTGATTGATCCCGTAGGGGCGGATTTGTTTGATCTGATACTGTTTCTGTATATACAATCGTATAAGAAGCTCCTTCCGAGGACGCATAAGGACTCCGCTGCCGTGGCCGATGTCTGGCCTTCCACGTCGGCTTTCGATGGTTACTTGTCCGCTCTATCGCCGCTTCAGGTGAGTTGTTTGTGTCGTTGTTCCTTATAGCATGTAGATTGTGCTGTTGAATTGCATTAGTGGCTTTCATTTGGGGAGCTGTAGTTAATGCGGCGATTGTGGATTCCCGTGATCGTTTAGGATTTGAAATGTGCTGTTGCTTCCTTGATAATCGAACGATTTGTTTCCATTGCCGAATGCTTTCTAGTTTGCAGTGCTGTAATTAGGAATGTGGTATTAGCTCAATATCTCGGTCTAGATTTGGGATGAATTCTATTGTCATTATTGGATTTTGATTATTGATAATGAATGCCTGAGACTTCTGTTTTAGTAGTAGCGAATGCTGAAGAAATGTACATTGCTCCTTCGAATATGAGTTTCGGTAAGAGGTTGTATTCCGTGGTTGTGGTGGTTGCTCAAACCTTGCATGGTCAATGAGATGATTATGAGAGCATCAGTTTCAAATTGCTGTGAAAATTATTGGAGAATCAGAAAATGTGCATTTGTTGGTTGTTCTTTATCCCTTCTGCATATGTGGCCTTTTTGCACTATGGTTTTCACTTACTGTTGCATAATCTTGCAGCTTGTACGCAGCAACAGCCGCCGTTTCATGCCATCACAGGCTGATGAAGAGGCTCATCAATTGTCCTATTTACGAAAGCACATGGGAAACATTCTTTCTCTGCTGGCAGAACCTGTTGAAGGAGGAGGAGAAAGTGAAGAGTCCCTGGTTTGTAGAACTACCCTACTCCAAGTATTTCTGAAGTCTACTGTGAATTTGTGTGGAAGGAATGTGATAAAACAGTCTAGCATATTCTGTTCATTCTTTTCTATTCTTTCTGCATCATCAGGTTGCTCTTTTTTTCTTCTAATGAGAAGCTTCCGTGTGGTTTGCTCTTTCACTGGTGTACTTATGCATATTGCTACTTTGGTACTAATCATACAGTTCAACTTTTTAGGTTATGACAATGGAAGGACTGGAGCACCTAGGATTTCTTGTTCAGTTTTGCGGAAAGGGTTCGGAAGCAGTTGCTTTAAGCCAAGCTGCTCCATTCTTTGCCAATTCAGATCCTGACATGCCAGCTGCTCCTGTCCCTGCTTCTGAAGTCCTGATGTGGATATCAGAAAGCATTTCCTCCGCATTGGAGACTATTACTGAAAGAATTTCTGCTAAAGAGAATGGTTCCCCCAGTGCATCTGATCAAGACGTAGCCATGGCTGATACCTGCAATAACTCCATCAAGATATCACCTAGTTCCAGAGACACAAGTTTCATTGAGGGTATCTCCAAGACCTCATATGTAAAACAGGCATCGGATCTTAAAGGATCCGCAGTAAAGGTAAGACTTTGAACAATTATTTCCTGTTTCCCTCCCTTTCAAAGAATGCAGGCAAAATTATTCTTGCTGCCTTACCTTGGTTTTGGTTTGACGTGGACTGAGCTAGTTCTGCCGTTTTATGCGTAAGCTTGTTTCAGAGCATTTGAGTTAGAATGCATCCGCTAACATCAGTGAATTCTTAGCCTTAGTTATGTATTGTTGTTCAATATAAGAAAACTATAATCTTAAATGACTCATGCTACAGATTAGAGTTCACAGTACCTCCATAGATCCCTTGGTTTTATATCGTAGACTTGTAGTTTTCTGAATTGACGATGTGTCATATTATACTGTTCTTCAAATGTATATTATGGGTGCTCTCAACGCCGTTTCTAGCTTCGGCTTGTGATCCAAGTTCACACATTTATTTTAAAACTATACAAAACAGTCATCAACCGCTTCATAGCCTGGAATATGTTGCTTTTGACTCTGTTGATGGTTCCAGGTTTTAAATTGTCATGATTCCGTGATTTACATCCTAGCACCGTTAAGATATGCCACAGTCTATGGATGCTCCGATTCTACAATAGTTCTTGGAGCTGTGGGGAAGGTAACAATAACAGTTGCCTGTTTCGGTACCTTACAATCCGCAGAAATAATAATAACATTCAGCCCTTTGATGTTTCTGTATTCTTTCAGGCTGTAAGGATCGAACACTGCGAACGGGTTCACGTAATTACTGCTGCAAAAAGAGTATGTATTGCGAATTGCCGAGAGTGTGTGTTCTTTCTCGGGGTGAACCAGCGGCCACTCATGGTTGGCGATAACCATAAGCTACAAGTAGGTTTAGATAATTTTGCTATTGATTATTATTTGGTAGACTGAAGTTAAGAGGATTTCAATCAGCTATCGACTTCAAATCGAGAACACACAGTGAATTAGCCACTCGACTTCAATTTGATTTCAATTCTTATGTGTTAATCAGGTGGCACCATATAACTCCTTCTACTCCGATCTGGAAGCGCACATGGCGCAATCTGGCGTTCAAGCAAGCATCAACAAGTGGGACGAGCCACTCGCCTTGGGGGTGGTCGATCCTCACGATTCATTATCACATCCGGCAGGCGTCTCTGATGTTCAAGCTGAGACAGCCGCACGGATAGATCCCGACCATTTCACGAACTTCCTGGTATTACATAACATAACGTCTCTGCATCAGTATATTGTAATTTTTCATATTACTCTGTTTGTAATATTTTTCTTATAAGTTGAATACAAATTGCCATCAAAATCTGAGTTGCTCTGGCCCGTTGTTGAGTGCAGATTCCCAACTGGTTCGGAGGCGAATCACCCGGGCCGACGAAAGATAACCCGTTCAAGCTGCCAGACAACTACAGGGAATCCCGTCAGAAAAATGTATGGTTATCATTCTCTCGACGTTTAAGAACTCGAACACAATTTTGATCGATTTCGGTTTGCGTGATAGTACCTTTTTCCTCTGTCCTTGCAGCTAAAAAGCTTGGACGAGATGAAGCAACTACTGAGGGATACTCCACTCGAAGAAAGCCGGAAGCGAGAACTATCGTCTGCACTCCACACTCTGTTCAAAGACTGGTTATATGGTAAAGATACCGAACTTCCGGCATTTCATTTTCAAAATTTCCATAAGAGTTGGATAATCTACAAATCCAAATACGCAAATCGTCCAGCTTTCAGTGCATGATAAGTTCATCTTAATGATACTGCAGCTTCAGGGAACATCCGCCAACTTTACTGCCTGCAAAGCGACTAAGGACTCTCTCCATCTACTTCACCGGAATTTTCGACGACTAGCTTTTTCTTTATAACAATGCTGGATTTTCTGTTCATCTGTTTCTTCATCAACCATCGATCGAAGGTAAAATGCAGCTCAGAATGTACTCTATTGAAACTGACCGTACGACGAACAACGATCTGTTCGACGAAGGTGCACAGAGGATATGTGCATGCCATTTCTCTACGCCTAATTTGCTCACTGTAATATTCTTGGCTCCTTTTTGTAAGAGAAAAAAAGTTGATTTTTTTTTACTGTAATAGTCTGTTTCCTTTTACCCCCTGCTAGGTTTGCAGTCTTTGTGATTCCTTTTTCTTACCTCTTCTTCTTCTTCTTCCCCTTCATTGTTTTGGCTTTTTTTTTACCGTGGGAATTTGTTTGTATTGGTTTTTCCTCTTCTTTTAGTTAAGCCAATCCATTGGTTGGTAATTGAATTCTTTTTTCTACTTGGTGTCATTCTAGTGTGTGTTTTGAATTTAGACTGGCAGAAAACAGTTGGGGATTGGTAACGTTGCTAGTCGAATTCGAATTACGGTAATAGCGTGGTTTCCCGTTTGCCTGATTTAATTCGTTCGTGATAAGCACTGACATTTTGAGTACAGTTCAAAGAGAGGCGAAGATCTTGTGCTGACCTGTGACATAACAAGCTTCACTAGCATCTTTTGCAGCTCACTGTTGCCTTCATAATCGGATGTACTTCATCGTACGAGATAGATTCGAGAGGTAACCGGTTGATTGTGTCTGAATGTAAAACTTTCTTAATACGAGTAACTGGAAAGAGGCATTATGGTGTTGTCCAGGTTTCGACTGCAGACCTTACGTATGGTAGACTAACAACTAGCTATATTGCGAAAAGAGGCCTCAGAAAATTGCTACAATCATCACGAAATACATCTAGTAGCCTGATTTTTTCAAACTCTGCAAGGAGACAGTCTGTAAGCGAAAGTGAAATCCACTGCCATCAGTAATGTTGTCCACTGCCTGAAATCTAGCCAATTGATCATTGAGATTCAGAATACAGGTCCAGTCCACCTCATTCTCGACGCATCCTATGCTTACATGCGCCATAAACAAGTTGTAAATCGATCATATTCCACAACAGGTAGCACAATGGTAATGCACCATAAGAAGAACAAAAATATCGTTCAAACTCTCAAATGTAGCTGGACAAGATTATTGGCTTTCAAAGCAAAATAAACGCAGAGGCATCAGCTGTTCTAGACTTGAAGCTTAGACATCTACAAGTTCTATCGACCAAACAATTCCAAAGAAGATCATATATTTATTCGAGACGAAAGGCATAAACAGCTAGAACCAAAATGGAGAGGCACGGAAGAGGTTCGATTACACATTCGAGACCAGACATCAAAAACCAAATTGCTTTTGCACGGAGCTTATTGTTGTTTGAGCATCTGATTGCGTATCTATGCATCGACGGTGGATCTCTTCTTGGTGGTGTAAGGGTAGTACTCCTTGCCGGTGTCTACTCTTGTGGTCTGGCCTCCGGCATCAATGAGGGCCGAGGTAACAGCCAGTGCTGCTCCTGCAGAAATAGCTGTTGGGATGCTCCTTGCTGTTTAAGTATACACAAGAAGCATATTCTTAGCTTATGGATATTGTCATATTGAACATTGCGAATTGCAAAATACTCAATTCTTGTGGACAACTTGTAGCATTACAATGAATACAGCAGATGATAGGCCATAAATTCGTCTATGATAATCGGGATCTAGTGCTGGAAGATGTGAGAAGGAAATGAAAAAGGCATGCTTTGTACTGTGCCAAAGTTAGACATAGTTCCAGAAGCTCAATAATCTACTAAAATCAAGTCATCTATCACACGAGACAAAGAAAGTGACGTTTCTTTTAACCAGCACCATACGCTTCTGGAAAAAAAATCGAAAGAAAAGCTCCCATGATACCACTATAATGCAAAAAACCAATTATATATACTGTTCAGAAAAGGAGCGCAAAACAAACATTTATCAAAACAGGACAAAAAGAGATTCAGATAAATTGTCACAGAAGTTAGAGGATCATTACTAGTATAAGAGGCCAGGAGCTCCAAAAAGAAACAAAAGGTAGTTTTGCAAGAAATTGCAGCTATTGGAGGACATTATAAGTAGGGGGCTGCTTACCTCTCAAGCCTAGAACAGAAGCCCCAGCGACAAAACCACCAACAGCTCCATTAACGAAATCTCTCTTAGCTCTTTGCTGCTCCAGCAGCTGCTCAACACCAATGTAAATACCTCCAATAGCAGCAAATGTTGAGCCGTAACTGCCCATCATCTTCAGGGTCCTTATCAGCCCTGGGAGAGCGACATGCTTCTCAACACGAGGCACATCATGCCAAGTGGCAACAATGGTACCCCAAATAGTTCCAGTAACTAATCCCATGGTCGCACCCTTCAAAGTTTTCATGGTTGGAGTGATATCATCCTCCAAATACCTCATCTCTGATGAATCCATGGCTGCCTAGTCACTATCTGGTCACCACAACAGCGAGGAAAGGGAAGTGTAAGCATTTTCTCAGCAATCATCCGCCACTCTACAATGGAATTGCTTCATCGTATCCGATACGTCCAGAAGTAACAAAATAATCAACAAAGTACACAGGTTTTCCGTATCAGTATTCACAGCCAAACAACAAGGAAAAAATCAGAAATTGCTCGAATTTCCTAAGACTTCAGAAACACAACCAACGAACTGGATTCGCACTACCTATAGAAGCAAAAGCAATTCCTCACAAAACTAATCCTAGCATCTGACTGAAGACAGAAATATCTACCTCAATGCTACCTAAAGAGACGAGGAAACCAGATATGAACAGCATATCAACCGGAAAAAGTGCGAGAAAGAAATGAACAGCATCAAATCAATCCACCATTCGTAAGATCGATCGACACAAAGAAACAAACGCAAGAACGTAGCAGACGAAGGGAAAGAGGATCGAATAATTCAAGAAACCCTAGGTGAAAACGCATCATTTTATACGAGACTTGATCACAAATCAATGGAAGATCGCCGGCGACGAATTACCTCTTGCGATTTGCACTCGTAGAAGAAGACGGAGATCAGCAATTCGCCGTGATGAAATTGAGAGTGAACTTCTTTACGCCACAATCGGAGTCCTCCACTTTCCAATTTACCTTATTGTATAGCTTAGCTACTTCGAGTCTTCGACATTACATAAAAACTTCGACTTGGACCATATTACCCTCAACAGTTTCTACATTTACAACTAGATAAGTGTACTCTTGTGAGACTAGAGCTAGCATTTTGGTAAAATGAGTCTTCACAACCCGGGAAATGCAGAAGCAGGACGACATCCAGAGCCTACCAATCGACATCACCTTCTCTCGTCTCGGAGGTTAAATCTCTTATGTCACGGCTTTCTCCAGCTCAATTCCATCATTTTTCATTTTCAGCTCTATCGGAGCATTGAGATAATCGAATTGTTTGCTGTCGTAATTTTTACACTGTTTTTTTGTTTGTTTTCTCTTAATCTACTGCTTGGATTTGTGGAGAATGGCTGGTTGATCGGAAGAGAATACCGGCTAGTTGGAGGAAGAAGATTGCAGCCATCAGAGCTCGGATTTCGAAGGAGCTTTCCTCCTTGCCTAAGGACTTGGATCCGTATTTCCTGACTCTGGACCCTGAAGGTTTGATTTAGCTTGTTTTTAGCTTTGTGGTGTACACATCGATTGAGCTAGGGAGTGTAGTAAGTCTTGTACTCGTTTGTTACGTGAACTTGGATTCTTAGGGTAGGAACCAATTCACTGTTGTCTGGTTTTGTAACGAAATGGGATTGGAGATATCGAGTTTGTTAAAGTTAACTGGTGGATAGGTAGAGCCTGCTCTGATTATCTATGGACTCCTTTGGGGGCTAGATGAAGGTTCTAGGATGCATGGGATGCTTGATGTTTGGTGTTGGTGTTGAGATCAGTCATTTACAGAGGCTTTCGATGTTGTGAATCATGAAACAAATCACAGCTTAAGTTTAGATAATGGCTTGACGTGAGCGGATCAAGTGAAGGGGAATGAACATAACATGGAATTCCTGACTATATGTATTCTTTTGTAAATGAAATACTGTTGGTAGGTGATTCTTGAAGGCTGTCTTGGATCGTCCTTGTTCATAACATCGTAATTTGGTTATACGACTATATGAGTACGGTTCATCCCGTTTTCGCTGCTGAAGTTTGTTATGAATTGCTGGCATTCCTTTTTACAGAGGTTGGTTACCTGGAGGTGAAAAAGATATACGAAATCCTCTCCAAGTCAACAAGTCCTGCTGTAAGTCTCCGTTGTGCTCCTCTCTCTTTCTTTTACTCATCCTTTTTGGCTGTGATGGTTCTTATTTGCTGTGCTGCTTTTTTCAGGATGCTTGGGAATCAATTGTACAATGTTTTGAAGAAGACTATATATTCCTTGGTGAGGCTGCACAAACAATAATCCAGAATGTATCTTATGAGATGTAAGTGTACCATCCGATTTCTTTTAAATCGGTGAAGGATATCAGGAATATCCATCCTTTTGACTGATCACATGCTTTCTGAATTGCAATAAAGCCCGTATGAGAGAAAGCAAGTGCAGAAGATCCAGCAGCAGCTGGCCGAACTAGAGCGCAAGGAACCTGATGTGAAAAGGAGTGCAGCTTTATCAGCAGCAAATTATGTCAAGGCTTGTCAAGAACTTGGTTTGCAGGTTGTACCAAATAGTCTTGGATCCTGATCTTTCCTCATCTTTATTCTTCAACGGAGTGAACTAAAAATCTCGATTCTGCAGGGGAACAACGTGAGGTTGGAACTTCTAGAGACTGCAAAGTCTCTCCCAAGCACATTTAGCAAGCTTTTGGAAGTTATAAATGGCGATAGTATGTCAAGAGCAATTGACTATTATTCTGATTTTGTCAGAGATGTTCACACCGAGAAGGATGTAAGTAAACCCTGTATTTTTCCTACTGTAGATAGCTTAGGTTATTTCAAGAATTTATTAATGGAGATGCTGTTGGTATTTCGCAGAATTCTTCAGCAGCTGTCTTGTCAAGCTTGAGGGGCATCCGTGATAAATCTCCCTCGCTGAATGTCTCTGCTGCACATGAGACCTCGGCTGGAAACCTTGAGTCAAATGCTGGCGGGGTGAAAGATTCGGCAGGGGAAATCGATCGGGATATCAGCACTGTAGAAGAGAAGTATGATGGGGGAAACGGTTTGGGGCCTTATGAATTAGTAAACGCCAACGAGATCTCGCAGGAACCTTCAAGACATCAAGATGCAGCGACTAAGGGGGAAGATCAACATCCGGACTTCTCTGTATCAGAAATCGATTGGGATGTTAGTGTCGAAACACCACAGATCGATGTCATAGATGATGATGGTCCCTCCAATTTGGGTACAGGGTATCCTATTTACATCGCTGATGATGACTCGGCTAACACTGCTGCCAGAAAGGAAGACAGGAGCCAGCTTCTAGAGACGGAGTACCGTAACAAAATTCTTGATGATCTGTATGAGGTACGATCTTGTTCATTTTGTGGCATGCTTCGCTTCCTTTTTTGAGTTTCCCTAATCTCTTATCTTTCGACAGGTCAAATCGTTTTTGAGTCAACGGGTGGGAGAGTTGCGTAATGGAGAGACACTGTCGTTGCAACATCAAGTCCAGTCAGTTTCCCCCATGGTACTGCTGCAGTATGCTCCTGATGCCATCGAGAAGATGCTGTCTGACATTTCTTCGGCCATATCGTTGCTTACCGATAGGAAAACTCGAGACCTGATCATGATTCTCAACTCCAAAAGGTGCTATTCAGAACTTCCATGATTTTGTTCTCACTGCATATAATGAACTCGTATTTTCGGCCATATCCTTGTACTCAAGTATAGGTTGGATGGTTGGAGTTTTCAGGTTTCTGGACAGACTAGTGAGTACCTTGGAAGAGAAGAAGCATCACGAGTCGAAGCTAAAAGAAGGTTTGAAAGACTTGGCTATCAAACGCATGGAGCTTCACAACTCTTTGTCCTCTTCGTGGCCGAAACAGGTGATTGTTTATTTGTTTATGCCGCAGATGGAAGATTTCATAATGAAAAGTCAAAACAAAAAGTATGCGGAGAACAGACATTTTTCGATGTTTTTCCCCTTTCAGGAAGCAGCCCTTACGAAAACAAGGGAGTTGAAGAAGCTCTGTGAGAGTACATTGTCCTCCATGTTCGACGGGAGACCTGTTCATATAATCGGAGAGATCAACTCTTTGCTGAGTAGCGGCATGGGGGCTTAGTGTTAGCTAGACAGTCAGAATGAAATATGAGCTCTTCAGGAAATTTGTAAACATGATCTAGACAACTTGTGTTTGAAGTTTCTTTTCGAAGAGCCCAGAAACTTGTAAACCTGCAAAACTTTCATTGCTCTTGACCATCGGTTGGCCTAAAAACCACAGGAAATGTTATACTGCACTTTAGGAAATTTACATTTCGTGTTAACTCTGATCCACCGTTCTTCAATTTACAATTCGATGCACTGGTTAGTACCAGAAGGAGGGCACAATGATGCCATCACTAAGGAGAGTAGTAGGTAACAGTGGGGGAGCTAGGGAAGCCAGTAATCGTCGAACGAAAAGATCTATCAAACGGATCATCACTTTCTCCATCGGCTGCAATTCCACACTTCTGAACCAGATGGCTCAATAAGTCTGCGATCTCGCTCATTGATGGCCGGAAAATCATCTCTGCCTGTTCCGAAAAGGAAACCAGACAGTCAGCAGCAGTTAAAAAGCAGCATATTTACATTCTTTCTTTTCGGAGTCAGGTCGATTACTACATTTACCTGAATGCAGAGGGAGACGATATCTGCAAATCCAGAGAGAGACTTCAAAGACAAGCTCCTTCTGTTGATACACGGATCAACCATCTGAACCAACCACTCGCTGTCGTGAAGTCGTCGAGAAGCCCACTTAACCAAATACTGCTCCTTCCTCGGCCGCAAACCATCGAAAGGCTTCCTACCGGTCAGAAGCTCCAAAAGCAAAACTCCGAAGGCAAACACGTCGCCTTTGGTACTATCATTCCCCGGTTCTCCATGTTCAGGCGCAATGTACCCCGTCTCCTCGAGCGCCATCTCAGCAGCCTTCACTTTCACACTGTTGCAGGTAAGAGTCCTGAGGATAGCCAGCCCGGAATCACATACTCGAGGGATCAGATCTTCGTCGAGCAGCACATTGGCAGCTTTCACATTTCCATGAGCGACGGGAGGCGAGAAAGTGCAGTGCAGGTACTCGAGAAGTCGTGCTACGCCTAATGCAATGTTGAGGCGTGCTGTCCAAGGTAAGGGTTTGTATCTCTGGCTGTGAAGAAGCTCGTCAAGAGGTAAGCTTCTG
Organism: Linum usitatissimum; assembly: GCA_030674075.2. Lineage (NCBI taxonomy): Eukaryota > Viridiplantae > Streptophyta > Magnoliopsida > Malpighiales > Linaceae > Linum > Linum usitatissimum. The sequence continues at coordinate 5,009,027 of JAUJYP020000155.1, read as the reverse complement.
ACGTGTTCGTACACGAGGAGATGCTGCCCGTGTTCGACACAGTAGCCGAGAAGGGCTACAAGATTCGGGTGCCTTAGACGGGATACTGTCCATATCACTTCCATTAGTAGCTCTTCTTCGTCGAAGGACATTGGCACTGTGTTTATGTTCTTAACTGCCAGTACCTGACACAGAAGAATGCTCAGCGAATTAGAAGCACACTTCCGTAAAATACCTTCTTTTTAAGGCTGAAATTCGGGTTCGGTTCCGTAAAATACCTTCTTTTTAAGGCTAAAATTCGGGTTCGGTTATTCGGTTTAACCGAATCAAAATAACCATTGGTAAAAATGGACCATAATTCGAATTTCGGCTGCAATTCTAAGAATTCAGCCTAATTTGGTTATTGATCAATTCAATTAATTAAAATCGGTTGAAATGTACTACAACATTTAACATATGAGCTCAATTCGAAATTGGTTAGAGTCAACCCGAATGCAACCTGACTGAGGGCAAGGTTATGATTTTGAGCCGAAATCGAAATCGGTGCAGTTTAACCGAATTCAAAGAGAAGTTCTTTCGGACTTGAAGTGCATGAATTTACTTACTTGACCATCAGGGAACTCTGCCCTGTAAACAGAACCAAGAGAACCTTCTCCAAGAAGATGATCTTCACTGAAGCTGTTGGTTGCATACTGGAGCTCAGCCACTGTGTAAACTCTTGCACTTGCTGGAGCCCTATTATTCCTGCCTAAGCTCTTTCCTCCAGAGAATCTACGATTTCGACTTCTCAATCGCCGGCTACTAGGGGTATGAGTTGGACCAATGAAGGTTGGTGTGCTAGCTGCATTTTCTGTCAGTCAACAGAGAAATAATCGATTCAATAGTTATAAACATGAAATGTAGTGAAAAAAATGGATGAGGTCATTGGTTTCATTCGTACCATTCGTTGTGTCGGCTGCAGGATGACCAGATCTATTCAGATGCATGGTGATGAAGATTGCTGCACCAGTGATCACTAGAGTCACTCCACCAACTACGAACACTACTCCTCCTAGGCTCAGCAGTCTTTTCTTCTTGTGGTTAGCCACATTGCGAGTAGGGTGGTTCTCAACTATGGAGGCAGGATGGCTCTCGACTATGGCGCTTGATTCGCTTGAAGGGCGAGTGCTGAAGTTTTTCGTGATTGTTGTGGAATTCTCCATTGGAAAGCTCCATGGAGGATAACCAGGTGCCAGATGGAACTGATTTCCATCCATCCTAAGTAAAGAGGCGATGAAACAAATGAATGATGTCTAGCAGATAACAGCTGGGAAAAAGGAAGGGTATTGAGACATGTTTGTACCATAAATTTGGTATTGTCTGAAACTTATACGGTATAGTACCACTGAAGTAGTTCGATTGGATGTTCCTAACCAAGAAAATGAAGAAAAAAATGGATCAGTTGAGGTAAATATCATATAGATTTTCTTAAGGTCAGTAAGAGATAAGAGAACAGAAACAAACAGATCAATAAGAGGAAGATCTTCCAGGAGTTCAACTGATCCAGTGAACTGGTTTTTCTGCAGCAGCCTGCAGAAGCATTTTTCAGCATTAGCCTAATCGATATCCAGTCCCAGCTGTATTCAATGATCAATGCAAGACGACTCACAATCTGGATATGTTCTTCAGTGACGCAAATGAGCTTGGAAGGTCTCCAGTGAAGTTATTGTATGACAAATCCCTGAGAAACAAAGAACAACCTTAAGCAACCTGCTTTGGTTAAGCACAAATTCTTAACTAAAGAAAAGCTGGATATATATCGCTACATTTCTCTCAGATTCAGTAGGCCAGAAAACACATTCCCGATGGGTCCTGACAACACATTATGACTCAGGTTTCTGCATCAGACAACCAATCAAAACACAGTTTGTTACACCATACAACATTAAAACCTGAGGAAGACTAAAAGATTACAGGTCACAGGTGTAGAGAGAACTCACAGAACTCTGAGAAGTTTAAAGCTAGGCAAAGAATGGGGTATGTTCTGCTCGAGCTTATTGCAAGCTAAATTTCTGTGTATATTCCCAAAGATCATAAGTATCCAAAATTTCCATACGTTCAGAACAAGAATACACGAGTAGATGGAGTAACTTACAAGTGGGTAACATTTGGCGGCAAGCTGTATGGAATTTCACCAGTAATGTTATTGTAGCTAAGATCCCTAGACGAGATGCAAAAAGAATTCAGAAAAGATGCCAAGTAGAACGATGAGCTCAAGCTAGGAAAAAATTGAGAAAACTCACATTTGCCTCAGTCCGTGGAGCAAATGGAACTGGCTACCAAGAAATCCACTCAAATTCAGACCCTGAAGCCTACTGAATCATTTTAAACAGGAAGAATCAGCGAGTTAAATCGTTACAATTGAATACCGTAAGAACTAAAAGCGACGAAGAAGTGGAAATTTTACAGGCGGATCACTGATGAACCGGAGCATGTAACTCCCTGCCACGATTCCCCACACGGATCGCCTCCGTCCAACCTCCACCGCTTCAGTTGCGGCGGGTTGTTCAACGCCCTATACTGATCTTGAAGTGCAAGAACTGCCGTAAACCAGAAAAAAAAAACTTAAATCACGATCAAATTCTGTTTCCTGAGCAGGAATTAGTTCAGAGTAAATTAAGCTCCACCAAATCAAAGATCAACTAATCTTTTACCAAGAACTGACGAGCAATTGAATTCGAACTCCACAAACATGCAGATACTGATGTAAACGAACGAACGAACGAACGAAAGATCCTACTGAAATAGTATTACCGTCGGGGGGATCGGTGGTGGCCGCTGCAGCTCGTAGAGCAAAAATCGTCGGAAGAAGGATCAGAATGGAAAATACGTACGCCTGTTGCGTCGCCATTTTATTATCTTCGAAATTTCCTGAAGAAACGAATAACGAGTTCTGAGAGAGCCTGAGGAAATGCTGGAGTTGCAGAATTGAAGAATGATCTTGCTGGTAATGAAGAAAGAATCGTGACTGACTGACGTTGGACTTGGTATCACTGTGGAGTAAACTAAGGAGTTGAGCTAGAAGACGAAAACGACACCGGCTTGGGATAGAGGGAAAGGAGCTCAGCTGAAAGAGGCGCTAAATTGCTTTTAATTACAAGCTTTATTTCATTTCCTAAACCAGTTTCTTGTTGACACGTAGCATTCTCTATTTTTAATGCTGATGTGGCTAACGGCAGTGCTGATCTGGCTAACGGTGGTGCTGATGTGGCCAACTCGGCAACACGTTCTCAAAATACCTAATTCTTCTTCCCTCAGTTTTCCTCTGCACTTCTGGCCTCTGGGCTTCCTTCTCTCACCACCGCCACCAAAGTTCCGGTACTAATACAATATATCTTACCCAATACCAAAATTAGTATTTATTTTCAAGCAGTTTTATTCAAAAATCAAGGCGTGTTACTGTTTCAGAATCCGCCGGACAGCGGCGGGGGGAGCTGAAGCTGTTTTCGGTCGGTGGGGAAGTTGACGGCGGCGGCGGAGGTGCATTTCCATGGCTGAAAATAATCAGATGGTTAGTTAGGGGGGAAAGAAGCTTCAGCTCTGTGAACTCCTTTCATGGCGATCAGCAGTGGTAATCAATTCAAGGTCAGAAACTCTCGGCAATCCATGAGTCGCTATTAGAAGCTTTCTCTCGATTCAAGATCAAATTTTTCGATGATCCATTTGCAGAAACTTAGAGTAAACTCTGTCCTTAAATGGTTTTCTTCAAATTCCGTTTGTTCGTTGATCTGCAGTTGTTAGAATGAGGAATCTGTTAATGAATCGGTGTTTAGGGTTGAAACTGTGAACCATATTCTTAGTGGTTTGCAGCTTAGCAATGCAATCTTTTTATACGAATTGTTGTTTATACTTCAGCTTGTGCTCATACGAAGGGGATAAACAACTGATCTTGCAATTCAATTTACTATCGCAAAGTGTTGTGAGTTGAACTAGCAATACGATGATCGAGCTAGCTTGTTATTGCTTGAACTTCTAGTCACTTGGTTATCAAGCCAATCCCATCCATAGTTAAGCTTGCTAACTTCGATTTCGAGTTTGTTCAGTCTCTGTTCGCTTGGGGTGGACAATAGTTGGTGTTGGGCCTTGAATTGCTTAGGCTTGGTCCTGATCACCTGGTCCAATGTTGGTGCAATCCCTTGCAATAAGATGGTGTAGTAGTGAGTAGGGTGACGTCAGTTGTCAGAGTGTGAGAGAGTCGAGAGAAAGGAATGTGTCAGTTGTCAGAGTGTGAGAGAGAAGAGAGAAAGGAATGTTTAAGGTGTACGTGTGTCCGTTTGCCAAGGTTGGGGAGGATGCATCTAGGCGGTTGGATCTGGTCGATTTCGAGTTTGTTCAGTCTCAATTCACTTGGGGTGGACAGTAGCTGATGTTGGGCGGCCTTGAAGTGACTAGTGAGTTGAGTGAAGTCAGTCGTCAGAGTGTGGGACGAGAAAGAAAGGAATGTGGAAGGTGGTGGTCTGTTGGGATGACAAGCACATATGCAATCTGAGGCGATGAACTAATTAGGGCAAAGTTCCCCATGCTGCCAGGCTAGGCCGACTCTTGACATAGCTGAATTAGTGTGGCTCATTTGGCTCTTAGGCGATCAACAATCCTCTTGATCAACATAAGAGTTTGTTGACTAGAGACAGACAATTGACTTCTTACCATAAACTTTCGTCAGAGCTCGCGAGAGTCGAGTCCGAGTTGCATGTATTTAGTTGAGCCGAGCTCAAGGTCGTATGTAGACAGCTCCAACTCATCAAGAAATAATTGAACCAGCACCTAAACTTATGATTCTGGTTTTGCAGGAACAAGTATATTATGTAACTTGTTATTTGGGAAAAAGTTAACGATGTTGATTAGCACCTGCGACACTGAAGGAAATCATGGAAAGTTGCAGTGGGGAAGAAAGTAAATTTATTTATTCATTTGATAATGTGGAGTGAGATCCAGATTTAGGGAGCTCATAATTGATGTTTCTGCAGGAAAAGAAGACACATGAATAAAAAGCACTGCAGGCTCATGGATTCGATTCCTGGACAGAATCTGAATTCAGGTTAAGAATCCTTTTGCGCTGGCATTAGAAGGGCCATCCATCCAATTTATATATAAATAAATACAAAAAGTTGTCATGCAAGTTGACCAAAAGCAAATTCCACACTTGTAATTCAGGCGGAATTCACTATTCTACTGAAATTCAATTTCGCTAGAATTCGAATTTTATGATAGGAACGATGTCTTCAAAGTACACATTACTTTTTTATATATATAATTTGATGCACTGATGGCCGTCGATCTCATCGCTTAGGACTCTTTTCTTACTATTGAATTCAGTTATGAGAGCATGACACTCACTATTTCAAATACTTTCATCATTTGAAAATAGATGGCCGGCGATTTATAAACAGGCTTGTGTCCTATACATAATCGTGCGTTTAGGATGTGTGTCTTGTAAACAATGTCACACAGACTTCTTAGGTAAGGTTTCTTTCAAATTTAGCACGATTCCCACCCTCGTGTGTAGACCCCTTTCACACCTCTTTTCGATTTAAGTGGACAAATCTCAAGACATCTAATCCAATGGTTAAACTCATTGATATATCACTAAAGTCGAATCTTGAATGTACTTTTTCACCTTCCGAAATGATAGGGCGAATTTTAGATGTACTTTTTCCGCGGGGAAAAAAGATATGTAAGAGTGGTCCAACACGAGCGCTAGACACGCCTCGCTCCCCTGCCAATCCCCCTCACCCCACCCCGCTTCTCAATCTTGTCCACCGCCTCGTACTCATGCTTTTGAGATACACTGTCATGGTTCGTTTGTTAGCTACTCACAGCCGGCGGCTTATGGCATTGTCATGACTAATGCTCATGGTTAAATATGTGACGGGTCCAGCGACACTCTCACTTGCTCATCTCCGGTGATAGCTGAAGCCCGAACTCTCCACGAAACCGTCACCCTGGTGCGCACGACGAATCTACCCACACACATCTTCTCTGACTGTCAACCTTTGGTCAATATACTCAATAAGAAATATCTTCCTTGGCCTTGGGAATGCGCCGCGCTTGTCGGGTCGATGAAGTCAATCCTTAACCTCATTCCTGAGATTCGGGTGTTCTTCATCCTTCGTGGTCAGAACAAGCTCGCCGATTGGATCTCAATTTCAATTAGGAATCATACTTTTCCTCAAGAATCGTTTGAAATTGAGATTTCAGAAAGATAACCTTTTCCCAATATGTGGAACGAGTTACATCTGATTAATGGATCCTTTATTTTAAAAAAGATATGAGTAAAATCACAAACCGCTGTCGAACTGAAATAAAAAAAGCGTGAAAATATTAATAAACAGCTCTAACTTAGTATTTGTATACCATGGACTGACTGATCATGTTTAATTTATTTAATACAAAGGTTAATTAGCTACTAATCCCCTTTATTAAAATTGATTTGGCAGAGTAATCAAATATAAAACAGTGACCATGTTCTGTACTTTGAAATTATTTGGATGACTGGACCACTTCTATACCTCGGTATCTCCGAGTTAATTATGGGTTCATACAAATTTATTTTTATTAATCAACCCACTAACACACTATACAGTCGCGTGTGCAGTCTTTTTTTAAGCTTTAATTTGGTAACTAATATTTTAATAAAAACACTTTTTAAGGTTGTTCCATTCTCTTTTTTTGCGATTCGTTATAATGTGTTATCTAGTTTATCAGTCGAGGTTTTTAGTTGTTTTGATGGAGAGTTGGTGAAAGTTTTTTTTCTCGTTTGATCTCAGTTAACGATTAGGATCTATCGTCCAATCAACGATCTCGACGACGAAGATTATTGTTCAAAAGCACTATTTTTGGTGTTGTTGGTGTTTTAAATATAAACATTATTAATTGTGGAGGCTAAAATTAAAGATATTATTTTCACGTTAAGACGATGATCACAAGGTGAGAAGCCATTGATGCCTCTCTACTTTTATCCATAACCACTCATCCTCTCTTTGTCTTGTGTCCCCCAAAGTGTCTGATAATGACTTTTTTTACTCCACTTCATTACTAAAATTAATATTTGTAAATAATTATTTGTGAATTTCCGATTAATAGATGATGTCGATTTGATTAGAATTTGGTGGAGGAAAATAAGAATAATAGTCAATTCCGCCGAGTCATATTTCAGGAAAATTCCCAGGCTTATCTTCATTTATAAAGTTGTGTCAAGTTTCGTTTGGTACTTCTTTTACTGACATCTTGAGTTTCTTGGATGAGTTCAATCAGCTAAATTTAATAAAAACGCTTGTCGTTTCGTCAATAAATTTGTCAATTCATAAAAAATTACTTTTCAATCCAACTTTGAGCATTTGTTTTGTTGTTTTTTTACTTCTAATTTAACATATTGATTGCTAAGTGGCATTTTAGACTAACCGCAGCCATCCGTATAGAATAAAAGGCGACTAAATGAGGTTTTAATATTTTAGCCGCCTTAAAAACTGTCGCTGTTCCAATCCTAAGACTAATTTATAATTTGTTGTTTTATTTTCAATGAATCTGACTTATCAATGATTGGATGAACATTTTTATTTTTATTTTTATTTGTTATATATTAGTTCATAATAATTCAATATGAACATTGCTATAAAATTTAGGTAAATTCAGAAATAAATTGAATTCGACTTATTTTAGAACGAAATTGATACGAAAAAATAAACTAATGACCAAATAGTAACCTCAATTAACTTTATAAAATAGAAAAAGGAAAACAAGTAAAAACTCCACGCGCAGTACATGCACGTGGTTACAAATGTTGAACTAATAAAGAATTGGTTGGGGGCGTGTGGCGAACGTAGATAGCCTGCATCACTTCTTCTTTTTAAAGTGTTAATTTGTAGGTTGGCCTTAAAAATGTAGCAGCCTCATATAGCAGTTGTTATATGTTTTAATTTATATCAGTTTAGTTATTCAATTTTATAAATTTAGATGGTGGGCTTTTTATTTTAAAAGGTGGGTTGAAAGTATTTGAAAGTTTCTATTTTACAAGTTTATAAGCTTAGCCAAAGGATTGCGGAACAGCTTGACAACAAAAAATAATAACAATCAAACATCCAGGTCCTAATAAATAACAGATTATATAAAAAGTTGGAAATTCTAAGGTCATAAAAATTTGTACCATGCGTTACTATCAAGTAAACCCTTTGAAATGAATGAATGGTCATCCTAATAGTAAAAATAAAATGAAAAGTCACATGGTCAAATTCAAGATAATACAAGTTGCGCGATGATTTCGATATTTTAACTGCGATCGAACGTTGTATGACAATGGTAAACCTTAAAACGCTCACCCGGCTATGCTTATAACGAAACAAAAGCTCCAAACTCGATCGGTTACTCAGACACAACACAAGGGTCTCTGCTCTCTATTACTTCCTCTGGCTGCTGGCTGGCTGCCATTGCCAAAACATACAAATACAAATACTCCAATGCACACCTTGTCAGTAGCCTTTTTAGCAGCTGCTCCCTCCCACTAAAAGCTAAACCAGAACAAAACAGGAAACATAACCTCCCGTCATTCCACTCTCTCTTTCTCCATCTTTACTCTTCAATATTATAATATCCCTTTTCCCCTCTTTTCTAACTCCCTCCTTGCTTTGACTCACCTCTGAAGAAAGAAAGAGCAGTCTAGGGAAAAGGCCCCTGCAGGCACCAATTATGGACATTGGAGGCTCTGGAGCAGCCTCTTCTCACTCCGAGTTCAACAACAACAACAACATCAATGGGTTGAAATTTGGCAAAAAGATTTACTTTGGGGATCACATGGGTCTTCTCTCCACCACTCAACCTCCTCAACCTCCCACCACCAAAACCTCCAGGCAGCAGAATCAGAACCAGCAGCAGCAAATTCCCAGGTGCCAAGTTGAAGGGTGTGGAGTGGATCTGAGCGATGCTAAGGGTTACTATTCTAGGCATAAAGTCTGTGGCGCTCATTCGAAGACCTCTACTGTTGTTGTTAATGGCTTGCAGCAAAGGTTTTGCCAACAGTGTAGCAGGTCCTTCGCTTACCTTGATAATTAAGGGGTTTCTGTTAAAGTTCATTCCTTTCTAGTTATCTGTTAAGGGTTTCTGTTAAAGTTCATTCCTTTCTGGTTATCTGGACTGGAAGTGGGATGGTCTGTTTGTTGGTCTACTGTTGTTAATTGTTGCTGGTTTGCAGTAAAGGTTTTTCCAACAGTGTAACAGGTCTCTTAAATTAATAGGGATTTCTGTAAAGTTCATTTCTTTCTAGTTAGATTGTCTCATTCTTGGTACTTAATGAAGCTATGAACCCTATGAACCTATCTTAGCTTGGGCTCCACTGAAATGGGGGACTGTTATAAATCCTTTTTGGTTAGGGAAAAGTTGAAGAAGAATGTTTGAAAGAATAAGGTGTAGTTTAAAACTTATTTTTTGTTTGTGAATCAGAACTAAGATTGTGAAGATTGGTGTAGAGGGTTTATCAGAACCAATCTCTTAATAATCTGTTGTTTTGATTGTTAAGACATTGGTTTAGGTTTTATGTGCTTCTGTTGTTTTGATTGTTAAGAGATTGGTTAAAAGCCGATAAGCCACCTAGTTATTTATCGGTTTATCGAGGTCTTGATGACCATATCGGGGCCTTTGTGGCCATATCAAGACCCCAATAAACCAATAAAGTTTTGTGCTTTGCATCATCTACTTCAAGTTTCGTATTGCCTAGTGTTTACGTGCTTCTGTTGTTTTGATTGTTAAGAGATTGGTTATTGTTGATGTACTTCAGTCAATCAGTCAAATGCACTCGTGTAGCCCACATCATAACCCAAAATCTTTGCAAAATGCGGAATTAGCCATTGTTTCGGACAAGTGTTCTTTGTGCAGGGAATGTGTTAAATGCTATTCAGCTAGCAGACTATTTGGTATTTCGTATTCGATAAGGTATTGCATTCTAGAAGGGGATGGATGAATCAATATCTCTATATGTTAATGTTCTTCAGTACTGCTAATGCTGTGCAGAAACATGTCAGCACTTATGTTAATGTAATCATAGCTTGTGAACCATTGCTTTGTCCTGTTCTACAATGTGGCTAGGAAAGCTTGCATAATGTTTTGCTTTGGATGATCGAGCTGCGTAAACATGATTGCAATAGCTGGAATCCTTTAGTATTACATCATATGGTAGAAGACATTTGTTAGTAAGTCAATAAAGGTTGCCTCTTTCCTTGATGTTTGCAGGTTCCATCTTCTGGCGGAATTCGACCAAGGAAAAAGGAGCTGCAGGAGGCGACTAGCTGGCCATAACGAGCGACGTAGGAAGCCATCACCAGGCTCGATGTTATCTCCTCGCTATGGCAGGCTCTCATCCTCTTTCTTTGGTATAATAATGTTCAACATAGAACAGGCCAAATATCTCTTAATAGTTCCACACTTGTGGTAATGCTCTCATTTTGCTGTGTTCACTTTTGTGACAGATAATGGCATCAACAGCAGGAATGGTGGCGGATTCCTTCTCGACTTCAGTGCTTTCCCCAAGTCATCGTCTCGCAACAACATTCCTGCGTGGCAGAACAATCAGAATCCTCCTCCTCCTCCGCCTAACCTCTACCCAGGCGAATGTTACAACACAATAGGGGTCAGCGTCATGGACTCGACCTGTGCTCTCTCTCTTCTGTCAAATGAACAACAATGGAGCAGCTCTACAACACCAACCAGAGCTCCCATTGCGACTACAGCAACCATTACCGCCACTTCATACCCTACCACTTGGGGCACTGCGAACGGAACGTTGATGCATCAGTCCGATTATATCGGTCTTGGCCACACCGGATCTCAACTCTCGGCCCAGCTCAACATGGAGGGCCACTCCAGCAGACCTTATGGCTCGTCGTCAGATCAGCACCAGCATATCAATTGGTCGCTTTAGGTTTTGAGCTTTTGGATTTTCCTGCAATCTGCTGGCGGATTAGATGTGATGATTCCTGTAACAGGACTTTGAAACTGTATGAATGAATGAATGAATGAACTCGTTTTGGCTTGGGGTGCTACTGAAGAATCAATGTACATTGTTGATTGCTACGTTGCTTTTGACTAATGTGAAAGCCATTGAGGATTAGCTCGACTAATCAAAATTTAACTAGATGGATGGTCATCCCGTTTGCCAACCATACAAATACCGATTTATACATCATAGGCTAGGCTTCCCACAGAAGGAAATCTACCAGTTCGGGGCTCCGGCCAGGCAGCAGGCCAGCACAGTGTTTATGACAAAACCTTCACAGTTGACAGTTCACATAATAATAGTCTAAACTGTATTATGCACGACTTAAATATGTTGGATACCATTACATTGACTAAAACTTTACTATAATCATCATTAATTTTGAATTAATATTTATTGAGCCTGGCCCCTCTTTTCCGATCGCTAGCTGAAACGGTATCGGAGTTCCGATCACCTAATTCTGAACAGATGAATGTGATTTGAACATTGAGAGAAGAAGAATGTTTTTCTTCTCAGTGCTGTGAACGAAGGCGTTAATTGCAAGGATAGAAATGGGCCTGCAGTCAACACGGCCCAATCACTTAGAGAAAGTCCAATTGATTTTCACAACAGTTTTCGTTCTCACTTTGTTAAGAGACGAAGAACTGTAACTGCAAATGGAGCTCGATCAGCAATAATACAAAGACAAATAAACACAAGACACAGCAAATTAACAAGGTTCCGCCAAAGTCTACGTCAATCCTGGCTCAGAGGTCTCCCTCTGAGGATTTGAAAGTTTTCGTTGATTAATGCCGTAAGCGTTACAAACTACAAAATCACTTAGAACCCAACCCAGGTGATGCTCCCTACGCCAACTCTAGCTCCTCACTAAGTGGACCGATTCTCTAACTTGACACTTTTAAACAAACTACCCAATATTCGTAAGCTTCCTGCTAATTTGTACTCTTTTGCCGGTATAATCTCTATAAAAATGCAACACTCCACTGTCAGGTTCTTAACATTTAACTTCTAAGTTAGACTCATCAATTCAACAAAATTGGATAATACGTCGGATGATATGTATGCAACTTATATGTCATGTCTGCTAATGAGTCAACTCGGAACTGACGGCATCTCAAGTTTTTGAATAGTCCGTATCATATATGCAATTTGTTAAACGATCTGTAATTAAATATACCGCCTCCAAACTCATAATTTCATATACAAAATATGGTAAACCATGGTATAGATGGTACATGTATACCTAAGCGTTGATAATTTCGGAGCTCTGGTTGCACCTTTAAACGACTCGACACTAATTAGACTAGATCAAGCCGAACACCTTCCTATCAACCACCTCTCTTTGACGGTGACTATTGTAGTGTGCCTATCTTCGAGGGGTGGCCATTCTCGATTATGGTTAACTGGTTAACTTAAATAATTTGATCAATCAATCGGTTACTAATTTGAGATTTCTTTTTAATAAATCATATTTGTAATCGACTCTCTTTATATCTATACCCGTTTTAGCCGAAACCAACATACTTTGATAGGTTGATTAGCAAATCATCATCATATCTAAAAATATATATATATGGATACAATTAAAATGATTAACATACGAGACTTTCACATTTTTTATTGGTTTCTTTTTTTATCTCCATTCCACTAATCATATTTTATTTCCTTTATCTCCTCTTTAATTTTTCCTTTCAATTTTGTTTTCCTTCCATAATTTTTTATATATATTTTAAAATATATTATTATCTTCACAAATTTTGTTCATTATAATTTTTCGAATCCAACGACATCAATTTTAATATGCTTAATTTATTTTTTTATAAAAAAATAGCCATCCAACAATGAAAGTTATCCAAAACATAATCAAACTGGAAACAGTACTTGCAATACAAAATTTCAACTATATTCAATCATTTTTTTCATGGTTAATTATTTTATTTTTATAAATTATTGTGCATGAAATAATCAAATGATACCGCTATATAATTTGATAAAATTTGAAATATTTGAAAAATAATATAATTTATTTTTTCTTTAAATTTTAAAATTTAATTTGTTATTATAGTTATAATTGAAAATGATGGGTATATTAATTGAAAAAATCAGATGGATATAAATATGATATGACAGCCACTACCAGAAAGGATGTTTAGGCAGATATTACACAAACCCGAAACTACAACATGTGTGAAATGAATATCAACTATCTGAATCTGAACCGAACCGTTGCCAAACCTAAGTTTAACTAGTGAAAGTAACATAATTATGGATCTATATTTATTTAATTATTGTTACACCAAAAAATCATATAAATGACCAACAAATTTTTTCTAATTAGCCCATCATTAAAAATTACTTTATATTAGCTTTGTTATCAAGCAAGATTCACATAAACTATAGTTGTTCATTTTTATATGGATCACAATCACCTTAATACCATTACAGTTTATAATGTTTTGACCAATTTAAATCTGGATAAGTATCATAACAATAGTTAGAATATAATTTTTTAATCTTTATATTTTTGTCTTCCATATGTATGAATACTAAGCTAATGTGTTTCGTGTTGTACCAATGTGTGGGCTATAGCTAGCCTCCGCGCATTGCCTCTGGCCCATCTTTAACCTCATGTACTCGGTAATATGTTTGGTCTCGCGGCCATGCTCAAATTTTTTGTCCCCAAATTGTTGTTTTTCAATCGCTATGCCGAATTTTTAGAGTTTGAAATGACGAGCCAACTTAGCAAACATCATAATCAACCTCTAACATAAAATTTTTAAAATATTATCACAGTTTTAAACCTCAAAATAGGCCGAGTCGTGGCTTAAGAGAAGCTCCCTTGGATCGGCCACTTCTTATAAAAGATTAAGGAGATAGATGCTTGACGACCAATATCGAAAGTTAATCGTAGGCATCTAATCAACATAAAAATTCTTTTTCTCTTTTTCTTCACCCTAAATCCCAACCTCATCGGTTCGTTCTCTGATTCAATTCTGAAAACGATCTGAAAAAGTAATGTCAAATCAAGGGTTTCAAAAATCGTAGCGTATTAAATCTATGAAAATGGTCAAGTGGTCAATTGGCTGGTCCGATACATTAAACTTGTTGAAACTTTCTATATGTTTTTTAGATTATGTTCTAATTTAACAATTAATTATGTTCTTTTCAAAAAAACCAATTAATTATGTTAAACCCAAATTATTTAACTATAATGTAATACTGTTCAGATACTCTAAATTAATTAGGCAAAACCTTGAGCATGGTATGTATTATAATGATAATTACTAACTTAGGTACCAACAAATAATAATAATTTTTTAAAAATGGAAGACGGAAAATAAATATAATAATAAATATTTTACAGGATGTACTAAATTCAAACTACAATTTTTTAAATCATTATACATAATATTTTATCATTAGAATAACTCCATTTTCATTTGAACTATATTTTATATTTTATCATATGTGAAAGGTAAATTAGTATCATGATCACAACTTCACTGTGTTAATAAACTAATAAATTGGACGGATGTAGAGTGGTGCTAGGGGAACTATATGGGCAATTTGAGATTTATTTCAATATTTTGTTGTTTTGCTTCAATATTCAACACATATTAATCATAATTTCGATTAATAAGCTGTATTCACTATTACTTGGCTAAGAAAAAAAAATCAACGATAATACATTTAATCTTCAAGAATAACTTACTTTAATTAAAAACAACACAAAGAATGAATTTTTGTGTATTTTAACTTAATATTACGTATAAAAAATGTATTTGTAAATTGGTTACTCAATACACAGATTTCGGTTCAAAATTCGGGACAGTACATTTTCCAATCCTAAATCCTAGATTATATTTCATTACTAAACTTAATATTTTAGTATTTAGAATGATTTAATTGGGAAGATTATCGAGGTTGGGGACTTGGGGTTGATCAAATGCAAAGTGTTTCGTTCCTAAATTCGGTTGGGACAACATTAGTCTGGTTTAGAAAACATGTATGGTGTTTGATCTATTGTACATTTGACATTGGCCATTGATTTTTGGGGTTGCAACGAACATTTAAGTAGTAAAAAAAAAGAGTGCAATTCAACTGACAAATTTTAGGTTTTGGATTTTTAGGTTTAGAATTTTCGGTAAGACTTTGATGTTGTTCAAAACCCCAGATGGTCTTTAAAACTTATCTACTATGTATCTTTATTACCATATCGTCGCTTTTTCGTCAAAATTATACGGCCAGGTGAGAAAAGCCTCCTTTCACAAGCTTTCATCCTGTTAGGTTCTGCATTTCTTCTCTCGTTTGTTAAAAGTATAAAGTTATGGAATCGATTTATCCTCCTCCGGCGAAATGCTGCGCAGTATTTCTTTCATGCTGGGTCGTTTTTACCCCTCTGGGCTCTGGGTTACTCTTATAATACTAGGTATTGGTTCACTATAAGAGTGTGAAATCATTGCAATTGATATTCTGTTGTATACTGCAATGTTGCTTCAGAAAGGCTGAAATGTCTGTTAAAGCTTGAAACTTCGGCTGGTTTTGGCTTCAGGGAATTTTTCAGTAGTTAACTTAAATGGCTTATTGGACACTACTTTTTGCAGATCTGGACATTGTTTTCTCAATGTCTGTTTGTTCTTGGTTACTGATTCTCAATTGTTTCAGCCTTGCCAGAGCAATAGAACCGATTTGGTGACCGAAAATAGAAGGAAGAAATGGCAACTCTCACCACTGCAGGTGTGGCAACAGGCAGAAGAATCATCAGTTTTCGGCGTAAAGTATTTCATTCGATGGTGACAGCAAGCTTGAGTACACAGATGGCATCCATTACTAGCCTTCCAACCTCCTCGAGCAAGCAATTGTTTCATAAGCCTATGATTGTAGTGCCTCAGAAATGTAGAAGAAGAATTGTCCCGGTTCGAGCAATGTCATCGACAAATGAGACCAGTCCCTTGCCAGGACTTCCCATCGATTTACGAGGTTAATTTCTCTCTTCCCTCTCTCTCTGCATCCTAGGAAAGTTGAATTAAGATTAGTTCAAGAAAGTTGAGTTCAAGGTTGAGAGGGTTTTGTGGAAGGAAAAGTTGGATTAAGGGATATAAAAGGATTCGTTGGAAAGTTTATTTTTCAGTCGAGTAGCTTGAGAAACCCTATTCCACTAGGAAACGATTCAACATTTCTAAGAAATATGATTCCAAATACCATACCTTACCGTAGACTTAGGAGACTTTGGTTTATATGCAGGCAAGAGAGCTTTTGTTGCTGGTGTAGCAGACGACAATGGATACGGTTGGGCAATAGCAAAATCACTTGCTGCAGCTGGTGCGGAAATTCTTCTTGGTACATGGGTGCCTGTATGTAGTAACATTTTTCTTGATTAACTCCTTCCACAGTTCCTTAAAGTTGACAACTTTCGTGTTACTGATCATGAATCTGTTTGAAACAGGCTTTGAACATATTCGAAAGCAGCCTACGACGTGGGAAGTTTGACAAATCGCGCGTGTAAGGATATATATCTCTACTACAGCTCCCCAAATCTTATTTCAGAACCATCTATTGTTTAAGATAACCAAACTATTTTCTTTCATCAATCTTTCAGCTTACCCGATGGTTCTCTAATGGAAATCACTAAAGTGTATCCTATGGATGCAGTCTTCGATTGCCCTGAGGATGTTCCTGAAGATGTAAAGTCGGAAACTTTATCTGTTAATAGTGTTATGTGATTGTATAATATCCAGTCAATGTGACAATGTGTGCTTTTGTGCAGATTAAAACAAACAAGCGCTATGCAGGATCGTCGAATTGGACCGTCGAGGTATTGTAGTAAAATAAGATAATTTCTGCCGTGCACCTTGCCACTGTAGCTAGTTACATGTTGGCCGAAAATGGTTTGAATGTCCAAAAATGTTATGGCAGGAGCTCGCTGAATCAGTAAAGCAGGATTTCGGTAGCATTGACATCCTTGTCCACTCGCTTGCTAACGGGCCAGAGGTCGTCAAGCCACTTCTCGAAACGTCGAGGAACGGTTACCTTGCAGCCATCTCCGCATCAAGTTACTCATTCATTTCCCTCCTGCAGAACTTCATTCCTATAATGAACCCAGGTGGTGCAACCGTTTCCTTGACATACATTGCTTCCGAAAGGATCATTCCCGGTTATGGTGGTGGGATGAGCTCAGCCAAGGCCGCTTTAGAGAGTGACACACGTGTAAGATTATCCCTGAAATGTCTGCAAATGTATGTTCATACCATTGTGTCTCACCACATGGTTCACTTTCAGGTGCTAGCCTTTGAGGCAGGAAGGAAGCACAAAATCAGAGTCAACACAATATCTGCAGGTCCGTTGAGAAGCCGAGCTGCGAAAGCAATCGGCTTTATCGACATGATGATTGATTACTCGTCGGCCAATGCACCCCTCCAGAAAGAGGTGACTGCAGAGGAAGTAGGGAATGCAGCAGCTTTCCTGGTTTCACCATTGGCATCAGCCATCACAGGGACAGTTCTTTACGTGGACAATGGTTTGAATGCTATGGGAGTTGGAGTTGATAGTCCCCTTTTTGAGAGCCTTAACATCCCTAAAGCCAACTAGCTAGACACCAGCAGCAGCTGAAAAATTAGTTGTAGCCCTGTAGATCCAGATTTTGTTAAGTTCTTGTTTAGTCGTTTCTTTAATTGTGTTCGGAGTCTCGGAAATGAAAGCAGCTTTTTCTTTATTAATTTATTGGAAGGAGTTAATAATATATATTGTGCTAATTAATTACGTCTTATCATTAATTATTGTATATATTGGTGTTGTAACCAACTGCATCTTCCTATTTCATGTACTGTCGGTTGGGTGGGAGAACAAACAACCGAACCGACCTCCGGAAGGAATTCAGAGCTCTTTCGCCTCTAACTAACTAACTAACTAACTAACTAACCGTATCCAATTATTTTCAGCTATGGAACAATGGAAATGCACCTCCGCCGCCGCCGTCAACTTCCCCTCCGGCGAGTGAGCGGGTTTGACCGGTCGAGGTTTGGTTGACTGGAGACTTTATTGTCCTTAAGGGGTAATGAATGACTGTGGCAGAGGTGTAATTACAGTGGGCAGACCCACCAGCTGACCAGCCTTTTTATGTTTATTCCTAAAATCAGCCTTTTATCAGTTTTTCTTAGACTTAGCTATTCCACGTAAAATCCGTTTCTAAGCCTCTACACGTATCCATACAAGTATTGACCGTGATCGTCGTTTAATCTAGAGTTATTTAATCGTGATGGTTGGTTAATTAATCATTAAAATTGGTCGGTTGATTAAAATACTTAATCAATTTGAAAATTTATTTTATTTGTTCCGATCGTTAACGGATGATTAATAATTAAATTAACCGACTCACAATCCATCCAAATCCACATGTGAAGACCTCATTTTTCATTAGATGGTGAATTTTTTTAAGCAAGCTAGTCATTTATATCCCAGTCACATCATCAATATATTTCACTTTTACCACCATCCTCTCTTTATTTTTCATCTCTGCACCAACTGGCTACTGTGGTTTTACTGCAGAGTGCACGGTGATTCCCTTAAGAATCATCACGTGAAGAAGTATCATGATGTGGGAGCCAGCTGGTTGTTCCAACAACTACCCAACTACAAGCGAGGACGGTTTTGATATGTCAAACTTAGATTTCGGTCATGAGTTCCATTGTAGACCAAATTTTTGGTTCCGCTATTGGGTGAAGTTGGGATCTCTAGAGGACAAACGAAGAGAGATATGAAAGACGTAGAGGTAGATTTGAGAGCTACAATGACGATTAATGACGAAAGATGGTGTATTTAGTTATAGACGATTAATAATGTTTCGATTTTGATAACTGGTTATAACACTTTGTCGGAATTTGGTTGGAGTTTTGTCACAAGCAGGCAGTTTCAGAAAACAAAATTAAGTTGATGATTCGTTAAAAGACAAAACTACCCTCTAAATGTGGACCATTGGATAGGTCAAATCTGTCAAATGTAGATCTAATGGTCGTGTTTTCATTAGTTTTGGGGAAATATTTTACTTCCATTTGCTTCGGTATATTATATATAAAGGATAAAGCAAAGCTCCCTTCAACCTTGTTCTATTCACCTTAGTTTCTCTCCAAACTGCAAACATGTCGAGCTTGAGAAATTTTTCTTAGTGAGCCGAGTAAAGCGTGATCTTAGAGCACTTCGAAATTCTATGAAGAAACTGGCACTGATTTATTCCAGGACGACAGTAGATTTTCAGGCTTTGAAAATTTAGTAGATGACTTTGAATAAGATGGAAGCTAGGATCTGATAAACTAGCTTCGTCTTGCTCAATGTCATTTACCAAGCCCGAATGCATATATGTCAGCTCTGGAATACTTCAGCGATGCTTCTCCAACTTGGATTTTTAGGTGCTCTTGGATCCACGCCTTACTTTATTGGCACATTGTTATATGAATGTGAAATCTTGCTTCAGAAAATGTCTGGTAAAACCTTGAAACTTTGGCTGGTTTTGGCTTCTGTGATTCTTTCAGTAGCTAAATCCCTGTCTTTTTTTTTGTTGTTTTTCCGATTTCTCAATGTCTGGTGGTGGTTCTTGGTTGTGCCACGAGTTTATTACTTACTAGTGATTTCTCAATGTCTGGTGGTAGTTCCATGGCTGCTGATCATCATTTGCAATCTGAAAATTTTGCTCTGCTTCAGTCGTGTGATAATCTCATGTTCCAATGCAGAAAGGGGTCTTGTGTTGGGTTGGTCTATCTTCGGTTTTCAAGAAGTGGTAATTAAGTTGCGTTATGTTGAGTTCGAATTTAGTTTGGCCTTTTTAAATCTCGTTTTTAATTGTTGGATTATCCACTATGTTGGTGAGTATTAAAAGCTACTTCTATCTTTTTCAAATGTTTCGTAATTCTCTAATTAGGCTAAAGAGGATTTGTAATTTTACTGGAGTTGTTATTTGGACTAAGATTCCATGACATTTCCCAATTTGAATATTTCACTTAAAATTTGTTGGGTCTTGTTTGTTTCATTCTAGCTCCAACCATTGGCCTCAACCATCATAGGGACAGTGATGGAACTAACGGTTAAGTGTTAAGATGTAGTGATCGAACTTGTATGTGTATTCGAGCTTCGTCTGGCTAGACTTGAGCTCGACTTGTTTACGAGTCTTAACGAGCTTGACCTCCATACACTATGGTACTGAAATGTATCGGGCCTGCTCTGTATTGGGCCCTATTCTCTAGTGGTCTTACAGTCCATGTATGATTGTGGGCCTTCGCTAACCTTCCGTCCCAGCACTACAGTCTTTATCGATCTAGACAAAAAACGAAAATATCTCTTCCACGAAATAAATAAACTTATCCAGTTCCCACACCGACTCATCCACGTGTCGAAACTCACCTGCAGTACCTTAATCAACCGCCACTTGTCAAACGCCTATTACACGTGGCGATCACCCAGCAGCCAGAATCTTTATCGAACACACATTTCGCTACATGGAGCCTATATAATCGCGAAAACTCGGAAGATGAAATCTACAACACAGACAAAGTACACACAGAAAGGCAAATCGAAAGCAAACCTTCAAAACAGAGAAGAAATTACACAGAGTTGTGAGAAAGAAAGGAGAAGCTAAAATGCAATCCATGAAGGAAACCGCTTCCAACATCGGCGCCTCCGCCAAGGCCGGCATGGAGAAGACCAAAGCCGCCGTCCAGGAGAAGGTATTTAAGCACTGAAATCAGCTCCAACATTATTTTTTTTTCTCGTATGGACATTTCGTCGAGCGCATGGTGTGCATTAATTAATTAATTGATCATACTTTTCATTTCTGAAATCGGGCATTCTTTTTTCTTTCTTTCTTTTGGACATTTAGTCGAACACATGGTGTGCATTCATTAATCGATAGTTTGTTTCTTCTTAGGTGGAGAAGGTGTCAGCTCGGGATCCGGTGCAGAAGGACCTGGCGACGCAGAAGAAAGAAGCGAGGGTGGCGGAAGCGGAGGCGATGAAGCAAGACGTGAAGACACACAACGCCGCAACAAGGCAAGGAGAGCAGGTCTTCGGCAGCGGTAACGCCGGGACGAACTACACCTCCGGCGAGACAGGTGGAGTGACGGAGACGTTCAGCCACTCGACAACCGGACGGCCGGGCTACCCTACAGGGACCCAGCAGATGTCTGCGATGCCAGGGCATGGGACCGGGCAGCCTTACGGAGGACACGTGGATGAGGGAGTAGCTAGGGTCCACCCGTCCGGTCTGCCTGGGGAGCAGACTGGGCATAATACTCGAACCGGCGGGACTGGGACCGGGCATCTTCCCGGTTACGGAACCGGAGGGAGTCCGAGTTGAAAGAAGGGGGTTGATGTTGGTCCCAGGAGGAGTGTGTATGATGTTTTGATGTTGTTCCTAATGTAAAACTATGTTTGGTTCGGAGTGTTTGTCAATGGTTTTTGTTTTGAAGTATGGCAACTTCTGGGTTCTCTGTGGTTGTATGTATCGCTGTTGAAATCGAATAAAAAGTAGCTATGTTATTTGATTTTATCACATTAGCAAATCATTATTAGTTCCGGGTTTCGACTCGGTTTGCATTTCGTACCAAGTTGAGTGAGAGGTAGTCGCGATAAGTTCGTGTCAAACTGGAACCCCATCCTTCAACTAGCAATTGGTTCACCAGACTCTAATCCAGCGTCGCATATTTTCTAGACTGCAAGGATCCGGTCCCGACTGCCTACTCCCAGAATTGCATGATCAAGTCAGGAATGCGATGATTTTCATGAATAGAATACAACCCATTATTAGGCAATCATGATCGAACGATGATTTTCATGAATAGAATACAACCTCTCTAGGTGGCGAACGGGCTCGATTATACCAGATAGATATCATGATGATATGCTTAGATTAGGCATCCCTTGGGAACGAACACTTCATGAACAAACACCCTCTCTAGCCATTGAACCCGCACGGGATCCCTCTCTAGCCATTGAACCCGTACGGGATCGAGTAAAACCCAAGTATCCTCGAAGATTGCCAAAAAGGGATAAATTAAGCATTACAATTTATGAAATAAAAAAGATGTTTATTATGCTAAGGTCCAAACGTTCATTCAACCCTGCTAAAGAACACTTATCATCACAGGCGTAGGCTGTGGTTTCCCACAACAGCAGGAGTCGGGCTCAACGTGCGTGTCCACGACGATGGAGAAAAACAAAACCAAATATGCAGAAAGAAAGAATGCTGGTATTGAAACACCATGTCTAAGTTTCACTAACTAAATCATCCACAAAACCAGAGCTTTTCATGATACAAACCCACAACCCAAACCATCCAACCCCAGAGCCAGCCCAAACTAACTAGCTTACGTGCTAAAACTTACTGGTATTACATTCCGGGACCCGACTTGCGCATCTCAGCAGCACCATGGGCAAAATGACATCTATCTCCAAAGCTGCACGACCCGTTCATAAACCTCTCGCATATCTTCGTCTTGTAGTTACTCCCCGGATGCTGCTTATCACCACCCGTGTGCCCAGAGGGTCTCCCTCCTTGAGAGCCCGGTGGGCCGATGTTGGCAAGCAGCTCTCTCACCATTGCGCTGGCTCTACCGACCTGCTCGAGCGTTCCATCCAGCTCAATGTTTCTCAGGTTGGGATCGGTCTCATGGTCCCTTATGGACAGCTTTGCTCCCGTCTGTCGGCATATCTGCTTGGAGTTGACGCCGCCTTTCCCGATGATAGACCCCGCGAGGGAGGCATCTACACTGATTTTGGTGGTGGTCGTGTCGCCGAATCCTGGGACTGGACCGGGCTGCTGGTGTGGCTCCATTCGCATTCCTCCCATACGGCCTCCTGGCAACGGTGGAGCCACTGGCCTTCCGAGTTCCCACTCGCCGTGTGCATAGTGGCATTTGTCGCCAAACTTGCATCCTTCAGCGGTATTGTATTTGTTGCACATGCGATTTTTGACAGATGGCGAAGGGGAATTATAAGAAGCAGGTGGTGGGGTGGGCACACTCCTTGGCATGGGAGGGACAGAGGAACGGTTCATGAGTTGAGCAGCTGCATTGTGACCGCCGGGCACATAATGTAGAAAGTGGCAGCTTTCACCGAACGGGCAGCCATTAGTACTGCAAACAAAAGTCCACAGTAGGCAAATTAGCTAAACACAGAGTAGGAGATAAGGATCACAATGACAACAATGAGTGCCAGAAATCACGTTTTTTCAAAATAACATCAAGAAATCAGCATAAAACTGACCCAAATATGAGTTCTACCAGTTACAAAGCGAAAAACTTCAGGTATAAGATAAGATGTAATCTCTTTAAACAAAAGAAATGCTCACAATAACTAAACCTGCATTCAAGATGCAATCATCTGCTTTTGATAAACTAACCTTATCATAAAGGATCCTACTGATTCATAGCCGGAGTCAAGCTCACAGACTATACCCAATACACCTTCCTCTTACCTTGAACACGCCTTTTACTTAAGCTTACCAGTAGTTTGCATTTAATAGTGAGGGTATGCACTTAAACTTGGTAAAACGAAAATTATAAACCATCTCCGTGATATTAACAGATAAGCTGAAGATGTCCATTGGAGACAATTACAGCAGCAATCAAGCAGATAAACAGCTTCCTTATTGCTCAAACATATACTGGGACATAATTATCCAAGTAAAACATCCTCCATTATTTCAATTAGTTAACTTGATTTCATGAGGGGCAGAGTTTACGAATTATGTACCTGTAATTGTATAACACCAATTTCATCAGCAAAAAATCTTATCTTGCAACAGCAGTATACTCAATTTTCACTAGTGATATATACAATTTGAGATGATGATGATTTAGGTGAGGAAAAGATTATAACCTGAAAAACTTGGTGCATGGCTTCAATTTGCTTCCTACACCGGAGTCCGATTCTGATAACAAACATTAATCGACCGTTTTTTAGCTCGAGTTTTCGGATGAGGTTTTGCTAGTATATTCATCTCATAAAAATTTTAATAATAGCAACTTCATTCAGTGCAGAGTAAGTGGAGAATTTCAAGAATCCCACTACTAAAAGAAAGAAATGATTGACTAAAAAACGTTCAGCTGAGTGATTACACAACCCTAATCTCGTTACTCACAATCAACAAAAAGAGCTTAAGTTGAGCCTCACAGAACTCAAAGTTTCTGTACTGATTAGTTTCAAACCCAGATTTAACTGTTTGTTGCTGCAGTTTCTTTCAAGTTACAACAATGATTGTTTCTCTTTTTCGTAATTGAATTAAAACCCCTAACCGAAATAACTACAGGTTTAATATAATGGCAGAAACTTAAGAATTAAACAAGCAGTAATACTTAGCTCAAAAACACAATCCAAGAAGACTTAACAGCAAGATGAATGACTAACCTTGTCTCGACCTCTTGAATCCGCCATTAGTGTTGTTGCCGCCGACTTCATGCCTTCCTCTCTTCCTGGCATCCATCTCCGGCGACCGCGAATAAATTCAGATCCAGAAACCTCAAGGTGAAGAGAAGGAGGACCGAAACCTCGAACAGCTTCGAAAGAGCTTGGATTAAGGATGAAACGAGAGAGATTTGGGGGGGGGGGGGGGGCGAACGAAGTAGCAGAAACAGCAAAAAACCCTAACCCTAATGAGGAAATAAGAGAGACGACAGCAGAGAAGAGAAAGAAGGAAAGAAAAGAAAAGAGTGTTTCAGTTGAGATGAAGAGAGATTAGAACGGGACGGACCTCAGACCACTCGTATTAATATGGGCCCGTTTCCGTCGGCCTTTTGATCTGGTTTGGTTTGGTGACCAAAATAAAATGGTTGGAAATATTTAAAATTAATTTTGAAAAATATGTAGTATTCGTTTAAAAAAAAAGGTTTAAATCAAATCGGATAGTTGATATATTTGTTGTAGTTTCAAATTTTAATAATAATCACACAAAATAATTTTTTAAATAGTAAGCTCATATTGTACTAAAATTTGTTAGTTTTCGATCGTAACAACTCTAAACTCAATGTAAAAAAGAATAACAAAATCTGTCTTTTTTCAAACACGTGATGTTTTAAAAATCACTACTAAATCCAGAGTTTGTTTTTATGAAGTGATCATTTTGGAGGTATGCAATAAGTGTGAAATAATTAAATTATTTTAGAGCAATCAAAATGGTTTTAAAAGAGTAAATTAGTGGATAATTATAGTTGACATTAGTCAAATATAACCTGAAAATACTTTATTGAGGTTATAAGTCAAAATTTGTGATTTTTTTTAAGATACGATCATCATTTTTATAAACCAGAGCATCATTCAAGCAATTAGGAGAGTCAAAACAACGTTGAAAGATATATTGACACGAACTAATAAGAATATTAAAGCTTGGTCATGGTTTGACGGGTGGAAAATTGAATCATCCAACCAGTTGGAAGAGTCAAAACAACGTTGGAAAATAAATTGACACAAACCGATAAAAATGTCAAAGCTTGGTCATAATTTGACAAATGAAAAATTAAATAGACTTTGAGCATTTTTCTGACCAGACGAAAAAGTTAAAATCCAACAAAGTAATTTTAGAAACAACGAAACTTTTTTATTACCATCTAATTTTCTTCTAATTTTGTCAGAACCCTCATCCAGCTTATGCGAAGGAAGAAATTAGAAACAAAGGGATCAATCGATTACTTGAGAATGAAGTTTAAAAAACTGATCTCAAATCCACTTGTTTCACAACCTCTGCACTAAACCTCAATAGTACAAAACGCTGCAGACATAAAAAAAAACTAAAAGAAACAAACTAACTCTCACGAACCAATTACCGAATCAAATCATACACCAGTCTTCCGCATTTCACCAGCACCATGAGCAAACTGGCATCTTTCGCCAAAGGTGCAAGACCCTTTAACAAAATTGTCGCATATCTTCGTCTTGTAGTTGCTTCCCGGATGATGCTTCTCCCCTGACGATTTCCTTCCTCCTCCGGTGGCTGGACCACCAATGTTTGCAATTAGCTCCGTCAACATCGAGCTAGCTTGACCGATCTGTTCGAACGTTCCTTCCAGCTCGATGTTCCTCAAGTTAATGGGATCCACTTCATGCTCCCCGATCGATAGCTTCGTTCCCGTCTGCCTACATATCTGCATCGAGTTCCCGATTATGGTCCCTGCGAGGGTTGCGGCGATGCTGATTTTTACAGTTGCAGTATCGCCAAAACCAGCAGTAGGAGCCGGCAGGGGTGGCTCCGTGTGGCTCATACAATGTTTGTTATGGGATAGAACGGTTGGCAGTCCGAGCTCCCACTCTCCATGGGCGAAATGGCATTTGTCGCCGAATTTGCATCCTTCGGCCGTGTTGTATGTTTTGCACATTCTGGTTTTGATAGCTTGTGGAGTAGAAGAACCGTTGGAAGGTGGTTGCGATGGAGGTACATTCTTCGGCTTTGAAGGCCTATTCATGATTTGGGCAACGGCATTGTAGCCACCGGGTACGTGATGCAAGAAGTGGCAGCCCTCACCGAATGGACAGCCGGACTTACTGCAAATGGACCAAAGTCATCTCAGTCAATCAGAGAGTTCAAAGCACAAACATGAACAATACGTTCTAGAATTGTGCTTAATGACTCCGACGAAACGTCCTAAACAAATCTGTAGATTCAAGCCTCCAATGTGAAGGTGACCCGCAATTGAAATCAGCAAAATACAGAATAGCTGGCAAAAAATAAAGTAATTTGAAGGTCCATCCGTAATGAAGAAACTAGACACCAGCTATCCTCTACTTTTGCTATTTGCTAAGCATATGCTGCCCGGGTGATCGGAACCAGGGAGAACAGAAAAGCAGCAAAAGAACATTCATTGATATGAAACTCTATCAGTAATGGCAATAGCTATCTTCATTATGCAACAAAAAAAACACCTATAAATCACACAATTAGGAACAACCGAATTCGATTCCAATCACAAATTCACAATAACCCGAAGGAATCCCTTGCATAAACAACCAACCGTTTTACATAGAAATTGGAATGTGACGACCATGTATGATCCTTACAAGCCATGACCATGTTGCACTCTGATGCAAATAACCCTTACCTTGAAGAAATCTTCTACTTTAGCTTAACCATTCAAAAGTGGCACACAACACAGCAGCCTAGCTAACCAATGAAAATTAAGGGGTTACTTCAAATTCAATTCCATTGAACTATTGAGCAATGCTGAACACACCCTTTTGGCCACAGTCACTAGAGCAATCAATTGTTCTTAATTAGTTATTAACTTTGATTAGTTCAGAGCCAAAGTTTCAAAATTTTGTACCTGTAAAGTTACACGATTACCATCTTCATTAGATCAAGCTGATACCTTTACGTAGTAATGAATTAAACTTTAAGATGGATTTCTTTAGGTGTGAGGTACAAGATTATAACCTGAAAAACTTGGTGCATGGCTTCGATTTGCTTCCTACACCAATTGCTAACGAGTCCATTTCTGTTTAACAAAACATTAGATTATTTTTCTGTTCAAGTTTATTAGTTGACCGTAAGCCATTTTTAACAAACATATTCGTAGTTTTTTCTTTAGCGTTCTCTCAAACTTCGATTTCACATAGCAGAGCTACAGACATTCGCAGAATTGGACAGGGGTTCTTACCTTGTCTGGATTTCTTGAATCCGCCATTGGAGCTGCTTACTACGGCGCCGGGTCTCCCTCTCTTCCTCGTAGGGTCCATTTTTTACAGCTGGGAAATAGATTCAGATCCAGAAACCCGAACTGATGGCGAATTGAGTGAAGAGCAAGAACCCTTTTGGGAGCTGAAGGAGTTGTTTAGCTGCCCAGAAGAAAAGTAATTAGACTGGGTTGAGAAAACAACTGGGAGAAGGTCAAGTAAGTAAACGAGCTGCGAAAGAGTTTACCTTTGTAGGATTGGGAGTCCTTGATCATTCCCAGTCATCCATTCGATTCAATTTTCAATTCCACAGTGATTTTTAAGGTTTCAAGTTAAATTAGGGCTTGGCTTGATATCCATTGCGGTCATCAGCCTCTTGGGTTTACGACAAAGTGGCCAATCTAGTTTTAGGAATGGCAAAAAAAATCATATCCATGATGAACGACCTGATTCGGTTCATGTGAAAAAAATATATTCATTAACCGAATTACGGGACGAGTACAGAAAATACCAACAAAAATCATTGCAAACATTCAAAAAATACTATAATTGTGTGTGTTTCAACTGACAAATCAACCATTAACATGTTTAATAGTCATTAATGATTTCGTGATGTAGTTGGTTATCATGTCAATCTAACACATTAAAGGTCTTTAGTTCAAACCCAAACATAGCCTAATTAATCTTTTAAATTTCATAATTAATTAATTAAAGATTAAATTAGACCTTATGATATGAGTTAAATATGCTCTCTCTCTCTCTCTCTTTCCTAAACTATAGATGCAAAAGCAAAAGAAGAAATCTTTCTCTGCACTTGCCAGGCAAAAAAAGCTCTGAATCAAAATCACAACAATACTCATGGCTGCTGGTTGGATACCTCTCTTCTTCTTCTGGATCTCATTTCTACTACACAAATCCGTCGCCTACCCTGCTACTTCCAGCTCCGCCATTGATCCCTCCAAAGTCAAACAGGTCTCCTGGAAGCCAAGGTACTGCTTTTCCTTGTTTCTTTCCTTCCTTCATTTGCTCAAACGATTGTTCCTTCTTCTTATAGCTTTCTTTCTTTCTTTCGTTCTTTCGATTTACTTGCAGAGCATTTGTGTATCAGGGGTTTCTTACCGACTTGGAATGCGATCACCTCATCTCCCTGGTGAGTTTTACTTGTTACCAATTTTAATCCAAGTTGGATAGGATTAGAGATAGAGAAAGGAATTTTATTTTCCATGAATTGTGTGATTTGATTGCAGGCGAAATCGGAGCTGAAGAGATCAGCTGTTGCTGATAATGTCAGCGGGCAGAGTCAGCTGAGCGAAGTTCGAACCAGCTCTGGAATGTTCATTCGCAAGGGAAAGGTGTTGCCTTTCTTTTGTTCTTTCCTTTGTTTTAGTCTTTGTTCTTCCCATCAGTTTCTGGGTTTTTCACTGACTTCTGTTCATCTGTTTCGTCTGCTAATTTCTTAGGATCCGATTGTTGATGGTATAGAAGAGAAAATTGCAGCGTGGACCTTTCTTCCTAAAGGTGTGTGCCATTGACCTTACTATATACTGCTGCTTTAACTATTTATGATGTTCAAAGTTCTCTACTTTGGCTATATATCGATCCATTCTTGGCTCTTCCTGTTATTATGTTCTTCCTTTTATAGTGGTTAATGATAATGCAAAAGCAAATTTGAATCCTCTCACAACAATTCGAATTATTGGGATGAAATGGTTCGTGACATGGTATCCAATCCTTTTATAGCTGACCGGCAGATTTCTTCGTTTCGAAGCATGATGCAAATCACAACTCTTGTGAGAGCTTTGGCTTCTGGGTGTTTGTTAACGAAGAATATAAAAAAATCAATTGGAATCCTCTCCCAACAACTCTAACTATTGAGATGCCATGGTTTCATTATAATAGCATGCCTGAACTGCAATCTGATGGATGAAACCAATTGGTGGTGATCATAGGTAACCAAACTAGGTAGTCATGTCCAAAGGACGTGCTTTTCGGGTTTAGGGTCAATCGGATCCCCACGAATCACTAGAGGTCGCGGGTTCTTGACTTTTGATAAATTGAAAGTACTAACTTTCGATTTGGCTTTTGTATCACAGAAAATGGGGAGGACATTCAGGTGTTGAGGTACGAGCACGGGCAGAAGTACGATCCGCATTACGATTACTTCACCGACAAGGTCAACATCGCACGTGGTGGACACCGCGTCGCGACTGTGCTCATGTACCTTACCGATGTCCAAAAGGGCGGCGAAACCGTGTTCCCTTCCGCAGAGGTTAGTATATGAATGATGTCTAGTTTTAGTAGCTTTGCGGTTTTTGTATCCCGAAACAGGCAAAAAAGTCTACACTTTTTCGTAATAATAAATGAACATTCGATCGAACAGGAACCTCCACGTCGTCGCAGAGTTGCGACTAAAGAAGAAGACCTCTCCGAATGCGCCAAGAAAGGGGTTGCAGTGAGGCCAAGGAGAGGAGACGCGCTGCTGTTCTTCAGCCTGTATCCAACTGCGGTACCTGACACGAGCAGCCTCCACGCAGGATGTCCAGTGATCGAGGGCGAGAAATGGTCAGCGACGAAGTGGATCCACGTGAACTCGTTCGAGAAACACGTAGAGGTAGGTGGGAACTGTACCGACAACAACGACAGTTGCGAGAGGTGGGCAGCTCTAGGGGAGTGCACTAAGAATCCGGAGTATATGGTTGGATCTGCTGTGCTTCCTGGTTATTGCAGGAGGAGTTGCAAGGCTTGTTAGAATCATAGTACTGTAAACACAAGAATTGATACTTTGGAGAGGATTCTACTAAATTTGTTCGATTTTGATTGATCAACCAAATGAGTGGATTGATTTTGTACAATCTGTAATCTACTAATCAGCATGAACAATCCTATGCCTGTGTGATCTACCAAATTTGCAATCACTGTTACATTTTGATCTGCAATCCTGAAACTGAATCTGAAATCAACAAACTAGACTAACTTCATCAAGTTCTAGCCCCGATTCGAAGAAATTGCAGTGAATTATTCTGAGCATATTTACATCTACACTTCTCATGTCATAAGTAAAAAAACCCCAGTACCAGAAAATTGTACTGCAGAGCAAGACGTTCAAAAGAATTGAGATTAATTCAGCGAAGAGCACTACAAATTTTAATCAAGAACATAGCTTTATTTGATCTTGCAGGTTTTTCCCGGCGAAGATTCAAGAACTAGCATTTGCAGCTCCTTTCAAAGCTTTCTTCAGCTCCTCACTGACATCTTCTTCCACTGATGAACCCTTCTTCTTTGTCTTTTCAATCCTATTCCCACCAGGATTCCTACTCCGGTTCCTATCAGCTTCTTCTCTGTACCTGTTGAATCCAGAATCCGGATTCAGCATAAGGAATCTGCTCCTCCCGCCAATCTCATGCCTAAGATCATCCATTCCTTTCTTGAGCAACTCATTATCCCTTTGCAGCATTTCCAGCTGCCGGTTCATCGCCTCCACATCGTCAGGCTTCTGTTTGATGGTAGTCTCCACCGGTTTCGATTTCAATTTCGAATCGGATTTGTCGACGAGTTCTATCCCGATTTTGTTCATCACAAGTAAAGGAATGTTCTTGAAGTTGATCATCCAATCGAGGTCATCGTAACCGTTCCCGAGTTTGTTCGTCGTCACCGGAACCCTAAGCCCCCATCGAAAACTCATCACGGCGTGACTCCTGATCGGAAGCTTCGTCTCCGCTGTCACTTCCACGCCCGATAAACCCGCCGCGATCGCGTTCGTTGTCGTCGTCGTCGACAGAACAGTAGTAAACCTCTTGGCTCCAGTCCCATTCTCCGCCGGCTTCTCAAGCTCCACCGCGTGGAGCGATCCATCGTCCAGATCCGGTGGAGCGTTGACCACAACGCCGTTTCGCCAAGACCTAACGCTTTCGTTCTTCGCGACTGAAGTCTGCGACTTCTTAATCGAGAAATCCCCCAACCGAGGCTTGAAATGGAGCATGAACCTAGGGTTTCCGTTTCCATTCCCGATCAAATTGAACTCAGCGCTCATCACGAAGGGGCTGGAGATCGGCGACCCGAAATCCCCCGTCCCTGTCTTGACCACTAGCGAGAACGGATTCCATGAATCGTTGGGGCGGTACGCGACCTTGAGCGACGGGCCCGAATCGAAGAACGTTGAGAAGTTGAGGGAGAGCTCCTTGGAGTCTCCGGCGACGATCCCGGACTGGAATGGGAAGCCGAGGATGTTGAGAGGGATCTTCCCCCTGAACAGCGGCGGCTTCTGCTCGTCTCGGAATTTGAGTGAGGCTTTCATCTCTGCTTCTGCTCTTAATGAAGAAGAAGAAGAATCATTCCGGTGAAAATGGAGAGTGAAGCAATGGCGAAGAACAAAACAGAGTAAGAAGATAATGGCAACTCGATCTGATGCTTGCTGACGTGGCAGTCAGCTAGCCGTTCGTTCTCATCATTAGTTTCTTGGACTGTTAACAAATTATGGCTGTAACTTGTATAAGGTAAGATAAGATAAGATTAATTATATATATATATATATATATCGCAAAATTACCTTAATACAAATTTATTATTATAAATCGATAACAAATATTTGCACTGATAAATTATTTAGTCACCGTTACAGAAAGTTCAATGAATTTGATGTCATAACGTCTTTAAGCTTCTTAGTAATGACATCTAACTTTGACAATCTATGCCTATATGTTTTGTCACACAATAAGACTCGAATCAATAATTAACAAATGTCATAAACACATGTTCATATAATCATCATACTAATCCGCAACACAAAGATTTCAACCACTGTCGACAGTAAATAATACGAAAAGCAACATCACTAGTGGTGATGTTCATCTTCATCATGTTTTTGTTCTCCATCAAAAGTAATTATATGTGCTGGGTTAAAATGTTAAAACAAAAACATATGTTGTAAAAACAAAACAAATCTTATTTTTGTTATAAAGAAAAAACATCTAATATTAACCTTACATAATTTTTAATTGGCTACTTTGGTTTAATTAAGGTGTTGATGGCAATTATCTATTTATTTACTGTTGGTATTCGTACAAAACGATAAACGATTGACTGTAATATATACTTTATTATTATTTATAATTAACCACTGATTTGTATTGTGTGATGTAATAAGAATAAGAATTAAGTCCGTGTTTAAAACAGTTAGTGATTTGTAAATATTTTCTTTGCTTACTCAAATTTGAAAAATTAAAAGAAAATTTTAATGTATGATAAATATTTATTAATTCATTCATTTAGCAAATTGATTAATAATCCACAAAATCTCTTCCAAATCTTCTCTAAATCTAAAAACCAAACAACCCCTAATCAAATACCAACTCACCCCCCACCCACCCAATCTCCCTGCCCAGGGGTATGACTTAAAGAGACATTTCCAGTCACTACCGTTTGGATAACATAACAAATCAGTCACTCAACATTGTTTTTTAATTGTGATCTTAATCAATATATAGAAACTAGACGATGCGAAGGTTGAATTAAATTTAATGGAAATTCGGACCATTCTCATTTATATTATTATGATGTAATTTTTTTATTAAGCTATTATTATGATGTATGAAGTATGTAATTTATAGATTGACTACAAAACAACTTCTGTATGTATATAAACCTAGCTACTCTAAAACTTAGGTGCCTAGCTAGCTACTCAGAAGTACAGTACACATTTATTCTTCAAGCAATCTTCCCCTATGTCTGGATACTTATAAACCGGTTTTGTGGTAAAATATAAACGATATGGTGAAAGAGTAACATTTCGAATTTACCACCCTCACCGTACACTTTACTACTGGCCAACTAATCCTCGTCAGTTAAATTTCCTTTAGAATGTGCCCAATTAAACTCGAGACCTGAACTCGAAACAATCTCTCCCAACCCGATTCATTCCTGACCGAGCAACGGTTCGAGCAATCTAACTAGTGTACAAATCCATCAGATAGCATGGATTATGAGTTCACGACTGAATATTCTAATAACCATCTCCTTCCCACACATATATATATTTCAAACTAGGTCCACACAAAATTTTGGAATTTCATGCCAGTCACTGTCTTTGCTTATCTTTGCTCTTACGTCACCCTCCACAAAGATAATTACATTCCCAATCAACTTGGCCTTCATGAACCTTTATATAATTGGAACTAATGTGACTGCCAAAGTTGAGATTTCGAGCTCAGAAGAGTCATACCCCTAACTCCATCATTGGTTATGGGTCAGATTTCGAAGTTCCGAAACTCGAGCTGATTAGAGAGTAGTCATCCCTAATCTCTAATACTCTCTACAACTTGAAAAACCCGGATCCGAAATCCCGAAAAATGGGTTCATCCCCAACAATGACCACAATCAAAACCCAACAAGTCCACTTCCTTCTCTTCCCATTCATGGCACAGGGCCACATGATTCCAATGGTCGACATCGCCAAGCTTCTCGCCACTCGAGGAGCCAAGGTCACCATAGTCACCACCCCGGTCAACGCTGCTCGGTTCGAGTCCCCTCTCCGTCGGTCCAACCTCCGGATCGACCTGGTCGAGCTACGCTTCCCCTGTGTTGAAGCAGGGCTCCCCGAAGGCTGCGAGAACGCCGACCTGCTCCCTTCTTTTGCCTATCTCCAATCCATGATGAAGGCAGCCGCCATGATGGAACCTCAGGTTAGTAGAGAGCCACGTCGGATCAAGTGGGACCCACTAAGGAAATCTTTTTGTATTATTTACACTTGGATATGCAATTTTAGCTGACAAAGCCACTGCCTTCAGGTGGAGTCCCTGCTCGAAAGCATGAGGGTAAAACCAGACTGCATCATCTCCGATTTCTGCTTGCCGTACGTCAATAAAGTGGCGAAGAAGTTTGACGTCCCTAGGGTTAGCTTCCATGGGATTGGATGTTTCTCCCTCGTGTGTTTGCAATGCATCATAATCCATGAGGAGGAATTAGCTCGGATGGCGAGCTCCGATCACGAGTACTTTGTTCTCCCCGGAATGCCGGGGGAGATCAAGTTCTCCAATGCTCAGTTGCCGCTGCAAATCAGGTATAAACCAATCTGAACGCTATCCCATCAACTCGAATTATTAAAATGTAACGGGCTTTCCACAAAGAATGTCCAACTCTTAAGATAAAAGAATGTGATTTTAATTGTCAGGAAGAACGGGCATGAGGATCCTAAAGAAGAGTCTCCTAATCACAACGCGATTAAAGTAGACTCGGAAGCTTACGGTGTGATCGTGAACAGCTTCGAAGAACTCGAACCCGAGTACTTCTCTAAGTGCAAGAGCTCGAGACCGGGCAAAATATGGTGCGTCGGGCCCGTTTCCTTAACCAATCTCAACGAATTGGACAAAATCCAAAGAGGGCATAACAGCATTTCTCTCACACATCAGTCCCTGGAGTGGCTAAACACCAAAGAACCCAAGACGGTCCTTTACATCTGCTTAGGATCGATATGCAACCTCTCGTCCCAACAGTTGATCGAGCTGGCACTAGGCCTCGAGGCCTCCGGAACCCCCTTCATATGGGCGATCCGCGAGAAAGAGTTTACAAAAGACCTGTTTACGTGGATCGTGGATGACGGTTTCGAGGACAGGGTTGCGGGGAGAGGGTTGCTGATTAGAGGGTGGGCACCCCAAGTCTCGATCTTGTCTCATAGTTCGGTGGGTGGGTTCTTAACACACTGTG
Organism: Linum usitatissimum; assembly: GCA_030674075.2. Classification (NCBI taxonomy): domain Eukaryota; kingdom Viridiplantae; phylum Streptophyta; class Magnoliopsida; order Malpighiales; family Linaceae; genus Linum; species Linum usitatissimum. Next base: position 4,973,686 of record JAUJYP020000155.1, on the reverse strand, counting down.
GGTGGAACTCTTCTTTAGAAGGGATCAGTGCGGGGATCCCCCTCGTTACGTGGCCGCTTTTCGGGGACCAATTCAGTAACGAGAAGCTAATCGTCGATGTTTTAAAGATAGGAGTGAGGATTGGTGCAGAAAAGCCAACGTTTTGGGGTGGGAAAGAAGAGACGACAGAGGTGAGTGTTCAGAGAGCAGACGTGGAGAGAGCGGTTAGGTTGGCGATGGAGGGCGGCGAGGAAGGAGACGGGAGAAGGAAGAGAGCGGAGGAGCTTGCCGGAATCGCGAGGACAGCCGTGGAGAGAGGTGGATCTTCGTATAAGAACGTCGACGTTTTGATTGAAGACATTGCGAAACATCAAGAGGAGAGGAGAAATCATGGGTGAAATTTTGCCTAATTGTACCAACAGTAGGAAGTTGCTTACTCCTTTAATCAAATCAAATCAAATACCCTAATGTTACCAATCAAAGTGTTGGAAAATAAGATGGTTGGATGAAATACTGATTTGGTAGAGAAATATGACTCAACAAATCTGAAGTTCTCGGAACTTCCCAATTCGAAACATAACTTCCACTCTCCATATCAAGACGATGAACCGTCGAATTCGAAAGAGTCTTGATAAGTTAACAAGTTACATGGAGGAGATTCAGCCAAAATTCCGCAAGAAACTGGCCGAATCGACCTCCAAAGTGTAAAAATCACGCAAACTAATCTCAAACAGAATACTACTGACATGAACAAAGCTCTTTTGGAGTCTATTACCTTAGCATTTTCATCATATTACCTATTCATAGATACTCAAGCTGCTAAGGTTCAGCCCAACAAAACCTGATATCATGCTGATCCCAACAGAGAACTCTGCAACTCTTGCTGCTCCTTCACTGCATCCACACCATCAACATATTCGTCAGCGTTTTGCTGTTCAGGAACTGAAGCATCATCGCTCTGTTCATCACCCGGTTGCACTAGTTCAATGTCTTGAATCAGCTCATCAGTCGGAGTAGTCTTAGCCTCCCCATTTTTTTCATCTCCCTCTGACAAATTTTCCTCATCAGTGCCTTCTTGTTCATCTTGCATTTCTGTTTCTACCTTTGAGTTTCCATTTCCCTCTGACAAATTTTCTTCCTCGGTGCCTTCTACTTGCTCATCTTCCATTTCTGTTTCCACCTTGGATGCTTCTTCCCTGTGTTCCTCGCAAACTGTATTCGGCACTTCTTCAGGTGAGTTAACCTGAGACTCCGGGTTGTCGCTTCCTTTCTCGAGCTCTTCCGGTGCTTTTTTGCTGCTCCTGGGTTTTGCCGACTTATTTTCACTTCCGTTCTTCTTCCCCTTCGTCTTACTTCCTTTCTTCTTCTTCTTCTTCTTCTCCTTAGTCTTACTTCCTTTATTCTCTTCACTCTTTCGAGAAGACACATTCTGGGACTTGAGTATTGGGGATGGACTGTTCATTTGACTTGCAACCTTGAGTATGCTATAGCCAATTCCGAAACTTCCCTTAGGGCGGGGCGTCTCGACCACAATGTTCTTACTACCTTCAGGAGTCGAAAGATCCTGTCTTTTCTTCTTCGCAGCAACACCAAAACCTGAATCCGAATCAGCAGCCTGTCGCTTCTTCTTCTTTCCAGCAGACTTCCCAATGTCCAATTTTCCTTTACCATTCGATTTCGAGGATCGCATCTCGGCAATATAATCAGCCAAGGTTCTCTCTTTCTTTGCAGGAAGTTGTCCCCCCTCCACCACCGAATCGCGCTTCCTCTTACTAGAATATGTCTTTATAGACAACCCATGCTTATCATCTCTCTTGATAATACCGACATGCTCCTTCCGATCAGATAATGGAACATCTGCTTCAGCTTCAGCTTCGTTCAACACTGTCCCGAGAACTTGGAGTTCAGGCAACTCGGGGAAACCCTTCCAACGACTAAACGCCAATAACTGTGCTCGTACAGTTACGAATTCTAGCCTATCAACATCACTCAATAATGGCGACCGTCCTATTCGACCTAGTCTTTTGATGCACTCAACAAGTTTCTCCGGTTCAAACGAATCAGTTGTGGAAAATCTATCACTACCATCTCTTCTGCAACATTCATCCTTAACCCCGGGGTTGACAATTACCTGAGTTCTAATCCGGCTGTGCTCGGCCACACAGGGGCACGAGAGGCCGAACTCAACACGTCTGGAAACTTCATCAAGAGCATCATCAACAGCATCGTGAAAGTCGTCCAGATTGCTATTCTTCTGATTCGACATCTGCGGAAAATTAGTGAGAAAGGGCTTTATCTTTGATGTCTCATTCCAAGCAAACGATTGGTCCCCGAAGTAAGCTATCAGATGTCTTTCCTTCTTCATATACTTCTTAGCCTTATCTGACGCCATGGAAGCATCAAACACCTGCCCTGGCCACCATGGATGACTCCTTACTTTCGCCCATACCAAATCGGAATCGCCGAATTTGGATCTCAAACGGCCACCTTTCGAGCTGCTAGGTTCGGAAGAAGCGTTCAATTCGGCTTTCTCAGAACGCTCTTCTTCTTCATCATCTCCTTGCTCAAGAAGCTCTATTGTTTCAGTTCTTCCCCGGAAAGCACCAATCTCAGAATCTGTATTAACTTCACCATTACAAGATTCAAATTTGGAACAATCTAAACCTGCATCCTTCAACTCGTCAATCCCTTCAACCACACTAACTTCTTCGTCTCCTTCTGGCCTCTCTTTCAGACCGTTGACCACAGAGTGAACTAGGGATTCAGAATCAGAATCACCCAATTTGGATCTCGAACGGCCGCCGTTGGAGCTACTAGGTTCACTAGAAGCGTTCAATTCCACCTTCTCAAAACGTTCTTCTTCTTCTTCATCTCCTTTCCCGCAAGCAAATCCACCTGCATCCTTCAACTCGTCGATTCGTTCAACCGTACGAACTTGCTCGTCTCCTACTGCCTTCTCTTTCAGACAGTTGACTCCAGAGTCAACTAGGGTTTCAGCACCCGAGCAAGCAACAACCTCAACCGTGGCCGCTACGGATTTAGGAACACTGAAACCAGCTTTTACCGGCTTACCGGAAGAGTCGCCGTCGGCGTTCAACTCAACAGCGTCGCCGGACATTACTTGGACACTCTGAAGGGAGAAACCGTGGAAAGAGAGCTATTAACCTGTTTGCTTTTGAAGACGATTTCAGTACGCCATAGTTTCCAAGTCAAGAGTGTTGTGGATTTGAAGACCGAATTCCAAGCTTATGCTGCGAATTTCTGCTAGCAACCGCAAGTTTTCTCGAGGGATTTTGCTTTGCCGGGAAATGAAATTTTTGGGAATTTTCGATTGGTGCGCTTGAACATCTAAGAAAGAAAGCTACGGTCTTGAGCGGTTGGAGGATGGACGAATCGAACGTAGATAATTGGGCTTCGGATTGAAGCCCGTAATCTTATTGGGCCAAGTTTGGAAGACTGCCTAGTAGGGGGGAAACGCTTGCCCACGGGCTCGTATATTCCGATTTTGGTTGTCCGATTTGAAAAGTTAGGTTCAACCAGTCCAAAATTGTACAATTCTTTACGTCTACCTAATACGTTTGTGATTTTTTTATGTTGTGATATTGCAGCATGACATCGACATCTTAGATGCAAGAAGCCTGCTAGAGGGCGTCGCCGGCATCGTTTGGATGCTCTTAGTCGAGGAACTGATCGAGAACGCAGTAATGGTTATGTTTGAGCATTGATTTTCGACACACTTCCGTATCTAAATGTTGCCGCACGTGTGCAATTATATAAAATCTTTTGCATCCGTGAAATGAACAAACTAACAACGTGGCTATTCTTTTGTTTTATTTCATTTCATTTCATGTCCTTTCAGGTACATCAAAAGACGCACGTACGCCTCCCACACGTAACACATTCAAACAACACTTACAGAATCAACGTAACAAACTACAAATGTAAACGCAAGGGAACACAAAACCAACCCCCTTGTGTTGTGTCTTCCAAACAAGACTAGCTAGTACGTAGTATTATTTTAACACACGTTCATTCATGTTTCATATCTGATGGTTATAACCAGTCTGTCCTCCACCAGTGGTGTAGTTACCGTACCCGCCCGTCACCTGCTCACCTTGCCTCGCCGCCGCATTCTGCATCTTGGCCTCGCGCTTCGTCGCCTCCGCCTCGGCCACCCTCGCGTCCTTCTTCTCCCTCGCCATCTCTTTCCCCATCGCGCCATGGGCCGATGCCTTGTCCACCTACAGTACTCCCGAATAATTAAGTGACATCGATCCATCTTGTTAACGAATAAGATAAAAATCAATTTTCAAACCTAGAGATACATTAATTTAATTTAATTACGTACCTGTTCCTGGGCGACGGCTTTGGTCTTGTCCATGCCGGACTTGGCGGAGGCGGCGATGTTGGAAGCGGTTTCCTTCACGGGCTGCATTCTTCTTCTTCTTCTTCTTCCTTTTTCTCGACCTCTAATTTGTCAATTAGCTTCTGTTTTTGTTATTGCTGGGAATTTGATGTTTGCTTTTGGTTTTGTGTGGTTTGACTTTACATAGAAAAACGAGCTTCGAGCTTTGCCTTTATATATATGCGTAATAGTATAGAAAAGGGTTTACGTCGGTTGACAAGTGTTCTTTAAAAATGCTTCTAGCTGTTGGGTTGTTGCCACGTGTATGTGCGAAAGTACACGTGGTGGGAAGTTAGGATGCTGCTGCCTATAGTTTGCCACGTGTGAGTCTGTTGGATAACGGTATCATAGTATTACATTTAAGCCTAATACACCAATTTAGACAAATTTATTAAAATATTAATAAATCTAACTAAATCTATTGAGAAATTGAGATTAGGGAAAAAAAATTGGTAGATAAAATTAAATTGGAAATTATGTAGTTAATCAAGTCGAGATGTAAATTATACGATTTGGCCATTACGAACACCTACAATGCGTCACGTGTTTTAAGTAGCCGTTGGAGGCCAGCTACAATGCGGGATTTAGGTCCTGCAAAAAGAATTTTGAGTGTTAACATCATAATAGATAGGAAAAATTGATGTTTGATGCTTTCAATCTGATTACCTACAAAAGGTGTTGGAAATTTTTTATGTTCAAGGCTCTAAGCCTGTTGTTGTGCCCTTCCACTATCTCTGAGATTGAAAAGATGAGAATAATGCCTTATTATGTAGTCGTTGATTCTGTAATGTTATGCATCAAGACCTAACCTAACTTTTGCTATAAGTGATTTGAGTAGGTATATGTCAAATTCTGGAAAAAAATATTGGACAGCAATGAAGTAGACCCTTTAAGGAAATAGTTGAGTAGTGAGGAAGGTACATCATCGGGAGAGCGCGAAGGAGAGCCCATCATCAAGGACTTCAATCTCTTAAATGGAGAGGGTTGATCTTCGAGATAATCAGAGATATTCCCAAGCAGCTGGATGGTACGGGAACACATCACAATACTAGTTGCATTACTCAACCCATGGAATAAGGGAACCATGTGTTGCTTTGTATATTCGTCCGTACCCTCATATGAAACCAGTTGTCAAGTTTAGCTGCTGCTGCTGGTTGTTAGGAAGCTGGTTGTGGTAACAAACATTCTCTTCTTGCTCAACTTTGTCAATGGCTTTCCAGTTGTTAGTCTAAATATCTCTCTTACGTTATGCTGTTCTCAACTCTGTGACCTGGTGGCTTTCTTTGCATTTACTCTTCTTCTTCTTCTTCTTCTTCTTCTTCTTCTTCTGTTTTCATCTGATTCATGGTATGTTGTCTGATCTCAAGTCTGCTGTAACTTGTATGAGCTGAAACTTTCATATTCAATCAATTCTCATGTTTCAAGAATTCTGTCATCATTGTGAGGCTTGTTTGGTTTTATGCCGTCGTTTCGCTCTGATTCGTGGTCCTTGAGTCGAGCATAAATTATGAAAGCTTGAATCCAAGTTATATATAAACCAATCAGGGTTTGAATATTGTGCTAGAAATATTCCTCTTCACCCTATCTTTCACTGTGGTATGCAAATTCCTCTTCGCATATTGGTTTATGTAGTAGCTGAACGCCCTATACAGATTGTCAAAATCGCGATTTGCATGTAGTGGTCCTTGCTAATCCTGATTCCATTAGGAACCAAAATCTTGGCGACACAATTATACAAGCTTTTACGGTTTTACTCTATTCTTCTCCAATGTGATTGTTTTCTCTTATTGCATATCATGGTGTAGCTGACTCTTGATCGTGTTAAATGAAAATCATCGTGGAATCGAATTGTAAAATCATATATGATATTTTTATTTCGAGAAAGACCTTATTTTTCATGGATTGGGCTAATACTGTGAATTCTCCAAGGCCCATTCGGCCCACCAAGCAAGAACAACAGCCGGTACAGCTGGTAAATTACCCCGCCTGCAAATTCGAAAAAACGAACCACCATTGGATCAAAATTGAAACAAGATCAGGAAAACTTTCAGATTCAGATTTCCCTCTCTTACCTGGCGGGGGACAGAGAATACAACGAATCCGAATATCGGCAGGCTTTTCCACTTTTCTGATCGCACTTCCTCAGATCTAGCTCTGCTTCCAATTCTGTAAGTGTTTTCTCAAGTCGCTTGGTAAAGAAAATGGCGAGGATCAAACCTCAAGCTCTGTTGCAACAGAGCAAGAAGAAGAAAGCGCCGAGCCGTATAAGCGCCACAACTGTCATAATCTGCAGTTTGATCGCTGTTTTGGCTTTGTTCTTCCTCTACTCTACTTACAAGCACCGTTCCATCAGGTTCCGTCCCTCGCGATCTGCAGCTCCATTTTTCCCCTTCCAACTTATGAATTCTTCTGTATTGATTGATTCCGGTTTTGTTTAGGTCTAGCATCGAGAATTCCAGCTCCGAGGTGCAGTTTGCTCATTGATTTGTCGTATTTGATTGAAATTTTGGAACTAACTTTTTTTTTCCTGTTTGGATGTCTCGAATTTTCCTTTCCCAGCCGATTTACTTGGTCGTCCTTTGTTGTTGTGGTTCCAGGATGGTCGTAAGCTTCAGGAATTGGTCGAATCTGATATCCCTGGATATGCGGTATGTCCTTGTCCTAGAATCTCTGGTTAACATTCTGTTCTTAATACTTTACGCACTTAGATATGTAGCTGTAGAATTCATGTTGAATTTGAGAAAGACGAATTCAAATACTGTAGTGGTAGAGAGTGCCAATGGATTTCTCCTATCTAAGTTTATTAATTTCCATTTCTGATTCTGGTTAGATCTTTACTACATCAAAAGGGCCTCTGACTGTGGAGCTTTTAAAGGATAGCTCTCCTCAAATCATCGAGAAGTTCATTGACTTATGGTAAGTACTTAAATAAAAGGCTCTGGTTTTTTCTTTTGGCTTCATCTTCAGATAGAAGCTTTTGCATGTTGAGTGCTTGATATGGAGATACTTTTATCCTTCTTTGTATTAACTGTCTAACTGACATATCAATTACCGTCTTTATACAACATGCAAACCAAAATTAACTAGAATGTTCTATGGTTTTGTTGTGGATAGTTAGTAAATGCATCTTAGTTGATGAATTTACGTTGAGAATAGCTCATCTCTAAAGACTATAATGAGGCTCTTGATTCAAAAGGATGCAAGTGCGTGATAATGAGATGGTACAAAGACCTAATCTTAGCCTCATGATACATGGATTGTTAGGATGTCATATAATGAATAGCTAGATTTTTTTTCGTGTACATAACATGGCTGAAATCTTTCATTCTCATAAGCTTTGGAACATCATTACAACACTGAGATTCCTGAAGTGGAGCCATTTTAGTAGAAAGTAGAAACAGCTTTGTTTTATGCTGCTTCTAATCACTGCAATGCTGTAGAACCTATTCAAAATTGTATATACAGTGTGGATTTACTATAATTCCTGAGGTAGTTCGTAGTGTCTTAATGTAATATGATTTTCCGTGTCATCTTTTATTTTCGAGGAAACGGTATTCAGAACTCAGGTAAATTATTTCGTGTTTCAGTAAGAAAGGGCATTTCATGGGGATGCAATTTCTTCGCGTGGTAAAGCACTATGTGATTCAAGCAGGGAACACTGATAATCTGGGCAATACAGAGGATTGGACTGTGAAAGGAAACGATAATGCACAACTTCATTCAAGGTTCCTCTTTATGCTTACTAGTTTCTTCATTACTCTTCTTTGCATCTGCTCCATAGTTTGGCACCGGACAATTTGACTAAGTTTTAAGTGATACCAAACCTTTTCTTCTTGTTTTTTCAGCGTGAAACACGAATCGTTAATGGTTGGAACTTCGAAGGGTAAACATGACGACAAAGGATTCGACCTTTTCATCACAACTGCACCAATGCCAGACCTTAACGAGAAGCTGGTGGTTTTTGGACGAGTTGTCAAGGGAGAAGATGTAGTTCAGGTAATGCATACTCTTCGCTTCAACATTTTTTAGCCTCCAGTAAAATGTTCCTTCTCATTAGAGGAATCTGCTGACCTAGGATTGTTGCATTCGTGTCGTGATTCAGGTGAATGCTGATTCGTTTTCTTAACCCTACTTGTTCCAGGAAATCGAAGAGGTGGATACCGACGAACACTACCAGCCTAAGAGTCGAATAGAAATCACTAGTGTCGCTCTGCAACAGAAGGCTTAGGTCCTAACTGGAGTTTAAAGCCTTCTTTCACACAGCAGTTCCTGCTCTCCATTGTGTTTCAAGCCAACATTGGAAGGATGAATGTACATGATTCGATCTGATCCAGCCGCTTCACTCGAAATGCTTACCCGCAACAGTGGTCTACTCAATGTTCAACCTTGCTTTCCGTCTTCTTAGGTTTCTCCGATTGACATGAATGAACTCGGTTTTTGATAGCATGAAGTAGTAATTCATAGGAGTTTGCGAATGTTTGGATGTAGTCTTAACTCGAAATTCGGATTAAGGATGCGTGACATTGTGCTTTCTTTTGCATAGTGGTTGGGCTTGTAACCGATTCTTCCTTCGGTTTGGTTAATGAGTGTTCGATTTTCTCCTCTACGTGGTTTCCTGCAATTGTTCGGTTTACCAATACCGAGTAAACATTACTACTCCTAACGCTGCATGGTTGATGAACCGACGCTCGCTGAAACCTTTTCTTCCCGTTGATTTTCAGTTTACTTTATCTTCCGCCAACAGAAAAAAAACACAAAAATAAACATTTCGAGGAATGAAGCCATTGGAGCTCCTTCGTCCTCCTCCTCTTAACTCCGTCTCTTCCGCTTCAGCCCGCCGTTTTTCGCCGGCGACTGATGCCCTCATCCGTAGATCCAGACTCCGACGACCTTGCTCTTCAACTGAATCGGAGCCAGTTCGGTATCCTTCTTCCCAAAATTTCAATTACAGAGAATTGGGTTTCTCTAGTCACCACTCCCGATTACCTGATTTTCATGACTTCTTTCAGGCGAAACTGGAGGTTCGCCGGTCGGATTACAAACCTGGGGTCCTCGATGACGTGTTTATAGGCTTGTTCCGAAGCAGAATGGTGAAGGTGAGTGACGACTTTGCTTTGCTTCTTCTTCCGATTCTCTACTTCTTCACTGATATCAATCAGCTGCTTGAAAACAGGAGGTAGGCTGGGACTCTGAGAAGCCTGGATACGATGGACTGATCGAAGTGGCGAATCGGCTGATGCTGATTGGCAGAAGCAGTTCCTACACTAGAGATGCAGCTGTACTTCCATTGCTCCTACTGTTCTTGGTAGATCTGATTTTATGATTGATGTGAACAACCTCTTTAAATTTTCAATGGATAGGTCCGGATATTGGTGTCTCTATTTCCTCCGTTTCTGTTGGAGCTCTACAAGCTCTGCTGATATCGCCTCTAGCAGGAGGGCAAGTTGCTGCAGTTATGGTTGGTGAGTTTTGTTTAGGGAATTTGAAAATTCGAATGTTTGTTTAATGAATTCATTGACGGTGTAAATCCTTTAAGTTAGTATCCAGCTGAGTTTTTGGGATTTTGAAGTTTGAATTCTATGGTTGTTGTTGAAGCAAGGGTGACACGAAATGCAGTGTGAATACAGTTGATCTTCCTGATGGAACTTCATGGGAGAGTGGGGTAAGCATCTCTATGAAATAAAAACACAAAATTCGCCATGCACTATGATCTGTTATGAAGTTTAGCCTTTGCAACAAACTACGAATTCTCTGATGTTCAATATCTGTGGAGTGTTAGTATACCTCTTAGTTCTTGAACCCTATCTTGGGTGGGTGTAGGTTTTTGTAGAGAAATGCAAGTATCTGGAAGAAAGCAAATGTGTTGGCATTTGTATCAACACTTGTAAGCTTCCAACACAGGTATAGTATATTCAAACCTCACCCCTCCTCTAGATTAGTTTCATTATTGCAAGCTTCATTCCCGTTGATGTTTACTGTTTCATCGTGATCGAATTTTGTTAAAGACGTTCTTCAACGACTATATGGGAGTTCCTCTGCTGATGGAGCCAAATTTCACTGACTACAGTTGTCAGGTATCATCTATCTATCTATCCATCTATGTTGTTGCCTTGCTGATCTATTTCCTGGTGAACCAATTCTGAATTGTTGTTTGTTTCAGTTCAAGTTTGGAGTGGCGGCACCGCTACCAGAAGATGATGTTGCCGTTATAGAGCCATGTTTGGCGATCTGCCCAACTGCTAGTAGAAGAAGGATTGTTCCTGATAGCACATTTCAATGTCCCAAGGCGTAGCTGTTTTCGTTACCACGTCTGAAAAGGTCAGTCGGTCTGTAATATCTTTACCAATAAAACACAAGTTTTTCTCTTCATATTTATATTCAGTATCATGAGTGGCTGGTTTTGTAAGGGTTGATTCATCCAATTGGAACCTGGACTTGGCTAAATAGGGTAGAAATAATTGATGCAGAAGTAGTAGATTACTTGGAAACAGTGAAAGTAATCATCAAGCGGGGATAGCTTAGTTGGGAGAGCGTCAGACTGAAGATCTGAAGGTCGCGTGTTCGATCCACGCTCACCGCACATTAAATTTTCTTTTTCTTGTACTGTCAATGCTGATAATTCTTCTTTATCGGTCGTGTGGATAGCATATTTTTTTTCTTTTACTTCTATGTTGATCATTCTTCTTAATCCGGAAGTCTAATGAACGAGTTTAACAATATTTGTTTTATGAACGAGCTTAACGGTATTTTTTGTATGATCGAATTTAACGGTATTCAATCCGACCATTGTAACCATATAAATTACATGAAAATATCATAGTTGGGACTTGAGAGAGTGTCACACTTAAAATTTGAAGGTCATATGTTCAATCCATATTCACCGCATAATATGTTTTCTTATTTTTTACTTTGATGCCAATTTTTCTTCATTGGCCTGTCGAGTCTAACAATATATGGTTCAACCACTTTAATCATTATAAATTACTAAATTATACTTAAACCATAACTATATCTAAATCGTAATTAACGTCGCATTCAATTCAATTTGGAAATGGATAGACAAAAAACAACCACCATGCCCAACAACTACCACCTTTTTTAGTAAGAGGGTGATTTCATTTCAACGAAACCAGCGGTACTCCATTACAACTTTGTAGCAACACGAGTCGAAAAGAAAGTTGGAACAACGGAGCGGACGAACAGATGCTTAACGCGTTATTTACTTGCTACTAATCACAAACAAGAAGGCTGATGAATCGAAGGATTAATAATAGCCAGTTAACCACATAGCTTAGCTTTCGTATTCCGCGGCATTGTCTGGAATCGGTAATGCTGCAGGTGTTTCCAGCCTGGCAAGGATTTCAGGTACTCCAGCAGCATCCCTCATTATCTGTTGCACCAATACGACAATTAAAGCTAGCAAGTCAGAACCTCGTGATCGTAAGTAACAGTATGGAATCGAAATGGAAATGATGTGATATAGAAGAAGATCAAGACTTGTTTCCGTGCTGTTGCCTATCTTCATTAGAGAGCCTAATCGATTTCCGAGTAAAGCTAGAATTTGACAAGAAAGGCTTACCAGTATCTCCTCGTCGAGATATGAAATCATGAAGAGTCTCTGAAAGGTACCGGCTGCTAGAAAGAGCGAAAATCACTGTCACATTACATTTCTTCTGATAACTTACCAGAATGATTGAACTCTCCAGTAAGTGTCCGAGAGTTGTTACCTAGTGGAACTCTCAAGCCGTCCGCAATAACATTCTTAATGGGAACGGGGAGTTGTTGCAGTGTGCTAATAGCTTGACCAAGTGCTCCTTTTAGCTGTTCTGGTACTGTTTCTTCAATAAGTTTCGGCGTCTCAAGAACCCCTTCGGTGAACTCCTCTTTCATTCTAAGTGGCCCTTCCACGATTAGCTGTGAAGAGAGTGAATGTGCTGTCTATCTGTAAGATATACGAGACGAAAAATCCATAAGTAAGCCTTCCGAAACTATGCAGATTCAAGCAGACACCTAAACCGGAGGAAGTATATAGATTTGGCAGAGTCCACAAGTCATGTAATGAAAATCCAGTAGTCACCATGTAAGAGAAGTTACGAAATATACTGTAGAGACTATTGTTGATGGTTTTATGATTTATCACACTTATGAAGAAATGAAGACTTAGAGTTGAAGGTTACCGAGTTGAATAGCTTCATGTTTCCTGTCACCTTTGTCTTCCCTTCCTTAATGACGACATCCAAATTCGAAAAATTAGCCAAATCTGAAGGAAATCTCCTGCAACAAGGAATAAACCAGTAAGCTAAACAACGTATATATCAACCAACATATTCCAAGCTATTGACATTGCCAGGATAGACTCACTGAAACAAGAGTCTGGCAGCAAACAATCCAGGGCTTCCAGCTCCGAACCACTCGAAATTCCACTGACCATCCAAGTAAGGCGATCTGCACATCAGCTGAAGGAGCAAGTGAACACTACATAACACACAGTTGGGGGAAATTGAGATAACAGCTTAGTTTGGTTCTCTATAAGCACCTACGTAGTTGGCCGAGGCGTTGGATTGAGACGCTCCAGACCGATAATCATTTCATTCACATCAATCTGCTGCACTTCGGTTGTCTTCCCAGTTACCAGAGCTTCAAATCCTCCAGCATCTTTGAACTGAAATGAAACAAACCGCAAGAGTTACTCAACAGAGATCGGACTAAAGGAAACTTTATGAACAAATCAATACACCAAACCGTAGACACTAAAAATCAAATTCACATCAAATTCAAGTCTCACGACCTCTGTTTCTCAACAAATAAGCATTGCGATCAATTCAAGCATATGTAGCATCATCATCGCACATTAATTCACAAACATCAACAAGGAAAGCACTGAATCTTCATCAGTCGCATAAAAACGAAATGGACCTTTGACTCGGAAATGATACTCACAGCAAGAAGCAGCGATTCCTTAGCTGAAAGCCGCTCCATCTCCTTGGCATAAGCCACGGGAGCTCCCTGTACAGCTTGCTGAACCATCGCCCTGCACTGCGTCCATCGGCCGACTTTCTGGCGAGCGGAGCTACTACTCCAGGTGTTTGGGATGCAGGTCGAGTAATAGTAGTAGGAAGGAGAGGCCGTTGACGAGTTCCGATAACAGCAGACATTTCTGGAGCGTTGATTTGTTCTTCGAAATGGAAAATAATGAACTGATACCTGGAAGAAATAATTACAGAAAAGAAATATGTTGGCCGGAGTCAACTGCCGCCGTTAGTAGCAGATGGACAGAATAGTCAATAAGAAGTCAACGACACCGTTAACTGATGGAACGTTCCAAAAATATGGAGATGCAGGGGATCGAACCCTGTACCTCCCGCATGCAAAGCGGGCGCTCTACCATTTGAGCTACATCCCCAAGTGATGAGAGTCATGAAGAAACTAAATTCACATTACTTAGACGTTGGATCCTATAAATGCTTTCCCTTGCTGGTTGCGAGTGAGCGGGCGAATCAACCTTGCAATTTCTGTCGGCACTTTCCCGCCATGAGAATGGACTCGAGCGAAGTTCTGCAGAGGAAGCAAGCAACCTACACTTGTCTGGTTCGTCTGCAATCTCTTCTTCTTCTTCTTCTCTTGTTTCCCTCGCTTTTCGTTACTACTTCTTTGGGTAGTGTCTGCTAATTATAATTTTTATGCATTCCGTTTCTATATTGTGTTCGACTTTTGCTTCCCCAATCGGTAAAGAAGGCGACTTCATAGGATAGCTCTGTGAAATTTTTGGTTAATTTCAGGATGAGACGTTTGAGATAAGAAACGAGAAGTACAGCGGGCAGCAGTACAGCCAAATCTACTTCGCTCGACTCCATGTTGCGAAGACCCTTCTCTACTCTCTCATCCCTCTCTGGAAGCCTCAAATCCCTGGTATACTTTCACTTCTACTGCGATTTCGTTTTTTCCTCATTTCAGAATTGATTTAGTAGCCCAGTGAATGTTCCCTTTTGTTTTGTGGCTTTAGGTTATGAAAGTTATGTGAGTGTTTGTTGCTTAGGGTTTCTCCACTTGTACTTTAGGTTTGAATGCGTTGTATGTCTTGTATGTGGAGTGTAGAGATTACAATGCTCAACATTGTTGAAATGTATCTTCACTGAGAGGGCTTGGACTTTGGTGAAGAATCTTCTTGTTGAATGATTTTGAAATTGTTTCGTTTCCAGTTTGTACGGTTTTGAGTCTCGAAGAAGGCAAGGAATGCGTCATCGTTGGAACTTTGTACAAGAACATGAAACTCAAGCCTCGAATTCTTGATGAGTATTCTAAGGAGGTATTATATACATGATGTTGTTGAGTTCTGACAACTTGCACCTGTAGGAACAAATCCTTAACTAAATGCTGTTTTTTTCCGTTTGCACGATGCCTAGAGATCAGTGGTTCCGCTTGTTAAGCCACACAACTTCATGAGCTCGGATGACTATTTGATTTTGGAAGATGAGGGCGGCAGAGTTAAGCTTGATGGCGCTTTGCTTTTATCTTCAGTCTATGTCACAGGTACTTTGCAGCATGTATATGTTATTGGGCTGCGCTTGTTCTAATACATGTTATTGAAAAGAAATATAACAGCTTTGAGGATCTTGATTTTGTATTTCCTCGGTTGTTCTGACAGGTGTAATTGTTGCGTTGCTTGGAAAGGAAACTACTAAGGGAGATTTCCTGGTTCACGAAATTCTTGAAGCTGGATTAGCTCCACAGATTGACCGGCCACTTAAATTAGGTAAAGCTACAAGCCATTGATGTGCCTTTTTATTCGTAGAACAGTGGGGCAGTGCAATGCTCTTTTCGTTTCTAGTACTGTTATCTAATATGGTTGAGTTGCTACCTTGAAGGCGAGGACAAGTTTGTTCTTTTTGTTTCTGGGCTGGGTGTGGGGAACACGAAAGCAAATCCTCTCCAACTTCAGCTCCTTGTTGATCACATAACTGGCCATCTTGGAGATGAAAAGGTGTCTTTTATAACCTACTTCCTTCTGACTCAGTCTGTTCTTATGCTTAATGTTGGTCAGCTGTTATATCTGTACTTATTTTCATCCATCAACTGGACAGGAACAACGTATGGCTGCACAGATAGTTCATGTAGTGATTGCTGGAAATTCAGTGGAAATCCCTTCAGAGTTCCTTAACGGACAGGTTTGTGCCTGCGTGTGTCTTTGTCTCGTTTTCCGTTTTAATGAAAGATCGTTAAATAATCATGGTGTGACGGAAGATTTGCATTTTGAAGTTACATACTTAAAAGATTCCCTTTTCCTGTGACTCCATTCTCCAGAATTTGGGTTCGAGAGATCAATCAAAGCTGTATGAGCCAACCAAAGAGCTGGATATCTACTTGACCCAGGTACTCTCACAGTTTAATATATTATATTAATTTTCTTGAACTTCTTTCTGGTTTCAATAGTTGATCCTGGTGTTCAGATTGCTGCAGGGCTACCTTTAGATATCATACCAGGACCCAAAGACCCTACCAACTTCGCATTGCCTCAGCAGGTGTGTTTCCTGCCTAAACTTCCATTTGCTAGATTTGTCCATTGTGATTTCTACTGCATTGTCGACTTCTTGTCTCTGAGTGAGTTCGCGTTTCAGCCTCTCCACAGATGCCTTTTCCCAAGCTCAAGCGCTTACAACACTTTCAGATCTTGTACAAATCCCCATTGCTTTGAACTTGATAAGATCAGGTAAGGCACATTCGACTCTTTGGCACTTTATACAGCAACAGCAAAGCTAGCTAGACCCTGGTGCTGAATCGAGTTTTCTTTTGCAAGATTTCTGGGAACATCGGGTCAGAACATTGAGGATATGGGGAAGTATTCGGAGGCAAAAGACGAGCTTGAATTCATGGAAAGAACGTTGAAGTGGAGGCATATGGCTCCAACAACACCTAATACTCTCGGTATGGATCTCCCTGTGAGACTTTCGTTGTTAAATCCCACTTTCTACATAAACCTACCCCATTGGCTTTAAGCTGTTTCTGTAGACTAAACCAAATTCTTTTTCCTTGCCTCTCAGGATGTTATCCCTTCACTGATAGGGATCCTTTCCTCATCGATAGCTGTCCCCATGTATACTTTGCCGGCAATCAAGCTCACTACGGAACCAGCTTGTTAAATGGTATGTGGCATATCGAAAATGGCCGAGTAGTCTCTACCTGCAAGTCTTTCTTGTTATCCTTTGTTTCTTCACAGTGAAATCTAACACGCTTCTCGACAGGCCCCGAAGGACAGATTGTGCGGCTCATTTCCATACCCAAGTTCTGTGAGACTGGAGTTGCTGTTATGGTAAATGCTCATTCATGTTCGTCTATAGTAATATTAAGCCATTGCATTCAAATCTAAACCAACCTAAAATAGCTCTTGTTCAGCAACTCTAAGCTCTAACTCCGGTCCCAAACCACATAAAACGATTAGTGAAATCCGTATACTTGGAATTTGGTTCATCCGAGTTAGCATTTTATCTGCTAAATGGTTATAACTCCCTCCGGTTGTACGAAATCTGGAAAAGAATAACAAATTCTCATCTACTATCGTGGAAACTCGCGCTTGATTGCTGATTGTTTTTCCGTGCTCCTTTGTTGCAGCTTAACTTGAGAAATCTGGAGTGCCACACTGTAAGCTTTGAAGCTGAGTTCAGCTGATGGGGAACAAGAAGAGTGAATGATTACAGAAAGTCGCGGTGACCTGTTCCTTTAGCTGCAGCTGCAACTTAGGTTTATTATTATGTACTGTTTGTTCATAGGCCATGGAAGTTTCATTCTAAGTTAAAATGAACAAGCACATCAAGGGACAAGACCAGTTCATGACCACTTTTTAACAACTTTTGGTGATGAATATGCATTCAGGTATGGTATGATGAAGTTGTATTTATGTCGTCAGACATGCGTTGGTACCTATGGTCCAACCTTCTTCTTTTACTGAACATTCAACTGATTTGGTAAAAAGTGTTTGGGTGGTGGGACAATCGAGATCCTTTGATTCTATTTCTTGTTTTCAACCATCATGGCTCGAGACGATCCAGGTTTTACCTAGCTCGAGCTCGGCTCGTTTGTTGTATAGGCTAACTTGAGCTAGGCCGGCTCATTTGAAACACTTAACGACGTTGAGTTCGGCTCGACTTCTTTGCAAGTATGGACAAGTTGAGCTCAATCTCGAGCCTGATTTAGATAATCTTATATAAAATCACAATATTTTAAAATGGGCTCGATTTGTGTGGTCTAATTAAGTAATTACACGAAATATGAACCACTGAAAACTCTAAAACTGGCTCACCAGCTATACAAATCGAGCCAAATCGTTCGAGCCTTAATTGAGCCGGTAATCGAACATCTCAAACGAGATAGGTTTATCTAGTTCACGAACCAACCGAGCCGGGGCAGAACCAGAATTGGCTCAAAACATGCCGTTCGTTTAAAACAAGCCAAATTTCAATGGAGCTCTTTTCGAGCAGAACTATGGACCCAAGGTCCGGTTTCAACCCATCAAAAGTTAAGGTTAGGCTGATATGATAAGTGGCACTAATTCGCATGTCAATTCCAATTTCTTGTCCTTATGCTGCTCTTTAGGCTCCTCCTCCTCCCCTAACGGCTATATCCCAATTTCTTATCACTAACAGTCTCAGAGACTGACCGACTCACTCCCCCACACTAAAATAATCATTCAATCCTTAAACGGTACCATTTCCCTCCAATCTCATCATCTTCTCCCCCATTATAATCATCCACCTTTTGCATTTCTCCCTCTCTCTCTCTCTCTCACAAACTCCTGAATCCAACCCATCTCCTCTCTCCCCCTGAATCCGATCCAATTCATCTCTGTTTATCCTTTCAACAATGGACGCAAAGCTCGACCCTGCCTCCTCTCCACCACCCGCTGCCGCAGTTCAGCAGGTCAACAAGAGATCCTCCGACGAGCTGCTCCGCAAGTTCGCGGATTCCGGCGATGAGGAGGAAAAGGCGGCGGCAGAGCATGCGTGGAAACGACGGCGAAGCAGCTCCAGGAAGAAGAAGACAGCGAGGAGTGTAGACGAAGACGATGAAGGATACGAATTGGCAGTGTCAGCAGAGAGGCGATCGCTGCTCGCTGTATCGACGACGAGGAAGAAGTGGGCAGTGCTCCGCCGCGGCGGCAGAGGACGTGGCTGTAGTAACAAGTCCGTTCTCGTGTCCGTCATCGAAAAGGTATGCTTGGGCTGGGTTTTTTTTATAC
This sequence comes from Linum usitatissimum, assembly GCA_030674075.2. Classification (NCBI taxonomy): domain Eukaryota; kingdom Viridiplantae; phylum Streptophyta; class Magnoliopsida; order Malpighiales; family Linaceae; genus Linum; species Linum usitatissimum. The sequence continues at coordinate 4,955,072 of JAUJYP020000155.1, read as the reverse complement.
GATTGGGCTGGGCTTTTATTTCGGCCTGATGGGCTTCAAACGTTTATTTGTCCACGTGTGATGTGACTGTGTTAATTGACTGTTGATTAATGTTTGGATTAAGCAGACGTGGAGGAGGACGTTAGAAGGGGCGTCAAGGATGATACTGGAGAAGCAGCGTTGCAATCGCCACAGGCGTTTGATTAACGATGTTCTTGTCTATTAATTACTTGTTGTTTTCTTGGCTTAATCATCATGTCGTGATCATGATTAGTGTGTAATTTTTTGTTGTTTATTTAACTTTCGTATCAATGTGATTTCATTAACAGGATCGTTTGATTTCGTGATTTGGTCGAAACTCAAAAGTGATTTGAAATATGCAAGTGATTTCAAATACGCAACTCCGTAAATTTTTTAGTAACATGTAATTGAGGTATGAACAAGTAGAAAGTTTTTAGTAGAAAGAATGAGCCTAGCAGTAGCATTGGTTGGTCATTCATATCTGCTCTTTCCTTCCCTCTCCTGGAAAAATTCTTCACAATTTCTCAAACAACCCCAGAAGACAAGTCCAGTTGACAGTTCACGTCTATACATCGTTAGTTTCCCAATGTCTAAGGACTGGAAAGGTTCTTGAGATCCACTTCCTTAGCATACCACCCAGGTATGATCTTAGACACATGAGGATACAGATCCTTGTACGAGTTCCTTATCGTCTCTTCAGCTACACCCGTTGCCTTCGATATGTGTTGTACGAGTTCCTTATTGTCTCTTTGAGCTTTCTTGTCACCGGATAGTTGCGTTATGATGTATATAACTGCTGCTGTGATAGATATCGGGCTCCTCCTGTTAACCAAAGGCGAAATTGTGAATGAATTATAAACCTGCACAACAAACTCAATCACCTGTAGAGCATGGATTTCTGACCTTATGTAAAACTCTTCCGACTTCTGAGCAGACTCCTGGGCGGCTTTCATTGCTCGATGAGTCATACCAAGATGAGAGCAGAATCGCCTCTACAAAACATGCGATTTATAACAACCCATGTTTCTGACAACATAGAATACGAGATTTAACCATGACTCAACAAGCAAAGATGCTTTTAAAAGCACCCACCATGACGTCTCCAGCATGTGTAGTTCCCATTTCAACTGACTGGCCTGTCTCCAGTCCCGGGAGCTGTTTCACTATGTAAGTTTTGGCTTTGCCAATTTCCTTCTCTGTGGCTCCATTGGCAACGGAACAAATTTCTAGCAGAAAGCCAGAGTTCCAATGAAGCTCAATAGACCATAGAGAAAAAGATAAACCAACAAGCACCATTGGTTAAAATCACTTAGGCTCTACCCTTCAAAGTCCGGGTCGACTTGGCCTCTTGCTTACAAGCAATGTAGAGGCAAGCAGCCAGTAAGGCATCCTGATTTTTTCTTCTTCTGCCAGACTGATCCTCCAAACTTTTGAATATCTCATTTGCCCGGTCCTTCAAATGGAAACAAGATGGCGCAGTTACTATCAACATACACCAAGTCTAAAAATAATGTTCCCACACAAAACATAATTTTCGCCATAAACATAATAGCTAAAATTTTCATAGTCAGGCAGGGACTACTTTCAAATAGAAAAACTGCAGTGCAGTAAGTGTATGTCTCATTTCTAAAACTATAGCACGCTCTACGTAAGAATTCCTTTTGTCAGTCAAGTAAGAACAGATGATGTACTAGGGGCGTAGCAGTGAGGGAATCTCAGACAATACAGAAAGAAGGCTGTATCAAAAGTTAATAAGCAAAGGGAAATTTATTAGGTATCAAAAGCTTCTGATTTTCTCATGCAGCCTACAAGCTCGTCGGTCGCATATTTCCAGGTTAAACAGATGACTTTACAGGTTGAATAAACGTAGCAAACAATTTCTCAGAGAGCTAAATCTTCTACCCTAAAATCCACACACCATCAGTTCATCGATCAACTGTGAAGATACCGTACTATCCCTTGCATTGGTGTGTTAGAATATAACTAAGTGTTCATGTGGTATGCTAGCAAATTGCAAGAATGACAAGATATAAAACCCCTGGTCCATTGAAGCTCAAAAAGCTGTAACAAAACAAACATTCTAAAAGACGAAGAATTCACGAATGAGCAAGAACTTCAATGATCAAGGATAAGAACGAATAGTAGTATACCCTGATAGTTGGAACAAGTCCCAACCTGAAAAACAAAGTTAAGCCTATCAGTACAGAATTCCTCTTGTCTCAACACCAACATGGATGATTACATAAATTATAGAACCTCAAAATTAACACGGCTGTAGAAAGCAGAAATATGAAATTTCATTGAAGCTCATAGTGTAGCCAAGTTTTTTAGTGAATATGACCCATCAACCCCTGGATTTCTTTCAGAAACAGCCAAGTTCTGATTATTATAAGACTTATATCCATCAATCCTAAATCATCATGACGAGCTAAGTCGACTGATTCTAAACATTTATTGATTAATCCACAGAAATACAAATCTTAGCACGTCAGCTAGTAACCGGCACAAGCACAAATTTCAACAAGCAATACAGAGCCACCGTGAGAGAATCCACAAAGACCACAATACAGCTAACTCACGAGGATACCAACCAGCAATATCTCTACGATCCAAAAACAGTAAACTCTATAACTCTCCAAAAAACAGCACAAGTATCAACCTAATTACACAACAACCCCTAATTCAACCACCATCACACAAACGATGGAACGCCAACAAATTACCTATCAGCCATGGTGCCAATAGTCTTGAACGCCAGTATCAACCTCCGATCAGAATTTGAACCTCGATTCTGCAACCTCCCCAGCGTAGACGACAAAAAATCCCCCGAAGCACCATTAGGCTTGGCGATCACGGTGAAAAAGCCGCCGCCGGCCAGCAGCGGGTTGGTTGGACCTCCGACACGGACGGGATCGTTGTCCAGGTAGTCGTTGGCGAAAGTCCTCCACTCGGACGTCTCGTCGATGTAGTGAGAGTCGAGGACAAGGCCGCACTCACTGCAGATCGTATCCCCCGCCGACTGATCGAGCACCACCTCCGTTTGCCACTTGCAGTCTGAGCAGTAGTAAGCATCAGACATGGCGATAACCGACGATAGAAGGAGCTGTATACGAATTACGGATCTTGGTTAGGGTTGGAGAAGGAGCTGGAACTATAGAATGGTTTATTTTTCCTCTCTGCTTACTAATTTCGAAACGGATACAAGCGGGAAACTGAGGAAAAGCCAGAAGTTATGGTAAGCGTGTGGTATATATATAGGCAAATGTTCGCGGTGGACGGGAGAAGATCGGGGCCGTTTAGTAAATGGACGGGTGAGATTGATTGCTTGTTGACTTGGTTTTTTTTTCCCCTTATTTGTTAATTATAATTTTAATTAACAATTTGAAGGGAACCGATCAAAATCTTCTTTCACAAATTCAAATCCGACGTATTCCGTATATAGACATTGATGTTATGTTTATTTTATTTTCTTTCTCTCATGAATGTAATGACATTTTTGCCTTGTATATCTTAGGGAGAAAAAAACATTAGATAAGACTAAAATTTGTCACAACCATCAATAAGTAATATATAAGTTTGCATGACATATTATAGTAATAGCTCTCGAGCATTCGGAAAAAAACTAGGTCGCCAACTCCAAAACAGTTCATTTAAGATTTAAGGTTTCAGGGTTTTCGTAGCTTGGTTTGTCCCAGGTCATGGATAAGTACCCACAACCAAATCAGTTAAAAAAACACAAAAAAATCTGCTACTACAATCAAATATTGGATCTGATTGGGACCAATTTCAACATTGTGTGATTGTCCAGACAAATACCAAAACAAAGCAATAGAAAGGGAAAATTGAATCAAACAAAATATAAGAACAAATAAAGATAAAAAAAACAAGGAAATAATAGATTGTAACCAGAAAGTGATTCCAATTAATTGATGATATATATTATTTTCTCTTTGATTTAGAAGCACTTCCTGTGGACAATGGATGGTCCAGACTCATCATACTCTGCCTTAGCAATCCACATCTGCATTTCACAAACAACAAAGGTCACATTGTCACTAGGTGCCTCGACGAATCGAATCGAACCGAACGAACGAGTGGAGTGATTCATACCTGCTGGAAAGTGCTGAGGGAAGCGAGGATGGAGCCTCCGATCCAGACACTGTACTTCCTCTCAGGAGGAGCAACGACCTTGATCTTCATGCTACTCGGCGCCAAAGCCGTGATCTCTTTGCTCATCCTATCAGCAATCCCCCCGAACATGGTGGATCCCCCACTGAGGACGATGTTACCGTAGAGGTCCTTCCTGATGTCAACATCGCACTTCATGATCGAGTTGTAAGTGGTTTCGTGGATGCCTGCAGCTTCCATGCCGATCATGGACGGCTGGAAGAGCACTTCAGGGCATCGGAACCTTTCTGCTCCGATCGTAATGACCTGTCCGTCGGGGAGCTCGTAGCTCTTCTCGACGGATGAGCTGGTCTTCGAAGTCTCGAGCTCCTGCTCGTAGTCAAGCGCGATGTAGGCCAGCTTCTCCTTCATGTCTCTTACGATTTCTCGCTCGGCTGAGGTTGTGAAAGAGTAGCCACGCTCAGTCAGGATCTTCATGAGGGCGTCGGTGAGGTCTCGACCAGCCAAGTCGAGACGGAGGATGGCGTGTGGAAGTGCATAGCCTTCGTAGATGGGGACGGTGTGGCTCACACCATCTCCAGAATCCAGAACAATACCTACAAGCAAGCACAGCAACGAAGAGATTCTCAAAATACTGTTGTAAGATCTTCAAACCAGCTTAATCGAGATCCAATTAATCAAGTTCCTTTCTTATCAATCCAATTAGATAAATTAGTGCTGGCCGAAAACCGAACTGCATTTTTTAACATGATAACAGTAAAACAGTTATGTATATGCCTTCATGAGTCCAATTATGAAATCACCACAATCAAATTAATGATGTTAGGTAGTACCGTTTCATATACAACAGTTGCATACTTGCATCACTTGAATATACGGAATCCACAACAGAAGGTAGAATATGAATCTGTCACTCACCAGTAGTACGACCACTGGCATAAAGAGAAAGGACGGCCTGGATGGCAACATACATTGCCGGGGTGTTGAAGGTCTCGAACATGATCTGGGTCATTTTCTCACGATTGGCTTTCGGGTTCAGAGGAGCTTCCGTGAGGAGAACCGGATGCTCTTCAGGAGCGACGCGGAGCTCGTTGTAAAAGGTATGATGCCAGATTTTCTCCATGTCATCCCAATTGCTAACAATACCATGCTCAATCGGGTATTTCAATGTCAAAATACCTCTCTTGGATTGAGCCTCGTCACCTACATAGGCATCTTTTTGCCCCATACCAACCATCACACCGGTGTGACGAGGGCGACCCACAATGCTGGGGAAGACAGCCCTTGGTGCATCATCTCCGGCGAACCCAGCCTGTGAAAACAATATCAAGCATTAGAGATTGAAACTTCAACATCCGATATGAGAGTTCGAAAGAATGGATTGTAAGCAAGCTCAAGATTACCTTGACCATTCCAGTACCATTGTCACAGACAAGGGGCTGGATATCCTCGCCTTCTGCCATCTCTTAATTCACTGTAAAAGACAATGCACGTCTCAGATAGCCACAAAAGCAAGAAGATCCCTAGTCATAAAGGGTCAGAAACATGCTCTACCAAAAGGAATTGCAAATTAAGTTGGTATATCCGAGAGTCCAAATCCATGCATGATTGAACAATGAATTCATTAGAAAAACAATCGAATCCATGACAAGATGCACAGTAGAAAATTGAAACAAATAATTTCCATCAAAATCAAATCACTCCACAGCTTTCTCATTGTCTCTAAGCTACTTAGTTCCAAGGAATTGAGGCAACTTGAACAAACAGATACAAACGCCCAAAAACAATCAAATTCATGAGTGAACAATTACTCAATCATGACCAGTGACCAGCATCAGTCAGATATCCACAAACCGAAAAACGATAAACAGCATTGAAATATCAAGCTCTTAATCACCGTTAAGTGAAGAATCCCATGCGCCAACTTTTCTAGCTGAAACTAGATCGTGATAAATCGTTCATTACACTGCATCAAACGGAGTATATATTGATAAAACAAAAACCGAATCCATATATCCAATCAAAATAGCGCATTCGACCATCTCCGGCAATCGGAAAACGTCCAGAGAACAAACGACGACTATGAACGAACGGGAAACAGAAACAAAACAAAGCACCTTCTATAATTCGGATTGCAGAATTCTCCCCGCAATGTCACCTTACCGTAAGAAGGAAACAACGAGATGTTGAATCAGCCGGTGGATTCTCCGCCGCTCGGAGTGGATGTCGGATTTGTGGTGACGACGAAGTTGGAGGCTGAGCTGGGAGAAAAGAGAGGTGTGTGTATTTTATTTGAATAATTCAGGAATTTTTGGAATTGTGAAATTCAGCTTATATGAAAACTCAAATTCGGGGTTGAGGGTTCATCCTGGCCGTTGAGTTTAGGACACGAGATCTACGGATAAGATGGCGATTAATGTTTGTGGTGCAAACAGCTGGCTCAACTTTCGGAACTTTATTCTCTGATTGGCTTTTAATCAAAGAAATCCTTTTTTTAGCATATGGAGGGCTTAATATCCATTTCGATCATCAATCTATTCTGTTGTAACAATATGATCATCAACCAATATTTAAAATTAATGAAAATACTACTATCCATTTCAATGATAACAATATGATCGTTTCGTCAATTATTTTATCACAGACTGACTCCATCCAATCAATCTAACTTAACACAACTCATATTCTAATTTAATTTAACTGAACCAAGTTAAATAAATCAACTCAAACTAATTAAAATAGATTGGATCTAGGTTTATAATAGGTGTGACAGGGTCGAAAGTGACATAGATACAAATAGTAAGTTGACATGAAAATTTCTCAACTTAATTTATAAAAAGATTCAAATATCTCTAAAATTTAAACAATTTAATGGATCAAACTTCCGATATAAATTAATAATTATATAAATTTTCCAATGTCGATTGGCTAATTAACATTAGTTGCCCCGTATCTTTGAATTTTATACAAATTCGTCTCATTTCGTTAGAAATCAACCAATCCATCCCAAATGTTTATGTAAAAACCTAACAAATCAATTTTAATCTTGTTCACCGATTCACTTTTCCTACAAAACACGCCTTATCAGCAACAAACAACTTTAACGTCAACTCACTTCACCTATAATTAAATTTCGACCAAGATATACCACCCAACTTATTTTTCTCAATTTAAACCGAGCAACACCCACTGAACAATTTAAACCTCCTCAAACGTACGGTGATGGTCGAATTTAAATCTCCTCCTGTAATGTAAAAAGGTAAAAAGAAAAACCCGAGGTGCATGCAGCGCCGTAACTTAAACGAGGAAAAAAGTTACCATTAACCGTTTCACCATTCGGCTAAAAATTTATTCATTCAGTTTCTTCGCCGGGAGCGGATCTTCCATCGGTCGACTGAGTCCCTGCCGCACCCCACACAATTCCTTCCGTCAAACTTTCCCACCAGAAGCGGAACCAATCTCGCTGGTTGCTTATACACAGAAACTATGAATTTGGCAGCTAAATCCGCCATTTACAACAATCTTAGCAGCAATTTCCAGCTCCGTGCCGCCGCCCTGTTCCATTTTTCCCCCGTCCTTGAACGCAAACGCCGCGGCAGCTCCTATTCCGGCTACTCCGTGAGTTCCGCAACCTTGTTACTTCCCTTTTATCTCTAAATTTCTTCTGTGGTGAATTTTTATCCCCTTTGGAGAAACTCGATTTCAATTCTACTTTGATGGGGGGTTGTAGTAGGGTATGTTTTTTTTCCAAAGCTTCTTGCTAGGTGGGTTTAACCTGGACGAAAGAAAGTAGCAATCTTTGCATTGATTTTGTCTTGAAGCTCAGAAATTCTTCAGTTTGAACATTCATGAGTTGGCCTTTTAGGTTTTTGAGCCACTGGGGTGCAGTATTTTCTGGTTGTTGTTTCATGTTTTTTCTTTCCGCTGGTGTGCAGCAAACTGTAGACTTGTGAAAAAAGGTAGAGATTGGTTCAAGGTTGTGTAGGTACAACTTGTCCTTGATTCATGAACTAGCTGACATTTGAATGTTTGATGATTTAATATAGAAAAGGATCTCATTTTCTAGCAATGTAGAAGTTAATTAGTTGAATTTTTCTTCTCTGTGCGTTGGTGCGAGTACTGACCTGTTTAAGGTAGTGAAAAGACGATGATGATGCTTATGGATCAACCTGAGCAATAGTTGGTTTGATGTTACTACGAGGACATAAGTGTTTAATTGGGTGGTACAAAGTTGGCAATGTTATGAATTGGCTGTGCTATGATTGAGATCCTTATGAGCAATAGTTTTTAAAGCATTTTGGAAACTAGCTGATGGAATCGAGTTGGTGACAATAATAGTTGGTATCGAAACAAAACTGTAGAATGTTAGCTAACCCCTACTGCACCGGATGATGATTTCTTAGGATGATTGTTCATTACCTTGATCACGTTTAGTTTATCTGGCGAAGTTAGTTGCACTATTTGATTAATCAGTTTGTTATGTTCGTAAATTCGTCAGTTTTAGAAGCAGTTACAGAGATTTTGATTAGTTCCTTCTGGTTCAACAGACCTTCCATCTAATAACTTCACTTCCTTTTTCTTTTATCTATGATGAATGTAATCTTTCGTCCATGGATAGTAATATCAGTTGCAGACTTCTGATTTGGATAACTCAAATTGTTTCTATCCAGAGACCAAATTTTAGTTCGAGGAGGAACAGGAAGCTACACGGGAAGGACGACTTACTACGCAATCTTAGGGCTTATGCAGATACCTTATTTCAGGTTTCCATCGCAAATTCACGAGCTGCATTTTTGTCATTTGAAATTCTCATGGTTTATTCATCAAAAAAAAAATTTCTCATGGTTTAGGTTTTTCAAGTATTCCTCTTGCTTACGCGGTTTATCTCTTTACTTCCAAAATCCTCAGGGTTGGAAAGATGAACGTGAAGAGGAAGGTCCATCTTCAAATAAAGAACCGTCTTGGTTTAGAAAGCAATACTCCAAGGGACCCAAAAACACCAATGCTAGAAGCAGCCGCTGGAACAAAAGTAAGAGACTTTTAAGCTATACTCTCCCATCTACAACTGATGGTTGCTCATTTTTCGATGCTATATCGAAGTTAATGAAAAAAAGTTGTCATCTTTTTCTGTAAACAGGAGGCTTTGATTTCTGCGATGACGACATCGAAGTCGAGACCATTTTCCGCTCCGCATTCGGTGGCAGTACCCGACACTTCTACTGGTCCTTCATAAACGACGAGCAACCTCAGTGGAAGAGATCTTCATCTTGGAATTCGAGGAGGTTTAGATTTCGAGAGGAGGACGATTATGAATCCGAATCTGATAGTGGTGGTCCCATGGTAAGTTTGGTTTCCGAAAGGCGTACCCTCGGACTACATCCTTCCGGTCCACTGAAGCTCGAAGACGTGAAATCCGCGTGAGTTTCCATATCACTGCATGCAAGACCTTTTGTCACTTATACCAACTCATTAAAAGGCACGAACCATGTCCCGATTTCTGAAATCTTAGGTACCGGACATGCGCGATGAAATGGCACCCGGATCGTCACCTGGGTTCTTCCAAGGTACTTCCTTTCTTTCTACAACCTTCCCAAGCTCTCTGATGCATTGAAGTAAAACGTACGTGACTAATGGTTTTGTTGATTGAGACAGGCGGTTGCAGAGGAGAAGTTCAAGGTCTGTAGTGCTGCGTATGAAACATTGTGTACCAAATTGGCTGCTGCGGCTTAGGAATTGTAGGAATCTCAACACACAATTTCTCAGTTTTGCTTTGGTTACTGATCCGTTAGATATAGTACTAGTACTGGTAGGAGATTTGTTTCTTGATTCACAAGTTATATCTATACAGAGGATAAGCCACTTCGTTGTTGTTGTGAATTCAACTTTTTTTTTCTTGTAATACTCTCTTAATTCATATATAAAGTTCTCCTATAAATTATCTGGAATAAATAAATATTGTTTTTCCATTGCTTGTTTCGGAGGACAAGGAGAAGAAGGGGATGAGAAGGATCGTCGAATGATGGAATAAGTAACTAATACTATTGGGCTGTGCTAGACATGTCAAGTCAGTAAGTCTGCCGATATTGTGTTTCATTGATGTGATGACCAACATCCCCCTAGATATTTGCAGACGAATACTAGTACGAGTTAGGCTGATGGCTACTGCAGCGAGCCAGGTCACCTCTCGGTCGGATACTAATACGAGTTCAAGGGATACTCCGATTCGGGTACGTAAATTCCTAAATGCTGAGTTCCATGTGTCATGGCATACCTGATGACCCTTGCCAACAAACTATTTTCTCTGTCAGTATCCAATTTCCCTAAACGATCACTGAAGATGACCTTGCTGAGATTAATTGATAGCGGAGCGACAAAACCTTTTCCACGTACCTATTGAAGCGCAGAGGGGAGGTGATCCTGATGTTTCGCAACAGAACTCGAGAACAGAGAGGTGTTTCCAGGCGCATTTCCATTGTCGGGACATACACGAAGTACCGGTGCCCTCTGCGTTAAAAGTCTCACATTTTGAAGGTTTAAAACTCTAATGATAATCATAAAGTCCTTACAATAAACCCTAAACACAAAAGAATGATGCTAACACCCTAAACACTAAACCCTAACCCTCAAACATTACATCATAAACCCAAACTCTAAATCCTATCACAAACTAACTTTTTACAATAAATTAAAATTAATAGATCCTAAATCCCGAATATTAAACTCTAACCTCTAATACTATATCTCGAACTCTAAATACAAACCTACAACCTCAAAAATCATAATTTAAAACACAAAATATGACAAAATGTAGTACAAAGGGTACCAGTACCTTTAAGATACCGAAACGTTTTTCTTATATCCAAATGCTCAATATAAAAATATAATTTGTATGTAGAAGGTTAATTGGCGAACTATCTCCATAATGGAGTTTTGCATTAGAGGACTCCAAAACTTTCAGAGAAGAGATTATTAAAAGACTTTGAAGTAAAGTAATATTTTCAGACATTGAACATCCAGATAATTATATTTCTTCCAGTTTCGTCATCCGAAAAATCTCTATCATATTCAATATAATTCGTAAGTGACTGAAAATTGATACGCTGTTGGGTTTATATGATCATGACGACCGTAATTAAGGTGATTTTTACGTACTTTGAAGTTCATAAAGACGGGCCGGTTCGATTCTAAGTTCCTTCAAATTGCCAAATGTTGCAAACCCTAATTGCACAGCACATATATCAAAATCGAGTTTTAATTATATGTAATACTTACCACAAAACATTGCTAGATATAGATCTTACCTTTCAGTAAAACACTGTATGCACCTACATTAATCACCTCTAACTGGCCCAAAGCTCCTAAATAATAATAAAAACGAAGCATTATATTGGTATTAGGTAATAGTAATTCTACAAATAAATCAAATAATTAAGGAAGAATGAGGTTCCTCCAAATTTTTAAGTTTTGACATTTCTTCAAAACCTGGATTTTAAGTACAACAAAATGTAAAAGAACAATATTGTTAGATTATTTTTATCTCGGAAATAATTTAGTAATTTATAATAAAATTTTAATCGCTACATTAACAATTTTAATAATTAACTCGTTCATCAAGTTTTAAACACCTCCATCCTAGCAATCGTTAGCAATTTTCTACATATAGGACCTATAATATAATTTACCTCTTATTTTTTTGTTTTATTCATTTATCTTTACAAAATTATTATTTTTCTTTAAAAATTTGTTCCATTTTGCTTATGTGGCATTGTTAGTTGAATGGCTAATTAGATGTTACATTATCATACACCTTAGTATAGTAATTGTTAAAATTTGAGGATGAAGATGTTATAAGGTTATGTTGAAAAAGAAAAAAAAATGTTAGGCAGTTTATGTGTTGTACACAAAAAAAAAATATCTTTAACTTGTGTTGTGAAGTTATTCCCAAAAGGATTCAAATGTTTTAACGAGGAAAGAGTGTTCAATAATGGCAAAATACTGTTATATAATCGATTGTAATGCAGATCCAAAAATTTCAAATGAACAAGTGTTGATAATGATGATGTTTGATTTGTCATATTCATCGCTCTTGTTTAAGCGACATTTCATGCATATGTGTATAGTTTAGGGTAGAAGTTTAGGGTGGTTTGCACATATCTAGCTTCTATCTCGATTTAGTGTCTCAGTCCCGTTCGGCGTCCTTTTAATGTTGTTTTGGAGTGTTTTTGTAAGATTTCAGGTACAGGACGATATCGGAACACTATTCGGAGCAATACGCCTATGCATGGACGAGCTAAGACAGGTCGAGAAGTGACGAAATCACAAGGGCTACACGTTGTCAAGATTGGCGCTATAGACGATCAAAGTTGGCGCTATGCACATAGGGCCAATATTGACCATTCATAGCGCAAATGTTGACATCCCTTTCTGATCATCTCGAGTCAAAGTTTGCGCTATCAAATGTCAAAGTTGCGCTATGAGCATAGCGCCAATATTGACACAAGGCCCGGGAGGAATCTAATGCAGAGGTGGAAATGGTTCCCCCATTTGTGCAACTCGACATTCCCCTTATTGGTCAAGTAAAGAAGAATCTCTGCCCGTGGGATCTGTGTTCTTGTGAATTCGATCGGCACTTAACTGAAAGAATGTCTGTGTCTGCTTTTTTTCCTTGACAGACCTACATAATATTCTTGGCAAAGCTTAAGAAGCCCATATTTTTCCCAGGACCAGAATCGTCAGATTGCCAGCTATTCTCAATTGATGATATACCCTTTGAGTCTTTGGCCTTTTCGTCTATGGTGGCCACTCTGAAATTGGTAAGAACCTCTTGGAACATCTCTTTAGCTTGTTTTCCATTTGATCTTTGTTTCCCTCCTCGCTGATCTCTTTTTGGATACAGTACATTGAAGATCTCAAATCTGGAAGGCTAAAGTTTCACTATGGCACGATTAACAAGAGGTACCGTTTGTTTCAATTTGTTGATGATAAATGCCAGTTTCTATTTTCATTGATCACAACTGAAACTGAAAAGACACAGTCAAGAACAATCAGCATGTTGTTGTTATCTGATGAAATACTGAGCCTTCTACCTTCCGATTGCTAAAACTTGGAAGACATGAAAGAATGTTATGAAACGGAGCACTTATTGTCGAAAATCCGAGAAATTGTTCGACTAACCAGAGTTTCTAGTCGTTGACTATGAGTTCATTCAATGTTGCTTTCAAGTTCCTGCCTTGCATCGCTTATTACTTTCTGAGAAGTGATGTTTCCCGATTGATCTTTGCATGATAATCCGCCGCTTTTCCTTTTGGTTTGTTCCTAATCTTGTTTCGGTTCTCCCTACTAATACTTATCAGTACCTGTTTCCTTGTTGATTATTGACAGGCCTGGCACAAGCCCTTCAGATAGTCATGCCTACACACTGGACAATCATAAGTCAGATCTCATAGCTTAGAGCGATCCTACGGTCGGGGAGTTTGAATTCTCTCGCCCCGAGTTCGATCTTATAAATATTTTATCAGGTTTGGGAACTTAGTCTCTGCTCGAAAAGTCAAATAACATGACTAGATTAGAATAGCCTTTGTAAATGTCATCACAAACGTCACTCGAAAATTACTTGTCAACTTCTGTACGTTTGTTTGAAATATATTGTATTTGGTATTCTTGTTGCTTGATGCACAAGTTGTTGGAGAGTTTACAGAGGAAATGATGCAGCAAGCTAATCCTCCATTGAAGCTTGCAGCTTCCAAATCCATTGGAATCATCATCTTCTTCTTCGTCATTACATCTTGTTCCCCAGTTTGTTGCCTTTACTTCAACTACACAAACTTCCCCGACAACTCGACCAATGATTTCATTCGAACCAATGCCTACATAACCGCCAACACGATCCAGATCACCCCCGATTTCCTGACGAACCAGTCCGGCCGAATCTTCCACAACCATCGCTTCCGGCTCTACAACTCCGGTGGTGGCCGTAGAGCATCATTCGACACGAAATTCACCCTCCAAATCAACCCGAAAACTCGACCTTCAGGGGAAGGCTTGGCCTTCATCCTGACTGGAAACACAGCCCTGCCAGTCAACAGCTCAGGTCAGTGGCTCGGGATTGCTAACTCCATTGCCAGCCGATTTTCTACCAAGATCGTAGCTGTCGAATTCGATACCAGGAAGAGTTACCCGGATGACTTGGACGACAACCATGCCGGATTGGACATCAACGATGTTTACTCGATACGTCAGGAATCCCTGTCAGCTTTCAGGATCAATCTCTCTTCCTCCGATGTTGTCACAGCTCGAATTCGGTACGATGGATACACTCTGATGGTTTTCGTGAGTCTTCCGGATATGAGACAGGAACGACTTGTGATTTCTCATCAGATCGACCTCTCGGATCATCTTCCCGAAGTTGTTCATGTAGGATTTTCAGGATCCACTAGCCAATTCGTTCAGCAGAACTGCATCCTGTCATGGGAATTTTCAGGTTCTGATATTAGTAGTAGTGAACGTGGTTGGTGGGTTTGGGTTGTAATTTCGGTATCGGTTATGGGTTTAATCGTTGGGGGAGCCGGGTTCATCTACCGGGGAAGGAAACTAGCTAGGGAGATGCGTAAAGTGGAAGATGAAGATGATGACTGCGAAGATGCTCATCCGAGTGTTGAAGAGGCGATTCGAGGGTCTTCCACGGCTCCTAAGAAGTTTAAACTCGACGAGCTTAGGGATGCAACCGACTATTTCGATTCCAAGAACATGCTCGGAAGAGGCGGATTTGGTACCGTTTACAAAGGAATTCTCGGAAATGGGGAGGTTGTTGCAGTGAAGAAAGTCTCCGAGGTAACTATTTATTAATTAGTCGAAATCCCGATTAACAAATTTCGGTTCGATTTTACGTAATATCACAATTTTGACAGGGGACAAGTCAAGGGAAGCAGGAATTCGTCGCAGAGGTCACGACGATCGGCAATCTTCGTCACAAGAATCTAGTGAAGCTAATCGGATGGGCACGCGAAAGGTGCGAATACCTTCTAGTTTACGAATACATGCCCAACGGAAGCCTCGATAAGTTCATTTTCGCGCCACGATCATCGTCGCCAATAATCCTGAGCTGGGGAACAAGACTACGCATAATAACTGGAATAGCGCAGGCGGTAGAGTACCTTCACAACGGCTGCGATCGGAAGGTCCTCCATAGAGACATCAAGGCTAGCAACGTTATGATCGACTCGAACTTCGACGCCAGACTTGGAGATTTCGGTCTGGCCAGGACCATTGCCCAGGCCGATCAGACCCACCACTCTACCAAGGCATTAGCCGGAACCCCTGGGTACATGGCGCCCGAGCTTTTCCTCACAGGAAGGTCTACACCGGAGACAGATGTTTACGGATTCGGAATCCTAGTCCTTGAAATTGTTTGTGGGAAGAAACCGGCCGGAGGAGGACCGGGAGGCCAGTTGGACCGAGATGATAACTATGCTAGCAACATTGTGAAGTGGGTTTGGGAGCTTTACGGGGCGGGGAGACTAATCGATGCGGCTGATCGTAGAATGATGAGGGATTTCGAGGACGAAAAATTACAGAATGTGCTTACTTTGGGGTTGAGTTGTTGCCATCCTGACCCGTACGGAAGGCCTTCCATGAAAACTGTTCTTCAGGTTCTGACAGGAGAAGTTGCAGCCGTACCTGAAGTTCCCCTGGATAGGCCTGCCTTCACTTGGCCGTCTGTCGCTCCGTGTTTTGAAGATCGGCGATCCATGACAGGTAGCCAATCGTTTACAGAGATTACTGGGAGATGAATATGCCCAGAAACAATGTAGAACCACTTTTGAACACGGTTATGTGTAATACCGTATTGCAAAGACCTTCTATATGCCATCAGTGTTCCTAACTGACCTTAGAAACTTCATTAAAATAAAGAAATAAAATAAACAAACAGCTCATTTTCAGCCTGCAAGAACTGTTCCAATAACCTGACATTTCCTGAAACCTGAAATCTTTCAGATTTATCTATCTCCCTGAAAGTTGTACAAACCGAGCCTTGGCTCCTACTAATAGAACAATATTGCGATTCCAATGCATCCGTGGTGGCCGCCAGGCCGTCAACGGGAATGCTAGACGTTTGGTTGGGATCACCGGAGGACTCGACTCCCCAGTCAGAACCTAAGAACCACGGTTTTCGTGGTCAGCCGCTATGCGGGTTTGGAAGGCAACTTCATAGTTGTTCGTAATTTATCTCCTGTCAACTCCTTTGATTAGTCTCCCGTTCCTGAAAAGCTCCAATACCCGGCCCATGATCCCATTTCTGAACTCGCCCTGACCCTCAATTCGTCTGATTCACTGGCCTCCTTCCGCAGACTACCACGAGAAGCTGAACTCCAAACGTGTAAACATCAGTCTCCACGGTTGCATGTCCTATCAGGAAACACAATGAAACCATGTACCAACGAACACCATTTCCGGCAGGTGAGTCAGCAGGTTGATCCGTTTCGATATTACAGGATTTTCCCCTCTTCTTTCCCGACGAACACACCCAAATTACTGCCGTACTACAAGACAACGTACAGCACACTAAAACTTGCGTGGGATTGACAGAAGAGAATCACACTCTTCTTCTTATGTAATGTTAACTCATTCATAGGGAGGATCCTCGAGGGTTTGCAATCTATTACATATTTTGAGTTTCGTATCGGTCTCATACCCGGTTAGTTTAATTGACTAAACCTCATCAGTCGTGAAGGTACTTAGTGTAACACAGGCTTACCAGTGGCGTAGTTAGGATTTACCGTATCTAATAAATCCATATTCATCAATCAATCGGATGCTACCCTACAAAACTCGACTCATCCCTCTTTCGTTCTACATCATGAAGTTACGACTACGATAAAAGAAAGTTTTTCAGTGTCATAGTCGAACCTTTCTTCGTCCCATCCCTCTTTCGCTCGCGAGCAATTCGGTACGGAAAAACTTCGACCCGAACTCTGCTCAATTTTAAACGAGCCAACCCTGACTTGCTTCGTGAGCTTGCACATTTGAGACTCGAGAGTTAGCTCGAGCTCGGCTCGCTATTTGGCTCGATTAGTATAGCTTTCTTAAATTTAATCCTAATTAATGCTCCAAGGAAGGATGCCTTCTCCTGGCCTTATTCTGGTTGTAGTTCCACTCGAAGCTCGCCAACCGTCTTCATCGGACATCCCAAGAAAAGATGAGAGCAAAAACCTGAATTCCTCAAATCCATATCCTCTTCAATTCATTCATCATTGTTAAACCAAAACTCTCCCGAAAAAATGGCCAATGACGACGATCCACCAATTCAACACTTCACCCACCAACACCCACTGCACCGATCAATCTCGCCGGGGAACATCGTCTGCAACGGCTGCAACTTAGGTATCACAACAGGGAAAGAACACTACACCTGCAAATCCTGCCATTCATTCTCCCTCCACAAGCTTTGCTTCCACATGCCACAATCCACCGCCCACCCTGCTCACCCTAACTCCAAACTCACCCTCTCCGTTGCCACAGCCTCCGCCGGCGGAGTAAGGTGCAGGGCCTGCACGAAGGCCATCTCAGGCTTCTACTACGGCGTCGGGAGCAGCTGCTATCACAACCTCTGTTTGGCTCTGCCGCTCGCCGTCATGATCTCCGGCCATCCGCATCCGCTCAAGATCCATTTCAGCCCGCCGTACGATTTCGGATGCGATGTCTGCCGGAGACCTAGCTACAAGGGGTGGCTGTACCGGTGTCGGTTCTGTGAATTCGATGCGCACATTACCTGCGCGATCTCGCACAGGATTACGGCGGAGGAGAATCGCCGGATCTCGAGCTCGGGACACGAGATTCTGCACCTTCTTCAGTTGAGGCTCGGAATTGATCGGAAAATTGGGGAGGCGGGGGCGGATTTGAAGGCGGAGATGGTGTCGTCCCAGACGGAGCCGCTGATGTCGTGTAGTCTGCCGTCAGATTCAGTGGAGAAGTCACCGGTTTTGGGATATAGGGTTTCGGGATCTAGAGTTTCGTCGGTGACGGAGATTCCTAGCTATCAGTTTAGTGATATGTGCTTCTCGATCGATCTTCACAAGTCTTATTCGGACGGAAACGACGTAGTAGCGGGAGTAGGAAATCAGGTGGCGAGTGATGGCGGCGAGAGGAAGGCGGCTGCGGTGATGGCGGTTGATTCGGGAAGGAGTGAAGTTGGGAGTAAAAACTGGTGCGATTCGCAGCAGCTTTTATATAGCGGAAAGCCGACGACGAAGGGTTATGGGATCCACGGTGGCCGCAGCGTCGGCGGCGGGAAGAAAAACGGCGGGATGGATGGCGCCGTTGAACACGCGGTAAATATATTTCCGATTATCGATTCAATTTGGTTTTTTAACTTTTAAGCCAGCGTGAACCTACCCAACTCGAACGAACCTGACCACTGACTCGTAACTTTGATTGACCGAACCTTTTCTTAGTAAATTGACCAAAATAGCATATCAATTCAAATGTAGTATGATGACTTTTGTTATTTTGATTTGATTCAAATAGATATCCTGTTTATCTGGTTTGGTTATTTTGATAATAACTAATTCTTTAAATTTTATTTCAGATGTGTTCGTGTTGGAGGCGTCTATTGATGTTTTGTTGCTTGTGTCGGGAGTATAAGAAATGCTTGAAGTGTTCACCGAATAATCTAGAGAGATGATAGTATTCTATATTATCATTTTGATTTGTGGATTTACTATCATTGTAAACAAAACTCTTGTCTTAAAATAAATATTACACTTTTTGATGGAAAGTTATTTTGGTGAATATATCAGATAATGATATCTCTGTAATCCTTAGGGAATCAATTTGAGAAAACAAAACGGCGCATATAAGGTTATATGTTACTGTATAGTGTCTATAGTCCTCCTGCTCACTCGTTACTAAAGACTTACACAATTGCTAATAATTAAGACGTTTTTTGTGACCAAATTTCAATTATTGATTATCGTCATGTGTAGTATATATAAAATTTATCTTGTGGACCAATGAATTAATGTCCTCTCAAATGATATACATATACATGAGCTTTTCTCGAATTACGTACAAATTATCACATAAAACCGAACAAGATTGAAAATTATAATGAACTATGGTTAATAATAATAAATAGTAGTATTGTTAGAATTAGATCAAATAGCTGATTCGATTGATCGTAAAATTTGAGAACCGGTCCAACCCATTCCAGCCAGAAACTATTCTAAAAGAATCACAAAACCATTAAAAAAAAACCAAATGATTACAGCAAATTTGTGTCAAATGTATAATATAATCGATTATTTGAATGGTTCGATTTTGATTAAACATTTGAACCTTGAATCTGTTGTTCGACCGGTTCGAATTTTGCAACATGAACTCGACCCCATTGGGCCAATACTTACAAATTCTCCATCTAACGGATCGAGCCCAATAACACGTCACCCCACCGTGTACCCGCACGCACTGAATCATCCTCATCTCCGTGTCTCTCCTTTCTCTCTCTTGACACTTGCACATTTCTCTCTCAGCCTTTCCTCTCTGTGAAGAAGATGAGATAATCGGCAATAAAACCAGCCAGCTCCAGAAGAAGAAGAAGAAGAAGAAGACAACAAGAAAGCCGCTTCTTCGCATGGCGAGTCAACTCGGAGCTAACTCAACTCTGACTCTCCCTCTTATCTTCACCTGATCATCTTCAACAGATCTCTTTCGTCTCTCTATCAGGTTATTTCTGCTTTCCCTTCTCATCGCTCATTTTCACCCATTTATGGTCAATTCTGCTTCATTCTCTCCTCAATACATCAACTCTGTTCCAATCGATGATACAGGTGACTTTTCCTATTCATTTTGGTCGTCAATTACTGAAGTTCAATCTTATCGTCCGAAAAGCTAGGGATTGATTTTTTGAATTGGGAAATTTTAGGGCTTTTGAACATTTTGACTGGTGGGTGTTTCATCTGGTTCGATTTCGTGCAATTATGAGGTAGAATTGAGCTGTGTGCAGGAGTTACGATTTTTGACAGAATTTTGTTTGATTTTTTTTGGAGAATTTGTTAGGTTTATGTGTTGGAAATCGATTACTTTGGTATGGGGGAGGAAGCACCTGATGCAATGAACCTCGACTTGAATCTTGGTCCTGGTCCTGACTCGGAAGCAGCTTCTTTACCTAGTGAAGGTGTGAACTTGGTCGATTGGATTACCGATGAACCGATGAATGAGGACCCGATCCAAAGAATTAGGGAAGGTTTAAGAGTTCGAGCTAGGCAACGATGGAGGTGGCGACAAGTCCAGTTCCCGCACGAGAGGCAAACTCAGCTTTCCGTGGAGTTAAATCAGTTGATCGGCGATTCCGGAAGTCTGGGGGGCTTACAGGCTGGCGAGGGTAGTGTAGCAGCGGAAGCACGGACGAACGAAGAAGAGACTAAAATGTGCGAAAATAACGGATTTCTAGAAGATCAAGTGTTGGAGAAGAAGGATGATGTTGAGAAAGGGAATGCCACTGATGGAGGGAGTTTCTTCGATTGCAATATTTGCTTCGACTTGGCTTCGGATCCGGTTGTTACCTGCTGCGGCCATCTATTTTGCTGGGCGTGCCTATATAGATGGTTACATATCCATTCGGATGCAAAAGAATGCCCTGTCTGCAAAGGAGAGGTCACCATCAAGAATGTTACTCCAATATACGGACGTGGCAATAAGAATTTACGTCCACCTGAAGAGGACGAGGCTCTCGATATCCCGAGCAGGCCTCAGGGAAGGCGAGTCGAGAGTCTGAGGCAGACTCTTCAGAGGAATCAGTTTAACTTCCCAATGGAAGAGGTGATTCGACGCCTCGGAAGTAGGCTCGAGTTGATGCAAGAGTTGGCTCCATCGTCTCAAGAACCGAGTGCTGGTCGTGCCGCTGTGGATAGGGATTCGTTTCTTAATAGGATAATGACACTTAGGGGATTGCGTGCCGAGCAGAGTTCAGTTCCAAATCCTAACGAGATAGTGGACTCGACACAAAGCGGAACGAGCAGTCCAGAGGGAGGGAGAGCCCGCCGGATTCATTCTTCTTTGTTGCTCCGGAGGTCCCAAGCACATACTCATAGCCATAGGCCTTCAGCTCACACTATGCTTTCAACGGTGTTGACTAATTCAGATAGAATGGTTGACCTTCTCTTGAACAATACAATGACAAGGAATCAGGACCAAGCTGTCGACGACAGGGATTCTTTCTCCAGCATTGCTGCAGTTATAAACTCGGAGAGTCAAATGGATACTGCTGTAGAAATCGATTCCATGGTCTCTCTTTCAACGTCCTCTTCCAGGAGAAGAAACGATAGCTCGAGAGCCTCCGATGTTGACAGCGGGGATTCTCGTGCTCCTAGGAGGAGGAGGTTAAATTAAGGAGGAAGTATCCATCTGATGATTAGCATACCGTCCTCTCTCCATGTAAGTCTGTCTCACCTCCCTTACAGTTTAGTCTGGTTTTTTCGACACAAAGCTGAAAATGAACTTTCTGAATGCCTCGCAGCTGGTCGATATACGAGATAATATGTGCACTATTCACTTGTGGAGCTTCTGCATTGATCATTTCTGTGTGAAAACCCAGGGTTTTTTTTATAGGGAGGAAGTAGGCAGCTGATTCCCTTTCTGTTGTACATAAAAACAACGAGCTACTTGTTATGAACTACTGATAAATTCTTGCATTACAATTTTCTACGTTTATAGCATGTCTTTCTTCTAAGTTATAATTAGACATTGTGTATTAGTTTCTGCTAGGCCTAGTCTTCAGTCTTGTATTCTGAGAATAGAATTCAAGCAATTAGTAACAACTATTGATAGTTTGATCATTATGCAATTATGTATCTTACGTTTGATGATTATCTTTGTTCTGCTTGTTTTAGCTGAACCGCTTGTTATCTAGTGTAGAGGTGTTGTTCCACGGTTGGGTTAATCGGGTTGCTGGTTTGCCTGTGATGGGTTGTTCAGGTTTCGGTGAATCAGGCTGGTTAGGGTGGTCTGACGAGGTGAACCAATTTTGGTCATTTGAAGAATGTTCTATCATTCTGGCCAATTGTATTGAGTTTACGGGTCGTTGGCTTCTGACTAATTTGGTCATGCAATGGGTTGAGTTTGGCACGCTTATCGAATTAGGTCCGGCGTCCCTTGACCTCTGATCACCACCCAAATGACTGCCCTGAGTCCCGAGCTTGTTTAGATACGTTGGTACTCATTTACGTGTATCAGGTTTATATGAATGAATGATGCATGTTATACCTGAAATCGGATGACAATCCTCCCAGCCTCGAATTTCCACCAACCTGAACCTGCAAAGCGATAACAGAACCTTCAACTGAAGGATGAAGAGACATTGAGTGATTCAAAGATCGAGGTGAAGGGACATCGTTGTTGGAGTGCGAAGGTCGAGACAAGAGCGTGGTAGATACCTGCGTGAGGTGGTGCTGATGTGCTAGAGGGCTAAGACATGAGACTGATTAAACCGTAGCAGACTATCGAGTTACAACGTTTGGGTTCCTGGTCCTTGAACCTTCACGGCCAAGAGACTCAGTCGTTGGTCATTGAACCGTGGCTGCCAAGAGACTCAGGGATGGACTGAGCGAGTGAAAGAGTCGAGACTCAAAACCTTGCACAATGGAGTGTTGATCAGAATTATGCTTAATAGGCGTTTGGTAATTTGTTGAGTTGGGTTAAGCAGTAGAGTTGGGTTAAGCAGTAAAGTTGGGCCTCTTCTAAGAACGGGCCAGTTGGTTTGCGCTGTTGGGCTTTTGTAATAAGCGGATGCAGTTTCTGGGCCTAGTGTGCCCTGCATACAGAGAAAATCCCAATTATGTGATTATACTTTATAGTAATTCATGAGAAGTCCAAAGGGGAAGGAGTAGCCAAGTTTTGTAGCGTTGTGTGCTGACGAGTCGGATTTCATAAACGGATATATTTTTGTGTTTATTTTCTTCTATCCTATATTACGAAGTTAGTGGAGTCCTAAATTGAGTTATGAGCCTTAGTCATAACTCGTAAGAGATTAAACCATGGTTTTGGCCTAGAGTCATACCCATGAATAAACTCTACCCCTATCGATGGCACCTCGACTCCAATCACGAACCTGCTCAAGAAGCCCCGAACCCACAACCTAGACCTCCAAAACCCTCCATGAACCTCACCCCCCGAGCCTCCATCTAAACCCAACATCCTCAATCAGTGAAAAAACCTGGTTCTATCAAACTCGACCAAGACCGAATTCCTCGAACCCGGCCCATAAGATAACCACCATATGATAGAAATCCCTTTGGAATAAACACAATGATTAAGGCAATGGAGCATGGAAGAATGAATGCAGAGAGTAAGAAGATATGGATCCATGATTTTGAACACAGTACTGTAATTGAATGGTGGGAAAAGGGCAAAAGAAGCATAATGAATGATGATTGAGGAATTTATGATTGGAATGCACGACTGGAGGGCCAGAGTGAAATGCAAGCTTTCCCACCATAATAATAATACCCAATATTAACAAAATTACTAATTAGTGATGTTATATATATATATATATATATATAATCTCGTTACTTTAATATAATGTATGAAACGGCAAACATTTGACATATTTTTAATAACAAATGCTCTCACAAACTCAAAGTAATAATCAATTATATGAACGAAAACTATCATAATTAAGCAGCAACGAGATAAGAAACTAACGTAATCATGCTACCTTTTTAGGACATGCTTATTTTTCCAAATCAAATTCTATTTCTCTCCTACTTGATTATATATACGAGTGCTAAATTATAATTTGATTGTAGATGTTAATCAAATTTCAAGTCTTTAGTTTTTACACATTTATTATGAAAAGATAATTGAAATTTGAAAGACAAACTTCCTTTGCATAAACATATAAATCAGAGAGAATCGCATGTCTGTTGGCAAGGCACGTGCCCCTTCCCAATAGTTAAAATATAATAATTCCTTTATATGATTATTCCACCCTCAACATCTCACGTGCCTACTCTACCATCTTTTTAGCTTTGTGTTAGTAGATCTGAGACTTTTCAGTAAATAAATTGGAGATTAATATTTATTTTTTGGACGTGTTGGATTTTAATTTTAGAATTTTGGATTATTATTTATTATAATTCTATTTAAGTTTCAAGTTATGTGGTGAGCCTGTTAATTATTATAAATTATAGTTAAATTATGATTGTATCAAGATTGTATGATTTTTTTTATAAATAATTTTATGGTCAACTGTTGCTGTGATTTTGAAATAACAGCATTTCATGTTATAGTACCAAATTCAGTTAGAATTGTAAATGACTAATATAAAAATACGGTAAAAATTCTTTTCAACAATTCAAATTATTAGTTAGAATATAATGATTTATGACATGACATCTCAATCTTCCAACTACAACAACAGAATTTCACTTTCCGATTCAATATACCCAATAACTTAATAAAAACTTACGAACTATAGATTTTTTAAAGAACTTTCGTTTGAGCTATGCCAAACAAATTATTCATATAATATTTAGATATATATACTTTTTTTTTTTAAAATGACGACAAAAAATTATTCAATATTGACTTAAATTGAAGTGGTAATAATTTGTGGAAAAAAGGGAATTATTCTTTACCACTTTACAAAAAGTCACCGTGACAAAGGAACCTAGGAAAGAAATTTAAATGATGATTATTTATTACTATTGATCTGGGGGGGGGGGCAATTCTCGAATTCCAAAGTCCAACAATGGCCACGAAAATATAGTTTTTTTTTTCTAATTTTCACCTCATTCTCTCATCATTGCTGAATTATACATTTTTATTCTCTGAAAAATAATGTTATTTGCCCACTCTAATTTTATAAAGTAAAGACAGAAAAACATTGTAGGAGTGATTATTTATTAATTTCACATAGTTGAGTGGTTATAGTATGTATTGACAATTCATGAACAGAAAAATTAATTGATAAATTTGTATCATAAAGGTAATAAATTAGTAGAGATGAAAAAAAAATTAGGATAGGATATTTATTATATTCTTTTAACAATGAATTTTTTAACAATTGTATTTACATTGTCGTTTCTGGCAACATATAACAATAAATTTTTTATACTAACCGCTGTTAAATTATGTAATTTAACAACGATTTTCACTCAGTCATTGTTAAATAGCCATTTTTCGAACAACTAATATTTAGGTTAATGGGGTAGACCAAATGTCCGTACTATACTCGTATATACGTACATACTCATATCGAAGTCGTAACAACACTAATAACTTCATCATATATGTATTTATACACATTCACTATCTATATCAAAGGACTTCGTAATAAGTTTGTTGTATAATTCGGCAAGTTCATGTAATTAGAAGACCGAATATGAAAAATTGGGATGAATTACGCTTATATATGTACGTACTGTAGTAATATACAAATCGAAACAGTAATACTATCTTTTTAAGTTTTGATAACCAAAACCCATTTATAAATTTCCAGTTTCAAGAAACAACAGATATGATCATATATCGTAATGGTTTAATGGTCCTTTCAATCCTCCTTCTTCTTCATGTGATTAGAGTTCAAATCACATCCCTTGTAATTTTTTTTAATATTTAACAGCGGACTTTGTTTTACCGTTGCTAAATGTTTTCATCTCCATTAACCTAAATATGGTTGAATTTTGAAGTTTTTATCACAGATGTTGAAGTTTGTATCCCGAGATGGAGTTGAACTCCCTCTGGTGCTAAAGGAGATGAGTAAAGTTTTCGAAACTCTCAATGCTGACAATACTAGTTATGACAGTAGTGTTAAAATTCCTACTGTTATGGCCCCTGTTAGTGTTGATATTGGAGATGCGAGTGTTAGAGTGGGATAAGAGAAGAGTCCCGAAAAGAAGCTATTCAACAAGGAACTGCACATACCATATGAAATGGAAGAAGAGGGAGGTGGAAGATCAGGATGTTGAGAATGCTTCGGAGTAATGATAATTATTAGCTAGCTAGTAGTGATGGATTGTCCCAAATTGATATCCTAGCTAGTATTCGTAGTTGAATTTCTATCACATTTTTATGTTATAGATGATGGAATGATTTTTCATTTAATGTTATGAATCTCTTTTTAGTTAAAATATCTAATTGTGCATAATGAACAGCAAACACATCGGGCAACGATAATAGGAACCAACAGAAACCAAAAAATTGAATTTCTGCCTATTTGTGTTTAACATTTAACCGCGGCTATAAAATGGCCGCTGTTAAATTTAACAGCGGATTTAAACTGTCCACTGCTAAATTTAACAGGGCAAAATGAAGCCACTGTTAAATTTCACAATGGATTAAAATAGAATCATTGTTAAAAGGTGGTCGATGTTAAATTTAACAGCAGTCAAATTGAAATTCGTTATTAAACAAGGTTTGATTTAAAGGTGGAAGGGTGTTTCCGCTGTTAAGTCTTTAACAATAGACAATTTAATCGCTGTTAAAACCGCCTTTAAACTATATTTTAGCCGTCGTTAAATTAGAAAATTCTTGTAATGTGACTATATATTTCCATCTATGAGCTAGGAACATCAAATTTGATTAGATAATCCGAATGTCCAAAAAACTCTTTCTAACCGTTTTAACACAATACGATTTATTAATAAAGAGGGATTTTACGATAGAAAAAAATAAGAGTTGCGGGCACGAAATTAAATAATATTTATGAACCAAATTCAAATTCAACGTTGTTTTTTTTGGTTTGACCAAAAAACACATCTCAATCCTGCTGTTGGGCTGCATTTCACATGACAAGTCCCCTTCTGAAAGAATCAAAAAAAAGAAGAGAGAAAAGGCTGCTGCCTGCCTGCCTCCCAATTATTATTATAACCCCCCACCTATTGGGTTTATAGCAATACAGTCATCAATTTTTTAGAAAGTAATCTAACTACCACTAACCTATTTCAATTTTAACAATTTGGTCATTCTGTCCATTACTATCCGTGACTCATTCATAAACTTCACATATCACCATGATCACTAGTAATTTTTTGTCCATGTTACCCCTATTGTGTCAATTATTCCATTCTAAAATTTCGGTCAGTTTTCAATCAAACTAACTTAACCTTGTAAAAGATTGATATAAGATCCATAATTAACTCATTTTCAATAATTTGAGTTATTGGGTCATAAATGATATAAAATCCATATATAATAATATAATATGAAATAGGTTATAAATAGTATGTAGGTTACTTTGTAAAGACTGATGCCCATATTGTTACAACCCCAGTTGATTGATGGCCACAATGGATATATTACAAGCCTATGTATCTATGACACCATCAAACTAAAAAATAAAATAAAATAAATAGTAATCAATATTATAATTTTTTTTATAAGAACAATATTATAAGTTGTATTGTCCCTTTCTTTACCAGCATAACACACATCATCCCATGAATGAGATCAGAGTGATGGACATTGAAACATAAATTCAAAAGCATTGTCTCTTTAAGTAATTATTATTACTAATTATCATTACTATGAGGAGGAAGATATCATAATCATTGATTATTATTATTGTTGTTATTATTATTATTATTATTATAGGTGATGATTTTCTTGAGAAAGGGAAAGCATGACTATTTGTTAATTATTGCGTTCAGTACCAACTATTATTTTTTATTCGAATTAGATTTATATGTTAAATCGAATAAATGAGAGATTTAATGAGTTATAATTTCTATTATGATCAAACCTGTAACAATTCATCTAGAAAATTTGTTACATTGTCTCAACACGCGAATGGCATATTCCGTATTGAATAGCTATCATACATATAAGCATGTCCAAACAAGACACAATGATTAAACATTCATGAGCATTCAATTTGCTTATTTCCATGTTTGAGCTTGTACAATACGATTCACACAAAGACATCCTTTAAACTCATCGTCAATACGATTTACCCCGATCGTTCTTCTCGAGATTTCGGCTCCCTGCAGCTATGATCTATGCTTGGAAAATTAACAATGGAGACAGAAACACTAAAAGGAGAAATAGAGAATTGGATGTCATCATCCAAAATCATGTAATCGAAGAGCCAAACATCATGGCACTCTCTCTCTCTCTCGTCAGCTTTTATCATAACCTACGCCTTAATTATTACTCATTGGTCACTTAACTTGAGCTTATTTGCACATAAGGGCCTGAATGTTTTGCTATTTGTAGAGAAAAGGCTTTGAATTATGTAGCAATGTGGGTCAATCATTTGAATGACAAGCAGTGATTGGGAATGAATGATCCGGCATGTACACATAATAATTGTCTTGTTTAATTAGTAGTTGGGCTGAAAATTCCTAATCATTATGTCTCACTAGCTACATACTATGCCAAACCGGTCAAATTCCATACCAATCAAGTATACTAAACAGATCTGTGAGTTGTACAGAACAATTCGGTTGCGTTTCGGCAATATATAATGGGAAAATGATCGTAATTAACATGCTCTGTCACGAGTAGTACATAGATAGGTGACGTATACAAACCCGCTAGGGCTGAGCCTCAAAACGCACAACATTATCTTGTGATCTTGTCGTAAAAAGACCGAGATGGGTAGAAGATCCTTTTCGTCCATACCATCACAAATCGGATAGACAAACCGAAACATATCGTGGTCAATTTCGTGCATTCATAACACGTAAATTCAGCCAAACAAATTCACAAACTTGCTGGAAGTGTGGTCGACCCCCTTGATGAGGACCAAGTATTTTGCACGATGGGCTCCTCTGCTTTTGCCTCGCTCGGAAGCCTGCCATCTCGCCTCACGTTTCTGATTCCCAGGCCTTAACAGCCCAAAATATCGTTGGCCTTGCCAATGCTACAGTACTCTGGGATTTATCTCCTCGGCTCTACGCGCCCATCCTTCCATCTACTGCCATGTAGTACTCCCCCGGACATTTATCCCCGTGGCAGATTAGGTTGCTCGTTCCGCACAAGCGGGCACCCCACTGCCAGGGTGGTCGCCTCGTTGTAATGTTCGGGTTTCTCCGGCTAATGATCTATAAAGAGCAGAAGAAGAAAAAAAAGTCGATGGAGCTACCATCTGAAGACTGAATATTTGCACAACAGGTCCCTGGCGTACGTATTAATATACGTACATTCTACGTAGTACATCCGTATAGAGAACACAGTTTACAAGAAACTGCAGCTAGAAAGAAAGAAAACTGCAGAGATCATCATGATGATTGCTTCTGCTGCTGCAACCCCCCACAGGCCATACCCTTTATTCTCTTTTCAAAAGAAATTTCAGAATTATAATATTATATAATATAGTACCATCACATCACTCATCACTTACTAATCACTACTACTACTACTATTGTAACTGTAAATCCAGAAGGTCTACGGATTTAGAAGCTCTTTGACAACCCTAAACAAAACAAAACAAAACATCATCTTTCTCTCCCCATACCATAATTCCATCTCTTCTTTACATGCATGCATGTATAGAGGCCGATCGAGGCCTTGACGACTGGATTTCTCGCTACATGCACCACTGTATAGAGCTGACCTGCCGACCCAGACTTTACAAACCCAGATCGGTTTGATATTTCGGGTAAACATGTCACTGGAGTTAATTAAAAAGTCAGCGGTCGTTCAATGAATTTTAAGATAGCACAAACACAAAAAAATTAATCATCAACCCAAATCGTGAAATCGATCTCTACACCGGACCATATTTTGGAAATAAAAACTTGGGCTCCATTTTTTCTCTCCCCTCGAGCCTTATATAATATATTTCGTTCGTTTCCTCAACTTTCGAAAATGGGATGTGGTGCAATATTCCAACCAAACTAGCTACTTAACGAAACCCAAACCCAAAACCCGACCCAACCCAACCCAACCCAACCCATCGGTTAACAATGCAAGTACCCATCAATAATCATTTAATGTTTGTTCTTGTTTGATTTTTAATGCATGAAACGTTGGCCTAGCTAGCTATAAGCTAGTACTGGTTATAAACCCTACCCAGACCCCACCAATTTGTCTTGAGCCCCACAAGTTTTAATAACTCGAACCCCCAACCCGGCCTTATTAATTACCATCAGGGTTGGAATCCCAACTCAAAGAGTAGTACTTGGTCTTTGGGAGACTACTTATTATTTAATTCATTAAGGGTTGATTATATTGGTTCGAGAGGGTTGTTACGACCGGACATGACGTTAGATCAGATCAATATTGAAAGGTTTAGTGGTTAAATAAGGTTCTACCATATGTAATGCAAGAACTAGTCAATTCATAACACCTACACGATAACACGTCAAATTAACCATAACAGGCAGTAGCAATGATTCAACATTCATTATTATCCAACTTATGATTTTGGATTCGTAGATCATTAAAATGAGTCACCGTTTAACTTTTGAGTTGAGTTAAGTCGTGTGACCATTTAAATCAATCTAGAAGACCTGAACGTGTTTTGAGATCTTACTTGTTTCGTCAAATAAGAATATACTTTTAAAAAGTTGTTTTTAATGTACCAAACCGACCTTACGAAAGGTCTAACGTACGTATTGGATGTCAAACCGGATATTTCATTAATACCATCATTCCAATTTCTACATAAATTGGTTTACTTTTTCAAGAAGAATATAATGGTTGACCTTACTTGGTAAAATAATAACCAAAGTTTCTAACAATTATTATGTGTTAAAAGGACATACAAAATTATTCCAAAGAGATAGATAGAGATGGGAAAGGAACCCAATAATTGGGTTATGGGCAGTTGGACTTTTGTTGAAGGGGTGAGCCCACTTTCCATCATCCCATTGCATTATGGATAATATTTACAAATAATTAATTTACTATATATAATTATTTTTACAAGTATGATATGGGGGACCAATCAAACCAATGGTGCTGGGGATACTTGACCATGTCCACTTTGACTTATTGAAAAACAATAACATAACAAATACTACATAGGATTTTTGTGATGTCTTGATAGATTTGCTATGGTGTATCCTCCGTTACAATTCGACATGTAATAAAGAAAAATAAAATACATCGATTTTAGTAGCACAAATAATTTTATGTGAAGAATATTTATGAAAATATACCACAAGAGCACAATAATAGTGAAAACTTCATTATGATAAGAGAAATACAATTCGTAAAAATAGCGATTTTAGATTCTTATTCAACAATTTTTTCATATTCTTACCAAACATTTTATTATAACATCTTTAAGATAAGAGGACAAAATTATAATGTCACAATAAAAATTGGGATTTCTTCTCTCGTTATGGGAGCCTCCCTATTACTACGCTTTTTTGTCGCCGCTCGTCCCTATTATTAGGGTTTTTGTCGCCGCTAGTGTTTAGCTTGTTCGAGACCTGCCTTTGTCTGAGTTTAGAGCTGTGAGCGCGAAGGAGGATACGTACGTTGAGCGTCTTCGTCTCTGACCTAGTGCGCTCCGGTGCTTAGTTGGGTGGAGGTGCTAACGGTGGAGGGGCAGATTGCACAATTAACTCTCAGAGGAGAGGACGATGACCTGGAGATTGTGGATGAGGAGGAGAGTCCGGTGGAGGAGGAGTTGGTGTTATGTGTGGTAGGGCGACTAGTCACTGATAAAAGCTTTAACTTCGCACCGCTGCAGGACCTGATGGCGCGGTTATGGCGTCCAGGAAGGGGAATCACGTTTGAGGACCTAGGTAAAAACGAGTTCTCGTTCAGTTCTACCACGAGGTTGACCTAAGACGGGTTGTGGACTTCGGACCATGGATCTTTGACCAAAGTCTGTTTGCGTTGAAGGAGTTACTGCCAGGGGAGGACCCCAGGACAATACCTGTATGCTCAGCTGAATTCTGGGTGCAGATGTATGACTTATAACCTGTTAGCTATCAAACTGCCACAATGGGGAAGGGGTTGGGGAATTATGTGGGCACGTTTGTTGCCATGGATACGGCAGCGTTTGTGCCGAGGGTGGGTGCGTATCTTCGTGCGCGAGTACGGTTGGATATTACGAGGCCCGTAAAGAGAGAGAAGAAGGTGGGCCGGAATAACGGCCCTGGCGTACTATGCAAATTCAAGTACGACCTAACTTCTGTTATATTTGTGGGAAACTTAGTTATATCGACTGATATTGTGAAGTGTTGTTTCATGTTCCGACAGACAAAATAGTTAGATTGTGGGAAGACAAATTGTGAGCAGAGGAGAAGGACGATAGGCGGGTTGGTAAAGGAGGTACAGAGATGGGCGGGGGGGGGGGGGGGTGGCGGCTAGGGGACAAACTAGCTCTAGTACTAAAGGGAAGGACGACCTAGCTGGTTAACGGAGGGTGTTCTACCTAAGAAACTACGGTGAAGATTGAAATATCCAAGGCTTATGATCGTGTTGAGTGGTGGTACTAGGAGGCGGTTTTGAGGCGGGTTGGATTTGCGGAGAGGTGGGTGAGTCTTATGATGATGTGTGTACAGTCAGTTCATTATTCGGTATGTGTTAATAGAGACAGGGTGGTGAGTCATGGTTGTGCACAAATCGAGGATTGGAAACAAGCGCAGGGTGGACGGCGGCGAGATGGAGAATCACACCATTCTAGGGGCTGTCAGCCCGTGGCATGGCCACCAGAAGTGTGGTGCAAGGTAAACGTGGACGGGGCGATATTTATGGAGCAACGGCGGGATGGCATTGGAGTGGTGATGCGCGACCCTGAAGGGACCTATCGTGGGCGTCTCCAGCGTAACTTTGCTTGAGATCGATTCGTAGACAGTGCAGCTGGCATTAGAGCGAGAAGTAGTTGACCGAACTGCGTTCGGTAGATTGATTAAGGAATGTCAGGTTGTACTACTGTTACGATCCAGTTTCAAGGTTTTATGGGTCAGGAGGAATAGTAATCGAGTGGCACGCCGGGTAGCGCGTCAGTCTAATTACTCGATCGAATCCAACATCGGAGGAGGCCCTCCTGATTGGGTGTTAACTGATTTAAACAGCATTTGTGTTGCTTGCAAACATTAATAAAATTTCTACTGTTTTGTCATAAAAAAAAAGAACATTTTAAAGATGAATATTAATGTAAAGGAAAAATATTAATGTGGTAATTAGGTGTTCACTTACAAAATATTGAGACCCAAACTAAAAAATGTTATCACTCGTTGATACTATGAAGACAAACCTGTAAGGTCATCCATAAATATTCAATAATTAAAGAGTTCATAAAATCATGAATTTTATATGTATAAATGATTGCAAGAGTGGGAATTGTCTCCTTGGCACGGTACATAGTGTCCCCATCACCCAACTTCTGCATATTACTTTACACTCCCTCTTCTTATAATAATTACTTATTTAATTAACAATTTCACACACAAACAACACATTTTTTTCGGGATGATAGTATTTCATTAGACAAATAGCTCTAACTACACGGCTAATATTTTTGCTATTTCAGAATGATGTTTTTGGCTGAATTAATTGTTGGAATTAGTAGATTTAATCATATTAAGTCTCTTTGTTGGAATTTTAATTACTATAGTGTAAAAGTAAAGTTGATATTTTATCAAGTTTTGTCCTGCGGCTACTTTTTTTAACTAAAATATCAATCATTATCTCTATAAAGTTAGTCCATCTTTTTTATATAAAAAGTTTTATACTCTAGAAATAGGATGTTTAAGGTTTACGTCTTCCCTGTTATCTTTCGTAGGAGAGTTCGTCGGAACCGATTATGACCCTTTTATAATACTCTAGCCGCTACCTTATCTTTCAACCAAATTCCTCTGTCGATAATAACAATACCCCATCGTTCACCCGCATCAACCCAGCACAACACCCTACCTCTTGTCCTCCCCGATCTCCCTCGACAACCATCTACCCCTATAACAATCTAACCCTCATCCTAGCCACGAATACCACATACCTCGCAAACACCGGCAGGACCCCCAAATCAATCCGATCGGCGAGCGATAACTCTAATAAGGGGTCTGGAACACCACAGCTGGCGATCGTCCACATGTCCGCCACAATTCAAGCGGCATTCGCAACCACTATATCGAAGACTCCACCGATATCACCACCATCAAACTCCGCATCCCAAATCAATCAAGGATCGTCTTCATCATCACCAGGGGATGGCAGGACAACCTCATTGAAATTTTGGCTACACGTCCTAGACCTAGCCTCCCTTAGCCATGTTCTTTGGAGGATCCAATCTGCTCGTGTTGGCTGCTTTATTTCTATATCTACTATAGTTCTATATTTTCTAGTCTTTTGTTTTCGGTTTTCAATTCTGTTTGCTTTCGAAATTTGGAGTTTTTTTTTGTTCTGGCGGGCGAACCCCGTTTGGATGTCCGTCTGTTGGAGAGAAAGGATTGAGGTGTTTGCTTTTTGCAAGAACCAACGATCCATGTTAGCCTCGTTTGTGAGGACTGCACCTACCATTGGAATCCACGTATGTTGCATGTTTGCTACGACTTCATGATAATGAGATTTTTTTGATTTGGTGAATAAAAGGTTTGTTTACACAGACATCGTGCAAGTGGAATAGTTTTAGTGTCGTGTATTAATGGCCTAAAAGTTTCGGGTTCAAATCTAATACACGCCATAAGACGAACACATTTATAATATTTATTTATGTTTTTAATCTTATACCGATTCGAAAGTCCCTACCGACAAAAATGTGAGAGGTATACGTGGGGTACATTGTCTATTTGTTACTATTATTATTATTACTAGTATTTGGTCACTGAGTCTCCTCCTTATAATAACTCCTTTATCACGTGAGATCTCGAGCCATAATAAGTAATGCAATATAGCCACTCGACAAAGGCAAATGTAACATTATGTTCACTATCTCTCACGTTACCGACGTTGTCATATTGAATGTCGCATAATTATGATATATACCAAAGAGATCATCATGCAATGCACGCTTGCTTTGCTTCTCCCATTATTTAATCCCAATTACAATTTTTTTTATTTCGTTAATTAAGGATGATGAACAAAGAAATTAAACAACAAGTAAATTCTTCACCCTTCACTTCTTCAATCACGTCGTAGTACAATAGTCTTTAAATGATGGAACGGATCACACACCAGCTCCAGAACGAACTACAATTCTATAAATACACATTGTTTCACAAATTCAGTCTGTCGCCAAATTAAAAAACTAAAACACTAAAGAACCGGTTCAGATCAACGAATTGTTCATGTCGGTACCCCGAAAAGATGGTTCTAGCTGCATCAAGGATGATTCCAAACACATTCAAATCTCCATTAATGTCACAAATATCATGCATTGTAATAGTTTTGTTTGGAGTTTTTAAACGGAAGATTGTGTTCCCATGCATGTAGGGTTTAGAGACTTAAACAAATCATGATTGATCAAAACATGTTCAATTTACAACTTTAATCATTCACTTAGGTTATTAAACAATTATTTAAGGAGAGAAACCACCCCCCCCCAATATTATTGCCTAATTTCATGTTATAAATTAATATCCAAATTAATAATAAATATTAAATAATTTGCACCTTTAGACAACTTGCCTATATTGTGTACTTCCAATTCCTAATCAATTTTAATCCTACATTTTTTTGAAGTGTCGGGTGACTCCTAAACGGAAGAGGATGGCATCAACTTTTGCTCTAGATTTGAGCATTGAATGATTGATGAATCAAAGGTGTAGATTTATTTGGTATACTAGTTATGGAAATTACGGTCTATTTTCTACATAAAATTGCTTAATTAGATTGGTTTTGATGATCCTATTGTATCGATAAAAAGTGTTTTATAAAATACAGAAGTCTTACATTCAAATCCCAACACCATCATAAGCGGACACCTAACCGGCAGCATATATACCAACTATGTACATGTATTAGTGTCACTTTGTACATCTTCACTAATGTAATGCTGGTTGGTGGAATCATTGGATACCCATTTCTCTATACATTTTGGTCATCATGGGGGTTCCAAAGATTGATTGATGCCATAGATTAACCCACCCATAGCTTTGGGGTAGATTGGTTTGTTTATATAAGGTTTTGGGTTGCTTTCTTTTTGGCTTTAAAATCCATGCAAGAAAGCAAAAAAAAAAAGGCAACTTTTACTTTCATTTCACTTTCTTGGAGAAGTAAAAGAGTTGGCCTCTTTGTCTGCCTTAGCAAACCTGTAATCATAGTTTGGACCAGAAAATAAGGTTTCATGGTCAAATCTCAACTATATTTGTGATTTCTGTATAATTATAATCCCCTCTTAATTTCTTCCTTTTTTATTAAAGAACTCTAGGTAGAGTACACATAACTTTCATTTTAATTAAAAATCATTAAAAAACACTAAAAACATCAAAATAAGAATTACTAATAGGAACACTAAAACCATCAAAGGGCGTCTCGTACCCAAAATTAAAAAGGTATTTGACAGCATGCATGATTACTTTCTCGATAGATAATATGAATAATCTTAGGTTTTTTTACATCCTCTCGAAAAGCTCATAAAGTCGGAAAGTCACAGTAGAGTGTTGGTGATCATTTGCTTCTTACCAAACTAATTTTAAAAGGAGAGTCGAGTTGCACTTGTACTAAATATATTTTATTGTTTTAATGGTATAATCTACCTGAACTTTATTTCAAAAAGAAAAGTAGGAGTTTTGTTATGGTTTGAACTGATTATCCTTAGCATAAGAGGTTGAGAAAGCACCACCGAGTCCAACAACGAATCATCATGCAGCCTCATGGGCTCGAGTCCAAAGCACGAGCTACGATTTCAAGGGTTTGTAAGGAGCACATCGACCGTTTTTGAAATACACAAATTTTAATCACCGATTGTCGCTCAAGAAAACATCAACATCTCACAATATAGTTGAAAAAAGGGACACATACATCGATATTTTCTCTAAACCAAACGATCATTTAGCCGAATCATCAATGATCGAGGTGCGTAAACTTTTGAACATGTATATATAATTGGGTAGGAAGTCATTATGAGGTGTGTAAACTTGAGTATGTGTGTAGGATGATTATGTTGGGTTAAAATGTAAAATCATTGTATGCATAATAAGAAAATAACGCTTAATGATTATGTCGCTCTTGTTGATGATCATAATGACAATGACATTTAATAAAAGTTTAGGCATTTAAATATATGGTTCAATCGGAATATGATCACATTATAATCATACCACTCTTACCCTCCTCATATTTAATTTTTGGAAATTTTTATATTTATTAACCGTCAGTAAATCATTTATTAAATTAAAATGACTCAACCATCCATTCTCTTATTTTGTACTTCATGATAAAATGATTTATCTATTCAAACCAATTCAGATTACGGTTCAACCTTAAACAAAAAAACCAGATTTCCTACCTCCTGACCAGTGACCAGTCACACACTCACAGCACAAACCAAAAGAGAGAAGACTAGAAGAGTTCGATATTTATTTATTTTACTTTTACAAATAAGGGTTATATATTTGTTTGGATTTCACGTGTGATTGTCAACGTTGATTTGTCGGTCAATCTTTTCCTCCCAAAAAAAAAAATGTACACTTATTAATCAATTAATAGTTGGGTTGGGTTAGAGTTTGATTAATTGATATTTGTTGCTCATTTATCATAGTTTTTAGTTTAAATAATTACTACTATAATATTTTTCTTCCGAGTAGTAAGTTCGTATCGTAACCATACTTATCAATTTTGATTTTGGCAATACACGTCACTGGAAGAATTTTGAATTTTAAGGAAAAAAAACTTCACAAACTATATGCTTTAATATTCATATGCTAGTCATTTCCATATACATCTATATCCTAAAAATATCATATCAATTCAAATTTTATCATATTGGTAAAAAATAATCACAAACATTTATCATTGACGCCGCTTAAAAAAATTTAAAATATACAAAAATTTATATATTCTTAAATTTTTAAACTTATAAAAAATTAATCACGGTCTACGAAAGCTTCCACAATATCAAAAAATAATTAATCTTTGTATATTAAATTTAAAACCAACATGAAGCAACGAGATAATAAACGAACAATAATATCATATCACCAAATAAAACTTACAATTCATTAATATTAATTAGCAATTAATAATTAACATCTTTTAATGCCAAAACTTACTTTTTTTCTTTTCCTTTTGTACTTTTCTCGTCATCAGCATTTAAATACTCTCTCTGGATAGCCTTTCCTTCCTTCTTCACTTCTCTCTCACAGGTCCCCCTCTGTTTCTTCTTCTTCTTCTTCTCTCTACAGAGCAAAAACAAAAATTACAGAGGAAAATATGGAGCTTGCTCTGAGCTTAGGCGACGCTTCAAAGCCATTCAAGTTCCTCGACAAAACCGCACCCACCAAACTCTCCACCAACGATCACCACCTCGGGTTTTGCATCGCCTTATCCGGAGCCGGAGTCGGAGGAGCTGGTAGTACTGCTTCTTCAATGGCGAGATCGCAAGGGATCATCGAAGACGCTAGAAGACTCAACGTTCCCTCCATTGCAGATTCCCAACCGTCTCTTCAGCTCGATCTCTCGCCATTTTCCCCTGTTCCAAGAAGACTCACTCCGGTGACGGCGGCTCCGTCGCCGTCGCCTCTCCCGTTTCCATGGCTTGTCACTGATCCAGCTCGTGAGTTTTAATGTCAACGATTTTGGGTTTGTTTCGTGTTTTTTTTTTGTTTTTGCCCTGATGGTGTCGACGAAATGCTGCAGAGAGGGAGAGTCAAAGCAGGAGGTTCGACGTGAACCGTTTGTCAGCGGAAGAAGGTGACGACGCCGACGGAGCGTCTCTCTCGTCTCCCAACAGCGCTGCTACGTCGTCTTTTCGGATGGACTTCGGAATCGGCATTAATAGCAATGGTAAGAGAGATTTGGATCAGGAAAGTGAAAGAGCTGCTGGGAGTGAAGATGATGAGAATGGATCAGGGAGGAAAAAGCTGAGACTTTCCAAAGACCAATCTGCTTTTCTGGAAGAAAGCTTCAAAGAACACAACACCCTCAACCCGGTAAGTTCATTACAAACTCACAAATCTAAAGTGCTTAAGCTAAAAGGATGAAGGGTTAATTAAAAATCAACAAACTTTGAATTCATTGATCTACAGAAGCAAAAGCTTGAGCTGGCAAAGCAGCTGAATCTACGGCCGAGGCAGGTTGAAGTGTGGTTTCAGAACAGAAGAGCAAGGTAAACAATTGATTGCTTAATTGTAATCTGACAATTATATTGTTCATAATCATAATCTGTTTCCTTCCTCATGTACGTTTCTTTAGCTTTTTTTGGTCTGTTTTGTTATGCGTTTCTGTTGTTTCTTTTTTGGATGGTTATGGCTTTATTTTGTTCTGTATCGATAGATGGATGGATGGATGGTAAATAAAAATAAAATAAAGAATGTGTACATATAAACAGGACAAAGCTGAAGCAAACAGAGGTGGATTGCGAGTATTTAAAGAGGTGCTGTGAAACGCTGACAGAAGAGAACAGGAGGTTACAAAAGGAACTGCAGGAGTTAAGAGCCCTCAAGTCTTCTCAGCCTTTCTATTTGCAGCATCCTGCAACCACTCTCACCATGTGCCCTTCTTGCGAGCGCGTCGCAACCACCTCCACGGCGGCAACATCATCAACCACTGCCGCTCCGGCAAGCACCACCACCACCACCACAAACTCATCATCAACGACATTGTCATTGGGTAATAATAGCAGTAACGGAAAGGTGGGAAAGGGGTATCCTTTCCCATCTGTTCAGCTTCAGATGTCTTCTCAGCAGCATTCATCTCAACCCACCAAACCGGCTGGTTCATGACCGAACCGGTTAGTTCGTGTCTCGGAAGCAAAAGGACCCATATGTAAATATTTTGTGGGTAATTTTCAGAGCTCTCGAATCAGCGGGTGGGTGGGTTTGGTAACGAGTCATCGAGATCATGCACGGACTTGATTTGGTAACGAGTCAATCGGATTCAATGAGATTTTTGGGTTGACCCTGTTACGAGCTCTGATATTTAGGTAATCGGGTTGGTTTGGGTGGTGGCTCGAATTTTCCAATTTGTTCACTTAAGATTGTGTTTTGATGAGAATTTTGGGTTGTTGGATTATGTGGGTTTTTCTTGGTCCATGTTTGACTTGGGTTTACCATGGATGATGAATGAAAGGACTAAATAGTAAAGAAGATAGTTTTTTCTGGGTTAAAATTGAATTGATTGGATGATTATTGGGGTTTCAGTTTGGCTTGAAATTTGTGCTGACTTGACTGAGTTGTTGTTTGATTTGTGACCACTGACTGACAACAACCACCAGTAACCAGTTATTTTGAAAGGTTTCTGACTTTATATTCTTAGAGCACTTGTCAAATTAACCACATGGAAATCAGTCCTATTGGCTATTATAGAAGTGTAGCAGCTAGTTACACACACAACTTAACGGACAAAATCTAATGTCGTGATATTTTTGTAATAGTTTGTGATAAGTGATAACATAGAAATTATATAAAGAAGGATCTGTATATTTTGATAATAAATTGACAAATCGTAATATACGAAAGTATTCTGCCAACTAGTTAAGATTTATTCTTGTCAAATTATTAATATGATAAATTGATAATGTCGACTATTATGTTGTGATTGCCAATAGAAATTAATTATTAATTGATAATGTGTAACAAATTTTGGATTTTTTTTGACAATTCAAATTGTTATGGAGCAATAGTTAGATTTGCATAAACAAATTTTGGAATTTTGATCGAGAGCCCATAATCGATTGCATGATACTTGAGAAAACAATGCAAACTTCAGATTCTTTGGTTTGAGAGATATGTTAATGATTAATATAAAATTAAACACAGATATTCTCGCAACAACTCAAGTTATCAGGACACAATGGTGTAATTGGGGTAGGGCCAACCCGAGCAACCGCCCAGTGTCCCTCACTCACATAGAGAGCCAAATTCCTATGTAAAATCAGCAATTTTTCGAATCTCGGGCAGTGTATTTATGAATCTCGCTTAGTGTATCTCCAAACTAGCCTCGTGTTAAATGATTTATAAAAATCATAAATTAATAAGTAATAATCATAAATTTAATCCAAATACCAAATGTAGAATATATAAAAAATCGTCGGTTACACATACAAATTTTCGCTCAATGCATATTTTGATCATGTTTCCATCACTTTTTGTTATCGTTGAGTTTGCTTGCGGTAAAAAAACAACATGCACAAATGAAGTTGTAGAATCATTAATGAAAAATGTTGATATAATTAAATTTTAAACTTAAAATTTTTGTCGAGTGTCTCTAACCGTCCTAATTGCACCATTGTCGGGACACATTGATATTGAGGTTGAAATTCTTGGTACAACCATTTACCATTGTACTAATAGTCAAAATAGGGCAGCCAGGCTTATGATGCAATTATGATCTACGAAGGATGAATCACAGCCGTTCATTCTTTCTATCTTTCTAGGCGGCTAATAATGAGACGTGTAGAACAATTTCAACGGCCATTATTTGAGTTTTGATTTTAATTCCCCAAATAAACTGTTGGAGGGTACCTAAAATATAATATATTAATGTTCATGTCAACCCAATTCATTCATTGTTTGGTCGTCATGCACTTTGTATTCTATTTCATGATTGTACCTTTCATTGTGTAAAAAAACATGTACTATGAAGTAATTAATTAATTAGATAGAAATGTATTACCATGGACATCATGGCATCCGACCTCGTTTGATATTGACGATATCTTATTAAATATCATTTAATATTGTAATTTTCGTAACATTATTATGTTTCGAAGCATGAATATCATGATATTGAATATACTGCTCCAATATCACTTTTACTTTAACAAAATTACCCTTTTAGTTTAATAAAATTACATGCCACGTGAGCAAATCAGCCCCACATTCCCCACTTGTCTCAGCCCTCTTATCAGCCCTCAATCCTTACTTTTTACTGCCTTCTCTTTTTCTTTTGCGACTTTCCTTTCCTCCATTGAAGAACACCCTTCCTCCATTAAAGAACTTAAAATAGATAGACTGTTTCTTTAGAACATCCTTCCTTCAGCATGTGAAGGTGATGCTACAATCGACGACGCAAGCCCAGGAAAACCTTCGTTTGATTCAGGTTCCGTTGCTTTCGTCCGACGATTCGGATTGGTTCCATCTCATTTTGTTTCCAAAACTATATCCATCTTCCCCATTTCTTGCCGATGTATCTATATCTATAACGAACAAACAAGAAATTACAATTTGCTCCTCTCAATATCAATATCATCCAATATTACGATATTTCGAATATCACCAAATGATCCCTAGAATATATGGCGACATTTGCGTGAGGGTGTTTCATTCATTAATTTTGATAATCCGTTTTATGGATGATGAGTATGGTTAGTCGAAATTGAAAGCTAGCTCATATAGCTAGGCTAAAATGGTTCAAACTCGCGATCTTTAAGCTAGCTAGAAATTCTATTGAGCAGTGTCCATAACAAAAAAGAAGAATAACCATGACTATACTAGTATTACAACTATACAAATCCAATGCCAAAGAGCCACATCACCAGAAAACCACCCGAAAGTCAACCCCAAACAGCCCCTAAACAAAGCAAAAAGGTCAAAACAACCTGCCGAAATAATGCAGTACAATCAAAATATGTCCATAAAACCCTGCGAAAAGTTCATCTATCTCCACTCATTTTATAAAAAATTTCGTTATATTATGCAAATAATTTTAATTGAATATAAACAGACATAAATCTATATAACCGAATAAAGAACGAATCATACTTGTACGTAAAACCCTCCGAATTAGTCTCTAAAGTGCATGATCATTAATTTCATGGCATGGAAAGAATCGGGCACGTACAACAATTATATATGAAATTAATCGCATTCTTATTACTATTATTGTTCAAGAATGATAA
The DNA here is from genome assembly GCA_030674075.2 of Linum usitatissimum. NCBI lineage: Eukaryota > Viridiplantae > Streptophyta > Magnoliopsida > Malpighiales > Linaceae > Linum > Linum usitatissimum. The sequence goes on along the minus strand of JAUJYP020000155.1, from coordinate 4,912,048 downwards.
AGCTATGATGCATGCAATTAAGAACGAACCCTCTTTGTTGCTGTTGTTGTTGTTGGTGGTGGTGTAAAGAAGAAAGTGAGGAGGGGACCAAACCAAAGATTGATTTTCACATGGGGACAACATATCTACTGATTTGTCTTGTCCCTATACAGCCCTAAAACACTAATAAAGTATAATTTATTATTAATTTTTATAAAATATAAGCAAAAGGAAAGTAGGAGTTTTTTTTTCTGACATGACATGTAGGAGATTGGATAGCATATCTATATACTGGTCATAATCAATGATAGAACTAGAAAATTTAACAAGAGAATTATATTTAGTGGTGGAAAATTAAGGATGATAATAGTTGGTGGTAGGAGGACGGGTTTAGTATATTTATTTTTTGTTGGTTTAGTTATTAAGTTTTATTTGTATTTATTTGTTTTTGTAAACGGGTATAATTTTAAAATTATATTTATTAGTTTGAGGGTTTTGGGTTTATTGTTGATTGGGATAATCCCCAATTACTAAATAAAGTACCCATTCAATAGACATAATAAAATATTTTCTAATTTTTAGATTATAAAGTCGTTGAAATATAGTAGTTTGTATTGCAAATACAGTGTCGTTTTCAATAATAATGAAAAAATTCAACATTAACAATGAACCATATATATCTGAACGGTTTTTGGTTTATTTATTTACTATTAAATGCATAATATATATAGTGAATATCCATCGGACGGATACTGTCAAATCCGTCTCCGCCCGTTACCCGCTTGAAATAAGTGCCGGATTTGCTCGTGCCCGTCAATTACCCATGTTGACCGGGTTTTATCCACTCAAATTAAACGGATTTTGGCTAGTACAGATTTTCGGATTACTATTTTCAACCTTATAAAAAACCGGTCAGAAAAAAACCCCCTCCACGTACCACCCCGGAGTGTGTGGACTTCCGGCGGGTATATAAACCCCACGAAGCTTCAATTGCCTTATTTCCCTCCCCAATTCCTTCCGATGGACAAGGAGACGATAAAATCCCAATGCTTATTTTGCTGCTCCACCAACTTCGCGGAGGTCGATGGCTTCTACTTCTGCGTGCCTTGCGGCTCCCATGGCCAAGGCCTGATTGCTACCGGCGTCGACGATGAGCATCGTATCGTCAAGACCACCCGTCGCTACTACCACCCGCTATCTCAGTGCACATAAGCCAATCCCTCTTCGCAAGTTAGTTATCGGCTCACGCAGGAGGAGAAAAGTAACAAGGCGATCGCGCCGAGCAAGGATCGGGGTTCTAGCTATTGCTATACCGATTTGGACCTGACTGGCCCGACGGAGCCGATGGATTTCGGCGCAGCGGCAACCGGTAAGCTAGGGTATGATGATTACTATACCGAGGTTAGGATTAGGTATGTTTTGGGGATTCAGTATATGTGTCAGATGCAGTGCGAAGCGTTGGTTGAAGGGTTTGGTGTTAGCCGTTTCATTGTTGGAGTAATGTCTGAAGTTTGGTTGAGTTTTGTGGCTTCAACTGGTGTGTTTAAAGATAGGTGGGATTATGAAACTATGGTGGAATCCGAGTCTCAAACACTTGAAAGAGAAGACACTACCGGAGCAAGCACAAGCACAGTAACGAACCGCATAATGCATTCGGCGGACGTTTAGTAATGGTTTGGTTTAGGAGTTTGAGGAAAGCGATACCTCTGGATTATTCTCTGGCTATATGTTTCTTGGCTTCCCATGTTGCGCAAGAAGCAATTCTACCGACGGACATAGTGAAGTGGTCAGTTGAAGGCAAGATCCCCTATTTTGCTGCTCATATTGAAATCGACAAGCGTTTCGAAGGTCCCTCGCTTGCCTGTCCAATAAGCTCAGCACTAATGTTTAGGCCTTCGCAGCCAGTTCCAGTCCAGAAGTTGGAAGCAACGGCTGCTATTATAGCCGAGTCAATAGGTTTGAGTCTGCCTTCGGTAAACTTCCATGCCATAGCGTTTCGGTATGTCAATGAACAGTCTCTTCTTCCCACTGAGAAGATTCTTGTATATGCCCGTGACATATATGCATGGTCAATGCCTCCTGATTTATGGTTATCAGAAAATAAGCGAAGACTTCCCGCTCGTGTATGTGTGATGTCAATACTGATTGTAGCAATTAGAATTCTCTATAAATTGCATGGTTTTGGTGCATGAGAAAGGAGCTTATCCAAGTGTGCACCGACGACTCATACGTCAGAGCTCGACTCTGAGCAATTTCTGCACAAACTTGAAACAGAGTATAGCAAGATTGGAGGACCATGTGAGTTTTCCGAAGACTTGACATCGTATCTTCTGTACTGTAAGGACGTGGTATTTGCAGGAATTAGTGGGTCGTTTTCACAGAAAGATGTGTTCGAAAACGAAGAAAAGTTGTTGAAGAAGTGTTGGGATTATTATATGAACGAAACCACCATTCGCGAACGGCCACTACCCGGAAATCGCCCTGCTGCAGACCCTCAGAAATAAGCCGACTCCGAAATCAGAAGAATGAAGACCGACGTGGAGGAGAACCGCTTCTGCTACTTCCCACCGAGGGTCAACGTGAAACAACCCGACAAATACCTCCATTACAACAGGAAGCGGGACGAGGGCTCGTTCAGGTACGTTGCTCACGCTCATTACTACATCCTACTGCGTTCCTGCGCGAAGGTTGCGCAGGTCGACATCAGGATCATGTACAATGGGGTGCTTGGTTTGGAGAGGATGTTGACTTGGTTGGAGAAGAGGATTGAGCAGTGCTCGCATATGAATCTTGCCAGTTTTTCTTGCGACTTCTGTCGAGATGATAATGTTGGATGATCTTGGAAGAACACTTGGTCGGAAGAATGTTCCTTTTGATTTGTTTCAGTTACTATTATACTGTTCGTGGGGAGTATAACTTTAGTAGGCCCATAACTTCCTTTCGTCTGACCCATGGGCCGACGTGGATTAGACGAACAAGGCCCAATTCTGTTAGTCTTTCTCAGCCTGGCTAGCTACAAGTTCAAGGCCCAACACCGTCACTCATCACTCCGGCGATACTGCTGCTGATAACCCACCGATCGCCGGTCGGTAATCATCTCCTTCACAAATGGAACCGTCCGGAGTCGGAGGTTACCGAGGAACACAGGAACTGACGCGGGAATTACTGAGGAAGGAGGCTCGCGGGAAAGTAAGTTTCGGTGTGTGTAGTTAGTGTAGGAGCTAAACTGTTCGATGAAATGTCTCCAAGAGCTTCCAGTGACTCGGAAGCTCGTTTATCGTTCTTGGTTCATGTTAGATCCTGAGCGGTACACCTTCAAGCTATCTACAACCCGTAGTACTATGTGTTTGTGTCACATGATTCCAAGTTTTCTTGTCAGCTTCCTATTTCTGCGTTTTTCGATCAGTCTAAAAAAACCATTGAAGAAAACGATATGGTAGTATCATCTATAATATTTTACCAGACCGCCTATATATCCAAAGACCACCCAGTTTCATTGTTCCGATCCCATCAATGTTAAGGCGTGAATATTCGCCTTTCTATCCATTTATTATTTATCATGGTTTGCCCAATGCTTTGTTTCGGTATTGTATATAAAGAGGTTCAGTCACCTTTGCTTGAGAATTGGAGTCAGGATCAAATTGTTCTAGGTGAGTTCAAATTGTTCTTGAGTGGGTACTAAAATGTTGTTAGATACATCAGGGGGTAGTACCAGTTCCAACTTGGGATTTTGGTACAACTTGTACAGTGGCAGGAAACTTGATGATGGCTTTGGAGAAGATGAGTTGAAGCTGGCAGCGTCCAATTCGAATCTGGAGGCTGATTGGGGATATGTTCTCGGAAGTTTGCCCAAGGCAAAGAGGAGGAAGGAGAATTGTGGCAGCAGTAGCAATGGATATAGTACAAGTGATCTATCCGAGGCACTGTCTTCTATATCTGCAGCTTTGAGTCTCTCTTCTTCAGATTCTGACCAATGGGATGGCGATACTAATGGACGAAGGGACTCTGAGAAGAGGGGAGGAGAAGATCAGGTAAGTTAAAACTTGTTTTTAGATTGATGTTTCTTCTCTTCATGCTGTGTCTCTGAGTTGATCTTAACTTGGTTTAACAACCTAATTGTAGGACTAGGTGCTCAAAGTTTGGTTCTTTTATGTATAAGCAATGTTGGCCCCTAAGAGTTTGTTGCACAAGTGTTGATTTTGGTGTTGAGATTATAGCTAGCTACTTTATGTTGGTTCTACTATTTCTTCTGGACAAATATCACTGATATGATATACTACATAGCAGATTGGTGCCCTGTTAAGTTTTTAGCTTGTATTTGAAAAGTCTTAATCAGAATGTCATCCTTCCGGCATAGGATTGAAAACACTAATGATGCTGATGAAGAATCCAATGGTTACATTTGCTGCACTTGAGAGTGTCAAAATTTTGTCCATTTCTTGATTTTCAGCAAGTCGACGAGGCCAAATCACGTTTCATGTACAAGCTATGTGGGTTTTAACTCTTAAATTGCTCTCAAATTGTGCTGTACACATATTTCTTGTACTGTATAGAATGCCAAGTCCTCTTTTTGTACTTGTTGCAATGGTAAATTGGCGGATGTCGATATTTATCCACTCGTCACTACCATATATAGTTGACTCTTCTTCCCGTTTAATGTGGTGTGTGTTAACCAGGAGATGCTTGATTTGGTTACAAGCTCTGTCAGCATTCCTTATTCGCAAGATGGTGATGCAAATGGCATGATGATATCATTCAGTGATGGCTACTCGCAAAACCATGCAGCTTTCGAAATTTGTGGGAAAACGGAGCAGGAAAAAATCCAGGCAGTACCGGAAATTGGGATGGAATTCTTTTCAGAGGAGGAGGCTTACCTGTTCTACAAACGTTATGCTGAAGGAAGTGGTTTCAGAGTAAGGAAGGGGAAGGTGCAACGGGCTATTGACGGAACCATACGAAAGCGATATATTTTCTGCTCAAGGCAAGGTTTTCGGTCGAGAAATCAATTGACCAAGGATACAAAGTTCAAGAGAAAGGAAACTAGAACAGGCTGCAAGGCCCAGATATGCTGTACAGCTGAGGGTAGGAAATGGGTTCTCACCCATGTTTCTCTTGAGCATAATCATGAGCTTCTCATTCAACAGAAGACGAGAAAGACTCGATCTTTGGATGGTATCTCGACGATTCATGTGACAGAAGAAACTGAAATGGCAGAACTAAAAGCACGCAACACTGAACGTGAGGATTCCCAGAGCTTACAAAACTGGTTCGGAAGCATTCAGATGGCAGATTCATCCTTCTCTTACGAGCTAATGCTCTACGATAACGATTTAGTTTCAAATGTGTTCTGGACAGAAGGTGCATCCAAGATGAACTATTACCATTTCGGGGACGTTTTGATTTTGGACACAACATCCAAAACAGACAGACATGGCGAATTTGTACGCTACTTTGGGGAGTCAACAATAATTACTTGCGGTACACGTTATTCGGATGTGCTTTATTAGTTGATGAAAGCACCAACTCATTTACATGGCTATTTGAGAGCTTCTTTAAAGTAATGGGACCAATTGGTCAAAGAAGTCAACTGAAGACTATCGTTACTGACGAGAAGCAATCCGTCGCTGATGCAGTTAAGGCAGTCTTCTCGCCGAATGTACAGCATCAAATCGGTATCTGGCATATTCGCCAGAGCGCTTCGAAGAACCTATCTGGTTTGTATGATGAAAACCCGGGTTTCAGGTTCCTGTTTGAGGAATGCATATCTGGCAGGTTAACAAGGGAAGGGTTTGAGTCGAGATGGGGAATGTTAATGGAGCGATTTGTTGATGATCTCGGTAAGAACCCTTGGCTTAATGTGTTGTACCGGTCAAGAGAAAGATGGGCTCATACGTTTTCTGAGAAAACCTTCTGGGCTGGAACACAACACAACATGATCAGCAGCAGCATGTTTCAAGGTTCTGGGAATAGCACTATGGACTTGGAGAACATCATCTGGCGGTACCTCAGGTTCGCGAGGAAACGACGGAGGAGCTGTACGAAGAATTCGGCTTCGTTGAGGCTGCCCAAGGGATGATACAAAAACAAGCTGTGTATCTGCATTTCCGAACCGCAGCTTCTCAACAGTTGGTCGGTATAGTTGAAAGAGACCAGTCATGGTGGTACTGATTCGAGTGTCGAATGCGAAGTACAGATATTTCTAGGTGCCTCAGACCGGTTTAGGGCTCGTTGTTTTGACCTGGGTCCGACCGTTTGGGACGTTTTTCTGGTCCCGATATACTTTTTGTTTTTCTTTTTGGCCATGTATGTAATAAAAGTACATATAATTTATGCAAAAAACACAAAAACTGGACCAAATTTGACATAATTTAGAACCATACTTTGGCTCAATTATCAAATTTTTTAAAAATTACAAATTTCGTCACTTCGGGCAGGGAGACCCCAAGCTCGAACCCGTGGTAGACCTTGTAACACATTGATTTTGTTACAAAATTACGAAGTGTTTGTTACCATCGAGGAAACCTGTAATGCATTATTTTTTACCTCTGTTTAACAGATTCGAATTTGGAAGAATTCTCAAAAGAGTTAAAAATTGCCATCCCTAGAGCTGGGTGTAGCCGTGTTACGATGAAGAGGGCCAAGAATTGGATTGGATCCAGTCGAAAGCAATTGGGCTGAGGAACCCACTTGGAATGCCGAAGGAGCCCACCAGCCCAAGTGCGTGAGGCCGGAGCTCGCAGCAAAGCTTCGCCACCTCAGCTCTAACGGAGGCGGCGTTCGCGGTCGTCAAGTAGCCGTACCGGAGAAATGCGGCGTCTTCATCCATGGACGTCAATGCATACAAGGATCTCAGCTGACCCAGCACCTCCTGTTGGTTGGTTGCAATCAAACTCAGAGAGTGAAAATTATATATAAGTTGACTCGAAAAAGTTTAAAGCCGAGTTCATGAAAATCAGATAAAATATCAATGCCTAATGTAATGCGACTCAACGAATCAAGATTTGATAATCCGAATCTGTGGTTAGCTCCAGTATATGACTCTTCTTATTAAACCAACACCCGACTATCAAACAAACCAACCAACCAACATTTGACTATAGAACCATGCAAGTATGTAATTAATTGATACATTATATATTTACCTTCAGCGGACTGGGTGAGACTGCACCCTCGACTTCGACGAAGGATTCATATATTATTCGGTCGGAGTAAGCTCTACCCAAGTCTTCTGCAAGTTGATAGCCCTGTCGCGAAACCAGATATATATATATATATATATATATATAGCATGAAATTGGCATTTTCGTACCTAATATAAATAGACTAGCTAGAAAAATTGTTGGAGAGCAAACTTTCTCGTTACTATCTAAATTCTATATCAATTTTCTGCCTCCCAAACTAAGACATAATTGAGCCAACTAGAGAAAAGTGATGTTCAAATTACACTTGGTGTAACATTAGAAGTAGTAACATTAATATAGATAATTGAATACTGTATTGTGCCTTAGGGTAGAAAGAAAGAAAGACAGTTGTAATTACCAGAGCAAAGGCATAGTCTTTATTCACTCCTTTGGACCTATGTTGTGACATCTCCGCAGCAAAACGATTCAGAAGGTCACGCTCTCTCAAGCGGAGAGCAGAAATCTGTGCACACAGTAAATATGGTAAGTGACAAACTTTTCCTACTCAAAAACCATCATCAACCGCCATTAATGACGGTAAACATGATCACTAATTAAATACCTGGAAATGACTGCTTCTAAGGGTATCACTTGTGAGTTGGGACGGAATGACTGGCAAAGGTTCGTTCATATGCTCCAATCGCAGACCCTTGGAGAAGGCCTTATTCTTCTTCTTATTAGCAGCTATGTACTCACCAAGCAGTGCTTTGCTTACCTGCTGCATTAGGACGTTGTTATCCCCCTCGAAAGTGGACTGGACATCGTATTCGCCCTTCAGGTGGCCAACTTGATTCTCAGTCTTGAGTCCTTGTCCACCACATGATTCGCGGCATTCCTATATGAACAAACATCCATTATGAACTTACTTGTGATGACGACAGGGACAGTGTTAATATAAAGAATTGAGCGTCTCCAGATTTTGATTCAAGTAAACTCACTTGCAGCGTTCTCATGTTGTGCCATGTCAATGCAGCCTTGAATCCGCTGGAAACGACATGAACAAGTTTAAGGGACTCTGGTGTCCTCTTCACGTAGATCTTCTTCAGGTAATTTCTTGCGAAGGTCACTGCATAGCTACAATGGAGAGGGAGGCGGGGTACAGATTTTTTAACCCCAAGAGTCAAAACAGATCTGAGTAAGTAATTTCCAGTGAAGGTCATTGCATACTTACGTCTTGGCGAGAAGAGGCAAAAGTCGCCGTTGATGACTTCGATAATCAAGCAATAGGACTTCTGGTCCATTGGGTGTGAACGAGAAAGCCCGTCGACTAAGTGCATATCTAATGGCAATCGCTAAACCAATCTGAAACAACAAAGCCGCACAATATGTCCAAGGATAGCATTGACAGAGATCATGAAGAGAGGGTGGAAACAAGGAGCAAACGAAGCAGACATAAAAGTGAAAACCAGTGTGATTCAGACAAATGGCGATATAGGAAATCTTCAGACTGCATTTATTAAGCAGAAGAAGCCCCAAGACAATTGCTCACTTAATAAGACGATGGTTCAGCGAAATAATTTGGACAATAAGCATCACCATTTATAAGCCAGAAATAACAATTGGCATTTCATTTAAGAGAGGCTGAAGCAGATTGATTCATACGTATTTGTCATCTACTTCTACAGCAACAGGCAGAGGAGAATATATAGTATGGCATGCTTTCAGAAGGATACTTGATGCTAAAAAGCTGTGCTCCCTCTTTGAGGATTGGGCCAAACTGAAAGCACATTCACATAAATATAGCTAGAGGGTCACTCCATGATTGTTACCTGTGCTGAGTAAATTGCAGCACTAGAAATAATTACACGACCAGATGTTAGAGGGGCCATGAATGCTGCAAATCTCTGTATGAAGCAGCACAGTAATAAGTACACAGACCTTACAGCTATAAGAACAACGACACCACAAGATTTTTACACATATGCACCTGATCAGGGTCTTGTATTGGACTCTCATATCGTCCATCTGGCATGACATCCGCGACAGAGTTCAACAGATTCTCTCTGGGAATTCTAACATTGTCAAACCTGAAACGAGATTTGAAATGTTCTTTCTTCAACATCCTTTACAAAGGTTGAAAAGAACACACCGACAAGAAAGAAGTGTGAATTATCACCAGATTCGACCATTGTCAACTCCATTCAAACCGATCTTATGACCACAATCTGCAATGCGGATGTTCGAGCATATGTTTCCATAGTCATCTCTAATCTGAACTATGAAGGCATGGACACCTTCGTTTCTTCCGTTTATGTTGAGCTGCGAAAACACTACTGTGTGTGTTGCATGCTGAAACCAACCAGAAGAAGGAGAAAAAAAAGTGTTTCAATATTCAGCATGATGATGAAATCTAACAAAAAATGAAAGGCACAGCCATCTTTGAACAACAGTCACAAGGGAATCGTGCAAAACCCTTACATTAGCAGCCCCACCAATCCAGTATTTCTGAGCAGATTCACAAGGAGTGTTGATTGCAAACTCATTTGTGTTGGAGTCATAAGTCGCAACTGTTTCGATTGCTCGAACCTTCAAACATTGCCAGCCAAACGTTAGAAAGAATTAACATAACGAAATATCTTTACAGAAACCTTCACCTACATTACTTCCGTGTCCCAACTCAGTCATGGCAAAGCAACCCTTGGTTCTATAGGTTTCAGTGTCCCTTAGCCACTTGTCATGATGGCGCTTTGTACCAAGAAATTCAATGGCTCCACCCCTAAAACGCACAGTAATTTGTTCAATTATACGGCAAGATCATTCAATCATCCTACTACTTGGAAATTAGGGTAGTTAGGATTTACAAAGGAACGAAACAATCTTCAATTGCAATCACACTGAGTTCATCACAGATCAAAGCGAGTTCATTGGAGTAAAAAGGAAAAGAGAAGCAGCACAAACCATAAGAAGAAGTGAACGCCGACCATGATCGAGAGCGACTGGTCAAACACGCCGAGAGTTTCCGCCAACGCTAACCTCCTCAGCTCAGTCTCCGGACCTCTCGTGGCGAACCAGCTCTCGAAAGCGCCTCTCTCCTTCAAATACTCGATCCGCTTCATCGTCGCCTCCCGCTGCTGCTCTTTCGTTTGGTTGAAATCCGGCATCACGAACTCCTTCCCCGATCCTCTAAACAACTCGCTCTGCGTCATCAGTCCGAACAGCCAATCCCGCTCCTTGAGATTGTGCACGTCGAGAAGCTCCCGCATCCGCTTGACGTCGAACTCGATCTTCTCGTGGAGCTCCGGAGGAGAGTAGCTCAAGCAAACGTTCGATCGGATAGAATCGCCAGGAGGATTCTGATCAACGGATCTCTTTAGGTGATTGGATATGATTCGAGTCCGGCGGGAAGCGCGATCGGATGAGGATTCTGACGACATTTCCGGGCGGGGAAAGTTAGGTTCGTCGGTGAGTTGACCGGAGGGATGGAGACGAGTGGTAGATGGTGAAGAAGATCGAGATTCGAGACAGTGGGATCAAGTTTTATAAAATTGAGGGATTTGTTTTGGCGGGATGAAGCCAGAACAACGCACGCGCGGATGAAAGCGTGTAAGATAGCACGCGTTCTCTGGTTGGGTGGACCAGTTTATTAAATTTGGCGCCACTTTTTTTATTAAATTTGGTCACTACTGTCAACCAACGAAAATAAAGGTTTTATACGAAGATTTCTGTTGTGAAAGGGAAAATATTGAATGCTAATTTCATTGAGAAACAAGTTAACAATTTGTAACCTATGCATAATGTTTATGCATTTTCAACCATGGCTTTTGGACAGTTGATTGTGTCATTGACTGAGATCGGTCGTGGTTCTTATTTTCGGCATATGAGGTGACAAAGAATGATGTGAAGGAGACTACCGCAATAAGTTGAGTGTCTGAATCACAACATCTGAAAATTTGAGGTGGATGAAATAATATAGAGTTCGGTAAATGAAAGGGAACAAATAGTGTACCTTTCTAGCAATCTGAGTTCACTTTGTATATATATCAATTAGCAAACTTTTGTGCTGTATATATATACTAGATTAATTCTTAACTTGTTGGCTGAATTGTGCTGTTCTTTGTGAATATTTCATTCATCAGTTGGTACAATTTTGAAAGAATTGGTTACTACTGAAATTGAGAACACGACGAAATCGCATCTATTATATCCAAAACCATTAGTGTTTACAGTCCGATGGTTCGGATAATTGCCTTCCAAACAATTGACCTGGGTTTGACTCCAGCCAGACACACTAGCAGTACATCATGTGTTAGTTAAAAATGTCATAGATACAAACCGACTTCTGATTATTGCCTGAATCTTTCCATTTTGGACGATCAACCAAGTTTGAGTTTTTAATCTCTCTTTGAACTCGTACCATGATTCTACCTTATTGGTCTCTTTCAACTCACAATTCATTGGTTTCAGATTGTACAACAAATGGGAGTCAAAATCAAAGCCGAAGACCTTTTACAGGCGAATCGCAGCAGCAAAGAGACAGAGTCTGCTTCGAATTTCGGGCCGTGGAAGCACTGGCAGTAGTGCAAGTGAGATCTATCAGAGGCTCTTTCTTCCATTTTTGCAGCTCTCGAGTCTCTCGTCTTCCGTTCCCGGCCGAATGGGACAATGATAAACTGCACTACACAACAGCAGCAGCTTTCGTAACTGCTCGGCTGTCGCACCCAGGGCAGTTGTGCAAGCTCTCGTGGATATAAATGTCGCAATCGAGGCAGAAATACTGCTTGCACTTTGTGCAACTCACACATGGCCCTGCTTTGTTACCTGCAACAAAAGGAATCAGCACATCCATATCAGAAAAAATCGAAAGTATCTAACAAGCCCATTGATCGTTACTTGGTTGAGTATAGTTCTGTTTATTGTAGCACACTAGTATCCTCGATATTTTACAGCAATGCACAGGATTCAAAACAACAATTATGAGTTTAGGACACTTTCGGTTTCTTTCATATAAAGCTGGATTTCCGAACCACAGGATGCTATATCACTTTATTTCTGGACAATAGTTAAATACAGCTTAAGTTTTAGGTCGATGGTCGGATTCTACTTGTAACTATTGTCGATATACGTACATATAGCTAGCTTCGTGCTCAAATGAAGCTTTAAGCATTCTATACAAACCCAATTTACTTGCAATATATGTTAGATATGCAGAAATCAACTGTGTAGCTTACCAGGATTGAGAAGGTTCTGTCGACAACCGAAGCAAGTCTTCTGAGACATTCTGCTCAGTTCATTTTGACGTGCAGAAACCTCAGTGAATGGCTCGACTGGGAAGAGATGATGATAGGATCTTGCTAAATGGGGCGATGAAACAAGGGTCAATCCACAGATACGACATTCTGTAGGGAGTTCACATACACGGGCTTTGCATCTCGGACATATATACCCTTCCCCGACTTTAGCTTCTTTGTGACAGGAGCAGATTGCTACAGAACCCTCTGCAGCTCTTTGTGGGAAACCCATCTTGATCAAGTTGGCAATGGCAAATTCAGCAATGGCGGGTGGAGGTGGAGCGTGCTCCAGTAAGAGCTCTTTAAAGTGTCCCTGCGCGATGAGAGTTCCGCATCAACTTACTATATCGGAGAAAGGTACAAGACAGCTCCCGAGCAGCTCGGTGTCCGGCTGAGAAAAAGCTCGATTGTTCCTCGGCTCGGTTTTAAATGAGCAAGGCTTGAGCCAGGTTATACTCGACTTGGCTCGAGAGCCAACTCAAATACTAGATCGAGTATATGGCTCGTTTGTAGACTCAATAATGCAACATATACAACAAAACATATGTTAATTTGTGATTCGTGCTAATGAAAATGCAAGTGGTACATTGTTTAGGTTTAACTATTTTAATTGAGAAAAGTAGAAACTTGTAAATTTTTAGGATAGCTCGTTTTTTAAGTGCAAAAACTTCAAATTTAGCTCAAATTAGACTCATCACGGGGTTTTAATGAGCGAAGTTCGAGTTGAGCTCGAGTTTGGCACGTCAAGGATAGTTAACGAGGCTCGAGCTCAACACGAGCTACAATTTTCTAGCTCGAGTTCGCCTAAAAATGTAACAAGCCAAGCTTGAGCATAGTAAAGCTCGGTTCGTGAAGAAGCCTATGTACAACCTCTGAAATCTATAAATCAAGACTTCAACGACTATTTACTTACTAACGACCAAATTGCATATTCTTGCATATTATGAAGGAAATTAAGATGAAAAAACACTAACCTCATCCAGGGCGACCATATACGACCCGCCAGTTTCTTGGCAAAGATGTTTGCAAACAAACATTTCAGCTGAGAGGCCAATAACTGAGCACCTAATCTTAGCCTTCTTGCATTTCTGGATAGTCTCCATTATATCACCCGGATCACAGGTCGAGAGAGCAGAATACGTTATCAGAACTTCACGATGACCGTACGATGGAATTTTATAGAGATTGTCATGAACAAGTTCTAGCGCATTCTGAAGTGACGAATCTCCCGAGCACCCTAAGTTGACCATCAAGGCCTTAATATGTGACTCGGGACTTCCACCGAGCTCGGTCAAAGATTGAGCAACCCCGTCTTTTATAGCCACAAGACCGATCTGACTAAGAGGGTTCTGGTCGAAAAACTCCCTGATGAAAGCCTCAACGTGTTTAGCAATCACAGCCATCCGACTCGGTTTGAAATCCATCACTCCAGCTGCCTGCAAATGTTGACATAAACCTATTTAAAATCTAAGGTCATTCACCTAAACGTAGAGAAAGAAACAAAAGAAGAAGTTGTGAAATGAGTTACCGTGGAAAGATCAACGACGAGATACAGGAAGCGAATGAGACCCTTTTGTATCCTGGAAGCCGCGGAAGTGGAAGCAAGAGATCGTAAGCGACGGCGATACTGAGAGTGATAGATGGCGGTGTTATCGACATGAAGTAGCCCCGATTCGTCCTCTTCCAAGGCCTCCCATGATCTCTCGTCGGTGTATTGTTTCTCCCATGCCTCACGGCCTTCGTTCTCTACGTCTTCCTCGTTCTCCTCTTCTTCTGCTTCACCGTTCAACCGTTTTTTCCCACCGTCCATTGTTCTTGACTGTGAATTCAGTATCAAGTCATAAATTAGATTTAAAATAAAACTGATCAAAATGCAGGAAAGTATATTGCCCATGTGAAGTAGCTTAATTGTGCTGAAGATTATTGCCAAACAACACAGTATAAATGATCATAGGCTTCAAATAACAGTAAGGTGTTAAGGACAGATGCAAATTATTTCCTAATCCGAAGAAGCACTGGAGGGTTCAATCAGAATCCACGATCCAGTCAGTTTGAGGGAGAGGCATAGCAATCATCTAACAGTAGCTAGCAGCTTCCACAGCAACAAGATGACATTGCACAATTGGGAAGGACAAACAGGATATACAATCGACAGTAGCTGGCGCCATAGCTCTAGCTAATTATATGTCAGAAAAGACAAACCCTAGAAAAGACCACAGTCATGAGTTCCCTTAGCTAGGCTGGTGTGTTGCTTACCTCCGATTCAGAAATGAGTTCCCTTCGCTGCCGATTCGGTGATGCGGAGAGTTACGGGTCGGAAGGGATGGAGTTTCTCCGGCGAGGATTGAAAGATGAAAACGATGTGAGCTAGGTGTTTTAAGTTTTAACGGTTGTCGGAGGAGATTAGTAGACAAGATTGTACACTGCAACCAAGATTAACTTGTCAACGACGAGAATAGAAGAAGTGATGTTTGAACATCTAACAGTGACTTTGGCCAAGTGGTTAAGGCGTGTGCCTGCTAAGCACTTGTGGGTTTCCCCGCGGGAGTTCGAATCTATCAGGTGATGTTTTTGCCAGATCAGCAGTTCTTTTAGTTTGTTGATTTTTAGGTAGAAACCAGTTTGGTTAGTTCATGCCCGTTTTTGGCCCGGCGTAGTTCTGAGTTCAGGTAACAACCGTTTTAAATAGTCTTCGGTCGGCAAAGTCCATATAGTATACATAACTCTCGATTTTCGAACGATATCTGGTTATACCTTATAACCATAATCGGTGATTTCTAAGTTTACTAATAATTTGTTTCAGTCTGAATAAGTTATATTCGCATCCTCCACATTGTAATTTTAAATTTAAATAATAACCGTCATAAATAACCTCTCAGACAACAAATTCATACAATGTATTGCTTACAATTTCAACGGTTTTTTGTTATTACTGAACATAGCCAGGAAATTTAAAATATAATAGCAAAAATTCATAAATCCTATCATTCTAACTTAACTCCAAAGGGTAAAATAATTAGCTAAAATAAACATACATAAAATATTTCATCATGCCAAATATGTATATGAATTAAACTAACCGGTATGTATTCGATTTGACTTTGATATCTATACCCTGTACATATTTACACATAACAGTTTTTAAATTTGCTTGATGTACTTTTTTCATATACATATACTCGAAAAAATTAAACTATTTATACACAAATTCTCCATTTTCCTCTTGAATGGAATCGAAATTACACCGATACGGTTTCCGAAAAAAAAACCATGTAAGTTTGTTCAACCATGTGCAGCAGCAGGGTCCGGACCCGCGGCCGGTCGAGCGTTGAGCAATGGCTGAAGAGCCTTTACAACAATTGTCATGTTTGGTCTGAAATCTGCCTCGTACTGAACACATAGTGCTGCAACTGCTGCTAGCTGAAACACAATAGCAATAGAATGTCACAACTTGGAATCAATTGGTTCTCAAATCGAGCTAATCCATATCGAATATTCGGGTTAATGTGATATATATAGGGTTTTAACAAGGAACCTTGGCAACTGCCTTTGGTGGGTATTCATTGTTTAGCTTTGGATCTACACATTGCTTTACTTTGTCCTCGCTCAATCTTGGTGTAGCCTATGATTATTGGTTAGTGTTGTTAGAATCGGACTGGTTATAAAAAAACTGTTAAAACATAGACATTTGTTTAAAGATCGTGAAGTAAGTACCCAAGTGACGAGACTTTGCTGCCCTTTAGGCATTGTGTGATCCACGGGCTTTCTACCGGTCAAGAGTTCGAGTAGAACAACTCCAAAACTGTATACATCACTTTTTTGGGTTATTTGTCCCGTCATTGCGTACCTGCGAACGAAAGACAAGAAAGGATTAGTATCCTAAGTAGGTGAAACTCAACAATTTGTCCAGTTTTCGGAACCGTACTAGAACATATGGTATGCTGATCGAACTTGATTCTCCTTTGTTGAAAAACCGATTTCGGTTAACGGGTAAGTAACCAAATTCGGTTTCAGTTATCATGTAGGCCTATTTTCAACCTCAAAAGGACACCAAAAACCAAAATAACAATGCTAAAGCGTAGAGAGATGTTTCCATCAGTAATTTACTCAGGAGCATGGTATCCAAAAGTTCCCAAAACACGAGTCGAATGCAACCGGGCAGCGGTATCGGACGAGGCACTGGAGATGTTGAAATCGGCAATCTTGGAGGTGAACTCATCGAATAGAAGAACATTGCTCGACCTTACATCCCTATGGACGATAGGAGGCTGGCATTTCTCGTGCAAATACTCCAACCCTTTGGCCGCTCCAAAGGCTATCTTCACTCTCTGGCTCCAATTCAGAGCCGGTCCTGGCTCGGCCCCTTGCACCCCTTTCCTTCCTGCAAACAATAATTCAAATTTCTTGACAACAATAATGAAATTGACCGAAACGAGAAAATTATATAAAATTATACATACCATGTAACACATCGTGTAATGAACCCATGGATGCATATTGATAAACCAAGATTCGGTTGTTTGCCTCTAGGCAGTAACCCATTAGCTCCACGAAGTGGTCGTTTTTCAATCTAGAAACTACTGATAGCTGCATTAATATAGGACAACAATTAATGGATCAGTTAGTATTGTATTTCGAATCGCAAATACGAACCGTAAGAGGTTTAATCGTTAAGAAACTCGGGGTTAAGCAGTTTTTCTTATATTAAATTGAAATAGATAATAAATAAGAGTCCAAACTTCAGAAACATCGGTATTAATGACCAATTTTTGCCAAAAAATTAACTTGTATTAACGTAAAGGCATGGGCTCACCATGTCAGACCGGCTATATGTCAAATCGGGCAATCCAACCGGTCTGATATTAGTTTTCAATTATTACTTTTTTTGTGATGAGAATTTTGATAGTTAGTGTCTCTTCGATGTTCAACGGAACCCTAAGTTCCTTGGGGTAGGATTTGAACACATGATTGTGAGTACCTGGGCTGCAAAGTCGGTGTCGGGTTCTTGAGACGTGCTAGTATCGAGCTTCTTGATCGCTGCGGGGATGCCATCGCTCAACGTGGCGTAGAAGACACGGCCATAGGACCCTTCTCCGATTAGGGCCTTTTGGCCGAAGTTGTCGGTCAATCTACTGAGCTCGTCGAGCGACATAGCAGGGGTCTCGATTGGTAACATTTTTGTTGGTACTCCTCTTGGCGGATTCGCTGCTTTGAGATCAGGCGCTGCATGCACACACACATGTCACAAACACCGTAAAATATTTTCGTCATAACATTCGAACCTTAGACCAACATTACACCGAGAAAGAAAAAGAGGAAGAACATTATAAGGTACCTCCATAAGGACTGCCCTTGGGTTGGGCAGTGTATTGATTCGCAGGTGGGTAAGGATCCTCCTCCGCTCCTCCACAACACAACATATCTCTCTCTAAATTTCTCTGATTTGAATACTAAAAACACAAACCCTCCTGCAAATTTCAAATTAATTTGAAACTTGATAATCAAGGAAAAGAAATGAAAAAAATTATAGAATGGAAACTTTGAAAAGAGGCTTACCTAAGAGAGTTTATCGTGAATTTTCGATCTACAAAATAAAATCTTAAATAGTTGTGATTCAAAAATTGATTTTTTTTTTTAAATTGTTTGTACGATCGATATTTCTGCTAAACTAGAAAAACACATAACATAAACACGACGAGAAGAATAAACATAAAAATGTTTTAAATCTTCTTTATGTTCTATCTTGTTCTTCCCTCCAACGAATTTTTTTTTTCGTGTGTCAATGGTGATTGATTTGTTTTTTCTTTCCTGATCGTACTTTGTGAGTTTGGTTTAGGGAGGGGAAGAAGGGAACAATCAACCGACTTCGATCGCACAATTCTTTTTCTATTTTTCTTTTCGTATTTCTTCTTGTGATTCTTTTCTTAAAAAAATTATAACTTATAAAATAAACGACCTTAAGAAAAATAAATCTAACTCATCTCCTATTTCTACGTTCTCTTCAATCAAATCTAACACCCCATCCCTTTTATCTTCCATTTATATTTTATACTCATTCGAGAATCAATAACATGCACTAAATTCTAAATCGAAAAAGATAATAAACAACAAAATATAGACCGTTGAATCTCAACAAAGCCGTTGAAATATGAACGTCATTTCGATTTTATGATTCATTATACATTTGTATCATAGAGAATTAGAGGAATTTTTTTCAAATCGATAAAGAGTAAGACTGAACATATTTCGGTCAACTCGCGGACAGACTAATTTCGAGATTAATCTTGCCGCACATCGACCCGACCGAACCGGGTGATTACTAATTAGCATACCATTTGAAAAATAACGAGGGGTTTACATTTCCGCGCCTGAAAGAAAACTCAAAAATACAGAAAGAGAAAAGCTACAGAGCTTTTTTTTTGTCTCTCACACTCTCACTTCACACACTGACAACGAAGAACTCTCCCTCCCCAATTCTCCAAAACCCTCGCCATTTTTTTGCAGCGAGGACGAAGAACAAGGAGGAGGAGTAAAGAACGGCAAAGAAATGGAAGACGAAGATCAGCAGAAGACGATCGATCTGGTTAAGGAGCTAGTTCTCCGTCTCCTCTCTCCCAATCCAACCGCCGCCGCCCCCGCAAACCCTAGTTCGCCCGATCTCACCAATTCTCTCCGTTACGCCGTCCGAATTCTCTCCAGCAGGCTCACTCCGTCGATCGCTCCCGACGCGGCGGCAATCGCTGAGTCCATCAAGCGCCGTCTCGCCACTCAAGGTAAGTCCTCCCAGGCGCTGACGTTCGCCGATCTGAACAACAAGTTTGCGTCCAAAGTAGGGCCCGGTAGTATCAACAACAAGTGGGCGGTTCTTTACTTGCTGAAGATTATATCCGAGGACAGGAAGCTGTCGCATTCCTCGCAGAGTTCGGCGCTCCTGCTGCCGAATTTGAATCTGGACGACCGTGAATCATTCACAGAAGGGGAAGGGCGTGGTAGTTCGAGGAGAGGGAAAAGTGGGGTTCTTCTGGTGGCGAAGGACCCCGAGAATTTGCGGGAGATTGCGTTTAGGGAGTATGTGAATTTGGTTAGGGAGGAGAATGAGGTGTCGGAGGAGGTTTTAGTGAGAGATGTGTTGTATGCTTGCCAAGGGATTGACGGCAAGTACGTGATATTCGATTCGAGTGAAGATGGTTATATGTTGCCAGAGACGTTTAAGGTTCCCAGGGCGAGTAGGGTTATGGTGAGGAAGCTTTGTGAATTGGGGTGGTTGTTTAGGAAGGTTAGAGGGTACATTTCTGAAAGTATGGATAGCTTCGCTACCGAAGAAGTGGGAACTTTTGGTCAGGCATTTTGTGCCGCTTTGCAAGATGAGCTTTCTGAGTACTATAGGTTATTAGCTGTGCTCGAGACACAGGCTACGAACCCGATTCCTTTGGTTTCCGGGTCAGCTACTTCTGGAAACTATCTATCATTGAGGAGGTTATCAGTTTGGTTTGTGGAGCCGATCGTGAAAATGAGGTTAATGGCTGTTTTGGTCGATACTTGCAAAGTCTTGAAGGGTGGTGCCATGGCTGGAGCTATACATTTGCACGCTCAGCATGGTGATCCTCTTGTGAATGACTTCATGAGGAGTTTGCTCCGGCGGGTATGCTCTCCGCTTTTCGAAATGGTCAGACGATGGGTTTTGGAAGGAGAACTGGAAGATATCTTTTCCGAGTTCTTCGTTGTGAGCGAGACAAAGGAATTGGAGTCTGATGTTAGCCAAAAGGGGAAAGAATCTCTTTGGAGGGAAGGTTACAGACTCCATTCCAAGATGCTTCCTTCTTTTATTTCTCAGTCCCTTGCTCAACGCATTTTGAGGACCGGGAAATCGATCAACTTTCTACGTGTCTGCTGCGATGACCGTGGATGGGCTGATGCTGCCACAGAGGCTGCAGCTGCAGCTGGGACGAGTACTAGAAGGGGAAGTCTTGGATATGGCGAAACCGATGCACTTGAAAATCTTGTTGCTGAAGCAGCAAAGAGAATTGATAAGCATCTACTGGACGTTATGTATTCAAGGTATAAGTTCAAAGAGCATTGTCTTGCAATCAAGCGTTATTTATTGCTTGGCCAGGGTGACTTCGTTCAGTACCTAATGGATAGTATAGGGGAAGAGCTTTCTGAACCTGCTAATACCATCAGCACGTTCAAGTTAGCTGGCTTTTTGGAAAGTGCAATCCGATCGTCCAATGCTCAATACGATGACCGAGACATACTAGATAGGGTGAGGGTTAATATGATGGTACAAAGCACTGGTGATAGAGGATGGGATGTGTTCTCATTGGAATATGATGCTAGTGTGCCGTTGAATACAGTGTTCACAGAATCTGTCATGGCCGAATATCGCAGAATCTTTAACTTCCTATGGAAGCTGAGGCGAGTGGAGCATGCACTTATTGGCGCTTGGAAAACGATGAAACCGAATTGCATCACTTCTCATTCTTTTGTTAAGCTGCAGGGTGGGGTTAAATCACAGTTGCTTATAACTCTGAGGCGATGCCAGGTTCTCTGGAATGAGATGAACCATTTCGTCTCAAACTTACAGTATTACATTATGTTCGAAGTATTGGAGGTATCCTGGTCAAAATTTTCGGACGAGATGGAATCTGCAAAGGACCTCGATGATCTTCTTGCGGCACATGAAAATTATCTTCACTCGATTGTCGAGAAGTCTCTCCTTGGTGAACGGTCTCGGCCTCTTTGCAAGTCGCTTTTCGTTCTGTTTGACCTTATATTACGTTATAGAGGTCATGTCGATCGGTTATATGAAGGCATCTACGAGTTGCAAGCAAGGTATTTTTCTCTTCTACTGTCGAATATTATCTCTTTCAGCTGTTTTAATTTGGATCCATGTTGAAGCTTTCAGTTCCTTTTGTTTCCTCCAGAAATGCAGGGTCCTTACCGTCTAAAGACAAGACCAAATCATCAAAGCAGACTGCAAAAAGACCTTCCAAACCCGGATCATGGATTAGTGACGGAAGGAAAGCTCTCACACAACGCGCCGGGGAATTTCTTCAAACTATGGGGAAAGAATTAAACGCTACTGCAAAGGAATATACCTCTCTCCTGGAAGTTTTCTTATCTGAGTTGCCTGTCCAGCAACACATTGATCTCAAGTTCCTTCTGTTCCGGCTCGACTTCACCGAGTTTTATAGCCGACTCCATCCCACCAAATGATGTAAGCTGTTAACATTTTTGGAGCCTTCCCAAATGTAATTACTCGTAAAGGAGATGGCCACTGCTTTGAGTATGCAGTTTCTCGCTGATAGCAAGCGGCCCTTTTTCGATAGGTACTGAACAGTTTTCTCCACTCCCTTCTCTACAGCATTCTAGTTTTCTCGTAAACGATCTGACAATGTCTTTCGTTTTGATCAATTGCAGATGGTGTGTTCTACTTTTGCTACGATTTGCTTGAAAATTCGGAGATCGTGGCGGAAGTAACTCTGGATTATCCTAAATGATTGTTGTTAGTAAGTAGTTGGTAACCTGTCAAGTGTGTGATGGTTTCGTTGGGGTTGATTTTTCTTCCGATTTTGGCAAGCTAGAAGGTTTTGTCTTCCACATTTTTTGTTATCCAGCTCCTCTGATTCAACACTTAACGATTGTGTTGAGATGGTTAGGAATCTGTAAGATTTGCTTGGAAGCTTTGTACTGGGAATGCAGAGCAGTGTTTTTGTGTACTTTGGCTTCAATGAAGTGTTTGGCAATGAATTCTTCTGTGATTACTCTGATCTAACATTGAATGTAAAATGATCAAATCTCCAGGACTGAGTATTTCAGAAAACCTACTAAAAATATAAAATATAAATTTAAAAAGAAATACTTGTTATTTTTTTAATATGCGGGAGATATATATATTTTATTTTTATTATAATGTTTGTAATTATTTTTTTAAAAAATGTTAATTTTTCTAAGAGACTTGGAAATATTTATGTAGCTCCATTCTTTTATTTATAATTTTCAGAATATTTATTAATAAAAATGGACTGCACGAAGTAAAAAACGGACTGCAAAATATTAAAATTGGACTGCGTTAGTAAAAACGAACTGCACAAAATAAAAACGAAATGAGTTTGTAATTTTTCATTAAAAGTATAATAGTCCATTTACGATAAAATACGAACTGCATAAAGTAAAATACGGACTGTATATCGCATCACCCAACAAAATTAGACCAACTAAATTTTTATATAATTAATAACACAACGATATTAACAAGCAATCGTTGTTATCTCGCTTAGCATTATATTGCTTGGTTTAACAACGAATCTGAAAATGCTGTTAAACTAGTTCGCAACGGTTTGATCCATTGTTATATAACTTTTTAACCCCTGACAATCAGCGATTCTAGAATAGGGAATTAAACACCTAATTGAAGTCTGGTGTGTGTGGGTATGTGCAACCAGACCTCTGGATGATGACGTTGGCTGCATAGATGCCCGCTCTCACACACTCTTCAATGCCCTTCTCTTCCCAACCAGGCTACGGAGGCTACGGTTTTGAGAGACGGTTCTGAGAAATCATTCCTATAGATTATGAATCGTCGAATCAGATTATTTTGATCAATTGTCATCTAATGGTTGAAAACTAGTCAACCAAATTATTTTGAATGGGTTAGTTTCAGAAAAAAAATTTAGAAAAAATCACATTAGTATGATCATTGTACGGGTATGTTATGTCGCTTGTTATGTCTTTTTACGTCTATCTTACGAGTAGTTGAATATATCATCGTGATGTCATGTTTACAACTCTTTTATGTCGATGATATATACACTTTACGAGTATGTTATGCGTTTATTATTATATCCTTTTAATAGACTCATTATGTCAACTTTATATATAAATTTATATATTGACGTTACATCATTATTATATCATTGTTATATTCAGTTTACATAAGAAAAAGAGAGAAAAAAATTAAATTTTTTTTTTAATTTCCATTATATTTCTTATAAAATTTCAACCGTCATTGACAATAAAATTTAATTAATCGTCGGTGGTTTGATTGAATTGCATGTTGGGATGTGAATTGATGATAGCTAGCTTGTCTTATCAGAAGTAACTCCGATTGATCGTGGAAGCTTCACGTACGTACGTTTTAAAATTATCACATTAATTAATTATTATTATTATTATTATTATACCTATACATTTGCATGCATAATAATTAAAATAGTATTATAAAATCAATATATTTTCTTCTTCATATATATATGGTTGCTAAAAAATTGACATGATCACTCTCATTTTCTATTCTCCACGTTAGACGATGAATTTAATCAACATCTAATTTTTCTATTTTATAAATGTTTATTGTACGTTTTTTTTTTGTTTCATTGTTAAAATATTTGCTATTACAGTAAAATGGTAGAATCTTGCGATTTTGAGATTCCACATACGTGACCATAAGATCCAATCGAACACCTTGTAACACAAGTAACAAACTGCCCAGCCCCGCTGGGAGCCGAAACTATTTAAGGAAGATAACTTTCGGCTAGAAATGCGGTCACTTACGAGTTTAGCTTGTTTGATTTTGAAATGAAAAAAAACAAAAGCACAAATCGGCGGCTGTCGGAACATTAAACGCAAAGACATACGTACTTGGACAAGAAGGCTTGATCGACAACGGCAGAGATGTCGAGAAGTGGATTTCCCATGCCCAACAAGATACCCTCCATCTCCATTTTTTCTCTGGTGTGTTTCTGATAATTATTTTGGGTAATTCGAAATCTACTTAGCGTTTAACCGGCCCAGCCGGATCTATTGCTTTGAAAGGTAATTATCCTAATCTTTGGATGCCTTAAACTAATGCGTCTGTCGGCCGGGAGTCGAACTCGGGTCTATTGTTTGGAAGGCAATTATCCTAACTGTTGGACTACAAACCCAATGGATGTTTGTATGGAAATCATTGATCAATAACTTCACTCAAACGAGATTGAGAGATTTAGTCATCTTGCACTGTGTAACAAAATGCATTTTTCGTACTAAATGCAGACCGAGATTAATCGTTACAGACCACGACTTACATACTACATGCACACCCTAAGAACCCTTTTCGGACTCTAAACAGAACAATAGTGTCTCAAAACGGTCCTTTACGACGAATTAACCCACGTACGGAATTTATTAGGAGGATCCATACTGGAGATCTGGGAAGTTGAGTTTGATCTTCCCGACATGACCAAACTGAGATGATGCAGCCGCTCTATCGTAAGCCATTGCGGCTTCTTCTGCAGTATCGTAAGTTCCTAACCAAGTTCGACATCCGCCACTCTTCGCTTCCTCTCTCATTTCAGCAGCCCACTTCCCCGAGGGCCTTTGCCTTACTCCTATGTATCTGCACTTTGATTTCGACTTCCCTGTTCTTCTGTCCTGAGAAGATTTGGCTCCGAAACCACTGCTGCTGCATGGTCCTGTGATGTCCCGGTGGGCATTCCATTAGGGTTAATGGTTAAAATCGATTAACCAACCCAATGGTTAATTCGTCACTGAAATAACTGGTAGGTCAATGGTTGAATTTGAGATTTTTTTTTATGGGAACTTAACTTTAACCGTCTTCATATTTATACTTACTTTACCCCCGGAACCACTTATTTTACCCGGAACCGACTTACTTCCATTAAGCAATTAACCGATCATCACCATGTTAGTCGGTTGATTGGTTACCTTATTCTGTATACAATCCTAATTAACTGCAGCATAAGGTCAGTCACTAGCCGAGCCGGCTGAATATGGTCGGTTATTCACCGAACTGACCAAATATGGGCGCCTATTAACCGAACCGACTGACTCCCACCCCCTACTTCCGTGACAGTTGAGATGTGTAAATAAGGAATTCACAAAATTCATCAGTATGAAATGAAATGAAATGTTCTGCTTCCTCACTTGTAAGTAAACTGCTATTCTTCTTCTGTATTCGCAGGTTAGTTTCACGGAGTTTCCTCACTTCATCCAGAGCTTCCTGCAAAAGAGTTTGACTGATCTATCATTTTCGATTGGATCCAATAACAGTAAGGGTTCTCAGAGAATCAACTCAAGGACATCAGAAATGCGTCAATAATTACCATCATTTCAGAATGTATACCAGTCCGGGTTTCCTTCTGTTCTTTAATCGTCTTCTCACACACCTGAACTTCAGCTCGCAGCCCGAGAAGTAAGTCCCGTGCCATGGTGTCATCATCGTTATCCCTATGCACATGCAACTCAAAACATTACCTCGGCAGTCAATTAATTCACAAGCTTCTGAACTTAATCTTATGATGAGAAAGATCCCCACCTAACTTTCATCTGGGAAGCAACATTTGCACCTAAGTTTTCTGAATCACATGAGCAGGCTAACCGAGGTAGTCCTTTTAAATAAAACCATCCATAAGAACCAAGTCTTTTAGCTTGGAGAAAAAGAAACCATTCTGAAGTACTAAAACTGAAAATTCAACAGAAGTTATGGTGATAGCATCATATCCTGCAGAAGAAAAAAACCAGCAAAGGGAACTAAGAGAACCTACCATCTGTTATATATTTCCTGTCCTTTGAGAGGTTGTTGAGATTGTCACTCTGTCATGGTCAAAGGGTGAGATTTGAGTTATATAAATCCCATATTTTGCTCATGAAACATATACAACAGTGACGATAAGAGAAGTAAATCTGGAATCTGAGCAAACCAGTAGATTAGCCTTTCGACGAAGCAGGTAGTTTTGTAAGTAGTTTCCAAGTTCACTTTCTGTATCACAAAAACATGCAAATAGATCCTCAGAATGACATCTTACATTAATACAGAAACGAATCTTAAGCAGAACTGGCGAGTTAGCAAACATAGCCTCCCAAATTTACCATTCTCTAACTCTGCAGGATCACGTTCTTCATCTTTCCCAGGTACTAGAAACAAAAGAAAAGAGCTTTTCATCAATACGAATTTCGTGTAATGAAAATTCAAACACTTCTTATGTTTTACTAACCCGTTCTTGTTCGTTGAAGAACCTCTTCAACAGTTTTGGATGCCATATCTAGATACTCAGCAGCAACTTTGTGGAACTTCCTGACCGCGTCCATCTTCGCTACAGCATTCAGTGTATCGTGGATCAGAAAATCCAACTTTCGACTATCAAACCCTGCCACTGCAGTACCTCTAGCTGATTTGGTCCACCTCTTTAGTATATGTTGCGACGGTATGTAGAAGATATTCAACGCATTTAGCACCTTCAATGCATGGGCACATAAGATTCCCTCAGATTCAAACTTCTGGCAGCTACATGTGACTGTGTAACTCTGACACTCAACTTCCACGATATTCTTATCCACACCACCATCATCCTCTTTCAGCTCATATCTAACATCTGAACCGTTACGGCTGATCTCTTTTAACGATAACGACCAAACTTTCACAAACTGTTCTTGGAAAATCCTGAACAATGTTCGTGTGTAGATACTAGCAGCTTGTTTCTCCACTGGACTTGCACTAAAAAACTCGTTAGTACATAAATCTTCATAGCACTCTTCCACTCGTTGTTTCCTAGCAGCGTTAAGGTACAGCCGAACAATACTTTCCAAGTCCATGGTATTATTCTTCTCCGCATTTCGGAATATGTTGTTGATCGTCTCATTGTTTTGTATGCCACCGTAGAAGATTTTCTTGGCAGATGTGTAACTGTAAGCCCATCGTTCTCTTGACTGATACAAACCATTAAGCCATGGGTTCTTATGGAGATTAAATGTCTCCATCAAAAATTCCCATCTTGATTCAAACTCCTCCTTTGTTAGACAACCGGATATGCACTCCTCGAACATGATTTTGAAACCCGGTTTGTTGAATGAACCATGTAGATTCTTCAATGCATTTCGAAGGATGTGCCAGATTCCGATTTGATGCTGTACTCCCGGGAACGCTGCCTCGATTGCATCAGCCATAGCTTGGTTCTCGTTGGTGATAATGGTTCTCAGTTGACTTCTTCTTCCGCCCATTGTTTTCACAAAAGTCTCAAATAGCCATGTAAAAGAGTTGGTGCTCTCATCAAGCAATAAAGCACAGCCGAACAGTGTATACTGCTTATGATGATTGACTCCCCAAAGTGGCGTACAAATCATGCCATGTCTGTCTATCCTAAAGGGTGCATCCAGAATCAAAACATCTCCAAAACATTCATAATTCGTCTTGGTCTCTGCCCAGTAGACATTTGATACAAGTCCATTGGGATCGAGATTTACCTCGTATAGAAATGACGGATCTTCCAGTTGAATGCTTCTGAGACAATTTAGTAAGCTCTGGGCAGCTTCGTGATGACGATTGAATATTCTTTTGTTACTTGCTTGAGAATCTTCAGTGTTCGCGTGCTGAAGCTTGTGATTATGCTCGATAGAACATTGGGAGAGAACCCATCTTCCATCCTCAGCGGTACAGCATACATGGGCCTTGCAACCAGTTCTAGTTTCTTTTCTCTTGTACTTCGTTTTCTTGGCCAATTGCATGGTTGACCTAAAACCTTGTCTCGTACAGAAGAAGTATCGTTTTCTGATGGTTCCATCAGCAGACCTCTGAACCTTTCCCTTTCTCACCCTGAAACCACTTGCTTGAGCATAACTTCGATAGAACTGGTAAGCCTCCTCCTCGGTAGAGAATTCCGTCCCAATTTGTGGTATCTGAATCTTCTCTTGCTCCATTGTTCTTCCACCATTCTCAAGACCTGAACTGTCGGGGAAGTAGCCATCACTGGATGATGACAATATATCATCCGCATCTTCGCTTTCTTCTGAAACAGAAGGGTTGATTGTAAAACAATCAGGCATGTCCTGGTTAAACACAGTTCAAAATGGCAAGAGTCAAGTATGGCAACAACTTCGGGGTTAATAACACCAGATGACAGGCCCGAATTAAAACAGTTGCTACAAGCACAAAAGCATTTGATATTCTACATGCCACAAAAATTCAAGAGAGCATAACTTACGGAGCGATTCAAAGTTCTAACTCTAGTCACAACAAACAAAATGTTCCAACTTTGAGATGTATACAGTACTGACATAAGCATCTCATATGATATTGTGCAAAACAAATGGTAGAACCAACACAATACTCTACAGTCTCAGTACGAAAAGTATAAATGGTAACTTATGGCATATCCATCTACTATAAACCCTCAAGGTCAGTACTAATCAAGAGTTGAACATATGATGTTGGAGCAATAATTTAACAGTTCACCAATCATCCTTATCCTTCCCATTCTCGCTAGTCCTAAAATCTTCAAACCAGACTGGAAACTAACCAAGACCAACCCAAAGACATAATAACATAAAGAGAAGAAATTTCAGTTCCTACATTACCTCATCTTCTCCCTTCTCGCTATAATCGCCCTTTCGGCTAGAATCGGAAGACGAGAGACTCAGAGCTGCAGAAATGGAAGACAGAGCTTCTGACAGATCACTTGCACTATTCACCCCGCTTCCATGGCTATAATCCCTCTTCCTCCTCCTTCTCTCCTTACCCTTTTGCAAATCATCGAACACATATCCCCAATCAGCCTCCAAATTCGAACCAGACGCCACCTGCTGAACACCCTCCTGCTTCGAGGCGTCGACTTCCT
Source organism: Linum usitatissimum (assembly GCA_030674075.2). Lineage (NCBI taxonomy): Eukaryota > Viridiplantae > Streptophyta > Magnoliopsida > Malpighiales > Linaceae > Linum > Linum usitatissimum. The sequence goes on along the minus strand of JAUJYP020000155.1, from coordinate 4,883,050 downwards.
TGCCAAAGTACAAATTGTACCAAAAGTCAAGGTTGGAACTAGTACCTGAAGGATCAGTTCCGCCACAAGAATTGGATGCCTCTGGCATTTCTTTTTCTACTCAGCTTGAAAAGAAACAAGCTAGAGTTTAAGCTGTTGGTTTGATTTTGATCTCCATTTATACTGTTGCAGTCTCCTTCACCAGTGTATGAAACCGAGAAAGGGAGAATCATGTCAGTAGAAAAATTTATAAACTTTGACGTCTTTGTGGAAATAGGTGGTCTGGAGAGAATCTTGGCAATGGAATAATATCGTTGGTTTTCCCTAATCTTGTTTTGGACTGATCAAAATGGGAAGCTGACAAAACCCAACTCCATCAACATCAACACGTAGTATTATGCAACAAAACGAATGGACAAACCAGTTTTCCAAGAGCAAAAAATTGCAATGTCGTTTCCCCTCCAGCCAGAACGAGCTTCCGCGTCATCGGCTGCTCTGAGGGGCATTTTTTCGAACAGTTTGGCGGCAAGAATGTAAGACTTCCATTCCCGCGGGACTCGTTCCTCAATCATCTCCGACTCTAGGAACAGGCAGGAGAAGTCGCAGTCGGAAGCAGCGTCAAGTAAACTGTGCCAAAAAAAATATGATCGGTGATAAAATTGCAGCATCAAAATATTAGCGCACAGCGCCTTGAAATATTACCTGATGTACTACTGGTAGTGCGTCTGCCGGGAGTCGAACCCGGGTCTATTGCTTGGAAGGCAATTATCCTAACCGTTGGACTACAGACGCTGTTGATGGAACTGTTAGGGCAACAGCATCACTTAGAGAAAGAGTAAAAGAAAGTTTATTTCAGTCAAATGATATCATAGTAGCATTAACTATAAAGAGTGTCACTCGTTACATTAACCTCGAATTATAGAGACGTGGGCTGTATTTTATTAAAAATATTCCAGTGTAGGTCTCGAAAAATAGTGTAGTTTACTATTATTCTTTTACCGTGAAAATTGTACGCATATAATTTATTGAATATAAAATCAATCAAAAATGAAATTGTAAGTTTAATTTCTTACAATTTGTTTAAACAAGACCTCATCTGTGGGAATCAAACTCACGACCACATGGTTATACTTTTTGATGTTCATTATCAATTGGCTTGATCACTTATCAATTGGTAGTGGTAGTACGAATGTTTGGAGGATGATCAAACCATAAACAACAGCTAAAGTTTAGCAGCCCTCCTCTTCTTGTGTTCACCCTCTTGTTTGCTTAGTTCGTTAGCTTAAATTAGTTCGGATTACTCTTGTTTCGAATTACCTTTGTGAATTTAAACCGTGTCTTAAATAATTGAGTATATATATGTTGGTGATCCGTTTGTTGTGAAAATCGACATTTGAGAGTAGTCATTTTCCTTGGTCTTTTCTCTAGATGATCAATTCCCATATTACATCACAGTATGAATAACATCCTTCCATCATCACATATTACCTACACCGTTGTTAAAACGAAATGAGGGGAACGTCAAATGCGACGTAGGAGTTGCTCCCAAAAACTAATATTATCCTCCATAACTCCTTACCCTTTCAAATGCCCTTACTCGATAATGCTTTCAATGAACTCTGTCTTCATGTCATCATCGGACATGGCAAAAAAAGTCTCTAAATTCCCCGGCTTGTTCAATAGCAACCTACATGCTTTAATCGACATGGACCGAGAGATACCTGGAAGACGGCTTAACTCATGCATGACATAATCATGCTTCGCCCTAATGTCCACGGGCAAACACAAGTTGTCTGCCAAACGGTCTATGGTGGCGGAGGTCTTAGTCATGTTAGCAGCCATCCCTTCACTACTCTGTTGAATGGAGCTGATGTACCTATCGGTAACTTGATTCCTTGACCTTTTTTGTCCGGAAGATGTAGCTTTTGTCTTCTCTGGTTCCTTGTTGGCTGTCTCGCCACCATTATCGTGGTTTCCTATCCAGTATTCATGTTCTCATCACCGGTGTTCATCTCACCTCCCCGACATCTCTCAAACCTTCAGCTCGAATGTCAAACCCGGCGTTGATGAAGTCCTCCATCATTGGTGTTGTCTCAACCCCGTAGCTGTCATACGGTATGTTTGGTGTGGTTCCCGAGGCCTGAATTTCAGCTTCGAGCACACTTGCAGCGTCGGTTGCAGTCATGCCTTCCGTTCCGTCTGCACGACTACATTCGAAGATCTTGCAGAGCTAATCCCAGTGGTCAAGCCTTGTCTTGTGAAAGCCACATGCAAATGGATGACTCTACAAAAGATGCATCAAACATTTTATTAATTCCTGTCCATACAGAACAGAGGCATCACAGATTTCAATTTATGTCAATAAAAAACAGGGGCATTCTTATTCTAATTTCAGTTCATACAATATTGTGGGATCACACATTCAATTTTTGTCCACTCAAAACATGGACATCACACATTTCTATTCCTAAGAACAAATTAGTCAGAATAAATAATGAAATGATCCATGAAACTTGATTAATTATTTACACAATTGTACCACAGTCCACAGAACTTACCTTCATCCAAGCCCGCCACACAGAATCGTCACATGTGTAGCAAGCGAGACGATAATCCCATCCCATACCCAATGCATTCATCAAACCCAGCTGGGCGTTGAATTTGTTTTTGTACCAACGAAATTTGATCTTCAATGTTTCAGTATCTTGCAGGGTCGTTGACTGCAAAACCTTGATTTTTTAGCAATTTATGTGTATGGTAACTCCTACCATATTTCCTTTCTGAATCAACCCAGTTGAATGAAGAAAGATTTTGTTTCGGCCTTAGACCATGCACTATATTTGCATGCCATCTTATAACTGACTGGTACGAAGTGACATGACTACATGAGAATGTTATAACACATGATTAAGATGTGAAATTCAATTTCACCATATGAGAGCAAACATATGGACAGAACAAAGTGGTATGATTATTGGCTGAAGTCAGAACTGATGGTTCAATTACCAGCCCAAGTCAGAAAAAACAAACTACACCAAAGTTGGTGCACTAGAGGACCAAAACGTAACTGCAAACACTAATAGACAGCTTTTTAGCAGTTTTACGGATTTAATGGACATTCTTATTTGTTCACATGGTGGTAGCTAGATCGTTGCAGAACGTATTCCACTCGTTGCTACTCTCAACAACCGTGATGGTGGTTCCTCCTGAGGCATAGCTGGCCCATTTATGTCCGCTGCAACATATGCTTTCGAAGATATCCGGTCCATCGACACCACGAATGTAATTGTGCAGCAAAGCACAAGCAGTCACGATCATTGAACTTTCTGCGGGGAGAACCACAAAGAATCACGGAGGAGAGCCCAACGCATCTTCATCACCCCAAACGTACTCTCGATGACATTGTGAGCACTTGAGTGGCGCAAGGTGTATAGCTCCTTTGCGGCCCTAGGCCTATTCTTCCTCCATTCGTTAAAATGGTAATGTGTGCCTCGATACGGGGTTAGGAATCCTTTTCCGTTCGTGTATGTCGCGTCGCAAAGGTAATAATTCCCTGCCAATGTAACAAAAATTTGACAAAGTTAGCATGGTAAAGTAATTGTTAGGGAACAAAATAGTCGTCACTACGTTTATATAAGTACAGAACATCATATGTGCAAAGTTCAAAGACTGGACTTTAGAAAGGATTTTTTACTATAACATATAACAGCCTAAACACAATGGTAGTTTCACATATTGCTAGGAATTCAGAATAAACACAGTGGTAGTTTCACATGTAGCTTTGTTAGGAAACAGAGTATGCCAAGTTGATGAGCCTCATCTGCTTTGGATGGTAAGTTAAACAAAGACAAGATGTGTCTTCCTGTGGGGGAATTACTACTTTAGGATAATAAGGAAAATGCCTCAATAACTCTGGACACTGGAACAAAAAATGCATAATAACAATGCCAGACTAATTAGTAAAGTACCTAAACGTGAGGGTAATAAGTAAAGTACACGAACGATAAAATCACACCAAAGTCGTGGAGAATGAACCTGTTCGAACCCTAAATGCATCGGTGCGGGCCATGGCATCTCGAAAAACAAGTCTGTCATGTGCAGGATCAGGCCATCCACTGAGACAGTACACGAATTGCATGTTGTGGTCACAAACACCTAACACGTTGATGGCAGTAACCCCTTTACGGTTGCGATACTTGAGTGCATCTTCAGTTGAACATCATACTGAAACCATCATCCCATTTAAAGCTCCGATGCAGCCCTGTGAAAACATAAACTCATGGTTAACTTCAGTTTTGCTTTTCCTGTGCGGATTATGTTTTCATAATGTGAGAAGAGACCACGTACTGTATGCTTCCACCGTCTATCAGTACATTCAGGGGAAACTGGAGCGGGCTTGGCTAGTATAAGAGGGCTGAGTTTTAGAATTCCCAACAAGTCAAGCTTGAACGTCCGATTAATTGTCTCACCGGAACGTTGGAAGAGGAATTGTGCCTTACGACTCTTGATATTGTGGCCTACCGTGACGAGAAATATCGCAACCATTTCGTCTATCTCCATATTCTTTGTTCCTCGTAACCCACCATCATCTCTCAATAACTTACACAAGTTCCAAAATACAAGTTGACTAACTCGATACATATTAATACACAGCTGGTCAGAAACATAGTGGCGTAGTGGAGGAATCCTATTCGGTACGCTACATGAGAGAGGGGCATGACGAGGGTCATTGGCTCCTCCATTCTATTGGTCAGAAAAAGGACTTAGAGCACGACCCGTTGGAACAAAACCAACACATATTACTGCATCAGTAGGAACCACAATGTCACAATTGTGGTTATTACCTTTTTTTCATTCCCTACGACTGGGTCGGAAGCCATATGTATGCATGTGCCGACAAATGTGCTGAAAAGTAAGGTATATATAGTGTGAAGCAAAACCTATACAAATTAAAATCAGTAATCGTTTTCAGTTATACGCAAAACTACCATCGCTGCATTGACATAGTATAGAGGGTTGAAGAAAAACCCTATAAAAATTCGTGTAAATAAACACATAGGAGCACATTCAAATAGAATCCAGATTCGAACAAAGATTGGAGAAATACGTACAGCCGAGTTATTCTATCCCTAACAGTCAATTACTCTCTATCATGTACATATCCAAATCTATGAAATCAAAGTGTAGGCGGCGAGATAGATTAGCTTGGAAAATAATCGAACAGAACCTTTGAGATAGAAGAAAAGTTGTAGTTGATTTCGTTGTTTGGTAAGGGGTGGTTGAAGAAGAACATACATTCGCCGTCGGTTGATCTAGGCAGAGGAACATGACATCGATTTGCTCTTGTGGATCGATTTACTGCTTTCACCGTTTTTATCGTTTCCAAGTTTTTTGGGCCAACGAAAAAATGCAAAGAGAGAGGAAATGATGTTTTGGTGAGGGTGTAATAATGACGGCCACCCACCCGCTAACGTGGCGGGTCAGTTTTAGGGGTAATTCGGTCCACGAGAAATTATATCAAGAGGTGGTATTAGAAACTCTTTCTTTCGGAGAGTTTCTAATATCCTGTGTTTTGTGATATCAATATCTCGAATATTATGATATTCGCGCTCCGAAACACGGGGATATCTCGAATACCATAGTATTATGTGATATCAAATGAGGATAAATTTTGTCTCATAGGTTATAACAAAAACCCTACATGACTCATACTTGATTGATCCGAAACCATACAACAAGCTAGACGCTACCCATAAAACATCGCCTCCGTGATAAACCAACCCCATCTTGCTTTGCCCTAGCTTTAGAGTTTTACCCAAAATGTCAAGTTTCCTCACCTCCCTTTTCTACCTCGCTTGTAACTGTTTTTCCTCTTTCTTTTTTCACCGCGCTCCAAACAAACTAAAACCACTCTCCATTCCTCTTCACATTCTTCTTTCTTCTTCACCAAAAGTGAAGCAACCAAATCTCATCGTCCCCACCCCACCCCCCCCCCCCCCAAAACCCCGTCTCCGGCCTCGTAATCCTCTCGATCTCTCGCCGCCGATCCAAACACCAGCTGGCTCAACCGTCGGCACCGACCTTCCGATCTCCGCGGATTATCATTCTGAGTTAATTCGCCAAATTGAATCGTGCGGCGTCTAGTTTAGCGTTACAATTCGGCTGAATCGCTTAGATTTTCAGGATTCGATTTAAGAGAGTTTTCGTGACAGATGGATTGTAGATTGTTTTGAAAAGGTTAGGCATAAGAACGAAGAAAGGATGCCGGGACTGCCGCAGAAGAACGAGCAATTCAGTACTAGTAATGTATCGTACTCCGTCTCCAGCAATGGATTCTGGTCCAAGCACAGCAATGATGTCTGTTACAATCAGCTCCAGAAGGTCGTAGACTATGTCGTTTGTTTGTTTTTGAATGTTTCATTCGTTTAGCTCTAGAAATTGTGTTTAGATTGGATCAGTGATGTGCTGTTTTGTTGGTTTCCTTTTTGTATCTTAATACTTGGATTGGATCCGGCTGTTGCAAATTGTTCACCTGTTGGATGTGTATCTTGCTGTTTTGAAGTGTTGTTCCAGCTGCATTTCTTGTGGCATTTGAATTGTTGCTCTTCCTATCACTGTATTTGGATAAATAATTTGGGTTCCACCGAGGAACTATAGCTCTTTAGCATTTGGAGCCTGTTTTCCTCTTTGAATTAAGATTTCGTTTAGAATTGGTGGTTTGAAGCAAAATGAAAAAGTTTGCTGTCATTTTTGTGCCAGACTTACAGCTATAATGAAATGTATCTGAGTGGCTTTTGCTTTTTGTTGGCTTTCCTGACTTGTTGGTGCGTGTATCTTCAATCCGTGTGCAAGTGTTCTGACAAGTGACTAAAATGTTCTTCTTGACAGTTCTGGAGTGGGCTGACGCTTGCAGCTAGGCAGAAACTGTTGCGAATTGACAAGCATACCTTGTTTGAGCATGCTCGTAAGAACATGTACTGTTCTAGGTGCAATGGGCTATTGCTTGAAGGATTTTTGCAGATTGTTATCCATGGGAAGTCATTGCAGCAGGACGGAGGTGCAAATTTTCCCTGCTATAAATCAGGAGCCAAAACACATCAAATGGATGGTGTAACAAATATGATCACGAGCTGTCGAGAAATTCAAGATCCAGCTGTACATCATTGGGGTGGTTTAACAACAACGCGGGATGGATCCTTGACACTTTTGGATTGCTACGTGTGCTCAAAATCTCTTGAAGGACTTCAAAACGTGAGTTTTTATTTGGGCTTCTTGTTTTGGCTACAATGTAGTTCTTTGCTTGAGTATCTTATACTTTTCCTCGTATCAGGTCTTTAATAGTGCCCGTGCACGGGAGAGGGAAAGGGAACTGCTCTATCCGGATGCTTGTGGCGGCGGAGGCCGGGGCTGGATAAGCCAAGGAATGCCAAGTTACAGTAGAGGCCATGGAACAAGAGAAACATGTGCATTACACACTGCCAGGCTTTCGTGCGACACATTAGTGGATTTCTGGTCAGCTTTGGCAGAAGAGAACAGGCAGTCTCTTCTTAGGATGAAAGAAGAAGATTTCATTGAACGGCTTATGTATAGGTGTGCATTTCTAATTTATGGATCTTATGACCATAGTAGAAAAGTGAAACAGCTATGGAATCTTGTTGATATAGTCCTTTTCTGGGTAAGTTCAAAGGCTACTGACTTTAGAGGAGAGGCGGAAACAGCAAGAAATTAACAGTATAAAGTCTTAGAAAGAAACGGCTCTTATATCTTTAATCAGTTGGTATATCTTGAAGGTCTGAAGTCTTTGGAAGAAACCCTTTCACCTCCTTATTAACGCAGACAATTCTATCTCATGACATCACCACATTTAAGACTGACACGGTGGTGTCTTGAGCTTTACTACTGTCACTAAGTTTATGGGACTATAGGAGTTACTCTTCAGCATGGGTTTTTATTCTTTGCTTATGTTACTCATTGGTCTGGTTCTGGGTTGTCTTAATTTAACTGCTTACACACCGATGCTACAGGTTTGACAGCAAGAGATTCTGCAGAGATTGTAGGAGGAATGTTATCCGAGAATTCAAGGAGCTTAAAGAATTGAAGCGTATGCGAAGAGAACAACGTTGCACTAGTTGGTTTTGTGGCGCAGATACTGCTTTCCAGTATGAGGTATTCATATTCATTTATGTTGATGTTTGTTGAGTTGTGGTATATTGTGTAACACTCAGATTGATTATGTAGGTTTCTAATATGAGATTATCACCTTACTATTTGTTTAGGTGTCAGATGACATGATACAAGCTGATTGGCACCAAACCTTTGCCGATTCTGTTGGGACTTACCATCACTTTGAGTGGGCTGTTGGAACAGGAGAAGGAAAATCTGACATTTTAGAATTTGAAAATGTAGGGATGAATGATAGTGTGCAAGCTGATGGGTTGGATCTGAGTGATCTGACGGCATGCTTCATTACTCTGCGGGCTTGGAAAATGGATGGCCGCTGCACTGAGGTTACTGTAAAAGCTCATGCATTAAAGGGTCAACAATGCGTTCATTGCAGGTTAATAGTTGGTGATGGTTTTGTTACAATTACTAGAGGTGAAAGCATCAGAAATTTTTTTGAACATGCTGAAGAGTGTGAGGAAGAAGAGGTACTTACGGTTTACTTTATGGATATCACATTTGTTTCGAAGATACTTTAAGTGTTGTGTTAAATGCTCTTCTTCCCATGGGTATTAAGTTTGTCATTTCTTGTATTTTGGGCTCTTCCAGGATGATGACTCCATGGAGAAGGATGGCAATGAGCTTGATGGAGAATGCTCCCGTCCCCAAAAGCATGCGAAGAGTCCTGAACTTGCCCGAGAATTTCTTCTAGATGCTGCTACTGTTATTTTCAAGGAACAGGCACGTGAACTTACATGCAATATCATTTTTTCCCGCCTCTGATTTCAGAAGTTAACAATGATAATCTGCTAAGATCTCGCTCTCAAGTGCTGCATGGGAATATTCTAATTTAGATACTCTGCAGCTCTAACAAAATTGACCATATTTCAGGTCGAAAAGGCTTTCAGAGAAGGAACTGCACAACAAAATGCCCATAGCATTTTTATCTACCTTGCACTAAACCTGTTAGAAGAACGGATCTATGTTGCATGCAAAGAAATTATTACCCTGGAAAAGCAGGTACAATGAAAGGCTGGGAGACTTGTTGAATACGGCTTACTTTCTTTTTAAATGATATTATATGGATCTATCTTTACTATCATTGCTGTTATTCTAGACGAAATTGCTTGAAGAAGAAGAGAAGGAGAAGCGTGAAGAAGAAGAGCGCAAGGAGAGAAGAAGACTAAAAGAAAGAGAAAAGAAGAATCGCAGAAAAGAGAGGTTAAAAGGGAAAGAAAGGGATAAAGATAAGGGTTCTGAATCGAACGATGTCCCTCTTCTTGATGCAGTTAAGGATGAGTCTTCACTAGCATCCAGTGAAAATCTTAATAACAGTGTCTGTTGCAGGGATTCTGTAAGTGAAACAGGCGATAATTCTGTGTCCAGTCCAGGATCACCGAACACAGAAGAACAATTTTCCAATGGGTGCAGCATGTTCATCGAGCAAGATGATTCGTATGATTGTCTGGAAGAGGACGTTATAAACGGGAAACATGGAAGTGGCTCTTTCATAGTCGAGCAATCAAAATCTTCTCGCCGGAGATTGAAGTTTTGGAAAGAGGTCCAGCTGGATTCGTCTGATAGACATGGACCAGCTAGTAGATCTGACTCGACGAATCATGGTGACAATTTCGAGATTCCTTCAAGAAGTATCAATGGATTGAGTAGACCAGCAAGGACGATGGCACCGAAGTTTAACAGTCGAAACTATGGCCCGAGGTTCAGTGAGAAGTTAAATGGTTCCAACAGCCAGGTTAGTGAAAGATATGACTTCCATTCTTGTAGCTGCAATCAAGCTAATGGATACACAGCAAAGGTTGGGAGGGGCAATAACTGTGCCTGTAAGTCTGAACATGCAGCAGATATTCCGAAGCAATTTCATCGTGGTAACAAGTACAGTCAAGCTGATTACACTCATGAAGGTTGTGGAAGACCCAGAAACAAGGGTTCGACCGTGAATCCTTCTGCACCCCATGCCAAGAAAGTATGGGAGCCCATGGATTCTCAGAAGAGGTATCCTAGGACTAATTCAGAGAGTGATTTCTCTAAGCCATCTAGCGAGAACTGTTGGAGCGAAGTCAACGGAAATTCTGTGGAAACTGGTCAGATCGACTGTAAAATGAGTGAAGCTATAGATGATTGCGGTGCTGATGCAGCAAAGGATGGAGAAATCGATTCGAGTCCTCTGAATGGCTCAAAATCAAATGGGACTTCCAATCCCAGCTCCATTATCACGTTGAATTCTGACAACAGTTCGTCGTGTCTGAGCGAAGGAGATAGCAACACCGCCTCTTCAAATCATGGACATCCGGGATCCTCTTCCACATCAGACTCCGAGGACGCCAGTCAGCAATCAGAAGGCAGAGAAACTGGTTTCCCTGAGAGTCATGAAGCTAGAACGCCAAAAAACCCTGGTACACCGAATGTGCAGCCTTCGAACGGTCTGAAGTTCCTTGGAATCCAGTCTGATGGTCCAAGAGTAAGCAGCTTTACAGGAGATGTTCTCACAAAAGCCACTGCCGATCACACTGTCCGTAATGTTACTACCACCGGCGCTCAACATCAAGGCGTGTTCGCACCATTGCAGAACCAGACCTTACAGTACTCAGTGTTTCAAGCTCCTCCATCAGTGAGTTACTATCATCAAAATCCAGTCTCTTGGCCAGCCACACCGGCAATCCCCTTTCACCACCCGAACCATCACCACCACCTCTACGCTAGCCCGATGAGGTACGGTCTCAATGGAAACTCGCACTTGTGTATGCAGTACGGTGGTTCGATGCAGCCTGTCACGACGACAACTCCTCCCGTGTTCAGCCCGAGTCCACCGCAAGTCCTGGTCGCGAAGGCACAACGGGAGAAAAATACCGGAAATTGTGGGAAGATAGATAGCTTTGCCAAACTGAACATGGTGAACAATGATTTCTCCTTGTTCCAGTTCGGGTGGCCTTCGAAAGACGGAGTAGATGTTTCGACAGGAGATCAAATCGAGAGCAATTCGGAGGAGCATGTAATGGAAGAGTACAACTTGTTTGCAGCAAGTAACAACAGCATGAAGTTTTCCTTCTTTTAATTATAGTGTTTGTGGTTTGGGTTTGGGGGAAGGAAGATTTGTGGAGGCTGGTTTTTTGCTATTTCAGTCCCTAGTCTTCTTTACAATATGGTTTTTTAAAGTATTTGTATTGCCAGAGAGTACACAAATAAATTTGAGAAAAAGATTACCATTCTTAGAAGATTTTACAGTTTGGTCAGTGTATTTTTTTAAAATTTACACCTTTTTTGTTTCTCTTGGTGTTTAGAGATGGAAAGATACCAAAGGAGTGGTAACAGATGAATTTTACAAGGTTTGATGTGTTAGATTTTAGCTTCTTCGTTTCCCTTCTCGGATTGCCATGGATCTCATTTTCGTAATAAGGGTGCAATATTATGCGTATGATACTGTTGATTGCTTACTTGATCTCTTAATCATAAGTGAAGTCTATAATGTGGTACCTGCTAATTGCTTCCCCCTTTGTGCTAGCACCTTAAAATCAAACCTGCAAGAACCTTAAAATCAAACCTGCAAGATAGACAACTCAATTCGTTCTCTGGGTTTTAATTAGATAGAACTCGACCGAGACACATCTGTGTGCAATATGCCATATGGAAAACTTTAAGATAGTATGGTGTATCACAATTAATTATGAATCTGTTGTTGTTTTTGAATCATAATTGGAATTATTAACTCTTTTTGGTTTTTGTTAATTTTCTTAATTATAATTTTTACTTAATTTAAAGATGATAACGTGGCTACATTTGACATGTCAACTCTTATGTCATTTTGGTGGTCTCAATTTTTTTTAATTGGAAAATTTCCTATCTTGGAATCCTTCGAGGAAGTCGACTCGCTTCAACAACTTAATGTTATAGATGAAGAGCAAGAACTGCACCATGAGAGAGCCATGCAGTTCTCCAACTGGGGCAACCTCTTCCTGCTGGCCTTAAAGGTCTGTTTGTTTTTTCTTCTGTAAGTTTTGCCCCTTTTTTCTGTTTCCGAGTGACTGAAATCAAGTCTTTCTTGCAGATATATGCTACTGTCCAGAGTGGATCGTTAGCTGTTGCTGCCTCGACACTCGATTCTTTGTCAAGTTCTGCCCTTGTTTGTTAAAATTCTTGGTTTGATTTTGGCTTCTTTTCTTTACTGAGACCCTGAATTCTCCTGTTTTGTTTGGTTGGTAACTAACGTACAGGTGAGAAGGAATACTACGAGAGACAATTCGCTATATTGAAGTCTTTCGAGGATGTTGATTCGCTTGAGGAATACTACGAGAGACAATTCGCTATATTCGCTTGTATCAATCCTTCCGGGATTTATTGAAATGATCAAATAAATGTAAGTCCTTTGGTCTCGATCAATTTATTGAAGATAAACAATAAACATTACATTTGGTATGCGTTTTTAGATATAGTTACCCCTTTTATTTGCAATTAATGAAACTATGTTTGATTGAAGATATTAAGACTGTTAACAATTATTAGAGCTTTTGAGAATCAATGGGGGTGTTGAAGTTATGTGATCCAATTCCCACGGCCCTATGTAACTCTCCACATAGAATCATTTACCGGTTAGGTGACTGAAAACAGACAAACAAATCACTTATACATTAGACTTCTGTGGCAAAGGAGAGGGTATATATTGATGGATTCAATTTCAAAACTAACTGTTAAGAACACAGAAATGGCCGCTGCAAAAAATTGCAGGCTCCTATGCAGTTGAACCACAAAATTGAAGAACAGCAAGATAAAACCCTGGTTCATCCACGAATTCTGTGACCTTGAACGAACGGGATGATGCAACCTCTTGCAAATAGATCTCATCAGGCAGCTGTGAAACTATGAGTTCTGGATACTCCTGTCTTTGCTGTTCCAGCTTTTCTCTTCCTTGCGGATGGCTAATCACCACTCTTGCACCTGCCCCGAAATAGATCCGACACATCAGGCATGAGATAGAACATTACAGTTTCCAAGCTTCACATGATGGCATTATGTTTCGGAATAAATCACGAATTGCATTGTACATTGGAGAACAAAACTATGAATAACAGCACCACGAGAATGTGGCACTACGATACCTCATATAACTCATGCAGACTGTGATTCAAAGTTCAAACCATTGGATGAAAACCGCTCATCAAGTGTGTACTGATAAACAACAGTTGTTTTTGGAAAAATCACGACACCAGAATGTGCATTGAAGAACAAAGTATCTCATATAACTGACAACAGAGAGGTTTCCAGCGATGGCACAAGACAAGTTTCGAACTTTGGGACGAACGATAGACAGTTATTTCAGATGAATCATGAATCACATTAATCAAAACAACACACAACGCATGAATATCCCAGATTATTGTTGAAAGACAAGGTTTGAACCTATCACTCATCCGAACGAACCAGCAAAAATAAAAAACATAAGTAAAACTCCGGCTTACCTGGTGAGCAGTGTCTGGCAAGCTCTCAAGAACTTGGTCAAGCTTGGAGGGCAAGGCAGGCAGAAAATACAGGAAGACAACATCAAGAGATGTCCATTTCTCAGGAAGGTCAATCAGTTCACCTTGCCAACACTTCAAAACCTTCGAGGCCTCAGTGATCCCTCCTGCAGAAATTATCTGGCTGTTGTTCCGTCTTACATCTTTAGAATCTGATGGCTCTTCGGGGTCGAGAAAGGACCAGTCTTTCTCGACAAAGTCTTCAAAGCTCATAACGGGTATAGATCCTTCTTCGGAAGGAACTGCTGCATCGATTGAACAAGTGCGGAGAGTGAACGAGTTGGTGATCAGAGTTAAAGAAGAAGGATGTCTGGAAGTGTGAGAAGAGATGCATAGTCCATTCAACCGAGTATGGTTCGATGGCGCCTGAAGAACGAGTGTCGAGGGGAATGTGATTGAATTCATGGAAGATTACTATCAGTCCACTCGAAGAGGCTCTTCGTTCTTCGATTTATCTTCCTGTAAGGAAGTCAACATTACTGTAAGACATTGAAGCTTACAGAAACTTCATGATTCATACATTCTATAATTAAGCAAATATTTCAACTTATCTTCTTGAAAGTAAGACACATTACTGTAAGAGCTTGCCAGCTGCAGCAAATTGGTAGTATAGCAAACGGAAACTTCATGTTTAACACCGAATGGCGAGATTCGACAGAATTAGGCAACCCTATTAACAATCAACAATGATTGAACTTGCACTTTGCAATTTCCCAGTAACAAACATTAAAAAACTGAAAATAAAAGCTCCTGAACACAACAATCGCTCATAAAATACTAAAACTACCAAAACCCCTAAATCCTAATCCCAAATTTTCTGATGAAACAAGAAGCTCTTCACTTTCTGATTAAATTTTTTGAAAATTAAGTTAAACACCCTTATCATTTTTTGGTCAAAAGATCACAGCTTGGGAGCGTAAATGATACCTATACCCCAATCCCAACTTTTCTGGTGAAACAAAAAGCTCTCACTTTCCGATTAAGGATTCGAAACTAAGTTAAACCCTTATCCTTCTGTTAAAGATTACAGCTTGGGAGCCTAAATGAGTTCCCAGATGAAACTCAAAACAAGGGTGCCAATGAATTTTTCTTTCAAGTTGCACGGAAACCAAACAGCGCAGAAATCAAATGGGAAAAAAGGAGGGAAATGATAAGATCAGAAAGGAAAGCAAACCTGAGGAAACAGTCGGAGAAAGCGGTGGACTGAGAATTCAGAACGCAGTTTTGTATGATGGAGAGAATAGTAGAATACCAGTGAAGAAAAAGGCTCCGGTTACGAAGGCTTTCCAACATTCTATTTGGGCTTTGGTTTGTCGGCGGGCCCATATCTTCATAATAGTAAGTGGTCGGCTTGGCAATGGCAAGATTATAACTTAGAACATGTCCATTATTCATCTATTTTCATTAAGGTTATTAACTTTAATTATTCTTATTTTTATATTGATGGTAGAATTAGTTTCATAATCATACTAATATGGTTAATGATTATAAGCCCTGAAACAGATTATTCACCGTTATGAAACAAAATTAAATTTAGTTTTGAAAAATTCATACCAAATTATAGGACACGAGAAAAGTTACGACCCCACGCATTAAGACTATCCACACTTCTTCAAAGAATTCGGGTACGTAAGATTCCTCCAATAGTTTGGCGCATCCCTCATTCGGGGAATCCTTTCATAAGGAGGGAAACAAATCTCTAAATTCTTTCAATGTTAATGTTAACATTAAAAATGAACTAATATATGATTTCTCATAGAAATTAAAAAATAAGTTTCGATTTTTTGTTTTTATAAGTGTTTTAATTGTTATAATTAACATTGAAAAACTGACAAAGTTTGACTAAATAATTAAGAACTAATAAAAATAAACTAAACAATAAAGAAACTCATGTAACAAAAAAAATTCAATTTATATTGTTGTACATATTTTTTTGACAGTAAAAAAAATACACAGCAACATAAATTTAAATTTTTTTTCTTAATTATTTTGTTGTTGTATATATTAGAACTAATAAAGTAAGACTAAACAATTAAGAAATTTATGAAAAATAAAAAATAAAAAAAGTTTTGATTAATATATATAATATAACTAACATTGAAAAACTAACACAGTAATTAAGAAATAAGAGAAATGAAAAAAACAATTACGAAAGTTGTGCTTCCGTCATTTTTTACGAGGAACCAACATTATTGTCTCATGTAAAAAACAATAATTAAAAAAAAGTAAAATTTCATTTGTTATATATAACATAACTAATATGTGGGAATGAAGTGTTACGGTCTCATCATCAACTGACCTCGACGAAATAAAGTACACCGAATGTATAAGCACGGACAGTGTCCACTCATTTGATATATGGGTGATGTTGTAGTACGAGGTATGTGAACTTTTGATGGAACTTTGGGGGAGCCGACTGTTCAATTAGATAAACTGCAGGAGAAATCAAATAATTTGGTTTTCAGACAACTCTTTACACTATTTAGCTATGAATAGCAGGAACCAACATCATTTGCAATCGTGTAGATTGCAAGCAAGGTTGCTCCGATCGGATCGATCCACCAATAGAACCCATCATGAAGGTCAGCAGCAACTAGCCCAACAACATTTGTCACCACGTCGAAGTAGTGGTACTGAGAGATTCAAGCCAAATTATAAAGACATGTTATACAAAACAATCGGGAGGAATCTTGCAAATGAAGAAATCATTATTATACCGTTGCATAAGCTCGGACAATTTTGTTCCCCGAGCTTCTACAGTAGAGCCATAATCCGAGCTTGATGAATGTGGTTGTGAGCATAAACACGTACACCCAAACCAATTGCGTCGATGCCATCTTGTCCAAGGGCTCGTCGGTGATTAGCTTCTCTATCACTTCTATTAGGACCCCAAACCCTGCAATCAAAACCGAACAAGAGTATAAAAAAAAATTACACAACAACATAATTTTAATTTTTGTTTCTTAATTATTTTGTTGTTGTATATATTAGAACTAACAAATTGAGACTAAAAAATTAAGAAATTTATGAAAAAAATAATAAAAAATAAAGTTTTGATTAATATATATAATAGAACTAACATTGAAAAACTAACACAGTAAAACTAAACAATTAAGAAACAAGAAAAATGAAAAAAAAATTACGAAAGCTGATCTTCCGTTATTTTTTACGAGGAACCAACAATATTTTCTCATATAAAAACAATAATTAAGAAAAAAAAAGAGTAAAATTTTACTTGTTATATATAACATAATTCATAAAGATGTTTGCATGTACATATTGACCAAAAAAGGTTCTCCTTGACAAGTCAAACTCAAATTTGGCTCGTTAATTCATGTCTTAATTTTTCATGATCGCAGCTCAGTTAATAGTCAATAACACATCCCTATTTCAAACACAACTTTTCTGTATATAAGTTTATGAGACAAGGTATAATAACACGACCTTACAAGAACTCAAGTTTGGTTGATGATTTATGATCACTTAATTAGAGCGTGATTAATGATTATAATTATTATCTTTCGAAGAATATGAATATAGTTAAAATTATTTGACATGTGGCAGTTTCATTAAATTTGATTGGCCCAATTTTTTTATATGGATCATAATCACCCTAATACCATCTCAATTTTATAATGTTTGGCTATTAATGGATGTAGTAAATTAAATTATGACAATTAAAGTGGGTAAATTGTTAATTTTTTTTCCTAACTTTGAATTAGAATATAATTTCTTAGTTTATATATTTTTGCCTTCAATATGTATGAATATTAAGCTAATGTATTCATACCCGTACACATATGTAACAAGTTTTATATCTACACACCCTAAAAGTACTCTATCAAAATTACCTTGTTTTATCCATTTTGGTTTGGCCAAGTAACAATAACAATAGTTAACATTATCATTCAAATTGCACATAATTCTTACATTTATAAAACCACATTAAGATCTCGAAGGATCTACCGGCTAATGTGCCTGAAGCTGTGATAATGCGCTAGCCACTCATTATTTAGAACTCTGCCTAAAAGCACATTAGTTCATTCGACTTTCATCCAACAGAACGTAAAATCTACAATATAAATAGATATATAGGCGAAGAATGGAAGACTAATTTCTCATGCAAGTTTGTAATATTATGATATCTGATATATTATTGAGATATTTCACCATATATACGATCTTGCTTACTGTACACTTGCCGTGCCATCATTTGCAAATCCCACATACCACTGAGCTGACATGTGAACCGAAACAATGAAATGAAATAATATTTACTTCTAATAGACTCACTAATTTCAATGGTTCGAGTTTAGGATTAGCCTTATGTCGTTGACTCGAGTTTATCTTCAGCAGTAATGGACATTCTCTGCAACTCATCAATGCTGCCGGGAACCAAACCAATCGAGTCGGCTAAGCAACACGATTTAAAGAGGAGAGAAATGACAAACCAGTGAAAATTTTCCCACGCACCGAAACAAACCTGTTATTATTCAGAGTTTGCCTCGATTTGGTATCGCTCTCGCGGCCTGCACCGAAACAAACCTGTTATTATTCAGAGTTTGCCTCGATTTGGTATCGCTCTCGCGGCCTGCACCGAAACAACCTTGTTATTATTCAGAGTTTGCCTCGATTTGGTATCGCTCTCGCGGCCTGCACCGAAACAAACCTGTTATTATTCAAAGTTTGCCTCGATTTGGTATCGCTCTCACGGCCTGCACCGAAACAATATTCAGAGTTTGCCTCGATTTGGTATCGCTCTCGCGGCCACCGAAACAGCTGCGGGCATCATCAATTTCAAAAAAGTGATGGTCCAATTTGGATAGTCCGGCAGGCTATGCGGGCCCGAGAACCAACCGGCCCGTAATCCTTCCACTGACTGGAGAGGGAGGTGATCGCTGCTCTGTCAAACCAGCCTCACGCATTGCCCTCCTCTCTACGGACCAAGCCGGCTCAGACTACTCCGAGACAGCCAGGCCCAACTCCAGCCTTGGAACGGGCGGGCCAGAAATTTGATTAAATCAGGCCCAACCATTCAGGCTGACCCAATGTTCCACCACTTTATTGCCTCCACTCGGATTACAAGCTCGCGTTACAAAGCTCGGCGGTGATTAATGGGTTCTCTAGCTTATTTAAATAACAGTATCTTACTCAGTTTCAGCAATGTGGTATAATTGTCTCATCTTACTCCAGATGTTTTTGTAAGAAACAGTTCCAAGAGGTAGATAGAGATAGCAAGTTTGTTTCTTTCAACTACTACACTCTTTAATTTGCTCTGCAATGTCAAAGATTGGAAAGTGAAGTATGTTTGTTACGTTGAGGAAAACAACACTGTCAGTCACCTAATCTACACATGGCTCTGTTTTGGAAATTCATAGTTGCTTGGTAAAATGCAGAACTGTTCATGTCTCTCCATCAAACCTATGGAAACTCCTATAGTATACCATACTTTCATGTTGAGCATGGTATTGGTTTGCAGCATGGGTATAAATTAATCTTGTGTCTTGATTAATTAATAAGCAAGGGGATCTTCCAACCTCGTGAGTAATTTCGGCAAGAAATGCCAAATGCGCTGAAGCTCTACTCCATTGCAAACGTGGAACAGTAATCCTGCATCAGAGATTCGCGTTGGAGATCAAGGTAGATGTAAAGCTGGTTCTGTAAGAAGTAAAGCCATAACAGCCAGACTTGACGAAACAAACCACATGTACGCCATTCTTAAGATGATGATGACTGTGAAGCACCCTGGTGGTTGAAAGCTTAATTTATTAACTTCTCTGCATATTTGTTTAGGAGGGTAAATTGCTTCGATACAATCATGGCTTCATGGCCAATGCTTTCTATAAACTTGTTAGCAATAATGGACATTCATTTCTCTGCGCATTGCACTTCCAGGTTTCGACTGGGATCAAGACATCCAAGTTCATCGTACATTATTCAGCCCAAAAATCCCAAGAACGAGACGGCTTCTGTACGTAATCCTAAACAAGGAGGAAGTAGTGAATGTCAATGAGTTCGAGTTTAGTGGTAGCACATATATACATAGCCGCCTTGTTCTTCTCCTTCACCGCAAATTCAACATTTTGCTTCTACGATACATCTCGTGAATGTTTTCTTTATTGGACTATCAAAGTGTTCACTTTATTGCTCGAGAACTTCAAAAAATCCTAACTAGTCACTTAACTCGACTTTAAATAAACTAATCTTAGAATTAGAACATTGTTCAAATTGATAAGTTTGTGTTCTAGACGAAGAGTTTATTCGAATATTATGTCGATTTATCAGTAGGCTCAATGGAAAAAACAACTTATTCTCGAATACTCTAGAATCCAGTAGAATCATATACAACTTGTGATTTTACTCATAAAAAAAGAAAGCATTACATGGTTTAAGCTTAACTATTTTAAATGCAGAATAATAAAAATTAAACTTGTAAAAATTTTAAGATATTATTAACTTGACTCGTCTGGTGTACGAATTTTAAGGTTGAGCTTGAACTTCATTGTCAAAAATAGTTAATGAATTAGATATGAATAGGATTGACGCTTCAAATTTTCGATATCAAGATCCGAGTTTGAGTCTCCGTGATATTCAGCTCGGCCGCTCGGCTCAATTCGTAAACGGGCTTTTGTTAACGAAAGTTCAAAGACCCCGCCATTTTCGCGGCCCAATTCATGCTGGACCAAAATTCGATCAAGCCCAAAACAAACCCTACACGCCCAACACAAATAGAGTTCTTATACCTCGCATCCCTGTTTTCGCTCCATCTTAGAGTCTACCGCCACTCATCATCACAAACAGAGCTGCAAGATGCCTGCCGGTCACGGTCTCCGCTCCCGTACTAGGGATCTCTTCTCCCGGCCGTTCAGGAAGCGGGGTTACATCCCTCTGACCACCTACCTCCGTACCTACAAGGTCGGCGACTACGTCGACGTCAAGGTCAATGGCGCCATCCACAAAGGTATGCCTCACAAGTTCTACCACGGACGCACCGGGCGCGTGTGGAACGTCACCAAGCGCGCCATCGGCGTCGAGATGAACAAGCAGGTGACCGATTCGCTTTACGATTTGGGATTTCTTCTGTTTTTATAGTGTATTTTGTATTTCTGTGTGATGATGAGCTGTGGTCTTCGTTGCTCGTTAGCTGTTTAGTATTAGCTCTGTGCGGCTTGCAAATGACTGCTTTAGTTTACTAGCAAGTTCATTTGCTGCAAATTTGTGTTTTGTTCAGACTAAATCATCCATCTCATTGCCCGAGTAGATATTGAACTCACTTTTTTTGACGATGTGCTGAAATTCGAATCATCTGTGTATTCATATGTTTGTTAAAGTCTGGAAATTGATGATTTAGTCTGGTAAGAGCAGTCTGCAGGAGATGATTGATGGACTCAAATTTGCAGGGAAGTAATCTCTCTGCATTTGGGTTTTTCCATCTCATGATAGATTGAAAAAAGACGTTAGGGTTGTTAACAGAGCAACTGACTTTGTAAACAGCAAGAACGAAACGTCCTTCGATGAGTTTGCATTATGAATTATGTCCATTCTATTATCCCTTGATCACAACGAGAATGACTTTGATGTTTGCTTGAATTCTATGGTTTTTGCAACCCATTTGCACATTTCTTGTATCATGATTCGTACCCCTTATGTTGAGTATCTGCTGCTAGAGACTGACTTGGCTTCTTATGCTTTGTAATACAGGTGAGGGGCAAGATCCTGAAGAAAAGGATCCACGTCAGGATCGAGCATGTGATCCCCTCAAGGTGCACTGAGGACTTGCAGATCAGGAAGAAGAAGAATGACGAGCTGAAGGCAGCAGCCAAGGCCAGAGGCGAAGTCATTAGCACCAAGAGGCAGCCCCAAGGACCGAAACCCGGTTTCATGGTGGAGGGTGCTACGCTCGAAACCGTTACTCCCATTCCCTACGATGTCACTAATGACCTTAAGGGCGGGTACTAGGTTTATTACAGTTAGTTCTAAGGCTCGATGTTGTTGGGTTGTTGATGCTTGTGAAACTTCAATGCAACTCTATGAGGTTTATCTTAACTGTAAGGAGTGTGTTTTAGTATGTTTAAGTTTTTGATAGTTCAATGATATACTGAGGCCATGAGCCATACTTTTTTTAACCTTGGCTAATCCGATTTGTGATTTTAACTGAAAACTCAGAACTATCTAACCTGAAAATTTTGGGATATCTCCAATAACTAGTTGAGATATCTTAATTATGATATTCATAAGTATTTGTTCAATGATGTTCGCCTAGGGTTGCAATCGTCGGGCTCAAGTTGTATTGCGTGGTCGGATCTTGAGTGAATTTCTTGCAAGTCAAGTGTGTAAGGTAGTGAGTTTGCAACATATTGAGCAAAGCAGTATTTATAGCTTGACATTAAGCATGGTTTTCTAGCCCTGTTGTTTGATGCAATCTGTTGGGATCTTGTCATGCATGTCTACAAGCGAAGCCTTAGTCGTTATGGGCTAAGTTTGGTGGGCCTTTGGGCTCGTTCATCCAAGAGTGGCGATCCAGTTTTGGTTCAAGTCCACTAAGGCCAGGTAGCTAGACCCAGACAATCTCCCCTTTCTCATTGCTTGGCCTTTCCAATCCTCCCGATTACAACTGCCTTTCTTCTCCATTCTCCTCAATTTCTTTCAATGGGCTACCAATTTTTGGTGCATTGATATCACCATTCAAAACCGATAATTACAACTCTCCATAATAATACTAAGAAATAGAAGTAGTTGTCAACTGTATTCCACTTGATTAGATTCAAACAAACTAGCAGTGCAAACCCAATGATAAATCCACTAATTAAGAATAGTTCATTACAACAAGTTCCCAACCATATGACCAAGTCATTTTGTTTTTATGTTGCTTGTTAAGTTTCCCTTTGAGGCTCTTAATGGAGGAGACATACATGCAGCCCCAAAGACATGAGTAAAGAGAAGTGTAGGATTGTGCCCAAATGGTTCAATTTCAGAGCTAATTAAGGATACTTTTTTTTTCTCTTACAAAAGAGGCTAAAGATACTAGCTTTGGCTTTGTATCACTAGCACTTGTGCAAGATTTTTGTTGATTGAAAGGGATTTGAAATCACACTCTAAACCATTTAGAGATCTACATGTGTGATTACAAATCAATTTCAAAATCTTATCCCAACCAAACATGTTATTTCGATTATATCTCACAAAATCATCAAATTACCCTCCAAATCTAAAAAACAAACGACTTCGGAGAAGGGCCTTTTTGGTATTATACGTTATGTCGGTGGTGATATGCATTAATTAACGTAGGACAACTTTTAATGCTCTTAAGTGTTCCATGTATATATGGATCTTGTTCGAGTTTTTTTCTAGTCCTATCATAGAAGAAGGTAAATTGATCAACCATCTCACGCAGGAACTGCCATCCTGATATTTTCCACAAGTATGAATTTGTTGTAAGCCCGACAATTAAATATTTTAAACATTTAAAAGTGACCAATTCTGCAGTGTGAAGAAACGACGGCGAAGTGGGCGACAAAAGAGGGGCCATAGGAGTGTTCGTCCGCATGACAAATATTTGCCAGCAAGATTAACCAAGTAGGTCCGCGGTATTATACACTGAATTGTTGCTTTTATTATGCCTCAGAATTTGAATCCAATTCCAATGGACTGAGTCAGAATTGAAATATGGAGAGAAGACAATCATATGTTTACAATTTGCCTCTGAGGGATATCCATTTGTCTGAGACTACAACAAAGAACCCCCTCCATACATTATAGTAACGTTGACCTGTTTAAAATCGAAAGAATTTAGGTATTACGGATGTGACGATGAGTTAATTTAATATGGTATAGGGTATCGATTGAGAAATTTTTAGTTAGTCAAAATACCATGATAATGAGGCATTTGAAATAACTCTAAAACGGATATTTGAAATACCACACAAGTTTTTTACATGTCAAATAAGTTATATTGATTTAAATAACTTAGAACGAGATATTTAGATCAAAATACCTCATCCAAATTGTTTGCAATCTGATATTTAGACCCATAAGTTTCGTTATCTATAGAAGATGACTCTATAGAAGTCATTGATCGAGTTGTTTTGAATTAATTGCTAAATGAACTAATCAGACATTGTTTGAAATTAATGCATATACCTGCACTGCACCAGAAAAGACTAGAATGATTCTCATCTGAAGTACAATACGATTCCAAGGCGCCGGAGATGGCCGGATGCTGCAACGTTTACAAACTCCAACACTCCAAAATAACTCAACACATGCTTTCATTCTCACCCACTGTCATTCATTCTTGTTCCATATCGATCCCAACGATAAATCAACAATGCTCCTCTCCTAATTTTCACTCTTATATATATTCCCCCCAATGTTTATTTTAATGTTGCATACTACATTAGTATTTCCTAATTATTCCTGTATTAGACTCGATTTGATAATTAGTTATCACACGATGTATATATAAAGAATTATAAACAATCGTGAATAGAAAATCCAAATATAAAATATAAAGATTTGTTATGTTAGTTTTCTTTTGTAAGAAGAGTACCGGTCTGAGGCGCTATCAAACTAGCTATGATATCAGTTACTATGTAGGCAATGACACATATTACAACAAAAAACAAGTTATGAACAAATTACCGGATTAATCATAATCCTCTACTTAAACGGACAAATGGATCAACCGTGCTACGAACGTCAAGGACCCTACCTACTATCCTTGGACTCCACCAAAATGTGACTCCGTTACTTATAACATTCGATCCATCAAACTCCGTATCACAATACGATTTGACGAGTTGGATTTATGATTTTACCAGAAAATCATTTTCACTATAGGGGACAAAATAGGGTACTTCCTGGAACCCTTTATTTCCCTTCTACCTTAACAACTTGGATTTTTTCGGCTGCATGCTTACAAACACACCAGGCTAAGATTACAAGGAGAAAATCACCAACGTAATTTTTTTTTCTTAAGAAAAAAGAAGATTACCGTCGTGTTCACAAAGTTGCCGATTTGCGTAGAGATCGACAATGCAAGAACTCCTAACGCAAAGCAAATGCAAACAGACAAAATGAAAAAGAAAAAAAAACCCAACGGATATTTAGTTATTATTTACTCCATCCTTTTTTGTATAAAACCACGTTTTTCTCACTAACTAGCTAGCTGTCTCCTGATCTTTTCATTCGTCACGTTAAAATTTATGCAACCACATTGTTCATTTCACCGTTTGATCAACTCTGAGAGCTCTGTAGGTTTCTCATAGATGAACCCTGAGTTGATGATCAGAGTCCTCCAGTAACTATGTTCAGGCTGCACAAGATCAAGTCGGACCGGTTGTCTCTAGGGGAGCGGATCGATTTCAAGATCTCCCATTTCAAAGCACTCCAGGTACACTTTTGATGTCAATGACTCATGTAAAAATCAATGTTAAAACTTCTCTCGGTCGAGCTATGCGATGGTTCTCGACATAGTTCAGAGTTGTTGATGATCGAAATGTCTTGGTAGCCGCCCAATCTGGTGCGCAAGATTTACAAAAGTTCTGCTAACTTCAATTTCTTTTGTAAATCACGAACCTTGGAGTAAAACATCGAACTGACGAAGTTGGAGGAATTTGTAGGTACCAAGAGGATGGGACAAGCTCTATGTGACAGTGATATCGGTGGAGACAGGGAAGACTATAGCGCGGTTAAGCAAAGCAGTTGTGAAGAATGGTAGCAGCTGCCAGTGGGAAGAGAGCTTTACCGAATCGGTTTGGGTCTCACCCGACAATTCATCAAAGGTGCTTGAAGACTGTATCTTCAAGTTCGTTGTTGCAATGGTAAGTATGTTCTTGAGTTCTGATTGCCAGAAGAAGAAGCTGACATTTTGTGAGGATTTTGTTTTAATAATTTTCTTTTTGGTTTACGATTAGGGATCGGCGAGATCTGGTATTCTGGGAGAGGCGACTGTGAACATGTCGAGCTATATCAGCTCGAGTTCAGCAGTTTCGGTCTCTTTCCCTTTGAAGAAATGCGATTACTCCACTGTTCTTCATGTTAGACTCTTTCTTTCCTCGTAGGAATATTTTTTTAATAATTTCAACAATTTGAGTTAGTGAGATGACACTTCTTGAAAAACTGCTTTCAGGCCAAAATTCAGTGCCTGACACCAATGGCGAATCTCAGGTCTGTAACTTCTTCCACAACAGAACCTGTTTTCCGTCATTTCCTCTGCTTCGGGAATCTCTCCTGACGCATATATTCCATTTTCCAGGAATGCAGAGGGCAAAGAAACTAACCTGACGGAGAAAGATGGCAGAGAAGACTTACGAGAGGACGAAGAAGGAACCAAATCTGATCAGGAATCCGACACAGCTTCTCCGAAGAGCGGTCCTTCTTACGGTAGTAGTGACACAGGCTCTCCACCTGTCCCGGCCGGTCCTGAAACCCGGGTAGATGTTTATGACTTGTTTCCTCAGAATTGCTGGAGATAACTATTCTGAAATAATTTCTTAACAATTTCCTATTTCTATAAGCAGGAAGCTAGTTCCTCCGCAACGAATTCTCCCGGCAGCGAAGATTCGGAAGAAGCTGCAACAGCAGGCAGGCCTGTTCTGTTTCCTTCGAAACCAAGCCTGGTACGAAGAGAACGAAGAACCAGTTCCGGAAATGGAATTTCGAGTATGAACTATGTGGTGGACAGTCCGCGATCCGAAAGATCCTTACCCACGAGGAGAATCCCGCGTCCAGTAAGCCGTTCAGGGGAAATCCATCAGGAATTCGGCGTTAGCCGGCTGAGAAATTCAGCTTTACGAACCATGGATTCCTCCTCGACTTCCCAGACGTTCCTGGAAGCTGCAGAGGAAACAATCGGAGACTTAAGGACGCAGGCCAAGATGTGGGAGAGGACTGCCAGGAAGCTGATGCTAGAAATGGACTACCAGAAGAAGGAAAACGTGGAGCTTTCCAGGAATCAAGGGAATCAGGAAATGGAGTTCACGGAGGCTTGCGCCGAAAGGGACGGGTTAAGGAAAGAAGTCGAGCAGCTGAAGCAGTTGTTAGCGAAGGCGAAGATGAAGCCGCCTCCTTTGGATAATCCAAGCGAAGGTACGTGGCAAATGGTTAAGGAGTTGGAAAGGGAGATTAGTTTCCAGAAGGAAACGAGTAGAAACCTGACGATGCAGCTTAAGAGGAGTCAGGAGTCCAATGTTGAGCTCGTTACTGTTCTTCAGGATCTTGAAGAGACGCTGGAGAAGCAGAAGGTTGAGATCGAGAGTCTTTATGATATGGAGTCGAGATTCAGTGAGTTGGAAGATGCTATGGAAACGAGCGCCGAGAGTAACAAGAACCTGACGGTTCAGATTCTGAAACTTCAGGAATCTGAAAAGGATTTGCTCAATAAAATTCGCGAGCTGGAATCTGAAAAGGATCCCACCACTCAAAGTACCGAGAGCGTCCTGAGTCGAGAACGAGAATTCGAGAGCGTTAAAATGGAGATGCAAGGCAGAGTCAGAGAGCTTACCGAGGAGCTTGATGGAGTAAGAGCAGAGGTGAAAAGACTCGAGGCAGGCTTGGCTTTGAAACAGGTGGAGAATAAGGATCTTCAGAGATGTAGAACTGGAGCGGAAGCCAGGGTTTCGGTTCTTGAGAAGGAGAAGGAACATTTGGAGCTTGAGTTGGAAACAGTGACGAGAGAAAACGAGATTGCTTCCAGGTGCTTGAATGACCTGCAAAATGATTTAGCAATAATAAGCAGCAACCTTGAAACTCATGCTTCCGTCAATAACATCCTCGAAAGAAAATCAGTGGAGCTAGAACAGAACAAGCAAGAAATGGAGCTTTGTTTATCAGAACTAAGGCAGGAGAATGAAGATCTATCAACACACATTCACGAGTTGGAAACTCGGTTAAGGTATAACTTCTGAATCAGTTTCTGTACTTCGATTACCTGAAATTTTCCTCATTTCTTCTTATTGTTATCAATCTATGCAGGTCAGAAGCAAGTGATCATAAATCCAAGATATGTGAACTTGAGAAAGAGCTAAAGAAGGCTGAAAGTGATTTCAACGTTTCAGCTCAAGAGATTGAAAGGCTGAAACTTGAGTTGGAAGTTAAAGTCAGTGAAATATCAAAGCAGGTAGATGAAAGCAAGGCTGAGATTCAGAGTCTGGAAACCATTATGCGGGCTAATGAAGAGGAGGTCAGAGATCTTCAGAGGTGGAAAAGTGAGTTAGCAGCCAAGCTTTCTGTTATTCAGGGAGAGAAGGACCAACTGGAGGAGAAGATGGGAGCCATCATGACAGAAAACGATATCGCCACAAGACGATCCAACGAGCTACAATCGGGGCTTACCACGGCCAGAAGCAGCTTAGAGCATCAGATCTCTGCTAATGAAGGCCTTGAGAGGAAGTCTTTGGAGCTGGAAAAACAGAAGAATGACTTGGAGAAACAATTGTCAGGAACTGAGCAAGACAATCAAGAGTTGTTGATGAGCATAACTGACATGGAAACTCAGCTAAGGTACTATTTCCATGATACCTATGAAGAAGACAGTTATATGAAAATCGAAACCGATTTTCTAATGTTGGCTCTCTTTGTTTTTGACAGGTCTGAAGCTACTGACCATGAATCCCAACTGAATTCTGTTGAAGAGAGTTACAAGAAGCTGCTTATGCAGATTGATAGCGACTACAACAATTCACTAGCAAAGGTTGAAGAATTGAGAACGGAGCTAGAAGCTGAAGTTGCAGAACTGAAAGCAGAACTCAGTGACAGGAAGGCAGAGATTGAGATACTTGATGCCTGTTTGCATGCCAAAGAAGAGGAGATCGGACAGCTTCAAAGGCACACAAGGGAATCAGAGGCCAAAATTTTCCATTTGAAGGAGGAAAAATGCCAGCTAGAGAACAACATGGAAACAGTCGTGGAAGAAAATGACGTTGCAGCGAGACGCTTGAATGACTCTCAACAGGAAATAATTATGCTCAGAAGCAGTGTTGAATCCCATGTTGCTTCAAACAATGCTCTTGAGACCAAATGCTCGGAGCTTGAAGGGAAGAAGCTAGAATTGGAGCTCCATTCTTCAGAACTAAAGCAGGGAAATGAACAGCTCGCCACACTTTTGTCAGAATTGGAAGCTCAACTAAGGTAATTCGCTTTGCTTCTTTCTTTGAGTTAAAAAAATCCTTCTACAAACCACATTATTTCTCGTACTCCAGTACTTCGATTATGTTGCGTTAGCTGAGAGAGATTGAAATATTTTGTAGATCCGAGAGAGATAAACTCGAGTCCCTAAAACGTGTACTTGAAGAAAAGGAGGAACAGCTAAAGGAAGTTGATAACAGATACAATATTTTGAGGCAAGAGTTGGAAAGTGCTAAAAAGGAGATGGAAGTTACAGTCTCTGAGCATGCTAATGAACTTACTGAGAAAATGGCTGAGATAAAAGGACTGGAGTCTTTGTTACAGTCAGAAGAAGAAGAAAATGCGAGCCTTCAGTCTTTGCTGCAGTCAAAAGAAGAAGAAAACAGGAGCCTTCAGTCTCTACTGCAGTCAAAAGAAGAAGAAATTGAGAGCCTTCAATCTGTGTTGCAGTCAAAAGAAAAAGACATTGTGAACCTTCAGGCCTTGATGCAGTTAAAAGAAGAAGAAATTGTTAACCTTCAGGCTTTGCTGCAGTCAAAAGAAGAAGAAACTGGGAACCTTCAGACTTTGCTGCAGTCAAAAGAAGAAGAGACTGGGAACCTTCAGACTTTGCTGCAGTCAAAAGAAGAAGAGATTGGGAGCTTTCAGTCGTTGGTGCAGTCAAACGAAGCACAAATTGGGGGCCTTCAGACTTTGCTGCAGTCAAAAGAAGAAGAAATTGGGAGCCTTCAGACTTCGCTGCAGTCAAAAGAAGAGGAGATCGGGAACCTTCAGACGTTACTGCAATCAAAAGAAGAAGAAATTGGGATCCTTCAGTCTCTGGTGCAGTCAAAAGAAGAAGAAATTGGGATCCTTCAGTCTCTGGTGCAGTCAAAAGAAGAAGAAATAGGGAACCTTCAGTCTTTTGTGCAGTCAAAAGAAGAACAAACTGATAACCTCCAGTCTTCGCTGCAATCAAAAGAAGAAGAAATTGGTGCCCTTTGGTCTTTGCTGCAGTCAAAACAAGAAGAAATGGCGAACCTTCAGTCTTTCTTGCAGTCAAAAGAAGAAGCAATTGTGAACCTTCAGGCTTTGCTGCAGTCAAAAGAAGAAGAAACTGGAAACCTTCAGTCTTTCTTACAGACAAAAGAAGAGGTAATTGGGAACCTTCAGATATGCAACAGAGAATCAGAGTCTGAACTTGTTACCCTGGAGCAGGAGAAGCATCAGCTTGAACACGACATGGAAACAGTCATGAGAGAATATGTTGAAGCCAGGAACCGGTTGAAAGACTTGCACAGTAGCATCGACTATCATGTTACTGCCATGGAAGTGACTGAAAGTGATCATTCGTCAGAGAGGAAGGAGGAAATTCAAGGTTTGTCCTCCTCCATATCTGACCTGGAAGCTAAAATGTTGCACCTCAAAAGAGAGAGGGAATCGACGGAGCAAGAAGTCAAGGACTCCAAGTCCGAGGCCACGAGTTTGAAGGACGAGATTGCCAGGCTGACTGACGAAATTGAGACGGAAAGGATGAACATGAAGAATCTGCTGCTGCAGATAAATAATGAATGCATAACAGCACATGAGGAAAACGAGTGCCTGAAAAATGAGATTCAGAACTTGCAAGCCACATATGAAAGCTTTAGAGAAGATCATAATGCAATTCTGGTAAAGAACGAAGAGTTGGTAAGGGAAAACACTGATCTGGAAAGTCAACGCAACCATTTAGAGGCAACATTGAAGAATACTCAATTAACCCTTGATGAGTTCTCCAAGAGAATTATAAACTTGGAAGATGAAAATGAATGTCTGGAAGAGAAGAGTCACAGGTCACAAGCCACAACTGAAGCCTTCATAGAAGAACATAATGCGTGTCTGGTGAAGAATGAAGAGTTGGCAAAGATGAACACTTATCTAAAGACGGAGCTGAAGAATGCTCAGTTAAGCCTTGATGAGTTCGCCAAGAGGGTTATGGGTTTTGAAGAGAATTTTTATTCACTTGAGCAAGAGAGTGCCACCAAGGTTAAGAATCTAGCTTCAAAAGTTGATCAATTGTACAGCAAATTCGAGGAACATGTAGAAAATCAGAAGGAAGCTAGACCGACTACTTCAGAAATGGAATTCAGCATTGAAGAGCTAGCTGCTTTTAAGATAAATCAAGAAAAGCTACAGTCTGAGAATAGAAGAATGACATACCGGTTCGAAGACTACAAGTCATCTGAAGCGAAATTGAGGACAACAATCAACAAGCTCGAGTTAAAGCTCACGGTTTCTGACTATGAGCGCAACATTCTGAAAGAAGAAGGCATGAAGCTGAAGGCCCAGTTGCTGAAACTAGGACCAGTACACGAACAAGTGTTGGCGTTGAAGACTGAACTCAATGCTGCCAAGTCAGATAAAAATAAGCTCAAATCTTCGCTGAATCTGGTCTCCGCAGAGTGTCAACAACTTGAGGCAGAGAAGAGCTCACTTATTGAAGAAATATCTGTACTCCATAAGTGTGTCCATCAACTAGAGGAACATAAAAGACAAAGATTCGCCTTGGAAGAGAAGCTGAAAAATATGGAGAGGGATCTGATGGTGAAAGAAGCATTGTGGCAACGCGACGAGCAAGTCAACGATGAGCTCAACAAGATCAGGAAAGCCAATAAACAGCTCCATAAGATAATGGAGGAACTGGAGGATGAGAAAGATGATTATGCAGCGAAAGCCAGATCGCTCGAGGAAGAGTTGGTGATGATTCAGGAAGAACAGTCGAACTTCTCCAGCAGTAGCAACGTGGTATACCAATCTCTCCCTTTCTCTTTATCATGAAACTGCAGATTTTTCAGTTCGCTCTCTTGCTTCTCTGACCTTTTTTCCTGGTCTGAACAGGATGAAAATGGAGATGCTGGATCATTTGAGCAGCAACTTTCCGAGTCTAGGAATGCAAAATCCTCACTGAGAATGCACAGCAAAAGGTATAGTGAACAAACATATTAATAGCGGCTCTGGAATGTAAATAATGCAGTCTGGTGTTTTGTGCCATGACAGCAGAAACCTATCATGTTATTGCTTAACTATCGTCCCAGGATAAATCCTGATAGGAGATGAGCCAAATGTATTTACGATCAATTTCATTTCAAAAATACTCGAATCACAATTCTAATTACTATGAATGTCCTTATGAATCAATGATAAGCAGCAGAAGAAAACGATGATAGCTCAGCGATTAGATCAGGATATAGTACGGATGGAGACCTTCCTTAATCGAACTATATGATGCTCTTGCGTCAAATTCATTCCAATAACTCGAATCCTAATTATTCTGAAAAACTACGAAAATTCAAAAGTATGATAGACACCGATTGTTCAACCTTTTATTCAAATTCAAACTTTGGGATCGACATCGTCGGAAAAAAGGATTTGTTACCAAGTGCGCAAATGTGCAGATTCACATCCGATTCAGCCAAAAAGTGCAACAACAGCGGAGGATCTGCGAGGAAGCCACTGATGAAGCTGGAATCGATTCACAAGGAAAGAAACGATTACTCAGATTCGTCGCTGGAAAGAGAGCTAAGAGACATTCGAGAGCGGTACTTACAAATGAGCCTGAAGTACGCGGAGGTTGAAGCTCAGCGAGAGGAGCTCGTGATGAAGCTCAGATCCTCGAGCAACGGGAACATGGATATTGATTTTTAGGGACTTCGATGCGATGCGACATTGCCATTTCATCGACCAGAAGATGTAGAAGTAGGAACAAAGAACGAAAGAAAGTAGCGGATAGGGGAGATGGCGGGAATTTTCTTGTTTCGAAGTTTTAACATTAATGAAATTTAGGCGTCTTGGGATTTTTTTCACTAAAAACCATCCTACTTTTTACTTTACATTTACCAAACCTACACTTCGCAAGGCGGAGTCCAAACTATGATGTGAGCCTCAAGTCCAAATCGTGCGTCCAGAGGCGATGGGGTGAAACAAGGTGTCACAATCATCATCTTCAACACTGTCACCGTTCGACGGAATCTACTCATCGTCGCCATATGAATCATCTCGAATGGTATTAATGTCAGCAGCCATATCCGGTGGTTGGCTAGCAAAAATCTCATCAACCGTCAGCTCTCTCCCAGCAGGCTGTAGCGCGGGGTGCCTATATATCGGTTTGGAAATCTGAAACTACGCACTCGACTGACCGACATCCCCTAACTTAGATTTATTTCCCTTCCCCTTTCCCTCAATTACTCTTCGATTTGAGGCAGAGATAGGACGGTCGATGAACTGCGGCAACTGATCACCACCTTGTTCCGACATCGCTTCAAACTATATATGCAATTTTAAACGTAACTTCTAATTAGAAACTAACACTTTCCCGAATCTCACAGTAAATTTGAGATTTTTAATTATTAATTCACCTAAATTATGATGACTAATTAGTAATTTATCACGTATTTAATTATCGCATATTTAATTACTAATTCACTTAAATTAAATCATACTAATTACATTCTAATCCTAAAAATATAATAATTAGAAATGAAAAATTCATATATCCTATTTCACCTTAATTATAATGATTAATTACTAATTTCCAAGTATTATTTACATAAATATTCAATTATCAAACTCAATTACCAAATTAGTTAAATATGATAATTATTATCAAATTTAATGACTAAGTACGTAATTATTAAATATTAATCATAATCACTAATAACTAATTTTGAAGTACTAATTCACTAAATTATTAATTATAAATTATAAAAAATTATAAATTAAAAAAGGTAAAGTGTCGCATTGAATGGGGACTGCAACCCACTCATTATTGCCATTCAATGGCGACGGCCACGAAAAACAATCGTCATTGATTTTCGACGGTTATCCGTAGTCGTCACCATTAAACGGCGACTATGGCCGTGTTGTAGTCGCCGTTCAAAGGCGACGATGGCTTTTTTCCTTCTCGTACCTTAATGGCGGCAGCAGACCTGTGGCAGCTGAGACCAGATATGTGAGCGAAGGAAAGAAACGGCGACGGTGGGGACCAGATCTGTTACCGAAGGAATGAAACGGCGGTGGCGACAGCGGATTTGGATCGGATCTGTCACGAAGGAAGGAAACAGTGGGGCGGTGGACGACGGGCTGCGGAGGAAGGAAACAGCGTGACGGCGAGCGGCGGCGGCCGGCGGCCCGATTGTTAGAGAAAGAGTTTTTTTTAGAGGTGAGAGTTTCGAATTAGATAGTGTGTTTGATTCGAGTTATGTCATGTGTATATTTAAACATTAGGTTCGAAGGGCATTTACGTAAATTTACACAATAAATTTAAATGTTAGTGAAGCTGGACGTTTTTTAGCAATGTTTCTTTTAGGCGTTGATAAATTAATTTTAAAATAATATTATTTACACTATTATTTTTTGAATTCGTGTTGGAACTTGGATCACGTAGTTAGATAGTAATTGGGTTGGGCTTAAAGTCGCATGGGCCTATTATTTGATATGATGAGCCTATAACTTTGCAAGGCCAAGCCTGGGTCCATGACCAAATGTATGACAAGAAAGCTCATTTCGTATGATTATATACCTCGGGGTGAGTTGTTTAGTTTTTGTGTAAAACGTTTATGATGAATGAATTAGGAGGTGTTTGTTTATTGGTTTTGGTGGATATTTAAAGAGTGATTTTGTAATTTTGGATTATTTGGTCGAAATATATACCACGTTTGAATATAAAAATGAAGTAAGATTTGTAATTAATTTGTATTCCATCAAGAGATTTGAGAGATGTTTTTAAATTTATTTCATAAATAAGAGATTAGTCATATCTCAAATGATTTAGGTAGAAAATGATCAAATTTACTTGTTAAGTTTAGGAGGATGAGATAAAATAGGGGTTTATTAATCATTTTGAATGTGTCATACTAAAAAGTTTACGAAAATTGAAGTCTCGCCGATCGATCAAGTGGATCGCATCAATCATGCATTATCGTGAAGAGACATGTCAAAAAACACTATACGTCGAAAATACAATATTGTAAAAAGTAAGGAATCTCTTGTTGGTACCTAGCTCAGATAATGTTTAGCCTACTTCCATGTTCAGCAGGTACATAAGAGTCCAAAACAAGTTCATGTGCATTTAGTTATCTCTTTCTTAACCAACCACATGGGCTAGGAGAAGAATATCTACAAAACGATCTGGAATGATTCCAATCATTCGAATATTTGGAATGTAACGATTTTTTATTAGAACATAATAATGTGATGTTTAGAGATTTTGAGTTGTCGTTTGAGTGTGGATGTTGGTGGCTAAAATTGAGGTTACGTTTGATATGAATCCCATGAACGGTCGAGATTAAGGGGCCATCTGTTTTTTATTTTATTTGGAGATCAATTTTGTGGACCCGAGTAATTTTATCAAAATACCACCGTTCGAATATAAAAATAAAGTGAGATTTGAAATCATCAAATTATTTTGTTTAGTTTAAAAGGATGAAATTTATATAGAATTTATTAATTATTTACAAAATTAAAATTTCTCTATTAATTTTCAAAATTCCACTAACAAACAAGATATTCACAAAATTACTTACATGTTTGAAACACGTATGAGACTTCTGGATCTGTCCAAGACTCACACACTTACCAGTGGAATTGGAGTGCATGTACGGACGTTGATATTGTACATTCTTTCCCGAGGAGGATGCGATCGACAATATTACATTATATATAAAGGAAGTGCTGTGGGCTCTACTTAGCTTGATGTTGAAGGGACAATGGACGAAACGTCGCCGTTGTCCTTACATCTTCCCTGATCATTCTAAATGCACAAAAAATACAATGTGGTACAGTAAGGAATCTCTGCAACCTAGCTTGATGTTAAGGGTCGTGGAAGTACATAAGGTGGCAAAGGCTCTACATGTATGCATGATCATCAATCCTGAGACAAATGACGACAAACGTACGTCGTCGTCATTGATTCCCGAGCCCCCCTCCAACCCCTCACATCATACTGTCAAAAAGATAAGAATCATTGCATTAAAAAATTCGAATTATCGAAAAAAAGTTTAATTTAATAAATTTTATCTGCGAAATGTCAATATGTTAAAATAGAAAGCAGATGTGTATAATCTGAGTCCAAAATGCATATGATCATGTGCGATCTGGCTATACGTGGCTAATGAATATGCTCTCTTTTAATTATTGACCACATGGGCCGGCTATAGTAAGGGAATTAGAAGAATGTCTACTCATAGGAAACATGTACACAACGTACGATATCATAGTACTAGCAATGGTCCTATGCGAATTGATTGTCCGGCGGTGTGGTTCGGTGGTGTTGCGTGTATGGTTGGAGCGCAATATTGGTTGATCGGTCGGTTTTGTTCGGTTTGTATCGTTTAGAGTGGATAATAGAAGTTTGGAGTCTAAGTTAAATTTGTCATATTTAAATTTGATAGTTAGCTTCTAGTTAGTTTAGAATTAGAAAAAAGGATAAAGTATATGACAACCTGCCTATTGGGAAAATGAATAGGACAATATTTATAGTGTAGTGTACAATATTGCTTCAGACTCGAAAATAAAACTTAAAGTGTTTTTTTCAAAAGTTAGAACGACTAATAACAACTCGACTGTTTTGCGTGCTTGGTCGGTTAGCGATGGACGGTGGTATATTTCTGTAAATTAATGGGTAGGAAAGATACTAACAATATCGAAACGGAAACTCACTCACGGATATCTAATATTACGATAACTTATAATTCTAAATTTCATCTCGTTACCTTTGAAGTTTCGACTAAAAATAATTATAGGTGATTTCATGAACGGCCGAAATTAAGTGATCAGACATCGGTCTAATAAAGTTTGCTACAAAAGCAGCGGTAATACAACGACCCTGAGAATTCTTCTTAACATACATTCTGACATTAAAAACACAAGAAGAAGGGGTTGTTTGGTAGGCCTGCTAGTAGGCGAGGCATCAATTTACCTAATAGTAATCAATCAATTTCTACTACTCTTTCGTTAGTTCATAACAACTCACGGCCGTCCACCGGAATGTCAAATGGTGACCCAACTCTCTTTTTTTTAAAAAATCATTGCTCCTTGTTTATAACCAACTCTTTCATTTGATTAAGTCTTTAATATTCCCCACTAAAATAATTAATAATTTCTGCGATACCCAAGTTTGGTCTTAATCTTACACCCTATCGGGGAACCTCTGTTAAATAAATTGTGGGGTTATCAAGCGATATGATCCTACCGAATTAATTAAATAGTATATGCAATATAGCTAAGTACAAACGTAAATAATGTAAAGTATAAAATTCATGATCCAATGTTGCTAAAGTACAACCACTTTGTCCAAATAACCTCATAATTATTTATTTGCAGTTGCAGGAATCTAAGGGCGGATTTGGAGACAGTTCCGATATTTTTTTTAATTCTCAATTCTCATTCCTCTCAAACAGTCATAAATGAATGTACAAAGTGTCCATCGGAGGTACCGACTCTACATACAGAGTTCTTCTCGACATCCATTGGATCCGAGGATGTTAGCTCATGTCTGCGCCGTTTCCCACCCGGTCCTCTTTCTTCTTGCACCTTCTCTGCAGCTGTAGTGAGTTGGAGGGCAAGCATTGACCAGTCCTTTGTTGTTAGCTCCATCTCCCGTGTACCTGTTTGTAGAATTTGTCGTTGTTGTTGAACCCGAGCAGTTACACGACTAGCAATGCTCCACTAGGAGACCTTCATTTCATGTGCCTCCCTCCACAAAGGTACTTTGATCGAGTCGTCCCATTGAAAGCTGAGTAGAGCCTCCGGGAATTTGAACCGCAGCGGGCATTTCTTCTCCACATCGCCTAACAGACCACATATATAGCAAAAACTAGGAAGCCGTGCATACTTAAAATTGCAAATTACCTCCGCCCCATCATGCTTCACCACCGGTCTCTCCTTCAGTAGTGGTTTCTCGATATCCAGTACAATCCGGACTCACATGAAACCGTTGAAGCGAAACTTGTTCTTTTCGTCGTAGTCAAGGAAGCGACCCGCTGGCTCTACCATCGCCTTTCCTACTGGTTCGGAGAAGTATCCCGACGGTAAGTTGTGAATCTGGCTCCAAACATCCACATGATTCAGCGGAACCCTCTTCGGGTCTTCCTCCCGAATCAGTTAATTGATGAAAAGGACATGATTGTCAAAAAACCAAGGCCCATGGTCGATGACATGGCGCACATCCAGCTGATGTGCGAATCTGAACAGAAAACGACCGTCTTCAATGACCGTGATCTCCACTCCTTGTTCCGGCTGCCATTTGTTGGATGAAATCCGAATCATATGCTTCAGATTGATACTCTTCCTTGTCACCGGTCGCCAACGTGTGGACAGAGAGGGAGTTCGGGGTTGTTGTGGGTCGCATGATGATGGGATGGTGGGATTGTGCGGAGCAGATGCTTTGGTGGCGGAGATGGTGGCGATGGTATGGTAATAGGTTTGGTTAGGGTAAGAGGCGAGGGGGAAGAAAGGGTTGTCGGAGATGATGATTTGGTGGCGGAGGCTGTGATGCTGGATGGAGGTGGTGATGGCAGTAGTTGATTAGGGCAGAGGCAGAGAAGAGAGCTTGGTGATTGATGAAAGAGATGGCGGCCGATTGAGAGGGTGGTGACAGCCACGATGTGTTTGGCGGCTAGGTTAACTCTCTGAGAGAGTGCAGCTTCTTTCCTGGAGAGAACAACTAGGGCATCCTGTTCCTTATTGGTCTCCAGTTCGGATATTAATTAGTCCTATTTTCAAGTATAAAGTTATAATAATAATAATGTATTAAATAACTTATGGTATATTCGACGAATCACTTATCTATTGAATATCAAAAGTAATATGTCGATTTTATCTAGTGATAGTGTCTTATTGAGCATATATCTAAGGTGTCAAATTTGACCCGTTAAGTACAATTTTAGGAATTTGATGCTAGTTTCGTCATGCCATATATGACAATATAGCTCAAAAATTTTCGAACCACATACTTACCCACCCCTTTACCCAACCGACCCAATTTTGAGAAAACAAGATTCCAAACCAGAGATGATTTTTTTGGATGGGATCATAGTTTCAGAGAGGAGAGAGCATTGTTTGTTTGTTTGTAAAACAGGATAGAGATAGCTGGGGAATGAAATCAGAAGATATATCATAGTTTGTCGCTTCTATTGGCCCTTGTGAGGGCGAGATGATTGAGCTTTCATTCTCAACCAAAGTTGCCGAACAAACTAGTCCAGAGATCCAAAGGCTCCAACGTTTTGCCGAACTGAAATATTAATCCATCTCA
This sequence comes from Linum usitatissimum, assembly GCA_030674075.2. NCBI lineage: Eukaryota > Viridiplantae > Streptophyta > Magnoliopsida > Malpighiales > Linaceae > Linum > Linum usitatissimum. The sequence continues at coordinate 4,843,990 of JAUJYP020000155.1, read as the reverse complement.
CGATATAATATCAAAGTCTTTACTCGATACAAAATTATTATTCAGATTTTAGTAGCTTTCAAATAATTTATTAAAATCGTACAAATTTTATATTTTCTCAAAAACTTATATTTAAAGAGCATATTAATGAATAATATATAACCAATTTTGGACAATCTCTCATCATTCCAATTTTTTATTAGATACAATAGTTAATGACATAATATTCAAGAGGCATACTAATAATATACAAATTAAAATTATTCTGGTTGTAATTAAGAGTTTCGATAATCATTTATTACTTTCCTAAAAAATAATAATAATAATCTGTTACTACAATTAAAAAAAAAGGAAAAAGGAATCAAAATGATTAATGAAGAAGAAAAGAAAGAGGGAAAAGCTGATTAGGTGAGACGTGAGCAAATCGTGACTTATTTCAGAGATTATAAAAAGAGAAGAAAGCTCCCCTGAAACATGCATTGCCAACGTCAATGAACGATTAACACCAGAGGAAAAAAATCTCCCAGCCAGTCTTTTTCTTCTGAATATTGGTTTCTGGGGTTTAGATTTTGTTTCCACGGTGAGCGATGGAAGGAGAAGGAGGTGGATTGGATCATGATGATACCAAGACTCCATTGCTGAAGCAGCAGTCTCGTCACTCCGTGAACAGCCTGAAGGGCATTTTCTTGTCGAAACTGCCGGAGAAAGTCCGTTCTGGGATCGACCCTGAATCTCCTTTCGACCTTGATCTCTCCAAGACAACTGGCCTGATTGAAGGTAACGAGTTTGTTTAAAAAGTTTGAAAACTCAATTTCCCCAAGTTCTCTGTTTTCCACGTGCTTGTTAAAATGTCTTGGGGACCAATTCCCCTGTTCTCAGTTTGAATTGGCTGGAGACTTAAGGCTTTGTTTGTTTGGAAATTTACAGGTGAAAAGGAATACTACGAGAGACAATTTGCTACCTTGAAATCTTTCGAGGAAGTCGACTCTCTCGAGGAACCACAAGCCGTTGATGAAGAGCATGATATGCAAGAGCAAGCTCAGCATGAGCGAGCCATGAACATATCTAACTGGGCCAACGTGTTTCTACTAGCTTTGAAGGTCTTTTGTTGTTGGTTTTTCCATTTTTCTTCTGTGTCTAGTAAAGTAAAATCAAAGGCTTGACTATATGTTGCTTGTGTTTTTTTTCTTGCAGATATATGCTACTGTGAAGAGTGGATCTCTAGCTATTGCTGCCTCAACGCTGGATTCTTTACTGGATCTGATGGCTGGTGGGATCCTTTGGTTCACTCACCTTTCCATGAAGAGCATCAACATCTACAAGTATCCTATCGGAAAGTTGAGGGTCCAACCAGTCGGAATCATCATTTTCGCTGCTATCATGGCTACCCTCGGTATATATCTTCTCAAATTGGCCGTTTTCTGGATGTTTTTATAGATTGTATCAGAAATATTCACATTCTCAAGTAACTGAATTGCAGGGTTCCAGGTGCTGGTACAAGCTATACAAAAGCTAATCACGGACGAGCCCTCCGAAAAAATGACATCGAACCAGTTAGTTTGGATGTATGCGATCATGCTGACAGCGACATTCGTCAAGCTCGCATTATGGTTCTACTGTAGAAGATCGGGGAACAAAATTGTCCGTGCTTATGCAAAGGTATTATATGATTTCTTCATTTGCAAGACTTGTCCTGGTTTTTTAGCATAACATGTCTTGTGATTTTGGCTCAATCATCTCTCAGGACCACTACTTCGACGTGGTAACCAATGTAGTTGGTCTCGTTGCTGCTGACCTTGGTGACAGATTCTACTGGTGGATTGATCCGGTTGGAGCGATCATCCTTGCAGTTTATACGATTGCAAACTGGTCCGGCACTGTGTTAGAGAATGCAGGTTTGACCTGATTATGCATATAATGTTGGTTCCTGCTATGCATAGTTAAATAGTGTAACGAGTTATCCGAACTGAATTATTTGATTCCTCTTTGTAGTTTCTCTAGTTGGACAGTCGGCTCCTCCAGAGTTCCATCAGAAGCTCACGTACCTTGTTCTCCGGCACCACCCACAAATCAAACGAGTGGACACCGTTCGTGCATATACGTTCGGTGTACTCTATTTCGTCGAGGTCGGTTGAATGAGACCATAACACTTTCCTTCCTTTTGTTTGTTGTTATTGGTCCTGGTAAAATTATGTTTAATCTAACTGGTGCTTGCATAACAGGTCGACATAGAGCTACCGGAGGACTTGCCGCTGAAAGAAGCTCACGCCATCGGAGAGTCATTGCAAATAAAGATCGAAGAGCTCCCCGAAGTGGAGAGGGCGTTTGTGCACCTAGATTACGAGTGCACTCACAAGCCGGAGCACACTGTCCTGAGCCGAATACCAGATGGTTTGGATTAATCCTTCCCGGGATTCATCGAAATGATCGTATGTCCTCTGGTTTCGACCAACTTCGATCTAGAATGAGAACAAAGAACATGACCAATGCTGAATTGCTGGTACAGTTAAGGGTAATTTTGTTCTTGGGCATTTTGGCCACAGTAGTTATGTTTTAGGATGGTGATTGTAAATAAGTGGGTGGGTCAGGGTTTTTTTGCGCATGGATAAGTAGTAGAATGTTTTGGTTGCTTAGAACACAACTTCCTGTGTGTCATATTTTCAGTCACCACAGAAATGAGAACACAGAAATGGATATGAAGAACACAGAAATGGAGATAGTATATATTGATTATTGATGGATTCAATTTCAAAACAAATATTAAGAACACGAATTCCGCGACCTTGAACGAACAGGGTGATGCAACCTCTTGCAAAGAGATCTCATCAAGAAGCTCTGAGACTAGATTACGAGTTCAGGCTACTCTCGTCTTTCCTGTTCCAGCTTTTCCCTTCCTTGTGGATGGCTGATCACCACTTTATGTTTCGGAATAAATCACTTACATTGTGCATTTGGAGAACAGACTATAAATAACGTCATCATGTATGAGAATGTGACACGACAATAACCGATATAACTAACTCACATGGATATGATTCGAAGTTCAAACCATCGGACGGAAATTCAGAAAGCCATTTTACCAACTTGTGGTTCAATTTTCAACATGATAACAAAACTATTTTTATCCATTTTCATTTTACTTACCATCCGAAAAATGACAGCATCAGTAGATAACATTTCGGTCACTCAAGTTTTCCTCATGTAACACTTCGGTCACCCAACTTGTTTTTCATGTATCCATGACTCACGTCTGGTCAACTAACATATTGGTCACTCAACTTATTTTGTAATGTATCCATGAATCATGTTTAGGGCAACGTAACATTTTGGTCACTCAACTTATTTTCTTAATGTATCTATGACTTGTTTGGGCAACGTAACATTTTAGTCACACGACTTATTTCTAACATCCGACTCTCAATTTTGGCAAAATAACATTTTGGTCACCTAACTAGTTTTTATAGTTACACAAAAAAAAAGGTTGCATAGTTAGCACCTGAGCAACCTGTACTTTTCAATGGTTTTATAGAATTAGATTAGAGCAATCCATCCACTCCACTTTTCAATGGTTTTTTACAAGTTAGAATTTGATGTGGGAATTAACAAATAAGAAAGAAATAGCAGATGGCAGAAGTAACAGAGTGGGTAGAGAGCTACATGCAATAAAATGATTAAAGATCAAACTCCATATAAAAAACCAAAACTGTATATCGGAAGCAAGAGGTATTAAAATGATCATACACCTTGTAGGGAGCTGTTTGATCTTCGTGCAAACACTCATGACGGGAATGTCTAATATATTTGAGATTGTAATAAAGAGTACTTTCAATATATGGGGACGAGAGAAAGAGTTGTCATCTGCGGTTGTTGGCCGTGATGCAAGGTAAGTTAGCTCAAAAGTGGTATCAGTTGATAACACCTTTCAGGGTATCAGTTGATAACGAATGCTCTTAATGGAAATGGACACTTCAGCGCATTCACTGTTTAGTTGTGTTCTGTTCTTTTCTTGTTGGTACAGTACTTGGTTCTGTTCCAAGTGTGTAGTTTCAGTTTGCTGATATATAGTTATGATCTGTCTGGTTTCCTTTCGCTTTCTCCGCGATCCTCAGTTGATTCTCCATAAATCGATACCATCTTTACCGTCTGACGAAATCTCCACTTTTACTCCTTACCCTTTTTCTTCCTCCTCCCTGTTTTCTGTCTCTTTCGACTTTCATCTTTTCCTACACAATAAAAGCACAGCCATTGTAGTTGGTATCCTCCAATTTTGGTTATAAATATCAGAGTGCAGAGACTCTCATTTCCCTCATTCTACAATCATCTCATTCTTTCTTTCGAACCAGGGGGGATGGTTTCTCCCATCAAGAACCGGGTACAAGCTAATACCAAAAGATAAATACCGGTGCGATCATGCTGACAGCTTCATTCGTCAAGCTTGCGTCAAGTCATGCATATTGTTCTTGGCTTCCTTGTTTCCTTTGCCTACATTGATCCAGGTAATTGTAAGGCTATAACTTTCAGCTTATTTTTGTTATCTACTGTTGTTTTGACATGGTCAGTAGTACTGATCACTAATTTGAATGGTGCATTTCTATTTCAGTTGAAACTGATCTTCAAGCTGGAGCGCGTTACAAATATGAGGTACCTTTTCCTTCTTAGCTAGATACCATTCTTGATTGACAGAATCGTGGTTATATTAGGGAACCATTAACGATAGATACGCTTTATTTGATGGTATTCTGATTGTTTCTTGTCTCTTCTGGCAGCTACTTCGGATTATCCTGCTGGCTTCATGTGTTGTGTTTCAACTTTTGGCAGCTAACCTTGGAGTTGTAACCAGTATGTACGTCTTAGATGGTTTCTGTTTCATTTGAGTCTATTCAGTTGTGCTTATATACGTCTAATGATGCTTATATTTGATTGCAGATAAGCATTTAGCTGAACATTGTAGGATTGAACATCCAAAAGTGCCAACTTGCTGCTGTGGCTTCTTGCTGAAATCACGATAGCTGCACGCTTTTATTATGGAGTTTGGTTATGCAAAGCCTGATACTTAGGGGAAATGGTGCAGCTGGTCTTGCCATTCCACTTTTGGAGCCATGGTTATGCCGTGAAGTTTCCAACTTTTTTTATTACATACCCTTGACAAAAGCTTCATGATGTTCACTAGTTCCCTCTATGAATGATCCTCTATTGCAGGCACATTGGTGCTTTCAAGAAAAAATCCCACAATCAGTTCGACGCATCGAAAAGCTTCATCAGTTAGGTGGTTGGAGTTGAAAGCTCTTTGCATCTGGACGGAGTTCGACAAGTACAGGAACCTATACTAGTCAATATGTTATGCCGGTAGAGTTATGATAATGACATTGTAATTGCTTTTCTCAGAAGAAAAATCTATTGGTTATAATTTGGTATCTATACAGATTCCATAGACGAAGAAAGAAGAAGCATACCCTTTTCAAATGAACATAAAAACTGATATCTTGTGATGCTTATATAATACATTGCAGGGATTCCTTGATCTACGATAGAGCCATGGCTCCGAGATTTCTTAGCAAGATGTTTAGCCACTGTCCATGATACTATATATTGACCATCAGACTTAGAATTCGGTCGAGCATTTAACCAACAACATATATCTATATGATCTGTGTAAAATATAACTGTGTAATTTAAACCACCTTCAACCTTCTTTAATTACTAGCATATATTATTAATATCTTATCCCCACCGCATCATAAAACTCTTAAAGAATCTGCCTGAACCTTGCCTTTCTCTTCTTGTTTGACAGCACAAGTCTTCACCTCCTGCTTCACTGTGAAAGCAGCAGCAGCAGATGGAGCTTTGATAGCCTCATCAGCAGAATTCACTTCCTCCTTCTTTAGGATCACAATAGCAATAGTAACCTTCTTAGGAGTTGGGGTTGCATAGCCATTTCTTGAGCAGCAAGTCATCTTTTCTCTGCTAGGAAACTGGTAGCCTTTGCTGTTAAAATGGGAAACGAAGTTTTTTGATGGATCAATGAACTTGGTTTGTGGGTTGAGAGAGTACTACTGTGATGATGACAGTTCATATATAGAGGCCTGTTATATATTCATTCGTTTCTTCCTTCATTAATGAGTTGAATTAATTTTTCCAGAAGTTTGGTCTGAATAATATACGATGAATGAACTTGGATGTCTATTGAAACCTGGTAGTGGAATGTATATGCAGGTTACTCGACAGTCAACATTGCAACGTTTGGCTTTTTTACTTCTCATTTGTGCCTCATCGCATTATGTGATTATTGGGTCATACTAACTGCAGCATTCAGTGGCAGAGAACATGGTTGTGTTTAAGGGTCATATATACTTGTTAACTAAAACACTGTTACAAATGCATACATTCAGAAGACAGACTGAAATCACCAGGTTATACACTGTAGAAATGCATACTTGTTAACGGAATTAGATTCAGCCACCGCCGTGGTTAGTTCTTCTCCTCTAGTGTTTGATTGTGGAATAGTCATCCTGAATTCCGTCAGGTTCGGATTCGTTTGTTTATCCCACTGAATATTTTGTGGATTGTGTTCTTGGAATCGTTTTTTACTCAATTCGATTGAATTCTGTGCGGATCTTGGCATCGCGTGAATACGTAATAGCTTTTGCCTGTAGCGATTAAGAAGGTTTCTAAAGTAGAGTAGCAGTAATTCATAGGTTGATTATGGAGGGTGATCGAGTTTCCTGCTAGGACTGAATGATTTGACCTGTTACTGTTAATCAGGCTGGCTCCGGCATTGGTGAGATGCTTAGTGCAGTCCATGGTTTCAATGCAGGTATGTCTGAGTTTAGGTATATTTGCTTTCTGCTGGATTCAGTTCATAGCTGTTAGGACTCTCTTCAGAGTTTTTGCTTGTTGCAGGTATCCCGTTCCTACAGAATCGTCTAAAGGGACCAAAGTGGCTTCCCTTGGTAGTTGCGGTATGTATGCCCCGTCCTTTTCAGGCCATGCGGGGAGCAGAAGTTGAAAATCTCCTACATCTTCCTTTTTCTGATTCTGTCTTCGATTTGTTTTACTTGCAGTTTCCTCCACTGCTAATGTACTCTGCTACATGTGCTACACTCGGAGGTACGGGATAGAACTTCCGTTACTGCACTTTTAGTGTTTATGAGATCATCCCTTATTTCGGCTTCACAATGTATCTATTTCACATCTTGATTATTTAGGAGCCTTTTCCGTGGCTGTTAAAGGCTATGTTCTTGCTTCAACAACATCTGCACCATATCTGTTTAAACTATTCTTCTACCATTTAGTGAGATCATTTTCTCCAAATGCTTGCTATGCTGAGTATGCATAAGCGGCAAGGAAGGTGTTCATTGTCCCTAATATAGGTCAGCTGTCCCTCATTGTTTTGTGTTGTTGAAAGCAGACGACAAACTGAAAGGATAGAATGGATCTGCTTGGATATGTTGCACAAGACCTTTGCTCTTGTTATAAACTTATAATAGGAAGATATTATACTATCATGTTAGGTTTAAGGTCATATGTCCCAATATACGATTCTGTTGCACTTTTTTATATGAAATAGACGGGTTATGGTCAAAACTGAACTAACTAGTTGTGTTCTGCTGACGTTAAATGCTTCGTGTTCCATATATTAATGGTCAAGTCACTTGTTTTCCAACCCAGAAAAAACTCATCTTGCTTTCAGATAGCGTTTCTAAGGTAGGTGATTACACTTAATTGCAAACACAGGCGATGAGTATTTATGATTGGGAGTGTTTGTGACCAAGAAGGCATTTTTCATATTTCTGTTCCAACAAGGCTGAAGGGTTCCATTGGACACAAATTGATATCCGAAATTTTATGAGACTAGGGTTCTTAATTGAGGCGGGCCTTTTGGCAATGCAGATGTGATTGCCAAACACATTCTTTCATTTGCATGAGTGCATCTTTATTCTTTAGACTTGGTGTGCAATATTAGTTCATATTTGCTACTTGCTGTCATGCATTTATTTCGGGTTCCGCTTTGTAGGTTATGTGCTTCCAGAATTCGCTCAACTTACGGTGACTTCCTATTATGCTGCATCAAGTGCCTCACATCATGGGATTTCACTGCTCACACGCCAAATTGAGGAGGGCCATACTTCAAGGGTTGACCAAGAAAATTGCAAATGATTTCAGGAGGTGCACACGCATTCGTGGGATTACGAGACTTCTCATGTTCTTCATTTTTGTAAATAGTTGTATGTGCAGTCGTAGGTATAGGTGTATGAACATCCGGTGAATCTTTTCACTTGGCAACTTCCCTTCTCATAATTCACAAACTAATGTTGCCATTGAGATGTGGACAGTTTGCTTACATTCTGTGTTTGCAGTAGCACATTTGTAACCAAAACTTGATTTCTGCTAGTAATGAAGCTTATCGTACATTTGCTGTGAATCAGACTATCTGAACCTACCAACATCGAAACATCATCAGGTGTTTTCTTGTGGATGTTTTCTCTTAATTGTTAATGTGTCGGACCAGGTTCTACTGCTGACTAAGATTGCAGAAATATTTATGGAACCTGCAAGTCGTTGTTACGTCTCTGACTGGTAATCTCTCCTCTGGACCCTTGTTCAAATAGTTGTTAAGCATAGAGGAATACTTGGTAGCTGCATTACATAATGTTGATTGGACAGTTTTCCTTGCTGATGATATCCTGTTGCCAGATACTCACATTAAGTGTTTGTTGGCAAGTGAGGTCCTGAGGAGTAGTGAATGCACATGAATGATGCATGTCAATCAAATTAATTTAGGTTGTCGCCAATAGGACAGTTCAAAAGTCAGTTCGTGCATTGTTTTAGCCTTTACTTTGTTTAGCGTTGCTCAGAGTACTGGTGCACTGTGGAAGTGGGGGTCTTACTGATGGCCCTGATCTTACTATGTACCTTACATAGTGAAGATTGCAGGACAACAGGTGGCTAACGTCCCAGAAGAGAAGTGGGTTTTGCTGTGACTGTTGCTAGTGAGTTTCCAACATCATCCAATAAGTTGGCAATCACTAGATGATAAACAGTAAAGGCTCTCTCTTTCTCTCTCTGTTCTGCTAATACTTATTTTTGCACGTAGCAAACCTGAATCTAGTCTGAGGGAATAAGAGAGATGTAGAGTAAATATAATAAGAAGGTAGATTTGCGTGGAAAGCATCGCAACTTATGCACAATCTGACTACATTGTTCTCTGTAACTATATGGGGACTAGATTAATGGGCAAAGCAGTAGTCTGTAACTTAATGCTATTGTTTCAGATTTTTGCAATATCTAGCTACAACAACAACTACTACTAGGTCAGGGATAAGCAGCTGCTACTACATAAACTGTCAACTTCTTTGAGCAAAACTTTAAAGGGTTGTGGGCCGCTGTCTCTTAAACTCCACTGCTCTTTCATTTTCTAATATGTTAGTGTACATGTAATGTAACTGCAGGAAGAGGAGACCACTGACGAAATTGAAAGAAACAAGTGATTCAAGTGGAAGTGGTCCTAAAATTTACACATGATGTAATGTATTCTTTTCCTTTCTTACTTCATATCTCAGTACTCCTTTATTGTGTTTTATAGCATCTTCCTCACATCACATACTCTCTCCTGTTCTCTCCCTCTCTGGTGATATTTGGCATTTTACATGTGGACCCTTTAGATAGATAGGGGTTTGATTGATGTTGACTGTGCTTCTTTCTTTCATCCCTTTCCTCATGAGGATGCCCTTAGTTTTGAGGACAAAGCACATTCCAGTTTTTACTGAACTGTGGAATTAGGATGACCTAAATCCCCGGGAACTGTTTTTGCAGGGCTTCCAGAGCTCTAAATTTGATTTCAAAACTGAGTTAGTGTTCTTGTATAAGTTAGTGTCGATCGTCCTTCTCAGACTCTAGAGCTCCTAAACATATTATAATATTAGATGTTTAGCAGGCCGGTTTAGTGATTTCAAATCTGGCTTACTCCTTCTCAAAGTCCCTTAAGCCTTTACAAATCTAGTTTAAAAACAGAGCTTTATTGTTTGTAATTTGTTTTTATTTTTTAACCCAGTAGAAGGGAAACAAAATGTCAAAATCCAGGATGAATTCCTAGTGGGGGGATTTTCTGGTTAGAAGTTGTCTGTATGCCAATGTACTAAAACAAGCATTACACACCACATCATGAATGTCTGTACCAAAAACTAAAAACCTCCATAAATGACTTATTCTTATTATTGCCCTTTTGATGCTTGCAACCACACAATGAAAAGAAAAGCTTTGGGTTTGGGGAGGGTCTCTAAGGTACTTCTTTTTTTAGCAGTACTTTCTGCATTTTCCCCTTAACTATTGGGGGGTCCTGCTATTCTCCAGACTTGGCAATTTACTTTCCCTCCTCTTTTCTAACTGAATCATATGTATTACCACACTCAATCGTATACACTGTTTTCCTTTAAACCTCTTTCATTGCTTTGTATAACCGTACCGGTATCTAACCGGTGATGTATAGAACTGTTACATTCCTAACAACTCGAGTGGTTGGGAGAAAGTCCATAATGTAGATCTTATCCGGTTCTCTTACTGGTTTAATAGTGAAAGAAACATGAAAACTGTTACAAGGTCTTTGGTAAAAATGTGTTGGCATGATGCATATGATCTATCAACACCAAGTCCAGCCAGCTGGTACAAATGCACTTAAGCTTTTCTGTGTGAGGTAGCTTTTAGAATAGCGACAGTGCAGAGAGGCTATACACAGTTATAGGAATGGATAGATTACAAAAAGGCTATAAACGTGGAAGCAGACTGACCACCTCCTATTTCCTTTCCCACCTTAACTGCTCAGTCTTTTAAGGCACATTTAGGCAGAATCACTGCAGCAAGAGTTTTCACAATTACATTAGTACTGACGTTGATCTTTTTGATGATGGGAGTTTGTTAACTTTCTTCATTCTTAACGTGTTTGCCCCCCTCTTTATGGTATGACTGTGACTGTGTATGGCTAAGTTTGATCAAATCGTTACATTATTAAGGGGACACTGCAAGTCTATTGATCAAATCATCACATTATTATGGAAATAAGATGGTTTCAATTCTATAATGATGGTGACACTGACAGGTATAGGGAATTGGTTTGAATTCTTCTGATTTCCAGGTTAAACCGAGGTTTGAGTTCCCTCGGTTGGCTGGTAATCACCGGAGTTTGCTTCCGGACATGGTCATGAACCTGGTTGGACAGGTTGTTGGTTCTTACCAAGGGCAAGGTGTTGCTCGATTTTCTACTATTCGGTTAATAACCGGAATCTATTTGGTCGATGGACAGTTCAGTGGTGGTTTCTACTATTCAGTTGATAGTTTGCTGCAATTATCCTATTGCGAGATTAGGTTAATCATTTTAGTTATTCCCACCACGGAGTTAACTAGTCCAAAAATAAAATTAGGCTAATTATTACTAATTAGTGTCATTAGCAAGTGATTAAAGTGGAGTTGATCGAATACTCACTCTTAGTGTATGTATAAATAAAATTGGAAACCGTTCGAGAACAGATATCGATCGATATAATTTGCAATTTACTATATCGATCCATACTCAAAACGACACGAATATCGACGATTCAGATTCGAACCGATCGGTTATTATCTAAACCGGTGGCCAAAGTAACCCATTCCTTTGTCTGGTTATGAAACGTAGTTACAAAAGAAAAGTTAAGAAGAAACGTTAGCTTCCAATCTGAATCTTCTCCATAGTTCCTAACTCTTATGGTCCTCTCCTCTCTCTCGTCTTCTTCCTCTATCTTCTACAGCTCGTTTTATACTGCAAAACTAGCCCCACCAATCATCTATCTATCTACGTCATTCTTTTCTTTTTGATATCTTCTATTCGGTCTAAATACGTACGGTATTTATCGTCAATACCAATAACTAATCATGTTTATATGTTTGGATATTGTGAAGTTAGTATGAAGTGTTAATGACTAGCTTTGAGATACACTTTCTTCCATCCTTTGGAAGGAAATCAAACATCCTACACCAATCTAGGGACACTAGCTTGTTCATTGAAAGTACCGAGGATCGTTAGTTGGTTTTGCTATTTAATATGATTTTCATAACCGTATCGGGATATTGAATTGGTGAGTCTAACGGTATGTGATTTGACCGATTAATTAATTATTTTAAATTGATGCTCATTTGTAATTGAACCGTTACAAATCTGTTTTGATCGATATATATATACACTCAAACAGTGGGTGTGGTGGATATTAAGAATGTGCCAACTATATACATGCAATTGGTGGAATTGATGTGGGGCTCTAAACTCCATACGACTCGTCGTTTTCTTCGTTTCTGTCCATTTTTATGTTCTTTACGTATGGAGGCAGCCATTAAAACCTTATCATTTACAATGACCAGATCGAGAGGCAAATTATAATATATGAGGAAATCGAATATCCACGTACATTTTATTTTATTATTTCTCACCACGCGTGTATGCGTTGCGTTCATGCAGTCCCCAGCATGTTTCTCGCACGTGTGTGAAATTTGTATTTTAAAATCCATTGAGACACAGCTTTCTCATTTTATTTTTTTTCATGTTTACATTAATTACAAACAAATAAGAAGGCATTTAATTAAATACACATTGCTTGATTTTGACACACATGGCTTGTGATATTGAGATTTTTGTGAACCGGTTAATAGATCGGTCTGGTTGGTTGTAATGTACAATAAAAAATTATTTTTATATATATAATGTTGGTCAGGTTTAATTTGTGAAGTTACGTTGATGAAAGTGGAGTTTATGTAATTGTGAGTGATTTAATTTTAACCATTCTAAATAAATTAAATTTATTACTAAATGGTGGTTGAATTTAAACTTGAGTCTTTGTCTAATTTTACACACACATTTACCTCTTAGCTAACATGCATTACTTAGTACAAAATTGAATCCTCTAGATCAATTAATTCAAATTTAAGTAATTTACGGTGCAAACTACAATTCGGTCGATTTATTATGAGAAGGAGGCTGAACTAAAACTCGAAACTTTAGTTTTAATTTGCACAAAAAATGTACCTTTGTAGTTTCTAACTAGTTTTTTTTAAGAAAAAATCAAAAAAGTAACTAGTTTCTAACTATGATGCATGATAAAACTAAATTCATAACTTTGAGATTAATTATTTAAATTCTGTAAATAAACATTAATTAGAAGTCAAGAGGAGGAAGAAGAAATCTCACACTGCAATTAAGCTTCATCCATGGTAATTAATCCGAATCAAACTAACCTTCATTATTATAATTACCACCAAGTCCTTCACATTATAATTTAATTACAATCGAAGATCTAAACTCACGTGATGATGGTCTTGCTCCACGCTCTTCTTCACCTCATAATTACCAAACAGCCCTTCCACCGTTGCCGCCGCCGTCGCAACTCCTCCGCCGCCGCCGCGAACCCCCACCACCTCCTGATGATGATCAACTCGCCACCCCGTTATGGTGGGCCCTAGCAGGGAACCACCTCCTCCTCCGCTATTATTATAAAACCTCGAAGAAGCAAACGCGCCGCCGGTAGCAGTTTCCGCCGTCCTCGGCGCGTAGAAGGTGGGATACTGCCGCGCGTGGGGAAAGTCATGGGGCCCGCCTCGCTTGGCATGCTGGCGCTCGCGCTTGTGGGCGTTCTGGTGGCCGCCGAGCGCCTGAGATGTCGGGAAGTTGCGGCAGCAATAGTGACACTCGAATTTCCGGTTGTTATTGTTGTTGTTGCTTACTCTCCCGTCGCTATTTATATAATTTGTAGGGACCGTGGAGTTGGAAACGACGGCGTTTTCCTTGGCGAACTCGATTCCGAAAAGGCGAACGGCGGGGGGTTGGGAGGCCGGTGGGCGGAGGAAAGGGAGCTGGGAGAAGGATTGTACGTTCATGAAGTCGTGAGTCTCTCTTTCGGCTCCCATAATTTGGAGGAAAAGAGATGGGAAATGAAGGAGGCCAAAATAATATAGAGAAGGGGAGATAGGGAAAAGGGAAGGGTATTATGAATATGAGAGGGATAGATAAATCATGGGTAGGAAATGTATGTATGACTTTGAGGGGACAATTTGGTAACTGGGGCTGGGAGATTCGATCTAGTTTGATCGAGTAATCGATATTTGTGGACCGATCAAATCAAGCTTATGTAACACCCGGAAACTTGGAACATGGCAAATAGGGCCGATGATCTCAAGTTTTTCTGTAGAATTTAATTTGATACTGAATTTAATTTGAATAATATTGTAGCTACATTAATTATTGATTTTAAGTATCAACTTTGCCTTTTCAACATAAATTTTATCAAAGACAATAATCGTAATATCGAAAAAAATACAATACATTAGATTAGGACATGGCACGCAAAAGGTTGTAAGAAGGCTCTGAAAATTGTCATATATAGTTATCCATATGACCCGATCCAGACAAATAAAATAACATTCCAATTTGTATCTTTTAAGTGTGTAAATTCATTATATATACGGATATATATAGGTTATGGATAATAAATTATATGCATCAACGTATATATTCTTCACATACCGATATATATATATATATATAATGGATAATAAATTTGATACATCGCGGTATATAATATCGGGGTTTGATTTATAAAAAAAAAGTATATATTATTCTTTCATCTCTTTCAAGGAGTAGAAAGGGAACCCTCCCTTTATAATGGCCGTATAGGAATGAAGTCTTTGCTTCATTTTTCCTTTTTTCTTGAGAGGTACGAATGAGAAAATTGAGAACTTCGATTTATTTTTTGAAAGTAATTGAATACTTCGATTGAAAGGACTAATTTGGCACCGTTTATATAGTTTCCAATAAATATTTGGTTCCATTGTCAATTTTTTTTTATATTTTAACAAGAATGTGTTTAAACATTCAAACTTATCGAGTTTTCTGAAACTACTTACCTCCAAAAAGATAGCAATTTATTTATGCAAATCTTAAATCAGAATAGTTAAAATCAAAATCACACGCTAGAAGGAGGGTTTGAACCTCCAACCTTGTGGTTAACGTACCACACGCTCTAACCAACTAAGCTATTCCAGCTAATTAATATATATGTTTGATATAACCTTAATTTATGATTCATCGTATTTAATCAAAAATCATGACGAACAATCATATGTAAATCGACTATAAAACTCAACTCATTTACAACCCACAACGGTTTAAAATCACATATTAAAAGAAGGGTTTAAATCTTCGGATTTGTGGTTAACAACCACACTCTACCTACTGAGTTATTCTAGCTAATTAATATATATGTTTGATATAATTTTGATTTATGAGAAACTCTAAGGAAAAAAATTTATAGGGAACAATCATATATAAATCAGCTACGAAACCCAACTCTTTTCAAATCATTACAATTTCATGAACCATACTTAAAGTAGAGGGGGGTGAAAGGGATATTTCCCTTTGAAGGGGAAGATGGAAACAAAAAGATGGAGTTAGTATGGAAGCAAATTTAGGCAAAACCCATAAAGGAAAACAACACACAATCACAAGTTGGGAGATGATGTTGATGTTAATAATGATGATGGTGAGATGGCCCTCTTCTCTTGCCTTTATTTCTTCATATGTTATTTTCATGGCCTTAATTAGAGAGTGTTTGAAAGGGATTGAAGATGTGTTGTCATGCATAAAAAAAATCCAATGTGAGATCTCATATATAAACACTTGACTATCCAAAAACCAGGAATTTTGATCAATGGTGGATGTCGACAATTGCGGAACCAGGGTCCAAACTTAGGCGATTGACTAGAGTCTTTAGGTTTCGAAAAATATTGAAATTTTATGTTTTTTCATTAAAATTAGAGTTTCCGTCCATAATATTTTCATATTTTCCCAATATATTTTCAATTTTTTCCCCAAAATTTCTGCTTAGAATCTTAAGTCATTCTCGATTTCGGTAGGGGATGTTCACGATAGATAATAAGAGATGATAGTTGTGTCTCCTTCTCTTATAAGACTTGGTGTGGAGTGATGGAGAAAACCCAAATTGGTAATTGGACCACCATTATTGAGCATCTTTTCAGATAATTGCATTTACCTCAATTTGTTTCATCATTGATGGATTGATTGTGAATTGATATGTGTACTGAATTTACATCTCCTTCATTATTGGTCTCTTTCTATGCATATATTGGCCATAATTCACTTGTCCTCTGTACATGCATTTGAAGACATTTCACCTTTACCCTCCATTTGGTAAATTATATTTATGGGTTTTACTCTGTGATTTGAGTGATCTTTAGTGTGTTAGACTGACGTGATAACCAACTACACCATGAAATCATTGTTGTTACTACTTCCATCTTAAAGTAATATCATAATGTATGGTTTTCCGTGGAATAAAAAGAAGAGAATATCTCTTAAATATGCAGGGAAATGCATGGTGGTCGAATGATATGGTAGATTTGAAGGTTAGCTATGTATGCATCATGAGCTCGGATCTCGCTGATGAATATATATTGTGACAAATAAAAACGGTATATTCGATGCGAAAGAAAGTAGAGTAGTATATATATACATGTCGACTTGTGAGATATTTGGGATGTGAAGGTTACTCAAGAAGTTCGATAGCACATGTAATCTCAGTTAGAAGATTATGATGAACTAATATAGCCATTTTTGGATTACTTGTGAACAAAGTGAAAGATCGATCAATCTCACCATGTCAACATGTCTTAGCTAGAGTGAAAGCAAAATATCATGCTAGATTGCTAGTAGCCAAAAGCATGGTTGCTATATATGTGACTATGTACAATGAAACTAGCTACAATATATGGAGGTTCAAGTTGTAGAAAGAGTTAGAAAATATCATCAGTTCGGTTTTGATAAAACAAAACAAACCCAATTCGAATTTCCACCATTGACGAAACAGGGGCAACGGCGGATTCATAATTGCTTAGTAGTACTGTACTAGGCCGAATTATATAAAATTTGAAATGCATTGGGTCGCATATGAAAATTATACTAAATTTTCTTAAAATATAAAGAAAATTGGATAGTATTGGAGCCTTATATTCGGAAATGGACTAGGTTGTTGTGGCCTACTAACGAGGTGGTTGGGGTGAGCAGTTTCGATCCAGATCATTAATTTCAGGTGTATATTTAGAAATTTTTCGAGTTCGACTCATGATAATTAATTTTAAGTTCGGCTCAGTAGTTGGTCGTGTCGGAACCAGAGGGAGCCAGGAAGAGTCCCCACTATCTTATTTCTTTGGTCTCGAGTACTAAACTATATGTAAAGTTTAGATGATTTCGTAATCCAATTAGTGGTATTTGAAGTTATACTCCTCTACTTATTTGTTTAAACTAAATAATCGATCAAATTTAAACTTATAACCAACTTATTAATAAGTAACCATCATAAATTTAGTTCAGAAATTTAAAATAATAAAAAAAAACTCATTAGGTATATATCCAAACATGTCCATCTCAAGTACTTGAGTGCACATTGGCTAGCTAACATGTGTGTTGGTTGTTCATGTGTTTCAAAGCTTGGTATGTACTTTGTCTAAAGCAAAACACAAACCCCACACACATTATATTGATGAGAGTGAATTAGTTCAACCACTCATTTGATAGATAACTTGTTATCACTTGGTTGGCAACTTGGGGTAAAAAATCCTTAAAGTGGTCCTATAAATGAACCCAAAAAATCCAACTATTAATAATGCATTGTCTTTATTTTTTATCTTCTTTAGTACAAACCTTAATTCTATCCACACTTTTGCCTTTTGGTTTTTCCAACGTTTGGGAATCCAATAACATATATAGTAGGCCATCAATTGACTAGAGAGGTTTTGGTTACTAGTCCATGGAAAGCAATAGTTTCATCAACAACTTCACCATAAATAATTATTCTTTCTAGACTAATGTATTTTCATTTTTAGTGGTCTCGTATCGGAATTGAAAATTGGAGAACGCTCAGAGATAAGAGGAATTATTTTGAAAAGTATTTGTTAGAGAATTAGAAAATACTTACATTATCGTATTTGATATGTTTTTTCAATAAAAATAATATTTAGAAAAAACAGTGAAATTAATACGCATCTTTATTTTTATTTTCTTTTTTACAAAGATTTGCAAAGTATTATTAAGAAATCATATTTGAAATGGTATCAAAGTTAAGCTGATGGATCAAGAATATCATAAATTATGGAGTGTAATCTATGAATATTGTTGATTAGTGCTAAATAACTAGTTATTACTTATTACTATGGTCTATGGGTAAACCCGTAAAAGCACTCGAGTGAAATTTAATCATCTATGTAAGTGGGCCGAGTTGGCATTTCCTCCAATAAATAGTGCCAATGTTTTGGCCCAACTGTATTTTCTTTTGACCCACACAACTCTGGTGGGCTGGGATTGGCCTGCCGGATATTTTTTAAGAAGCATAGAGAAGTCATTTTAATTCCGTTTCACGCCCATAACGAGTTATTAGTGCAACATTTGAAATGATGAATTAAGGTTTGATCCCCACAATAACGTTAAAAGAAGAGTAAAATCTTAACCTCGAAATAATTCCTCAATTGGATTAATCAACCAATGATCGAATATCAGGATTTATAATAAAAAATCTGTTTCACACCGAGAAAAAAAATAGACAAGTGATTTGATATTTACATGCTAAAATTGATTGATCAGTCTTTTTGTTTGGATTGGGGCTGTTGAGTAGTAGTTTTTTATTCTAATTTGAAAAGATTATCAATAAACTAAATTGAAAATTCATTTCGATATCAAACGAACCGAGTTCGACTCAATGCTAGGTCGGATCGAGATGTTCATTTAACTTAGCTTTTTGTAGCTGAAGGAATGTCCGATGTTGGGAGAGATTACAGAACGTGAATGATTAGTGGGTGCTAGCATTGGAAATTGTGAGGTTTAAGGTTAGCAATATTGCATGGAAGCGTATGAAAGAGCTGTAGATAGAAGGACTTTGGAGATTTATCCTAAACTTAATGAAGTAAGGAGAAATATACCATCGTTAAATAGATTATGGCATGTAATCCAACATACAACGATACAAGCAAGTGAGTGATCAATGCTCATAATTAAGCTCTTGGATCTCAATAGGAGCCTACGTAGTGCAAGATTATATAGCTAACCCACTTAGTATAGACCCTCAAATTAGTCAAAAGAATCAAACTTTTGAATTCAATGATCTACATTTACCCTTGAAATCCTTAAACCAAATTTTCTCGAACAAATGGCTTTCCACCACCTAATGCATTAGCTCAATTGATATGAAGATAACAATCCAAACCTGAAATTAAATTATTACACATACAGTACTACTCATAACTATATATAGTCAATAATGGAACACATAGACATTATACTCAACAACAGCATCCCCGGTCTTAACATCATAAACCCTAGTCTTTGCCTTAGCATACCCTCTAGCGAACCGGAAAACCCCGCTCCCGCCAATCACTGGCATCTCCCTCACCGGCGACATCACGGCGTTCCTCCCCAGAACGCTCAGCGTGCTCCCGTTATACTTCCCTTCCACAAACGCGAAATTAAGCGCCATCAGCAGGCCCACCTCGGATTGTGAGGCCGAACCGTAAATCCCCTGAGCCCGGCCCACCAGCTTGGAAGTGCGCTCCGGCCCAACAGTCAGCGGATCGTCGATCATAACCGTCATTCCGAAGCCCGTGGCGGATAGGTTGGTCGAGTGGGCCTGGGCTATCTGGACTGCGGTTGGGTTGGGCCCGCTGACGATGTCGTGGAAGTAGAAGTGGAGGTGGCTGAGTTTTTCCTTCTTGAGGAGGAAGGTCGCCGGCGAGAGCATGCGGGAAAAGCCGGCGGCTCCGCCGCGGGGTTTCACCTTGAAGGTGGGGGGTTTTGCCGTTGCGGCGGAGATGGTGGAGGAGAGGGCTGAGGTGAGGAGGAGGAGAAAGAGGAGAGAGTATTTGGCCATTGCTTTTGGTTTTGGGGGAATGGGAAAAGTGAAGAAGTGAAGCGAGGTGGAGAGGGTGTATTTGTAGTGGTGGTGAGATTTTGGAATAATTATTTGGTGGAAATCTGATGGAAGCTTCGTGCGTAGGCACTGGTCCTTACAAAGACAAATATAGTATTACAATAAGTCAATAAGTGTGAACTTTGGGTTGTTTGTTTTTATTTTTTAGATCGTTAGAGATTCGATGAGTGATTTATATATTTATATAATTGGGTTAAAATATAAATTTGAAATGATGTGAGATTTGTAAATGATTTTGAATTACTTTGTGGGTGATTTGAAATCTCCTTCATGGATATGTTATTTGTCAAATCTCAAGTAATTTTGAATAAAAAAATCAAATTATCTTTGTCTTGTTGGGTTTAGGAGATGGAGATAAGATGAAGTAACTTATGTGAAAAACAAAATGTGTGAATTTGATGACTTTTTCCTATCATATCTAACTGACCAATTAAATTTATCTCATCGTTAAAATTGTATTTCAACTTCAGTGTGCTTAAATGAAAATTTTATTTTAAATCGATTTTTTATGTGATCAAACCACTTATTACTTCACCCAAACTCAAAGGATTGGAACAGGATCATTATAGAATTTGAAACGTTGTTATGTTTATACCCGTAAAGAAGTAAAAAACTATCGTATATCAATAATTCGACATGTTGAGAAATAGTTTGAAATTAGTTTTATATTATTCAATAACGCAACACCCCCTAAAACAGAAGCCAATAAAGAGTCCAAGGTTTACATAGTTTCGATAAATAACGTACAACAAATTAAAACTACCGGATCAAACTCAAAATAGTATCATTTCATAAATAACAAGTGTGGTGAGAAGTATTCAAAGTCGGGCACTCTTCCTTTTGGGGTTGTCTTCACTGAAAAGGGAAGTCACGATAGCAATAGCGGGTCTTTGTCTACCGACAATATTCAATTCCATAATTTTGGTCTATTTTATCAAAAGTGTACTAAATTAGCTCATTTCATTTATATATTTTAACTAATTAATTAATCCTTCAGATCAGAAGAAACTAAACATATGCTTGTTTGTCAAAGTGTTGACCCCAAATTGGTGGAAAACAAATAAAATACTATATATCATAATAATAATAATAAATCAACTATTTTTGCCGACGATATATTAGGTTTGACAATGGTACGGTCCGATACATATTCGCTATCTAACCGTTTTATTTATGATTACGGTAAAAAATTATCAAATTTGACAGTTCAGGTTTAATTATAATATCATCAATGTATTTGTCTGGGTTGCAGTTTTTTAATGTAAAGATGAAAAATTACACACGATTTACTGCATATATTACATTATCGAGTCTACTAAACTATTTACTCAATCTAGTATATTCAAGTTGAGTCTAAAGATCATGCTCGAGCCAACTCGTAAGTCTATCGAATTGTACATCTTCAAATTCAAATTTGACTCATATAAATCGAACTAAATTACAAACAAATTTCTTCCAACTCAAACGCCAATCAAACTACAGTTACGAACAACTTGATTCTTCAACGGCCTTAATTCTTCTCTTGCTTACCGCCTACTCCGGACTCTGGAGTCTCAAAAGTTGGAAATAGTTTCATAATTAGACAGAAAAGGAATCCAAGAGAGAAGTTGGGGAGGCCCCAACATTAGAGGACGCTTCTTCCACCGTCAGATTATTTTTCTTTTCTCCAAAGTGGACGGCAGCCTACCACCCTCCTGCTTTACAGGAAGGTAGAGTAACTGAGACATCATCATCTTTTCACCAATTTCTAGCCGTCGGATCGACTTTCAATCGTCGAGATGAAGCCTCCTGGAAGAAATAGATGGCACGTACCAGACAAATATTCATGAGACTTTGAGTGTCTTAGAATTTTGGTATCAATGTCCCACTTCAAACTTCAGCTCTTCACACTTTCAAAACCAATTATTGATGATGTCCAGTCGATGACTCTAAATTTAACCTTTTAAACTATTATAAATAAAAGTATAATTGGATTCTGATTGAATTGTACCTAACTATATTATAATTATACTCCACCATTTTTTATGAGTGGATGTTTAAATTATGATTAAAATGTAACTGTATTATAATTCGTACTTTATTATTCGATCTAACTAGTCAAATCGTTTGTATTCATAGGATAAAACCAAAATAAATTTTTTTTATACGGATGGGTAATTAATATATATCTATTTTGATCCTTCAATTAAATTTTTTATCCATGGTTAACTCAATTGTTAAAATTTAAAAAGTATATAAATTTCACCGGCCTATTTATGTTATATCATACTAGTCATTCCGTCAATTTTTTACTGAAAAATTTCACTAATTTTCAAACGGACATGTCACGGCACGTCATCACTTTAATTAGTGATGGAATAATCAATAAAATCTTAATTTTTCCAGGAGGCCCCTTGATTCGGCCCAATGTGAAAATTGTGTACTTCACCTTGTTTGTTCCGAAGAATTCCAGATGGATTTCATGGACCGGTCCATATAGGTTAGTTCGAGCCCAGAAAACAAAAATTAAGTTTTTTTTATAAAATATAATTTTATTGAAAGGTAAGATATAATATTAAGTACGAGTGATGTAATGGAGAGGTGCTTTCTAGAAGGTCGCAAAGGAAAAGCAGATAATTGAATACTTTGTTTTGCAGCCTTAATCTCCTCAACCAACAACGGCTCTAAACGTGACAAAAGAAATGGAATGACTCAACTATAACACTACCATGATTGGCTTTGGACACGACGAAACGAAAAGACTCAAAAACTCTACTCCAACTTAAAAGGGAAAACAAACTAAATGCTAAACGAAATTAAAGAACATCAAAACACGGGGTAGCCGATCTGCACGAAACCTCGCGTGGACCGATCGGAAGTCCACATTGCCCATGTTGTCACTAAGGTGGACGGGGGAGAGTCATTCGACTCACATGCAGCTCGAAACTCGGATCATGTGGCTTAGTCGGCCGCGATGCCATCCCGTTGGGTTCCTCCAAGCCAATTGCACCGATCAAAGGGGCGGTGATCCCCCGCTTGTGCTGTGAATCCGCGAGGAGAAATCAGTGATATCGCAGATTCAGATCGCGATCCTTAACGACGATTCATGATTGATGGAGGATGACTAGCTTGGCGGCTAGGGTTTTTAGAACAAAACTCTCTGAAAGAGTGCAACAAACTGTCACAGAAAAGCAGCAATTAGAGCAGCTACGTCAATGTTGTAGGCTAAGGCAGCGGTAGCAACTAGGACAATTGTTAAGAGCAAAACCCTAACGACAACGGCAAGTGACTTTTCTTCTCTAAAAAAAATTAAGTTATGAGTTCAATACAACATTGTTTCCATTTAAAAAAAACGTATGTTTGGGGTTTAATAAGTAATGTATTGTTGCAATTTAAGATATTTGGAACTAGTTTCATTATAACCCTCGTCAATTTTGTTTATTTATACTTACGGTAAGTCTAGCTTCAACAATAGAGAATTTTCAGCTACAAACCAATTCATATCGGGTCGAATGGTTTCAAAATGGAAAATTCTCATGTAAAATTTTTGTAATTAAAAATTTTACTCGTTGTATTTTCAAAATCTCACTTAAAATGCTTTGAAATAACCCAAAAGTGAGGAATTTCGTCCATTCTCATTCCACCGCACCCATATCTCCCTACTTTAGACTCATCACTTGCACAACTACTAAATTAAACATGATCCATACAGGTTCATGTGATCACAAACAACGACTCTGGATCCACAGTCGTTTTCATGGTGGCCAAACTGTACATGTAGAGTCCTTTTCACTTAGGCTGGACAGATTTTATATTTTTAGTTTCATGTTAGTCTGTATCTTTACTACCCTGGGTTGGGTTGGGTCCAAGTTTATATTATTGCTAGTTATAGTTATGTCACAATAACTCAATATATAGTTGGTGGGCTGCATTAAAAGTAGGCAACATTGTGATCACTCATGCATCTTTTTTCAATGATTATATAACTAATCTGGTTCCCTCCCAAAATAACATAATCTTGTCCAGTTTGATAACTGTTGACTCGAAAACACATCTGCAGCTCTCAACCAAGTCCCAACTGCAAAAGAGCGACTTGAACTTCCGACCTACTTCTATCTCTAAAAACTCTACCATTACGTTCCAGCCAAATAAACCAATAGAAAGCATTAAGAAACACCCCATTATTTTTGCAAAATCCATCAAGTAGTTCAACAATTTCCATCCCAAAATCACATCCCTCATATGATGATACAATGGCCCGAAAGTGGAAAGGGCATAACTGAATAAGTACCACGCCTTATGGGAGAAACTGCAAGATAAATAAATATGACTTCCTGATTTCGGGAGATCACTCATGCATTTTGATAATAGTATATATGTCATAAATTAATCATTATAATATAATTTCATACTCGAAAATTCTCCGGACTGTTTTCAGGCTAAACAGTTAAAAGTCATAACCATAAAAACTAAACCACTTCCTATTCACAAACAGAATAAAAAATTTAGTCTCAGAATAAAAAAAAAGTCATAAAGTTTGAGTAGAGTATATAGTGAAATCAGGGAATCCAGGTAAAATTAAAAACATGAGTAAAAATCAGAATTCTAAAATTTTATGTATACCACCCAATGAAAATTTAAATGGTCAGTAATTTTATAATGAAATCAAGATCAAACTCAATTGGTATTAAAATCGCGATTCCGACTACATTTATAGAATAACCTATTCGGACGAAGAAAAATGAGGAACATCAATTCTACCGAATCGAAATATTTTCTTCCCATATATAAGGCATCTCATCCCATGATGAGATTATCAAAACAAGTAAGAAGTTTAAATTTCGCAAGCCGTGACTAGACAAAAATAATAGAAAATGATAATTTGTAGGTTGTCTATTGTTAGGTGCTGTCTTCTTGACATAACAACTCCATGGTTGGTGGATTGCATTATTATTGATACTTTGTTTCCTAAGGTAAGGTTAAACCCTAGAAATTATATATACCAGTCAACTAGTTTTCCAAGTTCTGACTACAAAAGTATTCTCATGTTCTCCATCCCTTTCAAGTGCCCAAGACAACTTGGGTTGCCTGCTGTTGTGAAACTTGTATTCCATATAACATTGGGGGTCACCCCCTATCTTTAATTTAGTCTTTTTTTCATAAGTTATTAGCTCCATTCCATTTTTTTACTTTTTACGAAATTTTTTTCTGAAGAATCGAAATAGCGTAATACCGAATCATTCTAATTTATAAAAACAAATAATGTATCATTCTAACAAAAAGCAATAAACAAGAAAAATAAATCAAGAAAAGGTCTATAAAAACTCTAAAAAAATTTAGACCGAAAGCTCAGAAGTAGATTTAAACCGAGAAAAATAATGTAAATGGAGACTAATATGGCCAAAATTGAATGGGAAATTTAGCCAACTTATGATATTTTGCGAACTTAATCCACGACAGATTTAAATCAAACCCAACATCTCTATGACGTGGAGTAGGTAGCCAGGATCTTAATTTTAACTAGTACTTTTGGATATTTTGTGACTTTACAAATCAAATCGATAATACAACCAACTTTGTTACTAAGTGCCTTGGTTTTTGAGCGTGGTTGTCCGATCTCTTTTTTCTAAAATGAGAAAATCCTAATAAGACATGTTTATCTTTAGACAAACCTGACTTACTAATTCAACCTTACTCAATAAATAGACCCAGCACATAAACATTTCACGGCCTCTCGACAATCACTAGCTTTCTACCCGCACTCCATGGTTGGCCGATCTTCAAGCGAGTCAACTTCAGTTCTCCACCCACCTTAATTGAATCCCCATTTCGATCCCTATTAACGTGAACGACGACTTGCAGAACGAAAGTCTGTGGTGCCAATGATGGTATGTACTGTTTCATATATAGAACAACTTAGCCACGCTTGGTCCTCCCCTCCCATGTCCTCATTTGTAAATTTATTTTTGTTTTCTTGGAAATTGTCGGATTTCGAATATAAATAATGTCTTGTCTGGTACTTGTCTTTTTCTGTCATCTTCAACTGCCTCTTTTTCTTCTTTTGCCTTCTTTTTAACACCCGTCTCTGTCTGGCCCGTTAAGGTTTTGGCAATGTTGAAGTTTTTTTCTAGAGAGGCCAGGAATATTATTATTCATTTTTTATTAATTTATTTGGAAATTTTAAGAGCAGCTAAGTAGTAGTGGTATAGTTATTTTCATAATAAATATGTTTAATTTCGATTATCCAATCATAATAAAAATATTTCAAAAAAATTGATAATTTCAGAAAAATGTTGGTGTGTGATCAGCTCACCTCGCAACTTGCGAATTTAACTGCACATGTACCCTTCAGTACCACTTCTTTCAAAATATCTGCAACTCTGTTATAGCAGCTCTCAATTCGACCCTGATGAGCATCAGCATAACAGAATAAACCTCTTACGACTACTGGTCAGTCTCAGAAAAAATGAACTCGTTGGAATTGGTTTTTGATTTTATTTCTTTGAGTTCTTGCAATAACATATAAGACACCGATGTTTAACCAAATAATTTGACTGTCACTTTTATTTAGACATTATCATATGCATTTTGATTTTTTTTTAAAAAAAATTCACCCGTTTTGGAAGTTAGTATCCGCCTTTTAGTGAAGAGTCAGCTAACCTAATCAATGTAAGTAATAATAAGAAATATATTTGCCTTGTTTTATATTAAAATTGTGGGTAATCATTTTGTTAAATGGGAATCATAAGTACTGTTTATTTGTTAGGTTTATATGAGTAGTTGACGAATTAATAATATCGGAAAAAGAAGTCTCATCATCCGATTTGCTGGATTTATTCCCCTTATTAAATTATCATTTTAATACTTTTATTTTATTGTTTAATTCAGATAATGAAATCATACTAATATTTTCTTCACGAAAAAATACATTTTTATATAGAAAAAAAAATATGGAGTGAGAAAGGCTCAAACTCTATACTTTAAAATCACTATAAGCTATGAGACTTATGCGTTAGTTAATTATGTCACCACCTCCTTGATGTTAATTATTAACCTCTAAGCAACTTGTAAAAAGTAATAATGCTAACCAAATCATGCAAATGGGCAGTGTGCATGATAAGGTGTAGGTAGTACCACTTCCATTTTGTTACATACAAAATGGGGTTTTGTTTTGGCTGTTGAACCAAATGAAGAAAACTACAAAGAAGCTCTTAAGAAAGGTAAACTGATCAGAAAAAATAATTTATAGTAAAAAATATGAAATTGACAAAAACCCATAAATAATAAAATAAGTCCAATAAATGGGTATTTCTGACATAAACAAACAAAGAAACTTTATGAAAATTTGGAAGCTTTGGAACAGAACAGCTGACTTTTATTTCCGTAAAGGGGTTTGGTTTTGAAGTGCTAGCTAGCTAGCTAGTAACAGTAAAACAGTCGTCGTTGATCGGCTCATTACTCATTAGCCATGCACCGGTTTCACGTGAATTGCATTAAAGATGGCCATATCCCACTCACTTGTGTCCCTGTGGATTAGCTTTGTTTACTTTCTTTTTAATCCTAGGGCGCATATCCTTTATTCATATATATAATCAAACAAGTCTGAACAACATAAAATACGTTATATTTAATGAAACCAATAAAGTCATCAAGGATTATATCAGAAATGATAATAATAATATGCACACCAAGGGATATCTCGTGTCCCATGGCCGAGGCAATCGGCGCTCCTTCTTCCAAGTTGTGCAGACCGTGGACCTCCTGGTTGCTTCTTCTTCTTTAGACGCCGGATTGGCGATGGTGATTCTGCTTCGTCGTCAGGCAATACTGATGCTTAGTTAACTTAACCTTCTCGACAGATCTGATGGAGATGGTGGCGTCCAGTAGCAGTAGCAGTATTAATGCAGATAAGCACTAGCAGTACTACTGGAGATGAACACTATTTAATGGTCGAATGTAATAATTGCACAGAGATGGAGCTGCGGAGATGGGTTTGTTTTGGATGATTTTAGTAGCTTGCATTGTAGTACATTAGCAGTAATGGAGTTATGGAGATGGTTTGGTTTTGTCGATGGAGATGCTTTCCATGAAATTTGGGAAAAAAATAGACTAGTTCGGGACCCCGAATCCCGTATTAAAATTCTTATTCCCGAAATAAATTTTCGAATTAAATTTTGGTAATTTAGAAATTTGGAAATTTGGTATTTGAAATTTTGAGACTTTGAAAATTTGAAAATGAGATACCATTTCCGTCTCGATTTTCACCCCTAATTCTATATATCAAACCAAACCTAAAGATGGTGATAGTCATAACGCAACAAAGATTTAACGACAAAATTTAAGGTATTATATAATAAAAAAATTTCATTAGTTAGTGTAAGTATGTCTACCAATAAAATTTCATTTGAAGTTATGAATTATCGAGTATTTACTAACGTAGACAATTGACGTGGAACGAGAAAACAAAATATGAAAAAGGTAATTTAGCGGAGCTGGCAAAAACTAATCCGATCCAACAAGTCCTTCCAATCCACCCAACACAACCTGATCTGTAACATGTTTAAATAAAAAGTCAACAACTTGAAACCCGCCCAACCCGTAATCTGATGAACACGTGACCCGATGAACCCGTAACTCGATAAACCTGTGACCCGATTAACCCGTAACCCGACTAACCTGCCCAGCCCGCCCGTTTAACCCGTCATATCATCCGATAAAGTATGAAATTCTATCCCAAATACATTTATCATAAGTTCTAATAGATAATTATTCCATAATCTCAAATTAGTTTGATGACATTTGCTTCAAAAATAATTAGTTCATTTTAAGTATATATTCATAAAAACAAACTTTTTGTATCCAAGACAACATGATATTATTACTCAATGCTCACTTGCAAGTTGAAAATCATATTTCTTTAAAAGAAGTGGATAACAACACACTCAATATTGATGACATAAACTAAGAACCAAATTGAGGTACTGCCCCTATGAAGTTGGGTAGTTGGATTCAACATTATATTTTGTTTCTTGTTTAGTTACGAACATGAACAATATAAATAGTAGGATCTAATCAAGTTTTGTTATTTATACAAAAGCAACGAGAGAAAAAAATACACAATAAACAAGAATGGTAAATTCTGAATATACATGAACAAGAATGAAAAATCTTAATGATAAAATGACCGCCAATCTTTGGAGGGTTTTTTAACTTTTTTCATCATCGATTTCGTAATTCTAAAATTAAAATTTCAGTTTGTAATCTAGTTTCTACAATTGTATTACTATTTTAAAATTCAAATTGTAATCTCAATTTTTTAAAATAAAACAAAATAAACTGTGAAAATGATTATTGAATCTAAATTCTATTTTTTATTATCTAAATAAAACTTATGTGTTAAATTTTGTAAATTGATTGTACATTGATGGCCCGATGGACAACCCGAGCCAACCCGTGATCCGCCCGGCCCGAAACTCGATGAACCCGTGATCTGGTGAACCCGTGATCTGATGAACCCATCATCCAATTAACCCGCAACCAGACAACCCGTGGCGCGACAAACTCGTGACCAGCGAACTCATGACCGTAATCAGCTCAAACCGCCCGTTTGACCGCACTAGTTTATAGGGATCCTTGATAGAGATAAAGAGAAGTGCTGAGCTGGCGGAAGAGTCCAGCCTGCCCAATCTCCAACTTTAACGGCCCAACACGTTAAGAAGGGTGCTAATTACGTGGGCTACCCCTATGGATTGTCTAGTGATCCGCCGGCGGCGTAATATTGCATTATCCGGCGAGCCTTGTAACTCTTTTTGGGGGTAATATTCTTTCCTAGACTGAAGTGTGGCTGACAGCCTGATATTTCCTCCGACGAGGATTATTACCTTATTAGGACATGTTTGCTTAAAAAAAGAAGATTGTGATTAATAGGGTGGGTTTAGATCGTGGTGGGGTTGTGATTTTGGTTGGAGGGTGCACGTTGAAAGGTAGATATTGAGATAACGGCAACTAATAGAAACTATATTACAATTAGAACTTATAATAAAATTAATTTGAAAGCGAAATGTGACTAAATATACTAGCAACACAATTCTAGTAACATAAATACAAGCAAAATTGTGAGATCGATATGTCAAGAAAAGAAGACGAGAACACAAATATTAGAAAAAGGCTAGAGCCAGGAGGAGGAGTAGGTAATTTCATTAATTATTCGGTTTTGTTAGTGGGGGCAGTCCAGAAACCGGTGGGCCCAGTCAGTATCCACTGGCGGCAGGATTACTGTGCATCCCGTCTCTCTACTATTTAAAGAAAAGGGCTCTAAAGTAAAAAAATTAAAAATTCGGAATCACTATTGAATGGAGCAAAAAGTAAGAGCCCTTTCCTCAAGGCCATCTCCACTCTCCCATCTCAATCTCATTGCTTCCATTCCAAGCACCCTAATCCACTTATTACAAGTTAAAATATCGAAACCACGATGGATTCATAATGGTAATATATCGAGATAAATTGTATATGATGATGCATGTATTGAGCCACATATAAAAATGTATATTAACCGATTTCCAAATATAAAGACTATTATATATATTAACGAAGTTATAGAAGTTGAGGTTGGTTGGACTTTTCATAATATGGGTGAAACTCGTATGAATTTGACATTGAGTTGGACCTCGCCATTAGGGGTTTAATTTCCTTTGACATAGTTTGAGCATTTTTTATATTTATTACGACGGGCTATCAAATATACCAATAAAATACAACCTAATAATTGATTGAATAAAATAGACTGTGAGGTAAATGACAAACTATATGAGTAACATATATACACCATAACGTTCAAACAATGATTATTCACAAACAAAAAAATATAAATCATCTATGATTTATATCAATATCTTGTCCAATAAGACTTTCGATATTGACATTTTCCCGACGAATATCCATTAGCCAATAATTTTTTCACAAATACATCAGATCATTTGTAAATAAAGTATGAAACAAAACAATACATTATTTGACAATATGATATTCTTGAGGTAGTAAAATATTTGAGGTATATAAATTATATTAACTAACCTGAAATAATTAATAATATATTTTAAATTAAGTTATTTCAAAAATTAACATAATATTTCAATATTTAAAATATTATAATTTTTATTTCGAATAACAGATAACATATTTTTATAGATAAAATACAGGCATATATCGAGCTCTGAAGACTAGTCAAAATCAAAATTACCTTCACAAATACATTATTTAAAATTTAAAACTGTTTATTAATTTTGACTCCAGAACCAGAGAAAAAAAGAAAAGATGCGAAAAAGGACACCGGGAGGGATTATTAGTTTCCAGCATTTCCTTCGCTCCCTTTTTCTCTCTCTAATCTCTCACCAATGGAGTTGCAGCAGCAGCAGCAGCAGCAGCAGCAGCAGCCTAATCAAAGGCCACAGTGATTACTGTTGCTAATCATAACTATGAACTACAGTGATTAAGACGATGATGATGATGATGGCGTCTTCGCACCTTTCCTCCTCTTGCTGGTGGATCTAACAGTCTCCGCCGTCGCCTGGTCGTTGTTTTTTTCTCTCTCCGCCGCAACAAGATCTCTCTTTCTCTTCTCAGAGATATAGAGGTACCTTATATCTTTACTCTTGCATGTACGGCTCTCTCTCTTCTTCTTCCTCCTCCTCCTCCTCCATTGTTGCCTTTTTCTCCCTTTCCTGGGCAAGTCAGCTGACTGAACACTATCTATCTCTCTCTCTCTCTCTCTCTCTCTCTCTCTTTCTGTGTTTACTTTGCGTTATGTGGTTGGCAGATAGGAGGAATAGGATAATGGCGTCGAGGAGTGGATCAAAATCGAAAAAGCTAGGCTCCAGTAAAGCTGCGAATTCGACGCCGTCTTCCTCCACCACGACTTCTTCCTCCAAGCACTTCGTCGAGACCTCAATCGACGGCCATAGCTCCCCTGCGTCTTCCTCTGTTCGGAGTAAGCCGCCTCAGTATTTCTACTCCGAGTCTCTTCCTGTCGACGGAGGAAGATCCAAGGAGAATGTAACCGTCACAGTCCGGTTTCGTCCTCTCAGGTTCTGATATTCGTAAATACTCGTTTCCTTCCCGTTGGCGATTCTAATTGTTCAGTAAGTTGAGCTTGTTTGGATTTTTGTATTCAGTCCAAGGGAAATTCGTCAAGGAGAGGAGGTAGCTTGGTATGCGGATGGAGAAACTCTTGTCCGGAGTGAACATAATCCGACGATTGCCTATCCTTATGGTAACTTCTTTAGCCTGAAAGTTGTTGATATTCAAATTGTTAGCTAGCTCTATTTTTGAACTTGTTTTACTCCAGAAGAGTATGTAATTTTATATCATGTTCATGATTCCAAAATTAGCGCGTGGAATTCCTTACCCTGACTAGGAAATCCTTGTTGTTTTGCCAAGAACATGGTGTTAAGTCTGTTGTGATTCAAACTGGACAAATAGAAATGAAGTTTGGCATATTCAATTGGATTCGTACTATATCAGCTTCAGCTAAATGTTTGTTCTTCTCCTAAATGTTTTCTGCTGAATAGAATCTAATGAACTTTGCATCCGTGCTGCTAGATCGCGTTTTTGGCCCGACAACTACAACAAGACACGTTTACGATGTTGCGGCTCAACATGTTGTCAGCGGCACTATGGACGGTGTCAATGGTAAATGATACTTTATATTATCAGTCTTTAGCCACTGGTTTTTCTGCATTTTTTTACTTTGCTTTTGATATTCTTACCACAGGCACCATTTTTGCCTACGGTGTCACAAGCAGTGGAAAGACACACACAATGCATGTGAGTGCTTTTCTTTAGTGATATCTAGTCATTGTGAAGTTTACATAGACCATATAGAATTTTAGAAACATCTAAGTTGTGTTTTTGCTCGTGTTCTGTCATTCGGCTTTTAAATGTAGAATAACTAGAACTATATTGATTGCTTATCCTGATCCGCATTGAATGAGATTTCTGATATATCCGCATACGTTAGATACTTAGATTTATTGCCATATTTTCTATTTGTAGATAAGTATGTTATATGATTTATGATACTCGTCGAGCGGTGTCTTCTAATTTTGCATAAACATGAATAACAGCCATTCCAGTTTTGTGCAAATTGACAGGGTGATCAGAGGTCTCCAGGAATAATACCATTGGCAGTAAAGGATGTTTTTAGTATTATTCAGGAGGTAACTTGCTCCAATGAAACAATCTGTGCAATTTTCGGCCTCGTATCTTCTTTTTCTTTATTCCTAATTGCTTGTCCTATTATGTTTACCAATAACCTATATAGACTCCAAACCGAGAGTATCTGCTTCGAATTTCATATTTGGAGATTTACAATGAGGTAATCATCCTCTTTGTACATAACATATTCTGTTTTCTCCACGCCATTCCTTATACGGACCGGTAATTAGCTTACAGTCCTCCTCTTGAACAACCTCTTGTTGTCTGATTTCCAAATTTCAGGTTGTCAATGATTTGTTGAATCCAGCTGGACAAAATTTAAGAATCAGAGAAGATGCTCAGGTACTAGTTTAAGAATTTCTGTTGTATAATTTTTTGGCATATTTAACACAGTAGGTCATATGAATGAGGAAGATAGCTGTTGAAGTTCTCCTTATGGAGCTCAATGTACACATTGATTACACTTGACCTTATGTAACTGACTGAAGTATGGCATACTGGAAGTCTGGAATACTATTATGAACTCTTCTAGGTTCTCTGTTGATGTTGTGAGAAAAAGACTTCACTTATTTATGTTGGTTGATGTCTGCAGGGAACCTTTGTCGAAGGAATAAAGGAAGAAGTTGTCTTATCCCCCGCACATGCGCTTTCCCTCATTGCAGCTGGAGAAGGTATTTTTATGTACTATGTCAGACTGAAGTTTCAGAATTTCTTAGTCTATTTCCTACGTTTACTAATTCGGTAAATGAAGCATAATTGTGGCTTAATGGCTTTCTACTCTGTTCTGTTCATCTGAAGCATATTTGTTATTATGTTTTCTGGTTTGTACAGAGCACAGACATGTTGGTTCTACGAACTTTAATCTTCTCAGCAGCAGAAGTCATACAATTTTTACACTGGTAAGTTTATTATTTTCACTGCTACAAGTTACAACATGGACTTTTGGTCTGTTTGATTATTCACAATTATTATTGATACTTATGCATCCCTTGCATAGATCTGCTTTTGATTCTACCTACTGCTCATCTTGGTTACAGACAATAGAGAGTAGTCCATGCGGGGAAAACTGTGAAGGAGAATCTGTGAATCTCTCCCAATTGGTAATTGCCAATCCCTCTAGCTAGTTTCGAGAGCCAAAGCTTACCGCTTGAACTTCCGAAGTTCAACGGTGGCTGTCAGAACATTTTCTTCACCATTTGGATACAACACTTTGATGGTGTAAGTTCCTTACAATTTACTAACTGCTCTTTTTTTACTTGTACCGGCAGAACCTCATCGATCTGGCAGGTTCCGAGAGTTCAAAGGCTGAAACTACTGGGATGAGGCGTAAAGAAGGAGCCTACATAAATAAGAGCCTTCTAACTCTTGGGACAGTACGATTTTAAAACTCATTATCTGCTTCGTATGTAGCTTAAAACAACCATATGATGACAGTTTGCCTGATGAATCTGGTGTATGTAGTCCTTATTTTCTAATTCCAGAATTTTGGCTGTTGCTGAACTGGTGCTATAAACTAGTGTAAAACATGATTATAGGCTTTTGTTCGTTTAATACTGATCTCGGATTAAATTGATTGGTCACATTCAATGAGATATTTGGTTTCAGTGATAGATAATTTTACTTCCACAAATGGTTTGATCTCCTAGAATTGTCACTGCTTCTTATGGTCGATAAACTTTTGTTTAGGTTATATCAAAATTGACAGAAGGGAGGGCAAGTCACATACCATATAGGGATTCAAAGCTAACAAGGCTCCTTCAATCTTCATTGAGTGGTCTTGGACGTGTATCAGTAAGGCTTTATAACGTATTATCACCATTGATCATTTTCTCTTATAACATAGCATGTCTAACTTGAAAATGTTTTTTTTTTGTTATCGTGTTTCAAAATAATAGCTGATTTGCACTGTAACACCCGCATCAAGCAGCTCAGAAGAGACGCATAATACTTTGAAATTTGCTCACCGGGCAAAACACATGGAGATACAAGCAGCACAGAACAAGGTATATATATCTTTTCCTCGGATATTATATATATGTAGATGTTCTTTTCAGCCTTCAAATAACCTGTTCTTCATTGTGTAGATTATTGACGAGAAATCACTCATCAAGAAGTACCAAAACGAGATACGTTGTTTGAAAGAAGAGTTGGAACAACTGAAGAAGGGTATTGTAACAGTCCCCCAATTACAAAATATCAGCGAAGACGACATCGTCCTTTTGAAGCAGAAGGTACAAACTACATAGGTTTCTACATCCGGAAAAAATCATTTTTGAACTATCGTTTCTCATTCCACAAATTTTTTTGGTTGGCTTGATATGAGAAGCTGGAAGATGGTCAAGTCAAGCTGCAGTCCAAATCCGAAGAAGATGAAGAAGCTAAAGACGCTTTAATGAGCAGGATACAGCGGTTGACTAAGTTGATTTTGGTTTCTAGTAAAGCTTCACAATCACCTAGGATTTCTCAACGGCCTATACCGAGAAGGAGACATTCATTTGGAGAAGAAGAGGTATACGTAGATTCTTGTACAAGATGAGCTCTACTAATATGTACATGATCAATCCTCCTCTATTAGTGAAGTTTGTTCTGATTGTACTATGTCTTCTTCTGCAGCTTGCATATTTACCCTACAAAAGGAGGGACTTGATACTGGACGAAGAGAACGTTGACTTTTATGTTTCCCTTGAAGGGAATCCGGAAGCTACAGATGACACCCTTAAAGAGAAGAAAACCAAGAAGAACGGACTACTGAATTGGTTGAAATTACGGGTACATATCCAAACCTTACATGATGTAATGGTAGTATGGTACAACTCAATTTACTTTGTACACACTCCTCTTTATTCACACCTTATGCATGTATGCAGAAAAAAGATGGTCTAGGAACAAGCACAAGTGACAAATCGAGCGGAGCAAAATCGAATAGCACCCCTTCAACGCCTCAAGCAGAAACTAGCCATTCCCATTCAGAATTGCGACACGGACATTCATTGCTCATGGAAAGCTCACCGTCAGCCGAGCTTCATTCTGACGTTAGGCAAGATACAGATGCCCCGGAGGACAATTTCCTTGGCCAGGAAACTCCCTCGGTAAAATCACGAGCTCTTTTTTTCCGCGTGGTTCTACTTTCTTCAAATTATCTGTACCTGTAAAGACTGACTAGTCTGCTCTTCCTTTGGTTTTTTAGACTAGCATAAAGACGAGCGATCAGATTGAGCTTCTAAGAGAGCATCAGAATATTTTGTCCGGAGAGGTGGCACTCCATTCAAGTGCTTTGAAGCGGTTTTCGGAGGAAGCCTCGCGGAATCCCCAGAACGAAGATATTCAAGTAACTATATTTTATTTCCAAGTCTTTGTTTTTCTCCCCTGTTGCAGTGGAATCTGATATCTGCGTATTTTTGCATATATATTAGATCGAGATCATGAAGTTGAGCGATGAAATCACGGCGAAGAACGAGCAAATCTCTTTACTCGAAAAGAAAATTTCCGACTCGCTGATGGTCTCTTCACACAGCAAGATGGATGATTTCGAAGTTTCCCAAGTAAGCCTGCGCTTCAACTACTGCTATGGTTGTGATTTTTTGAATCTACATTTATACTTCTTCCCCCCCTTCTCTGCGCAGAAGATTGCTGAGCTCACAGAACAATTGAATGAGAAATCATTCGACCTCGAGGTGATTCTTTTTTCATACATTTCTGTTACTGAATTTTGTGTTGACTTTGGATTCGTTTGTCCTTTGCTAAACTAATTTTTTGTTTCTTAGGTTAAAGCTGCAGATAATCGCGTAATTCAAGAACAGCTCAGCCAAAAGGTAAGAGACGTTTCAGTTAAAGACGCTTTCATTTATCAGTTTCACGTGGTCATGCCGTATTTTACTGAGGAAAATAAATGCTTATCTGGCAGGTAACTGAATGCGAGCAGCAGCAGGAAACAATTGCATCGTTACAGCAGCAGCTTGCGGACTCGCTAGACCAAAAATCTTCAAGCGCTCTCGATAGCCACTCGCAACGGTTCCTCGAAATGAAGGGCATCCATGTCCAATGTCGTATGGAGAAGGAAATGCCATTTCCAGAGCCTAAGGATAGAAATGAGGAACTGCTATTACAACAACAGGTTTGTTTTTGGGAGTTAATATTCGTTGAAACCTTGCTGGACGCTCTACATCTCACCCGTCAATGAAGCTGCTTACTTGCACTGAAATATTTATCCTTTCTCTCTCAAAATCAGGCCTCCGAGATCGAAGAATTGAAGCGAAAGCTCGCTCAGTCGACAGCCTCAAAGGAAGAGCTAGAAAACCGAAATAAAAAACTGGCCGAGGACAGCACTTACGCCAAGGGACTAGCTTCAGCCGCTGCGGTCGAGCTCAAAGCCTTATCGGAAGAAGTCGCAAAGCTGATGAACCAAAACGAGAGACTGTCAGCCGAGCTGGCATCGCTAAAGAGCTCGTCACCAACGAATCGCAGAAACAGCACCGGCGGCGGTGGTGGTGCTACATTTCGAAACGGGCGGAGGGAGAGTCAGATCGGGAAGCGGCTCGACCAACAACCATCCGGGCCAACCACGGAGCATCTCAAGAGAGAGCTGGCGGTTAGTCGGGATAGGGAACAGCAGTATGAGGCTGCACTCGTCGAGAAGGACCAGAGAGAGGCCGAGCTGCAAAGGAAAGTAGAAGAGTCGAAACAGAGGGAAGCGTACCTGGAGAACGAACTGGCGAACATGTGGGTGCTCGTGGCGAAATTGAAGAAGACGCAATCCGGCAGTGGGGATACTACCGAGGCTTCTACTTGAATCGATGATGGTTTCGGAATTTGAATTTGCATCGAGTAGAGGGTGGTTTGTGAGTTGTGAGTTATGATATCGGCTCAAGGAGGGCTTGAGTGGTTGGATTGGGTTGGGTTTTGTGGTTTCGAATGGGGTTGATTCGGTTTCAACTCCTGTTGTTGTGTTAGTCACTATTCTTTTGTACCGTCAATGTAAGTATTTAGAAATGAAGAAGAAAAGGAAGAAAAAAACAGGTTAGTAGGGTGGAGCTGAGTTTGCTGGACCTTCTTTGTTTCGGGTTCATATGTTCAATGTATAGCTAACAGTGTAACGACGGACAGCTGAAATATTTAACCCATGGTTGTTTTTTAGCAGTTTTGTTCCAAATCAAAATCAACCAAACCCACCCTATTTGCTAGGTCTAGAAAAATTAAAACTAAAGACACTTGTTTAAAACCATGGCTGGATCAAAAGGGGTCGACACAATAGTAGTTTAGTACAAGTTGATCGCAATTTCTATAGGAGTGATAGAAGCAAAGGAGTCACTTGCTTTACTGCCTGCACGCCTTGTATCTCACCACATCATCAACATACGACTATGGAGCAATAGAAGCAAATGAGTCACATGCTTTACCGCCTGTACGCCTCGTCTCTCACCACGTCAACAACACAACCATGAAGGGATAGAAGTAAAAGAGTCGTTTTTTTATCGCTTGCACACCTCGTATCTCACCACATCATCAACACACGATCATGAAGGAGAAAAACAAATGAGTCACATGCTTTACTGCCCGCACGCCTCGTCTCTCACCACATCATCAACACACAACCACCAACAGCTCACAAAAGGTTTCTAGGTTTCTGCTCAGGCCAAACTGAAGACATTTGCTTAAACCATTATAGTGATCTTGCCCAAGTTATTTCTTTGAGAAACTTAGTATGTAAATAGTCATAGCTAGCTTGTTAGCTTATAGTTGAGTGTAGATTATGTACGTGGACTTGTTATATTTTTGAGCCAGAGAGGAAAGAAGTGAGTTGGAGCCGAACAGAGGAAAATACTTACTAGTACTCGAAAAAGTGATTAGTCTCGAGTTAAACAGTAACTAAGAAAGCACGACAATGGACAACCCATCTAATGGCGATTACTTCTTACCGCAACTAACATTTTAGTGACAACACAGTATAGTCGTAGATAATACAATCATAACTACAAATTTTGGTCACAATTTCAATTGCAACCGTGGCTAATGCGGCTATACCCGTGACTAATGACTGAACTCAAATGCTGTTGTAGTGGGCTATGAAACTAGTGAATCAAAACGAAGTTATCAGACCATTAAATCATCACCATTATTATTAATTAGTCTTACATGGTCCAATCAATCATCCCTATTACATTTTGTTGATAAATTTCTTTCCTTTCAGCCTCCCATTCATTCACTTACTTCATCCCACACAACAAACAATCACACCACCAACCTTCATCACTATTACAAACAAGTCCCTCTACAGCCTGAACTCAAGGTCCAAATTACCCTCCACCACCCCAGCCACGCCGTCGCCGTCGCCGTCGTAGTCCTCATTGCCGCCGTCATCCCACCGACCAGCAAATGACTTACACCCAAAACCCTCCCTATCCAAGAAATTCCTCGTCATGCTCTCCCGCCGAAGCTGCTCCTCCGCCGCCTCATCCACCCACGGATTTGTGATCGTCAATTGGATGACCAGCCCCCTGCGAGCCGCCAGAGATCCTGGTCTCCTCGTGGCCACCATCAGAGGGCGGTGGAGTGCCAAGCACCTGTGGCAGTTGCAATTGAGATTTCCCTGCCGGTGCGCCCAGTTAGGCCTCCGCCGGTTTCCGTCGTCGCCGACAACGCGGCGGCGGAACCGTTCAGCGTGTTCGCGGCGGATGGCATTACGGTGGCGGATCTCCGCCGCTCGTCGACGGCTCACCCATACTGCTAGCATGACAAGGTAGATGAAAGCTGGGATATTGGCGCCGGCGGAGGAGGAAGTAACCATTTTCACGGTGAAACTGGAAAGCCACAGTGGTTAGTAGTTTTAGTGATGCATGGATGGGATGTGGGTGGAAATTGAAGGGTGATGGTTAGAGGGGTTTATATGGAGGAAGGTAAGCAATTGTAACTGATGGTTGATTCTCCCTTTCCCAATGACCAATGGCCGAACCGACTGTGGTTGAACCCAGACCACTGTTTCGGAGTTTTTCAAATAAAGAGTGACGGAATCCCTAACTAAAATTAGTGAAATTGAAGTTTCTTTATCTGACTTGCTTGAAAATCTTGTTTAGAGTGTTTTCGAAAGCACTTCAAAGTTTGAAAGACAGTTTTAGGGCCGTCGACGGTTCTAGTTTTGCTATTGTTAATGACCGAAATAATTAATGGTTTTGAGTTTTTCGAGAATGGACTTTGTAGAGGAATTCGACCGTTGATGATAATTGGCGCGAGACTGGACTTCTATGGCGGAGCGGGTCGGGTAAGCTGAGTAATGCCTTTTCTCTTTATATCGACAAGCGCCGTTTAGTTTAAAAGTTACTTTCTTATTTACTACTTCGGATTTGCAAAAACGCGCGTATTGAATTCCTATCGTTGAACGGATTGTCTTATCATGTTGGCGTCTTTTTCTTTATATTGATACGCACCGTTTAACTTAAGCATGTTTTTTATTTATAAATTTGAAGAAATGTGTGTTATATATTCCTGTAGCAGACACGTAAATAATGTCTTTTTCTTCACAGAGCTACTCGTCGTTTAACTTAAACAAGTCCTTATTTATTTAGAAATTTACAAATCCCGCATATTATTATATCTTCACTGATAAAAAGATGTTTAACTGTACAAGCTCCTACTACAAGTTCTGAATTTCGTGCTAAGTGTTCTCTGCATACTGCATTGTATAATGTTAACCTTCATTAGCATACTCTCATGTCTTCCTAATATAAAACCCTAAACCATAAGATGTTTCGATTGGTTCGGACAAGGCGAATACTCGACCGGTTAAGAGATGAACTCTGAACAGATTTTTTAGGAGTTATCCATCAAGAGATATAGTTTTAGGAATTGGGGAGTGTGACTAAAAACGTGAAGTGCAAATCAAAAACCGAATTTTTGTGAACATTTATTACAATTGAAGTTTTTTTTTGGCTTGGGTCAAACAAATGATATTGTACTTTAATATATATGGAAGTAAAATTAATGAAGGATTGAATTTTTATTTTGAGTTGTGGAACTAAGGCAATGCATGTTTAATTTCTACTATATTAGCCAAAAGAACAAAAAACTGAAGAACAAATAATTAATTTGAGGATTCTTTCTTTTCTTTATATACTAAAATGTGCCACGTTTACATTGCTTTAGTAATTATTTTGAGAGTATTATTTTTAGATATGGAAGCATCATTCATTCATTCTATAATTTTTTTGAAAACACTTTCTAAGTTCACTTTAAAAAAAATGAGAATAAAAATGGTAATTGTCTTATCTTTTGTAAGAGATTTCTGATACTAATTGTTAATTTTTAGTCTACTATAGCCTATTTTTATGAATTTTCCCAAAAAGATATAATTGAATTTCTTTTAATTATTGGTCAATTGAGTTATAAGTTAATTGGAATATTGCAATTTTATCAACTATCAAGTCATAAAATTGGAAGAATCATAAGAATACACCGGTTGAATGGGTTGCTCATTCTCAACTGGTTCGACCACCTACTCAAAACTCAAAAGCCCACTTAACATTCTTCCAGCCCCACCATGATTCTGGGCCGAAGTTTCGTAGCCCAGCCCAGTTAGCGAAGTCTCCAACCAACCCACGCAACTACTTGTCACTCTCACAGTCAAATATCCAGATCGGAAAATCCTCCTCTGAAATCATCGAACTATCGGATTTTTCCGATCTCTATCCGCAAACAATCTCCGATGGCGACTCCTCAATTCCTCTCCTCCTTCAAGTACGGCGACAGCCTGACCGTCGTCGGAATCTCCCTCTGCACCGCCGTCGTCTGCGAGGCCATCTCATGGATCCTGATCTACCGGACCAGCTCCTACAAGTCCCTCAAGTCCTCCATCGACAAGGCGTCGAAGAAGCTCGAGACGATGAAGACCGACACCGCCGCCAAGATCATCACGAAGAAGTCCAAGTCTAAGAAGATCAACCGCGTCGAGACCTCCCTCAAAGAGTCCAGCCGCGACCTCTCGCTCTTCAAGTTCAAGTCCGGAGCTGTCGTCGCCTTGGTCCTGTTCATCGTCTTCGGGCTCCTCAACTCTCTGTTCGAAGGCAAAGTCATCGCCAAGCTTCC
The DNA here is from genome assembly GCA_030674075.2 of Linum usitatissimum. Taxonomy (NCBI): domain Eukaryota; kingdom Viridiplantae; phylum Streptophyta; class Magnoliopsida; order Malpighiales; family Linaceae; genus Linum; species Linum usitatissimum. The sequence continues at coordinate 4,801,739 of JAUJYP020000155.1, read as the reverse complement.
TTTCCACCCGATCGCGCTGGTGAAGAAGATGAGCCACAGAGGATTGCAAGGCGACGATCCCACTGATTGTTCCATGGCGTTTTTGTACTTTTTGTGCTCGATGAGCATCCGGACGAATCTGCAGAAGTTTCTGGGGTTCTCGCCGCCGCGTGGAGCTGCTGCTGCCGGATTGTTCCCCATGCCTGATCCGAAGACGAATTGACAAGGTTTTTAGCTGAATCTCTTTGTTCTTGCTTCACACTGAAATTTTCATGGTAGAGAGACTTGTAGTAAGGTCTATGGTGGATGAACTTCAATCTCCAGTTTGGTGAACCTGGTGGTCTAGGATTACGTTCTTAGAGTAATTTGAGACAAGTAGACTGCTTGATTGAGAATTGCAGACATGGAAATAACACTGTTCTTATTTTATGTCCGTTGCTATTGATCTTGGTTTGTTGGTGAACTCACTGTCATTTATTCTTGCATGTCATCTTCCTCATGCTATCACCATGTCTGGTTTAGTTAACTTTACCAGTAGGAGATTATAAGAAGAAAGAATGAAACTTTCAACTTCTTACAAAATTCCATAGTAATAGACAGAATTTAAGGTAGGTCGAACCAGTAGGATGGCGAAAAATCATTCTTTTTTGGGTCTGGAATCGAAACTGTTAACTGGTCATGTCAGCTTTTCCAATCCAGACATTGTTTGATTTCTCTTCATTATAGCATTGTATGGTTTCGTCTGTGTTTCATGCTTAATACAGTCAATAAGTTCTCACTTATGATCGTAGCTCAGGTCCTTGACTGTTAATGCTTATTCATGTCAGAGCCTATTGGTGGTGTCAGGCAAATCGGTCAAAGTTTTGTTTCGCGTCGCATCAAATGTAGGAACGTAATAACAAGCCAAGAGAAACACAAACCAGTTTCCAGGATCCAGACTCTGATTCTCAGTGATGCTAGTTGTTGTGCTTCCTTTTGTACTCGTTGCGTAGTAAGCGTTGGACTCGCCGTGATTGATGCACCATGTGGAATCTCGTTGTCATTGTTCGATGTTAGGGGATTTCATCTTTTCCTAAAACTGTTACGTGATGGTACGTGATAAAAGTAAGAGAACCGAACTCGAACTGATCGACTTGTACTCTTGAAACACATCAATAAAAAAAATCATTCTCTTGCAAGGTTAATCATTTCAATCTTCTAGTGAACGAAGTCTTAATCGTAATTTGCAGAGTACCATGAAGTCTTGCAGGGGAGTTATTAATCATTTCAAGAACAAAAACAAACTTCTTATAGGTAACTCACAAAAATTCGAGTCCAGGCAAACAAGCAAATTACGATAAACAAGGCATACATACTGCCATGTTATCGGAGCTCAGTCTCCTTAGTCCGTGGCTGGTTCACTTTTTGATAACATGGTTTTCAATATCACGAGAACTGAACCATAGAACTTCAACCAATCAAACATTGTGCAAAGAGAAAGCCTCCAATTCCTAAAATGGACTAGAGAGAAGGAGCAAAAATGAAGAGTCAGATCACCTACTAATAAGGAAAACTAACGAGATTATTCCAAGTAATCCAACAACCACTCGCCGGATTTTGAATACAAACTATACCCACAAGTATACATTGTTCCCCCTCCCCAAACCTAAAACCCAAAATCTCTTTCCAATTCTGAAATAGATAATTCCACGAATGCACGACTTACATACGCTGTCTCCGGGTGCCTAATTGTATATCTTAACTGGCTTCTCGAATGTGTG